>OX393549.1:31171125-32398136 GCA_947650365.1 Chamaelirium japonicum
TAGCACAATACTCCCCTTTTGTCAACTACTTATTTCCTCATTTCATAATTTTTATCTGATTAAAACTGAATTGAAGGGGGAAAAATGTAGTTTTTAAACTATAGGGGGTTAAGTGTTTTTGATCTAAACTTTAGGGGGACAGTGTAATTTACCCAACCAAAAATTTAAGGGGGGAGATTTAGGGGGGGCCATGGCTCCCCTTGGTCTATGTAGTTTAGTCTCTGCGGGTGTTGCCGTCGAAGGTGACCGCTTCGGGGATGATAACCGTTCTGACAGTGGGCGGTGATGGTGGTATAGGGCTCACTGGTCTACCGGGGCAGGGCCACCGGAGCCGGGGTGAGAGAGGGCATTAGAGAGATAAATCCAAAAGGATAAATTGCACTTTGTCCATCTGATGTTTAGCTTAAAAACACTTAACCCGGGGGGGGGGGGGGGGGGGGGGGGGGCGAATGAAAAGAGATAGAATCAATCCAAAAGGATAAATTGCACTTTGCCACACTGATGTTTAGCTTAAAAACACTTAACCCCCCATGTAGTTTATTTTGTTCCTAATGGCACCCTAAAGTTTGAAATGTTACCACAAAACTCCCCTTTTGTCAACTACTTATGTCCTCATTTGATAATTTTTATTTGATTAAAATTGAATTGAAGGGGACAAAATGTAGTTTTAAAACTATAGGGGGGTTAAGTGTTTCTGAGCTAAACTATATGGGGGTAAAGTGTAATTTACCTAACCCAAAATTTTGGGGGGGCCATGGCCCCCCTTGGTCTGTCTAGTTCGGTCTCTGCAGGTGTTGCCATCGAAGGCGACCGCTTCAGGGATGATGACTGTTGTAACAGTGGGTGGTGATGGTGGTGTAGGGCTCACTGGTCTATCGGGGCAGGGCCACCGGAACTGGGTGTTGCCATCGAAGGTATTTGCTGACACCAAAGTTGACCGATTGTGCTTTGCCGTTGAAGGCGGTCGTTGCTGTGCGCTGCGTGCCGATCGGCACGGGCTTCCACTAGTGTGTGTATATATATATATATATATATATATATATATATATATATATATATATATATATATATATATATATATATATATATATATATATATATAGGGGCATGCTATAATGCGGCATGCGGTAAGTGCGGCACCGCATAGTAGCCGTCTGATGCACCGCTGCGTGCATCGCATGCACGCAACGTGTGCATCAGACGGCTGCAGTGCAGTGCCGCATGTACCGCATGTCGCATTATAGCATGCCCCATATATGTATATATATATATATATATATATATATATATATATATATATATATATATATATATATATATATATATATATATATATATATATATATAATATATATATATATATATATATATATATATATATATGAGTAGTGATACATTGCGGCCGGGTAACGTGCGGCTTAACGTTCGGCCACCCCCTTCGGGGGTATTTTCGGAATTTTTTTTTGGGGGGATTGATCACCCACCCTTGGATTGGACACACAAAAAATTTCAGCCCGATCCAAGACTTGTAGGCCGTCCAAATGTGTTGATCTTATATCGGTCGTTCATTTTTTTCGCCATTTTGATCAACACATTTGGACGGCCTACAGGTCTTGGATCAGGCTGAAATTTTTTGTGTGTCCAATCCATGGATAGGTGATCAATCCCCAAAAAAAAAATTCCAAAAATACCCCCGAAGGGGGTGCCGCACGTTAAGCCCGCACGTTACCCGGCCGCAATGTATCACTACTCATATATATATATATATATATATATATATGGGAAAGGGTAGCCTACTCCATGGAGTAGGAAACTTACCTACTCCATGGGTTATATAGACGCCACATGACACTTTTTAATCAAATTTTTTATTCATGTATGGTCAATCTAATATGGATAGATTAGGATTATGAAAAAAAATCCGAAAAAAAAACTTAAACCAACTCGACCAAGTTGAAACAAATTTAACGGTAAACTGTGTATCATAAAAACATATTTTTTGTGGATGCTAAAAATGCCACTTGGCATATGTTTTTCTCAAAAAAAATTTATTGATAATTGTTGGGAGGGGTGAACCTAACTTGACCAAGTCTTAACTTCCATCAAAAAGTGCAACACAGCATCCATTTAACCTATGGAGTAGGTAAGTTTCCTACTCCATGGAGTAGGCTACCCTTTCCCTATATATATATATATATATATATATAGGGTATAGGCTAGCGGCCTATTTTGACGAAATGGGTAGCCGCCCATTTGATGCCCCTAGGAGTTTTAGAATGTGCTGATTTTTTGTGAGCATAAGCACCTTACCTTAGATAGAACACCCACAAAAAACCAGCACATTCTAAAACTTTTAGGGGCATCAAATGTTATATTTCAGATTAACGGTTACAATGGACGTTCGATAAAACTTCTAACATTTGATGGCCCTAGGAGTTTTCGAATGTGCTGATTTTTTGTGGGTGTTCTATCTAAGATAAGGTGCTTCTTCTCACAAAAAATCAACGCATTCTAAAACTCCTAAAGGCTTCAAATGGGTGACTGCCCATTTCGCCGAAATAGGCTGGTAGCTCATTTCCCGTTTCCTCGCTCTCTCTCTCTCTCTCTATATATATATATATATATATATATATATATATATATATATATATATATATATATATATATATATATATAATAGTGATACATTGCAGCCACTTAACGTGCGGCCCCTACCCTAGGGGTTTTTTTTTTAAATATTATTTTTTGGAGGATGATCACCTCCCCTTTGATAGCACACACAAAAAAATTCAGCTCATTCTAAGACCTATAAGTCTATCAAGCTTGACTTTTATCGATTTTTTATTTTTACCGTCAATTTGATGAGCACATTTGATAGACCTATAGGTCTTAGAATGAGCTGATTTTTTTTTGTGTATGCTATCAAAGGGGAGATGATCATCCTTCAAAAAAAGATATTTGAAAAAAAAACCCTCCAAATAGGGGCTGCACGTTAAGCCTCATATTAAGCGGCTGCACTGTATCACTACCATATATATATATATAGGACTGGGATCCGTTGACAATCCAAAATGGGAGGTAAATTTACCTTCCATTTTAAACTTGATTCAATCGGTGGATAGAGGTTTCGAATTTGCTGATTTTTTGTGAGGATGATCAATATGGCAAGTTGATCATCCTCACAAAAAATCAGCAAATTCGGAAAATTATAAGGGCATCAAATGTGTTATTCAAATTAACGGTTCAGAAAATTTTGATTCAATCGGCGCCCTTAGAAGTTTTAGATTTTGTTGATTTTTTATGAGGATGATCACTATGGCAAGTTGATCATCCTCACAAAAAATCAACAAAATCTGAAACTTCTAAGGGCGCCGATTGAATCAACTTTTCTGAACCGTCAATTTGAACCGTTAATTTGAATAACACATTTGACGCCCTTATAAGTTTCAGAATTTGCTGATTTTTTGTGAGGATGATCAACTTGCCATGTTGATCATCCTCACAAAAAATCAGCAAATTCAGAAACCTCTAACCAACGATTATGGCGAGTTGTAAGTGGTAGGTAAATTTACCTCCCATTTTGGGTTGTCAAAGGATCCCACCCCACACACATATATATATATATATATATATATATATATATATATATATATATATATATATATATATATATATATATATATATATATATATATATATATATATATATATATATATATATATATATATATATAGAATACGGGGTATAGGCTGGCGGCTTATTTCGACGAAATGAGCAGCCACCCATTTGGTGCCCCTAGGAGTCTTAGAATGTGCTGATTTTTGTGAGCATATGCGCCTTACCTTAGATAGAACACCCAGAAAAAATCAGCAAATTCTAAAACTTTTAGGGGCATCAAATGTAATATTTCAGATTAACGGTGACAACGAACGCTCGATAAAACATCTAACATTTGATGCCCCTAGGAGTTTTAGAATATGCTGATTTTTTGTGGGTGTTCCATCTAAGATAAGGTACTTATGCTCACAAAAAATCAGCACATTCTAAGAGTCCTAGGGCCATCAAATGGGTGGCTGCCCATTTTGTTGAAATAGGCTGGCAGCTCATTTCCCGTTTCCTCTCTCTCTCTCTCTCTCTTTCTCTCTCTCTCTCTCTCTCTGTATATATATATATATATATATATATATATATATATATATATATATATATATATATATATATATATATATATATATATATATATATATATATATATATATATATATATATATATATATATGGGAATGCTTAGGTGTGGTCTACGGTCCGTGTGGTCCGCAGCCTTTTGATGCACCACTTCGTGCATCGGATGCACGCGGCCGGTGCATCGGAGGACCGCATGGACTGCAGACCGCACCTAAGCATTCCCCTATATATATATATATATATATATATATATATATATATATATATATATATATATATATATATATATATATATATATATATATATATATATATAGGAATGCTTAGGTGCGGTTCACGCTCCGCAGCTGTCCGATGCACCCGCCGCGTGCATCGGATGCATGGAGTGATGCATCGGACGGCTGCGGACCGCGGACCGCAGACCACACCTATGCATCCCGACGTACGGTTCGGATTAGATGGGGAGTTAAAGCAATGGAGTCCACATTAAATGCCCGTATTCAAAGCCCGTATTAAAAGTCAACACTTAATGTGGACACCATTACTTTAACTCCCCATCAAATCCGAACCGTACGTCGGGATCTAATGGACGGCCCGGATCATAGGTAACTATATGAGTAAGAGGCCATGAGTAGGAGTATCCCTCCCCATATATATATATAACTATAGACGTATATTTTATCATTTTCGTCATACATACAAAAATTTAGTAAAGAATATAAAAATATGTTTTTTAAGTGCTCAACAAGATGGAATTAACACGGATTAAAACAAAAGTTGTCAATGTAAGCATGAATCAATACATCAAAGTCATCATCATTATTTCCATGAAGGTCCATTTCGTTGAAACATGACTATTCTTATTAGAATCCCCACAAACTTCAGTATCTTTAAGTGTTTGTGTGCTTCTTCCTCCTCTTTGGCTTTGTTCGTCATTGTTTCCACTAGCCTCAATCACAAGATCTCTTGTTAAACCATCATCATGAAGATGGTTCCCGAGTCGCTAAATTTTTCCAAAAAAACTACCCCGAAAAGCCAGAAAACTTGTCCATGCGCCCTAGGCGGCCAAAAAACTTGTCCATGCGCCCTAGGCGGCCAGTCGCTCAGGCGGTAGGCGGGCCGCCTAGGAAACACCGCCCGCCTAGGGGGATGCCTAAGCACTGGAGGCTCCAAAACGCCTAGGCGGGAGGCGGCACTTTCACTACATTGCTATGGCCCTTCATTTACCTTCTTGTATAGTTGTATCCACATGCCTCCTCAACATTTTGATCTGAACTTATCCCTTTGATTTCATGATCAAAATATTTGTTCTAACTACGTTGCTCCTTGTTCAGGCTATCGATGGATCTAGTCATGCACTTTACTTGAAACCAGGAAATTCACAACCTTATGGTTGGCTCATATAGTTTTTTTTTTCCAACATCCCATAAGGGGGTGCAGTTTTGACAGTAATTTGCTGTATCTGTCATAACATGCTGATATTGCAACAAGAATCCGCCTTGCAAGAGGGATCTCGCTTTCCTCATTGTCAATGCCTTAACCTGACTGTACCCTTTCGCTACTAGTCTGACCTTGAAGGCCTTTTACCTTCCATCAAAGGCTCTCTTCATCTTGTAATCCCACTTCCAATCAATGCATTTTATCCTCACAGTTTAAGTTGGTAATAGTCTAAACACTAGTAGCGTGCGCCGAGTCGATCTCTGATTGCATTGCTTCCTCCTACTTGAAGGCATTTATTTTTGACATAGTTTCTTCATACGCACCAGACTATCATTAAAACCTGGAATGGTGAGACAAACTTCTCCAAGATACATGCCGCTGGTCTCTTTTCTTTTTGGCTACACCTAAGTGAAACTGCAGGTGTAGAAGTGGATGCTATTGCCTTGCCAGGCTCAATAATAGTGGAAGAATAAGAAATAATTCAATGTCAATCCTCGCTCCATCGACAAGGATCATTTTCTCCCCAATAAATGTGACATTGCTACCAACAAAGACAATCTAACTATCCTCGTGTGTATGTGGCATCCTTCTGTCAGTTGCACCAAACCCACATCTCATGAGGTGTCAACCTAGCCGACGTATTCATAATCTTATTGAACTCTTACATGGAAACCTCCAAGGTCATATTAGGTGGTTCGCTTGATACATTATTGACTGTATCATGTTTAACAGATAAGATTCTTCCTCTCAGCAACACTTTTACTGATGTTTCGATGAGCTGTCAACTAAGAAACAATTATGTTGTCTCTCAGATCATTAATTATTTTTTTAAATTGAGAAGACATTCGCCGTCCTCTATCCACTTGGCGATCAAAGGAACTTGATGGGCTTGCCAAGCCTCTTTTCCCCTTCAATTTTGTATTTCTTGAATAATTCGACTTATGTCGTATCGAGTAAATATATCCATAGATTTTATACCTGGAGCACTCATCCCTAAATGCAATGAAATACTTGAAGCCCACTCTAGCAGCATCGTCGGTTGTGTAAAGTGTAAACAATGCAGATCATAGGATCATGGCAAGTATCAAGTATCGAAAATGAAAATTAGTTTGTTTCAATTGTAAGTGCTACATAGCTGCATGAAGAAATCTACTTGAGGACGAGGTGTACACATTGTGGAACCTTAAGTACAATCCCAAATCAACGTTCGACCTCCACTTCTTCTACCCAAATTTGTCGTACCGCGCCAATGCACCGAAAATACACACCACAATGCCAAGTTTCAAAAACCTAAGCAGTAAATGGGGTGACAACAAGAGCGAGGGGGAAAGAGAGCAGAGGAAGAGAGAGGAGGATCACAACCAAAGGGGAAGCAAGTCTTTCACCCTTTTTTTATTGGAGTAAGGGGGTCGGCTCCCTTGCTTCTCCTTGCTAATTGAACAACCTCTAGAATCTAGGAGGGATGATTCTTGTCTCCTCGAACCCTAGCGTGGTGCCCAACTGCTCAGGGGGTCTTGGGAGGAGCATTTTAAAGTTCTTGCTGTTCTGAATGCTTTGTTCAAACTACCAACATATCAGTTCTTCCAGTATTTAACGAGTCAAACTTTAAAATGCAAAAACCAGTTCTTGATCTGGTACAAGATTTGAAAACGTTTGGTTATCCTGTGATGGTTCCTGCATACAGGTAACTTTTACAGAACATGTTGCCAGTGGAGACCAGTGTTCTAAAAAGTGGCCCAGGCGGTCGCCTAGGCGCTAGGCGGTCCCCCACCGCCTCGCCTAGGCCCTAGGCGCTCCAGAAAAGCTGCCAAGCTCCCAGGCACAGCTAGGCGGGGCAAGGCGGCCTCCTAGGCGGGCTGAGGCTGGCCAGGCGGACTAGGCAGGCTGAGGCTGGCCAGGCAGACCATGTTTGCTTTTGTTCTTGTTAATCACTCAATCTTGAATTATGGTTATATACTTGTTGTTTAAAATAATGGTTTGGGATAATCTTGAACTTATATTAATTTTTAAACATTATATTATATAATATCAAAATAATAATTAAAAAAATTAAAAAAAGGTAAAACGCCTAGGCGCCGCCTAGACCGCCTAGGCGCTAGGCGGCCCCCCACCGCCTGACTAGCGCCTAGCGCTTTTTAGAACCTTGGTGGAGACTAGTCAATTTCTTACTGTTGGTTTTCCATTTCACTAACAGGTTTTTTCGGTGCTTCCATCCGAAATTCCATGGGATGCTAGGGACACGTGGAGCACATTTGCAGCATATTTCCTCAGTTTGCACATTCCCTTAAGTTTTGGAGGGCTCTCAATCGTGGCTCAAATACTGCATAAAACTGTTCTTGATCCATCGACAACAGTGAGAAAAAAAATCTTATTTGGCTAGTGAATGATATTTTATATACTGAAAGATGTCGAAAATATCGTGGTTACGATGTCCACTTTTGATATGTATGGTTAGCCTTCGTTACAGCTGTCCCATTCTAGGTGGGAAAGTTGTCATGCATATCAGCTACTTGATGTTGAACAAACAGCTATGATCATGCCTCGAACTATCTAGTGGCTGAGCTATTTATTTGTCTTGAGTCATTACAGATCATGTCAGCAGTTTTACTTCAAACAGCAGAGTGTGTTGGGGTGTTGGCGCTGTTGCATTATACAGCAAAGACACAATACAAGCTTTCCAGTTTCTTCCTTGGAAATCTGTCTACAGAAAGGAGCTGGATAAAAGCATCTGCTTTGGGCACTGTGTTTTTAATAGGGTTGGTTTTGCTTACATCTATTCTTGCTGAAAGATTAATTGGGCCAAAGGTTAGTTAAATGCCACATTATAATATTTGGTTTCTTTCTTGATGGTTTTTTAATCAATATTTAATTTCTCTTAGGTTGTGGTGACATTATCTCGCATTTGTTGAGAAGAATAGTTTTCTTGTTATTCCCGAACTAACAAATGACTGAGCATAATTGGACAAAAAGCCTCTGCCAATTTATTTTATGTAGGAATTGAGTGTATATATTTTTCTGAATCAATGAAGGCTTTGGAAATTACCGAAGAATTTTCTTAATGCTGGCCCATTATCTTTAAGAACTATCATAGTACTGTTTCCGTCTGTTTTCTTCTTTTTCATGATTTAGATATACTTCAACCAGATGAGACCTCGTTTATCATGGAAAAATAAAGAGAACCATGACTCCAATTAAACATGTTATTTCCATTTCCTATTAGTTATAAGAATAACTTGCATACCATTTGTGAACACTTGGACCAAAGAGGGTAGAGGACGGAGTGTGTTGATAAGGTGAACGGCGGTCAGAATAGCCTCGGCCCAGTAGGAATGTGGAATAGAAGCAGACAAAAGGAGAGCACGCGCTGTCTCGAGGACATGATGATGTTTGCGCTCGACGACTCCGTTCTGATCATGGGTGTGGGGGCATGATTGTTGATGAAGAGTGTCGTGAGTTTGAAGGATCTCACTCATCTCAGAGGAGAGATACTCCTGGGCACAGTCAGACCGAAAGGTCTTAATGCGCCGACCAAACTGGGTGTGAAGCATAGTAGTGAAAGTCTTGTAAATATGAGGAATCTTGGAGCGGCGACGTATGAAATAGATCCAGATGCAGCGGGAGTAATCATCTATGAAGCTCACATAATACAAAAAACCAGTAAAAGAGGCTACTGGAGCAGGACTCCACATGTCAGAGTGCACGAGATCAAAAGGGGCGTTGGAACGGGAGGCACTAGCAGAAAAAGGAAGATCAAGGTGTTTTGCTAAGCGGCAACCAGTGCAGACAGAGAGGGGGGAGAAGGACACCCAACCTAAAGCGCCAGAGCGAAAAATGCTTTGGAGTCAATCATTGGATATGTGACCTAACCTTTTGTGCCACAAGTCGGCATCAGAGGTGACAGACAGAGCTGACGGAGTGGAAGTGGGAATCTGAAGGTGATCCAACGGATAGAGACCCCCTGCTCTACGACCCAGTCTAACTTTCTGACCCATCCGCGGATCCTGTACAGAACAAGAGGAAGAAGTAAATGTAACAGCCAGGTCTGAGTCATAAAGAGAACTAACATATTTTAAATTAATATTTAAAAGGGGAACATAGTGAACACCAGGCAAGGTCAGGCGACTAGTGAGATTAGAGGCAGGTATGATGGATCCACACTGCGAAATGGGTACACGAATCCCGTCAGCAGTGCGGACCCCCAGGTGGGTGGGAGCAGGGTGCAGTCCGTTAGTACGGAAGAGTTGAAGGTAAGGTGGCAGGACGCACCCGAGTCGAAGATTCACGGAGCAGTAGTACCAGGAGTGGCATATAGGCTGTGATTTGTCGAAGAGCTGGTGGAGGCGAGGTACCAAAAAAGTAGCTCCTCAAGGCGCTGGAGACGGTCGGAGTAAGACTGAGGCTGAGCAGGAGTGGTAACAGACGAAGTTGGAGTAGTGAGATCAGCGGCAGCAGCAGTCTCGCCATCATGGCGGAGGGGACCTTGACGATGCCACGGTTGACTGACGTGGCGGAGGGACGTAGCCCGAGAACACCGTCAAAACGAAAAGATGGAGGAATTCGACAATCAGCCACTATGTGCAAGCAGTACGGGAGCCGAGAGATGCTGGAGGAAGCCATAGAACCTGACCGGCACAAGATCGGTGTAGTGCAGTCGGGGCGGACTAGCACATGGAGGACCAGGGTGGTCGGGTTGGTGTCAGGAAGGAGCCGGGGTGGGGTCGAGGTGGAGGAGGAGTCGGGAGGTGACGGGGTGGGGTTGTGGTGGAGCCGGGGTGGTGTCGGGTTGGGGGAGGGGGTCAGGGGGGTGACCGGAGGGAGGCAGGGGGTGGCCGGAGGGGGCTGTGAGGATTGGGGGGGGGGGGGGGGGGGGTGGGGCAGGGAGCAGAGGAGGAGGCGGGGTGCTGCAGGGAGCACAGGGGGTGGCGCGACGTGGCCACAGGGAGCAGAGGAGGGGGCTGGGTTGGTGCGAGGTGGCCGCAGGGAGTATAGGAGGGGGCGGGGTGGCGCGAGAGGGCTACAGGGAGCACAGGGGGGTGGCGTGGGGTGACCGCAGGGAACAGAGGGGGGGGGGGGGGGGTGGCGCGGGGACCAGAAAAGAAGGCCAGAGGAGGTGTCGGTGCCGAAGAAGATCCGTCATCACCTTTGCCGCGGATCGAAACCTTAAAGCTCTGATACCATGGTAGGAGATGACGGCTAGGGTTTGGAGAGAACGTAATGATCTCTATTGAGGGACTTAAGCCCAATATATATGTACATGAATATACAAGCAACCCGACCCGACTGTACATAGAATCCGACCCGGTATATAAATTAACAGAAGTAAATAACAAGCTGTTGGATAGTAATGAATGTATTTATTGGTGAATTGTAGTAGTTTAAACTTCTAACATTGGGCACGTGCAACACAATGCATGCGAAGCATAATGGAGGAAATAAGCCTATCGACACATGAGATAGTTGACCATGTGATTGTGATCTGATAATGATGCTTGTGTTAAAGCTCATCATTTTGAATTATACACAATCTATATTGGGTGCATCTTTTGAAAGAAGTGGATGCATATATCACTTAAGGAGTGGAGGCTATCAGCATGGTTGCAAATTTTTTGAGTTATAGTAGTAGCCTACCGAGGTTGTCATATCGTGTATTGTATCATGTATCGTTTTCTCTCTTTTTTATGTATCGTTTATCGTAAGATACAGTTAAATTTATATAAATTTATATACACATATATATAAACATATAAATATCATATTAGATTATTTAATATGAAGAGCTAAGAGTAGAATAGTAAGATATTTCCTTTCATTTCCGAGCAAACATAAATTTGGCCTATTCAAAAATTATGATGTGTATACTTGTATAAAAAAGAAAACATATATGATCTATTTATCTTTTTTTTTCATCGTAAAATTTCGTCTACCGTTTTCTTCCGTTTTAAGTAAAAAAGATCAAATAGGAAATGTTTCTTACCACTTTGAGAAACTCGAAAACAATAAATTTGAACTTCACCTTAATGGCTCTTTGTGGGGCTCTAATGACACTTTTCCAAAGCACTTCAAAACTTGAAAATGTTGCATGCATTTGCCCCCTCCCTCCCCAACAAGTTCTAGAAAACTTTAGAAATAAACGACTTGGATTCAGGCAATGCTAGTGAAAGAGAAAAGAAGACTTGTGAAACCACTAAAAATCCCAGTCTCTCTCACCCAAGATTAGAAAGAGTTACAAAGTATTTTCTTAACTCAGACGGATTTGTATAGTCCTTTTAGAACTTGAGAGAAAAAAAAAACTATAAAAAATCATTTTATAAGTTTCAATACAAATCAAACCCCAAAGCCCTCACTTTAACTGTATTGTATGTATTGTGTATCGCACAGATCGTATCGAGTATACGATACAGTCAAAAACGATACGTACACCCATATTGTTTCGTTCCCCCCCTATCATATCGTATTGTATCGTGTATCGTAAGATACTAACCAGCATGGTAGTAGCTATGAAAACCATAGAGACTGACTCCAAATAACTTTGTTCGAACTGATTATAGTTTTTTAAACATTGATATTTCTTGTTGGCAGTGGCAGTCCCACTGTACACTAATGATTGTATAGCCCCTTGCAGGATGGGAACAACCCAGTTTTGAAGGAGATACTTTCGGATAACCCAACATCTAAAACGGCATGTTTTGTTCTCTATTGCTTCATCGCTCCGCTGCTAGAAGAAACTGTTTACCGTGGATTTCTTTTGACTTCTCTTGCCTCAAGGATGAAATGGTGGCAAGCCATCGTCATTAGTTCTTGTTTTTTCAGCCTATCTCACTTTTCCGGTGAAAATTCTCTGCAGCTCTTCCTTATTGGTTGTGTTCTTGGGTCTGTATATTGTTGGTCTGGAAACATGGCTTCTTCTTTCACTGTCCATTCTGTATATAACGCATTAATTTTGCTAGTGACTATTATGTCCTGAGTCTTATGAAGAAACATATATGATGCTTTTCTTTTTAGTTGTTGATAAATAGTCGCACATCGGTGATAGAGGCACCTATCACCCGCTTAATATACCCCCTGTGGACCTTCCCTTACAACCCGGGTTTTGGGGCGTGAGGGTATCTAACATGGTATCAGAGCTAGCCCGTCTCTTGCTCCTGCTCCGGGTGCTTCCCACCGATCGTGTCTTGCCACACGTGTTCCGCGTGAGGGGGAGTGTTGACAAAATAGTTCCACATCAGTGAGGGAGGCACCTATCACCCGCTTAATATACCCCCTGTGGACCTCCCCTTACAACCCGGGTTTTGGGGCGTGAGGGTATCTAACATTAGTTTTGCTTTCTTTCCTTACATTTAGTCAAGTGTTTCAGGAAAAAATAGAGCTTCAGTTATAGGCGGAGTAGTCACCATACCTTTACCTTCTTTTGTTAGATAGTTGTGGTCATAGTTACCAAGTCGTAAAACGGGAAAAAAACGGCAAGGAAACAAATCGGAAAGATACGATGAAAACGGAAAAAGCGGGAAAAAAACATGAAAACATCAAAAAAAAACAAAAAAAATCTTAAAAATTATACGAAGTATGTATATATGTTATTTTCCAACATTAAGTAATCAAAAGTTCAAACATATAGCATATGCGTTTATTAAGCACAAATAAAATAAAACCCGAACCCAATTTAAACCCGAACCAAACCAGACTTGTTTTATACGTATTTTTTCTGTTTTAAACGCGTATAAAACGCATACAGACGATTTTTTCAAAAAAATGATTTTTTTTCCTATTTGCTACGACTTCGGATCGATACGCATTTTATACGCGTTTTTTTCAAATAAACGCCCGATTTGGTAACTATGGTTGTGGTTAGTTTAACCATTACTTGTTTGTGGCATGATTGGAGTTCTACTAGGACAAGAACTTGTACTCTGGTATTTGTATTCCAGTCTTATCCGTATTGACTGATCGCACAATAAATCTCCAGTCATTTTCTGATTTCTTCTTTTTGAAAATTTCATCTAACAATCATGCTGATTGAAGCAAATCTGTACTTCTCATACAACAAACTGTCAGAAAGATCAATCTTAAGTTGAATTCAGGTTGACAGTCGGATCTTTTTGTGGAGCCTTCTTATTAAGAGTTGTACTCATATTGCGCCTTAATGGTATAGGACTTGGATGTGGCGATGAATGGCTACAAAGATCAATACTTTCAACAAAATTCAAACATTTTATAACTTGTTATGGACAAATGGTTGAGGCCTAGAATTCACAAAAACTGATACAATTTTTTCGATAGCTTTGTTAAGATGTATTTATGTATATACATACACTTAGTGTATATAGGACTTACATGTATTACCCATATATTGGCCTATGACCTAATGAGAGAGGTCATTTCATTCTCTCCCCAAACCCTTGTTTCCTTCTCTCTCTCTCTCTCTCTCTCTCTCTCTCTCTCTCTCTCTCTCTCATCTAGGGTTATTCACATGGTATCAGAGCTAGGTTCATCCCCTCCGACGCCCCTTCGAGCTCTCCTCCTTCAGGCCTGATCCCATTCCGACGAGATCAAGATCTGAGCGATGGATCCGACGACTCTTCTCCGACGATCTGCGTCGACGAACAGATCTGCAGCCGCATCAGCAGATCTGTCCTCGCCGACTGGATCTGTCCTCCGCACTCGACGGATCTGTAGCTTTGTCTTCGCGGCAGCCCTGTCCGACATCGACTTCGCGGCAACCCTGTACGTCCACGAGTTGCCGCTTCGCCCTCGAAGCCACCAGTCGCTTGCGAGCCATCAGTCACTCACGAGCACCCAATCCGAAGCTCGAAGCGCCCGATCTTGCGATCCTGCAGCCGTCTGCCCTGCCCGATCTCGCAATCCACGAGCAGAATTTGGCTCGCGTTCCTTTTCCCGATCTCGCAGCCGCTCGCTTCAGATCTGGCGGTGCTCTCGATCACAGCCATCCGCATTCAATCTCGCAGGCGCGATCCTCTCCTCACAGCTGCCTACGATCCTCTCCTCACAGCCCTATGATCAGCCCATCGTGATCTCGCGAGCCCTGCAGCTATCTGTCGGTGTCTCTCAGCCGTTCGTCTGTGTTGCGATCTTGAGATCTCGCAAACACGTGATGCCCACAGCTTGCGAGCGGGAGCCCGCAGGGGGCCACCTACTCCTTGCCTCTGTCCATTGTGATCTCACTTCTGCCTCGGTAGCCCTCTCTCTGCTTCAGCCGGCAGTCCGCAGCTTCAGTCTCCGTCCCTTGCGAGCCAGCAGCCTACGCGAGATCGTTCAGTCCGCGCCTCGCAGCGCCACACCTCGTACCACTGTCGTGTCCTCTGTCGCGCCTGTGTGTGCCGTCTACACCTTTGTGTACCGCCTGCAGATCGCAGTCGCTGTCGATCCGGCCCTCCTGTGGTCTCCTCCTCTAACGATGCCTTCGTCGATGGTTTCTTCGTCGACTGTGGACCCCTACGACGTTGCCTCTAGGGTCTCTCCTCTTCTAGCCAGTCGTCAGGGAATTCTGGGTGTGTGGTTCCTTCACATGCCTTAGCGACTCTCGCTGCTACAGTCGCACGTCCGACTCATCGAGGGCAAGGATTTAGTTGACTGGCCCCTACAGCTACTGCATCTCAAGCCTTAGTTGCGGAATTTCAGTCCCTTCGCGAGGAGATAGCTCAGTTTCGATTGTTTCGACAATCTATCATTCCCGATGGTCTCTCCAGCATTTCAGCTCTCTCTGCTTTATCTGGTAGCTTTGACATCTGGATTCTGGAGCCTCTCATCACATGACTATGGACGCCTCTCTACTTGCTAGCCTGCGACGCATCTCCCACCGATTCATACTGCGGATGGTTCTCGTCTAACCATCTCGCAGAATGGATCCATTACTACTTTCTCCGATCCCACAGGCCGACTCTCGTTACCCTATGTGTTTCACGCTCCCACGCTTCACATGCACCTCATTTCTATTAGTGCCTTATGTGATTCTAGCTGCTCTGTGACCTTTACACCCTTTTCTTGTTCTGTGCAGGATATACGTACTGGTCGACAGATTGGAGCAGGTCGTTAGATAGGTGGGCTATACCAGATGGAGTTTCTTCACTCTCCGACTCTGCATTCCTCTGGGTTTTGTGGGGTTGCTTCTTCTGATGTCAATGTGTGGCACAGGCGCTTGGGTCATCCATCAGAATCACAACTTAAGAGGTTATTTTTTTTTGGAGCTCTCGGTCGTGGTCCTTTTTTATCACTGTCTACTTGTACTGGCTGCAAGCTCGCCAAAGCTATAGCCTTTCCTTTTTTCTTCAGTACTTCTCAGAGCTCTGCTCCTTTTGATCTTGTTCACTCTAATATTTGGGACCTTCTCCTCTTCGCTCCATGAATGGGTATTTATATTATGTCTCATTTGTGGATGATTACAGTCGTTACATGTGGGTCTATCTTCTTCGTCGTCGCTCGGATGTCCTCCAAGCATATCAAGATTTTACATCCATGATTCACACACAGTTCAGTCGACGCATCAAGATCTTTAGATCTGATTGTTGCCTTGAGTATCTACCTACCGCTATGCGGAGTTTTATTCAGTCCCATGGGACGATCTTTCAGCACTCGTGTCCTCACATTCATGAGTAGAATGACGTTGTTAAGAGAAAGCATCGTTATATTCTTACAACTACTCCTGCTCTCCTTTTCGGTTCTACCCCTCGGCGTTTCTGGGCTGAGGCTCTTCTGATCTCGGTCCAGTTTATTAACATCACTCATTCGTTAGTTCTTCCGGATGACTTGTCTCCTTATGAGCGCCTCCTCTCTACTACTCCTGACTACAGCCCTCTTTGCACATTTGGGTGCATCTGCTTTTTTTTTCTTCCTCCCCATGAGCGCACGAAGCTGTCTGCTCATGCAACCAAGTGCATCCTTTTTGGGATCAGTACTGAGTACAAGGGATACCGTTGCTATGACCATATTGCTCGTCGTTTGCGTATCTCTCAACACGTCTCCTTTGTCGAGGATATGCCCTACTACTCTACAGAGGCTCAGGATCTCACTTTTCTTGAGGTTTCTTCTCCTTTATCCTTGATACCTGCGTCTCCTCGGTCAGCTCCCCCGGCTCCTTTACCGGCTATTTCTCCCGTTGCTCCAGGGGACTCCTCCGGGGCTTCCTCCTCCATGTTTGTGCCTTTCTCCTCCTCCTCGAGTTGTCTCACCCTTTCCTCAGGTCTACTCTCGTCGGATTGCTCTTGTGCCTCCTCTCCCGTCTATGGACGTTGATTCTCCTACTCTTGAGGTTACTCCTGGTACTTCAGTTATTGTGCCTGCTCCGTCATCGTCGGTCGTGGATCTGTGCCCGCCTCACTACCCTCAGTGCCAGCACCAACACCACCTGCCTGACTGCTTTAGCCACGACACTGTGCCTCCTGACTGCTTTGGCTTTGCCTCTGTCTATAATTACTCGCCTTAGTTTACTGCCTTTCTTACTGCTGTGAACATAGATCAGGAACCTCGATCCTACTCTGAGGCAGTTCAGTTTTCTCAGTGGCATCAGGCTATGGATGAGGAGTTTCAGACCTTTTCAGCAGACTTAGTCCTGGGATGTTGTTCCACTGCCCTCTGGAGTTGAGCCTGTCAGCTGCAAGTGGATCTATAAGGTCAAACACCGACATGATGGATCCATTGAGCGACACAAGGCTCGAGTGGTGGCCCGTGGCTTTACTCAGGATCTATGACATTGACTATAAGGAGACCTTTGCTCCAGTGGCTCAGATAACCACCGTTCGAGCTCTTCTGGCGGTTGCAGCCGTTCGTCGTTGGCCCCTTCTTCATATAGATATGAAGAAGGTCTTTCTTCACGGTGACCTGTCTGAGACTGTCTATATGGATCCTCCTCTTGGTCCTCACGTTCCTCCTCAGTACATGTGTCATCTTCGTCGGGCCATTTATGAGCTAAAGTAGGCTCCTCGTTCCTGGTTTGAGCGGTTCCGTCGTGCTGTCCGGGAGCTTGGTTACTCATAGTGCAATCAGGACCACTCTCTATTTGTGAGGTCGTTCCTGAAGGGCCGGGCGATCCTGCTGTTGTACGTGGACAACATGATCATCACTGGGGATGATTCTGCTGTGATTGCTTGTCTTTAGCAGCGCTTGAGGAGTCAGTTTTAGATGAAAGACTTGGGTACTTTTCGTTACTTTCTCGGTCTTGAGGTTGCATATAGTGCAGATGGCATTCTGCTTTCTCAGCAGAAGTACCTGTCTGACATCCTTAGCCGTGCTGCCCTCTCAGATACCCGCACAGTAGATACCCCTCTTGAACTTCACTCGAAGTTACGTCCTACAGATGGAGTCCCTCTTTCAGACCCCACTCTGTACAGGCAGATTATGGGACAGCTTGTCTACCTCTGTATCACTTGTCCTGACATTGCACATGCTGTTAATATTGTCAGCCAGTTTGTTGCAGTTCCACGCTCAGTTCATTACGGTGCTCTTCTTCGGATCCTCCGGTACCTCAAAGGGATACTTTCTCGCTCCTTATTTCTGTCATCGTCTTCGTCTCTCACTCTTCGAGCCTACTCAGATGCAGACTGGGCTGGAGATCCGACTACACACTGCTCCACCACTGGTTACTGCTTGTTTCTTGGCGACTCTGATATCCTGGCACAGCAAGAGGCAAAAAGTGGCGTCTCTTTCCAGCACTGAGGCTGAGTACAGGGACCATGGCCTCCACGACCAAGGAGATAGTCCACCTTCGGTGTCTCCTTAGTGATCTCGGTGTTGTTTTCTTTGGACCTACTCCACTTCACTATGATAACCGGAGTGCTATTCAGATCACTAGCAATCTGGTTTTTTATAAGAGAACGAAGCACATCGAGATTGAATGTCACTTCGTTTGACAGGAGTATTAGGCCAAGACGATCTCACTACCCTTCATTCCATCAGTAGAGCAGATAGTTGACTTCTTCACGAAGTCACATCCTACGCCACATTTTCAGTATTTGATTGGCAAACTCTTGGTGTATGATCCACCTTGAGTTTGACGAGGGGTGTTAAGATGTATTTATGTATATACATACACTTAGTGTATATAGGACTTACATGTATTGCCCATATATTGGCCTATGGCCTAATGAGAGAGGTCATTCCATTCTCTCTCCCAAACCCTTGTCTCCTTTTCTCTCCCTCTCTCTTTCTTTCTTATCTAGGGTTTGTCACAACCTTGGTATTTTTTTTTTTTTTAAGTTCATTAATGATTGAGCTAACTAAACCAAAGATGTCTAAGTTTCATAGAACCAATGGTACAATATTGAAACATTGACTGTCCTTTTCGGTTTTGAGGAAAAGGATAGTCAATATTAAAAGATCAATACTTTTAACAAAGTGCAAACATTTTATAACTTGTTAAGGACAAAGGGTTGAGGCCTAGAATTCACAAAAACTTATACAATTTTTTTGAAGTTCATTAATAATCGAGCTAACTAAACCAAAGATGTCTGAGTTTTATAGAACTAATATAGTAGCAGCAGTAACAGAAGATGCACCGCTAGCAGCGACGCTACTGGTGACCAAGGAGGAGTCGGAGGTGGATCATCAATGGTGATGTGACCCCAAAGATCACGAGTGTAGAGCGCGGCCTTGATGGTGAGTTCCCAATCAAGCCGGAGGAGCCGAGTAAAGACAGGAGGAGGTGCCAGTGCCGGAGGAGCAACCTTCGTCGTCGTTGTTGCCGCGGGAGGAACCCTAGAGCTCTGATGCATGTTAGGAGATGACGGCTAAGGTTTGGAGAGAATGGTATTGCTTTTTATTGAGGTACTAAGCCCAATATATATGTACATCAATACACAAGTAACATGACCCGACTATACATAGAACCCGACCCATCTCTATACATTAACAAAAATAAGAGAAATACCAATATATTTATCGCTAATATTTTCTCTTATCGATAGGTGGCGATACAATATCCACCCGGATTTTCCTTTTTATGCGATTAGGGAATTATCCCGATATATCGTTGATATATCGTCGATATATCCCCATTTTATTGCCAATATCATAATTTTATTGCTGATATCCATGATATATCCATATTTTATTGCCAAAATTGTCCTCCAACTTAAATGAAGTTGTAGGCAGCGCGGGAAAAGTTGCCCAGAGTCATCCAACTTTTCCCGGAGAGGTTTTTCTCCATTTTTTCCCCTTTTTTGTTAGATATGGATTTCTAAACCTGATCTGAGGCCTCTATAACTTGTGCTTGATGGATTTTTTACTTTTCCTTGTAGATCTGGGGGAATTTCAAAGCTTCAAAGTTGAGGTGTTTTTTCAAATCCATTTTTTTTTTATTTCTTTTAAGATCTTCAACAAAATTAGATGATGAGCATGTTATGCATCAAGTTTGATGTGATTCAACATACACATCATGTAAGTAACATAAAATTAATTGTGGTTCCATATAATTATGGGCTTTTATGGCTTTTTATCTAAAATTTTATCATGTTTCATAGTGTTTGTTATCTTATTGTGGTTGTTTAATTAACAGACTGTGTTGGAAAGTGTCGGACAATTCATAGTAAGTGTCAGATAGTTCATAGACCCAACTATAGAGCCTCATTTGAGTGTCCTCTAGAAGAAATGATTATTTTCTTGTATGTTTTTTTTTGCCATAATGGTCTATATATACATCATAAAGGGTCATATATAAATTCACAACCCCCCCCCCCCCACCCCTGCGGATACTTGGCGATAACGATGTCAATAACGTCAATTAAAACACTGATATTTATCAATAACGTCAATAACAATACTATTTATCAGTGATGTCTCCCTGGAATGAAAGCACTCTGATTCGCCAAGATCAGTCTATCAAGTAGTGGTCTCATACGATTGGCAACGATTTTGGACACCACATTACATAAACTAATTGGTCGAAAATCCCCATATTCTTTACCATGGTCCTTTGGAATCAGTACAATGAAAGTGTGATTTGTTGATGGAGGCATATAATACTCTCTGAATGCTCTACTTGAACAAGAGAGATTACATCTGCTTTGATAATATCCCAATAAGTTTGATAGAAAATAGCAGGGAATCCATCATATGGGATTTTTTATACGAAAGCTCATTCTCCATATTAGAGATAGGATTAGCAGGGACAAATAGGTTCCACGGAACTCTATCAGAACAGGAGGAAGCAAATAGACTTTTAGAATACCTAATGAAAAAAGAAACAAGAAGAAATAAGGTTACCCTCGTATCATCTAGACTAGGGGTGGCAATCCTTACCCGACCCGCCAACCCGACCCGAAGTTAGCGGGTTTGGGTTTGGCCTAAACGGGTTCGGGTCATAAACGGGCCGATCCGATTGACCCGTTTGTTTAATGGGTCGGGTTTGGGTTTGTACTTATAACCCGATTGACCCGACTTGAACCATTTACCAAATGGGTCGTGTCAACCCGACCGACCCGAGCCAACCCGACCCAACCCGATAAAACCCGGCCCAATCCGACTTGTCTTGACCCAACCCGACAGGTTTACATGGGTTCTGTTGACCCAACCCGACCCAACCCGTTTAGTAAACGAGTCGGGTCAAGTCAACCCATTTATTAGGCGGGTCGGGTCTGGGTTTAAGTTTTTGACCCGTTTATTAAATGGGTCGGGTTCGGATTGGGTGTTTTGCCCTTATACCTATGTCTCAACCCGACCCGACCCGACCCATTGCCTCCTCTAATCTAGACTGATACTCTCGAACTGTGATTTCTTCGCTTATTTATCGTTATCTTGTCTTTTATTTCTTTTTGTGGCCGTTCACCTCAAGCAAGGATTCCTTTGTTCATATAATGCCTGTGTACAAGACCCCACTTCGGGCGGCAGATGCATGTATGAAGGGATCCAGTGGGGTGGGTGTCGTCTCTGGTGGAGGCTAGAGTGCGGTGGGCTCGGGACTGGCACCTTCTCGGGGTGTGAGTGAGACCTCAAATAAGTCGATGGTAGGCTTGGCGGACCCGGGGCATGGTAGGCCTGGACTTTCAGCTAACTTGCGACCATTCCATTCTCGTGGGTTTAGTGGTTCTAGTGGCGTTGCCCATGGTGGGGGGCCGCGTGGTTTGCTTGGGGCGGATGATCCACTGGCATCACCGGTTCAACCAACCTGGTTTGAACTGGTGGAAGGTTTAGGGGCTGGTGGGTCGGTGGCGTCGTCAAAGGCGCTTCACGAGGATGCCGTGGACCTAGGGCTGGCAATTTCGGACCCGACACGACCTGACACGAAGTTAGTGGGTCTGGGTCAGGGCTAAACGGATTCGGGTCGTAAACGGGTCGACACGATAGACCCGTTTAATAAACGGGTCGGGTTTGGGTTTAGTGTCTGGACACAGTAGACCCGGAAAGACCCGTTTAGTATTCAATGGGTCGTGTCGGGTCGGGTCGGGTCTACCCGCAATATGATACTATAATATATAATACCAGCGGGTCTTTCGGGTCGAGTTGGATTGGGTCAACTGAATAGACCCGAGTGGTAAACGGGTCTTATCGGGTCTACCCGTTTATTAGCGGGTCGGATACGGGTTTAGGATCTAGACACGATTAGTTAAACGGGTCGGGTTCAGGTATAGAGGTTTGAGGATGATGGCAGGACGGGGTGTCGAAGTTGGACCCGGGTGGGCGGTGTGTCAGGCCCAAGGGCCGGTTTATGCATAGGTTGGCTTTGAAGGGTCATCTCCTGAAGAAACCGAGCAAGGGGGGTCGCCTCCTTGCTCTCTACCCTTCCTCACTAAGGGTCTTTTGTGATTTTCTATGACCTGGGGAGGGCGGAGGTTATGGGTCATGCAGTGGGGAGGGTCTCCTATGGTCTGGCATTTTAGCTTGTTTGGTGGGCTGTTGGTTGTACACCGGATGTGGTTGGGTCGATTTCTCCTACATTGGTGGTCCGCGGGGACTGATATGTTTTGGGCTCGTTGATCAAGTAAGTTGGAAGGCTGTGTCTGCATGCAGATTGTGTGGCTTGGGTTATGGGGTGATGTGGTCACTTATGTAATATCTGGTCTTGTGTTGGGAGGCCTTTTGGTCATATGGTTATGACCACCTCTGATCTACCAAAAAATAAATAATGCATGTGTATTCATTCCTTTATGTGGTGATCGCATTTGCAGCTGTGATCCAAGAAGAAATCGTGAGAGCATTGGCTTTAATTTCATTTTAGTGGCGGCTCACCTCAAGCAAGGATTACTCCGTTGTCGGGTGACAGCTGTCCCGATGGAATTCACACAATGATTGGGCGGCTGCCATTAAGGGTCTATTCTTTTAGTTTCCTAGGAAATAAAATAAAGAAAATAATTTCTGAAGAAAATTTTCCATGCCGTTTAATTTTTTTTGTTCTTTTAGCAGGGAAGTAAAAGGAAGGAATCAAACAGTGGGGAATTTTCTTTTTTTAGCAGGAAAATAAAAGGAAAGAGAATTTTTGCAGGTTTAGTAAGAAAATAATTTCCTTCCTGGTCGTGAAAATACATCCACCATGAAATCCTCTTTCCGTGATTTGATCGGCAAAAGAACGCCAAAATTTTGGATGGGAACCCAATTTTCGCTCATTAATCCGTTTTTGTGGTTATTTTTCGTGCAAAAAAACACACCCTAAATGACTGTCATTTCTAGCTGCTATGGTGCTTTGAAATCCGTCGTGGTAGGAAAACCAAAAAAAAATTTCTAAATTAATAGTATAATACTAAAATGGAATACTCTAACCTATGTTCTGACACATGGTACGTTTATTAATACAATGTTTAAATATTCTCATATAAACATTGAAGATTGTTGGGTTGTTGCATGATTTTTTTTCCATTAATTATACATTTAAGACGTTGGATCATCTAATATGGGATGATTTTAAGCAGTTGGTATTCCACACGGTGTTAAATGAGCCCGAGCATCCTTGGGGGTTCAAGCTAGTGAAGAAAGACAATTTTTTTTTTTTTTGAGAATCCCTTTCAGTGAGATGAGGGGGGGTTCGGCCTAGACCCCTACGGGTTTATTAAAATAAAAAGAAAGTACAGAGAATGCCTAAGAGGCACCGACACCCGAGGTGTACCCACTTCCAACATGGGCTAGCAAGATTGCCCTGCACAACAAGCAAGAAAAACAAAAACTGAAAGTCCTAAGGCTTAGAAGCCCTCGATCTTTTCAAATCACGGAACTATGCAAGTAGCCATCCCTCGTCTTTCCCCTTGATGGAGAGGCCGGCAGCCGAAGCTAAATCAAGGATGGTTCTGTCCTCCAGCAGGTTGAGGGGTAGGCTCAGATCATCTCCATCAAGTTTAGACAATTGATCATGATGATCCTGCATAAGTGGGATCCTAGGCCGTGGTGGTCGGCGGTGCATGTCGGATTCAAGGGCTCGAGATTTGGCTCGAAGCGAAGCCCTGACTTCAATCAAGTCCGACCCTCGATTAGCTAGTGTAGGACTGCGGCGAGCGAGTCCCCCCTCCTCTATGCCTCCAACTTGTGAAACCCCACCATCCGAGGGTGGGGCCACTGCAGGAATTGAAATCCCATGGACCTCCACACCGTTGCTGACTCTCGAGTTGTCCTCGTTGACCTGCTGCTGCTCCTCGTCAACTATACTTTCCACTACTAGCTCCAAGGCCGCATTCACAGCCTCTGAAACCCCCAAATCCAAATTGCGCTCACGACTCTCTGCAACAGCAGCCACCTGATTACCATCCAAGGGCTCCTTCATACCAGTCCCCAGATGGTCATCCTCTGTTTCCCTGCTAGCCTCTTCAACCTGAACCGCATTAGCTGATGTCCCTGCATCGCTGAAGGCATTAACCGCTCCGGTTACTCGGGGTAAGCCCGACTCAAGATGCCCCTCTTCTGGTTGCCCACTGTCGGTACCTGAATAACATGTTTCATCACCAACTGGCTCAATTGGATCCCTCAAGGCCTCCCCTCCTCGAGGCTCGATACGATGCTCCACAGGGGGATCGTCCCCTGCCTTCTTACCCTCAACTTCAGCAAAAGTCCCCATATCCACCCCGCATCCGAGAGATCCCTCACGAGGGGAACTAGGCTCATTCTCTAGGACCGAGAACCGAGAGCCCGAGACTTGCAACCCTACCTTGTTGGTAGCCATCATGTGCTTTGTCTTGTGTCCACCACCTGCATCAATGGACGAGACCAAATTATCGACCTCTGCCTCCTGGATCACTGACGTTGTTCCACTAACAAGGGCCTTGAAACCTCCAACTCCTCGATTAGCACAATTAGCCCCCCTATCAGGAGGAGCACTCACTGTATGGGGCTTGCTGAAATTGCCAGACGCAACTCCCACAGGCCTCCAACCTCTCACACCATCCTTAGCACCCATCTTCCGGATGGGTCCCCGATAGGAACTAGGAGCAATCCTATTAATCGGATTTTTCTGTGCATTGCCACCACAATCCGAGGTAGCATGCCCAAAAATCCTGCACTTCGCACAACTAGTCGGCTTCCACTCGTATAAAACTTTATGCGTAAAGAGGACTTCCTCGTTTTCCCCTCGGCCCGGTACAACATTGGGCAATTCGTCGCCAAATTTAATCTTGACACAACATCTAGCATAGTTCCGTCGAGCACCTTGGGTAGTCGGACAGTCTCTCGTGAGGGGAACCCCAATCAAGCTTGTCAAACGGCTAATACCTTCCTTGGACCACCAATCAATCGGTAGATCCGGTAATCTAATCCATATGGAAATTTTAACGAGCGGATCGCGATCATATTTTATATCCTTGTGCCACCTCTTCAAGACCACAAGTCGGCCCTCAAAGTACCAAGGGCCCTCTTCTAGCACTCTAGTGCTATCACTAGCCACCAGAAATTTGAATAAAAAAAGGCCATTCTCCCTCGAAAATATTTCCAACCCGCCCACCGGTTTCCATAATTTATGCATCACTTCTTGGAACTTCGGAAAGAAGGGCTTTCTCCCCACAACATAGCCCACCAATGTATGCTCCCAACCCCTCAAATTAGCTTCAATCTCACTTGAAGGCAAGATAGCATACTTAACTCCATTGCGCACTTCTGGCTCGACGAAGTGTAGTTGAAGATCCTCCGCCTCCAAAGAAGATCCTCCACAAATGGCACTCCACGATTACCCTAAGACAGGTATAGCCTTGCAAGCTTCTGCTGCACCTTGATCTTTCTCCGAGGAAGGCCCCAAACCTGGTTCAGAAATATCAGCAAACACTTGACGTGCGTCAGATTCACCTACATCAACAACTGAAGCCTCTCTGCCTCGTCTGTCCCCCAATGCCATAGAACCACCCAAGGTTGATTTAGGACTATTCGGAGAATAGATTAGGGGAGGAAAATCCTCAAAATTTTCTAGATTCATGTACGGATCTAATCTAGCACTTATCGGATCCCCGTTAGCCCTTGGCCCCTTATCTCGAGAGGTGCTGCCACCACCATCCAAGATTTTGTTCCCTTAAACGCCAAGTTCACGATTAGAAGCCACGGCCCCCGAATCCCTCAAGCCTCCAGAAGCTCCAACTTGCTCCACCGAGATACTCCCATGGGAGGAACCTCCCATGGGAGAGGATCCGACCTTCAACCTCGGTCTCTGCTCCTGCTCGGTGAAATGACGCTCCGCTCCGCTCGTCGGTGTAGTGATGCTCCGCTCCACTCGTCCACTCCGCTCCGCTCTGCTCAACGTCGGTGTCAAGCTAAATTTTTCGAAGAAAGATAATTAAAGGCCGCATTGTTGTGGGAGTGTCAAAGGGAAAGAAGAGAAAAAAAGAGGGGTTAATTAGTCTTAAATCCCTCCATAGCTCCTTATTTAAGCTAAAGAATACAGTTTGTAGGATATTAGCTAAAGTCCTTTCGAAGGACACGTTTGTACAACAAGTCCTTTCGAAGGACACGTTTAAATGATAAATTGCCCCTTCAACAAGAGTATTCATTCGTCTCCAGCAATAGCATCCATTTGTCTCCATCAAGAGTATCCATTCGCCGGTTGACACTATGCATGTAGTGGTTGCTACAGTGATTTCATTGTATCGTTGTAGCAAGAGTATCCATTCGTCTCCAAAAAGGTATCCATTTGCCTATTGACACTATGCATGTAGCGTTTGCTACAATGATTTCACTGTAGCTGCTATAGTGAAATTATTGTAGCAAGAGCATCCATTCGGCTAATTGATACTCCTACCAAACAGAATTGATACTCTTGCTACAGTGAAATCACTGTAGCAACTACAATGAATTTATTGTAGCAACCACTACATGCATAGTGTCAACCAGCGAATGGATACTCTTGCTGGAGACGAATGGATACTCTTGCCGGAACGATACTTTTGTTATTTGAGGGGTAAAAGAAGGGTGGGGAACTTGCTATCAGTGAGGGATTTGGTGCAATATTGAAACATTATTTGTCCTTTAGCTAATATAGCATCATCTAAAAAGACTTCCGTCTCCAGAAAAAAAAAAAAGAGTGAAAGGCTCCCAGGTGACACTTCTACAAAATGCCACGTGACGACGATGAACATATGGCATCCAGCGTGTACATGTAGTGCAATGTCCCTCTATCTATGTGGTGCCACCCCTGCCAGTGTTTCTGTAGGTCTTCTAGCCTTCTTTATGTATTGAATTTGTGCCCTAATGGGCATTTAGGGGTTAATTTCAAACAAACGTGCAAGTATCCATCAGATGTAGGATTGATGTTGATTGCATGTGTCTGTAAGTAGCATCCATAGAGTCCATATTCGAGATTTGGATGCTTGTTCAATGATTTAGCCATTGGCCTGACATCAGTGGAGCGTGGGTATGCCCGCCGACTTCACGGGTTGCCTCCGTGTAGTACGTAATCGCCTCTAAATTTTTTCATGTGAGACTTTGTGAAAACTCCTCCTAAGCTATGCTTTTAAGCTCCAGCTCTGACAACTTGTTCATTTAAACTCTACCCCTTCCCGAAAAGATAATTTTATATTAAGCCAGTGTTGACTTTTTCATCTCCTATCAAATGATAAAAATGCCCCTTCAATTAACCCATGTGCAGCAAAGAAGTAATAGTATTTGTACGGTGATTGCCACTGTAGTAATGATTTTGATCGGTTGCTACAGTAATTTCACTGTAGCATCTACAATAAAATTAGGGAAATTTTATTCATACCCCATAAATCTGTAATTAGCCCCCATTTCCAACAAACTTGAACACACCCCATTTTTTTTTTCATACCCCATTCCTATCCCAAAAATACCCTTCCCCCTTACACCCCACCTTCAATACACCCCAGTTAAATGGTCCGCCCCAACTTGATTATACCCCAATCAAACACATACTGCCTTAAATATACCCCAATTATATGCACTCTTGAATACACCCCACTCTTAAATAAACCCCATGCAGTTGGCTGATACTTGAAGGCACAAGTAGAGCTGCAATTTGGGCGGGCCAATTTGAACCCAACCCGAGTCCAACCCGAGTCCAACCCGAACCCAACCCGAATTTGGGCGGGCTAATCCGAGCCCAACCCGAATTATTTATCCTCAACCCGACAGGACCCGACACGAAATTAGCGGGTCTGGGACAAGGCTAAACGGGTTCGGGTCGTAAACGGGTCGACACGATAGACCAGTTTAATAAACGGGTCGGGTCCGGGTTTAGGGTCTGGACACGGTAGACCCGGGAAGACCCGTTTAGTATTCAACGGGTCGTGTCGGGTCGGGTCGGGTCTACCAGCAATCCAATACTATAATATCTAATACCAGTGGGTCTTTCGGGTCAGGTCGGGTCAAGTCGGATTGGGTTGAATCGGGTCAACTGAATAGATCCGGGTGGTAAACGGGTCTTACCGGGTCTTATCGTGTCTACCTATTTATTAGCGAGTCGGGTACAGGTTTAGGATCTAGACACGATTAGTTAAACGGGTCGGGTCCGGGTCTAGGGGTTTTGGACACGACACGAAACTAGACACGACACGAACCCAACACGACACGACTCATTGCCACCGTTAGCTGCAACTTGGGCGGGCCAACCCGAACCCAACCCGACTTTGGGCGGGTTAACCCGAACCCACCCCGCACAAACCGGCCAACCCGACGGGTTGGGCTTGGGCTAAGTTTAAACAAACATTGGGTTGGGTTGGGGGAACAAAAGACGCTGAGTAGGGGCTTTGGGGTTTGGGGTAAAAAAAAAAGGACATTTTTGGTATTAAAGGATTGTTGAGTAAGTTATTGAGAAACGATAGGATACGGGGGCTAATTACAGATTTTTGGGGTATGAATAAAATTTCCCTAAAATTATTGTAGCAACTCAAATTGTTACTCTAGATATGGAGTAACAATTCGGGTTGTTACAATGATTTCACTGTAGCAACTATAGTGATGCAGCTACAGTGAAATCCCTGTAGCAGCTATAGTGGTTATGGAGTAACAACTCGGGGAATAGAGTATCAATTCAGTTGCTACAATGAAAGCACTGTAGCTGCTACAGTGATTTCACTGTAGCAACTATAGTGATTTTACTGTAGCAATAGAATTGAAATCACTGTAGCATATCATGAATTCCTGTAGCGGCACTCGATAGCACTATTACAAAAATCCTATAGCGGGCACTATATAGCAATATAACCAGAGGGGTAAAATGGATATTTAAAAAAATATTGTTACGTGGGGCTTAAAGCTAAATGATCTTGAGCCCAGAGTTAATCGTACTAAAGGTGTAGTTAGAAGGGTATTAGGCTAATTACCCCATTTTCTTTCGGGCCTACTTAATAACCCGGTTGGCGTCCATGCCAAACCCCCTCACCTCGAGGGTTCTATTTGTTCATGGGGCCTACTTAATAAACCGGTTTTGTATCTAAAATGGGGACCATATGTGTAAATAAGTGGTGAGTTTCAATTTGTTCATGGGATGAGATGAATTCTCAAAAGACCAGCTAGCGGCACATATTTAAATGTGTATAATTGCACATCTAAAAAAGCAATAACCAAACATGAAATTTTGTTTCTACCTGTACAAATAGAAACATACCTCTGTTTGTACAGGATCCAAACAATACCTAAATAAAAAAAAAGAAAAGAAAAACATCATATCTTGCTTTCGCCCGCAACATCGATCTAGCCGTCATGTCATTGCTTGATCAAGGGGTTTGATTTTGATTTTCATGAGATAGCTCTAGTTTAGGAGATTCACTTTTTTTTGGTTGCAGGTGGATAATCACCGAAGTCAACAGATATATCCATCTGTTTCTGTTCATCTCGATTCAAGTCGTGACTTCTCCATTGCACTCATCCTATTCAATGGGACCTTCTGATGTGAATTTTTATAGTCTTCCTTTTGCTTCGTTCTTTGCATTTTTGGCCTCCCCCCATCTCACGTCCGTCGCGGCTTTCTCGAATGTGAGAGACTGGAGTAAACAGATGGAGGTAATAAGATTTGAACCCTGAACCTCTCAGAAACCAAAGCTCTCATACCATGTAAAGTAAATATAGGTGCCCGGAGTGTCATCCCCTCAACCTCCACGTGGTAGGTCAGCAGACCCCCGAACAGGTCGCCCAAGACCGCGAGAAACGGCAGTGTCCGAGGGGAGCTCCACTGGATGGGGGGGACCTTCGAGGCCGCCGAGGTCACCATGCCTATTGTCTCGAAGCGACCTACTGGTAATTCTGATTTGTAGTACCTCCTTTGTAAGCCTATGGGCTTCCAGATGTGGCCCACATGCCCACATGTGAGATCCACAGTCCATATAAGGCTAAAACCCAATAAAGATGGGCCTGCGTGATTGTTGATTGGGCTTACCATAATTATATATGCTCTGGGCTACTGGGCTTAATTTTAAGATCAATCTCATCCGTTGGATCTGTTGATTTCTCTGATGGGGAGAAATCATAAAGGGTTATAAATAACGGTACTTGGTCCCCCTTTCTCTGATGGGGAGAAATCATAAAGGGTTATAAATAACGGTACTTGGTCCCCCTCCCGGGTAATGAAATCTCTACGTGAGTTTTCTGGATACCCCCTCTGTCCACACCAGAGAGAGATCCCTCTTGCCACAGGGAGTGGAAACCAAGTCCGGAGAACACGCATCGGAGATCGTGATTCGCATAAGTTCTTCATCCATGGATTCTTCCGCTTTTGGTAACGATCCTATACTCTTAGATGTAGGATCTCTCATGGATGATCAGGAGTAAAATCCACTTACAATTGGTATCAGAGCCGTGGTTCCGGCCTGGACGGATTGGTTGAATGGCCGATTCACAACATTCAATTTCTGCAATTGTTTTTATTGAATTTTTTCTGTAAAAATTGTTGTCTTTGACCAATTTCGATCGGATGAAATGGGAAGAATTTTTCCATGGTTGTACATCAAGAAACCCCAAATCCGATTTTCGTTTTTGACGGTTTCAGAGGGCTCGCCGAACAACTCCTCTTCCCCGCAGCCGAGTTGCCATCGCATCCGAGATCCCCAATCTTTTCTTTTCCATTTCTCAAAAAAAAAAATGAGAGAAAGGGGAAGAGAGCCGTCGTCGGGCGATCACGGGCGGTCTTGCGGGCCGAGGTTGGTGATGCTCGCCGGAGGCCTCGCAGTCCAAGGCTCGCGAGTGGGCGGCGCATCCACCGGCGTGGTTGGGGACCCTCCCGCCGCTCGCCGGCAACCGATCGGGCGACGGTTGGGACGCGGTACGATTGGGGCGGCGGTTACACGGCGACGTCGCGAGGCTTCGCGACCCTTCGCGACCCTTCGTGATTCTGTGCAATCGTGAAGGTGTGTTATTCTATTGGGCTTTCGTATTGGGCTGTGAGTTGGGTCTGCATTGGATTTCTTTTGATAACCCGACCCAAGACTGAGGCTCACAAAGCACTGGCTTGTGAAACACTATCTCATTTTGTATGTGTTTTTGTGGGAACCATTCTGAGGGCCCACTTAACATACAACCAGTGCTATGTGTTAAAACCCATTAATCCCAATTGATTTTTTCTGACCCGTGCCCCAAGTCATCCGATCCAAATTGTTTCGAATCGAACCAATCCGGGTATGAACCGATTTAGCTTGCACTGAATCGAGTCATACCACTCAATGAACCATATGTCAATTGATTAAATAAGGGCTTTTCTGCGAACTTTTTTTGGGTCGGCCAGAGACCTATATGCAATTTATTCTCTGTGAATGTTTCTGCAATGCTGTGAATGTTTATGCTATGCACATTGCTGGACCTATATTCGATCCCGAAGGCTATGGGATTATTCAGTAACAGGTCGTGTGAAGGAAAATGCAGAAAGTTCTTTTATGTAATTTATAAATTGCAGGGGCCTGTTTGTGAACAGTGCTTCCAAGTTGTTTTATTCATCAATTTTGGTCTATATAATTGGACTTTAGACTATCTATTATTTTTTGATGATGTATGGATGTGTGGTATCCCTGGCCGAGCCCTAAAGCCCTGTTTTATATCAATTGACAGAAAAGACCCTAATATTTTGGAAATCACTAAATTGTGCCATTGACGCATCTTGTTGGATGCAACTTTTCTAGATGGTGTTGATTTGTGCCTACACCAACTGAGTGCTAGCCAAAGCAGCCTCAAGTTGGAGTGAGTACTTTCTTCACCATATAAAGCTCTTGAGTTGGCACTATTTAGTGTTTACTACTTGTGGTAGTGTTTGGAGTGCAACACTTATAGGTGGTACTTACTCGCTTTTTCGACTATTTGGGTGCAAGCCAAAGTGGCCTCAGGTAGAAGAATTTGAGAGTTTACCACATAAAGCCCATGTTCACACAGTCTTGCACCTGAGTACTAGTGTGCCCAGTCTGCTCCCAAAGGAGGGCTGAACACAAAAGTAGGTTCAGGATGGGGATTCTGTTGAGACATATTTTGAAGAGATCTTGACTGCCCAAAGGTGTCATACTCTTTAAAACTAGAAACTTAAGAATCACCAGTCTTACAGACAGTTGCAAACTGTCAAGTTGAGTGAACCTAGAGCAGTCATAGCTCTGCTCCCAAAGGAGGGGTTGTGATGTTGCATTTGGTTGCTCACCAAGCCATCTTAGTCTGAAGTTCAGACAATGACTTGGGATAGTTAAAGTGTGGAATCCTGTGATGTAGCTTCTAATTTATTTTTCTTGCTTATTCTGTCTTACAGCTGTTAATCCTATTATGTTACTACCCATGAATAATTCTCTCCCTATCCTTAATGACTCCAACTATGCGGAGTGGAAAGAGAAAATGTTGATACTGTTAGGGTGCATGGACCTAGATCTGGCGATAAGGGCTGATAAGCCAGCCTCTCCTACAGAGGGGTCTACCCCAGATCAAAGGGCCTTCTTTGATAAGTGGGAGCGCTCTAATCGGCTCAGTTTGATGCTGATGAAAGCGCATATCGGAAGAAACATAAAGGGATCTATCCCCGATTGTGAGACATCCCGCGAATTCATCGAGGCCGTGGAGCAACAGTTTGCTAGCTCCAATAAGGCACTAGACAGCACCTTAATGAGTAAGCTCTCTTCCATGAGGTACTCTGGATCAGGCTCCATTCGGGAGCACATAATGGAGATGCGGGATATTGCATCACAACTGAATGCTATTGAGATTACCATCTCGGACTCCTTTCTGGTGCAGTTCATACTGAACTCCCTGCCATCTGAATTCAGACCCTTCAAGATCTCCTACAACACACAGAAGGAAAAATGGTCGGTGAATGAACTACTGACCATGTGTGTTTAGGAGGAGAGCAGGTTGAGACAGGAGAGCTCTCATAGCATCAATATGATCTCTCATAAGGGTCAGAAGCGCACCAGAGGAGAAAGTAGCAGGCATGTGAATCGTGACTCGGGGAAGAAGAAGACTAAAAGGGCGCCAGCTACTCAGGAAAATCAAGCTGGCATTCAGGGCCCTAGGTGTTTCTTCTGCAAGAAAATAGGTCACATGAAGAAGGATTGCCCTCACTATGCTAAATGGCTCAAGAAGAAAGGTAACTCCTTCATTTCGGTATGCCTAGAATTGCATTTAGTTTCTGTTCCATCTGATACTTGGTGGATTGACACTGGTGCCACTGTGCATGTGGCAAATTCCATGCAAGGATACATGTCCAGCAGGTTGCCAAGACCGGATGAGCGTAGAGTGATTACTGGGAATGGCGTGCGCTCGAAAGTTCAATCCGTTGGCACTTTTAGGCTTTTTCTAGATTCTGGCTTTGTACTTGATCTAGAAAATACCATTCTTGTATTTTCTAGAAATTTGATTTTTGTATCAAGACTTGACTCATTGGGATTTGCTTTTAGCTTTATTAATTCCCAGTTCCAGTTGTGCTATTAATCCCAATGTGTTGGTTCAGGTATTCTGATTGATGGGTTGTATAGGATTTTTCTTAATACTTTCCAAAATCAATCTTTAGTAACTCTGTATGGAAATGAAGAAACCAGTAGTCACTTGTCCTTATTATGGCATAGGAGATTAGGGCATATCTCCAAGGAGAGAATCCAAAGGTTAATTAGAGAATGATTATTGAACATCATCTTTTCTGACTTTGGAGTCTGTGTGGACTGTATAAAGGGCAAGCAGACCAAGACCTCCTCTAAAGGTGCTATAAGAAGTGATGGAACACTAGACTTGGTTCATACTGACATTTGTGGACCGTTCCCGCAGTACATTACAGGTCAACGGTATTTCATCACATTTACTGATGACCATTCAAGATTTGGTTATATCTACTTGCTTAAGGAGAAATCTGAAGCACTCGATGCCTTTAAAGCTTTCAAGGCCGAGGTAGAAAACCAACTTAACAAAAGAATTAAGGTGGTCAGATCAGATCGAGGTGGTGAATACTTTGGTAGACAGACCTCAATAGGTCAGGCTCCTGGACCTTTTGCAAAGTTCCTTGAACAGTGTGGTATAGTTCCTCAATACACCACTCCTGGTATGCCAAGCCAGAATGGTGTAGCAGAGCGAAGAAACCGTACATTGATTGATATGGTTAGGAGTATGATCAGTAACTCTACCCTTCCTTTATTTTGTGGGCTGAAGTCTTAAGGGCTGCCACGTATATCTTAAACAGGGTTCCTTCGAAGGCTGTTCCAAAGACACCCTATGAAATATGGACAGGAAGGAAACCAAGTTTAGGATATTTGCACACGTGGGGTTGTCAAGCTGAGGCTAGGGTGTACAACCCACATATTAAGAAATTAGACCTAAGAACCGTATCAGGTTATTTTATCGGTTATCCAGAAAGGTCCAAAGGGTATAAGTTCTACTGTCCATCTTCTCTTATAAAGATTGTAGAAACAAGGACTGCAAGATTCATAGAGGATGACTCAATCAGTGGGAGTGTGCAACCTCGACATACAGTGTTTGAGGAGCATATAGAGCAGGATATTCCTTTACAGGAAGGTCCTGTACCTGTTCCATATGGGTTTATTCCATTTTCAGTTGGACAGCCTCGTGCTGTACAAATACAACCCATAATTCAAGAACCACAAAATGAGGAACATGAACCACTCCATCAAGATCCTGAACCAGTTGTTATCCCATAGCAAGTACCACCAGTGGGAGCACAACTGGAGTTGAGGAGATCCTCTAGACAGAAAAGACCTGCCATATTGAATGATTATCTTGTCTACCTTCATGAAGATGGCCATTGTGTTGATGATCCCCTCAGTTTTTCTGAAGCCATGAACAGTTTTAACTCTGAAGAGTGGTTCAATGCCATGAATGATGAGCTTGAATCTATGGCTAAAAATCAAGTCTGGGACCTTGTAGTATTACCTGAAGGATCAAAGCCCGTTGGCTGTAAATGGGTTTTCAAGACCAAACGGGACTCAAGAGGTAATATAGAAAGGTACAAGGCCCGATTGGTAGCTAAAGGATTCACTCAGAAAGAAGGCATTGACTACACTGAGACCTTCTCTCCAGTATCCAGGAAGGACTCCTTTCAGAATAATCATGGCTCTGGTGGCTCAGTTTGACCTTGAGTTACACCAGATGGATGTCAAAACTGCTTTTCTGAATGGGGATTTGTGTGAGAAGGTTTACATGAAACAACCTGAAGGATTCTCATATAAAGGACAAGAGCATATGGTATGCAGGCTAAAGAAATCAATATATGGACTAAAACAATCCTCCCGACAGTGGTACCTCAAATTCAACGAGGTAATACTGACCTTTGGTTTTAAGGAAAACATTATTGATCAATGTATTTACTTAAAGGTCAGTGGGAGCAAATTTATAATTCTAGTCCTATATGTTGATGATATTCTGCTTGCCAGCAATGATCTTGGACTACTGCATGATACGAAAGTTTTCTTATCCCAGAATTTTGATATGAAAGATATGGGTGAGGCTTCCTATGTCCTTGGCATAGAAATTCGGAGAGACAGACTAAAGGGTATTTTAGGTTTGTCTCAGAAAGCCTACATTGAGAAAATTCTGGAAAGATTCAACTTTCATAAAGGCAGATCCGGGACAGCTCCTGTACATAAAGGGGATATACTTAGTAAATCCCAAAGTCCAAGAAATCAATTGGAGCGGGATGGCATGGCAGAAATACCTTATGCATCTGCAGTTGGTAGCCTTATGTATGCACAGACGTGCACACGTCCAGACATTACCTTTGCAGTTGGATTACTTGGCATATTTCAAAGTGATCCAGGCAAAGCGCATTGGGATGCTGCCAAGAAGGTATTCAGGTATCTGCGATGGACTATGGATTTCATGCTAACTTATAGGAAATCAGATGAGCTGGAAGTTATAGGATTCACAGACTCTGACTTTGCCGGCTGCCCAGATACTAGGAAGTCCACTTCTGGATACATCTTCTTATTAGCTGGAGGAGCAGTTTCATGGAAGAGTCAAAAACAGACAATTACAGCACCTTCCACGATGGCTGCAGAGTACATTGCATGTTATGAGGCTACATCACAGGCGATTTGGCTGAGAAATTTCATCACAGACCTTCGGATTGTGGACTCCATTTCTCGTCCACTCAGTCTCTTCTGTGATAACTCAGCGGCGGTTGCATTTTCCAATAACAACAAGTTCTCCAGTGGGTCTAGGCATCTAGACACCAAATTTCTTGTTGTTAAAGAAAAGATTGACAGTCATCAGATTTCAGTTGAGCACATCAGTACAGACCATATGCTTGCATATCCGATGACCAAGGGGCTAGCACCTTGCATCTATACTGAGCATGTAAAGTCCATGGGTCTGATTGAGTCATTTGATGTGTAAGACATTCAGTTTCTTAAATGTATTATTTCTGATTGACTATAAAGATATTGTGTTCTAATCCATTGGGATTATTAAGGAAATTATATTCTAATCCATTGGGATTATAAAGTAGGACCGAGTATAGACATAAAGATACGTCTATTCTAGGAGTGAACATCTTGACCAAGTTCACTCATATAGCTTCCCAGATTAAGTTACTTTGTGGGTTTGTCTTAGTGGTACTCGTGGTTATGGAAGGAAATGTGCGGCTCTAAAATGGATAGCACAAGACCGCCTGTCCCTTACCATTGAGCTTTCTCATTAAAGTTAAAGGGCCTAGAGCATTATGGAAAAGCCATAAAGTTTGTTTTTTAATTCTTTGGCCAGCATTTAAAGTTTCTTTTGAATATCCAATCACCTGACCACATAAAGTTTGTTTCAAATTTATTTTATATATACAAAAGTATATTATGTATTTTAAATTATGGTTAATGTGGTCCAAGTGGGAGATTGTAAGCCTATGGGCTTCCAGATGTGGCCCACATGCCCACATGTGAGGTCCACAGTCCATATAAGGCTAAAACCCAATAAGGATGGGCCTGTGTGATTGTTGATTGGGCTTACCATAATTATATATGCTCTGGGCTACTGGGCCTAATTTTAAGATCAATCTCATCCGTTGGATCTGTTGATTTCTCTGATGGGGAGAAATCATAAAGGGTTATAAATAACGGTACTTGGTCTCCCTCCCGGGTAATGAAATCTCTACGTGAGTTTTCTGGATACCCCCTCTGTCCACACCAGAGAGAGATCCCTCTTGCCACAGGGAGTGGAAACCAAGTCCGGAGAACACGCATCGGAGATCGTGATTCGTATAAGTTCTTCATCCATGGATTCTTCCGCTTTTGGTAACGATCTTATACTCTTAGATGTAGGATCTCTCATGGATGATCAGGAGTAAAATCCACTTACATCCTTGACTTTTAACGAGCTAGATGTCAAAGACTGGCCGACAAGCAAAGCGACCCTTTGGGGAGTCCGATCAAGGAAATCTAAGTAGAGAACTCGCCTGAGGTGACGTCAGCAGGGAGCTTGATCATGATAGTTCTTGTAGAGATCGTCAGCTCATCTCGGCCAGGACCATAGCAGATTACACAATAGGGCACCTGGAGCTAGGATCAGAGCTCGTTGGTTCCCACTCAAGTTCGCTAGTCCCTCTAAACTCATGGTTGACCCCACAATGGCGCTCAGAACTTGCCGAAGTTCACTACAACTCGCAGGTCCACCCATGTTGAACTTGAAGATTATGGTGGGAACCTCGAGCCTTGAGCTTATCGTTCCACCTTCCGCAAAGCATGCCCCGTATATCCTGGCCAATTACCTGATGAACGAGACACCCAAAAGCCATGGCATGAGCCTGTCGATTTGTCTTGGTCGATGGTGTACGAGGCCTCTGGGAACCACAACCTAGCTCGCCCAAGGGATGAGAAGCTCATGTCCAATGCTGATGGAAGGACAGCTCGTGGCCGAAGCAAGCTGAGATTCGTCGCGTAACGCGAACCAAGAATCAAGCAGTGGAACACATCATAGGCGGCGTGTCAGATGGTGGGCGACATGTCGGGTGTACGTCAGGTGGCAGCGCACTAGCAATCCTTATGCCCGCCTGACATCTTTGCACTAGTCTGGTTGCGACACGTGGAAAGTAACAAGAGGACCTGTCACCTCTGCGACGTGATGCCCCTGCACCCAAACAGTCTGTGGTTTGTCGGGAAGATGTAGTGACAGTTCGGTCCAACCGGTCACTGTCACCTAGCAGCCACCTATAAAAGCACCCACTGGAGCCCCGTTGAGAGGGTTGGAACTTGCACGTCCAGAACACACTTGTGAGACCTCTCTTCTAATAATTTATCCTGTCACTGCTCAGGGGCTCACTTAGGCATTAGAGGGTCCGTGCTCCAGAAATAAGTCGACCAGCTCTAACCTATTTCATTGCCTTGCAGGTCACCGCCGCAAGCTCCGCTCAACAACGACGTAGAAGATGACCGATGCACACAGCCTGCCGGTTTCCACCCTTGAAATGTGTTCGTCGAGCCGCCCCCCTAATAATAACTATGTCACCCAAAAGCTTAAGCGGTAAGGAAATGGGCCAACAATATATAGATTACTTTAGTTGGTCAAATTGATTTGCATTGTCATTTTTACCAATTATCTATATAATCAGTTAACTGATAGAGATTTTAATTACTTCATAAAAAAGCTATTGACACTTGATTATGATGTAAAAATCTTGTGTTCTTTTACTGGACTCTGAAGTCCCAGGAAATGAGCCCATTTCCATGATCTTCCCATAAAATGAAAAGGCTTGTATGTTTGGTTGTTCCCTAGAAATGAAAACCCACTTTTTGTGTGATTTCATTTCTCAACCAAAACCTTAGATTTCTAAATCCCATTGTACTTCTCTATCCTCATGGTGAGAGCATGTACCTGTATACAAAGGCATTTGTGGGAGGATTTGTGGATCCTTGCGTACATTGTGGTTCAATGTAAAAAATATGAGAATAGGCCCACTACTTGGGAATTCCAATTCCCAGGAATAGGACACAAGCTTGGTGGTTTTATGGAATGAACAATGGAATGAGCCTGTTTCCTGGGAATTCCTTTTCCCGATTATTTTGTCTCCTGGGAATTCAAATTCCCGGCAAATGGGCTCATTGCCATGCTGGTTCCATAAGTATGCTTGTTCCCTGAGAAATGAAAGCCAGATGTGGGAAGATTTGTAAATCCCCGGAGCCGATTTCTTAGGAATTCCATTTCTCCTGAAAAATACATAAGAAAGCCCATGGGTCAGCCTAGCTTTGAAAATGCGCAAATAAATAGGCCAAAGTTCCGGCCCACCATAGTAAGTCGGCCCGTGGCCCCACACGGAAGCCCAACCTAAAGTCACGTGTTAACGAAGCTAATCTACTTCTTGTATTGACAGGCTATCCTCAGCTAGATCATCAGATATATAAATAAATAAAATGTTATGCGAATCAAGTATGTAATGGTCCCGTAGCTCAGTTGGTTAGAGCGTTGGTCTTATGAGCCGAAGGTCGCGGGTTCGAGCCCCGCCGGGACCAATATAATTTTTATTTTTAATAGGTTCCACTTCGGTAACCACACCGAACCCAACAGACGATAAATTTTGAACAATTTCTACTATTATTTTTCTTAAAGGTTTTTTTTTACTGAAACCCCCCATTTTTATGTCAAAATTTGAATAACACCCTCATCTTTTTAAAATTTGACTTTACCCCCAATCCATTACTTGAGTTTTTAGCCTAAGATCCCTCTAACGAACCCAACAATAGGATAAACCCAGTGAAGGCTTTCAGTTTCAGTTGAGCTCCAACCCCTCTGACCAACCTAACAGTAGGATAAACCTCTCTATTTTTTTGAAAAAAATTCTGAGATCACCCTCTCCTCTCTCCGATCAGCCATGGTGGAGCGGTGGAGGTTCGAGGCGGCCGTGAGCAGCGGTGAAGGAGGCATTGGGGGCGAGGAGTTAGGTTGGGATTTCTAGGTCTAAGGTCCATCCCTTGGTTTCTAGACCTCGGTTATCCGACGACGGCGGCGACAGGGGGGGGGGGGGGGGTTGGTAAGGTCTGGTGCGGGCAGGGTGGGGTTCGATTAGGTCCGACGGGGGCGGGGGCAGGGGCAGGATGGGGTTTGATTAGGTCCGGCGGCGGCATAGGATGAGTGGCAACATACTTAAATTAGAAGGAAGATGAGGGGCATTTTCGTCTACGGAGATGTAGGCTCAAATGAAAAGATTGTCGGGACTACAGCTTGAAACCATCTCCTAATTAGAGCTTCTAACAAAGTCTCCCTTTATTTTAATATTAGGGTTACACTTTGGTACCATACCGGACCCATCAGACAATAAATTTTGAACAATTCTCTAATTTTTTTACCTTAAAGGTTTGTTTTCACTTAAACCCACATTTCTATGTCAAAATTTGAGTTACACCCCAATCTGGTTTTACGCCTTTACCCCCAAGTCTGTCACTTGACTGTGAGCGACCTGTTAAAAGTGGGGGTGTAACTCAAATTTTGATAGGGGGTGTAACTCAAAATTTGACATAAAAGTGGGATGCAATTCAATAAAAAAACCCACTTTTAACTGGTTGCTCATGATCAGGTGACGGTTTGGGGGTAAAGCCAAAATTTTAGAAAATGTGGGGATATAACTCAAATTTTTATATAAAATTGGGAGTGTGAGTAAAAAAAACCCTTTTTTAAAACTTAGAAAAGAACTTATTCCGTTCATTGATATTTGTTTATAATCTTTTTGTTTAGAGAAATGCAATTCTGCCCGAAGGCTTGTTCCGATCTCGCCGGCCCGATTGACGTGGCAGCATGCAACTGGTGGCTGAAACCCACAAAATCTTTAACAGCACCAGTTGCTTGCTGCCATGTCAATCGGGCCGGCGAAATTGAAAAAACCTTCTGGCTGAATAGCATTTCTCTTTTGTTTAAATCGACCCGAACCCAACCAACTTGAAAGTTCGGGTATGGTCATAAATATTTTGTACCCAAACAAGATTTGGGTAGTGTATGGGTTAAAAAACCATACCCAATTAAATTTTTGGGTGCAACCACGGGTACTTAAATATCCATATTCGATACCTGGTCGCTCAATATACACAATGCACTATAGTCTTAAATAGATTGAGTTTGGTTTTAAATAATGAGAAATGCTATTCAGCCCGAAGGTTTTCTCGATTTCGCCGGCTCAATTGACATGGCAGCGTGCAACTGGTGGCTTAACCCACTAGCGACATTTAAGACTTTTACACTAGTAGTTGTATGCTGCCACGTCAATCGGGTTGAGGGGAATCGAAAAACCTTCGGGCTGAATAACATTGCTCTTAAAGAATTTGTGCATATTTTGTTTTAATAAATTTTGAACCAGTCTCAATAAATTATACTTGTTCTAATTGGTATACCATTTTTTTCCTTCCATTTTTTTTTTTAACTTAGAGGATTGGGGCGAGTCTATTCTTGTTGACTCCATAGTTGACTCGCTGAGTGTGAGACTCGTTGGGTTTTGTTGGGGGCGGGGTAGGTGCGACTGCTGTCTCTTTGGCTTTGTCTGGGAGCAATAAGAAGGTTGTCTCGTGCCAAAGGGGAGGTTTTCTAGGTGGTCCAGTGATCGGCGGCCGCATGTCCTTGAGGTGTTTTCGTTGCGGGGAGCGAGGCCATAGAGCATCAGGATGCAAGAACGCCAGGGTCTGTTTTGCTTGTGGTGGTCTCGGGCATAAATTAGTGCGGTGCGGGTTGGGTTGTCGTCTTGGAGATAGAGCCACATGCAAGGTGGGAGACAAAGCGAGAATTGCGGGTTGTTGTCCCGACATTAACAAGGAGGGTCTTTCCGGCCAGCCCCCTCACTTGGAGATGGAGGTTAGACTTCTTAGATTGGTTGATACACTCAAGGAGAAGATGGGATCGCAATTGATTATTCTAGATGCAGCTGTGGAGGAGGAGAAGGTCATTGAGGGGTCAGCTGACTTAGAGGATTGGGGTGAGTCTATTCTTGTTGACGCCATAGTTGACTTGTTGAGTGTGAGACTTGTCTCGAGTGGGAGGCAGGTTCGATGCTTTGACCCTCTTCTGGTTACTTTAGATTCTGATAATCTTGTGAACTTGTCGCATTTGAGCGGGTCACCTTTGTACTCTCCACCTGGGAGGCATTTGACACCTACCTGTTTGGAGGCCTAGTTGGTCCAGCTTGGGGAGTGTTCGGGATCTGTGTCGATTGATCCAGGGTCCTACTTGCCGCCTTTTCCACCTGGCTTCCTCGTGCTGTGTTCTCGTCAGGGCTATGTTTAGGAGGCAGTTGGGTCAGAGTTTAGGGAAGGGCCCGCAACGGAGGCTCCAGTCAGGTTGGGGGAGCCAACAGGTGGAGCTTCAAGTGGCGCAGCAGAATTGCGGAGGTGCGTTGAGAGTTTGCCAGACTTGTTGCGCCCTCGACGCCATGCTTCAGAGGAAGATCGTTGTAGCGACAAGCCGCTTCAGGCGCTTTGCTCTCTACCAGGGGAGATTCTAGGGCAATTAGGTGAGGACTGCGGAGTCTTCTCAGTTGGGGGGAGGCATTCAGGATCTGCGTCTGGTGGGTTTGTGGAAGCCTTACGCTAGTTGGAAAGCGAGCGGGCAATTGGAGGAGCCTGATTCAGCTGGTGTTGTTTTTGTTGTAGCTCGTGTGTCCACTGAGAGTGGGGCACGAGAGAATGAAACTACGTTACTAAATTAAATAGAACTAAATATTGCAATTAATTAAAGAAGGTTACGATGGAGTGAGACTAAGGCATCCGGGTTCAACCTAGTAGTATATTATGTATTCTTTTGATCGATAATTTGTACGAGGATAGCATGAAGATTAAGTTCGGACGCATGCTACAGAGGTCTTTAAGCATTGCACATGCCCGGAGTCGATGTGCAATCAAAAGGACTTGTACACATACATCGATTTCTAGTGATAAGCATCCAACATACGAAAATAGATTGAAACTCATATGACGAGAGACTCGTTACGCTAGTGCTATCTTACCACAGGGATTCATAAGTATTCCGTATGCCTGGAGTCAATACGGAGTCAAACAATGTGCAAGTAAAATAACATACATCATCAGACAGTGTCATCCATATAAGATTCAATCATACGAAAATTAAGCCTTAATTATCATTGATCAAATAAAAACATAGCATCCTACTAGGCATCCCCCATAGCCTTAGCTAGGGGTTTAGCCGCGCATGTTCATAAAATTTAACAGAAAAACACAAGTGCAAGCAAACTCCATTAATGACGATACGAAGGTTGACGAGCGTGGATGACGGCTTCCGGCGATGATGACGATGTGCGACGATGATGACGGCGTGCTTCGAGATAGGCTTCCACGGCGATGACGATGGACCGTAGCTCGGAGATGATGGTACGGGTGCTTTGATGACGATGCCGGGTGGAGGACGATAGTAATCCCTCGGACAATGGCTTTTGGTCGAAGGTGAAGGTGCCGAGTAGTGGAGATCAGGTCGTGATGATGGTGACAACTATGAAGTTCGGGCTGATGGTTTGGGTGGTGGTACATGATGAAGAATTTCGGATGGTCCTCCTTTGTTGATGACGTTCGGGTCCCCTATATAGAGAAGAGGGGTCCGGTTTTAGAAAGAGGAATATACCGAACGGTTGTGATGGGTTTCAAATAGGAAAGAGAGAGAGAGGGTTTCGGTCTGAGAAAGAGGAGGTGGGAGAGAGAGTAGGAAGAGAGAGAAGAGAACGGGATAGAGAGAGAGGCATTCGGGTTAGAGAGAGATAAGGAAAGAGAGAGGAGAGAAGTTCGGTTTTAGAGAGAGAAAAACCAGGGAGCTGGGCGTTCGGGTTTGTAGAGAAAGTAGGAAGAGAGAGAAAAGGAAAGAGAGATCTCGAGAGAGAGAGAGGCACGGAGGTGATCAGGTACACCGGACGGCTGTGATGCATTCTGCATGGGCGCATGGGTCGGTGAGAGAGAAAGAAACGAGAGAGAGAGAGATGGGCGCAGGTTTTGTAGGAGGAGAGAGAGAGGCGCGATCAGGAGAAGAGAGAGAGACGGCTGTGATCTTGGGGCTCACGATCAGGTTTTAGAGAGAGAAACGGAATGGGGGAGAGAAAGAGCTGGGCGCAGTTGGCTGTGACCTCGGGTGCATCGGACGTGGTTCACGTACGGACGGTTGTGATGGGCCTGCACGTGATCAGGTTCGGGGTGAGAAATCCGGGGCTCTGCATGGTTTAGTTGCACGGACGGCTGTGATTCAACAATGGGGCTGCGATCAGATGGTGCTGGCCGGGTACATAGAAAAGGGAAGTCTGGGTTTTGCATGGGTTGTAGGTGCACGGACGGCTGTGATTAAGTCCGAAGGAAAGGGACGTCTAGGCTTGGTCGGGTGTTGTGAGATGGGGTAGGTGCTGAATTTGCATGGGAATAAAAGAGACGGATGCGATGCGATCGGACGGGTAAGAGTGAATTTATGAGGACGGGACTCGGCTAGCTGAGCTCATGCAGGGGATTTGAATTGTAACAGATGACTGCGATTCGAGCTGGTCGGGTAAAGGGATTGGAGGTTTAAGAAATAAAAAGGTCTCAGGAGATCTTATGTAAATCTCGAGAGATGGCGCACTGCATGCAAATATTGACGGGAAGATCGGGTTGGATAAAAACGAATGGTCGCGATGGTATTGTGCTGGTCTTTGGCGGCATGGATTTAGTTGGGTGAGATGGAATCGGGTAATGGTATGGGTATACATATGGCTGGGGTTTGGCTAGGACTAAAGGTTGGGATTTGTTTGTTATGCTTCGGTAACCAATCGAGCCATCCATACTCGTCAACTCTTCCAAATCAGCCCCTTTGCATATGCGTGGTTCTTCAGTGGTTCGAAGGTAGTGATGTGCTGTCGGTGATGTTATCTCGATCAATTTCTTCACAATCATCATTCTCTGCATCATTCTTCATAAGGGCCTCCAAACGAGCTGTGCATGCTCCATTAGCTCGCCGTGAGAATGTCCACCATACTGTCATGATGTTCTTTATCCGCCTATGTCGAGTACCGGGTCAATTCCCTGAAAATCACATATAAAATGACGCGTGTAAGGATCCAATACGATTATCGATAAAAAGAATAATTTGGACTATTGGGTTTCGTATTTTTCATCCATGTATCGTATGAGTACGAACCAATATACTGTTATGTCCGTATTAAAGTCTACTATGCAGTGGTGCAAAGAAAATGATACGCTTTACGAGTATATGAAAAGTTTTACGTAGGAAAGCGATGATAATGCAGTAAGAAATAAGCGATAAATTGCATTATTTGGAGACTTAACACACCCCCCAACCAGTTTTTTGCTAGTCCTCGAGAAAAATAAGCGAGAATTCAATGCAAAGATTTTCGATAATAATGCATGATTTCTATCCCCAAATTTTTTTTTTTTTTTTAACGGAAAGTTTTGATGAATAATTTAAAGTACTCAAGACTAGAGATTCTACGGCACAAAGCTTATAGATTAATATTAGCTAACTTCTAGTTTACCGAGTCATCGATTGAGGTCCGGTTATTAACCCTCCGGTAGGAAATATCAAACTGACTGTACTCGAGTGCTCGGTGATATCTGGACTTAACACGACTAGAGCTTTGGCTTTCAAGGATGCATCAATACTAATAAGCACCAAGAACAGTCGAACGACCTTAAACACTGAATCAAAACCCCGCTGTCTGTCTAGGTTTACGAGAGGTGTAGATGTTCACTTTAATACCACAAGGGCTTTATATGTGATATTCCATGCTTACTCGTGTTTTTACAGCGACGGCTTTCACACTATCTCCCTTTTTTTTTTTTTTTTAGGTCTCCTTTTTTAAGGATCTAATTATGTATCCCTTCCTAATTTACACCATGGTAGCTGCACTCTGTGCCCATGACACGCTGCCAACGCTCTCATAAGTCAGGTAGCCATCCCCATGTTGCTTCTACATTAGATTCACTATGTGTATATAGAATCATTCTCATAACCCTATACACCATGCTTCACTAATATAGTTGCATGTAAGTTAGGACTTTTACATAACTCGACCCTAGACCTTGTAATAGGTAGCCCTTTTCGCTGTACCTGGTCTAATCCACTAGTTGCCTTTTTTTTTTCACCCTATCTCTCCATAGAGCAAACTAAGTGAACAAGACAGTCGTGGTTCATCAGGCCTCTAAGTATTATCAGATCAACAACAACCTATCGAACCTAGACTCCAAAGGTGCAAGCTAGAAGTGTAGTGAAGTTTTCAAAGTACAATTAACCTGATACTCCATAAGAAGGAATTAATAAAAGGAATTCAACGTCAACACCTTTTGACTAGAACTTAAGCCTTTTATAATCTATGTCACTAAGTGTCATATAATCCTAGCAAGAGTACATAAAAATTATACTCCAAAACTTCCAAAGTAAATATCTTTTTTTTTTAATAATAATACACAAGAAATCAAATATTATTTTTTTTTTGAAAAATAAATAAAAGTAATAACTAATATTTGGAAAAGTGTAAAAATGCACAAAATTAGAATTCGTCAGGATTCTCACCCCCCAACCTAAATATGACATTGTCCTCAATGTTTAAAAAAAATGATGCACATAATGATATTTCATGGAGATTCAAATATAGAAACATGAAGGATATATCATTTTACAAAAAAGATATAGAGAAGGGTTAGAGATTACCTGAAAAGATGATTACACATATTTTCACCGCTTTCCAAGGCTATTTATTAGAAAGGAAATAGACTAACACGAAAAACAAAACTAATATACAAGCAAAAGAGCCTAGCAGACATATAGATTAATCCTGATAAACATGATCTTTTGGAATTTTCAAAAAGAATAAAGTGTAGTCATGCATAAAGAAGACATATCCTGAGATATAATGTGGATGCTTATATTCTATCACCACATCATTTCTATTAGGGGCAATATTGCATTGTTTGTTATGTGCTGAATTTGTATTCTTTTCAAACTGGAGAATATAAATTTCATTTATATTCCATCCTATATCTTCTTCATGTTTATCCATTAATTTAGGTTCAAAATCCATATTCGATTCATAGGAAATCATCATAGAACATCTTTCTTGGCCCAAATATATATCCTCTAACTCAGTTGGTTGAATTTGCAGGTTAGGTTCTGATTCTTCAATATCAGAATGGAGAGTAATAATAACATTATTGAGTTTAGACATAGAAAATTTGGTATTTTCAATAATAATATCATCACCAATATTACATGGGAGACAATTAGCTTCTGCAAAATTCACATCCTCATTAATGTTATCAATATTAATTAGAAGATCAGTATTTTTCTTAGAGATCTTATCCTCATTAATGTCATCAATTAGAATATTATTGTTTTCTTCAAAATTTACGTCATTATCAATGTCATCAATCTTGGTTGGATAAACTTCCAAAGGATTTAGAAAATCAAATTCAGAAAACTTTTCTTCTATGGGGATGTCAATTGTGCTCTCCTTATTGCCTTTATCCTTATCATTCATGGGGTTAAATTGAGGTGGAGAGATCAAAATCTCTTCCTCTTCATTATCAAGATAAGATTGATAAATTCTGTTAATTGGTGTATGAAGATCTTGAATAATTTGTGTGGTATCTTTTAGAAATGACTGCAATGTATCTTCAAGGGATTCCTTATATTGTGGGATATAAGTATCATGCGTAGAATGCTCACGATAATATTGTATAGTATGTTGATTAGTTTGCAAGCGTTCTTTATATGTATCGTTAATAGTCTCCATATGTAAACTTACATAAGGAGCATAAGCAGAAGGCACGTGATAATTATTCGCATTAGATTTATTCCACCCATTAGAATCATACATGTCTAAATAAGTTGAGCCATTTTGCAAATAATCACATAAAGTTCTAGTCATGATTTCAATTGAATTAGGATTTAAGCATTCGGAATAAACAATTAGAAACGAACAGGTGGCCTAGTATAATCACAAAACAATGTATGCACCCCTAAAGCTTTCTATACGAACGCTTTCGTTTGAAGGGGACTACAGACTAGATACACATACGCCTACACCAAGACGTATGTGCCGAGCTTTCCCACGAGAGCGTAAGTTGATGCGAGATAGCAAATACAGAGAATTTAAAGAACGAGTGTACCAGGGAGAAGCAGTCCTTAATTTAGACAAGTGCGTAGTACTCTTCCTTCGCAATCAACGGGCTACTCCTCTTCCTTTTGTCAAAGATTTTTTTTTTTAATACCTGAAAAGAAAGAAAAAAAAAACGTAGTATATTGAATGCAAAGAAAAAACAAAGACTAAAAAGAAAAACGTGGATGCGAAGTTCCTATTCGTCCATTGCAATCCCCGGCAACGGCGCCAAAAACTTGCTACAACTTTAAGTAGTCCTAATTAAAGGACTAAAAAGTGCAATTTAACCCCAAGTATAGGGTGTGTAGCGAAGTAATAATCTCGGTGAGTCCGAGGTCGATTCCACAGGGACTGAAGGACTAATGGGAACTAGTGTAATAGAAGTGCTTGAACGTGAGTGTAATTCAGAATTTTCCACTGAGAGTGGGGCACGAGAGAATGAAACTATGTTACTAAATTAAATAGAACTAAATATTGCAATTAATTAAAGAAGGTTACGATGGAGTGAGGCTAAGGCATCTGGGTTCAACCTAGTAGTATATTATGTATTCTTTTGATCGATAATTTGTACAAGGATAGCATGAAGATTAAGTTCGGACGCATGCTACAGAGGTCTTTAAGCATTGCACATGCCCGGAGTCGATGTGCAATCAAAAGGACTTGTACACATACATCGATTTCTAGTGATAAGCATCCAACATACGAAAATAGATTGAAACTCATATGACGAGAGACTCGTTACGCTAGTGCTATCTTACCAAAGGGATTCATAAGTATTCCGTATGCCCAGAGTCAATATGGAGTCAAACAAATGTGCAAGTAAAATAACATACATCATCAGACAGTGTCATCCATATAAGATTCAATCATACGAAAATTAAGCCTTAATTATCATTGATCAAATAAAAACATAGCATCCTACTAGGCATCCCCCATAGCCTTAGCTAGGGGTTTAGCCGCGCATGTTCATAAAATTTAACAGAAAAACACAAGTGCAAGCAAACTCCATTAATGACGATACGAAGGTTGACGAGCGTGGATGACGGCTTCCGGCGATGATGACGATGTGCGACGATGATGACGGCGTGCTTCGAGATAGGCTTCCACGGCGATGACGATGGACCGTAGCTCGGAGATGATGGTACGGGTGCTTTGATGACGATGCCGGGTGGAGGACGATAGTAATCCCTCGGACAATGGCTTTTGGTCGAAGGTGAAGGTGCCGAGTAGTGGAGATAAGGTCGTGATGATGGTGACAACTATGAAGTTCGGGCTGATGGTTTGGGTGGTGGTAGATGATGAAGAATTTCAGATGGTCCTCCTATATTGATGACATTCGGGTCCCCTTTGTTGATGACGTTCGGGTCCCCTATATAGAGAAGAGGGGGTCCGGTTTTAGAATTAGGAATACACCGAACGGTTGTGATGGGTTTCAAATAGGAAAGAAAGAGAGAGGGTTTCGGTCTGAGAAAGAGGAGGTGGGAGAGAGAGTAGGAAGAGAGAGAAGAGAACGGGATAGAGAGAGAGGCGTTCGGGTTAGAGAGAGATAAGGAAAGAGAGAGGAGAGAAGTTTGGTTTTAGAGAGAGAAAAACCAGGGAGCTGGGTGTTCGGGTTTGTAGAGAGAAAGTAGGAAGAGAGAGAAAAGGGAAAAGAGATCTCGAGAGAGAGAGAGGCACGGAGGTGATCAGGTATACCGGACGGCTGTGATGCATTCTGCATGGGCGCATGGGTCGGTGAGAGAGAAAGAAACGGGAGAGAGAGAGATGGGCGCAGGTTTTGTAGGAGGAGAGAGAGAGACGCGATCAGGAGAAGAGAGAGAGATGGCTGTGATCTTGGGTCTCACGATCAGGTTTTAGAGAGAGAAACGGAACGGGGGAGAGAAAGAGTTGGGCGCAGTTGGCTGTGACCTCGGGTGCACCGGACGTGATTCACGTACGGACGGTTGTGATGAGCCTGCACGTGATCAGGTTCGTGGTGAGAAATCCGGGGCTCTGCATGGTTTAGTTGCACGGACGGCTGTGATTCAACAATGGGGCTGCGATCAGATGGTGCTGGCCGGGTACATAGAAAAGGGAAGTCTGGGTTTTGCATGGGTTGTAGGTTCACGGACGGCTGCGATTAAGTCCGAAGGAAAGGGACGGCTAGGCTTGGTCGGGTGTTGTGAGATGGGGTAGGTGCTGAATTTGCATGGGAATAAAAGAGACGGATGCGATGCGATCGGACGGGTAAGAGTGAATTTATGAGGACGGGACTCGGCTAGCTGAGCTCATGCAGGGGATTTGAATTGTAACGGATGACTGCGATTCGAGCTGGTCGGGTAAAGGGATTGGAGGTTTAAGAAATAAAAAGGTCTCAGGAGATCTTATGTAAAGCTCGAGAGATGGCGCACTGCATGCAAATATTGACGGGAAGATCGGGTTGGATAAAAACGAATGGTCGCGATGGTATTGTGCTGGTCTTTGGCGGCATGGATTTAGTTGGGTGAGATAGAATCGGGTAATGGTATGGGTATACATATGGCTGGGGTTTGGCTAGGACTAAAGGTTGGGATTTGTTTGTTATGCTTCGGTAACCAATCGAGCCATCCACACTCGTCAACTCTTCCATATCAGCCCCTTTGCATATGTGTGGTTCTTCAGTGGTTCGAAGGTAGTGATGTGCTGCCGGTGATGTTATCTCGGTCAATTTCTTCACAATCATCAATCTCTGCATCATTCTTCATAAGGGCTTCCAAACGAGCTGTGCATGCTCCATTGGCTCGCCGTGAGAATGTCCACCATACTGTCATGATGTCCTTTATCCGCCTATGTCGAGTACCGGGTCAATTCCCTGAAAATCACACATGAAATGACGCGTGTAAGGATCCAATACGATTATCGATAAAAAGAATAATTTGGACTATCGGGTTTTGTATTTTCATGCATGTATCGTATGAGTGCGAACCAATATACTGTTATGTCCGTATTAAAGTCTACTATGCAGTGGTGCAAAGAAAATGATACGCATTACGAGTATATGAAAAGTTTTACGTAGGAAAGCGATGATAATGTAGTAAGAAATAAGCGATAAATTGTATTATTTGGAGACTTAACAATCCATGCTTAAGAGAACCAGTGGACCAGTTCTGTGTAGACCTAGAACTAGTTCACAGCTTAGGTGATGCCGGTCGCTTCATTGAGAATAAGCTGTTGGCAGGTAGAGGATGTGGTGAAGTCTCCACCACGGGAACGTGGGATTCCCATTCACCTGACCAAGCACGATGATCGTGTTGAACAAGAACCAAGATGGTGCACAGTTCAGTGATTCAGACACTGGTGCATAAACCGTCTTACTACTATAGATAATATGTCTTTAACCTTGAGGGACCATGTACACTGGGCCAAACAGTTGTGTGGTGCTTTGATGTGCCAACGTGTGCGGGCCTTCCATAGTCCAATACCACGGTACGTTGGGTTACCCGGCTAGCGCTTGAGTGACATATAATCCCTACAGGTTATCCGACGTCCAGTGTTGGATGGGTGCGGTTTGATGAGTCAATCTGTCCACACAGTTAACCCAGGCCTGGTGGTTGTCAGTATGACTGACGATGTTCCGGATGCTAGGCATAGCACCGGAAGGTGTATGGTGTTATAGATGACAAGTCATCAAACCCTAGTCAGATGATCGATCAGGATCTGACGGTGCTCCCCACCGCCTGAGTCGTATCATGGCACCAGTAATAGGAGGGACTAAGGATTATCGAAGTATAGTAGAGAATAGGGTTACGAGGGAGTAACATAAGTTTAGGATCACTAGAGTTCAACTCGCGTCGCACTCTGGGTGGCTACGCGGGTTAATCGGATTAGGGCTGATTAACGAAACTTTCGGTGTGTCACTGGAACAGTTAATCAGGGATCCGGTTGGAGCTAGAGATCCCGAACCCTGAAGGTTCCACCCTGTCGTTGCGTATAGAAATTGTTCTCCGACCTAGTTGGATATATTGGATGCAAAGTAGCGTGATGGAGCACAAGCTCGGAGCCAAAGAACCTAATTCACATGAGTTACGGGCCGTAGGGGTATTTTGGTAAATACTGAAATATGGCTCAGAACATATTGAATATGGATCTAAGATTGAGCGGAATAATTTCAGGAGCTCACAGGCGCTGACGGAACTCGATTCCGAGTAACGCACCTCACTCTGTCTTACTTTCAGTTTTCCGCTTTTCATGAAGGGCGTTTTCGTCCGGACTTCACGATAGACACCCGGAAGACCTAAATCCGATCCCCCCTCATCCCTATCCACCTAAGGGCCGGCCCTAGCCTCCTTGGAGCCATGGGAGACCGGCCCTATAAAGGAAATAGGGAGGGGAGGGGCTGGCCCAATGGTTCTACTCCCTCCCCTCCAAAAATCCGACCCCTAGTCCTCCTCCTTGTGGTTTCAGCCAAGGAAAAGAGAGGAAGAATAAGGGAGAAGGAAGAGGAAGGAAGGAGAAGAAAGAAAGAAGAAAGAGGAGGAGAAAATCTCACAGCTCGCCATCGTCTTCGCAACGGATTCCTCCGTCGGCTCGTAATCCCTGCACTCAGAGATGGGATTTCGAGGATTCTTCAATTCGCAAAGGACAAGGTGCTATCCGACAGTTTCCCTTGCGATTCAAGTGCGGTTCTTCATCGTTCTGTAATCTCCAGATCATAGATCCATAAGGTATGATGAATCTAAACATCTAAGTAGATGCATGCATGTCTTCCATAGATCGTAGTATGCCTCTAGGGTGTCCGCACATATGCTAAGATCGTAGATTTGCATATAGATTGTTTTGTATCAAGAATCGTAATGAAACATACACCGTATGATCTTCGGATCTTTCTTTTGCTTCCGCTGCGACTCTGATTAGCGGAACCCAATTCCAACAATTGGTATCAGAGCACGCTTAGGTGTATGTTTCATGCATGAATTCGTGAAAACATCATGTGAATATATGATGGCATATGTTTTTGTCGGGGTTCGGCGTAGATCATGCATATGGATTGTGCTATGTATCGTCTTTTTGTAGGTGCCGCACTGAATAGTAATCTGTGATTGCATGCATCCGGGGGTCGGACCCCGGATTTTCCTCGCGTCTCTGTCAGGAGCGTTTGAGGGCTTCGTTACGAACTTCAACCTTAACCGGTTGGAGATGTTTAACGTAGAGCTCCTAGCAGCGCTCCAGGCTGCAGAGGACGGGATGAAGGCAGGAGCCCAATCCCTGAACGTAGAGCGGAATTCTTCTCTGAAAGCCAAGGGCAAGTTTCAAAAAAGAAAGTCTAAGAAGCCCGTGAAGATGGGCCAGGTGCAGTTGCAGGTTCCCAAGCAGAATGGTCCGGCGAAGCCCAAAGGAAAATATTTTCAATGCAGCAAGAAGGGGCACTGGAAGGGCCACTGCCGCGCGGCTCCCAAGAAGGCTGAGATAGGTATATCTCAAATCCACATAGTGGAATCCCTTGTAACATCCAGTTGTTCTCCAGTTTCATGGATTGTGGATTCTGGTTCCATTAACCATGCTTGCAATAATTTGCAGGGGTTCAAGGAGTCAAGAAAACTGGGTGAAGGAGAGATAATCCTAAGCATGGGAACTGAGGCCTTGGCAGAGGCTGAAGCAGTTGGAGATGTCATCTTGCAGTTCCTTGATGGAAGAAGTTTATTACTTAGAGACATACTTTATGTACCGTCCTTGAGACATAATTTAATTTCTGTTTTCTTATTGAATAATGAAGGTTTTTCAGTTTTATTTGATGCTTCTGGTGTGTCAATTAAATTGAATGATTCCTTTGTTTGTAAGGGAAAGATACAGAATGGTCTTTATGTAATTAACTCCAATCATAAGCAGGATAACATAAATGAAGCTTGTGTGATTAATTCATCTAAAAGAAAAAAGCCCTCAGATAATCCAACACTTCATTGGCATATAAGGCTTGGACACATAGCCTCAGACAGAATTCACAGGTTGGTTAAGGTATGACTCTTAAGTCCAAATATTTCAGAAAGCCTATCGATGTGTGAGTCTTGCTTGGAAGGCAAGATGACTAAAAGGTCTTTCCGAGCCAAAGGTAGCAGATCTAAGGAGGTATTGGAGTTGGTACACACTGATGTATGTGGGCCTATAAGTGTCCGTGCCATAGGAGGCTTCGAGTATTTCATCACCTTCACGGATGATCACTCGAGGTTTGGATACATATACCTAATGCGGTGGAAGTCTGAATCCTTTAATAAGTTCAAGGAGTTCAGAGCTGAAGCAGAAAAGCAGCCGGGTAGAAGTATCAAGTCTCTTCGATCGGATCGAGGAGGCGAATATCTATCGGATGAATTTATTAGGTACCTGCGTGAGCATGGGATTGTATCCCAGTTGACTGCACCAGGGATACCACAACAGAACAGTGTATCTGAGAGGAGAAACCGAACTTTGTTAGACATGGTTCGGACTATGATGAGTTATGCAACATTGCCACTTAGTTTTTGGGGATATGCCCTAGAGATGGCAGCATATACTTTGAACTTTGTTCCATCAAAGTCAGTACCCCTAACTCCTTGGGAGCTGTGGTTGAAGCGAAAGCCAAGCCTACAACACTTTAGGATTTGGGGTTGTCCAGCACATGTGCGGAAGGACAAGCGAGATAAGATGGAGTCAAAAACAAAGGTATGTCTGTTCGTTGGGTATCCGAAAGGGACAAAGGGTGGTTTATTTTATGATCCTGAGCATAGAAAGGTTGTCATCTCGATGAACGCTGTATTTTTGGAGCAGGATTATTTAATAGACCATAAGCCCACCAGTAAAGTAGTTCTTGAAGAATTGCTTGGTACTGATGGGAGTACGCAGACAGAAAACATAGTGGGAGCCGATACCACTAAGATTAACGGTACTGTAGAATCGACTCCTATGGAACCACCGCAAGTTCGTCGCAGTGGGAGGACCACAGGTGCTCCTGATAGATACATTGGAGAAGCCTTTATGGTTGATCCAGAGTTTTAAGAGAATGATCCTCTGAACTATGACGAAGCGATGGTATCCACTGACCATGCAGCATGGCAGGAAGCCATGGAGGCAGAACTGACATCGATGTCCCAAAACTCGGTCTGGACACTTGTAACACCACCTCACAACATTAAACCTGTTGGGTGTAAGTGGGTGTACAAAAGAAAAAGAGGTCCGGATGGTATCGTTGAGACTTACAAAGCTAGACTAGTCGCTAAGGGTTATACCCAGCGAGAAGGGATTGACTATGACGAAACCTTTTCGCTAGTGGCTATACTTAAGTCTATCCGGATCCTCTTGTCCATTGCAGCCCATTATGATTGGAAGATCTGGCAAATGGACATCAAGACCGCATTCCTCAACGGGGATTTGGAAAAAGACATCTACATGTCTCAGCCTCTAGGCTTTGTCGCAAAAGGTCAGGAAGGTCTGGTGTGCAAGTTGCAAAGGTCCACTTATGGACCAAGCATCCAGAAGTTGGAACATGCGTTTTGATCAGGCTATCCAGTCTTATGGATTTGAACAAAACGTGGATGAACCATGTGTTTATAAAAGGAGCGATAAGACTGCAGTAGTTTTTCTAGTGCTTTACGTAGACGACATCCTGCTCATCGGAAATGATGTTGGAACGTTGTCTACAGTGAAGGTGTGGTTATCCTCTCAATTTGACATGAAAGACCTGGGTGAAGCGAGTTATGTTCTGGGGATCAAGATAACTCGAGATCGCCAGAACAAGATTCTCTCATTGTCACAGTCAGCCTACATAGATACTATCTTGGTCAGATTTAGTATGCACAACTCCAAGAAGGGACTGGTTCCATTCAGACATGGAATGAAATTGTCCAAGGATCAGGGTCCTAAGACTCCTGAGGAGAGGGCAGAGATGCAGAAGATACCTTATGCTTCAGCTGTAGGGAGTCTGATGTATGCCATGCAGTGCACGAGACCAGATATATGCTATGCAGTAGGCATGATGGGTAGGTATCAGTCAAATCCGGGTCCAAGGCACTGGACTGCTGTGAAAAGTATACTCAAGTATCTCCATAGGATGAGAGATTATGAGTTAGTTTACTCTTCACAGGAACTGATACCGATTGGATATACGGTTTCTGACTTTGCGTCAGATCCGGAATCCCGGAGATCGACGTCAGGGTTTGTGTTTTCATTAGGAGGAGGAGCTGTCAGTTGGAGGAGCGTGAAGCAAGGATGCATCATGGATTCGACGACAGAGGCTGAGTACGTTGCGGCGTGCGAAGCAGCTAAGGGGGAGGTGTGGCTCAAGAAGTTCCTCACGGACTTAGGATGCGTACCGGGAGCTAAAGATCCTATTGTCCTTTACTGTGACAATAGTGGAGCGGTAGCACAATCCAAAGAGCCAAGATATCACCAGAAGAGCAAGCATATCGAGCGGAAATACTACATTATCCGGGACTTACAGAAGCGAGGGGAGGTTGCAGTGACTCAGGTGGCGTCTGCAGATAACATGGCGGACCCTTTCACAAAGGCATTACCGACCAAGGATTTTGAGAAGCACGTGGATACCATGAGAGTTAAGACTGTTGTTCCCCGCTAGGCCAAGTGGGAGATTGTTGTAGCTCGTGTGTCCTTAGCGTGGATTTTCTGTATTAATATTAATAAAGATAACTTTGGTTATTGCTTTAATTAGAATACTACTATGGTATATGATAATTCTCATATAATAAAAGGACCCTAGGGAACACAGTAGGCCACTGAGGCACATGGAGGATCCATGCTTGGGAGACCCAGTAGACCAGTTCTGTGTAGACCTAGAACTAGTTCACAGCTTAGGTGATGCCGGTCGCTTCATCGAGAACAAGTTGTTGGCAGGTAGAGGATGTGGTGAAGTCTCCACCACGGGAACGTGGGATTCCCATTCACCTAACCAAGCACGATGATCGTGTTGAACAGGAACCAAGATGGTGCACAGTTCAGTGATTCAGATACTGGTGCATAAACCGTTTTACTACTATAGATAATCTGTCCTTAACCTTGAGGGACCATGTACAGTGGGCCAAACAGTTGTGTGGTGCTTTGATGTGCCAACGTGTGCGGGCCTTCCATAGTCCAATACCACGGTACGTTGGGTTACCCGGCTAGCGCTTGAGTGACATGTAATCCCTACAGGTTATCCGACGTCCAGTGTTGGATGGGTGCGGTTTGATGAGTCAATCTGTCCACACAATTAACCCAGGCCTGGTGGTTGTCAGTATGACTGACGATGTTCCGGATGCTAGGAATAGCACCGGAAGGTGTGTGGTGTTATAGATGACAAGTCATCAAACCCTAGTCAGATGATCGATCGGGATCTGACGGTGCTCCCCACCACCCGAGTCGTATCATGGCACCAGTAATAGGAGGGACTAAAGATTATCGGATTATAGTAGAGAACAGGGTTATGAGAGAGTAACATAAGTTTAGGATCACTAGAGTTTAACTCGCGTCGCACTCTGGGTGGCTACGCGGGTTAATCGGATTAGGGCTGATTAACGGAACTTTCGGTGTGTCACCGGAATAGTTAATCAGGGATCCGGTTAGAGCTAGAGATCCCGAACCCTGAAGGTTCCACCTGTCATTGCGTATAGGAATTGTTCCCCAACCTAGTTGGATACGTTGGATGCGAAGTAGCGCGATGGAGCGCAAGCCCGGAGCCAAAGAACCTAATTCACATGAGTTACGGGCCGTAGGGGTATTTTGGTAAATACTGAAATATGGCTCAGAACATATTGAATATGGATCTTAGATTGATCGGAATAATTCCAGGAGCTCACAGGCACTGACGGAACTCGATTCCGAGTAGCACACGTCACTCAGTCTCACTTTCAGTTTTCCGCTTTTCGTGAAGGGCGTTTTCGTCCGGACTTCACGATAGACACCCGGAAGACCTAAATCCGATCCCCCCTCATCCCTATCCACCTAAGGGTCGGCCCTAGGCTCCTTGGAGCCATGGGAGACCGGCCCTATAAAGGAAATAGGGAGGGGAGGGGCCGGCCCAATGGTTCTACTCCCTCCCCTCCAAAAATCCGACCCCTAGTCCTCCTCCTTGTGGTTTCGGCCAAGGAAAAGAGAGGAAGAAGAAGGGACAAGGAAGAGGAAGGAAGGAGAAGGAAGAAAGGAGAAAGAGGAGGAGAAAATCTCACGGCTCGCCATCGTCTTCGCAATGGATTCCTCCGTCGGCTCATAATCCCTGCACTCAGAGACGGGATTTCGAGGATTCTTCAATTCGCAAAGGACAAGGTGCTATCCGACAGTTTCCCTTGCGATTCAAGTGTGGTTCTTCATCGTTCTGTAATCTCCGGATCATAGATTCATAAGGTATGATGAATCTAAACATCTAAGTAGATGCATGCATGTCTTCCGTAGATCATAGTATGCCTCTAGGGTGTCCGCACATATGCTAAGATTGTAGATTTGCATGTAGATTGTTTTGTATCACGAATCGTAATGAAACATACACCGTATGATCTTCGGATCTTTCTTTTGCTTCCGCTGCGACTCTGATTAGCGGAACCCAATTCCAACAGTTTTGTGGTTGGTTAGGGCTATCAGTTGTTCTTATGCGGATGTTATCTTGGAATATACATGGGTTGGGAGCATCGGACAAGCGGCTGTTGGTGAAGGCGGTGGTGCAGTTGTATCGGATTGACGTGTTGTGCATTCAGGAGATCGACTAAGTTGGCTACCTTTGATCATGGGCTGGTGCGAGATGTTGGGGAGGGTCGGTTGGACTCATGGGTGGCAAGGGATGCTATTGGCACCGCTGGTGGCATTGTGGTTTGTTGGGATGGAACTTGTTGGAGCAAGGTGGATGAAATGGTTGGTCAGTTCTCTGTTTCTGTTACTCTGAGGGATGCTTGTGGAGCGACCATTCGTATCTCTTTGGTTTACGGCCCGACAATAATATCTCTCAGACAAGCCTTTTGGGCTGAGTTGGAGCTGGCTCAAGACGTTTCTTCCATCCCTTGGGTAGTGGGAGGTGACTTCAACTGCACACGGTTTCTAGATGATAAACAAGGCGGCATGACGCACGGTAGGGACTTGGTGGAGTTTGTCAATTTTGTTCGTGGATATGGGCTAGCTGATTGTTTTTCCTCTCTTGGGTCAGAGGTTTACATGGTCGAATCATCGTGACATAAAGAGCTTCGCTAGGCTGGACAGGTTCCTCATCTCAGCTGAATGGGATGGGGCCTTCTCGGCTTGCTCCCAATCAGCTCTACCCTCGGTGACCTCGGATCACTACGTACCCCATCCTTCTGGACACCGTAGCGATGCAGGATGGCTCCCGATGTTTCTGGTTCGAGATTATGTGGCTTACTCGGGACGATCTGCCGGGATTGGTGTCGAGGTGGTGGGCAAAGGCACCTTCCCACCTTAAGGCAGATGTGAATGTAGCTCGTAAGCTTCAATTTCTCCGCAAGAAGTTGATAAATTGGGCTCAAATTTCTTTTGGGAGTGTCGTGAGACAGAAGAGAGAGATGTTGGTGCTGATTGGGAATTTGGAGGCTCTATCAGAGGAGCGAGCCCTGTTGCAGGCAGACAAGGAGTCTTTAGTGCGAATGCGCGAGGAATTTTAGAGGATTGTGGTGATGGAGGAGATCATGTGGCGTCAACGCTCAAGGGAGCATTGGATTCAGAAGGGGATGCAAACACTAGCTATTTCCATCGTTTAGCTACTTCTCGACGGTGTCGTAATTTTGTGGGTTAGTTGGCGATTGAAGGTGTGACGCTTTCTGACTCGAGGAGAATTGTGGCGACTGCCTCATCAACCTTCTGGTTCACTTTTTCTACAGTGGGTACATCGTCGGTGGGCCTTCGTCTGAACTGGTTGGGGCTTAGGCGCCTTCCAGTTGATAGTCCAGTGTTTGTAGATTTCTTGGCTGAGGAGGTGGTAAGGGCGGTGGCAGGCATGCGATCGGACGGAGCGCCAGGACCAGATGGTTTTTCGATTCTTTTCTTCCAGAAGTTTTGGCCTTGTATTCAGGAAGACGTTCAACGTCTGGTTTTGGAGTTTGCTAACGGTTTATCGAGGATATGCGCACTCAACTTTTCATGGATTACATTGGTGCCTAAGAAGGACACTCCAATCTCTCTTTCGGATTTTTGACCCATCAGTCTCATGAATTGCGTGTATCGGATCCTGTCCAAGACATTGGCTTGTAGGCTAGCAGCAGTGTTGGGAGATATTATCCCACCCTCTCAGTCCGCATTCATTGGCGAGCGGAATATCCTTGATGGGGTTACCTCGGCGCAAGAGGTGATCTATCATCTCAAGGAACCGGGTCGACAGGGTATTCTACTGAAGGTTTTGGATTTTGAGAAAGCTTTTGACAAGGTTCGTTGGGATTTCCTTTTGGATGTCATGAGGGAAAATACAAAAGTATTTTCCCAAGATTGGATTCAGCGGATTGGGTCATGTTTGTCTTCTTCACATCTCGCATGTCGGATCAATGGGGAGACAGGGCAATTCTTTAAGATGTGCCAGGGCCTCAAGCAGGGTTGGCCTCTGTCACCGTATCTCTTCATTCTGGTGATGGATGCTTTTGACGGAGTACTTCAGCGGGCGGTGGGACTTGGCTACATCTGAGGGATCGGTCGGGGTTTGTGGAGACTGATGAACTTATATTTTGCCGATGATACGTTGCTCTTTTGTAAGGTAGACGAGGCATATGTGATTGCTCTCAAGGCCATACTGTATGCTTTTGAGTTTGTCTCGGGTCTTAAGATTAATTTTGCCAAGAGTTCTCTATTCTGGGTGGGGGAGAGGGAATCGGTGGGTCAATTTTTTGCCAGGTTATTGAATTGCAAGTTTGAGAGGCTTCCTATGCGATATATGGGCCTACATTTGGGAGACAGATCACTTGGGAAGGAGCAATGGCATGGTTTGATTGAGAGGGTAGATCAACGACTAGCGGGCAGGAAGGGCAGATCATTGTCTCTTGGGGGGAGGCTGGTCCTACTCAACTCGGTGCTCACGGCTTTGCTCTACTTCTTTCTTTCTTTCTATCTCTTCCCAGTATGGGTTGTTAAGCGCATTGATCGGATTCGACGGGACTTCCTTTGGAGAGGCGCAGATGGCTCGTACGGATCTTATAATCTGGTAAGTTGGAAGGTTGTTTGTAAATCTAGGGAGCAGGGAGGACTTGGTCTTCTAGACCATCACGATTTCAACAGGACTATGCTTGGGAAGTGGTGGTGGCGACTTCAGTTTGACTGTGGAGACTCCTGGAGTGCCATTGTTCGGGAGCGTTACTTTCGTCGGGCCTCCCTGCTACAATCAGGGGTGAGTATTTCTGGGCGCATTTCTCCGTTTTGGCGTGGGGTATCACGGACCTTCAACATTTATCGTTGTGGGTGTCGCTTTTTCCTTGGTGATGGCAAGGAGATTAGGTTTTGGATTGATCATTGGATAGTGGAGTTACCACTCAATGTGTTGTTCTCGGACCTGTTTGAGCTGGCATGGGCTCTTGACGCATTTGTCCAATCCTAGTGTCACATTCAAGAAGGGTGATCCCACAATTTCTTCAACTGATGCTGTTAGAATTATATGCAATTTTGGGCCACTTCTCGGTCTCTAATGGGAGGGATTCTATTCGTTCGCGTTGGGACCGAGGGGGTAACTTCTCCATTCGCTCGTTCTACAGGTTCATTAACAATGGGGGTCTTGTTTGTCCAGTGGCGAGCTGTTTGTGAAAGGTGAGAGCTCCGTTGAAGATTCACATCTTTATGTGGATAGCGCTGAAGGACCGCATTTTGACGAGGGTCAATCTTCAACGACGCAGACACCCGGGTATCCCGGATTTGTCTTGTCCTTGTTGTAACTTGAGCTCGAGAGAAACCGTCTCTCATCTGTTACTTCGTTGTTCACTAGCGAGGGAGGTGTGGAGGTGTGTCCGTGCAGCGATGGGTGTGCGAGGGCGACCACCACAATCTCTGCTGGTGTTGTGGATCTCTTAGCGCAGGAGCCATGTTCAACGGAGTCAAAGAGATGAGTGGAATGTTCTCGTGCTTGCAGTGGTTTGGCATGTATTGAGAGCGTAATGCTAGAGTCTTCTCCAACAAATGCCGCTCAGTTGATGAAGTTATTGAATGTATTCGATGTTCTGTGGTCGAGTGGAGCGTGGGCATGGCCACGAACATCTCGGGTTGCCTTCTTATAGTATGTAATTGCCTCTGACTCTTTCCTTCTTGTAGTTCTTAATAAACCAGTTGGGGTCCATGCCTAACCCTCCTCACCTCGAGGGTTCTAAAAAAAAAAAACCTTAGAAAAGAACAAATTCCTTTCATTGATATTTGTTTATGATTTTTATTTTAAAATCGAGTTAGGGCAGGCAATGGAGTCCGAAAACCCGATCTGCACCGAACCAACCTAAAAGTTTGGGTATGATCATAAATGTTTGTACCCAAACAAGATTTGGGTAGGGTATGGATATAAAAACCGTACCTAGTCATTTTTTGGGTACTGGCATGGGTACCTAAATATCCAACTAGATTTCTCAATATACGTAATGCACTATAGTCTTAAATATGATATAAAAACCCAAACAAGATTCGAGTAAGATACCTAAATATCCATACTCGAACCCAATATATTGAGCAAACTACTCAAACCCAATATATTTAAGAATTAAAACTAAAGTGCATTATGTATATTGAGCAACCGAGTATCTTGATTGGGTACATATCTTACTCGAATCTTGTTCGGGTATGCTGATTAATTTTTGTACCCAAACAAGATTTGAGTAAGATATGATATAAAAACCATAACTGATCAATTTTCAAGTACAGGCATGGGTACATAAATATCCATACTCGATACCCGGTTGCTCAGTATACATAATGCACTATAGTCATATATAGATTGGGTTCAATTTAAAGAATTATGCATATATCAAATATTGCGTGGTTACAAATGTGCACATGTTTTGAACATTGTATGGGGAGAATTGTGTTCCTCAAAATTCCATCCATATATAAAGTCAAATCTTAAGAAAAACATTAGAAACATATAAGGTAAAAAAAATGCAAAACCATCATAATACATCCCGAAAGGGTAGAGAGATGAAAGCAAGAGAGGAGGAAATAGATTTATAGATGCATTTAATTACATGTGGGCAAAGCAAGATGTCACTTCCTCATTTATAAAGCCTATGTGAAGAATTAGAAAGATGATCGACTTCTGAGATTTCAAAACAACATTCATCTTAACCGTTAATAAGTAGGTTTAACAGCCCACCAAGGGATAGGAAAAATGGCAAAGCAAGTGATGCTTTGGTGAGGAGGTTGTGGGTTCAACTCCTTCTCCCCTCGATTCACCCAGGAGTGAAGTGGGAATTACCGAGTGGGTCGGGCTTCACTCTTAGAGATTAGTCTGAGCCTAAAGTGGGCCATTGTCTGATATATTTTGGGACACCCATCGATCTCAAAAAAAGAAAAATCAATATAAATCATCATGCGCACCATAATTAGACTTATTAGTTATTTTTCCTCATGATCATTATCCATGTATTAGCCTCGAGTGTCATTTAATAATTTTGAAATGGTCAATATTTATTGATTTTGAAATGTCATGAAACTCAATAGCCACCGAACATTAATCATTAAGATGTTTTTTTTTCTTATGTAGATATTTAAAGAGAAGAGAAGGGGGAGTTAATATCTATCAACGCTAGAGAATTCAAATCTTTTAGGCCTATATCCCTCTACAACTGTCTGAATAAAATCATCTCTAAAATCCTAGCAGATAGGTTTCAAATGCTGATGGGGCAGTTAATTTCTTTCAACCTGTAGTCGCAGAAAAAGATACAGGTCGTCTTTATTGCGAACACGCGAGATTACAGAGTGCCGGGACCCGGGGGCTCAGGTGTGACAAGTCCGGGTGCGATGAATATTGATCAGGAGATTGTGGGAGAGATCCTCTGGAGGGTCCCTTTGATCCGCGTCTCCACGTGGTATTCGTGCGAGAGCTCTGAAGGGGTTGCCCAGGACAGAGGTCTTTACAGGGTGAGGGTTTTTTGAGAGGCTAAGGAGTATCCGTCATTTCTTTGGTCCCTTACGTGCTTCGTGCTTTCTCGGCTAGGGGGTTTTCGGCTTTGTTCCTCAGTCTTCATGTCTTCCTCGCTCCTTGCTTGACCTCGGCGTCCTTGATCGTCGGTTCGTGGCGTCGATCGTGCTTTTGGCGTCGGCTTTGGCTTTGGCTTTCAGCTTTAGCTTGGCTTGGGCGTGGCTCTGGCTTTTGCTTTGCTTTGGCGCTTGCGCTTGGACGTAGACGGGGGGGGGGAGACTAGTGGTGCTTTCATTATTCCGGACTTCGCGTCGTATCGGCTAGAACGTGCGGTGCTTTTGCTCATGACCGGCGTAGTCGCTTGGCTTTGGCACTTGCGTTGCTTTGGCGCGGGCTTTACCGGGGCCTTTGCTTTGGCTTCTTGCGTGGGCTTTTGCTTCGGCGTCGACTCGATCTTCTTCTCGAACGATAGTGACAACGTCTTCAATGCTTCTGGCTTCCTCAACGGTTTAGGTGTGGGCTAGACTTTGCTTCTTCTCCGGGCTTCTTTGGCATGATCGGAGTCGAAGGGTACCTTTGAAGATGGCGGGGGTAGCACCAATCTTCGTGCGACGGTTGTAGCGTCGGCTTTGCTTTGAAGACGACGGGTGTAGCGATGCTTCAGGTGTTACTCTCCAAGCTTTCTTCTTCGTGGATTGAGCGGACGTTTGTCGAAGGCGACGGGGTGATGACGCTTCGGTCTTCTTCTTTGGGCTTTTGGGCTTGATCGGAGTCAAAGGCTTATTGGAGACGACGAGGTGGTGCCACTCCGATCTTCTTCTCCGGCCATTGCTTCTGGCGTCTTCGAGTTGAAGGGTTCTTCTTCTCTGAACTTTCTTCTTTGTGCACGGAGTCGAAGGCTTGATCTTCTTATGCAAGGGTCTTCACGTTGATGAGGGCTTTCAATGGACTAAGCCGGTCCTTAAGGGATAGGCTTGCCCATGCCTCGTGAAGCCTTGGGTCGATGAAGAGCGCGTCTCCTCTTCTGCAGAGCTTCCTCGCTTTGTCTTCAGCTTGCCACCTTTTCGACCTGGCGACGGTTGTGGCGTCGGCTTCTTCCCCGGGCGTATTTGGCATAATCGGAGTTGAAGGCTTTGTTGAAGATGACGGGTGTAGCACCGCTTCCCTTCTTCTCCGGGCTTTTGGGCTTGATCGGAGTCGAAGGCTTGTTGGAGACGACGGGGTAGTGCCGCTCCGATCTTCTTTTTCGGCCTTTGCTTTTGGCGTCTTCGGAGTCGAAGAGTTCTTCTTCTCCGAGCTTTTTTCTTCGTGCACGGAGTCGAAGGGATGATCTTCTTGTGCAAGGGTCTTCACGTTGATAAGGAATTTCAATGGACTAAGCCGGTCCCAAAGGGATAGGCTTGCCCGTGCCTCGTGAAACCTTGGGTCGATGAAGGGTGCGTCTCCTCCCTTGTAGAGCTTCTTCGCTTCTTGCCATCCAACCCTTGAGCCTTCCCCCCTCCCCCTCTATTTATAGGTGAAGGGGGGAGGGGAAAGATATAGGAAGTTTATTTGAATTCCTTTAATATCTCTCTCATAACTACCCAAGATTTATTCATCCATTGATGAGGGGAATAAGTCTTTATTCGCTTTCCTTTTCTGGCGGAGTAGTTATGGCTCAATCTTCTTTGAATTTATTTTGAATCTTGCACATAAAGTTGATGGCGACCCGGCTTCGTTTCTTGTCCGTCGGATCGAGGGATCAACGCAGATCCACACTTACGTAGACGTCATACGCAACCTCCCCCCGCGCATGGCGCTATTTGTTTCCTTTTTGGTCTTTTCTTTCCTTTTCTTTTCTTTCTTTTCTTTCCTTTTCTTTCTTTCTTTTTTTTTTCCTTTTCTTTTCTTTCCTTTTCTTTCTTTCTTTTTTTTCCTTTTCTTTTCTTTCCTTTTCTTTCTTTCTTTTCTTTCCTTTTCTTTCCATTTCTTTTCTTTTCTTTTCCTTGCATGGTCGGCCACCCCATGAGGGGTTCGGATCTCTAGTAGGGGCCGGGTGGGCCCCACTTGAGGATGGGCCCACCCGACCCCTTGTTGGGCGCGAGTCGGGTGGGTCCGAGTGCGCGTCTAGTTTGCCTCCGCAATGGTACATGCAAGTCGGGTCCGGGTCGGAGAGTGTGTCGGGTTCACCTCCAACTTGGTGCATGCGAGTCGGGTTCGGGTTGGAGTGTGTGTCGGGTTTGCCTCCGAATTGGCACATGCGAGTCAGGTCTGGGTTAGACACAATTTGTGTGTCTACAAATGCCCCCTCAAGGATGAGTGCGCCGGCGGAAACGCGGAGTACTTGTGTATGTAGGAAACGCGGAGCACTTGTCCTTGATTCCTTTCTTGGATGGGCTTGGTGGCTTATTTAAGGGCCCCTACCCTCTTCATTCAACACCTTGCTGCGAAGGCTATACTGGCTTTTGGAGACCGCCGTCGGAAGAGTGCTGCCTGGGGTTGCACGTGACTTGCTCTGTCTTCCTGGTGTCGCCTCTTTCGTCGACGGCGGCGACGATGACCGCGGCGAGGACAGAGGAGCGCGACTGAGGTGTTATTCGCCTTCGCCGCCTTCTTCTTCCTCTTCCTTCTTCTTCTTCTTCTTCTTTTTTTTTTCTTTTTTCTTTTTTCTTTTTCTTTTTCTTTCTTTCTTTCTTCTCTTTTTCTTTCTTCTTCTTCCTCTGGTTCTGTTTTGCGGAGGCAGCAGCGGTAGTGGTGGCTGGTGCTGTGGTGGGTGCAGGGAGGCCGGGGCATGGGTGGCGCGGAGGTCGGAGCGGCACACAGGTGGCTGCATGCGTGGAAGGGCCCGGGCACAGGCTGCAATGGTCGGGCGAGGGCGGCGGTGGCCGGGGCGGCGTGCGACGCAGGCGCAGCGGGCGGTGGTGGCCGGGATACGAGGTATGACTGCAGCACGGGGCACGGGGGCCGGGCGGCACGCGACTGCAGCGGTGGTAGGGCGCAGGCGATGGTCGGCGGCCAGGTGCAGGCTCCGACCGGGTCAGCGAGTAGCGCGGGGGCCATGCGGTGCGGGCGTAGCGGTGCCGGCTTGGTCGGCCCGGCCCTGACTTGATCGGAGAAGAAGAGGGGGGCCGCGGGGCGGCGTCGGAGGCTCGGGCGGCGAATCGGGCAGCTCCCCGATCGGGTAGGAGAAGAAGGGGGGCTGTGAGCCCCCCCTTTTCTTTGGATCGCAGGAGAGAGAAGGGGCTGTGGGCCCCGGGTTTTTTTTTTTCCTTTTTTTTTTTTTTGTCGGTCGGGTTTGGAGAATAGCAACAGCAGCAGCAGCAGTGCATGGCGCGCGGGTTGTGGCGCGATGCGGCGGCGTCCGGCATGGGCGCAGGGTGCGATGCAGGCATGGGCCACGGCCGGAGTGCAGCAGCGGCGTATGGCGCGGGCGCGGGGCGCAGACGGCCTGTGGTGCGTACGCGAGGGCTTCGTGCGAGCCGGCAAAGGAAGTAGGGTGCGGTGCAGGCAGCTGCGGCTCCGAGTCGGGCGGTCTGGATTGGGTCAAAGATGGGACACGGTGGCAACAACGGCGTCTCTGGCTTGGTCGGGCTCCGAGTCGGATAGCCTCCGACTGAATCAGAGAAGAAGGGGGGGCTGTGGGCCCCCTCCTCCCCTTTTGGCTTGTGATGAGCGGCTCCGCCCCCCATGCGTGGGTTCGAATCAGTGATGGATGGTTGTATCCCTTGCTTTTTTTTTTTTTTTGCCGCACAACAGTAGTGGATGGGCGCACAGAGCGGCACCGGTGCAGCATACACGGGCCGAGCTAGCTGGCGCGCACGGCGTAAGTGGACGGTGGTGTTAGCTGCGAGCGGAGGCCGGGTGCGGGGTCGAATATGAGAGCTGTGGGCCCCTCTTTTCTTCTTCTCCCTCCCTTTTTTTTACCAGACTTAACTTGCTTCCCCTTGTGTCTTTTCAGGATTCGAGCTTCGAAGATTTGGCTTTGCCGGGGTGGATAGCTGATGACTTCTCCTACGGGAGTGGCGCCTTTCGCTTCCCCTTGTGCCTTTTCAAGATTCGAGCTTCGAAGATTTGGCTTTGCTGGGGTGGATAACTGAGGACTTCTCCTACGGGAGTGGCACCTTCGCTTCCCCTTGTGTCTTTTCAGGATCCGATCTTCGAGGGTTAGGCCTTACCGGGGCGTATAGCTGAGGGCTTCTCCGGTGGGAGTAAGTACCTTCGCTTCCCCCTTACTTGAGTGTTTCGCCATCGTACTTCGATAAGAGAAGACCTTCTGTCGATGCTCCGGATCCTTATCTATGAGCGCATCACAGAGGATGGATTCGCCGATGCGAGTTGCAGGATACCGAAGCTGAGCGAGAAAGTTTACATTGACGAGACGGTTTCCATGAAGCTCCTTCGCCTAAGCTTGAGCCTGCCTTTTCACCACTGTGCTGAAGACTTTGTGCCCACACCGGTAGTGACTTCGAAGATCTGCTCCCTCTTAACCTAGTGGTGTCGACTCCTGGCCTCGGGGGACGTTTAGTACCTCTGCGGCTTTGAGACGAAGGATTCTTTGGCGGCTTGAAGGTGGAGGATTCTTCGACAGCTTGGAGACGAAGGCTTGCTTGGCGGCTTGGAGACAAAGGATTTTTCGACGGCTCGCGGAGACGAAAGCTTCTTCAGTGGAGTGTTGTCGTCTTCTTGGTGCAGGAGCGTGATGACAATGGCACGACGAGAGGACAAGACAAAGCCGAGTGTGGTGACGATCGCTTGGTGCGAGGCGGAGACTTCGGAGGCCAGGGAAGGTGGCTCCTTCGTCCCCTTTTTTTTTTGACGTTGCGAAGGACGCGGTTGTCGCCAATGTATTCGCCTATCTTTGGGTTACTGCATTTGACTTCAGTAGCAGTTCCAATCCTTCAAGTCTTTGACTTTGAGGGACTGGCGACGTTCGGATGGGCCCGAGCTTTTGCACGAGCCTGGCGGATTTCAAAGCGGACGACACTTTGTTTGCAGAGTAGACGCACACCTTCTTGGAGGGTGGCGAGCTTCGTTGCTTGCGACGGTCTTCGCTGGAGGATGCTTCCCTGGGCTTAGCTGTGATTGAGTGAGAGAGACATCGGTTGGAGGGGTTTCACACTCTTGCTACGGCAAACTTGGTTCGGATGCAGAAGAAGGTGGAGGTCGCTCGTGCGTCGATTCAGAAGTCGGAGTCCCATTTGGGGGATGCTCAAGTAACCGAGAAGACGTCTGGAGCAGAGTTTGCAAAACAGCGAGAAGGGCTGACGAAGTACCGGAAGCTGGTGGAGTGATCGAGAAGGCTTTCGTAGTGAACCTTGCGAAGCAGCATACATAGCTGGCGATGCGTCGGAAGTTGACGGCTTTTCTACCTCCGGAGTTGCAGCGTGTGTAATCTGCAGAAGGCGAGCTACTTCGACGCCTTAAGGACTTCGACTTGCTACTCGTGCGTCGCTTTAGAAGCTGGAGTTCCATTTGGGGAAAGCTCAAGTGATCGAGAAGACGTCTGGAGCAAGCTTGCAAAGCGGCGTGAAGAGCTGACGAAGTGCCGGAAGCTGGTGGAGTGATCGAGAAGGCTTCCAAAGCGATCCTTGCGAAGCAGTGTGCATAGCTAGCGACGTGTCACGCCCCAGAAATCTGAAGACCGATCCCTGGGGTGTGAAATGAGAAAAAGATGGGATTTTGGGTCTAGTCAATTGATTACACCAATTTGGGTTCTCACAGGGCTTCTTCTACGCTCTCTAATATGAAAAACAAGGAGGAGGGAGAAACAAGAGGGGAATCTTTTAAATTTGATTTTTCGAAAAACATTTTTATTAAAAAAAGAAAGAAGAGAAATATCAATAGAGATAAGACATTATCTAATCAACTCGACCTTCAAAAGTCCTATCCTTTCAGTATGTGTGACATGTCGGTGCCACTACATACTGATAGGAGTCTATCTGAGGGAGCACGAGGCTCAAGCCTCCTACGGCTAGCCACGTAGTCTCATCCACTCCCTAACACTCAGGTGCACCAGTATAGGGTTCCTATCTACAGGATTAATCAATTTAGTCATTTATATGCATTTATATTTTCATCATGATCTATCCTAGGCTTGGGGCCTTGAGGAGAGGCCTACCCAAAAGAATTCAGCTGGAACCATTGCAACTACAACTATAGAATGCTAACTAACTAATAAAAACTCATATTCCAATACAATTACAATGTCTGAAGAGAAAAAACTACAAGATTAACGTACTAAGCAGAAAGGTAACACTGCAACTCTAACTCCGCCTCTGAACTCCTACTGCTACTCTTGAGCCTCCGGACCTGCAACTGAGCCAACTCGTGGGAAAGAGTAGCCCCCAATAGGAAATTGGGAGATTAGCCAAATTAATGGCTAGTGACATCCTAATAGTCTTTAATAATATAAGACAACTAATCTTAATAAATTAACATAAGATCTATCAGTTCTAGTAGGATCAATGTTTGCAGAATGAAACCTAAACCTATCAGTAGTCTATATTCACATGCAATTCCTACTGTCACTAGGTTATCTAGCATAAAGTCCATTCAATGTTCTACAGCATTAAAGAACAAATTAAGTAAGACGTTCATATAAAGTCACGAAGTCATCATGTAAACAGTCACACAATTCTAAATTCATATATAGATAAAACACACACTATCAAAATATGAACCCCGGATATTTTGTTCATCCTGCCCCCGGTCGGGCATTACTATAGGGCCTTTTATTTCGATGTAGAGGGCCAACTCTCTCGCCGTGCATCCACCAACACCATGCACTAGTCACCCAGATGATCATAAGGGGTTTCCCGTCTTTCACGGTGGAGCTCTACCGCCCAACTTGCTTTACTATGGGGACTTCAACTCCCCGGGACAGGGTTGCTAGGCCAACCCCTACTCGAGGGCACCTCCTATTGGCTTTACCACAACCCTTGCCCGTGACCCCTAACCTACTTAACTTCGGCTGTACGCGCAAGGTGGTTCACGACCCTTGCGCGCACGGGGTCTCTACCCTCTAACCAAGTAGATTAACAATAATTAACATAACACATGGCATTGAATGAACTAAACAGTGTTTAATCGTTTTCGATGGATTACCCCGGGATTCGCACCCACTCACACCCAGCATCAAAATTAAATATCATAAAGCACTCTCGCCCAAAATCCCTTTACTAGGGTTACCATGCTCCTCTCAGGAGGTTGGGTCCCGATAAATCTTTAATTATTCAGTTTATTGATTAATTTAAGGGAATCCTAATTACGGTGTCCATACAATCAAAAGCAATCATTATTATTATTTTATTAATATTTTAAGCATGCGTCGCCGGACTCGCGACTCCGCATGCAAGGCGGGGTCCACTTGACCACATGCGACGATGCCCGGCGGGGCCCGCATGCAGTGTCATGGACACCTACCCTTAGTCATTCTCATTTCCCACTATTAAAGACCACACAAGGGTAGTAGATGTCACCTGGTTGTCGATCGCACACGACTCCGGCTTGCTAGTTGCTTCTGATCTGTCTCCGCTGGATCACCACGATCAAAGTCTGATAATAACCACAGCTCCGTATCACAACTCTATCGATTAAAATAAAAGAATCTACGACGAGGGTTCTATGCCAAGGATAGTCGGGCACCCTCGATAGGGGACCAACATTAAGTCGACAGCACACAAATCCGTGCAATTGAAGAACTCGAACCTAAACAATACTAGGCCAATCAAGTAAATAGAAGCTAAACCTACTCATCGAATCGGGCTCGAAGAACCCTTTCCGATGGTTCCAATTTCGCTGGAGTCCGACTTTGGTCGAATGGTTTCGGGTCAAACCACGTAGAACCGGTGAAACCGATCGCATGGTTGGTTCACTAGGTTAGAAGAGGTTCAAGGGTTATCTTCTAGATTTAAAAGGTAGGACTCAATGTTCTGAGCACGATGCCGCTGGTTTCGTCCGAATCCGAGTTCGGACGATGAAACGACGGTCAAACCACGATACCACGATAGGATCGGGTCCAAGGATAAAATAGGATATTAAACAGTATAATTACTATGATAAACTATGGCCAACAGGTAGTATTTTCCGAGCTGGTCGAAATGGTGCTGGTTTCGTCCAATTCCGAGTTTGTACGGAGAAATGGCAGTCGAACCAAAATCGACTGGTTCATGGGTCTGGTTCAGGTGAACCAGACCGGTTCACTGTTCTGGTCGGGTCGGGTCGGGTCTGCAGTGGAAAGTCGGGTCGGGTTCAGGGTTTAATAGGTCGGGTCTGGGTTAAGTTAAATAGCTTGGGAAATTACAAATCTACCCCCCCCCCCCATGATCATCTTCCCCACGAGTTCACGAGACATACCAGTGGCGGGCTGGTTCTTGCGTGCCGACGGCCGACGGGAAGGGCGGCCTGGAGCGCCGGTGAGCGTTCGGCCGGCCTCTCCCGCACCACCCCCACAGAGGAGGCACGGTGGGAGGCGGCCGGAGCGGCGTCGGAGCCCGAGAGCTCGACCGGAGGGGGGTTCGCATGGGGTTGGTCGGAGGTCGGTGGTCGCCGGGGAGGGGCTCGGAGCGGCGGCGGTGTCCGCCCGTGCGGGCCGCGGCAAGGGAGAATGAAGGGCCGGGGTCGCGGGGTTGGGTCACGGAGGGAATGAGAGGAGGAGGGTGGCTGACCTGGGGGTCTCGGCGTGCTCGCCGGTGCTCCGGCGAGGGGCGGGTCGGCTGCTCCATCTCCCTCGATCTCTTCTCCTTCTCTCTCTCTGTCTCCCGTTCTCTCTCTTCTTCTCCCGTTCTCTCTCTCTCTCTTCTTCTCCCGTTCTCTCTCTCTCTCTCTATTCGTTCTCTCCCGATCTCTCTCTCTCTATTTATATACACGGGAAAAAAAGAGGGAGGCTGTTGTGATAAGGGTTGGGGATAGGGTCGGTTAAGGCCTTAGCGGGAGGGGATAAAGATATGAAAGATATGGGTTTATCATCCCCAAAATCTTATCCGTTCATTCTCATCCGAATTTCAAATTTTAAATAACTGGGGAGGGAGGTCAAGAGAGCTTAAATTATGCTAGGAGATCGGGAGGCCAGCTCTAGGGCTGGTCGGGCTCGGTCCCGAGCTCTGAACTGGGCTCGGTTGGAATCCAGGTGCGATTCGCCCATCAACCGGGATGAAAAGAATAATAAGTCGTAACTATCAAAATAGAAATCGGAATAGGGCCCGAGAGGATTCGTTGGAAAGGTCTCGTCAACACAAACGCCTTAGCACTTGGTACATAATTTTCTGACTTCTAGATCTCCCGAAAAGAAGAAAAGACTTTAAAACTCAAAATAGCAATAACTATTCACCCGGGTGTCGGATCGACCCTAACTCAGGCTCATTGGAAGGCTCTCTCAGAGCCTCACCTAACGTATCCTGTTTCATTAAGATCCGATCACCCAATCTCTTGCAAGAAACAAAACAGCTTCGACTATCGACCAATTATCGTTTTTCTAGGGTTTATTTGCCGGGCTGCGGAAACTGGCTGCGCATACACCTGATCGTTGCATGGAACGCACCATCGTGACATGCTCGAAGTTATGGAGAATGTGAATGTAAAACATCTCATAGGTTTACGATCCATTTATTAGGAAAAAGCCCAAAGAAAATGTCTGGCTGTAAAAAGATGAAACTAGCCATTGAGGATTTCTATTATTCTCAAATCTAACACCACAGGTGTTACACGACGTGTCGGAAGTTGACGGCTTCTCTACCCCTAGAGTTGCAGCGCGTGTAAGCTGCGGAAGGCGAGCTGCTTTGACGCCTCAAGGACTTTGACTTTCTTGTCACCTTTTTGGTTGCTGACTGGACTTGTGGATCTGCACTCATTTCCTTCCGGACCGGTCTTCTGGAACGATGTTAGGTTTTTTTTTTTCCTGGACTAAACCTTTGTAGGTTGCCTACGTACCCTACTGAGAGTGATTAAGTGGCACGTAGTTTGTTTATTACCCTTTTTTTTTTGGGGCAAGGGGGTAACCTTGTGCTAGGCAAAGTACCTTTTGAGGGACTTATCGCTGGTAGGCAGAGTCGCCACTGGTTCGCAGCTGTCGCTTGCATTCTTCGCTTCAATGTAGTTAGAAGTGAAGATCGTCTTGACTGGAGTTTTGATAATTGCTGGAGTTTGACTGGATTCGATGCCTCGGTGATTTGGAAGGGTTTGTTTGCCGCTTTTGAAGAGGCGAGCTTGAGTCTTTGTCAGGCGATGTGGTATTGCAGCCGAGGGTAGTGAACCCATGTGCACCGTAATTTCTTTGTTGCGGCTGGATTCGAACATCAACTCAGTGGAGTTTTGCCCCTGAGTGTTTTCTGGCTCATTTGCGAGTCGCTTGGAGTTGGTGTACTCGGAAGACTCAGTTGAGCTCGAGACGTACAACAGACCATGTAACGGTAGTACTGCCGTCTCTTGCAAAGTGATGAAGTTGACCTTGGAGAGTGATGACGCTGGTCCCTTTGCTGGAGTGAAAGGCGATCGTCCTAGCTTGCGAAGCCACTGAGGTACGAGCCGCAGAACTAAAGCATCTTGACCAGGCAACGGAATGCATCGCATCGAGCTTGATTTGAAGTTGATATGAATTCTTGATGCTGGCGCTTCTTTGTCTTTGTGCACCGTCTGGGTGGAGGATGTTGCTAGTTTTGCAAGTTGAGAGGTTTTGTCCCTCGCAACTGCTTTGACTTCTTGGGCTCATAGAGCCTTTGTAGGAGGAGCTTCTGCAACGGGGTCTTTGGCTTGGTGGTCCTTGATGTCAGCAAGGTATGCTTCAACCTCGTTGAACAGCTTGCCGTTGGCGGTGATGCTTCTTCCCATGCTTTTGATATTGGTGTCATTTTCTTCATCGTATTTCTGGAGCACTCGATGAACTTCCATTATGCAGCAGGAGACCTTGAAGTTTTGATTAGCTTCAAGGAGGCAATTGGGAAAGAACTCCTGGAGTGTCACCGGCTCTGGAAAGCTTTGCTGGAGAAGATTTTTCAGATTTACTGGTGGTACTTTGGACGTCTTTCTTCCTGGAGCTTCATTATTTTCCTTGAAGGACTTTCTTCTAGGGAGCTTTCTTATCACCCGCTCTATCTCGTGGTTAGCCAGGCGTGCTATCCTGTAGCTTGATCGTCGTTGTCTTCTCCTTTGAGGCGCCATAGCCCGTGTGTTTTCATCAGTAAGATCTTCCTCACCAAGGTGAAGAACTGGTGCTGTGACTGAAGGCTCTTCTTTGATCGGAAGGACTTGCTCTTCTAGAGACTGTACCGATTCATCTTCTGATCCCCAGCTGGTTGGCTTGATTTCTTCGTTTGGAATCGAAGGAGGCCTGGAGTAGAGGATATAGACGTCGAACTTACCTGATGGTTGGCCTAACAGGTTGACTTTGGGGCTTCTTTGTTCGCCTCTCGCTTTGAGCATGTGCCGGTACATAGCTTCATTTGGAAGAGAGAATGTTTGCATAAGAGACGGTTTCCCCCAAGACAGTGAGGGTTTGGCCCTGGGTAATGAAGGAGCATGCCGTCGTCGTCTTCTTGGACTGCCCCCCTTCTTTGAGTTATCAATGGTGGACTGCCCCCTTTCTGCGAGGACTGGCGGGGTTTCTTGTAACTCGTCGTCCGAAGTAGAAGTATCACAGTTGTCAGTTTCGATAACAGAGATATGGTTGATGGCCGCCATGGGTGGGTGGGCGGGTGTTGAAACGACGTCTTCGAGTGGCCTTCCCAAACGGTCGAACACTGATTTCTTCTTTGATTGCTTGACTGGCCCGAGCCTTTCGAACACGGATGTGCTCTTTAGATTCGATCGGCTTTGACTGCTTTTGTTTTTCTTCTGGAGTAAGGCTTGGCATCGAGCCCATCGTCGTCTTCTTTTGCTGTCGGGATGGCTGGCGTAGGTAGAGCGTGCATCGGAGATTGTCGATCCTTCAGCTCCTTCGTCTACTATCTTCGCCCCGATGTAGTTGGAGGTGAAGGTCTTCTTTGCTGCGGTCTTGACGACCAACGGAGTTTGACTGGAGCCGATGCCTCGGCGATTCGGGAGAATTTATTCATCGCTTTGAAACAGCCGAGCTTGAGTCCTCGTCATCCCATGTAGAGTTGCTGCTGGGGAAAGTGTGCCCATCGTGCTTTCTTTGTTGTAGCCGGATTTGAACAATAACTTAGCAACATTTTGCCCCCAACTCCCTTTTGGTTTGAATTTGAGTTGATTAGGGTTGGCAGTTTTGACAGGTCCGCCAGGGCTCGAAGCTTGCGTCAGACTAGGTAATGGCAACGTCATTTCTTGTAGAGTGATGATGTTGGCCTGTGATAATGGCGGGGCCATCTTTCTCGCTGGAGTAGAAGATGATCGCTCAGATTTATGAAGCCACTGAGGCACGAGACGCAGAACTGACGTCGCTTGGATGGGCAATGGGGTATGTTGCGTTGCTCTTGGCTCGAAACTGATACGCATCCTTTGTCTTGATTTTGACGCTTCTTGGACCTCGAATCTCGCCTTGTCGGAAGGTTGTATCGGTTTTGTAGGGGGAGGAGTCTTATCCTGCTTCACTTCTTCAGCCTTCTGGGTTCGAGGGGCTTTAGCTGCAAGGACTTCCACGACTAGGTCTTTTGCTTGGTAGAACTTGGCATCGGCCAGATGCGCCTTGACTTCATTGAACGGTTTATCATCAGTGATGATGCACTTCTCTATGCCTTCCTCGTAGTACTTGAGGCACTAGTGCCAGGTGGACACTACGATGCCGTTCTCATGTAGCCATGGCCTCCCCAACAAGAGGCGATACGATGTCTGGCAGTCAATGATATGGAAGAGGACCGTTGTGTCGAGCGGGCCGATGGAAAGCTTCAGACGGATGATCCTGACGGTGGACTGCCCGCCCTGGTTGAACCCTTGAATGACCAGCTGGCTATGCGAGAGTTGGTCATTGGAGATACCGAGTTGCCGCATCGTTTGGATGGGCATGATGTTGACGGTGGAGCCATAGTCTAATAGGATTTGATTCACTGGCTTCTCGCTGATGTATCCTGAAACGTAGACAGGCCGGTTGTACAATCGTGTTCCGAGTTGCAAGTCCTCGTCCGAGAAGGTTATCGCCGCATCGCATGAGGCCACAGTTTTGCCTTTCTTGTCGTTCTTCCTTTTTCTCTTGTAGCTGTCCGGGTCTGCCAAGGTTGCAGCCATTGCCAGGCGAGCCTTCTTCGGAAGATGCAATGCTTCTACGAGCGGCAAGTGCAGGATTGCCTCGTCATGAGAGGCAGTGCCTCCTTTGTCGGAATCGTCTCCCTCGTCAGTGGAGTCGCCTTCTTCAGAAGTCTCGACCTCACCCTTTTCTTCCGGTATTTTACGAACTTCAACCATGCAACACGAGACCCTGATGTGCTGACCGACTGGGAGGAAGTGATCGGGGAAGAATTCTTGCAACGTTGCTAGTTCTGGAAGGTTCTGCTAGAGGAGATCGTCTTGGTTTGTCGGCGGCACTTTAAACGCCTTCCTTTCTGGAGTCTTGCTTTTCTTCTTGTTGGTCCTCCACTCGGGAAATCTCCTCACTACCCGGTCTCTCTTATGTTGCCTTGTTTGCCGTGGACTTCGTCGCCGGGGTAGCATGACCCATGCCTCTTCGTCGGTGGATTCTCCCCCGCTAAGATGATGATTGGCAGTAGCAACTAGTTCCCTATCAGTTGGAGACACTTATTCTTCCGGAGGCTCTACTGGCTCGTCTTCCGATCCCCAGCCGGTAGGCTTGATTTATTCAATCGAAACTGATGGGGGCTTTGAGTAGAGGATGTAATAGTCAAACTTTCCCAAAGGCTGGCCTAGCAGGCGACTTCTGGATCTCGTTGCTCGTATCTCTTCTGGAGGGCACATTAGGACGTAGCTTGACTGGAAGGGATTTGCTCTTCCTGATGCTCCACTGGCTCAACTTCCGATCCCCAGCCGGTGGGCTGGATTTCTTCAATCGAAACGGATGAAGGCTTTGAGTAGAGGACGTAATAGTCGAACTTTCCCGAAGGCTGGCCCAGTAGACCAACTTCTGGATCTCCTTGTTCATACCTCTTTCGGAGTACTCGTTGGGATGTAGCATTGCTTGGAAGAGGTGCTGGCGTGAGCGATGGTTGCCCCCGGAGTAGCGGCGTTTCTTCCTCAGTGAGCACAGGAGCACGTTGGCGTTGCTTCGAGACCTTTAGCTGGGAAGTTGACTTCGCGGTTGGCCTTTGACGGTTGATGCGCAATTTAGGGGTGCTTTGTCGTGCAGCAACGAGTATCGGCGAGAAAGAACTGAATGTGATGGACGTCATGTTGGTCGTAACGACCTCCCCGGAGTCAATTTCTATCTTCCCATGCTTTGTGTGCGCCATGATTCTTTTCTTGAAGACAAAGCATCTTTCGATGGGATGACTTACCACTCGGTGGTATTTGCAGAAGAGAGGGTCGTTGACACGATGCATCTGCTCCGGCCTCTTTGAAGGAGGAAGCTCTATCATCTTCTCTTGCAGCAGTTGGTCGAACATGGAGGAGACTTCTGAGTCCGGGAAAGGGTACTCTTTTACTTCGAGCTCCTCGAGAATCATCCTTTGCCTTTGCAGCGGAGGCGGCGGTATGGCGGCTCCCTTTCTTTGATCCGGCTTACCATCGATTTTGAGCGGTTTGGAGGTTGAAGCGATGTCGGCAATATTGACTTGTTTCGGCTTCGGTGCCGACGGTTTGTCCTTCTTCTCCACCTTTAGGAAGTCCTTGTTCTTCGAATCTCCATGGTTCGCTAGGCTGAGTTCCATATCGTGAGCCTGAGTTGTGAGTTCTTCGAAGGACCTAGGCTTGATACCTGTGAGAATGTAGAGCAGACCCCAGTGCATGCCTTGGATGCACATCTCGATGGCTGAGTCTTTAGACAAGCGATCTCATGAATTCAGCACGAGATTCCTCCATCGGTCGATATAGTTGATCACCGGCTCGTCCTTCCTTTGCTTGACGGCAGTAAGCTCGATCATGCTGACGGTGCGTCTGGTGCTGTAGAAGCGGTTGAGGAACTCCCTCTCCATTTGATCCCAGCTGTCGATAGATCCTAGAGGAAGATCAACATACTAATCGAACGCGTTACCCTTGAGGGTGCGAATGAACTGTTTCACCATCTCGTTGCCATATGTGCCGGCATTGTTGTAGGTTTCGATGAAGTGAGCGACGTGCTGCTGTGGATTTCCCTTCCCGTTGAAGTGCTGAAACTTTGGTGGCTGGAACCCGATGGGGAAGCACAGCTACTAGATCCTTGCTGTGTAAGGCTTCGAGTATGCTGCCGTGATTGGAGGAAGACCACCGTCGTGGGAACGCATCATGTCGGCTACCAATGCTTGTATTTGCCGAGCATTCATTATTGCTGTTGCCAGAGGTTGTGTGACCGCCAAGACTGGTGCTGGAGAGACGACATCCACCGGGACGGGAACCGAAGAGAGTGTTGGAGTAACCGCTTGAATTGTCGGAACAACCTCTGCAGGAGCGGGAGTTGAAGACGGGGCTAGAGCGGTTACTGGAGAAGCTAGAGGTTGATCGACTGCTGCAGCATCCTTTGCACTTAGCTTTTGAAGCAGAGTGTTGATATGATGATCTGTTTCCTCCATTAGCTGAGCGATTTGTGCCATTTGCTCACCCATCTGCATGACTTGGAGTTGAAAAGCGGACGGAGGATGATGACGGAGGACGTCCCGATGTTGCATGCTTGCATCCTCGCCGTCATCATCGGAGATATAGTTGCGCCGACTCGCCTCTACTTGATAACGGATGTTTGCCCCCTACAGAGGAGGTGCAACGTTCGCTGGAGAACCCGAACTGGCTCGGGGTTGGGGCTGGTCCTCCCCACACTTCTGGATATGGATTCCAGGATCGAGGCTTGTTTCTTCATGGACCAAGGCCTCGTCGGCGCTTTGGCAAGCATCTTCGGTAGTAATTTCTGGCGTGAAGACATCCACAAGAGGTCGAGTACGCCGAGTGTAGATGTGTACCATCGGGGGAACATCATCCTCTGGATTTACTGGACCATCGTGTTGGAGTAGAGGAGACTCGACGATGGGCGAAAGACTTGGGGTAAATGCATCGTTGCTTGTCTCGGCCATGGCGAACTTGAAGCAACTTCTTCAGCCGTACGGATGAAAGGAGAGAAGGTCCCACCAGGCGTGCCAGAAATCTGTAGTCGTAGAAAAAGATGTGGGTCGTCTTTATTGCGAACACACGAGATTACAGAGTGCCGGGACCTGGGGGCTCGGCTGTGACGAGTCCGAGTGCGGCGAATATTGATTAGGAGATTATGGGAGAGATCCTCTGGAGGGTCCCTTTGATCCGCGTCACCATGTGGTATTCGTGCGAGAGCTCTGAAGGGGTTACCTAGGACAGAGGTCTTTACAGGGTGAGGGTTTTTTAAGAGGCTAAGGAGTATCCGCCATTTCTTTGGTCCCTTTCGTGCTTCGCGCTTCCTCGGCTAGGGGGTTTTCGTCTTCGTTCCTCAGTCTTTGTGTCTTCCTCGCTCCTTGCTTGACCTCGGTGTCCTTGATTATCGGTTCGCGGCATCGATCGTGCTTTTGGCATCGGCTTTGGCTTTGGCTTTCGGCTTTAGCTTGGCTTGGGCGTGGCTCTGGCTTTTGCTTTACTTTGGCGCTTGCGCTTGGACGTAGAAGGGGGGGAGACTTGCGGTGCTTTCGTTCTTCCGGACTTCACGTCGTATCGGCTAGAACGTGCGGTGCTTTTGCTCGTGACCGGCGTAGTCGCTTGGCTTTGGCACTTGCGTTGCTTTGGCGCGGGCTTTACCGGGGCCTTTCCTTTGGCTTCTTGTGTGGGCTTTTGCTTCGGCGTCGACTCGATCTTCTTCTCGAACGATAGTGACAAAGTCTTCAATGCTTCTGGCTTCTTCAACGGTTTAGGTGTGGGCTAGACTTTGCTTCTTCTCCGGGCTTCTTTGGCGTGATCGGAGTCGAAGGGTACCTTTGAAGATGGCGGGGGTAGCACCAATCTCCGTGCGACGGTTGTAGCGTCAGCTTTGCTTTGAAGACGACGGGTGTAGAGACGCTTCAGGTGTTACTCTCCAAGCTTTCTTCTTCGTGGATAGAGCGGACATTTGTTAAAGGCGACGGGGTGATGATGCTTCGGTCTTCTTTTCCGGGCTTTTGGGCTTGATCGGAGTCAAAGACTTGTTAGAGACGACGAGGTGGTGCCGCTCCGATCTTCTTCTCCGGCCTTTGCTTCTGGCGTCTTCGGAGTTGAAGGGTTCTTCTTCTCTGAACTTTCTTCTTCGTGCACGGAGTCGAAGGCTTGATCTTCTTGTGAAAGGATCTTCACGTTGATGAGGGCTTTCAATGTTCTAAGCCGGTCCCGAAGGAATAGGCTTGCCCATGCCTCGTGAAGCCTTGGGTCGATGAAGAGCGCGTCTCCTCTTCTGCAGAGCTTCCTCGCTTTGTTTTCAGCTTGCCACCTTTTCGACCTGGCGACGGTTGTGGCGTCGGCTTCTTCCCCGGGCGTATTTGGCGTGTGGGGGGTTTTTAGTCGAATCGGGCGGTTTGGGTGGCAAGCACAATCCAACGAGCCAAATGAAGAAACAAGACAACGGTTACGTGGAAAAACCCCTTCGCAACATCGAAGGGGAAAAAACCACGGGTGGGGCGAGAATGCACTAAAACAATCCCTTCGGGTACAATCTCTCACCTTAACCCCAATTACAAACCCCGAGGACCGGTCTCCCAAACTACCGACCTCTACAGTTTCACTCAAACTACCAACCGCTGCAGGCAGCGTCTGACTATCGGTCACTGCTGACAGTATCCGGCTACCGATCGCTGCAGACAGTATCAGGCTACCGGTCGCTGCAGACAGTATCTGGCTATCGACCGGCCTCCGCAGACAGTCTCTAGCTACCGACTGACCGACCTCCGCAGCTCCGCAAATTCCGGGACGAAACGGGCAGCGTTTCCTCCCGAATTCTTCCTCCTTTTGCCGAAGGGGTAGGTCCCCTTTTATAGTGTGGGGAGACGGTTACGATGCTCCGCGAAAAACGGGTGGGTGATGTGTCCCCGCAATGAGCTCAACCGCCGCTGTAGTGACGTGGCGCGCGGTTGACACCTGATCACCTTGGGCCGAAAAATCTCGGAGTGTAATCAGCACTCCGAGATCTCCGGGTTCGACTGCTGCCTCACACCTCGGTTTGTTTGCACGGCCTACCGAGAGAAAGAGGGATGGGGGGGGGTTTGCTGCCCCCCTCTGATGACATGCCGACCGAGAGCCAACGGGGGGGCTGCTGCCTCCCCCTTTGATGACATACCGGCTGAGAGCCCCAAAGGGGGGGGGGGCTGCTGCCTCCCCCTTTGACGACATGCCGACCGAGAGCCAAGGAGAGGGGGGGGGCAGCTGCCCCCCTCTGATGACCGGCCGACCGAGCCCCAAGGGGGGGGGGCTGCTGCCTCCCCCTTTGATGACATGCCGACCGGGAGCCAAGGAGAGGGGGGGGGCTGCTGCCCCCCTTTGATGACCGGCCGACCGAGCCCCAAGGGGGGGGCTGCTGCCTCCCCCTTTGATGACATGCCGACCGAGAGCCAAGAAGAGGGGGGGGGCTGCTGCCCCCCTCTGATGACCGACCGACCGAGCCCCCCCTCCCTCCTCTGATTGATAACATGCCAACCGAGGGGGGGGGGGGGGGGGCTGTTGCTCCCCTTTGCCTGATGACTGGCCGACCGGGCGGGTACACACAATACCCCTCCTGACCGGACGGTCTTCGGTCTCGTCCGGTCAGGATTACTTTGCCTCGATTTGCGTACAGCCTCGACTTACGCACCCGCCTCGGTTTGGATACCCGCCTCGGTTTGTGTATACCTCCTTGATATATGTGCTCATCTCAACATACGTACTTGCCTAAGTTTGCGTGCCCATCTCGGTCTATATACCCACCTCGGTTTGCGCATCTGTCTCGATGTGCGTGCTCATCTCGGTTTGCGTGCCTGCCTTAGTTCGAGGCTGTTGCGACTCAAAATAGATGTCTGGGTTTTCCCAGTTTTTCGCCACATGGCATCACCAGGCGTTGCCACCTCATCTCCTCGAAATTCGAACCCATCCAGCTCCAACTTTGTCTATAAATAGGACCCAGAGGGTTCATATCTTTCCTCTGCTTCAGATTTCTCCTCTGTGGCTGAAAGTTCATTCCCGCCGCACGTAGCTTCCTTTGGATACACGTCGAGGACTTGCGAATTGCTTCGCTTGGATACACGCCGAGGACCTGCGCTGAAGATGTCTTTCACCTGGTTCTCCGTGATGAAGAAGTTCCCTCAGATGGAGGAGGTCCGGGTGGCTTACGGCATTCCGGATACGATCTCACTTTCCTTTGCTACTGGTCCTTTGGACCCATCAGACGGCGACCGTACTGTCGTCACGCTCAGCCAGCTACGCTGCGGCCTGCGGCTTCCCCTTGCAAGCTTTTCTGGTCGCCTGCTAGAGTACATGAAAGTGTCTCCAGGCCTGATAGCCGGCAACGGCTGGAGGATTCTTCGTTGCATGGAAGCGATAGAAGAACGGGCGGAGCAGCAGCTCTGCGTCGTGTACCTCCTGAAGAAATATTTCATTAAGGACTACAAGATGACGCCAGGCAGCGTCTTTTCCTATTTCAGCCTGCAAGCACGCGCGGGCAGTCGCCCTCCCATCGAGGGCTTAGCTGACTCGGTAAGGGGTTGGAGGGAGTGCCCATCATGGTCGGAGGACCCTGGAGGGGTCGCTTCAAAATCCATGGATCCGTCTCCCTCCTCGCTGCGACCATCGAGGAATTCTACCCGTCTAGGCAGCTTCAGTGCCCTGGGGCTGTTGAGGAGGACTTGGACCAACTTATTAGGAGGGTGACGAACAACGACGACGACTGGCGACAGCTGTTTCCGAAGCTACCGGTCGTCAGATCTTACAGTACCACTCCAAAGAAGGGCAAACAGCCTGCGGCAACGGGTAGGGAAGAAGAGCCCTCTGCTTGCTCTTCTGAGATTCCTGACAGGTACGTTAGCTCCGTCAGACGCTTCAACCCAAACACTGCCGCCTCTAAACTTTGCGTGGTCTTCAGGCGTCGCGCTAAGTCGACTGCAGCTGTTGGCGGTTGCAGGCAACTAGCTGCACGCAAAGTAGCTGCAGCCGCAGGGAAGGCAAAGAGACGCATCCTTCTAAATGAGTCCTCTAGCGACGACGATGAAGGCCGATCTCCTCTCGCTCCCGCTATGCGGTGCTATTTGCGATGATCTTCGTTCCCTTTCCGACGACTGGTCAGAAGACGTGCCGTCGATGGGTAGACATTACGTAGACATAGAAGACTCCGAGAGGTCTTCCAGTTACAATCTTTCTCCCTCTCTTGGTCGGGGCAAGCAACCCATGCCGTTTGGATCTGCGGGGTCACGCGGGCGCGCTTCACCCCGCGATCCCCCTGCTGCCCCTACCGTTGTACCACCTGCTGCGCCCCCTGCTGCACCATCTGTTCCACTATTCGCACGTGAGGATGTTCGATGCTTCATGGCTTCACCTTCCTCCTCTGCTTCAGGGGGCATCGCCGTGCCGCCTACCAGTTCTCCCCCTGGAGTTACCGAAGCTACCTCTCACCGTCGCTCCCTTGGGCTCTCTGCTTGTCAGGTGGAGGAAGAGGATATTGGGGTGGACAGTTCCAGCTGGCGGAGCCAGCTCGACGACCTTCATGAGGTAAGTCTTCGAGTCGTTGTAGGCTTGATTGCTGCAGTAGTTTCCACTCCTGACTCTTTGGTTTATCTTCTTCCACTTTTGTCAGAAGAGTGATCGCGTGGCTACGATTGCCGGCAATGTCGCCGAGAGGGGCGCTCGAAGGATGGCGCAACTCGAGGCCTCCCTGCAGACTGCTTGGCAGGACTTGAGGGAGACCCGTACTCAGTTAGCGGAGACCCGCACTCAGTTAGCAGAGGCACGTCGTGTCCATGCTGAGGAATTAGCTGCAGTCCAGGCTCAGCTCGAAGTCGCGCAAGCGAACGCTTCTGACCCCTTCGAGTTGCAAGAGGCACTGGATACCGCTCAGGCAGAAATCGACGGGCTGTGGGATCAATTCAGGCACCAGGCCTCCGTGATCAAACACGAGCGAACAGATACCGAGGCCGCCAAGGCAGCTTACGAAGCCGAAATTGCCGTGTTGAAGTCCTCCATCGACCAGGCCGAAGCAACACATAAGGCTGAGCTTGCCCAGCAGCATGCAAACTTCTCCATAGAGTGCAAGTCGCTCCTTGAAGAACAGGCGGTGGGGTGGCGTAAGAAGGTTGCGAAGCTGCGTAGCAAGCTCCCGCCAGGGCCGTGGAAAGCTGGGGGGGACGACTGACCACTCCCGCTTATGTCTTCTTTTGTGATGTAATAAAACAGCACGCTCGTTTGTATTGGGACCTTTTAATTCGATTAATCTGAATGCTATGATTGTTGTCTTTCTCTTGTCGATTTTGCATCTTAAGTACACGCCGACGACATGTCATTGAAATTTGGCTCTCATATTTTGATTACACGTCGACGACGCGCATAACTGCATGTCGATGACATGCGTAACTACACGTCGATGACGTGCGACCAAAATCTGGTCCTTGTATTAGCGGGGGGTGATATACCCTACCTTGCTTGCGCTGGTCGATCGGTCGTACCCCCGAGGGGTCGGTCGACCGATCCTCCCAGGTGTTCACCGGCCGGTCTCGCCCTTCGCAGGGACCTGTCGATCGGTCGGCCAAGTGGTAGAACTCGCTAGGAGTGTTATGTACCACTTGGTTTAAGTTGGTTGACCGGTTGTACCCCGGTGGGGTCTACCGATCGATCTTTCCAGGTGTTCACCGACCGGTCATGCCCTTCGCATGTACCTGTCGACCGGTCGGCCAAGTGGTAGAACTCACTATGAGTGTTATGTACCACTTGGTTTATGTTGGTTGACCGGTCGTACCCCGGTGGGGTCTGTCAACCGATCTTCCCAGGTGTTCTCCGGCCGGTCATGCCCTTCGCAGGGACCTGTCGACCGGTCGGCCAAGTGGTAGAACTCGCTCGGAGTGTTATGTACCACTTGGTTTAAATTGCACTAGTTAACAGTTATACTCATGCACAACCACGTTTACTGGGCAACCACATCTTTATTGAGTAGATCCGAAATTACAAAACGATTACAAGCATCTCCCATTTAGCTACCCTGGTAGAACTTCCGCAGATTGGTGGTATTCCATGGCCTTGCTAGTGCATCACCGTCTTGAGTCTTCAAGCGGTAGGCTCCATTCTTTCCCATACCATCGATGATGTATGGTCCTTCCCAGGTAGCTCCCAGCTTGCCACTTCCCAGCTCCTTGGTATTATCGAAGACTTTCCGCATGACCAAGTCCCCTTGTTTGAATACCCGCCTTCTAACTTTGCGGTCATATACCCTCTTGATGGCCTGATGATAATTGGCTAGGCGTGCTCTCGCTCTTTCCCTCTTCTCTTCTAGCAGGTCTAGGCCATCCAACAGGAGTTCGTCGTTCCGCTCTGGGTCGGCAGCTACGACTGTTCGCTGTGTTGGGACCAGGGTTTCAGTTGGCAAGACTGCTTCGGAGCCATAGGTAAGGCTGAACGGGGACTCTCCCGTCGATCGCTTCGGCGTCGTCCGGTAGGCCCATAGAACTCCGGGTAAAGTTTCTTCCCACAAACCCTTCTTCTGCTCCAGTTTCTTCTTCAGTATGTCCAGAATGGCGCGGTTCGTCGACTCTGCTTGCCCGTTGCTCTGAGGGTACCGCGGTGTAGAGAAGAATAGCTTGATGTTGTTGCTGGCGCAGAACTTCTTGATTGACTCCGCATCGAATTGTCACCGTTGTCTGCAACAAAAGCCCGCGACAGTCCGAATCGATAGATGATGTTGCTCCATAGGAACTTTCCTACTTGAACTTCCCCGATCTTCAGCAACGGGATTGCCTCCACCCACTTGGTGAAGTAGTCGGTGGCGACGAGGAGAAACTTTTTCCGGTTGGGCGACGTCGGGAAGGGGCCCAAAATATCCAACCCCCACTGTTGGAAGGGCCAAGGGCTGGATACTGGGTGCAGCTCTTCTGCTGGTTGATGTATGGAGGGAGCATGCTTTTGACATTGCAAGCACCTTTTCACATATCCCCCCGCATCTGCTTCCATAGTGGGCCAGTAGTAGCCCTGCAGCTTTATCTTCCGTGCCAGGGCTCTTCCTCCGGAATGGTTCCCACATCCTCCTTCATGTATCTCGCTCATGATTTCTACTGCTTGTTCTTTCGTGAGGCACTTGAGGTACGGTCCACCAAATGAGCGCTTATACAGCTCATCGTCGATGAGGGTGTATCTTGGAGCGTGCGCTTTGGTTCTTCGGGCATCATCGACGTCCTTCGGTAGTATCCCATCAAGTAGGTACTTCTTCATGTTGCTTACCCAATCAGCTCCGACCGCAATAGTATGGGCCGCCTCAATGGCTTGTGTCCTCCTCGTCAGGCAACTATCTTCTATGGGGTCGAATGTTCGGGGGTCAGCTTGCACCTCGATAAAGACCCTTTTCTCTCTGTCTTCTCCGAGTACCGATACTAGATTAGCAAGGGCATCCGCCTGCTTATTTTCCATTCTGGGGAACTGGTGAAAGCTTATATCTTCGAACTTGGCGATCAACTCCCGGGCTAGCTTCAGGTAAGAATGCATTCTTGCGTCGCGGGCTTCATACCAACCGGTAATCTGATTGATTACCAGTTGGGAGTCGCCATAGACCTGTAGGATGGTCAGCCCCAGCGCTGTCGCCATCTCCAGTCCTGTCAGCATCGCCTCGTACTCCGCTTTGCTGTTCGTCGTCAGGAAAAGTAGCCACACTGATTTTTCGAGCTTCGTGTGGTCGGGGTTTACTAGGACTACCCCCACACCACTCCCGACTGCGCATGACGAGCCATCCACGAACAACCTCCAGTCTTTTCCTTCGTCCTCCTGTCCTGCTGCCGCACCGACTCCCACGGGTCGATCGGCAGCCCACGACAGGTCTTCTAATGTCTCTGGCACCGGTGCAGTGTCTTCCACCGGGAAATCACTGAGGAAGTCTGCAAGTGCTTGGCCCTTGATTGCTTTCCGAGGTACGTATCGAGGGCCAAACTCTTGTAGTTCTGCAGCCCACTTGCTCAGCCGACCTGCCCAGGTAGAGTTATCCAGTACTTTCTTCAGGGGGTGATCGGTGATGACCTCGATGGGGTGAGCGATGAAGTACGGGCGAAGTCTCCTTGACACGTACACTAGAGCTAGGGCCACTTGCTCGATCCATGCATACCTTGTTTCTGCTGACGTCATGATGCGGCTGACGTAGTAGACGGGCCTCTCCGTTCCTTCACATTCGCACATCAGTACAGCGCTGATTGCTGCCTCCGATACCGAAAGATACACCCCCAGCGTTGCACCTGGCTGGGGGGCTGTCAAGATAGGGGGTCGGCCAAGATACATCTTCAGCTCCTGAAATGCTTCTTCACAGCGTTGGTCCCAGTCGAAAGGTGCAAGCTTACTCAGCCTCTCGAACAGGGGCCGATACCGGTCTGAGGACTTTGATATGAAGCGGTTGAGGGCGTTGATCCGTTCGGTCAGCTTCTGGACCTCCTTTCGTGACCTGGGCGATGGCATCTCCTCCAGGTCTCGGATCTGCTCCGGGTTGGCCTCGATCCCCCATCGGGTGACCAAGTAACCCAGAAATTTTCCCGATGTCACGCCGAAGGCGCACTTGGCCGGGTTCAACTTCATGCTGTAACTCCATAGGGTTGCGAAGGTTTCCTCCAGGTCTTGCATATGCGCCTCCTCCGTGGCTCTTCACAAGCAAGTCGTCGATGTAGACCTCCATGTTCCTTCCGATTTGGTCGACGAACATCTTGTTCACTAGCCTTTGGTACGTCGCCCCCGCGTTCTTCAGCCCGAATGGCATCATCTTGTAGCAGTAGAGCCCTCGACCCGTGAGGAAGGTCGTGTGCTCCTGGTCCTCTTGATTCATGGGGATCTGGTGATAGCCCGAGTACCCGTCCATGAACGAGAGCCTCTCGTGTCCCGCCGTGGAATCCACCAGGGTATCGATGCGCGGTAGCGGGTAGCTGTCCTTTGGGCATGCCTGGTTGAGATCTGTGAAATCGATGGAGACCCGTATGGCTCCGGACTTCTTGGGGACGGCGACCACGTTAGCGATCCACTTTGGGTACCGAGCCTCTCTGATGATGCCCGCTCGTAGCAGCTTTTCTACCTCCATGTTGACAGCTGCTGCTTTCTCCGGTGCTAGCGACCGGGGCTTTTGACGTACAGGTGCAGCTCCTTCTCGAATATTGAGGTGGTGACAGGCTACCTCGGGGTGGATGCTTGGCATGTCTTCAACTGACCATGCAAACACATCCAGGTTTGCCTTGAGAAATGCCATCATAGCTTCGGCATGATGCTTCGGCAGCAGCGACCCGAGAAAAGTTATCCTTGGATGACCCGCTTCTCCTGAGTCCACGGGCAGAATTGGCTCGACGGCGGGTGACTCCTCCCATTCCGTGTTCGGGCTCTTCGACTTGTCCGATCCTTTAGATTCAACCAGTCGGTCGATCTTCTGAGGGTGCGTCATCCTGTTCAGCTCTTTACCTTCAGCTAGCAGGTCAGTCTCCATCGGGTCGTTCGGACCAGTTAGCTCTTTAAGTTCAGCTAACTGACCGGCCTTCTTCAAGGTCCTCGATGCAGTCAGTTCTTTAGGTTCAACTGAATGGTCGGTCTTCGGTAGGTCCCCCGATACTGTCAGCTCTTTACGTTCTGCTGACATGTCGGTCTTCAGCAGGTCCCCCGACACTGTCAGCTCTTTAAGTTCAGATGACATGTCGGTCTTCCCAAGGGCTTGGCTTCCTAGTGCTCCTACGCTCGTTCGGGCGAGGTGCTGAAACATTGGAGCTTCTTGACTCCGCTTCGCAGTCCAGAGGTTGAGGATGCCCAACTCAGTGCCGCCTTCACCTGGTTCTCCTCCCTTAATTTGGCATATTGTCTTCAAATGGATGGCGCTGATCTCGCACTTAATTGGCAGCCGAAGACTGGTCACCTCGAATGCTCATCACGCCCTTGTCGGTCCAAAACTTCACTACTTGGTGGGCCGACGAGGGGACCGCATCCAAGTGGTGGAGCCATGGCCTTCCCAGGATGATGTTGTACGCCGAGTGGGCTTTAATCACAATGAACCGGGTAAGGTTGGTGAGATACCCTGTTGTGATCGGGAGGGTGATCTCACCAACCACCCTTGCAGCCTCTCCCGTGAAGCCCGTTATCGTCGATGACGACTCAGTCATCTGCCCGCGATCTAGCTGCATGGCGTCGAAGGCGCTGAGGAAGAGCACATCTACCGAACTTCCGGCGTCGACCAGAATTCTCTTCACCAGGTAATTGGCTATCTGCAGCCGTATGACCAGGGGATGGTTGTGAGGCCTCTCTATTCCGACCAGATCAGCCGCCGAAAACTGTACTGTAGCTTCCACTCTTGGCTCGGGACGGATGACAGGGTCGAGCACCACATGGTGGACTTGCCTTGCTTGTTCAATACACCGCACCTGTCGGTCGACGGTATTTGACGACGGTACAGGGCCATGGTACCCGTAGACGGCGTCTACCTCTCGGAGCTGGCGTCTTTCTAGCGGAGGACCCGATAAGCGTTGTGCCGTCGCTCCTCGCTGGACTTCCCCTACAGCCTTTGTCTCCTTACGTTGAGGGATGTCAATGAAGCAGCCAAGGTGGCCGGCCTCAATGAGATCCTTAATATGATGCTTGAGCGCCCGGCACTGCAGGGTAGTGTGACCTTGGCCTTGATGGTACTCGCAGTACCTTGATGCATCTCTGGCTCCCCTCTCTCCGGGTTCAAGCGGTTGCGCCCACTTGAAGTACGGTTCATCTTTGATGGCTTTCAGGATCTGGTCTATGGGGGCGTTCAGTACTGTGAACTCCCTGTTCCACTGTGGCTTCGCTGGCCTGTCTTGCCTCTGCCACTTCGCGTCGTGCCGCGTCGCCTCGCTCCGTTGCTTATTGGCGTTCTTCACGGCAGATGGCTTGGCGTAGCCTTGGTGCGGGACCCTGGTTTCCACCGCCTTCCTCTTGCGGTCCGCGTCTTCGATCTTGATGTACTTCTCAACGCGTCGCGACAGCTCGTCGATCGTCTCCGGGGTTCGCTTGATGAGCGACGCGTTGACGAGCTGGGTAGGCTGAATGGCGTTCTTGAAGGCCGCGATCACCATGCGATCCTGCCTGTCTGCATCCGCCAAGCTCAGGTACTCGGACCTGAACCTATGGTAGAACTGTCGGAGCGTCTCCTTCTGGGTCATACTCATCCCAAAGAGTGACTCTAGAGTCTTCAGCTCCCGGCGATTGCAGCGGTACTGGTCCATGAACTGCGTGCTCAGCTCCGAGAATGAGGAGATAGACGAGGGCTTGAGCTTGTGGAACCATTCGAGGGGCGTTCCCGACAAGCTGTTGGCGAAGGTCCGGCAGAGGATATGATCATCCTCGTGCGGGACCAGAGCATCCCGGAAAGCCAGTACATGCTCCACCGGGTCTTTCGATCCGTCAAACTTGGGAAGGCATGGAGGATTCCATCCGCGAGGGAATGGCTCCCGGAGTAGCTTCTCGACAAGCAGCGACCGTGCGGCTCCTCGGATGGCGACTTCCTCCAGTCGGTCAGGAGCTCGAACCCCCGGTCGGTCCCGCTGGATTCCTTCTTGCTCCCCGAGTCGCTCCGACGCATGTACCCGAATACGCTCATGAATACTCCTCCGATCAGTAGCATGGGCCGGCTGTCGACTGGCTGGCGTCATCCGAGTGTGATGACTGTCACTCGGTTGACGATGATGCTCGCCATCTCGCTTCGGGCGATGCACTTGTGCCAAGTCCGTCTTGGAGTGATGTTTGGAGGCAGGCGGCTGTCGCGGGTGCGCCCCGAGCCGGGACCAGACATCCGAGCGTGCCGACGCCGCTCGAGCGTGCTTGTTTCTTTCTACAGGTTCCGGACTACTCGAGTCCCTCCAGTCAGGATTCGCACTTTGGACCTCCACCGAGCGATTAACCCTGACCTCCACCTGAGGCAGTGGTTGCGGCTGCACTTGCACTGGTGGGGTGGCTTGTGTAGGAAGGCTCTATCCCGCTTGGGCCAACATGCCCTGGTTGAGTAGACCACCCGTCGGTGCGGCCCGCACGAAGTCGCACAACTCCTCGTAGTTGCGTTGCATTGTTTGGAGCTGGGCGGTAAGAGCTTGCTGGGTCATCATCATAGTGGCCAGGAAAGCTTCTGATAGACCCCCTATTAGAGGAGCCAGGGTTGCTACCGGAGCTTGACTGAACTCTCCGACCCCCAGTACAGGATTCGCCAACGGGACTACACGCTCCGTGTCCGTTGGTTGTTGAACGAGACGCCCAACATCATTGGCATCTCTAAGTGGCGTAGCTTCGGATGGGAGCTGCGACGTCGAGCGGGTATGATACGGTCCACCGGCCATCATTCTTCAACCGTGTGGTCGTGGATTGCTGGTTGCAGGTAGCCTCGGACTGGTCGACACCCACGGGTCAACAGTCGAAAGCTCTAATAGGAAGTCTCGAAGACTATCCCACAGACGGCGCCATGATTGTGGGGGTTTTTAGTCGAACCGGGCAGTTCGGGTGGCAAGCACAATCCAACGAGCCAAATGAAGAGAAAAGACAGCGGTTACGTGGAAAAACCCCTTCGCAACGTCGAAGGGGAAAAAACCACGGGTAGGGCGAGAATGCACTAAAACAATCATTTCGGGTACAATCTCTCACCTTAACCCCAATTACAAACCCCGAGGACCGGTCTCCCAAACTACCGACCTCTGCAGTTTCACTCAAACTACCGACCGCTGCAGGCAGCGTCTGACTACCGATCACTGCTGACAGTATCTGGCTACCAATCGCTGCAGACAGTATCAGGCTACCTACCGGCCTCCACAGACAGTCTCTGGCTACCGACCGATCGACCTCCGCAGCTCCGTAAATTTCGGGACGAAACGGGCAGCGTTTCCTCCCGAATTCTTCCTCCTTTTGCCGAAGGGGTAGGTCCCCTTTTATAGTGTGGGGTGATGTGTAACGCCCCGATATTTTACGGATTAATTCAACCCGTATAATACTGGGGTGTTAGGAATAAAAACTTGATATAAATAAATTCCATCAAATATGGAAATTACTGAGCCAATCCATTAAAACATCATTGTTTCATACAATTTATTGAAATCGAAAGCCTAAAGCTAAGACTTTTCATATTGTCACATCATAGTCCAGCTCCGTCGTCATCATAGAAAGGAGTGTAGAGTGGGCCTTCAACTTCTTCTGGGTCACATCCCGATCGCTCCTCATCTTCTCCGGTTACTGCAGGGTTGATCTCTGTAGGGTGCACATCATCTGTAGGGGGGTGAGTTCTATCCACTGACTCACCAATGACTTAGTTTTATTCATGCTAAACATATGTATTGAAAGCAGTAAACATGAATACGAAAAGCAAATAATTAAAACATTAATCACCCGATTCCCTTTTTGGCTCATCCGGCCAGGGTAGGAATCTCCTGTCCTTACCCGGGAAACTTTTAGTCTGCAACAAGGCTAGCCCCACACCTAGGAAACTTTTAGGCCTCAGCCAGGGCTAGCCCCACACCCAGGAAACTTTTTGGCCTCTGCCAGGGCTAGCCCCACACCCAGGAAACTTTTTGGCCTCAGCCAGGGCTAGCCCCACACCCAGGAAACTTTTTGGCCTCAGCCAGGGCTAGCCCCACACCCAGACAAGTGATTACGTATTTCAAAATTTACCATCCCATATCAAATTACCGACATTCTATAGCATATAATTAGCATGAATAAACTGAGTTTAAATCCCCTACCTGAACCGTCGTAGAATCTTTTTCTTGATAAAGATGCCTTCGCAAGCTCACGACCTGAAATATATTTTTATCTTTTGTTAGTTTTACAAGGATCAGACGGACTCAAATCCCGAGGTGGATTTATTAGGTTTTAAACCAATGTATTTAATGCATTTTATCTTATAGGGATATTTTGGTTATTATTAAAATATTTTTGAATTTATACCTATATTGTGAGGGTTTTTATTCTGAAATCGTAGCCGCAGACGGAATTCAATTCCGAGTTTAAAAGAAAAGGTTATGATCATTTTACCTTAGGGGTAAAATGATAATTTTACTTTTTAATTGTTGGTTGTGGTATTTTATAATCTAAGTAGGTGTATTTTGTCATTACGAATCCAACGCCACTGATGGAACTCAATTCCGAGTCCGTATGGGTAAGATAAGGTCAATATAGTTTACATAGATAATCTATATATTTAATTATAGGTGATTTATAAACATAAGATGTAAATGGATCTATTGGTTAGCCTAAAGGGCTTTAGAATAGGTTTAGAAGAGGTTGTGGGTTCTAAATCAAGTATAGCATTTTTGCATCAGCAATTTATAAATAGATTTAAAAATCCGAACGGGTTAACGGGTTTAAATTACATACCCGACCCAACAACTCGGGTTGGTGGAAGTGGTGGTCGGCCGGCGGCGGCGGGTGGCGACCGACGGCGGAGGGTGGTCGGCCGGCGGCGGCGGCGACCGGCGATGGGTGCTTGGCGGCGGTGGCCGGCGGCGGCGGTCGACGGGCGGCGACCGGCGGCCGGCGGCGGTGGCCGTCGGCAGGGGTTGCCGGTGGCGGCGGCCGGCGACGGCGACCGGCGGAGGGTGGTCGGCGGCGGGTGGTGGGACCCGCTTGGTCGCGAGGACTTGTGTGCAGATGTTTGTAGGAGGGGGGGTTTATATAGGCCATTCGGGAATACGAATAGTTCCGGGGGCTTTATTGTAAATCGGTCGTTTCGTATTCTGGCCGTCCGATTTGGAAACGAACGGTCACAGATGTCGATTGGTATTCCATGTATCGTTTCGTATTCTGGCCGTTCGATTGTAATCGAACGGTCAGATGACGCTTGGTATTCTGGTTATATAATAACAAGTAGTTTTATTATATTTTAACAGAAAAGTCTTAAAGGATTTTTGGTTAGAGGAAATTGTTTTAAGAATTTATAAAAAGGTCTTGGGTTCGAATCCTTTTATTGGCTATTTAAGTTTACACAAATATATAATCTTTTTCTTTTAAATTTTTAATACTTTAAATGAGTTCAAAATGAAAAAGTTTATATATGGTTTTTAATCGTTTCGACGAGACGGACGTAATGGCGCAGTCCGTTTTTTATTTTAAATTTTGTATAAAAATTTCTTATAATGACCTTTTAAACTATTATTTTATTTTGGGTTGTTACATTCTCTACCCCTAATAAAAATTTCGTCCTCAAAATTTAAAGTACGTACCTTGAACTAGTATATTTCTGGATCTAATTCCTAAGTAACTTCTTCACAATTTCTTCCAATCATCAAGTGATAGATTTTTGCTTTTCTCTTTCCGAACTTTCTTTCGCAGAATATTATTTCCTTTCCTTCAGGTGTTTAAAAGGTAATATTCTTCCGATAACAATTCATCATCATCCTATATTTGGATAACCAGTTCATTCCTAAGATAATATCAAATTTTCTCCAATTTCAATTTGGGTCACCACTCCACATCTTTAATTCTTAGTATACAGTTTCTGCAGACTCTGTTTGTTTTGGCCTTATCACTAAGTGCAGTGGTGAGGTCAAGTATATATCCTAACGGTACTGTCTTCAATTGTAAGTTTCTAGCCAAGTGAATTGATATGAACAAATGGTTTAAACCCGGCCTAAAATTACTCTAGCTAGATTTCCATAATGGTGCTTACAAAAATTCAAATTGTTCTGTTTATAACTCACTTATTTTTTTAATTGGAATAATATTCTAAAAGTGAATCGTTCATACCTTTAATGACGTCGTTTGATTCTTCCTCAGTAGATACTGCAAATGCTTTTCCAGGCACCTTTTGATTTTGAGCGGTGTGAGCTACCGGTACTTGCAGAGCATTTCGAAAAGGAGGACTTGTTGGAATGTTACCATTCAAGCGAGGACCGTATCGTTGAAAATGATCCCGCGATCCGCATGTGAAGCAAGTCCGAGGTCCTGTAGATTTTGGAGGACTACCCATCCTTGCTGGAAACTCTTGTATCTTTGGTCTTTTATTTGACTCTATCAATGGTGTACTTCTTTTCAGTCTATTATTTTCAAATATTTTTCGAGTTTCCTCCCATTCTCGTTCTGCCACTAAAGCAGTTTGTACTAGTTCTCCATATTTTCGAATACGGAGTACCGCCACTCTGGTTTGAATATGAGGATTCAAACCTTGTTCAAACCTTTTGGACTTTAGTTCTTCAGTGGCTATTAGATACTGGGCAAAATATGACAGTTCAGTAAACTTGGCTTCATACTGGAAACACTAAGCTTTCCTTGAAAAAAAATTCTAAGAATTCTGCAATCATTTTATCTCTGGCAGCATCTGAGAAATATTTTTCCAAAAAAACTTTGATAAACTCCTCCCAAGTGAAATTAGTTTGGGTCCTCTTGACAGAATCCCACCAGTAATCTGCTTCTCCTTCTAACATATAAGTAGCTAAAGTGACTTTCTGTTCATCCGTTGCCTTCAAAGTCTCTAATATTTTTCCTATTTGCTTTAGCCATCTATCTGCAATCAGAGGATCCTGTTCTCCCGTAAACACAGGGGGTTTTAGTTCTTTGAATTTCTTTAAAATAACCCCAATTCTTGAGCTTTCTTAGGAGGAATCCATCTTTTCTATAAGTTGATGTAAGGCTCTTAACACTTTGTTAATATATTTTGAATAGAAAATTTTAATTACTTTGCTCACCTTGAAACCTCTTATAGTAAATCTTTTCATTATAATATTAATCTTTTCTTTTTCTTTTTTTTTAAGAGGTAATTATTAACTTATTTGGGTGTCTTGTTTATGGGATTCAATAAGGCAATAAATTCTAGGGTTTGAGAATAAAATTTTTCTGACTTTCTCTACTCACACATCAACTGTACCTAGCTACTGTATTCACCAGGAACCACAGTGATATAAGAATAGAGTTGACCTAAGAGTTGGGGCAATTATAGTGATCTAGTTTGGGGACGGTTCAAATTTTGGAATCTGACTAAAAACTTTTGGTCTTGACAACCGTCGAGAAACTTGTTAATGGCTACATATACTTTATTCCTAAAGGAGGTTAAAAAAATGGATGCTCATAACTTATAAGTAGTTCCTAGATGTTCTTATAAAAATTTTGCCCATTGAGTTTCTGTTAATATATCTTTCTTGTAAATAAGGAGCATCAGTAACTGCTAATCTGTCCCGAAATCTTTGTCCAATATTGTCTGTGCCAAAACATCGGTTTTCTATTGCTTTCCCTTTTCTAACTCGTATCCAATCCCTTGATGTTCTTAATTTCTCATCTGTACTTCGATTATTTTTTTTTTTATTAAAAACTTTAACTATTTGACTCTGATCATTTAGGATGTTGAGGTAAACTATCATGATCTCGAAGTCAAAGTCCTAGGCGGCTCCACCTTAGGTGGCTCCACACTAGCAGTTGGCAGCCCTTTTTCCCATGGAACGGTTCCACCTAACTCCAGGCAGCCCTTTCCTAGATAGCCCTTTTCGTTTGAACTCGAATTCGAGTAATGATGATTAACCTCAATCCTAATTATCACAGTACATGCTATAAATTTTTTTTTTTTTTAAGTCAATTATGTACTTGAAATCAGTTCTCTATGCACTAATGATTCAACCAAGATCTCACCATGTTTAATTTTTGTAAAAATTAAATACTAGGAAGTGACTAATATTCTATATTCAACTTGACTATATTTAAAACTTTACTTATTTGTGTCAATCATTTGTATGTTACTAATCGTTTGAGGTTGGAGTCCATTGGACTTTTCGACTATAGCTTTTATTCGAGAAGTATTTTAGTTCTTATAGGAGTTATCATGGATGTTTTATTTTCTCGAGTAATTGGCGTACATAAATCTAATTTCTGAGTTAACCTACTCTCATCCAGATTGATTAACCTAAGTAAGGTTCTACTACTTTGGATAGGTTTCAGGTTACACAGAAAATAGGTCTTAGTCCTAAGAATCGTTTCTTTCGGATGATCATTGTTTCTGCTAAGATACTGTAGTAACGTGTTTTCAAAAAGAGGTCTTAGGAGATAGGAGCTTAAATTAAATTACTCTTTAGAGATTTCTTACCCTAATCGAGTTTCTACTCGGGTTTATATCACCTTCTTATGTTTTCATATTGTTACGAAGATGCATCATATAAAAGAGGCATCCTATAATTCTAGTTAGTTCTCAATTCTCTTTATCATACGTTTTTGATGCACCTATATTGTCTTCTAGGTTGACTAACTTTTCAGCGTCCAATGTTATTGTCTCAGACCTACGTATCGAAAGCTATTATAACATATTTAAAAAAAAGAGATCCTAAATTTAAGTTCAGGTATATATACTTTGTTTTAGAAATTAACTATCTTAGGTCATCAATGTCTTAATCCTCTAGGGTTAGGTGTTCCTAGATCTAATTCACATGAACCTAACTTATGCTCTATGTTAAGTGACTATCCTATCGATGTCTTTTTCTAACAAAAATATATTTTTACTTCCTAGGACCTATTACCTAGGCTCTGATACCAAGTTGTAACGCCCCGATATTTTACGGATTAATTCAACCCGTATAATACTGGGGTGTTAGGAATAAAAACTTGATATAAATAAATTCCATCAAATATGGAAATTGCTGAGCCAATCCATTAAAACATCATTGTTTCATACAATTTATTGAAATCGAAAGCCTAAAGCTAAGACTTTCCATATTGTCACATCATAGTCCAGCCCCATCGTCATCATAGAAAGGAGTGTAGAGTGGGTCTTCAACTCCTTCTGGGTCGCATCCCGATCGCTCCTCATCTTCTCCGGTTACTGCAGAGTTGATCTCTGTAGGGTGCACATCATCTGTAGGGGGGTGAGTTCTATCCACTGACTCACCAATGACTTAGTTTTATTCATGCTAAACATATGTATTGAAAGCAGTAAACATGAATACGAAAAGCAAATAATTAAAACATTAATCACTCGATTCCCTTTTTGGCTCATCCGATCAGGGTAGGAATCTTCAGTCCTTACCCGGGAAACTTTTAGTCCGCAACAAGGCTAGCCCCACACCTAGGAAACTTTTAGGCCGCAGCCAGGGCTAGCCCCACACCCAGGAAACTTTTTGGCCTCTGCCAGGGCTAGCCCCATACCCAGGAAACTTTTTGGCCTCAGCCAGGGCTAGCCCCACACCCAGGAAACTTTTTGGCCTCAGCCAGGGCTAGCCCCATACCCAGACAAGTAATTACATATTTCAAAATTTATCATCCCTTATCAAATTACCGACATTCTATAGCATATAATTAGTATGAATAAACTGAGTTTAAATCCCCTACCTGAACCGTCGTAGAATCTTTTTCTTGATAAAGATGCATTCACAAGCTCACGACCTGAAATATATTTTTATCTTTTGTTAGTTTTACAAGGATCAGACGGACTCAAATCTCGAGATGGATTTATTAGGTTTTAAACCAATGTATTTAATGCATTTTATCTTATAGGGGTATTTTGGTCATTATTAAAATATTTTTGAATTTATACCTATATTGTGGGGGGTTTTATTCTGAAATCGTAGCCACAGACGGAATTCGATTCCGAGTTTAAAAGAAAAGGTTATGATCATTTTACCTTAGGGGTAAAATGGTAATTTTATTTTTTAATTGTTGGTTGTGGTATTTTATAATCTAAGTATGTGTATTTTGTCATTACGAATCCAACGCCACTGACGGAACTCAATTCCGAGTCCGTATGGGTAAGATAAGGTCAATATAGTTTACATAGATAATCTATATATTTAATTATAGGTGATTTATAAACATAAGATGTAAATGGATCTATTGGTTAACCTAAAGGGCTTTAGAATAGATTTAGAAGAGGTTGTGGGTTCTAAATCAAGTATAGGCTTTTTGCATCAGCAATTTATAAATAGATTTAAAAATCCGAACGGGTTAACAGGTTTAAGTTACATACCCGACCCAACAACCCGGGTTGGTGGAAGTGGTGGTCGGCCGGCGGCGGCGGGTGGCGACCGACGACGGAGGGTGGTCGGCCGGCGGCGGCGGCGACCGGCGACGGGTGGTTGGCGGCGGTGGCAGGCGGCGGCGGCGGAGACCGGCGGCGGTCGGCGGTCGGCGGGCGGCGGTGGCAACGGGCGGCGACCGGCGGCAACGGGCGGCGGCCGGCGGAGGGTGGTCGGCGGAGGGTGGTGGGACCCGCTTGGTCACGAGGACTTGTGTGCAGATGTTTGTGGGAGGGGGGGTTTATATAGGCCATCCGGGAATACGAAGAGTCCCGGGGGCTTTATTGTAAATCGATCGTCTTGTATTCTGGCCGTCCGATTTGGAAACGAACGGTCACAGATGTCGATTGGTATTCCATGTATCGTTTCGTATTCTGGCCGTTCGATTGTAATCGAACGGTTAGATGACGCTTGGTATTCTGGTTATATAATAACAAGTAGTTTTATTATATTTTAACAGAAAAGTCTTAAAGGATTTTTGGTTAGAGGAAATTGTTTTAAGAATTTATAAAAAGGTCTTCGGTTCGAATCCTTTTATTGGCTATTTAAGTTTACACATATATATAATCTTTTTTTTTTAAATTTTTAATGCTTTAAATGAGTTCAAAACGAAAAAGTTTATATATGGTTTTTAATCGTTTCGACGAGACGGACGTAATGGTGCAGTCCGTTTTTTATTTTAAATTTTGTATAAAAATTTCATATAATGACCTTTTAAACTATTATTTTATTTTGGGTTGTTACATGATGGTTACGACGCTTCGCGAAAAATGGGTGGGTGACGTATCCCCGCAATGAGCTCAACCGCCACTGTAGTGACGTGGCGCGCGGTTGACACCCGGTCACCTTGGGCCGGAAATCTCAGAGCGTAATCAGTACTCCGAGATCTCCGGGTTCGACTGCTGCCTCACACCTCGGTTTGTTTGCATGGCCTACCGAGAGAAAGAGGGATGGGGGGGTTGCTGCCCCCCTCTGATGACATGCCGACCGAGAGCCAAGGGGGGGGGCTGCTGCCTCCCCCTTTGATGACATACCGATCGAGAGCCCCAAAGGGGGGGCTGTTGCCTCCCCCTTTGACGACATGCCGACTGAGAGCCAAGGAGAGGGGGGGGCTGCTGCCCCCTTCTGATGACCGGCCGACCGAGCCCCAAGGGGGGGGGGGGCTGCTGCCTCCCCCTTTGATGACATGCCGATCGGGAGCCAAGGAGAAGGGGGGGGCTGCTGCCCCCCTCTGATGACCGGCCGACCGAGCCCCAAGGGGGGGGGGGGGGGCTACTGCCTCCCCCTTTGATGACATGCCGACCGAGAGCCAAGGAGAGGGGGGGGGGGCTGCTGCCCCCCTCTGATGACCGGCCGACCGAGCCCCCCCCCCCCTCCCTCCTCTGACTGATGACATACCGACCAAGGGGGGGGGGGGGCTGTTGCTCCCCTTTGCCTGATGACTGGCCGACCGGGCGGGTACACACATGGCGTAATCGGAGTTGAAGGATTTGTGGAAGATGACGGGTGTAGCGCCGCTTCTCTTCTTCTCCGGGCTTTCGGACTTGATCGGAGTCGAAGGCTTGTTGGAGATGATGGGGTAGTGCCGCTCCGATCTTCTTCTCCGGCCTTTGCTTCTGGCGTCTTCAGAGTCGAAGAGTTCTTCTTCTCCGAGCTTTCTTCTTCGTGCACGGAGTCGAAGGGATGATCTTCTTGTACAAGGATCTTCACGTTGATGAGGACTTTCAATGGACTAAGCCGGTCCCAAAGGGATAGGATTGCCCGTGCCTCGTGAAACCTTGGGTCGATGAAGGGCGCGTCTCCTCCCTTGCAGAGCTTCTTCGCTTCTTGCCATCCGACCCTTGAGCCTTCCCCCCTCCCCCTCTATTTTTTTTTTTTGACATCGGCGGGTGTCCCGAAACCTTTCGGGCAATAGCCCACTTCAGGCTCGAACTAATCCCTCCGGGAGTGAAGCCCGACCCACTCGGCAATTCCCACTTCACTCCTGGGTAAATCGAGGGGAGGAAGAGTTGAACCCACAACCTCATCACCAAAACATCAGTTGCTTTGCCAACTCTCCAATCCCCTGGTGGGTTCCCCCTCTATTTATAGGTGAAGGGGGGAGGGGAGAGATATGGAAAGTTTATTTGAATCTCTTTAATATCTCTCCCATAACTACCCAAGATTTATTCATCTATTGATGAGGGAAATAAGTCTTTATTCGCTTTCCTTTTTTGGCGGAGTAGTTATGGCTCAATCTTCTTTGAATTATTTTGAATCTTGCACATAAAGTCGATGGCGACCCGACTTCGTTTCTTGTCCGTCGGATCGAGGGATCGGTGCAGATCCACACTTACGTAGACGTCATACGCAACCTCCCCCCGCGCATGGCGGTATTTGTTTCCTTTTTGATCTTTTCTTTCCTTTTCTTTTCTTTCTTCTTTTTTTTCCTTTTCTTTTCTTTCCTTTTCTTTCTTTCTTTTCTTTCCATTTCTTTTCTTTTCGTTTCCTTGAATGGCCGGCCACCCCATAAGGGGTTCGGATCTCTAGTAGGGGCCGGGTGGGCCCCACCTGAGGATGGGCCCACCCGGCCCCTTGTTGGGCGCGAGTCGGGTGGGTCCGAGTGCGCGTCGGGTTTGCCTCCGCAATGGTGCATGCAAGTCGTGTCCGGGTCGGAGAGTGTGTCGGGTTCGCCTCCAACTTGGTGCATGCGAGTCGGGTCCGGGTTGGAGTGCGTGTCGGGTTTGCCTCCGAATTGGCGCATGCGAGTCGGGTCTGGGTTAGACAAAATTTGTGTGTCTACACAACCAATCAGCTTTTATTCAAGGTAGGAAGATTTAATGTAATATTCTACTGGGGCATGAGCATATTAGGGGATTCAAAGTCTAATTAAGAGCAATGAGAGCTTGTACTAAGATAGACCTTATGAAAGCCTTTGATTCAATTGATAGAGACTTTGTTCTGCATGCACTTAAATGTTTTGGATTTCCTAGCAAATGGATCTCGTGGATTAAAGAATGTATCATCACTCCTTCATTCTCTATATTGATCAATGGTTCTCCTAAAGGGAGTTTTATTTCAAACAGAGGCCTAGGGAAGGGGATCACCTTTCTCCTTAACTATTTTCTATAGCTATGGAGGGTCTCACCTTGATGATGGACAATGGACTCGAGAAGGATCTTTGGAAAAGCTTTAGAATTGATTGAGCTCCAATGGTCCCTCATCTATTCTTTGTTGATGACATTCTTATTTTTAGCAAGGCTAAAGCACAATCTCTTCAAAACTTAGCCTCTAAAGCACTCATTTGGTAAAGAATCTGTCCTTCAAACTAGAAACAACAAGAGCTCCATATTCTTTTCCTCTTCTGTTACTAATCAGTCTGACCTAGCTGATGTTGTTTTTTTATTGGGGAAGTTTGACATAAGCCCTTGAGAGATGACTTTTAGTTGCAGGACACATTAACTGTGAAATATAGCTCAAGTCCCTCCTGACGAATATATGCTCTTTCTAAAGATGAATATACTCTTTCTGAAACGAATATATATTGCTTCTGAAAACGAAAATATACTCTCTTTGGAGACGAATGTATACTTGTAGGGACCTTAGCTAAATAGCAAATTATGGTGTCCTGCGGCTAATATTGCAAAATAGTTAAGGACCTATACCTAATTTCCTGTTTTTTATTTTTTGGTTCTAGAAAGGAGGGGGGGGGGGGGGGGGGGGGTCGGTCAAATGAGCTCTAGGAGGTGCCACAGCCTGGCACAAGCATTTAGACCGCTACCCTGCGGCGGTACAGCCACCACCACCTGGTGGGGAGAAGCGGGAACATGCCCCGAACACAACTCTCGCCACATCGGCTATAACTCCACACCACCGCACGCTGGTGGAAAGCACCGCACACCGACGAAACAACAACCGCCCACCGGCGGAGAAGAAAAGGGGAAAAAAACACAAACCACGAAAAAAAACCAACAGATCTATGTACACCAGCAGCTCGGCAATTGGAGGTGAGGTGTCGCTGATCCGCTCCGATCTTGCTACCGCCACCGCACGCCTTCGGGATTCGCTCCACCGTGCAGAGGATGGGATCTGGAAACCCGTTGTTGAGACACCGCCATCAGCGGGGCAGATCTGCCAATCCTGTCTTTAAAACGGCTGGAGACCGCAACCTCGAAGCCGAAGTTAGCTGGAGAATCAAGTAGGCGAAGGATGCCGCTACCCCGGAGATTTGATCTCAAAAATGCCACTGCCAGAGACCCCTTATCTACAAGGGAGGGAAGGGGATTCATCCGTCCCCCAAGAAGACAGCTGTCCAAAACACATGGCCTCCGTCGAGCCGCCGGCGGCATCCAAGGTGGCTAAGGGGGTTCGCCGAAACCCTACGTCAGGAAGAAAGGCCGGGTGAAAGGAGGAGAGGGCGCACCGAGCCTAGAATTACTGAATTAGGTTTAACCTAGCTGATGTTATTGCTATAATGCTGGGTGAGCTTCCTATTAAAAACTTAGCCCTGCCATTATTCACATCAAGAAAATAAAGTCTTTTTTCCAGTCTTTCATTGATAAGTTCAGAGAAAAAAAAAAACTGATCAAGTTTATGCTATAAAGCTATCTCTAGTACTGGTGTACAGCTTTCCTTCTCCCTTCTTATGTACAAAATGCTATTTGAAAGATCCTAAGAAATTTCCTGTGAGGTAAGGACACTACCATGTGAATTGGGATCGAGTCTGCAATCCTAAAAAAGAAGCGGGACTATATATTAGAAAAATTAATGAGATAAATAAAGCTTGCTACATTAGATTGGGTTGGAGTATCATATATGGATCTAAAGAGATATGGCCGACATGGATGCTGCAAAAGTTGTGATGACAAAGATCCATAGCCAATAGCCAAGACTCTTAAGGCTGTGATACTAATATGGATAAGATGGGGTAAGGTGATCGATGTGTCCAATGCCTTAGTTAGCCCCATATCGCCTGGAGAGAAGGAGATCCATAGTTACTTATATAATTTTTCCTCTCAAACATAAAAGACGTGTTTTAAAACCGTACACAACTACGGATCTCGTAAGAACTGCATAGTTAAGCGTACTCATGCGAGAGTAGTATTAGGATTTGTGACCTCTTGGGAAGTCCTCGTGCAAACACGTACAAAGCGGACAATATCTTATGTGCTTGGGACGGATGTTACAAAAGTATTTTATTAATAGAAATTTTTGGGCTACCTTTAAAAATGACTTCTATCTGGAAGGATATTCTCAATATTAGAGAGGATTTGCTCAAGTGTGGTGAACTAAGAAAAGGGAAGGGGGAAGGCATTGGATTCTGGCATTCCCCTAGGCTAAGAGGAAAGATTCCAGCTAAAATTGTGGAGGAGGATATCTCATCTAGTTTATGTTAATGCTTGATGCTTTGGAGCAGAAGACTAATAGGAATAGAGGTCTATTGAAGGAAGGAATGATTGCTACAAGAGTAATGGACTATTGAAGGAATAATGATATTGGAATCTGACTTGGCATGAGGGCCCTTCTTAGCTTTTTTATATAGAGAATTTGTTGTATATCTTTGTGACTGATGTCTATATGCTTTACTCAAATTGAGATAAGTTTTGACCTTTGAATTCTTTGTGATCAATAAAATTTGAACAATACTTGGCTCCAATTGGTGTTGGAGCAACGGTCTCCAACAATTGATGTGGCAATCAATGATTAGATCAAACCCATTTAAAATCTATAGGGTCTATTACTCCATAAGTTATGCAGGGCCCACATTACCATTTTACGTTAAGGCTTTTTTTTAAAACCGGTCTACTTCATGATTGTGGAGTGGTCCAATTATTGGTTGTCACATCAGATGTTGGAGTCCGTTACTCTAATGCCTATTGGATCCAAGTATTGTTAATAAAATTTACCAATCAAAAATTAAAAAAAAGAAAGAGAAGGGAAACTGCCATGTGCACTATTCTAACTTTCTTTCTCATACCTCCTTTCTAATCGTATAATGTGTCTCGACCATAATCGTCCGTTGCATCCAGACCTATCGGTGAATTCCACTCAGCCCTCATATGTAGGCTCATAACAACGTCTTAATGAGTTCAAAACTCCTTTCTAATAGGAGCGGAGACATTCCATGATGTTTAAGAACCATTATTTTTGATTGCTAAAGTAGGATGCAAAAGACTCCTAGTGTGTCCATTATTTATGCTTGGAGGAAGTATAATGAGGTTACTCATAAGCTGGCCAGATTCTCAACCATCAACCTTTCACATCACAGACACATGCATTAGGCTGCAGTACGATTCACTTTCAGATCGTTTGTCTTTGTGTGACTGTGATGCGTGCCGGGCCCATCGACCGAGTAGGAGGAGATCAGAACTCCGTCTCAATCAGCCGATTCGACCACTATGTCCACTAAATTTTTTTTTTGGATAAATTACACATATACCCCTTGTAGTTTGACCGATTATCACTCACACCCCTCATGCCTGTAGTTTGACCGATTATCATTTACACCCCTCATGTTTAAAACCCTACAAATGCCTCTTCATATTTTGAAAAACACATCACTTGCACCCCCTCCAGAGGGGGTCTATGAGTATGGCTTATCATACTATAAGGGGGTGTTTGTTGGATTTTAAACATGAGAGGGTGTAAATGATAATCGACCAAACTACAGGGGTAAATATATAATTTATTTCTTTTTTTATTTTTTGCAATTCTTCTGTCACATCTCATTTATTCGTTCACTAAATTTCAAAATTTCAAAAAGAAAAAAAGATAGTGGTCCCCTCCACAAGCACGTAACAACCTGTCGATGCTTTATCACAAATCCAACTCACCCTGCACTCTCGAAAGACCCGGAAAGTATCTTTTAGCGTACAGCTATTTGAACATACGGTACGACATATTCTTGGACATACGGCTGTGGTGTGTCTGTGGGAGCATCATCCATCGTTCATTGCATCGTCATTTCGCACCAAGCCCTCACCACCGCAGTATGTCCAACGGAATGTCCCGTAACATGTTCAAATAGCATTTTCCGATCTGTTACCGAATCGCTGCCAACGGAAAACCCCACCACGAACCGATCCCTCGTTTGAAATCGCATCGAGGTTTCCCTTTCTTAAGGCCGAGAACAAGGATCTCTCTGTCTCTCTCTCTCTCTCTCTCATATTGGAGACGAAAAAGGGCAAGAGAGAAGCCCTAACCCTAAGTTGCAGATCGATCGGGCGATGGCGGGGTTTGAGCAGCAGGTGAAGAAGCGGGCGTACGAGGTGAAGCATCTGGTGACAAGGGGGTTCAAGGCAGTGAGCCACTCCTGCAAGCGGGGATGGTACAAGATCCGGAACATCCGAGGCTGATCACTCCCCCCCGATCTCTCTCCGATCTTGCCGTCTCCATCCTCCCCTCTCTCTCTGTCTTTCGATGTAGATCTCCATCTGCTTCGATCTTTCGTTATGGTCCAATAAGATCCGACACCTTCTGATCTTGTGTGATTAGAGATGTGGAATTCGTAGGTTTTCATCCCGAGCCTGCAACTTTTTTCTTTTTTCTTTGATTAATTGGTTGCTATTATCCGATGTTCTTGATTTTTCTTTAGTTGGTATTTGCTCTCTTTTAAGACCATAAATCCGCTTCAAAACTGGTTAAAAACTTGTGGATAAAAAAAAGATCAATCCGATTTCAATTTAGATAGGTTTTGGTACGGGATGATTTATTTTGGAAGATTTGGCGTGTGGTATGGGATATCTCAATAACTATGATGCTATAGACAAAGGCGATTTCAATCCTATATTTTATTTGATTTTGAGCATCTAAGAGTATTTTGGAATTTTTTTGTCCCGATTTATGGATTGTTGGATCTGTTGGAACCTTTGGCAATTCTAAGGGGGTGTTTGGTATGTGGAATAGTTGTTCCCCTTAATCCTCTTCCAGAAGAGGTTATTATCGTCAATTACTATTCTAATGTAATTTGATGGTCCAGCATTTCGGTCAGCATAGAAATAATCGGAGTGATGTTTTTTAGTTCCCAAATCTGTCATTCCAGTAGAACAATTATTAGCCAATATTTTCAAATCATGGAATTCAGAATGAAAATAGATTGTTTCGGAATGATGCCAAACACCCCCTTAATCACAACTATTATAATAGTAAACCAATCACCTGATCTAATACTAATTCAACCCATCCAACCTGACTATTTTTTGATAAATTGGGCAACCTGAGCAACTTAGGCAACCCAACATGGGAAAGCATGGGTTGGGCGTCCACGGGTTCGTCGGGTTCTACCGGCAAAACGGACTGAGGTGTGTGTAAGCCGGATTGGGCATGGCAGACCCTTCAACCCGCCCAAGTCCCACCCCTACTTTACTATTGTTTGTATTCACCAATTTTTTGGAAAGTAAAATGTTGTATTAGTAATTTACTTTACTTCAAGGAAGTTGTGCTTTACTTCAAGGAAACACAAACATGATCTGAGTTTAGATAATGGCAGCAAGGGTTGGGCTAACTCGAACCCGACGTGACCGTACCCAAGTTTTGATAGGGCTGGGTCAGGATTTTTTTATTTTTGGGTTGGGTTTGGGTAGTAACATACCAACCCAAGATCTGGTTGGGTTGGATTAGGATTGAGGTCATGGGTTCAACCTGACCCAATACGAACCTGAGTTTATATTAATTATTAAGATTTTATGGAGGTTTTTGGTTTGCTCTACTCCGCACATAAACATCCCAATTCGGCGATTCCCAGCGCCCAAGTGCGACTGCATATTGTTGTAGATGATTGAGATTGCACAAGACTGCACGAGACGAAACCATGTACCATGCTCAAGTAGTATGATTTTTGGTCACAATTATCAAATAAGTACTTATGGTTTTATTTCTTATGTTGAAGCTCTATCACATGTGGTAACGCTCACTTCACATAATAAAATTATGTTGTATCTAGTATAGTGGTGTTTTTGGGATCCAATCCTACCAAACCCGAAAGAGTCCGATCTAACCCAACCCTATTCGGATTGATACGGCTGGGTTAAGGCTAAGCTAATCGTGTTGGGTTAGGATTATTGTTGAATTTTCTCGACCTAAGATTGGATTGGGTTTGGGTTGATATTTTGTGACTTAGGGAAATTTTGGGATGCCTAACCTGATCCAACCCGCATGAGTTGAGCCCTACCTAAGATAAAACTAAGGGAAATTTTATTTCATACCCCAAAATTCTGTAATTAGCCCCCATTGCCAACAATCTTGAACACCCCCCAAATTTTTTTTTATCATACCCCATTCCTATCCCAAAAATACCCTTCCCTCTTCCACCCCACCTTGAATCCAATTGGGAAAAGTGGGATCTTCGAGCTCTGTTGCTGTCTATGGAGAAATTCAATCGGGGGGAAGTTGGATCTTCGAGCCATATTGTCGATGTCACTGCAATGACGCCATAGCCATGCCATCGCCACCGTTCAATTCCTTTCCAATTGCAGTCGATGCCCTCAAAAGGCTCTGTTTTAGGTTTTAGTTGGATGTGAGGTATAAGATAAATGACATTTTAAATTCTTTTAGTAAGTTATTGTGAAACCTGTGGGAAATGGTAGCTAGTTACAGATTTATGGGGTATAAATAAAATTTCCCAAACTAATTTGCCCTCTAAATGTGCATGTGTTTGTTTAATTGTTCATTTGTTTTTTTTTTGTTTTTGCAAGACCAACCAAGCGGTCATTGGACAGGGCACTAGATCAAGAGCAGCAACAACTATTTATTAATTTCGTAATCTCGTGAGCATGATATCAACAGTCAGGATTCGCACGTGCAAACAAGACACAACAGTCTTCAGGAAAAGTTTGCTCCACAGTGTGCATGCGTTGAGGAGACAATTTTTTAAAACGGATTCAATAGGAGATTTTCTCTTGAGTGTGTGTGTGTGAAGGAGCTTTATAGTGAGGAACTCCCATTCACTTCCACAATCTATGTGCTTTAAATTTGTAAACCCAAACATTTTAATGACTTCATACTCTCAAACCCAGTCATGATTGGTGGTTGTCGATCTGTGGAGGTCTTCGGCGGCAGTTGCCGGTCACCGGCGGTGGCTTTGCCCACTTTGTAAACCCAACTATTTTATTGAAACTTGAAAATCGATTAGTTATATGTGAAAGAACTTTAAAGTTTCTCCACTTGATAACTTGATGTAATATTTCACCCAAAAGCTTTCAAATATGACTGCCGTACGATTTAGTGCATTTCTTAAAGTACCACACCACTAACGAGGAGTTTGAAGTGCGACTCTTGATGTAACCAACCGCTAACATGGTACTTCAAAGTTCTCACAAATTCTTCAAAGTTTTCAAGAATTCCTCGTCTCTTACCCCCCTAATCAAAATTCATCGTAATTAATTAAATTCTAAAGTTGAAGGCTTTGACCTCAACAAAATTGGCAGATTGAGTGTATGGGAACTAAAGCCCTTGCCTTTAGTTTGCCTCTGGTCCACCTCGGTAGTTACGTGCGAATCTTATAGGGGCTGTTTGGTTCGCAGAATTGAGAACATTTATGTGGAATTGGAATTGAATTCCATCGTCGGGAGTATTTGGTTTGTAGAATTGAGAACATTTATGTGGAATTGGAATTGAATTCTATCCTCGAGAGTATTTGGTTTGTAGAATTGAGAGCATAAATCATTGCCGGGGGAGATGAATTCTGCATTGGGGGGAAATGAGGGGGGCGATCAATTCCTCCTGAGGTTGGGTGGAAGTGAATTACATCCTTGGGGGTTTCCCTGGAAGATGATATTGTAACTTTTTGGATCTCTACTTTTCAGAATTTCCCCCCTCATTTTCTCCATGAACCAAAAAACTTTAGGGTCTGTTCTTTTGCAAGGAAATGGAGCAAGGAAATTAATAAGTGAGTTGAAATGGGATTTCTTGATCCGTTTCCAATGTTCTTTTACGATGAAATATTATTTCCCTCCCCTGAAATTTTTCTGCTATCAGGGAAATAAGTTTCCGCCCAAAACCTGCAGAAAATCGATTTCCCTTCTTCTTCTTCAAAACCCTAATCCCGTAGGCGATTTTTTCCTGAGCTCCAGCCGACCTCATCGACCTCCCACGAACCTCCTCAACCTCCAGCAACCTTCCGACGGACCTCCTCGACCTCCGGCGAACCTCCTCAATCGTGGCAAACCTTCAAGCGGACCTCATCGACCTTCAATGAACCTCCTCGACCTCCGACGATCTTCCGGCGGACCTCCTCGATCTCCGGCGACCATGGTCGACTACTCGATCTCAGTCAATTTCCACAATCCAATTCCCTATTCAAAAGAATGGCAGAAATTTTGTGGTATAAGAACAATTCTGCAGAAATTATTTCCTTTATTTTTTTTTCCCTGAAAACTAAAAGAACATACCCTTAGGCAATGGAAATGAATGCCCCTTGATTTTTCCCTCATTTCTTGTGCGAACAAAACAACGACAATTAATTTTATTTCTGTGGCAATCAATTCCGTGTAAATGGAATTTATTGCCGAGAGGCGATTCCGTGAGAACCGAACAGCCCCATATAGAGTTACCCCTACACGCAGGCGTAGACGCACACATGCTACCCTTTAAATATATCTGACCCATTTCTAATTTAATCAGAATAATTCGTTGCAGCACAATACATATACATAATTGTATTCGCATGGCAAATCTTCGCCCCATCTCTCTCCATCCATGGAAAGTCACGAAGGACGCTTAAAAGAGTTTTTGATATATTTCATCCATTTAGGGTGTATTTGGTTGCCAAGAAATTATAGGAAAGGAAAAGAAAGTTTCTTTTCTTTTTTATCAAATTATGCATTTTTTTTTGTGCAGGGGGGCCGACGTTTCACCCCAAGACCCCCAGGAGCCGCCATAGTCTAGCTGGAAGCAACACTATAAACATCGCTAGTCCGTCGGAAGCAACAAAACCCCAACCACAAACGCCACAGTAGCAGACAACATCGCTACCCTGGTGGACCAACACACACACACACACACACACACACACACACACACACACACACACACACACCAGCGGGGACACAACAACATCGCCACCCAGGCAGAGGTGCCACAGCCTGGCGCAAAGCCACGCATACCGGCAGAATATATGGAGAACCAACCCCTAAATTTAAAAATCAACAAAAAGAAAACAACAACAGAAACGGCTACAACAGATCAAACTGCAACGCATCCCACATCGAGCCTCCAGCTACTGCATCGAGCCTCCAGGATCCGTCCCATTGAGCAGAGGAGCAGATCAAAGAAATCCATTGTTGGAACAACTGCCACGGGCGGACCGGGGTCCTTATCTACCACATGCATGAGCTGCTGCCCCGCAACTGACCGATGACTGTCGTACCGAGCAAGAGAAGTCCATACAATCCCCGGAGGAGACGAGCATAAAACCACCGCCGTCACCGGCGTCGGTAGAGCCGGCCAACCAAAACCCTATAGAGGGGAGGGGAAGAATGACCCAATATAGACATGGGGAGGGAAGGGGAACCAAATCCGACCCCAGGGGAGCAGATCCATCGAAGTCTTGGTCTCCTCGGTGCTGCAAGCGGTCACCGAGGAGGCCAAGAGGGCGATCGCCAAAACCCTAAACCAGGGGAGAAGGGGATCCGATTAAAATTATAATCTTCCTTGATCATGCATGGTTATTCGGATGAAAATTTTATCGTGGGGTTATTAGCCCTTTGTAGATCCAGTCGGTAAAATGGATGACAGTTTTTGGTCCAATCTCTGATTGCTCTAAAATTTTACGAGCACGTAAATGTCTTCGTTACGGACATCCTCAAACTTGAATTGTGTCAATCCGACCTGTAGATCTCCCGAAACAATTAAAACGGCGGAGCTGTTCTGCTGTAGATTTCTAAACAAAAATTACTGCACATTGGCGATCAACCTCCTTGCAATCTTCAGCCACGTGTTCCTCGCGTCGCTCAAGAATCGGCCCGGTGGGAAGCCTTCCTTGCAATACCTAGGGAGATGGAGAGCTTCCTTGGATTAAGGTTGATCTCCAAGATCAAACCCTCACACCCGAGAGAGAGAGAACGAGAGATAGGAGATGGAGGGGGCGGCTAGGGCTTGCACAGGCATGCATGGCCGGCCCCCTCTCTCCCCTATCCCTTTTATAAGCCTTTGAACTAGTCAAGGTTGGCCCCCCCTCCCTATCCTCTTTGTGTTGGACGGATAAATAAGGGGGGCGGTTAGGGTTTGACCCGGTCAAAATTTATTCCCTTAATTCTCACTCTAAGTGATGGTGGCACATGTCCGGGGTGCCTAGGGCACCCCCATGGTTATTTAATCCAATACTCACTTATTATTAAAGCCCATATATATATATATATATATATATATATATATATATATATATATATATAATCAATAATAATAATTTCCTCAGGATCACATACTAGTCTCGAGTCGCTTTGGACCGTAGTTGGGATCACCTAGGGTCTTCTAACGCAGCTCCAACCTAAATGTGAATATACCGACTAAACTCTTTAGCCATATTTGCATATTCGATTAATCATCACTAATTCCACTATATGGTGATGATTGTACTCCAGGTCAGAAAGACAATATCTAGTCTTACAGATTATAATATTGTCCCTCCACCTTAATACATTCGTAGTCACCACCGTTTCACTTTTAATGAGTTGTCTAACCAGTTGGTGCTATATCTTATACTCCATTATACATGATCTTCATATTTGATCATCCTTCTTGTCAGTGAACTCTTCACAGATGAGGACTACGCAGTTTTACTAATGAACAAACTTGAGATCAACTAATGGGGATATATATGAAGGTCTCCTTTATAGGTGGATAGATTCCTTCTTGAGATCTAGAGTTTCCCGTAACCCTAACTCAGTCACCCAAGATATCCAGGTGTTGGCTCTTAGGACCTCACTGATTGATAAGTCAAAGTAATTGGGCCAAACCTCGAAGTTTGCTAGTCTCTCAGGATTGAGAGCAAGTCAACTTGTGTAAGTAGTGAAAACCCATATGAACATGACAGTACAAAGGTGTCATTGGGTTTACTCACGATCCATCAATGCATCTCATGCACTAGCATCTTTGACCTGGAATCATACATTCCAATGGCTAGAGATTCACCATCCCTGTCAGAGTCAAAGATAGTACAATTTGCCTAATGAGGTGTCCACTCTCATTATAAGCTGTGATTAGTTTGAAGTGATTATTACCAATAGCTCATATCTCTCTTTGTATGAATCTTATCTATACAAATAAGTCGTATCTTTAATCACTTACGGACTACATGGTTAACCATTCATCTCATGAACATATTATAATACTATATCGATTAATAAATTACTGAGGAAAAACATAAAACATTGTTTGAGGTTATACAACCCTAGCAATCTCCCACTTGCACTCACAACCAATCTGATACACATTTAACCCCCATCCTATCGACATAAAAGTCAAAGGCCTTTGCAGGTAATGCTTTAGTAAAAGGATCTACGAGGTTCTCTGCTGATGCTATCTTGGTTACCAAAACGTCTCTACGTTTCTCAATATCCTTGAGAAGATAATATTTTTTCTCAATGTGTTTAGCTCCCTTGTATTTCTTTGATTTTTTGCTCTGAGCAACAGCCCCACTATTATCACAGTAAAGTATAATGGGCATCTTTGCTGCATGCACTACCTCCAACTCTTGAAGGAAGTTTTTCAACCATACTACCTCCTTGGTTGCTTCGCATGCTGCCACGTATTCAGCTTTTGTAGTTGAATCCGCAATGCATTTCGGCTTGATGCTTCTCCAGCTAACGGCACCACTCCCCAGACTAAATACATAACCCGAAGTTGACCTCCTTTCATCCATATCAGACATAAAAGTCTGAATCGGTGAAACCAACAGGAACTAAGTCCTCTCCGTCAAAAACCAGTATATTATCTCTAGTTCTTCTCAAGTACTTGAGAATATGCTTTTACGGCGGCCCAATGTAAGATACCTGGATTAGACTGATATCTGCTAAACATGCCTATGGCAAAGCAGATATCATGTTTTATGCAAAGCATCACATACATCAAAATTCCCAATGCTGAAGCGTATGGGATGTCCTTCATACGATCTCTCTCCTCTTGTGTCATAGGATATTGTTTCTTGGGATAATACTATTCCATGCCTAAAGGGAAGGAGTCTCTTCTTGGAATTGTCCATTGCAAACCGTACTAAGACCTTGCCTATATAGGAAGCCTGGGAGAGACCTAACATCCTTCTTTTTCGGTCTCGGAAAACTTTGAGTCCTAGGATATAGCTGGCTTCTCCCATATCCTTCATATCAAAATTCTTGGCCAACCAGATTTTAATAGTTGATAATTATCCTACATCGTTTCCGATAAAGAGTATATCATCAACATACAAAATAAAAAAAATCATCACACTTCCTGCATGCCTCATGTATACACATGGTTCATACTGACTTTGACTGAATCGAAAGAACTTCACAGTTGTAGGTCGTGTGTCCTGAGCGTGAATTTTCTGCATTAACATTAATAAAGATGACTTTGGTTATTGCTTTAATTAGAATACTACTTTGGTGTATGTTAATTTATATATATAATAAAGGATCCTATGAAACACAGTAAGCCACTGAGGCACATGGTGGATCCATGCTTGGGAGACCCAGTAGACCGGTTCTGCGTAGACCTATAACTAGTTCACAACTTTGGTAATGTCGGTCGCTTCACCGAGAATAAACTTTTGGCAGGTAGAGGATGTGGTGAAGTCTCTGTTGGAATTAAATCCTATTATTAGAGTCTCAACGAAAGCAAAATATAGATCCAAAGATCTCATGGTATATGTTTCATTACAATTAATTCTAGAAAACAATCTACATGTAAATCTATAATCTTAGAATATGTGCGGACACCCTAAAGGCATACTACGATCTACGAAAGACATGCATGCATCTAGTTAGGTGTTTAGAACCATCAAACCTTATGAATCTATGATCCGAAGAGAACGGAAGGATGATGAACCGCACGTGAATCGCAAGGAAAGCTGTCGAATGACACCTTGACTTTGCGAAAGGGGGAATCCTCGAAGTCCTATCTCTGAGTGCAAGGACTACAAGCCGATGGAGGAATGTGTTGCGAAGACGATGGCGAATCGCGAGATCTTCTTCTTCTTTTTCTCTCTTCTTCCTTCTCTTTCCTTCCTCTCTTCTTCCTCTTTCTTTCTTGGCTGAAACCACACAAAGGGAGAGAGGAGAGGGGGGTCGGTTTTAGGAGAGGGGAGGCACTAGGGCCGACCCCGTCTCTCTAATTCTCTTATAGGGCTGCCCCCCTAGAGATAGGGATGAGGGGAGGTGGTTTTTAGGGTTTCTCCTTATCATCGTGAAGCCTAGACGAAAACGCCCTCACGAAAAGTGAAACACTGTAAGAGAGACAGAGTGAGTTGTGCTACTCGGAATCAAGTTCTGTCAGTGCCTATGAGCTCCTGAAATTATTTTGCTCATTTTAAAATCTATATTCAATATATTCTAAGCTATATTTTGGTATTTAATAAAATACCCCTATGGCCCTTAACACATGTGAATTAGGTTCTTAAGGTTTGGGCTTGTGCTCCATCGTGCTACTTCGCATCCAACATGTCCAACCAGGTCAGGGAACAATTTCTATATGTAATGACAGGGTGGAAACTTCAAGATCCAGGATCTCTAGCTCCAATCGGATCCCTAATTAATTATTTCGGTGACACACCGAAAGTTTCGTTAATCAGCCCTAATCCGATTAACCTGTGTAGCTACTCAGAGTGCGATGTGAATTCAACTCTATTGATCCTAAACTAATATTACTCCCTCGTATTGTTCTCTACTATACTCTGATAATCCTTAGTCTCTCCTATTACTGGTGCCATGATTCGACTCAAGCGGTGGGGAGTACCGTCAGATTCTGATTGATCATCTGACTAGGATTTGATGACTTATCATCTATAACACTACATACCTTCCGGTGCTATGCCTAGCATCCGGAACGTCATCAGTCATACTGACAACCACTAGGTCTGGGTTAATTGTGTGGACAGATTGACTCATCAAAATGCACCTATCCAACACTAGACGTCGGATAACCTGTAGGAATTGTATGTCACTCTAGCGCCAGCCGGGTAACCCAACGTACCGTGGTATTGGACTATGGTAGTTGACTTAGTGTACACATTGGCACATCAAAACACCACACAATTAGTTGACTCAGTGTACATGGTCCCTTAGGGTTAAGGATAGATTATCAATAGTAGTAAGAAGATTTATACACCAGTGTCTGAATCACTGAACTATGCACCGTCTTGGTTCCTGTTCAACACGATCATCGTGCTTGGTCAGGTGAATGAAAATCTCATGTTCCCGTGGTGGAGACTTCACTACATCATCTACCTGCCAATAACTTATTCTCGGTGAAACGACTGACATCACCGAAGCTGTGAACTAGTTCTAAGTTTACACAGAACCGATCCACTGGGTCTCCCAAGTATGGATCCACCATGCGCCTCAGTGACCTACTGTGTTCCCTAGGGTCCTTTATTATATATATAAATTAACATACACCAAAGTAGTATTCTAATTAATATAATAACCAAAGTCATCTTTATTAATGTTAATACAGAAAATCCAAGCTCAGGATGCACGAGCTACAAAAATCTCTCACTTGGCTTAGCGGGGAATAACAGTCTTAACTCTCATGGCATCCATGTGCTTCTCAAAAGCCTTGGTCGGTAACACCTTTGTGAAAGGGTCCGTCATGTTATCTGCTGACGTCACCTGAGTCACTGCAACCTCCCCTTACTTTTGCAAGTCCTGAATAATATAGTATTTTTGCTCAATATGCTTACTCTTCTGCTGATATCTTGGCTCCTTGGATTGTGCTACTGCTCCACTATTATCGCAGTAAAGGACATTAGGATCTTAAGCTTCTGGTACACACACTTAGTCCGTGAGGAACTTCTTGAGCCACACTCCTCCTTGGCTGCCTCGCACACTGTAACGTACTCAGCCTCTGTTATCGAATCTGCGATGCATCCCTACTTCACGCTCCTCTAACTGATAGCTCATTCTCCTAATGAAAAAACAAACCCCGATGTCGATCTCGTGGATTTCGGATTTACTGCGAAGTCAAAATCCGTATATCCAATTGGCGTCAGTTCTTGTGAAAAGTAAACTAACTTATAATCTCTCGTCCTACGGAGATACTTGAGTATACTTTTTACAGTAGTCTAGTGCCCTGGACCCGGATTTGACTGATACCTGCCCATCATGCCTACTACATAGTATATATCTGGTCTTGTGTACTGCATAGTATACATTAGACTCCCAACAACTGAAGTATAAGGTATCTTTTGTATCACTGTCTTCTCCTCAGAAGTCTTAGGACCCTGATCCTTGAATATTTGTATTCCATATCTGAATGAAACTAGTCCTATCTTAGAGTTGTGTCTACTGAATCTAATCAAGATAATATCTATATAGGTTGACTATGACAGTGAGAGAATCTTATTTTGGCGATCTCGAGTTACCTTAATCCCCAGAATGTGACTCACTTCACCCAGGTCTTTCATGTCAAATTGAGAAGACAACCAAACCTTCACTGTAGACAATGTTCCAACATCGTTTCCAACGAGCAGGATATCGTCTATGTAAAGAACTAGAAAAACTACTGTAGTCTTATCGCTCCTTTTATAAGCATATAGTTCATCTATGTTCTGTTCAAAATCCATAAGATTGGACAGCCTAATCAAAACACATGTTCCAACTTTTGGATATTTGCTTCAGTCCATAAATAGACATTTACAACTTGCATACCAAACTTTCTTGATCTTTTTTGACAAAGCCTGGAGGCTGAGACATATAGATGTCTTCTTCCAAATCCCAATTGAGGAATGCGGTCTAGATGTTCATTTGTCAGATCTCCCAATCATAATGGGCTGCAATGGACAAGAGGATCCAGATATACTTAAACATAGCCACTGGCGAAAAGGTTTCATCATAATCAATCCCTTCTCGTTGGGTATAACCCTTAGCGACTAGTCTAGCTTTGTAAGTCTCAACGGTACCATCCGGACCTTCTTTTCTTTTGTACACCCACTTACACCCAACAGGTTTAATATTGTGAGGTAGTGTTACAAGTGTCCAGACCGAGTTTTGGGACATCGATGATAGTTCTGCCTCTATGGCTTTCTGTCATGCTGCATGGTCAGAGAATATCATTGCTTCGTCGTAGTTCTGAGGATCATCCTCCTGAAACTTTGGATCCACCAAGAAGGTTTCTCCAATATATCTATCAGGCGCTTTTGTAGTCCTCCCACTGCGATGAGCCTGCGGTGGTTCTATAGGAGTCGATTCTACAGTATCGTTGATCTCAGTGGTATCGGCTCCCACTATGTTTTCTGTCTGCATACTCCTAACAGTACCAAGCAATTCTTCAAGTATCATCAACAGGCGGACTCCTTGGCCATTTGCATGATCCGGCGAGTTCCTGAGCGAACTGTGGGTATTGGGTTTGACGAGCTTCTGCGCGATCTGTGGGTGTTCGTAGATATCATTCTAAGTTTCCTATTAGCAAAAAGGGGCGACCTCCTCCACGTGCGAGCTAGTTGCCGGGCGAGCTGTGAGCACCAGCCGAGGTTGACCTCCTTCGCGTGCGAGCTAGTCGCATGTGGTTGGGGTCAGCTCCGGGTGGACTGTTGGCACCAACCACAGGCGGCCTTGGTCCAAGGGACGCAACAATCTGCCCTTGTAGGCCCTGGGCGGGCTACGAGCACCAGCCGCTGGGCGACCTTTACCGCGTACGAGCTGGTCACATGTGGTCAGGGTCGACCCTAGGTGAGCTGTAAGCCACGGTCACAGGCGGCCTCTATCCAAGGGGACGCGCCGATCCTCTACTGCAAGCCCTGGGAGAGCTACGAGCACCAGCCCTGGGCGACCTCTATCACGTGCGAGCTAGTCGCATGTGGTCAGGGTCAGCCCTGGGCGGGCTGCGACCTCGCAGTCTTTGGTTGAACGGAAGGAGGTCTAGCCTCTGCGCTACAGGGAACGGTACAACGTCCTCGCGCCTCTTGCGCTTGTGAAGTTCATGAAGGCGTACCCCAAGTTGCTTCCACCCCTAAAATCCATGGGAAGATACAGGGAGTTGTATTCCGTGGCGTCACCTCCTTGCTGCTGCAGAGTCTCTCCTCGGCAGTGCTCGTCGAGCAGCTCCAGAAGTTGCTCCTTGCTCAGCTTGTTCGGGAGGCTCTTAATCATGAGGGTAGTGTTCCCAGTGGCAGCTCCTCCACTGCCAGCCTCCTCCTCTTTGAACTCGAAGCCCTCGGCGGGGAGCCGGAGTGGATTCCTCCTGTATCTCGGAAACAACGTCTTTCTTCCAGTGAGCCCATCGCTCCACCCTTGCGGCCTCCACTTGGTCCGGCCGTTGCCGTCGATATTTTTCATGGACCATCGTTTTTCATGGACCAACAGGATCGTTGTTACTGCCTTTAATTTGGTGGTGACCTTGTGCATGAGTTTTACTCCGTCGATGGAGGCCCAACGCCTCCAAGAGCGGTTCAACGAGAAGAGATGCCCTGCGGCCGAGCTGATCGTAAGGGAGGAGATGAGCAAGGCTGTGATGAGGAATCCTAGCATGGCTGCTGGGCTCGTCAGACTATATTTTCACGACTGTTTCGTCCGGGTAGGTTCATACATAGCTCGGTCATTGCTCACATACATTCGATCGATCTCGATCTCGATCTCTCCTAATATTGAATCTTGATTATTGATTTTTTTTTTAAATGTTTGTGGATCAGGGCTGTGATGGCTCGGTTCTCCTAGATACGACGTTAAGGTCAACGTACCTAGTTAAAGAATCATAGTCATATTTAATTGAAATCTATGATATTAATAACTGATAATGGGTATTAGAGGATAATATTTCTCGTGGTGCTAGACTTAATTGTATTTGTAGCTTACCAGTCTAACAACAATCATGCTGGTGAGCCTAGTTCATCGGTACTAGTTCATGTAGTAGTACTGGTATCGGTGCAACAATAAATTTTCAACCATCGGCACTAGTAATTGTACTGACTTGTAAGGTGGAGAACTGAATCAAGAATTCTCTTTCTTCAACATCAATCAAATCATTGTTCGCGTTCCAGCATCAGCAATATAATTTTTTGACCAATAATCAAACTATGTCAATTCTTTAAGATTGATGTAAACCTAATTGGGTATCTTAAAAACAATTTAAACAATGGAGAGACAAACTAATGAAGTGAACCATCACCCCCATCAAACACTTAAAATTTTGGGCTTCACAGAGCTTTTGACATGCACCACAATTTACCAAGGTAGTTAATCTACATGTTACTTTCAATAACCTCCATTCAAAAGGCCAAATGCTTAATGGAAATCAAAGAGTCTAATGATTACAATCCGTTATTTACAGTTACAAGGTATTAGGCACAACAGGGAAGAAGTCTGGGTCAGAAGAAGAGGAGGCAAAGCACCGCACAGCAGAAGAGGAAGACCCATATCTGGTGGAGTGACCTCTCCACCCGCAGCTCCTGCCGCGTCAGCCTCGGGCTGCCAAGCACCCCACTCGAGTAGTACATGCCCATTCCCATGCCCGCCCGCTGATTCCGAAACACCCACGGCAGCACCGCAATTGCCATCCCCCCCAGCAATCCCCCCGCCATAGGGTGGACCATCCGTGGGGTCCCCAGCGGCGACGACGACGACGGCGGCAGAAAAATCTGATCTCCGTAAGGATACCCATTATAAGGGCGGTCCCGATGGTAGTGCTGCCGCCGGTGCAGCGGGATCGAGGGGGGATGCGGGTGCCCCTCGTTCGATCTCGGGGATTCGTGGACGCTCCCCGCATGGTCCCGGCGGACGGAGGGACGGCGGGGGATATCTTTGAGGCTCTGGTGGGACTGTTTGGTGGTGCTGTGGCCACGGCCGTAGAGCGGGACGAGGGAGTTGCAGGAGAGAGAGGCCTTGCAGACAGGGCACTGCTGGGGGGTTGTGCGCTCCGCCTGCTGCAGCCACTTGTATATGCAGGGCCAGCAGTAGAGGTGGCCGCAGAGGGTGACCACCGGCTCCACGGTGAAGTCCAAGCAGATGTTGCAGTCGAAGCACCCATTGACGGACGATGCCGGCGGGGCCACGTCCGAGCAGCATGTCTTCAAAGGCTCTCGATCGAGCTGCGGTTCTTCAGCGGTTTCGCTGAAGTAGTCGGCAATGGCTTCCACCTCCATCCAACAAATTGCTTTCTGATACAAATTGATTGGGAGGTCTCCAATAGCTCACTGCTGACAAATTAAGGAGCAGAGACAGAGTCAATGTGACTATTTGATTAGCAATGGATTTTGTAAAAATTATGAAAGCCAAGGACATGCTAGATCTCTGATGAGCTAGGATCTAATCACCTAAAATGGAGTTACAAAAGAAATAAATAAGCAACGTAATATTACGAATTTAGCCCTGTTATACACGCTATGAAAGTGATGGCTCTTAGCTGATTAATCAATCAATGAAAATCAGTATTCTATCTTGATCATGTCTCCATCCTCTCTACCGTTGCAACCCATTTTATGACAGATACTGAATTTGTAGGGCATACCAAAACCTCTAAGTGCTAATGAAAAGTTGGTGATATATATATCGCGACACATCTTGCTTTTCTCCTTGGACGAAACGGAATAAATCACAAATAATTCCTGATAAATTGAGAAATATTGTGACATATAGCGAGATATCTCGTTTTTCGGCATCGCGGTGTTTTGCTCGAGATCAATATCTTTAACCTTCAATGTATCTCACCCATCTTGCATCACATCCACAGTTTCTTTCTAACTTTGATCAGATCTCGGGAAGATTTGGGAGAAAATGAAGGACATAACAAGAAGTCCCCGCTACATGATAGGTATTGTTAACAAACCATGAGAGCACATTTGTTCTACTCTGGTCAACTAATTGGATTAAGAAAAAAATTAAATAAACAAGACAAACATAAATGGACACAAGTAACATGTTCAATATTTGTAGAAGGCACATCGCAGACAGGTGATGTATGTTATTACATTCGTATAATCTTGAGGTCATATAGGATAAGGATTTTATTATTATCGACAAACATTTGGACAGCAGGGATAAAAGAACACATTCTATGGTGCATAAATAAAGAGGAATGTTGTGCTCACACGCTACGTCACATCCGGTGCTTGCTGATGTAACCAAGGTTCAAAAAGTCAATTACAACCGATACGTCAACACAGCCCGGGTCTAGGATACTCCTCGATATTTGACCGTTTTGGGGGAGGTGAAAACCGATACATAAAGATCGAATCAATGGAAAATTCCTGGCCAATTCCAGGTTATGCAAGGACAATAGTAGTGGCCACATGCTTGAAGCCCAAGCAAAATACAAATCAATAGTTTTTTTCTCTATTGCACCCACACTTTGGTGGCACCCGACCCATAAACCGACATCAACACATGCACTTGGGTGTGGGTTGGGTGATGATTTGGGCGGGCACGTTGTGCATTTTCCCATCCTTGTTCTTGTTATGATTTAATATAGTATTAATCCTAAGCCCCACCCCACCCCCCCACCCCCCAAAAAAAAAAAACAATATCAATCTTAAGTTTTTGATTCAGCTTTTGGTACATTATGTCTTGTGTTGTGGGGGTGCACTAATAATTTTTATGATTTTATCCTATTTTTAACCTTACCAACAATTTGCAAAGTATAAAATGTGTGACTTCCATTAATTACAAGATTCTTGCCCTACTAAAGGTATGCTTAAAATCAAGTAAATCCCATGTCTCCAACTTAGAATCTACATTAATTGCAAAAAAAACCTTAGAATCTACAGTGGGGCAGGGTCTCATACAATCTACATAACATGCTAAGGCCGTTCGCGTTATTTACAACTTTACCACAAAAAGAAACTGTGTTAATTACACTTTTACCACAAAAAGGAAGACAAAGGAATCAGCCAAAACTATGGTTAAACCGGCGACCCTCAGCCGCCAAATGAATACGGTGGGGGTGGTGATGCCCAGTGGGTATGTTGCCGCCGAAGCTGCACTGCCGACATGCATGGGCATGCACTAGTTGAAAACCATGTAGATCTTATCGAAACTATAACTAATCTAAAGAGAGGAAAATCAGTAAACTAGCCGAAATTTTGCCTCTACCGAAAGCAGAATTTAAATTCATCGCAGTAGATTTTCTAGAATCATAAATGATACAAAAACTATAGGATTGGTACACTTCCATCATTTATAGCATTTACGGACCGAACACCCCCTAAATCCCCGATGACATTTCGGAGTGGGGGTGTGTAGTTCATCAATTCAAGAAAAAGGAAGAGCGGTGTGATGAACCCGGCCATCGACCCCCTTCCATTTCAAGAAACCAGAACCCCAATGGTCCTAAAGATAGCGCAGCCGAACCACTTATGTCAAGCAGAGAAGGGCTCATCAACAAAACGGAATTAGGGCCAAAGTGTTGGCATTCCAGACGGATTTTGTGGAATTTTGATTGGGAGAATGGAGAAAAAGGGGGGTCTTTCAGTGGAGAAAAATGGGTTATTACTCGCAAACAATAGCTAGATCGGTGGAGGGGGAAATGATTGAAGAATTCAGAGCAATCTGATCCAAACCCTAGTTATAAGAGATCAGCGGCGGAAAGGAAGCAGCATGGAATCAAAACAATTCGGGTTTCCGAAAGATCAAAACCCTAGATAGCTCAATCGATGCAACAAATCCCACGGATCTGTTAACTTCAAATTAAAAAAAAAAAAAAAAGGTTTCTTTCTCTAGATTCAGTGATTAAACTCTGCATCAAAACTCTTACATCTTCAGAGAGATAGAGAGAGAGAGAGGGGATTTGGACTCACCCGTTTTATGGGAATAATAAAGGGAGCTCCTCTTTCTTCTCGGAGGGAACAAGAGCTTCGGTTGCAGAGCAACAATGGCGAATCCGAAGGCGTTACTGCTGTCCTCAAACTCCGCCAGCGAGATATTTATAGGCAGCATATCGCTGTACCGGGTCCAAGCGACCGGACACCCACCCACCTCTCAATGGGAAAGAAACCTGGTCCGGTCCAAACAGTTGGCCCGTTGTTCAAAATCCTATGGGCCTGTCCCATAGAGTTTCCCATGAAACAAATAGTGGTTTTCTAGGAAACTTGGACATGAGGTGGGGATATATATATATATATATATATATATATATATATATATATATATATATATATATATATATATATATATATATATATATATATACAGTCCACTAAATACCTAAGGCAGCTCTCGTCTAAAGGCAACATGCATTTCCCCCATAAGTAGCCCCTATCTTTATAGCACCTTTTTTTTTACCTCCGCCGTGCAGGCGCCCGCCTACTGCCCACCCCTCCCATCCAACCTGTCATCACCATCTCCTCCTCCCTTTCTTTTCCTCCTCCTCTTCCTCCAACTCCTCCATTTTATTCCCCTTCGTAATCCCCTTTCCCCTCGTACTCTGTGAAATCATCGCATTCGGTCATATTAGTTCAAATGCACCTACTCTGCATTCGGTCATCCCGGTAGAATGCATATAATGTGCGTTCTGCCAAAATGCATGTGCATGCTACCGGGGTGGGCGAATGCATACTAGATGCATGTGGACTTGTATGATCAAATGCTACGATTTCAAGAAGGACGAGGGAAAAAGTGGGGGAGGAAGAAGGGCAAAAGGAGGAGAAAGAAGAAGAAATGGAGGAGGACGTGACAGTGGTGGGTTGCTGGTAGCGGAGACGGGCAGCGACTTGCACATGGCCGGTGACAGGATGGTGGGTTTGGGCTGCCATCAACAAAGAACAAGGCTAAAACGTAAGCACATCGAATATTTTTTCAAATTTAAGTTAGAGTTGCCTTAGGTATTTCATAGGTTGTAAGTAGCCCCACCCTTAAACATATCCAATTTCTTGGGTCTAACTATTTACAGCACATATATTACAAAGGGCATCACATATACAAAAAAAAACTCATCCTATCCTTGCGCTATGGGTGGGCTCAGGCCCACCACCGCCTCCGACCATTCTGTGTAGGACACCACCTACCTCCATCATTCACATCCATTGCCACAGCCCTCATGAAATCAATTGCCCTCCTCTTCCTCCTTCCTTCTCCTTCTTCCACCTCCTCCTTCTTTTTCGTTCCTCCTCCTCCTCCTTCCTCCTTCCTCCTTCCTCCTTCCTCCTTCTTCCTCTTCCAACACTCAATCATTACAAGCTGAGTCCCTAAATTGTTCACTCGGCCATTTGAGGTCGAGTGCATCTATAGTTCATTTGCCCTCCTAAACTATGCACTCGGTCATTCGAGGTCAAGTGCATCTATAGTTTACTCGGTCATCGGAGGCCAATGCTCAACTGTGGCTGAATGGGCTATAGATGCACTCGACCTTAAATGACCAAGTGCACAATAAGAGGGGGCTTTGCTGAAACAGTCAAGTGTAGGAGGAGGAGAAAGGAGGAAGGAGGTGGAGGAAAAATAAGAAAGAGAGGAGGAGGAAGAATATCATTGATCAATCTATTAGGTGCATTGAAAAATCGCATATCGGATATACGCAAGAGTCGTCGCCACGTCGAGAAAGAAGAAGATGTCGCTCCACCGTTAGGAAGGATGATGAAGAGATCGATGGAGGACTTGTGGAGAAGAAGATAGAAGAGAGGGAGAGTAATGTCAACTTTGAGTAGTAATCCAACTTAGAACTTGCTGAAGTTTGATCAGCTAGCTTCTGAGTGTATAGGCAACTTTGAGTTGACGAGCGACCCTCTAGAATTTCCTTAAGGTAACCCTTGGTAACCTATTGTGACCTATCCTACTTAGGTTTACACCAAGTGGTATCAAAACCTTGGTTGGCTCATTGGGTAGGTAGTATACTTTATTTTCATATCCCCACATTCACAACCCCTCAATGTGGGGCAACTCCTGAGGAAACCCTTACTGTGGGGCGACTCAGACACACACACACACATAGGGGTGTAAACGGATATTTGAAAATCCGAATCCGATCTGTATTCGAATCCGAATTTTGTAGATTCAGATACCATTTTTCAATATCCGACAAAAATGGATCCAGATATCGATAGGATTTGTTAATATTCGACAAAAACGGATACATATATATACCGATATTAAGTTTTTTTTTTTTTTTTTGAGAACCCCTCCAAAACGAAGGGAGGGTTAGGCAGCCCCCAACCGGAATTTATTAAAATCATGAGTAGATCCTGTTACAAAAAGAAAGTGCCTCCCCCTCTAGCTTGTGGAACCATGGTATGATCCATGTCTTGAAAATCGAGGACACCGAATGACAAAGATGCTCCACTCCTAAAGATTTGTCATTGAAGATGCGGTTGTTCCTCTCCAACCATAGTACCCAAAGGATAGCTATCACTAGTAAATCCCAAGGTGTCCTGATTCCTGTTGGAATTCTTATTCTCCTCCAAGAACTCCACAGAGCTTGCAAGGTCCTAGGATGAGATGAGATGCCCCCTTCAGCTTCAAAATAATCCCACACCCGCCTCGCGAAGGGGCATCCAAGCAGAAGATGGGATGAAGTTTCCTCCCCCGAGTTGCAGAAGGTACAACTAGCGTCCGTAACTTGAGGGTGATTGCGCTTCAGCAGGTTAACCTTGGTGTGTATCTTATTCCTCGAGGCCAATAGAGAGAAAATCTTAATCTTCGTTGGAGCCTTGGTTTTCCAGATTGCCTTCGATGGATGGTAGCTCTGAAGTTGGGGAAGCAGATGGCTGTAGAAAGACTTGACCAAAAAAATCCATGAAGATGTACACCTCCACCGAACCTTATCAGTCATTGGTCCAAAAGTGGCCGCGGAAAGCAGGACAGTAAGGTCTTGAAGCTCCCGATGACTCTCCTAGTCTAGCGGTAACAGCATAAGATTCCAGACCGTGTTCCCCTGTCGTCTGACCGCTAGAGATCGGACAGAAGGCCCTTTATGTCTAGCCCTAGAATAGAGGGAGAGAAAGAGACGATCTGCGGGCATGCTCCCAAGCTAGGTATCCTCACAAAATCTGATGAGTTTCCCGTCCCCTAAAGATAGAGTGGTGGCTTCCTTATAGAAGTCTCTAACCTTCAGCACTCCTTGCCAAAAATACGAAATGCGCCCAGAAACCTTGCTCCTGGAATACAAAGGTGAAAACCTCTTGAAGTATTTAGCCAGAAGAATTTCTCTCCAAGATCCTCCTATTCCTTGCTGGAGTCTCCACCACCATTTCCCCAACATCGAGATATTGAACCGTCTAAGACCCAACACCCCCAATCCTTCTAGTTTCTTCGACAAGCAGACTTGATCCCAACTCAACAAGTTATAACCTCCCCCAGTACTACTGACTCCTTACCAGAAGAAGGACCTTCTGATCTTGTCAATCCTGTCGATCACCCACGAAGGGAGGTAGAAGAACGAAAGGTAATACAACAAGATCGACGAGAGGACAGAGTTTACCAAGACCAATCTTCCTCACGAGGATAGGAATCACCCCTTCCAACCCTCCAGTCTTCTCTCTATCTTCTGAATCAATTGCTCCCAGTCTTCCCGCCTTAAGGCTTTGTCACTGATAGGGAGACCCAAATATTTCATCAGAAGAAATGCCTCATTACAATTCATCAGTTTCGCCAATGCCGGCCCTGCTTCTCCTTGTCCGATATAGTACAGGTTACTCTTTAGGAAGTTGATCTTTAGCCCTGAGGTTAATTCTGGACCATAGAGGAGGACTTTCAGCGAGACTAGTTGGAAAGGACAAGCCCCCGAGAACAAAAGGGAGTCATCCACGTAGTGCAGATTGGACGTAGTCCAGCTGGAACCTCCAACTCCTTTGACAAGACCTTCTCGGTTCGCTTTCCGAATAGCTGCATCAAATACATCTACCACCAAGATAGAAAGATACGGGGATAAAGGGCATGCCTTGCTTCAAGCCTTTGTAGACCTTGAACTCCTTCCCTTGTTCTCCATTGATATGGCAAGCAATCTTGGACGAAGTCATAATTTCCTTGATCCAGCCCACCCATTTGCTTGAGAAGCCTTTAGCCCGCAGTAACTCCAACAGAAAATCCCATCTAATTTGGTTGAAGGCCTTCTCGAATTCTAACTATAGCAGCACCCCTTCTTCACTCGATTCCCTCAGATGGAAGATTGTTTCGTGAGCCGTAGCTATGCTATCGAGGATCATTCTACCCTTAATGAAGGCGGTCTGAGAAGGAGATACCAACGAAGTGATATTCTATGCCAATCGATTTGCAAGGATCTTCGATACAATCTTGTATAGGCAGTTCGCCAAGGAAATTGGTCAATAATCACTTATTCATTCTGCACCAGGCTTTTTTGGCAAAAGAATTACCCAAGAGTAGTTCAAGTAGTGAAGACGTACCTTGCCTGAGAAGAAATCTCGCAGGAAGCGATAGAGATCTGCTTTAAGCATATCCCAAAATTTCTGGTAGAAGGATATCGGAAAATCGTTCGGCCCTGGCGCGCCCTCTCCTTTGAACTGGAAGACTACTCTTCGAAACTCATTATTTGTAAAGTCTGCATCGATGTCCGAGTCCTCCTGCCTCAGACGTTGGAAATCCAAACCGCTCCAATCTATGGAAACCCCCGCCTTCTTGTCTACCTCCCGGAAAGAATCCTTGAAGTAGGAGGTAGCTGCCCCTAGAATATCTGATGTGGATGACTACATCTCCCCCTCATGGAGCAAAGAGGACAAGAAATTCCTCCTACGGCGAGCGTTCGCTACCTTATGAAAATAAGAGGTATTGGCTTCTCCTAGCTTGATCCATTGCTCCTTGGATCTCTGTCTCCACATCTCCTCCTCTTTTCGCAACAGAATAACTAAGGCATTGTTCAATCTAGACAAGTTTGAAGATTCTGCATCAATTAGATTTGATATATCTCCCCAGACTTCTAGGGCCTGAATCGCCGCCAAGGTCGAAGCCTTCTACTTCAGAACACTTCCAAAATGGTCCCTACTCCAACTGATGAGCGTTTTCTTGATGAAACGAAGATTCTGAGTCATATTAAGTGTCGAGTTCTCATGCTAACCCGCTTCCTCCCACCAGCCTCTCAGCATGTCCCCAAAACCTTCCTTTACAGTCCACATAAGGTCGAAGCGAAAAGGGGAATGCACTGATGTGATGGAATCAGTCGCTAACAGGATCAGAGCATGGTTCGAAACACATGAAGCCAGCCCCATCTAATTGGAGCCTGGGTACCTAGAATCCCAGTCTGGAGAGATGAGAAAATGATCCAACCTAGCCAAGATCGGATCTTCCCTCTTATTGCTCTAAGTGAAAGTGTGACTTGAGAGCGGTAGGTCTATCAGCTCCTGATGGCGGATGAAGTCGGAGAAGGCCCTCATGGATGAAACATCACCCCCACTACGAAGTCTCTCCCCTACCCCTCTCGTGACGTTGAAATCCCCTGCGATGACCCAAGGCCAGCGAAGTTCGCCCAAAGGGAAGACAGTACTGCCCAAAAGTCGTCCTCCCTGCTGTGATTAGTAGGTCCGTAGACTGAAGAGATCATCCATTCCTCTCCGTCTAACCTGTTTATCAGGATGAGAGAGAGGGAGAAGACCCCTACGATAGTACTCCGAAGGAGGAAGAGTTCATCACTGTACCCTACTAGAATACCTCCTGAAGCACCAGTAGCATCTTTTGCTTCCTATTTGGCAATCTTCTTAGTACTCAGTGAGTGAAAAAAATGACTGGTAGGATTCTCCCGCTTCGACTCCTGGATGCAGATGACGTCCACATCATGTATATACGCAAAGGTGCTAGTCGCACGTCTCTTCTCCGATTTTCCTAAGCCCCTAACGTTCCAAGACAGTATCTTCATGAAGGAACCACAAGACTATATTAGGCCGAAGCTAACTTCGCCCTCCTATCTTCCATCGCCCGAATAGACTCTAGAAAGAACTGGACACCATTCAACTCTGGAGTAGTAATAAACTCATATTTTTTAGCTATGTCCAATATTACATCATCCTCCAAAAGGGAAAAAGGCAAGGAAACCGAAGGGTCAGACTGATCTAGCTCCAAAAGGCGCATCTTCGACCGAACCAGTGCTTAAGCCAACATCGGATCATCCGTCAAGCACTGCAAAATCTATTTGAAACTCCTCCTGGCGGTATTAAGCTGGTGCCCACCGCTCCTATAAGCCGGCTGCTTCTGCCTCCCTTGCTCATCTCCTTGCAGCGTGATGTCGACGAAGGCACTTTTGTTGACATCAAAGTTAGAAGTTAGAGCTCCCCGGAAAAGAGAGCTGCCTTCCGCGATAGGTACTGTGTCTGCCACAGGCTTCTCCTGAGCCGCATGGGGGTTCCCCTATCCTCCAGAACCGGCATGGTCAAGGCACCGACAAGAGGTGCCCTCATTGATGTCCGCAAACAGGTTGACAGGGGGTTCTACACAAGCCTCCCTGGCACCCTCACCCAGACTGGAGAGACCATTGTCTCTCGCGCCCAATTCAAAATTTGAATCAAATGAGAAATCATGGGCAAAGAAAGCACTCCCTGAATGGCAAATAGTATCTGCATCCCGCGAAATCTGTCGGAGGGAGGGCGTACCTAGATTGGGGACCGGGCCTTTGCCAGAGACTTCTGCCAGCGATGACGTATTACCCACTTGCCCACCGACGTGAGCTCCAGCTGGCCCCAGGTTTGGTCCTGCCGGCGCTGGGAACCGAGGAGGCCTGATGCAAGACTGATGGAATCTCGTCGGTTGAGGCCCACCCGCCACTGGAGGCCCGAAGCCTGGAGGAATGACTGGCTCGTCCAGAGGGATCCTAATCCTTGGCCCATGGTCCAAAGGCGGAACATAACCCAAGGGAGGAGGGGGGAGAAAGGTGCAATCACCGAGCACCTGAGTGGTGAGGCGAACTCTGAACACCCCGCAACCATGGTAGAACTGCAGAACGGGAGGCACCAGAATTGGCTCGTAACAGATCACCGTGGCCTAGAAGAAGTGGCGGTAGTTGATATTCGGGAAGACATTGAAACACTCCCTGACCTTCCCGTAAGGATCCAGCAGAGCCCTAATGGAGCTCTCCCCCTAGGCATCAAAGGGTAAGCCGAAGATAGTAACCCTAATAGCCATCCTCCTCCGCCTTGCGACCACCCCTCCCAATTCGTCCCAAAGCTAGAAAGAGGCTGAGATGGCTTCCAGGTATCGCACTCCTCTTCCGAATTCTATCTCCAGGAACTGACAGAATGGAAATTCCACAAGGAATTCCCGATCTCTTGTGTTGGCCAAACCCACAACCCTTGCCAAGCATGACGAAGGTGTTCGGAGAGCTCGGAGGCTGACACCAATCACCAAAAGACTAGGCACAGCCCAGATCTGGATAGGATCTCCATCATCTCCCCCCTCCAAGAATCATCTGGAAGATCTACCGAAGCCCCAGTGGGTGAGGACGCCGAAGAGCTAGACGACTCCAGCGATCGCACCATGCCGCAACGATGGGAAGTGTCCCCTACCTTATCACAAGCGAAGCAGACGAGGGGGTTGCGGTAGTTAGCTACAACGTGATCTCTCTCCCCACACCGATGGCACCTACGCTTGAGATCTCCTCTGCGACTCCCAGGGACGCCTCTCGTCGGAATGAGCCTAACCCTCTCTGGCCTTGTGGCCGATCTCCTAACCACATCGGTGAAGGAGATTTTGGGGTGGAGCTGGGGGGAGGTTCTCAAGAGCGGTCGTGTGGCATCCCCGAGATGCCTATCTCGGGAACGATGCCTCCCTACCTCCCTCTCCGTTCCTCCCCCTGAGCTGATCCCCTTCTGAGCGTCTGAGTCTCCTCGAGAACCTTCGCTAGTCGTCCCTCGAGAAAACCCTAGAGATTGCCCTCGAGACCTCCCTCGAGAATGCCCCATCTTTATCGTCGTTTGTATGTAGTCTAATAAAGTATTTGACATGGATAGTTCGTATCTGAGATGGACAATCCATATATTAGTATCCTTAATATATAATATAATATTTATGCGTGTATTATGATCCAAGAACGGATTTCAATGTCTGGATGCATTGCACTAAATAGTAAATACCAAAGCGGAGACATGCGTAGCAACTTTGGTAGTGAAACCCCCCACTCGATGCAACCTAAAACATTGGTCGATCACGACTCGCTCCGACACATAATGTAAGTCACACCATAGCTAGCTTTGTGTCCTACCAAGCAAAATTGGAATATAATATCCATAGAATTTCTTAAAATGGCTACTGGACCCCCTAGATACCTATTTGAGACTAATAAAAAAAAATGCAATAAGCCCCGATACTGGTAAGTTGTAATAAAATATGTTCATATATAATATAATGAATATATTATATAAAGAATACAGATATGGATGTTATCCGAATCCGGGTACTCTGGGAGGATACAGATTCGGATAGTTGCACTTCTTATCCGGGCGGATATGGATAAGGATTCGGATAGTGCATTTCTAAACGGATACGGGTAACGGATATATAGTATGGTATATGCTCTATATTCAATCCGTTTACAACCCTCCACGCACATAAGTATAACATGAAAACAATATAGGAAAAGTATTTACAATTATATTTAAATGGGAACTATATTCTAAATTAATTGGGAATTGTATTCGCATGCTCAGTTAGCCCTACACTTGTCAAAAATATCAATTTAAGATTAAGTTAGTCTGTCATGTAATGCCTTAGGATTTAGTCTAATTAGGATGAAAAGCCTAATTAAAGGATTAATGGCAACCTTGAGGGGGTTTGGCATGAGGAACAGTTATTTCGCTTAAACCTCATCCAGAAGAGAGTATTTCCATCAATTACTATTTCCAATGTAATTCGATGGTTCAGCGTTCCGATTAGCATAGAAACAGACGGAGAGATAAATTATCATTCCACCAATAAAAATAGTATTCATTGAGCTTGAAATATGGAACTACGAATAGAAATGGACGATTCCTTATTTCAGAACCATCTGCTTCTATTCCCAGTTCCATATTTTAATAGTAACGGATAGTATTTGTTCTGGTGGAATGAAGTTGGGAACGATAATATATCACTTTGTGCGTTTCTAAGCTAACCAGAACATTGAACCATAGAATTATATTAGAAATAGTAATTGACGGGAATACCCTCATCTGGATGAGGATTAAGCGGAGCAGCTTTTCCTCGTGACAAACACCTCCCATTTGTATCATATCTAGATGACCTATTGCAGTGCCTAATGTCAATGCCAAGGGTCGCACACAAGTAGTTCCAAGTGTCGCACTATCATATCTAGGGTTTTCATTAAGGATTGAGCTGGCGACTCGTTGTGCCTACCGAACATTGAGAAAAATTGGGGGATTTAGGGGTTGTTTGACATCATTTTGGAATTGTTTGTTTTGATTCCTAGTTCCATATTTTAAAACTAACGGATAATATTTATTCTGGTGGAATAAAGGACTTGTGAATGATGATATATCACTTCGTGCGTTTCTATTCTAACCGAAACGATAAGCTATCGAATTACATTATAAATAGTAATTGAAAAAATACCCTCTTTTGGATAAGGATTAAGTGGAACAGTTGTTCCTCATCCCAAACACCCACTTAGAGAATGGTCCCTGACAAGAAATCAGTTTTAGCTAAAGGTCAACCACAATTCAAGGACAAAAAGGCCTCTCACTGTGCTTCAAATTTTCTTTTCAATGCCACTCCCTTCTAACCGAAACTGAATCCTAAACCCTAAGATATATAGGCCATGGGATTAACCCTTGACCTAATCCTAAACCTAAACCTAATCCGAACCGAACCTCTACGTCTGTCGTCTGCCCCTCGTCTCCGCTGGTCACCATCGTCGGGTCGGTGGTGACGAACAGCTGCAACTCGCGTTGTTGCTCGTGTTCGCTGTCACCACTGTCTCCTCTGGTACTCTCGTCTGATGTCGTCGTCATCTGCCTCCGCTGCACCTGCTGCTCGCAACGTTTCCTCGGGAGAAAGGAAAAATAGGAGAAATAGATTTGTTGTCGTCTGCCTCCGCTGTGCCTGTTGCTCGCATTTTCTGGTTTTGGCAGTCCTTTTCACCGATCTGATTTGTTGTCTAGGGACCTTAGGTGAAATCGATCTCTTGCTTGTCATTTTGACACCACTGATCTATTGTCAGGGACCTTAGACACTTTAACCCAAAAAAATTTGCTCCAATGATGGGTCGCTCTAGATGCTCAGTGATGCATCTGGACCATTCCATAATGTATAAGAAGAAAGGGAGTAATCTTATGGTGTAAAAAGAAATTGGTGATATGCATGCATGGGTCATGGTAGAGTATAAGAGCATCTCCAACGGTCTCGCTTAGCTCCCACCCTTCTTCCAATTGAGCGAGTGAAATGATAAAAACGCACTCCAAGGGTCTTGGTTAGCCGCTAGTGTTGGAAATAAATCCATGTTAGAGGCCCGTAGCGGAAGCAAAGTGAAGGTCTAAAGACCGAGAGCGGTGTGCGTTATATATCAGAATTTTCATCGAAACAATCTACATGTGCGTGTATGAATCTAGCATGGCAACTATACGAACCCCTAACGACGATCTAACGCGAAAGAACAATCTAGCATATATGCATGTTCTATCTATGCTAGATCTACATGTTAGAGATTATACCTGCATGCGGATTCTTTCAGCGCAACAAGTTTCTTCTTTGTCGATGGAGACGGGCTCGGATCTGCTCTATATACCTTTGTTGTAACAGCCATAACTTTCTGATCCGAACTCCGATTGGACTGAATTTTAGACTGCAAGTAGCCAACTTCGAGACGCAACTTTTGAAATAAGTTTCATCTCATTTGGACTTCTGTAGCTTCCGGAATCACAGAAACAATGCTGATTTTCTATACAGATTCTGGACAGCAAAAGCTTGCGGGAGATGCCTTCTAGTTCACCCAATCTCACACGATGGCACGGCACCTCATCGATGGATCTCTGAGTGCCTCTATCTGACGAGCCTTCTCCTTCTACGAAACACCATGCGAGGAAGATGAGTCGCCATCTAATGGCGCAAGCGAGGGAGAGAGAGACGAGAGAGGAGAAGAGAAGAGATGAGAGGGGCGGCTAGGGTTTCCCCATGGCATGGCCGGCCCTAAGGCTTGTCATCACCCACCCCCCCTCTCCCCCATTACATTTATATAGGACTTCCCTATCCTTATGGATAAGGCTAGTACGGATAAGGTTCAACTAATCCATAACCTCTTTTTATATATCTCTCCTTTATCTCTATCTTTTTCTTGGTTTAGAAAACGGTCAAAACCAGTCCATTTTCTTTGCCTAATGACCGGCCCCATCATTAGAGGCAACAACCTCCTGAAACCAATAGGGCCGGCCTTGACCAGTCACCCAACACTTAGAGCGGGACCCCCTAGTGCATAGTGGTGCATGATATGACCAAAACGCCCTTATGTCACTAGTTGGTCGTTCCTCGTGTACGAGACTTTACAAGGTACACATAAGTGAAGTGCACCAGTAATTTCACTATTCTCTGAGGTTCCCGTAGGGTGCCCCTAGTGAAGTCAACTAGTCAACCCGCAACATGTCCTGGTGCATCACACCCATGTGGCAAAGTCCACTTATGGCAAGGAATTGCTACATGCGTCTCTGCACTAACCTAGGGTTTCCCCTTAGTGCACACATGTAGCTACATATCTATCGTGCACTAGTGCGAAGCACTCACGGAGCGTAGGCTTGGACTTCTCACTTCCTCTAACTGCATTCAGTGTTTCAAGGAGATGGTACAAAGACCGTACATAATGTCAATAAGGTGGAACCTTCAGGGACCATGGTTCATGGCTTCCAACTCAGACTCGATCGACACACTACCCGAGTGTACCATCGATCCTCTGAGTCCAAGTTAACCTGCGTGGGCACCCAGAGTGCGACGCAGGTTGCACTCCAATTCCTCCGGACTTACTATGCTCTCCCTTATACCCCTGCTCTCCGCTTAGTATGGTAAACCCGTTGTCCCTCCATCTGGTGTCATGATGCAACTCGAGCGGTAGAGAATACCGTCAGACTCGAGTGCTCATATGACTTGGTTCCTTCCGGGTTGACCATATACATCGTACCTCCGATTACTCTGACGAGCAACCGGATCCGTCACCAGTCCAACTGATGACCACCTGGCCAGGGTTTAATACGACGTAGATCAGACCAAGGAACGCACCTCCCGTTAGGGGTGTGGATAACCTGCAGGAGTGATACACTGATGCAACGCTAGCCGGGTAACCCAGTACATCGTGGTTTTGGATCACTGTATCCGGATCCTCACACATTGGTGCGCCAAAGCACCACACAACTGGTTAGTCCACCAGACATGGTTCCTCAGAGTTTAGGACCATTTTACCCTAAGCAGAAACACGGTTTAGTACACCGGTGTCTGCTCACCGATCTGTGCACCGTGTTGGTTCCGTTCGGCCACAGACACTGTGCTTGGTAATGACCGTGCTGGAGATACCCACGCTCTGTCATACCAACAGCTTATCCTGATCGGGTGACTAACCCTAATCAGAGCTATGAACTTATTTAGGTTATATGGGACCAGTCCCTTGAGTTTCCTACTCAAATGGATTACCATGTAACCATGGCTCTCTGTTCTATAATTAGAACACGTACTAAGGTACATACCAAGATGCAATCTTATAATATCAGTCATATATAGCTAAGCTATAGGTTTTTACGAGCTGTAGACCTCACGAGTTCTAACAATCTCCCACTATGTCTAACGAGGAATAACGGTGTTGAGCTCTGTAGCTTCTATATGCTGCCCAAAAGCCTTTACAGGAATTCCCTAAAGGAATTGGCAACATTATCTGTAGATTCTATCTCAGTATCGCTACTTGCATTTCCTCCTATAACTGTTAGATCAAGTGGAGTTTGTACTTGATGGGTTTCCCCTAACGGTAGTGCCTTGGCTCTTTGGACCAAGCTTACCACTCTTCTGTTGTCACAACAGATAACTGAGCATCTGGTACGCATCCCTGGTTCTCCAAAAACTTCTTGAGTCATACCACTTATTAGACTACCTCGCACGCAACAATGTGCTCAATCTCTGTGGTAGAGTCTGTGATACATTCTTGCTTCACACTCTACCAACTACCGCTTCTAATCCCAAAATAATTCCTGAAATCGATTCTCTAGAACGCAAATTTGCACCAAAGTCAGACCTTGTGCGTCCAATCGATATCAGGACCTGTGAAGTGCAAGCTAACTCATAAACCTTAGTTAATGAGGATTTCTGAGTATACCCTTCACATCGGTCCAGAGATCTGGACCCTGGTTCGACTGAAACCGACCCATCATTCCTGCTGCGCAATAGATATCTAGCCTCGTAAACCGAATCTGGCTAGAATCTTATCTTCATACGTAGCTTGTGGACAGCAAGAGAATCTTGCTCTGGTAATCTCGAGTTACCTTGATTTTCAGAACATAACTCGACTCACTAGGGTCTTTCACATCGAATTGCGATGACTACAAACATTTACTGTAAATAATATTCCTACGTTATTTTCAATCAGTAGAATATCATTAATGTAAAGTACTAAGTACACCCTTGTAGCTATTTCACTTTTCTTATACCCACTTGGTTTATCATCATTCTGATCAAATCCGTATGAGCGGATTTCCTTGATCATAATAGATATTCCAACCTGGATGCTTGCATCAGTCCATAAATAGACCTTTGCAACTTGCATTCCATATCTTCCTGACCTACTGACACAAACCCTGGGGCTACATCATCCATATGTCCTTTCCAAATTCCCGTTAGGGAATAACTGTCTTGACATCTATCAACCATATCTCCCAACTATAATGGGCTGCAACGGATTAAGAGGATCCAAAATAAACTTAGGCATAGCTACCAGTGAGATGGTTTTGACATAGTCAATCCCTTCTCCTTTGGCAACTAATCTAGCTACTTAAGTCTTAACCGGGTGCTCTTCTTATACACCTCCTACACCCGGAAGGGTGATAGTGTTATAAGTGTCAAGACTGTTCCAAGGGACATTGATGCAAATTTGCCTCCATAGTCTTTTGTCAGTCAGAGCTGTCGGAAGCTCCCACTACTTCTTCGTAGCTCTAGGGATCATCCTTTTGAAACTCTGGATTAACTATCGAAGTTTCTCCATAGTATCTATCAGGAGCTCTGATGCTCCCACAACGACGAGATGGTGGTGGTACAAAGTGAATCGTTTACCTGGTATACTAGTTTCTGTATCATCTACTCCCACTACGTTTTCAGATGCGCACTCTCTACCAGTACCCAGTAGTTCACCCAGAACTACCTTACCGGTAAATTTATGGTCTATAATATAATTTTGGTCTAGATAAATGGTGTTCGTAGAAACGATTATCTTCCAAACCTCAAGATCCTAGAACAGTCCACCTTATACCTCCTAAGGGTAACCTATAAACAGATATACCTGGAACTACATCTCCATCTCATCCCTTTTGTCCTTTTGCACAAGTGCAGGACAACCCTATATCTCGAGACACTATAGTGTGAGCTTTTGCTTAAACTATAGCTCTCTATAGGTCTGAGGCACTGATCTAGATAAGAGATAGTTTCATATATAAGCTACTGTTTTAAGGTACAACCCCACCAGAAGGTGGGTAGTACACTTGGCAATATTCATCATACTATGGACCATGTCAAACAGAGTCCGATTTCTTCTCTTGGAGACTTCATTCTGATGTGTTATCCTTGGAGCATTTAACTGGGAGATAATCTCATGCTCCCTGAGGATCCTATGGAACCCATCCGATAGGTTCTCATTCCCTCGATTAAATCAAAGAGACTCCTATCGTTTAGACGCTCTTGAAACTATAGACATCAAAAATAACTAACATCAATATCTTAGTGGCCCTTTTAGTTATTCTACCTACCAGATAATACTCATAGGTTAGAAGGATCTCCGATGAATCTGTGAACAGAAACTCAGCCTTCTTTTACCTCTGAATTTATCTGAGGCAAAATATCTAAATCAGAGGGGTCACAAAATAGGATAGCTTCTCCGAAGGATTTAGATGAATTTCAATTAGACACTGCAGCTGTGATGAAATCTATTTTCAAATTAGGATTAAATACAAAGAGATTATTCTGATCTATTCCTCTAGTAATGAAGCTATTTATTCAGTTTAAGATACACACCTACGGTGCTGTCTAAAACTAAAAAACTTCATTTACCAAGGAGAAAACAGAACTAAATCTCTAAAGATCAAAATCCGTGTTTTGAAAAAACTAAGACATCATTTCTAACAACTTCCGCAGCGGCTTATGGCATCAGTATCTATGTTATGATTACTTCACTATAAAGTAGCCTTCTGCTTTCCTTGAATCTCTGTCGACCCGAAGTCTACATTCCAAGAAGCATAAGAACTGCTACTAGATAGTGACTCAACTCCTAATACCCTGAGACCATAATCAATCTTCAAATACCCCCTATACTTGCCAAAGCAAAAATACTTCCATCCTTAGCGTTACCAGACTTAGAAGTCCATACCAGTTTATATACTAGAATAGTTTTCGATCTCTTATAAGTTACTCCCTTAGGTTCTTCTAAAGAAGACCTAGGTTAAACACTAAAGGCATTGCCTTTAATCTTGATCACATCCTTTATCTCTTGAAAATCTCCTTAGAAGTTCTACGTTTGTCATCTCTAGCTTGTTAACGTTAAAGTCTCTGACAACGCCTTCAAAGGTTCCAGACAAGGATTCAAGACAGACGTCTTCCACCACCTCGTCATCTGGCACCATGTCTTTAGAATCTAGTTTGATATGAAACTAAAGTATGTGTTCCCGAATAAGTATACCCTCAGACATCTCGGTACCGATAAGTATCTTAGTGAAAAAGTGATGAGTCTACCGACTCCGCATTCCAAACATCTTATGCAAGTAAAACTTTATTAGAGAAGACCCGACATATCTCTGACTCGCTTCTAAAGAGTTGTCCGCAAGTCTGCTATAATATAGCACTTGCACATCTTCTTAGACTCTTGCTAGTCGTCATATGCCATAGTTAGTGCCCTAGTGATATCTGGACCTGTTAGGTCTAGTACAGGGATATTAAGATTGGAAGTCAATGTACGTTTACTACCCTATGCATAAGCTAAAGAAAGCGTTTCTGCTCTACGTAGTTAGAGACCCGATAACTGGTTCTCTTATGTGATAGCGGATAGGAAAACTATATGGTTGAATGAAAGAATACAAAATAACTTATTTTATGGATTTTGAAAATAAGCTAATTATATCTAAATGCCAACGCTACCCTCACAGCGAAGACATATCTATAGATTAATTAACCATGTATATAAGATCTCGAAATCGACTACACCTGCCCTAGGGGGCATCATGCAGCGTCAATCCGCTTACACGGGCCTTTCCTTGACCCTGTCCAAATCTGCCAACTAAGGGCTTTGATAGACCATGGTTGTCCTTTTGGCCAGTGCCACGTGATCCCCATTGTCTGAGCAACGAATGCCTCACGTCCACTTCGGATGCTTACCCACAACCCTAAGCAATTATGACACGGGAGTTCATGCGGCCCCCACTAGGGTAGGAAAAAAGCCCTTCTCTCCCGGCCCCGTAACCGCCATATCCTGTAGGAGATCGCTAAGTTATCTGGTATGGAAAAACATAACCCTCACCCTAGGGGGTGTCGAGCTACGCCCTTCCACCTAGACACAAAGCAGTTGGCTGTGGAGGTCAGAGAATCTCTAAAAGTCCTCTCTTACATCCCTTATTAAATATGAGGATTATTTTATACAAGTATGAGTGTATACTAAGGTCACGACAACCTATATACTAGAACCTGGTCTTACCGTGCTCCCACTAGCGTTTTAAGCCTTTCGTCTAGCATTAATCGATCTCGGAATATCATAGTCCTCTGCCTCAAGTGGATTTCTCTACTCAAGGGTCACATTACATATCCCAAGAACATCGATGCTCCGCAAACCTAGCTATCACCCTAATGCTCTAGAGCCTAGCCTAAGGTCAGATTGACAAGAAAGGTCTTCCACTACCATGACGCCTTGCTTATAAATTTGACGAATGATGTCATATTAGAATTTTAACTCAATCTAGGTTTCGATGCTGGCCAAATAGGCACACCCGACTAATCAGGTGTTGATCTAATGGTGGCATAACCAAATGTGAAGAATTCTTGCTATCATCAAGGGTCAATTAAATAATAGGCATCACTAGTGGAATCCTATCCTAATAAGGTCGCTAGGACCCGAGGGGAAAGGGCATTCCTCTAACACAGAGAATCAAATTATTACATCAGGGTTCTCTACTGAAATATAAAGAATAGTAGAAAGAAACAACCATACGACTGAATCAAGTTCAGGGTCCGACCCCTGAACCTGACTGGCACAGCGTTGGCTCTCTGTCTCCTTCGTAAGGCTCCTCGATCCGGTGCAAGCCTCTGTATACGATCTCCTAACGCTTTCTGTCCTTTGTCGTCATCGTATACGCTTCGCCTGATCACCATCGTCCTCCAAGGTTCCGCTCGTCCTCCCGGTGGTGGATCTCCATGGCAAGTCCTCCTTTTTAACCTGTAACCGAAAAAACTCTAGTACGCTTCGAGCAAGTGCTCACTCATACATAATTTCCTAGAATGAAAAGAAAAACAAACCTAACAAAAAGCCTGGGAATCAAGGGTGGTCAACCTCCACTACTTGCCCGACTATGGTTCTAAAACATATCCACACACAGAAGAAAACACATCCAGACATATTCGCTAACACGGGGTCCGACCCTCTGTAGCAAGCAATCATAAATCTAGATTATTTTAGAAGCGGCGCCTTGCAAGAACAATTCATAGAACATACAATATATACTATACATGATCTACTCGTAGAACCCCGATGGCGGCACATACTATTCATGCGTGCACATGATGGTTTCATGAAAAATATGAAGCGCACACCACTAGCGTGCTCTGATACCAATTGTTGGAAATAAATCCATGGTAGAGGCCCGCAGCAGAAGCAAAGTGAAGATCTAAAGACCGAGAGCGGTGTGCGTTACATATCAGAATTTTTATCGAAATGATCTACATGTGCGTGTATGAATCTAGCATGGCAATTATGCAAACCCCTAACGACGATCTAAAGTGAAAGAACAATCTAGCATGTATGCATGTTCTATCTATGCTAGATCTATATGTTAGAGATCATACCTGCGTGCGGATTCTTTCACCACGATAAGTTTCTTCTTTGTTGATGGAGACTGACTCGGATCTGCTCGACATACCTTCAGTGCAATAGTCATAACTTTCTGATCCGAACTCCGATTGGGCTGAATTTTAGACTACAAGTAGCCAACTTTGAGATGCAACTTTTGAAATAAGTTTCATCTTGTTTGGACTTCTATAGCTCCCGAAACCACAGAAATAACATTGATTTTTTGTACAGATTCTCGACAGCATGCAAAAGCTTGCAGAAGATGCCTTCTAGTTCACCCGATCTCACACGATGCACGGCACCTCATCGATGGATCTCTGAGTGCCTCCATCCGACGAACCTTCTCCTTCTATGAAACACCACGCGAGGAAGACGAGTCGCCATCTAATGGCACAAGCGAGGGAGAAAGAAACGAGAGAGGAGAAGAGAAGAAAGGAGAGGGGACGGCTAGGGTTTCCCCATGGCATGGCCGGCCCTAAGGCTTGTCATCACCCACCCCCCCTTTCCCCCATTACTCTTATATAGGGCTGCCCTATCCGTATGGATGAGGCTAGTACGAATAAGGTTCAACTAATCCATAACCTCTTCCTATAGATATCTCCTTTATCTCTATCTTTTTCTTGGTTTTGAAAACGGTCAAAACCAGCCCATTTTCTGTGCCTCATGACCGGCCCCATCATTAGAGGCAACAACATCCTAAAACCAATGGGGCCGGCCTTAACCAGTCACCCAACACTTAGGGCCGGACCCCCTAGTGCATAGTGGCGCATGTTTGACCAAAACGCCCTTATGTCACTAGTTGGTCGTTCCTCGTGTATGAGACTTTGCAAGGCTTACATAAGTAAAGTGCACCAGTGATTTCATTATTCTCTGAGGTTCCCGTAGGGTGCCTCTAGTAAAGTCAACTAGTCAACCCGCAATATGTCCTGGTGCATCGCACCTATGTGGCAAAGTCCACTGATGGCAAGGAATTGCTACATGCGTCTCTGCACTAACCTAGGGTTTCCCCTTAGTGCACACATGTAGCTACGCATCTACCGTGCACTAGTGCGAAGCACTCACGGAGCGTAGGTTTGGACTTCTCGCTTCCTCTAACTACGTTCTGTGTTTTGATGAGATGGTACAAGGACCGTACATAATGTCGATAAGGTGAAACCTTTAGGGACCAGGGTTCGTGGCTTCCAACTCAGACTCGATCGACACATTACCCGAGTGTACCATCAATCCTCTGAGTCCAAGTTAACCTGCATGGCCACCCAAAGTGCGACGCAGGATGCACTCCAATTCCTCCGGACTTATTATGTTCTCCCTCATACCCCTACTCTTCACTTAGTATGGTAAACCCGTTGTCCCTTTATCTGGTACCATGATGCAACTCGAGCGGTGGGGAATACCGTCAGACTCGAGTGCTCATATGACTTGGTTCCTTCCAGGTTGACCATATACATCGTACCTCCGATTACTCTGACTAGTAACCGGATCCGTCACCAGTCCAACTGATGACCACCTGGCCAGGGTTTAATACGACGTAGATCAAACCAAGGAACGCACCTCCCGTTAGGGATGTAGATAGCCTACAGGAGTGACACGCTGATGCAACGCCAATCAGGTAACCCAGTACACCGTGATTTTGGATCACTGCATCCGGATCCTCACACATTGGTGCGCCAAAGCACCACACAACTGGTTAGTCCACCATACATGATTCCTCAGGGTTTAGAACCGTTTTAACCTAAGCAGAAACACGGTTTAGTGCACCGGTGTCTGCTCACCGATCTGTGCACTGTGTTAGTTCCGTTCGGCCACAGACACTGTGCCTGGTAATGACCGTGGTGGAGATACCCACGCTCTGTCATCCTAACAGCTTATCCTGATCGGGCGACCAACCCTAATCAGAGCTGCGAACTTGTTTAGGTTACATGGGACCAGTCTCTTGAATCTCCTACTCAAGTACCATATAGCCATGGCTCTCTATTCCTTTAATTAGAACACGTACTAAGGTACGTACCAAGATGCAATCTTATACTATCAGCCATACATAGCTAAATTATAGGTTTTTATGAGCTGTAGACCTCACAAATTCTAACAGCTAGCTTAATCGAGCAAAGAAAATTTCACTCGCTTGTTTGAGCGAGGCCTCCACCACTCGCTCGGCTAAACCCACATGTCAACATCACCCATGTGATAGTTGTCGAATCAATCAGAGTTGTTGGGTTAGGAAATCGAGAATCAATCTCATAGTTATAGAATCCAACAAATTCATGTATGGAGTGGGGAAAAATTCTACTACCTTATTTGGTGGACGTGGTGAAAATAGCTCTTTTATCTGAGTGAATGCTAAGGGAGGCCGTTGGAGATGCTTTAATGTTTAGATCGGATGGCTCTCCACTCTTCAACAAATGGTCCAGATGCATCACTGAGCATCTTGAGCAAAAGTCCACTAGAGCAAAAAGCAAAGAAAATCCTTGCACAATCCGTGTGATGGATGATGAATGGAGAAACTATGGCAACGGATGATAACGTGGTATTGCATAAAAATCAAAACGAAATGGGATTCAGTCGTCGAGGTGCCGGCATCCATGACTAGTTGCAATTTACACTTATATAGTAAGTGGGATGTATGCTTCCACTGAATATTTATTCCATTATAGTGCCATGTGTCGCTAGCCAATGGGATTGCCACCCACTACCATCGGCATAGTTTCGCTCATGTTTTTTTCCATGAGCAATGCTATTCAGCCCGAAGGTTTTTTCGATTCCGCTCAGCCCGATTGATGTGGCAACTTGCAACTGATGGTATAAAAGACTCAAATGTCATTAGTAGGTTTCAGCCCACCAGTTGCACGCTGCCATGTCAATCAGGTCGGAGAAATCGAGAAAACCTTTGGGCTGAATAGCATTTCTCTTTTTCCATAGGTGTTGAACAATAATTAGACTTATTTATTGCAACAAATCATCTTTATCTTTACTATATAAAGAGAATTGATACCGATGACGCAAACCAATTGCAATGCCGACCTCTACTCTAGTTTTGAATTAAAAATAGTATTAACCATAAAAAAATAAAAATATTTTAATTCTTTTTAAAAGTATTTTTAAGCACGATCTCTTTCCTAACCCTCACCCTCTCTCTGTCGGTGCATGCACATTGTATCCCGAAACAGAATCATGATTTTATATTGAGATAGACCAAAGCGTAATAATTTCATCAAGGGGCCAAAGTACGAATAAAAAAAAATATTATATATTAAGATTTAAAACTTATACTATATAATTCTTTTAAAAAAATATTAATTGAGGGGGGGGGGGGGGGGGGTGCATGGCCTTTCTTGGAACCATACATGTTTCTATGCCCCTAGTTTTTATGATTAAAATAAAAGATATTATTCAATTCAAAGATTTTCTCAATTATGCTAACGTGGTAGTACACAACTGATGGTGTTAAAGATTTAAATATTACTAGTGAAATTCAACCACCAATTGTATGCTGCCAATGTCAGTCGGATATAAAAAAAACCTTGAGGATGAATAGCATCTCTTTATAAAAAAATAAAAAATAACAAGAATGAGTGGATAACTTAGGATGTGGATAATTTTTCAACTGTTCGTCCATGTCACCGTCCTCATCGCCGTACACATGCTGAGTAGGTGCCACGTCGGTTGGAATAGACGTCAACGGGCAGAGAATCATGGGCTCCGACCGGTCCCAGTTTCTCCAGAATAAACCTGCAGCCGACAGGCCATCGGACGGCTGCCATGCGTCGTGTCCGGAATCCGGCGCCCGGAACGCCGTCCGGCGGGTAGAGGGCCAATGGGCCATGTGCTTTGCTTGGAATCCTCCGTCACATTGTCACGTGTCCCTCTACTGTTCAAGCCTGGAATCGCGGCTCGCCACACACATTCATTGGGGATAGAGAGAAATGGGTCAGAGAGAGAAAGAGAGAGAGGAGAGAGGAGAGAGAGTATGGGTCTTATTAATAAAAGGAGAGAGAGAGAGATAGAGAGAGAGAGAGAGGATGGGTCCTATCTAATAAAGGATAAAAGAACACTGATGTTCCGAATCAGAGGGCCATGGGGGGCCTCCAAAGCCGATAGGGTAGGGGTTTTTTTTGTTGGGAAAGGGATAAGGTAGGGCTGTGTCTTGTGACCTCCAACTGACACGTATTGCTCCAACTGACTCCTTTTTTATGGTTTACTTTTGTGACTCTAGGGGCTTGTTTGCTTTTCGAACCCACAAAGTAAAAGACTAGTATTTTGGATGTGGGTTAGTAAATCTTCCGGATTGACTAGTAAATCTAATTTACTTCTTGTTGTTTGAATTAATTAGTAAAGTAAATCATTACTTCGGGACGAATGTTTGGATTAACCAGTAAAGTAAATTAGAAATAAATCAATCGGTCCCTCGCCGTCGTCGTCTTCCACCACCCCTGCCGGCTAGGGGTGTTCATGATTCGGGTTGATTCGGTTTTTTGATAAATTTGAAACCGAACCGAAGTTGATCGGTTCTCTAGAAAATGGAACCGAACCAAACCATTCCTTGGTAAAAGCCGAACCAAACCAAAGCGGAAAAGTTCGGTTTGGTTCGGTTTCGGTTCTGCAGGTCTTTCAAATTGCTCGTCACCACACCGTGACACGTGAATGGTTGAGCCACTGAGTTGGTTCAGATTTCATTTTTAAGCCTTTAATTTTGGGTGCTGCTATTTGCCCCTATAGAATTACTAGCAACACTCTTAATTTTTCACTTTGAGATATTTCATAAGTTGGGATTTTCGGGTGCTAGTAATTATGTGGGTGCAAATAGCAACACCGTTCACTTTTCAGTTTCATTATACCGTTGAACACTTGAAAGTTTTGAATGCACCAAATGGTGGTAATTGGGGTCACCACCATGTAATGTACAATATTAGTGAGAATGTACACTGTACAGTAGTAACTATTGACGGTATAGTACCAATGGTTCGGGTTGGGTTGGTTCGGGTTAAAAAACTCACAATCCAAACCGAACCAAATCGAACGGTCAAAAATACCCAATCCAAACCGAACCAAATAGACTGGATCGGTTCGGTTTGGTGGGTCAACTCGAACCGAAGAACACCCCTACCGTCGGCCACCGACAATCAGTCACTGCCCCGACGGCCACTGTCCACCACCCGCTGCCAGTCACCACCCTCACTGACCACCGGTCGCCTGTCGCCACACTGCCGACTACCACCGGTCGACGCCCACTAGTTGCACGGTGGCACGCGGCGCGAGTTGTGGCAGACGGGCGACAACGGGACGGCGGTGGTGCAAGGTGGCTGGCGAGGGTAGTGGACGATGGTGGTGACCGACGGGGTGGTGGTGGCCGACGAGGTGGTGGTGGCGGGCGGGGTGGTGGACAGCGGCGTGGCGGTTACTGGCCGGCTGGTAAACGGCGGGGTGGTGGGTGACGGAGTAGTGCTGGTCGGCCGGATGGTGGACGGCGGGGTGGTGGGTGACGGGGTGGTGACCGGCGGCGACGGTGCAAGGCTGCCGGTAAGGCCACATGTCACTCCTCAAATAGTTGAATCTATCATGTGATGCTCTCTCGATTGTGCAATTGGTTGATGTGGTATGGTCAACCAAGGTTCTAAAAAGCGCTAGGCGCTAGTCGGGCGGTGAGGGGCCGCCTAGCGCCTAGGCGTTTTGCCTTTTTTTTAAATTATTTTAAATATTATTTTGATATTATATATATATATATATATGTTTAAAAATTAATATAAGTTCAAGATTATCTCAAACCATTATTTTAAAGAACAAGTATATAACTATAATTCAAGATTGAGTGATTAACAAGAACAAAAGCAAACATGGTCCGCCTGGCTAGCCTCAGCCTGCCTGGTCCGCCTGGCCCGCCTGGTCAGCCTCAGCCCGCCTGGCTCGCCTGGCCAGCCTCAGCCTGCCTAGACCGCCTAGGCGGCCGCCTAGACCGCCTAGCTCCGCCTGGGAGCTTGGCCGTTTTTCTGGAGCGCCTAGGACCTAGGCGAGGCGGTGGGGGGCCGCCTAGGCAGCCGCCTAGACCGCTTTTTAGAACACTGTGATCAACGGAGTCTTTTACTAGTAAATCAAAAGTTTTACTTAACTTTTCCAAAGCAATACATTTTGGCTACTAGTAAATCTCATATCATTTATTTTACTACAACTTTTTGAATCTAAAAATCAGCAAAATAACTTTTTTATCCGATTTACTTTACTAGTTAGTATGTTGACTGAATACAAACAAGCCCTTGGCATTCGAGAATTTCACCGCACGCGTACAATAATTCCACCATGGACAACTTTATCTTTTTGGTAAAAATTTGATTGCGTCTTCGCCTTCCCCAACACCGACCCACCGAGCGTTGTTTGAAACTGTCGGAAACCGCCAAAAATCAAGGACCCACCGAGCGGACGTTGACACTGCGAAATTACTCAAGGTCTGCCCTCTTGTTTAAAACCCCCTTTTTTTTCAAATCACTCCTGCTCTTCCTGAAATTCTAAAACCCTTTTTGTCCTGTTTTATTTTGGTTGTAATCCATAAGTTTAGTGTATTTTTTCGTTTTCGTTTCCATTGTTCAATCGAAACATAACAATATTGCGTTTGGACCCATAAAATTTGTGCTTCTTGCGATCTATGATATGAGATTCTGGTATATCTAATTTTCTTAAAAACTATCCCTCTTTCTCTTCCCAAAATTCTAAACCCAAGCCATCTCTGTTTATTTTTTTCGATTACGTATGTAATTATAAAATCCCTCTTCAATCCAAACACAACGATATTGTGTTTCGTTTGAATACATATGTGATTCTAAAATCTTTATTTGTTTTTTTTGTTTGTGCTTCGTTTGATTATGTATGTGAATCATATCCATCGTATACCAAAAGAATTGGAATGTAGTATTGTATTTGCTAAATTTTGAGTATGATATGGGTATTAAAATCGTATATCTAATGACAATTCATTGACTTCTAGACAAAATTTTTTTTCTTTTATCTAGAACTCATTCCATATTAAAATAATTTTAGACAATTATCTAAGACTTTGGCCAATGGAGTAAGGCTTGTTTTCAAAAAATTGCCCAAGGATGAGAAGATAATTCTAAAAATTTTCTGACACTTAAAAAATAATTTTATCTATCTTTGTTCATAGAGTCGATAACTCCGAAATTCTATATAACTTTGAAGAGCTGTGGAATTTAGGTATAAAAATCTATATTTTTAAATTCCTATAGGATTTCAGAGTTATCGACTCTATGAATAATGACCGATCAAATTATTTTAAGTATTTTTGTATGCTCCTATGGAGTTATCTACTCATTATTGGATAATTATTTGGAATCCAAATCTTATTTCATTGGCCAAAGTGATGTTAATTGTTGATGATGGATTGTGGTATTACCATACTCACTTTTGAGTATTACCATACTTCATTGGCTAAAGTAATAATGTTAATTGCTGATTCATGGGCTCTGGAATTGGGTGTAGTATTACCATACTCAATTTCGAGTACGGTATTGGTATTAAAATCATATATCTAATTATATTCGTGGGCTATTGAACAAAAAAAAATCTTATATCTAGAACCCATTCCGAAATATTTTTAAAAATAATTGTATTTATCTTTGTTAAATGAGTCGATAACTCCGAATTCCTATATGCCTTTGAAGATCTGTGGAATTTAGATATAAAATTCTATATCTTCAAATTCCTATAGGGTTTCAGAGTTATCGACTCTATGAACAATGACCGATAAATTTTTTTTAAGTGTTTTTGCATGCGCCTATGAAGTTCTTGAATAATTATTTAAAATTCAAATCTTACTTCGAAGGCCAAAGTGATGCTGCTAATTATTGATTTGTGGATTATGAAATTGGACTGTTGTTTTACCATACTCAATTCTAAGTATGGTATGGGTATTAAAATCATATATCTAATAAGAATTCGTGGAGTTTTCGACAAGAAAAAAAAATCATATATCTAGAACTCATTCCATCTTAAAATAATTTTATCAAATTGTCATATAGTTAATGACAATTCGATAAAATTGTTTTAAGTGCTTTTACTATTTCAGAATTATCAACTCATTCTTAGGTAATTATTTAAAATCCAACCCTTACTTGAAGTTCGACACATGAAGTAAATTAATTTTTTTCTATTGGACATTGCTATTTAGTTTGATATCGATATAGTAATATTATATTCCCATATATATAAAACAAGACATTGTGTTGAATGTTTAGCAATCTGCTATTATATATAATTGTAGATGACCACATCTCTTATCATTATTTGTACATCGACTCTGACATGTACTTTGTCAATGTTATAGAAATAATAAAAATTTTCTTCACTTATCATTTATATTTTCTATAATAAATGATCATTTATAATAATAGGAGAGTTAGAAATATTTTCAATATTATGAAAAATAATAGAAAAGTATAAAATATTTTTGTTGATATTTAAATTATAGCTTTATTGATATGTCTAAATATATGTGTGCTACCCCTTTATTTATTTTTTTAGATGGCTTGTGAAGGATCTAAATGAGGAAGAGGAAATATAAGTGGAAGAAGTCCTACAAAAAGAAATGAACCTCTTCACCCCTTTGCGTGGCTGAAACAAAGAAGAAGAAAAAAAAGACGTTTTATGGTCCTTCATGCCCCCTCTTTGATTATACAGTTATTCCGTCTGTCCGAAATATTGCTTCTTTTCTCGGTTAAATTTTAGAAGCATTTAAAAAGTCAGAGCGACATATAAATTTATTTAATGAATCAGGTTTTGGAATTTTACATAGGCTTAAAATTAGTAAGCCTATGTTTGTCCCCTAGTTAGCATATTACTTTTTGCAACATCGTGTGTCAAACCTATTATTTGAGATTAAGGACATACAAATTCGGTTAGAGCCAAAGGAGTTCACTCTCATCACAGGGCTGAAGTATACTCTATGTAAGGTTCCACATATCCTTGATGAAAAGGGAAAGGAACGGCTTAAAGTGAAATATTTTTGAGCCAATAAGCCTTTTTTATACAAATACCTACTAGAATAAATACTTACCAACAATGATGATTTAGATACTGTCAAAATAGCTTTGATGCTTGTTTTTTGCAACGTACTTTCTAGAGCAGAATAGAGTAGTCAAAATACCGGAAAAGTATTTGGACTTTGTTGATCAATATTAGAATTTTAATAAATATCCTTGGAAGAATTTGGTATATACAATTTTGGTGGAAATCTTAACAAAAGCAGTTTGACCCACTACATGATCGAAAAAATACAATATCTGGGGATAAGCATATGCCTTGCATATAATTTTTTTTCACTTATGTATATATATTTTTTCATGAATGTTATATGATACTAATTATGGTTTATTAATAATAAATGATAAGTATGGGCATTTAAGAGGATTTCCAATTTGGAAGAAAGATGCCAGCAGGAAGACCTAAAACTTTTTTCAAGAATCATAAACTTGAAGGAAATAACAACAGTTGGTTACGATAGAATCAAAGAGATTATTTAGAATGAAATAGTAAATGAATCTGACACAATAACAATATAATATGATTTGATTTAATATTAAATTGATTAATAATATGATCTTTTATATATGTTTAACAGAATGAGATAAAGGATGAGTTGATTCTGACTGAAGATGAATCGAATGAGCAAGTGATATTGTCCTTCCTATAGAATTCTACTGTTGGAAAAAACGGAATGCGAGGTGTTGATTCAACACCTCTATCTTTACCTCTACTTGAAAATATTAAAATGTATACCTCGATGCTAGAAAAAATGATAAAGGTATTGGAGGATGTAAAACTTAAATAAGATATAAATAACACGGCATTGGAAGAGATAAATACCTATCTTCGGAGACAACTTAAGAGCTGTCGGCAAATGATAAAGTAGTTGTCTCGAGAGGAAAAAATAACAGAATTGCCATATTCTTCTTCCTCCAGTGATGACATTGATGCCTATATGATGATATTATATTCTATATCTTAAATCATATCAATTTTTTATTAAATATTTCTTATTTTTATTATCTTATTCTTAGTTTCAGATTAGGGATCTTGTAACACCAGACCAATCAGTGATATGTTCACTTGATTTGGACACCGTGGGTGGGTCCAAAGCAAAGCCCGACGATAAAGAGGGTAATGGTCATGGTGATAATGATGATGAGGAGGAAGAGGATGGGGATGATGATAATGATGAGGATAATTATAATGGGAATGATGATCATGGGGGTGATGATAATGATCACCAGCGTGATACTTCGGGGGCTTAGCCTTTGATTAGGACCAAGAGGGGTGAAAATCAATATGGTGTTGGGGCTCTTACTACGCCCAAGGAAGGTCAAGATCAGGAAGGTCAAGGTCAAAGAGTTGGTGAGGTAAGCACGATGGTATATTTTTTATTTTTATTATATTTTTGCATATGCTTATGCATAGTTCATCTATTATTGACTATAAATACTGAAAAATATACAACTGACGGATTCAGCGATTTAGATGGTGGAACTTTTATATGAGTTGGAAAAAAAATATAATCCAGAATCCTATTATGGAGGAAGAGAAGCCTGAGCCTTTGGAAGAGAAATTAATGCTGAAATATAATCTACGTGAAACAATACAATCAGGTAAACTTATTAGGACTCCTTGCACAAACAATATTTTACCGATGAATAGAAGATTCTCTATGGTCTGGCATCGTTGAAGATTGAATAAACTTGTAATATTTTTCTTTTACTGTAAAGTTGTAAGATAAGTTGGAAAATATAAAATTCTCTATTGTTTGAGTTTTTGTATGGTTGTAAAACAATTAAATCAAGGTCTTAATTATGTAGACATGTACTATATTGATGGTTGTAAGATAATTGAATCAGGAAAAAAAATTACATTTCTTCACTCTATGGTTTTTGTATGGTTAGATGATTAAATGGTTTTTGTATGGTTTTTTCACACGATGTTTCTTTGGTTTTGGTATGGTTGTAAGATAAAACATAATATTTTTATATGATTGTAAGACAATTTAAATCAGAGGAAAAAGTTATGTTTTTCACTGTTAGGACACAACTAACTGCAATAACATTGTGTTGTGGTTTAAGTGTGTAAAAACCATATGCTGATAGAACGTAACGAACGCAAAAAACTTGCGTTTATTCACTATTTGAACGAAACGAACACAAGTATGTTGCATTTCTTCATTGTTCGGACGCAACGAACGCAATATCGTTGTATTATTCATTGTTTGTACACAACAAACGCAACACCGTTGCGTTTATGTGTAAGTATTTTGTATCATCTGCTTATAAAATATAACGAACGCAAGAAGTTTGTGTTTCGTTATTGTATGGACGCAACAAATGGAAGAATGTTATATTTTTTCACTGTTTGGACATAACGAATGCAACGATGTTACATTTGTATGTGTTTTGTCGCATAGAAACGCAACGAACGCAACACAATTGCGTTTTACATCTCACAATTTGTACAGGTCGTGGCCACGACCTATACATATCATTTTTTCAATGTTTTGTGTTCATTCTCTGGTTGGATACAACAAACTTAAGCAAATTGTGTTTTCATCATTGTCACGATCTGTACAGGTCGTGCCAACGATTTGCTAAATATGTATGTTGTGGCCACAACCTATACATATCGTGACCACGATCTACTAAAAATCAATATATAGCCCACGACTTGTACAGATCATGGCTATGACTTGTACATATTGTGACCACGACTTGTATAGATCCTGGTCATGGGCACGACCATGTCATGGGCTCGACTCCTTATTTTATTTTTTAAATTATCATTATGTGATTATTTTATATTTTGTTTTGTATGAAAGTATATGCGTCTTTCTCTCTTGGATGATGATTATAATATATTTGATTGTCACCGTGTGATCTTTTATATGCGTCTTACTCTCTTAAATGATGATTATAATATATTTGCAAATTACTAGATCTAACTTGTTATGAATTAGATCAAAAGAATAATTTGCAAATTACTAAATCTAAACTGCTACAATTTTAGTTCGTTTTTTAAAGAAATCTGAAAATTTGCTCAAGGCCGACTCTGAGACAAAACCAAGGGCCACGTAAGGGGTACCTCAGGTTGAGGTATAGGAGGAGGAATGGGAGGAGGAGGTACTACAGGTGGAGGCACTAGATACTGACGGCCTATAACAGGGCCCCTTCCTCCCGTCGAAGAGGAGGCACCCCGGTCGGCTCCTTTGGTAGCCAGAGCCTTGTTCGGTGTCATCCAAGCAAGGGAAAATGAGAGGGAGGAGAGAGATATGGCCTCGAATAGAGAAGGAGGAGGAGTTATAACCGTTGATCGTGGCCACTGTGGGTGTAAAAATTATACTAGACCAAACCAGATCCACATGGGCATGTGCAACGGCCTAAGTAGGCAAGCCCAGACCCATAGACTAGCACTATAGGGCCCACAAATCAAGCCCTCCTTTTATTGGGCCCAGACAATGGCCCAATAAGGGGCCCAGTGAAGAGACCCAGGAAATGACCCATGTGAAGGCCCAGGCTCGATGTCACCTCATCACTGTCGTATCGAGCACGTATTACAGCTATAAAAGAACCCCTATGACCCATAGAAAAAGGGTTGGTCATTCAATCAGGAGAGGAGGAGATTCCAGAGCCTAAGCCAGAGCTCTCTTCCCTTCTTCTAGTTTCATTCTAGTTGCTCTGTGCAATCAGTCTTTTAAAAAGCTTCTCTTGTCCTATCAAAAGAACGCTCACCCCCTTTATATTTATTATGGTGCAAACCAGATGGCACCTCTCACCCGGATGTAGGTCATAAGATCAAACTTCGATAATAACTCATTGCGTCATCTCTCTTAATCTCGAATCTTTAATCTCCATAAAATATAAACCATCTAATTCAATCAAGAATTATGAGGTGAGGTCTCTGATCAAGGCGGCACGAAAATTTTCCCCACAGCTACGGGAGAAGGAAATAGATTCAAGTCATGACTTGGGTTTAAATAGCCCGAATCAATCATGGTCACAACTTGGGTAGTGCAGATTATGGCCACGATCAGTCCATGTCGTAGCCACGATCAGTCCAGGTCATAGCTACGATAATATTCAGTGTATGTAATATACAAAATGCAACACAGTAACATTTCTTCACTGTTTTGACACAATGAGCATAATATTATTGTGTTTCTATTAGATAAAGCTAACGCATAACGGAATAAATATATATATTTTGGGTCAAAACGTAATAAACACAACTCTGTTGTATTTTTTTACTGTTTTGATTCAATAAACACAATCATGATGTGTTTTAATTGGGTTCTTGTAGATGTCAAGGCTGGAAACGCAACAAACACAACTCTGTTGTGTTTATCTACTGTTTTGATGCCACAAAAGTAAGTATGTTGCATTTCTACTGGATTCTACTATTTGTTTTGACTGTAAACTATAGATTTAGATTTTTAATAAAAATACACAAAAGATACATCGAAGTAAAATATATCAACACGAATTTACATCGAAGAGAAATACATTATGCCTAGAAGCGAAATATATCGCCCGATACCCAGAAGTGAAATACATCATAGCCTAGAGCGTTTACATGATATTAGTTTCCTTCTACAATAAGGAATTTATACAATTTTCTATTATGACCAGAGCATTTATATCTTCCATACTTTACTATCCTACGGTCTTTATCTTATGATAGAATTTTTTTCCTTCTTCAGCCTTCCGGTTGGATTCTTCCAAAGAGGTTGTTTAAGTTTATCAATTTTGACAATACTTTCAGGAGTCTTTCATTCACTTTTGTTAGCTACTGGATAGATGAATTCTTTATATATTGAAATATAGTTTACAGCTGAATAAAAATAAGTATAGAAAAAATATGGATCCATCTTATACTGTAAAATTCAAGTTAGACATTGTGAGCACGGCATCGCTATTACGTTAAATTTTCGACAACTGTATGTTCTTGTGTTTAATACCACATGATCCTTATATTTTCCAGATCTTACTAAATACTTATCAAAATTGATATGATAAAAATGCGTGGCTCGAGCAATTTTTATATCCTTAACTAACACTTTTTTAGCTCATGTTGTAAGTCTTGTTGTCGATTATGTGCCTTCTTTCATCACTTATGTCACAATATTTGAAGTTTTAAATGAAACTTCTCAATAATCATTGTGATAGGATACTGTCTGACATCTTTAAATATACTATTATAACTTTCAGAGGTATTTGTAATAATACTATTATACCTTCTCTGAGGAAAATATACAGTTGTTCATATTTTCTTCTCAATCTCATCCAGTCATTTATAAGCATATAATTGTCCACCTTTCCTTCTTAATCTTTGAGGAAAATATACAATGGATGTCATATTGCCTTTGTAGCCATATAAAAATATAAATATAGTCTGGTTTGCTTAAATTTTGCATACATATTCTGTGATATGTGTAAAACACAGTAATCATGATAAGCATATGGGAACACTAAAGGTTTTTAGGTTATTAAAGCTCTGTAGCAATCCGATATGATCAGTAACCTCTGGATATGACCCATGATATCTCTCATGTAAGAAATCAATTCTCAAAATGATTATTTTCAGATTCTCTAATTCCAAGTGCAATAAGAAATATATGATTATCCCCATCTAAAGTTATTACAATAAATAATGTATCTATGTACTTTTCTTTTAAATGTGCTACATCAATAGTTAATATAGGTTTTATACATTGTTTTTTAAAACTTTTTAAGCAAAGAGTGAGAGTAATAAAAAAGCATTTAAATCTTCCTCCTTAACTGGAAATCTTTGTAATAGTTTAAGGATTCTTCTTTTTGTATGATCCTTTTAATTGGGTAATTGCAACCTCTCGAGCCTTAACTTTCATTCTTTCTTATAACTTATTTTCATGCCAAATACTTTCTGGATATCGGCAATGATTGCTCTGGGGCATATAACATATAATATATGTACCGCTAATTTATGCTTTACAAATTCACTTATTAGTATGCTCGTAACTTGTCGATGATCAACATCCCGTGCGGGTAACGAACAACCATGGTGATTATTTAGAGATTTTATTTTAAAAATTTATGTCCCTTGTATTATAAATGTATGAAGTCTCTAATAACAGTTGTCACCTTTGCATTTAATCGTATATCTTGAACAATTGAATTTCAAAATCTTATACTCAAAGTTTGAAAACATAGCATACTGACTTAATATCGTTACCATCATCGTCTTGTTGAGAAATATTTGATAGAGATGAATTGCACGATAATCATCAAAAAATTCTATTTTCAGCTTTAATATCATTATATACATATGTGTCTTCACTTATTATCTGATTGTTATTATTCTCTATCTAGCTATGTGTAACAACAAGACTGAGTTGATTATTTATAGTCTTGGTCTTTGTGGGAGGATTCACGAGTTCACTATTATCAATCTTAACTTGTATTGGAGGAGGAGTCTCGAGCTGACTTTCTTCTATATTAACCTTTCTTGAAGGATTAACATGTTTATATTCTATGATCATGGCATTTAAGTGAGGCTTTCTGTAATCGAAGTATAAATTGGCCATAATAAAATTAATAACCTAATAGGCAGTATTAGTTTTTTTATAAAAAAAAAATACGGCATACATGAATGAGAATGATGGCGGTATTGGTGCATTTCTCATGATTCAATATGAGTAGGCTTATCATCTGAAATTACATGAGTAGTATCACCGAACAATACATCTAGTATACCATAACGCTGGTCATTGATGATAGTTGGAAGTTTACGATAATTTTTTATAGATAGTATGATCGACATTAAGTCTATAACAAAGTTGTCATCACTTTTGTTCTCATCACTTCTATCAAAATATTGATCATCATACGCACCAGTTTTAAAAAATAACCTACAAAATATATAATATATTTACTAATAATAAATTTATAGTATATCTTATAAATAATTATAAATCATAATTATTTTATGTACCTTCGGTTTGGTATGGCAACATCAGACATGGAAGGCTCCTTTCTAGGTTCACAGTCATAACTATTTGATAAAACATTTAGCGTACTAGTTGTAGCAATATTTGCAGTAGGTATATATGAAAGTATATAGGATGAATCTCTAGAATACTCTATCAACTCTTTGATATTAGCCTCTGGAGGAATACTTGCAAAACAAGCTCGAATCGTTTTGGGGGAAACTATGTGTGTCTAATATAATCTCTTCTTACTTGTTGGTCGGACAGAAGTAGATTTTTTTTTCTTTAGGTATTTGGTTTGCCAACAAAGAAATATTTGAATTATTCATGTTGCACAAATTATGCTGAATAAATATAGTTATATCATCATCATCTGTAATATCTGCAGGCAGACTTGGGATTGAAGATGGATATAAAATCTTCAAAGTAATGTCATAATCTTCAACATTGTTCTTTATAATCTGATAGATTTTCTAAATTAGTTACTCATACTCAATAGGCGACAACAACATAAAAGTTTTCATAATTCCACTCCTGTACTCGTACTTATCATTGACGAAAATCATTTCTCCATCATAAATGCATAATACAAAGGGTGTTGAATCCATGCTTTCTTAAAAATAAACAAACAAAGCAAGAAGTAATTAACTGTGTTAAAATCGATAATTGTAAAAAGCACCAATATCAATCAAAATAAAATATATATACACTTCGACCGAAGAACCTGATATGAGAGAGAAAGCAGTTGCAGATGTGATTTATTTGTAATCGTTTTATATTATTTCACTATCCGATAATCCATTAGTATTTCTACGTTGCCAAGCACTTGGATAATTTGATTTGTCTAATTGTGAAATTTGGCGAGTTCAAATTCTTCTCTTTTTAACTAGGATGATGTTGTCTTTACAAATAAAACTTTGGATTAGTTTCACAATACGACCGTGTTATTTTGTGATTTATAATTCACTAAGTAGGTTAGCATTACACTATTCAAGTCTTACTAACTAGTTCTTAAAGTTATGAATGAAACTTTTGTGGCCTGACCTAGTTTTGTTACTTGCTTTGTTTGTTTATTAATATCTTGTATGAAATCCGGCAAGCCCTAGCAAGCTTGGAGGCATTTTATACATAAAACATCTTATATTAATATCTTGTATGAGATCCGACAAGCCCCAGTAAGCTCTCTAGAAAGCTCCGGGGTGCTCCAGCGAGCCCCGATAAGCTTTGGAAAACACCAGGGTGCTCCAACGAGCCTCGTCAAGTTTTGAAAGAATCCGGAAAGCTGGAGCAAGCCCAATAACAAGCCCAAGAAAGCTCCATAAAATTCCTAGGGTGCTCCGGTGAGCCCTAGTAAGTTTTAGAAAACCTTGGGGTGTTCTGAGGAGCCCCGTCAAGGGTCGAAAAGCTTCGGGGTATTCCGGTGAACCTCGACAAGTTCAGAGAATTATTTAGAGTTTATACCTTGATGAGAAAATTGAATAAGCTTGACACCGACATGAAGGAAAAGACCATTAACTCTACTGTCGAAAACACGAAACACATGCCACGGGACTTCAGCTTGGAGGAAAGCAAGGGAGGCGGGATTCCGATGTGGAGGAAAGTAAGGGCGGTGGGATTCAAGCGTGGAGGACAGCACAGGGGGACAGGTTTGAGGTTTTTCCCAACGAATGCAAATAACTTGCATTTCAGACAGCCCAGGTCTTAAGGGAGAAGATAAGCCTTATATTGAGGGCTATTTTGTTCTAAATATTATAAATGGTCAAAAACGTAATAGTAAAAACAAGTAAGGCCAGTTTGAGCAAATTGGAGGAGTTGGGGGGTCATTCCAGGAAAAACCTCCTTTTTATCTTGATCTTGATCCATCCAAGGAAACAAGGAATTGTCAGATATAGAAAAACTAGGAGGGTTTTTTTTCAAAATGAGCACCAAGTAAAAACAGGTATCTTTTAGCTTTACTTTTTTGATCTCCTACAACACGTATCAAATAGATCACACATTAGCTTGACCAAAACTAAAGAGACCATATTCCACCAAACTAAGTCCTATATCTGCCTCCACTACCAAACGCTCAAGAATAGAAACCTCTCTCCCTCCTCCCAACTGTATATGGTGAGTCGAAAAAGCCCAAACTAGCAATCTCTGTTATATCGGCAGTCGAGGCAGATGTGCAACCATCCCCCCCCCCCCCCCCCCCCCAATCCTATTTTCAAGATAATTAATTTATATATATATATATATATATATATATATATATATATATATATATATATATATATATATATATATATATATATATATATATATACTAAAATGGAAGCCTCTCTTCCGTGTTGTGACACGTGGACGTCTTTTAAAGAGGTAGAATTCTTCTTCCATGTGTGAACACGGTTCTCTTTTAAATCGATTTAAAAACCTATAATAAAGATGATAGATTTTCTTTCAAGGGGGGTCAATTGATGTTAATCTCTCTCTCTCTCTTTCTCTCTCTAACAAGTGAATCACACTTACTTAAGATTTCACACTTCTTCGAGCAGTTGCGATAAATGTGGGGGAAAATCTTCGTGCCGACCCGAAGACTTCTCCTCACCAGTCAATTGAAGTATTGAGTCGAAGATAGTTGTTCGATCTGTCGATCGGAGTTGGAACTCTCAATATGCAAGCAGAGAAAATTGGACACGAGAGATGTGATCTCAGAGTTCAGCCGAAGCCTACGTCTCCGTGCTATAGGGAGCAACCCGAATTCACTAACACTTATATTGAAGTGATCTCGACAGGCCGAGTATCACTGAAAACACTCTGATCTCTTCAAAGGAGAGAAAAAGATCAAAGAGAGGTAGAAGATGGAAAGCTGAGAAATTCCAGAGCTCTGGGTTCTGAAAATCAGATCTCAGAGTGGAAATCAGAATTTTTGGATCCTTTTACATTCGAAGGCTCTGCTATTTATAGGATTCTCTTGTGGTAAATGGCGGTTTTCTGCTGTCGTATCTGGGGATCCTCCAGGTAAGGCTGGTGGGCTCCGCTGCCGTTTTAGGGGGCCCACCAGGCAGGGCCGGTGGGTCCCGTTGTGGTCTTCGGGGGCCCACCAGGCAGGGCCGGTGGGTCCCGCTGTTGTCTTCGAGGGCCCACCAGGCAGGGCCGGTGGGTCCCGCTGTTGTCTTCGAGGGCCCACCAGGCAGGGCCGGTGGGTCCCGCTGTTTGCAGACTTCTTGCCAAAATTTGCACCCACAGTTACCCCCTCCAAGTTAGCTAAGAGGCCACCTTGGCTGGCTTGGATTCGTGGTGCAAAACTATCGACCCCCTGTCACACATGTAGAGGAGCTTTTGTCGAGTATTAGCGTTTTTTGAAAATAAGATTTTTCATCGGTCAACTTCTGACTGATCGGTCAAAAGTTGACCGATAGGTCAAGTTTGACCGATCGGTTGAATTTGACCGATCGGTCAAGTTTGATCAATCGGTTAAATTCAACCGGTCGAGTTTGGAGTGATCGGTCAGAAAACACAGTTTTCTGACCGATCCAGTAGAAATTCGACAGATCGATTGAATTTGGCCGATCGGTCAAGTTTGACCGATCGGTCAAGTTTGACTGATCGGTTGAATTTGACCGATCGGTCAAGTTTGACCGATCGGTTAAATTCAACCGGTCGAGTTTGGAGTGATCGGTCAGAAAATACAGTTTTCTTACTGATCCAGTAGAAATTTGACCGATCGATTGAATTTGATCGATCGGTCAAGTTTGGCGGGATCAGGAAAAAAGCCAAGTTTTTTGCCTGATCCAGTAGAAAATCGACCGATCGGATGAATTTGACCGATCGGTCAAGTTTGACCGATCGGTTAAATTCAACCGGTCAAGGTTGGTTGGATCGGGCAAAAAGCCAAGTTTTTTGCCTGATCCAGTAGAAAATCGACCGATCGGATGAATTTGACCGATCGGTCAAGTTTGACCGATCGGTTAAATTCAACCGGTCAAGGTTGGTTGGATCGGGCAAAAAGCCAAGTTTTTTGCCTGATCCAGTAGAAAGTCAACCGATCGGATGAATTTGACCGATCGGTCAAACTTGACCGATCGGTTAAATTCAACCGGTCAAGGTTGGTTGGATCGGGCAAAAAGCCAAGTTTTTTGCCTGATCCAGTAGAAATTCAACCGATCGGATGAATTTGACCGATCGGTCAAGTTTGACCGATCGGTTAAATTCAACCGGTCAAGGTTGGCGGGATCGGGCAAAAAGCCAAGTTTTTTGTCTGATCCAGTAAAAATTCAACCGATCGGATGAATTTGACCGATCGGTCAAGTTTGACCAATCGGTTAAATTCAACCGGTCAAGGTTGGCGGGATCGGGCAAAAAGCCAAGTTTTTTGCCTGATCCAGTAGAAATTCGACCGATCGGATGAATTTGACCGATCGGTCAAGTTTGATCGATCGGTTTAAATTCAACCGTCGAGGTTAAGTTTCGAACCTGCCCATTCGAGGAGGTAGTATAGCTTGTTCTTTTTCTTGATCTCCGAGCAAAGTCTTGAACATTGATGGAGTTTGATTTTTTCTGTTTCGAATCCCTGGTTTGTCTGAATGGGGTTTTTTGAACCGGTGGTCCGGTTTACTCGGACCGGTGGTTTGCTGGGCCGGTGGCTCACTTGGACCGGTGGTCTGACGCTTCATCTGGTCCGACGGTTCGCTTGGTTTTGCGCTTACTACAGATAGATGCCACATGTACCTACAAAAACATGCGATTTGATATGGTGATAACACGTGTCATCTCGATTTGTGTGCCTAATTCCCTCAGGATACTTAAGCTTCTCTGGCTGTCATTTTCGCCTCACGCTTTCAGAAATTTTTCGAAGTCCAGAGCTTTTGTTTCCAATCTCTCGTTCTCTGTTCTTTGTCCTTTCTCGATCGATCGCATGGCCTCCTCTGGTAACTCGAAGAAGATGAGCGCGGTCCCCTCGAAGAGGAAGGGGAAGGAGATTGCTGAAGAATCATCCCCCCCCAAAGGTCGCGGCAAGGGCAAGGAAGTGCTGGTGGAGTTGGGCCAACTGGGCAAAAGACATACTGGAGTCGGGTTCGCTTCTGCTCCTTCAAGGCCGGAGCATATTTCGAAGGCGAAGTTCGTCTTGGGTCCTCTGTTGCCTCTGGCTGAGGAGCCTGCTTACATCTACAACACAGGTGGCCAGCTCACTGACTCGAAGAGGGCAAAGTGGCAAAAGCTGCTGGCGTGCTTCACAGAGGGGAAGGTCCGGCCTTCACTGCCTGGGATTCAATCTGGTTTTGGCATCGACAAACACACAGTGTTTGTGAACGTTGCCAGCATGGAGCAGGTGATGGGGACAGTGGTCTCCGTGGGTCAGCTGAACTGCGGACTTCGTCTTCCGCTGCTGCCGTTTGCTGCGAGGTTGTTAAATTCCTCCGGCCTCTGCCCAGGACAGCTCACCGGCAACGCATGGAGGATAATCTACGCCTTCTGCCGCGTAGAGTCAGGTTTCCAGAAGGAGCTGAGGGAATGCTACTCCAGCCTTCCAGACGACGAAGAGGCCCGGATTGAATTGGGCTACTTCTTCTTTCATTATAGATGGGCTTCGAGGAAAGACAGTCCTTTCTTCAACCTCACAGGGGTTTCTGCTCTACGCCCCCTTGCCGACATAGTTGCCTCCGACAAGCTGTATACTGAGTGGCCGCTCTCAGTGGCTGGTGCCTGGACGCCACTCTCAGTGCCAGAGACCCCTCGTATTGAGGTAAACAAGGAGATCAAGATGTATTACGCAGGAGGAGAGCTGGCTTGGCCTTCGGAGAGGGTTGGGGCCATCGACAACCTGTTTCTGGAGTTGACCTGTGGGACCAGGTCATGGAAGCAGTTTTCAAACTGCCCAGTCAGGTATGGCAATGCCAACCTCCTCTACAGATTACAGGCCAGATATGAAGACAATGAAGTCTTGTACTCAGACTACGAGGAGGATCCTCAGTCTGGCAAGATTATCAGAAAGATCCGAATCGAGAAGAAGGCATATGGTGCGAGGCGCAGATTGCCCACCACTGAGGAGAAGCTGGTGATACAACGAGGCCCAGCGAAGAAGAAGAGGAAAATCCTCATTAAGCAGAAAGAAAATGAGGACAAAGAAAAGGAGGAGGAAGATGAAGAAGAAGAAGAAGAAGGAAAGAAGAAAGAAGACGAGGAAGAAGAAGAGGAAGAGACCGAAAACGGCAGCAACGACAACGGTGGCAACAATGAAGATGAGGAGGATGGGGGTGGTGAGGATGATCTTCCTCCCACCCCCACTAGTGGAGATGATGGAAACGGGGGTGGTGAGGAAGAAATTCCTCCCACCCCCATTGGTGGTGATCAAGGACAGGGGGGTGGTGGGGATGAACTTCCTCCCACCCCCACTGGTGGTGCAGAAGAGGAAGATTCTCTTCCTATTCCCATCGATGAGGCTAAGGCCCGTCGCATGGAGGGAGTCATGGATGCGGAGGGTGACGGCCACAAGGTGGTTCCTTCCTATCACTTTGAGGAGTTAAAGAAGCGCCCAATGCGCTTGAAGATAAAGTTCTCGGGGAGTGGTGGGGTTGGAAGCAACCCCACGCCCCTCGATCAAATACCTCCCGAAGTTTCCCGTATCGAAGGAGCAACTACGAGCGGGGGTTTGGAGGTTGAGCAACCCCCACCCTCCTCTCGCTTTTTGGCCGAGGAGGTGGCTGTCCTCATGGCTGGGCTTGATCAGCTAGGCGAATAGCAAGAGGAGGGGGGTGTCTCGCCTCCCCAGGGTGCTCCTTCTCCTATTCACTTGGAGAGGGAGAGTCGTGTGGGCGATGGGGCTTCCCAACCCCGGCCAGAACCAACTCCCACCAAGGAGAAGTCGACCCCTCGGGGTAAGAGCTCCAATCGTGGGAAGGGAAAGGCTCCTCGAGTCGATGTCTCAGGTACCTGCAATAATTTTGCCTTGATTGACTTGCCTTCGAAGTTTGAATTTATTCTAACTCTTTGAACTTTTGTGTTGATTGTAGGTACGCCTGCTGGCTCGACTCAGAAAATAAAGAACTTGGGTGAGGTTGACATCAACCACCCAACTGTTGTAATCCGGAAGCTCTGCAACCTTCCGGAGGCTACTCTGGATGAAGCCTTCGATAGGCTTGAAGTAGTGGTAAGTGCCTCTGCTTGATCGATCGTTGAAGTTGTATTTTCAAAATAATTCTAACTCTTTGGTCCATATGCAGAACTCAACAGTTTTGAAATTTGCGAGCAAGCTCTTCAGTAAGGCATGAGAAAGGGAAGCTTCAGCTGAAGTATCTCGTTTGACTGCTGAACTGGAGGCTGCAAACGAAGAGAGAGACAAGCTGAGGGAAGTTCTGTCCTCGAAGAAAGAGTCTCTCAAAGCCAAGATCGAGGCTCTTCGCAAGGAGAAGCTGGAGAGCAAGGGCTGGCAGAACGGCTACGAGGCCCGGGGTCACGAGCTGAGGATTTGAAGAAGCGATTTTTCAAGATCGAGAACTTATCCTTCGATCGCGTGGCCCGAATAAAGGAGTTGGAGGCTGAACTTGCTGCAAGGGATACCGCTTTTGCTGCTAAGGAGACAGCCTCAGCTGCCAGGGAAGAGGCTCTAAAAAAGGAGCTGGAGCATATGCGTACCGAATGCACGAGTTACAGGGAGACGGCTGAGAAGGCGGTGGAAGCACTCAGGGTCCACGCTAGCAGTGTCCGATCTTCTAAGGCTTCAGTGGCGAGCAAAGCTCGTGGTGGATCCGAGGGAGAGAAGTCGCGCGTGCAAAGTGTGGCCAAGCCTTGAGATCTTCCATCTTCTTTGTTGTTGCACTTGTAAACTCTTGATATATAACAGCTCACTCCTGTACTTAGCAAATTTTTGATAATAGAGATCCTTTTGGTGTTTGAAAATTGAATGTCTCTTGTATTGAATTCTTTGAATATTGAGTTCTGGAATGTTATTGGAATGATTGAATATTCATACACTTGAAAATAAGGGGTCGAGTCGCAACTCAATCATCCGAATTTGTTAAGTAACTCAAAAATTGAAGGTTGTTGCAATGCACAACTTGAGATCGTTAACATTTATATGTGAGGGGTTGAGTCGCAAGTCAAGTACCCAAACCTGTTAGACGATATTGAATTTGAAATTGAAGGTCATTTAACAGTTGTAAGTAAGGGGTAGTGTCGCAACACAAAGATCCCAAACCTGTTAAATAGACGTAGTAATTTGAAGGTTGTGTTGTAGGACAACCCGAAACCGTTTAACATTTGCCTGTAAGGGGTTGAGTCGCAACTCAAACACCCAAACTTGTTAAACGACCTGGTAATTTGAATGTAGACGATTTAAAACTGCTTCAGAACTTGAATTGAAAAGCTGAACATTTGCACACTTGAACATTTGAAAGAGAACTTTATTCATCATGGTATTTACATCATGGATAGAACAATTTAAGGTGCCTAGCATTCCAAGCTCATGGCAGTCTTTCCCCTTCTGGTGAAATCAGCCGGTAAGACCCTTTGCCTCCTACTGATTCGACGATATATGGACCTTCCTAGTTGGGAGCAAGTTTCCCAGTGCTGTGTTCTTTAGTGTTGTAAAAAACTGCTCTGAGAACTAGGCTGCCCACTGGGAACTGTCTCTTATAGATCTTCTCATCGTAGGCTCGTTTGATCTTCTGCTGATACTTGGCAATACGAAGGGATGCTTGGTCTCATAATTCCTCAGAGAAATCCAGATCATCGACGCGAAGCTCTTCATTGATCCCTTCTTCAACTGCCTTGGTCTTCAATGCATTTGATATATTCTCTGTTGGGAGTACTGCTTCCGATCCATATGTCAGACGGAAAGGTGAGAACCCTGTTGATCTTCTCGGAGTTGTGCGATATCCCCAAAGAACTTCAGGTAGGACTTGTTCCCATAATCATTTCTTGTCGTTGAGTTTCTTCTTGAGTATACCAAGGATAGCTCTATTGGATGCTTCAGCTTGACCATTGCATTGAGGATATCTTGGAGTTGAATAAAAGAGCTTGATTCCGTTATTCAGGCAGAACTCCCGAAACTTTTCGGAGTTAAATTGAGCCCCATTGTCAGCAACAAGAACTTGGGGCGTGCCAAATCTTGAGAAGATATTGTATCGAATGAACTTGATCACTTCATCATCGGTCTCTCGGAATAGTGACACAGCTTCGACCCATTTGGTGAAGTAATCAGTGGCCAGTAGTAGATACTTCTTCTTGCTCGGAGTTGGAGGGAAAGGACCCAAGAAATCCAACCCCCATTGATGGAAAGGCCAGGGACTTGATAGTTGATGGAGCTCATCTGCAGGGAGATGAATGGCACGGGCATGTCGTTGGCAAGGCTCGCACCTTTGAACAACTTGCTGAGCATCCTTTGCCATTGTTGGCCAGTAGTAACCTTGTAGCTTCGTCTTGGCTTCAAGAGATCTTCCACCCGAATGATTTCCACAAGCTCCAGAGTGGATATCAATCAGGATTGCCTTTGCTTGTTCGGGACCAAGGCACTTGAGCATCACCCCGTTGTGAGATTTGAAGTATAGGTCTTCTCCTTGCGTGATAAAGCATGGGAGCTTCCTTTAAAGTCTTCGGGCTTGATTGGGATCTTCTGGTACTTTGCCATGTTTGAAGAAGTCAAAAATTGACTGTCTCCAATCTTCAAGCTCACTTGTAGTAGTAAGGTTCAACATCAACTGATTTCTATCCCAAGATCTCTTTGTAGTAGCAAGGATCTGTTGTTCGAGGGTGGTCTTGGGCACTTCTTGATAATCAATTTGTATTTGTCTTCCTCCGAGCGAATCACCAAAAACTGAGGTAGTGTTGGCTAAGGCATCTGCTTCACGATTCTCTGCTCTTGGAATTTGAACGAATTCAGTATTAGTAAACCGTTGTTGAAGACGTTGTACTAAAGCCAAGTAGAGTTGCATTCTTTCTTCACGAGCTGTGTACTCTCCATTGATTTGCCTTATGATCAACTGGGAGTCGCTGTAGACGATGATTTGATCTACCCCCCAGGGATTCCGCCATTTCGAGTCCGGAAATGAGTGCTTCGTATTCGGCTTCGTTGTTGGTGGCATTGAACCCGAGGAGAGTAGCCTTCTGTAGATGATCAAGTTCGGGGGATACCAAGACTATCCCAGTTCTCGAACCGATCGCACTTGAAGCTTCATCATTGTAAAGCTTCCATGGAGGAGTTGTGGCGATTGCTTCGAGGCTTGGATCGGTTTTTGTTGCAAGACTGAACGGGGGATCAGCTTCATTTTCTAGGCGCATATCGACGTCTTCTTCCCAAGAGATGGGGTCTTCAACTGGAAAGTCAGCTAGAAAATCAGCAATGGCTTGACCTTTGATGGAAGTGCGAGATTCGAATTGAATCCCCAGAGAGCTCATTTTGATCACCCATTTGGTCATTCGACCAGCCTTGTCAACAATATCTTTGAGTGGGTGTTCTGAGGTGACAGTGATCTGATGAGAGACAAAGTAAGGTTGGAGGCGACGCGATGCAGTAAGTAAGGCCAGAATAACCTTCTTAGTTTTGGAGTAACGAGTCTCAGCCGGAAGAAGAGTATGACTGATGTAATAAACTGGATGTTCGATGCCTTCTCTTCTACTGACTAGGACCGCACTGATTGCTTGATCGGTCATGGCGAGATAGAGCCACAAGTCTTCTTTTGGAAGTGGAGCAGTCAGGATAGGAGCTTGCACCAGATATTTCTTGATGCCTTGAAAAGCTTCTTCGCAAGTTGAACTCCACCCTGAAGTATCCGCCTTTCGTAGTTTGTCGAAAAGAGGCTTATATTTGTCGGAAGACTTTGAGATGAATCTATTGAGGGCAGCAAGTCTTCCAGTGAGACGTTGAACTTCTTTTCGATTAGTAGGTGATGGCATGTCAAGGATGGCTCGAATTTGGTCGGGATTAGCTTCAATGCCTCTCCTGGTCACAAGATGACCCAGGAATTTGCCCGATTGAACTCCGAAGGCACACTTAGCCGGATTGAGCTTCATACGATACTTTCGAAGGACTTAAAAGGTTTCCGCCAGATCGGATAGATGCTTTCCTCGAATGGAGCTCTTTGTGAGGAGATCATTGACGTAGACTTCGATGTTGCGACCGATCTGATCTTCGAACATCTTCGTGACTAACCTTTGATAAGTGAAACCAGCATTTTTGAGGCCGAACGGCATTACATTATAGCAGTAAAGACCCTAGCTAGTCACAAAGCATGTCTTCTCTTGATCATCAGCGTGAAGCGGAATTTGATTGTACCCAGAGTATCCATCCATAAAAGACAATAGCTCGTGGCCAGCAGTGGCATCGACGAGTCTATCTATCCTTGGCATGGGGAATGGATCTTTGGGACAAGCCTTGTTGAGATTGGTAAAATCGATGCACACTCTGACCTTTCCGTTCTTTTTTGGAACAGCAACTATGTTGGAGATCCAAGTAGGATACTCTATTTCATGAATGAAGCCTGCTATGAGTAACTTACTGATCTCCTCTTGAACAGCAACTTGTAGCTCTGGCCGGATGGTGCGTGGCTTTTGCTTGACAGGTTTTACTTCTTCTTTAATAGTGAGCCGGTGGCAGGCATCATCTGGATTGATCCCTGGCATGTCTTCAAAATACCAGGCGAAGACGTCGATGTTGGATTGAAGGAATGATACCATGTCTCGCGCTTCTGCGTCGCTAAGACCGGTACCAATGAATGTTTGTCGAGAGAGATTTCCACTGCCGATATTGATAGGGATGATTTCTTCAATTGAAGGTGAGGCTTTCCATTCGATTGGTGGAGGCTCGGTTAGTGGAATCTCCTTTAATTGCTATTTGGAAGAGGGACCAGCTTCGTCTCGCGGTCGCTTTGGAGGAGCAATATTGATCTTACGATCTGTTTTAGCTGCAGCAGCCTCACAAGACCTCCCAGCATGTTGATCGCCTCGAATACAGACAATGCCTTCTCCCGTTGCAAATTTGAGGAGTTGGTGGTAAGAAGAAGAGATGGCATTGATCTGGTGGAGGAATGGTCGTCCGAGAATGGCGTTGTAGCTGGACACTCCTTCGACAATTGCAAACCTCACCGAGACTCGAGTCTCTCGGTTAAGGTCGAGAGTGAATCTCGATTCGCCCACTGTAATGCTTGAGTATTTATGTCCCAGACGTTTGAAACAATCTAAGAACATAATATCGATGGAGCTCCCGGTGTCGATGAGGATTCGATTGACGGTGCTTCCGTCGATGAGGAGTTTCAAGACCAGGGGGTCTCGATGGGGAGTATGAACTCCTTGAAGATCGAAGTCGTTGAAGACAATTGATGGACAAGCTAAACCTTCGATAGGCTTCTCGATCCAGGTATCCTCCTTGTTTGCAGCAGAACGAACGTGGAAGATGCGTCGAACTTGCTGATCCACTTCCTTCCCGGTCAAGGTTTGATTGTGCAATATTCCATGAATACCAAAGACGTTGGCATTCACAGAGATTGGTTGCCGGTTGGAGGAGATTTGATGGACCCAATATGCTTCTTTTCCCTTTGCAGAGGTTCGACGTTGATCTTGTCCGCCCTTGACGTAATCTTGAAGGTGGCCTTCCCGCAGTAAGTCTTCGAGATGAAATTTCAGCCGATAGCACCGATCGGTGGAGTGGCCGTGACTTCGATGGAATTCGCAATAGACCGTTTTGTCCGCCATGAATTTAGTGTTGGGCTGAAGCGGATTGGGCCTTCGAAGGAATTCTTCGTGTTGAATACGGTCGAGGATCTGTTCGACCGGTAAATTCCACTCAGTGAAAGTGGTCTTCGTTGGAGATCGATGCCCGTCATTCCTTGGCCGTTTGTTGGCTGGAGGAGCTGTTGCCTCAGCGTTGTGAGCTTTGACAACATATTTTGGAGCTTCTCTTTCAGCAGGCCTTCACTTCAACTCTCTCCCTTTTCGGGCTACTTGATCATCTTCAACTTCAATCTCCCTCTGAATTCGATCAAACATTGAACCCAAGGAAGGAGGGGGATTGCGAATGAAGTCGTTGTAGATGTGTAGATCGAAGCGGAGGGCATTCTGGAAAGCCAACATGATGGCTTCATCATCCAGATGTCTTCCAGAGAGAGCAGCATGCTCATTGCGAAATCTCCTTGTGAAACTGTGGAGAGTCTCGTCAGCACCCATCCTCAGCCGATAGAGGGAGTCGAGCTTCTTTTCTGGCTTCAGATTGAGTTGATAATGCTGCACGAAGAGGTTAGCCAAAACACCGAACTGGGTGATGGACCCAGCTCGGAGATTATGATACCAATCGAGTGATGGCTCATCGAGACTCCCGTCGAAAGTGCGACAAAGCATGTTGTTCTCTTCTTCGTGCGGTGTCAAGGCTTGCTTGAAGGCAAGTATATGGAGAGTTGGATCTCCTTTGATGCAGTTGAATTTGGGGAGGATAGGCGTTCTCCATCCCCTTGGAAATGTTGACTCGAAGAGGCTTCGATGGATAGGTCCGGCGGAGGAATATCCATCCCTACGACCGTGTCCTCGACCTAGATGTGGGTCATGAGGCAAGATCGCAAGGTCTTGCTCAGGCATTGAAGTATTTGCCGGTTGAAGTCGATGTCGAAGGTCCGATCCAAGTCCATATTGAAGTGGAATGGAATGGGAGACTCTACTCTTTGAAGGAGCGCCTTTCATCTGGTGCTTCCTTGGTATGTCGAGCTTTGAAGGTGTCTTCCTGTCGCAGTTGCGACCGGAAGAGGATTGGGAGGATTCATCGTCGAGGCGATCCCAAACACTCTGCTTCCATGGGGCAGCAGAGGGAGTCGGGTCGCGATGAATCCTCCCGGGGGCATCAGTGCCCATTGATCTCCGTTGCTCGGAGTGGATTGATGGTCGTGGCCGATCGGCCCTCTCATTAGTCGAGGGGATGGGAAGAGCAATTCCAGCCTCGGAGGCTGCCTTCTTGAGTGCGTCCCTCTCAGCAGTGAGGGTGGCATTCTGCTTTGCCAATTGAAGTAGTTGGAAATCGACCGCCGAGATTTGATAGGTTGAGGGAAGGTCTTCGACGAGAGCAGGGGTTGTATGCCCTATTGATGGATAAGGAGGTGGGGCAATCGATCGATCAACCGATCTCCCACTACCTGATCGAGTATCCATATTGGGGGCAGTAAGGGGCTGCCCAAAATTGAGCCTTTGACTCATTGATCGAGTCTCAGGTCGAGGTTGACGTGTGTTACTTCCTTCTGGTTGACCCTGGTGCTTTGTCCTCGCCATTCAGTAAGCGAAGGGTGCAACGAGAGTGCCGGCGTCCGAGCGGTTGTTTGCTTAACCGAGGGAGCGAGGAAGTTTGACTATTGATCAGTTGTCTACCTCACTGATCTAATAGTAGTTGTAGAACGGACACAGCTTCTCGTTGGATCCCACAGACGGCGCCAAACTGTGGGGGAAAATCTTCGTGCCGACCCGAAGACTTCTCCTCACCAGTCAATTGAAGTATTGAGTCGAAGATAGTTGTTCGATCTGTCGATCGGAGTTGGAACTCTCAATATGCAAGCAGAGAAAATTGGACACGAGAGATGTGATCTCGGAGTTCAGCCGAAGCCTACGTCTCCGTGCTATAATGAGCAACCCAAATTCACTAACACTTATATTGAAGTGATCTCGACAGGCCGAGTATCACTGAAAACACTCTGATCTCTTCAAAGGAGAGAAGAAGATCAAAGAGAGGTGGAAGATGGAAAGCTGAGAAATTCCAAAGCTCTGGGTTCTGAAAATCAGATCTCAGAGTGGAAATCAGAATTTTTGGATCCTTTTACATTCGAAGGCTCTGCTATTTATAAGATTCTCTGGTGGTAAATGGCGGTTTTCTACTGTCGTATCTGGGGATCCTCCAGGTAAGGCTGGTGGGCTCCGCTACCGTTTTAGGGGGCCCACCAGGCAGGGCCGGTGGGTCCCGCTGTGGTCTTCGGGGGCCCACCAGGCATGGCCGGTGGGTCCCGCTGTTGTCTTCGAGAGCCCACCAGGCAGGGCCGGTGGGTCCCGCTGTTGTCTTCGAGGGCCCACCAGGCAGGGCCGGTGGGTCCCGCTGTTTGCAGACTTCTTGCCAAATTGCACCCACAATAGTCTTTGCCAAATGGCATGCATCAAGTACATTCGGGCATTGCCCGGGTTTCTTACTAGTCTATACAATATACTAAAATGGAAGCCTCTCTTCCGTGTTGTGACACGTGGACGTCTTTTAAAGAGCAAGAATTTTTCTTCCGTGTGTGAACGTGGCTTTCTTTTAAATCCATTTAAAAATCTATCATAAAGATGATAAATTTTCATTCAATGGCATTTAATGGTCATTTGATGTGAATCTCTCTTTCTCTCTCTCTAATAAGTGAATCACACTCACTTCATATTTCACACTTCTTCGAACAGTTGCGATGTCGTCTTTACCAAATAGCGTGCATCAAGAACATTCGGGTTGTCCGGGTTTCTTACTAGTATATATAATAAAATGGAAGCCTCTCTCTCGTGTTGTGACACGTGGATATCTTTTAAAGAGCTAGAATTCTTCTTCCGTGTCTGAACGTGGCTCTCTTTTAAATCCATTTAAAAACCTATCATAAAGATGATAATTTTTCACTCAATGACATTTAATGGTCATTTGATGTTAATCTCTCTCTCTCTCTCTCTCTCTCTCTCTCTCTCTCTCTCTCTCTCTCTCTCTCTCTCTCTCTCTCTCTCTCTCTCAAGTGAATAGACTCACTTCAGCTTTCACACTTCTTCGAACAGTTATGATATAGTCTTTGCCAAATGGCATGCATAAAGCACATTCGGGCATTGCCCGGGTTTCTTTCTAGTTAATACGGTGGCAACCTCTAGTGGGTTGCCACTGGATCAATGCGGATCATGGCTTGGAACTGCAGAGGGTTGGGGCTTCCCTCTGCAATCCAAAACCTCAAAAGTCTCACCGACAACACCAAGACTAACATCTTATTTTTGTCTGAAACTACGAGCTCGTTTATTAGAATGGAGAGTACTGCCAACAGAATCAACATGGATCATTGTTTTTTCGTTTCAGCTAGAGGTAGTAGGGGTGGTCTGGCCCTCTTGTGGCATAATAATATCAGCATCCAGATCTTAAGGTCGTCTCATAGTTATATCCTTGTTCAAGTATCCAGTACCTCGGATACATGATTTCTGGCTTGTATTTATGGCCCTCCAAGATGCGAGGACAGACCAGCATTTTGGACGGGGATCTCGCTAGTCCTTCAGAGGTATGAAGCTAACCTTTGTGAGAAACGCTACGTAGCCCGAAGGTTTTCCCGATTTCGGCAGCCCGATTGACAAGGCAGTGTGCAACTGGTGGCTGAAACCCACTAGCGACCTTAAAGTCGTTTACACCACCAGTTGCACGCTACCACGTCAATCTGGCTGAGCGGAATCGAGAAAACCTTCGGGCTGAATAGCATTGCTCAACCTTTGTTGCTTGGGTGACTTTAATGATGTGTTGTCTCAGGGTGATAAATGGGGTGGCGTTCCCGTGGTCCCGAACCAAAGGAGTGGCTTCCAAGAATTTGTCAATTTGTTGAGGCCTTGTGGACATTGGCTATTATGGACCAGCTTAGCTTGGCGACGGGTGCAGACTGTACTTCGTCTTTGTTTCTTTTTTATTGTTCTTTTTGTTGTGGATCTTTTGGTACCGTGCTGTTTTCCTACCCCTTGGTTTCAGGTTTGGGGTTGTCTCCCACCGGTGTGTGGGGTCTGTCTCCGTCGGCGGTGGTGGCTATGTGAGTCCCTTGTTTAGGGGTTGGTGGGTGTGCCAGTAGTGGCAATTGTGTCTATTTTTCGCTGGGTGGTGGTCGTCTTCTCCCACCTGGTGGTGGTTTCCCTTGCAGCGCCGGGCATGTGGTGCCTCCCGGTGGTTCGTTTGTAACCTCCCCTCTAAAAATGTACCCGAAAAAAAAATTGGATCAGCTTATACATGGGCTAACAACCATCCCTTTCAATCTTATATATGTGAAAGGCTGGACCAGGCCTTTGCTATAGCTAGTTCGGACTGGAGGACCAAATATCATAATGCCCAACTCAAGCATGTACCCAGGGTGGCCAGTGACCATTGTCTTATCCTTTTGAACCTCTTTCCGGCGAAGAGAAGGCATAGAGGACTATTTTTCCTTGAAGAACTTTGGACATCCAGTCCCGAGTTTTTGAAGGTTATTTTGATTTCAAAGCATGTGTAAGAGGACCAATTGGGATCTTTCATCTTGGATTTGAAAGACCTTCGGTAATTTGAAGGAGCAAATCAAACTCACTGAGGAGTCGCTTATCCAAGCTCAATGTGCCAAGCCTTCGGAAGCTTCCCGTCAAGAGGAATTCGGCATTCGAACAAAACTTGAAGATCTCCTGGCTAAGGACGAGATGTACTAGAAGCAGAGAGCAAAAATTCATTGGTTCACTTCGATTGATGGCAACACTAGGTACTTCCACATCTCTACTCTGAATAGGAGACATAGAAATAACATTTCATGTATTAGAAGGGCGGACGGTGAGTGGTGCAATGACCCGACCTTCATCAAGGAGAGCTTCCTTGATTACTTCTGCTCCCTATTTTCATCCACCAACCCCTCTCAGATTGATCCCCACTTTTGCGATGTTCCTCAAGTCATCAACCATGAAGAAATGCCTCATTTTGTGCTATTCCTTTGGTAGAATAAATTAAGAGTGGTTTTTGGCATGAAAAGGATGAAGCCCCGGGACTGGATGGTCTAAGTGCGGGTTTCTACTAGAGTGCATGGGACATCATTAACTCTGACCTTACTATTGCTATATAGAATTGCTTCTCTTACTGCAGAATACCCCCCAGGTCTTTTTTTTTTTTTTGGTACTTTGAAGGGGAGATCACAACAGATCTCAGGAGGCACCACAGCCTAGTGCAAGCAGAAGACAGTCGCCACTTTGGCGAAAGGGGAAGCGCCAACCGGCGCACAAGCTAGACACCACACCGGCGTACAACAAGATGAAAGAACGCATCCAGAAATAAAATAAAATAAAAACCTAAAAAAAGGTGAAACAAACACCATCCCGCCCACCGGCCGGAGACAACGCCACCACCGTCGCTCCAAAAAAAAGACCAAAATAAGACAAACCACAACATTCAGTTCCAGCAACCCGACCAAATTATAGGAGTACACCACAGCACCACCCGCCGCCTTCGATCGACGCCACCATCGCAACACCGAGACCCGCATCGCCGGCCGATCTGGAAAACCACAGCCACCAACAGGGGCGCCGGGCTAGATCTGCTTCTCCGACTTCGTCTGGCGAGGAATTGCGCACCCGATGCCACATGGGAGCCGTCGAACAAGGTTGAGTGCCACCGCGTGTCTTCTGCTTGACAATCACGAAAAGCTTGCTGCCGGGGGAGCCCCTATCTACACAAAGGGGATGGAGGGGGCCTGATCCCTCCCCCAAAAGCAACACTACTAATTTCCCGGCCTCCCCGGAGCCGTCGCCGGCATCCAAGGAGGCCAAGATGGGGCTCCGAAACCCTAGCTCCAAAAGGGGGAGAAGGGGAAAAAAACAGGGCGCTCCGAGACCTGGAAAAAAATGAGTTTCAAATCATCCCCCCCTCCCAACACTTGGATTTCACTTATTTTTAAAAAGAAAGCAAGTGATTCCCCTACAGACTATTGCCCTATAAGTCTATGCAATAATTACAAGATTATCTCCAAATTCATTGCTAATAGATTGAGAGGTTTGCTTCCCAAATGTATTTCTAAGTTCCAAAATGCTTTTATCCATGATCGACATATTGGGGATAACGATCTGTTATTGTTTCAGAGGTGTTCAATACAATGAAGGGGACCACCGGGAGGATGGGCTATTTTGCACTCGAGATTGATATGGCCAAGGCTTATGACCGTATGGAATGGATATTCCTTCTCTCTAAGCTCAAGTTAATGGGCTTTTCTGACCAATTCTGTAGGATCATTGGTATTCTCATCTCCTCCATTTCCTTTTCGGTCATCATTAGTGGCGTTCCGAAAGGCTTTTTCAAAGCTAGTAGAGGACTCTGCCAGGGGTGTCCACTGTCACCTACAGGAAATTGTCCGGAGCAAATACTTTGCTTCCGGGAATTTTCGGACAGCCAAAGCTCTTCCACATCATTCTCATGTTTGGAAGAGTATTATTGTGGTTAGGGACTTATCGGCAGTGGGATCGGGGAGTTCAATCTCCATTAATTAAGACCCTTGGGTGCCATCTTTGCCCACTTTTAAACTAGCTACTATCCCTAGTCATTTGCGACATGGGACTGTGGATCTCCTCCTCTCTAGGGAACGCTCTTGGGACCATGATGCACTTGCACAACTGGGTCTGGACTCTCTCACCATCCAAGCATTTTTTTTTTTTTTGGTATTGTCAAGGTGGAGGCCACAAAAAGACCCCCATGGAGGTGCCACGTGTCGGCACTAGCAGGGATGACCACATCTGGTCGGAAACAACCGGTAGACAACACTGATAGACAAACAGCCTGTAGACAGCACCGGTAGACAAACAGCTGCAAACAACCGACCAGACCACCTACACCGGTAGACTAACAGCCGCATCCCGGAAAACCATCCCCCTACACCATCCGAGCTATTACTTCTATTTGCTTGCTCCCATCTGATGTTGAGGATATACTCTTGTCACTCCCTCACCCTAATTAAGGGCTTGTTTTCAGTGAAATCTTCTTATCAGGAGGCCCGAAAAGGCGAAATTGCAACAACGTCCCTCTCCTTCCAGTGGGGCGCAAAACCATGGGATCAACTGGAAGCGCTTCTGGAAAGTGAGACACCCTATCCCTCGTGTTCATGGCGTGCAATTGCGGGTTGCTTTCCAACTAAATTGATCTTATCCACCGGAATGCCGACTATAGTCGGGGGTGTCGACCTCCCTGATGTCTTACCTTGTCAGGTGTGGGGAAGTCGGGGGTGTCGACCTCCCTGATGTCTCTTCTACTCGCCGGGACTGTTGGACTAGACCTCCTCTTAACTGTTTGAAGGAGAATGTTGACGCAGCAGCTGACGCCGATCGTTGCTGTCTGGCCGTGGTTGTGCGAGATCATTTGGGGGAGTTTATTAGCTCGCCTTCTGCCTGTAACTTACCTTGTTCGCCTATCGAGGCTGAAGCTCGAGCTGTTCTTTTTGGGTTAAATCACCTTCGGGTGATGAGTGCCCAAAGCTTATTATTAATTGAAAGCGACAACAAAAATGTTGTGGGTCTCCAGTTGGATGGGAAATCTTTGCCTCCACGGCGTATTATTTCGGTAATTGTGGCTTGCAGGAACTCACTCAAGCCTACCGTCGATGGTGAAGTACAATTCATTCATAGAGAAGGGAACTTATGTGCGCATATTCTTGCTTGAGATTCCTCAAGTTGAATACCTATACTATCTCCCTATCCCCTCCACCTTGTATCACCTTTCATCTTGTTGTGGATAAAACTTGTAGTGGTTTTGAAGTAATGAATAACAGTACTTCAAATGGAACCATAAGCCTTACCATCCTAATATTGACGCAAGCCTTGGGGAACACAATTATCATGTGTGACATTTGGCTGCCTAGGGTGTGGACTGTTTGAACTTCAAAAAGAAAAATGTAACAATTTCATTTTAAAACCCTTAACTTTGTCGTGGGTTCCGGCCATCAACATCTCTTATTTTTGTTTGATTGGATGGCTCTGGATTGTTGAGAAGAGGCTCCCATCATAAGGGTCGGGTTCTTGATCAAATAGGAGGGGACAGGTGTCATTGACTAGACCCCGAACCACGGTGATTCCATGTTTCGGGGTGAGTATTTTAAGTCATTCGATTTCATTTAGACGGACGGTTTTACTTTTTTAGTGGTATAATTATTTAATTTTGTGTTTTTTTTTATGATATGTGTAATTTGTGACGAATACAACGATATAGATTGCGAAATTTTCGTAGAGTGATTTGTATTCGGTGTAAATTTTTTACGGCGAGCGCAACTTGCGACAAACACAACTGTATAGATAAATAGCAGAGCTTTCGTCTAGTGATTTGTGCCCGGCGTAAGATTTCTGCACTCAATGCAAATGATTTGTGACATGCACTAATCACTTGTGTTCCCTATTTCAGAACATTTTTTATGAAAGGTAATGCCTGCAACGGTTGTAAAAAACTTGTGTTCCCTATTTCAGAACCTTTTTTTATGAAAGGCAAGGTTGAATGTGAGTTGTTTGCAATCGTCGTCTTTCCATGTTGGTGACTTTTATGTAGGTGAGATTCCAGCAAGCTTCGACACGAGTTTAAAGAGTTTTGATGTATACCTTTGTGTATGGTGGCAATGTTAGTTTTCCAGATCTCAACAAGATATTGATGACTTTTCCGCCTCAATAAGTAGGTAGGTAAGGTACCTAGCTTGTACCCAACAACTTTTTCGGTGATCAAAATGAGAACAAAGACTTTCGGGAACCTTTGACGGCTTCGAAACAACGAAAGAGAAAAAATCGAAGATAAACAATTGCCGATAGAAGATGTAAGCAAGGATGTTGGGATGAGAGTCCTTAAGTTCGTCTAGTTTCTCAAAAAAAAAAAAAAGAATGACGAGTTACCTGATTGTTTACAACGACACCGTGTTGAAACAAATTGGATTTATAGTTAGGGCAAAAAATTTGTTGACCAACTTGTATAACTGATATCATGACTAGTGTTTTTAAAACCGGACCCCAAGATGAACCAAAAAGGCATCCGGTTCGGTTCAAACAGGCGGCTCAACCGTTTGAACCTTATAAAAATATATTTTTTTGAATAGATATTTACTAAATTCTTCAATGTCAAGGTTTGACTCCTGTGTTAACATACAAACCGGTTTATTCAAAGGCCGAACCGGAACATGTTCCGGTTCTGATCCAAACCAGTTAAACCGCCCGATTCGATCCGGTTTTCAAAACACTAATCATGACCGACCAAGACTAAGGTGCCATCTCTTCAAACTTATCATGCGGGCGGAAAAAACTTCAATGGAAAGGCCCTATTAGGAATACCAAGCCCACACCTTGAATGGGTTTCTTGACAAGAACCCCGACCATGTGTGAGTGAATTATAGGAGCCAGTTTGTACGGACGAGATATCATGTTAACGGACGCCTCCTCTAATATAAGGTGGCAGGGCGTCCTCCAAGATCTCATCTGAGCCTGATCCCGAAGGGCAATGGGCCTATATATACGCATGTATGGCATGTACAAGAGTAAGCTCCTATTCTACAATATATAATATCATTAACAGTCCCCCTCAAGCTCAAGGTGGGTCATGCATCATGAGTTTACTGAGTAGAAACTGAAAGCGTGGAACTAGGTGCGATTTCGTGAAGAAGCCAGCAATCTGCTCTTAGGAGGAAACGAAATGGAGAGAGATTGTCCCAGCCTGATACTCCTGGCGAGAGTAGTAGCAATCGAGCTAGATATGCTTTGTCCTCTCGTGAAAAATCGGGTTGCTGACAATCTGTATGGCACTCCGATTATCGCAGTGAAGAGCAGTAGGCCAAGAGATCTCAACTCCTAGATCTCCAAGTAGACGTCGCAAGTTTACAATCTCTTTGGTGGTAGATGTCATGGCTTGAAACTCCGTCTTAGTACTAGAGAGAGAGAGAGAGACAATACTTTGCTTTTTGCTGCTTTTTCTGATGATCGCTTCGCTGCTACTCCACTCGAGCTTCACGTGAAGCTTTGTCCCATAGACGGCAACCCTCTATCAGACCCTGCTCAGTACCGGCAGATCGTTGGTCAGTTGGTATATCTTTGCATCACCATGTCCAATATGGCTCACGCAGTCAGTACATCGTCAACCAGTTCGTCGAGGCCCCTCACTCTGCTCACTACTCTACCCTCCTTGATATATTACATTATAGAATAGGAGATTACCGTTGAACATGTCATGCCTATATATAGGCCCATTGGCCTAATGAGAATACGTCTTCTCCATAGGCCAATGGGCCTATATATAGGCATGGCATGTATAAGGGTAAGTTCCTATTCTACAATGTACAATATCACTAACAGTCGGCACCACCCGGATGCTGCCGACACCGGCGACATGCATGGAAACCGACAGGCATGGTGTGGACGGTGTGGCACTGGATCGAGCTGTTGATATGCGATAGATTGAAGGTGTGGGGCATAGTTGGAGATGTCGAACGGAAAGCACGAGCACGGCTGCAGAGTGTCAGGTGCACGGTGCAGGGCACGGTTACAGAATCATTGGCTGGCGACTGTTTCAGATGCTGAGGACCATTCTGATGGTGTTGCCAATTGGTGGTTGGTGGGTGTGCCGACGAGCACCAGTACTAAGTCGTCAACAAACAAACGAGTGATGGAGTCATTACTGTGGAATGGAATCGTCAATGGACGGCTGATGGAGACATCGACGGGCACAGTGATCGTGACGAGGACACCTGCGGTGTAGCATGTGTGGAGGTGCTGACGGGCTCATGGTGCTGAGCATCACCGATGGGCAATAGTTCGAGAGCGAGGGCCGTGACGGCATCACGTTGCCAGCTCTTGTCACCTCTGTTCTTGAGGTGAGATGCAACCTTTAATATATGTGAGATAATGAAGGGTTACATGCTGGATTTGGTACCGTAGATGTATCCCTGTTTTGGGTGCAGCACGTAAAAGAAGCTTGTGTCCCCTGTCTCCCTCGGATGTATGGCTTGACCTACTCCTGGCATGCCCTAGTAGTACTTTTCCCCTTCCATGTTGGAGAGGCTCCTTGTTCGACTCCCGATAAGTACACTGTCGAGCGAACTTTTCCTCGATGCCGCCGAATCCTGATCGTTGATGTCATGCCCATGGAAGTATGGAATTTAATAAATAGTGACTATGCCGCCGTCCCCCGTTTCGATCTTTGGATCTTTTTAAGCCTTTGCTCTAGCGCCATGTCCTCTGACCGCCTGGTCGGTCCAGAAGACTCAAAAAAAAAAAGGAGGGGACTTAGTGTTAAGTCTCTAGCAAGAGATCGGTTTGGTAAAACGGATAGACAACAAGATGGTTTTGTACTAGGTCCCACCCTAAAAGATGCAACACCAAATCCCTCCATATAATCCCTCCCCTTTAAATGACAAGATTGCCCCTAATACTACAATCCCAAATGTTACTCTTCACTATAGCAAAGAGTAACAATATGCAAATTGTAACTCTTTAGCTACAGTGTTTTGCATCTTATTACTTTTTACTACAATTGTTTCACTGTAGTCTGTAGCATATATAGTGACTACTATAATGATTTCACTGTAGCAAAAAGTAACAATCTACAAAAGCATTGTAGCAAAGAGTAACAAACTGCAAATGTTACTCCTTAGCTATAGTACTTTGCATAAAGTTACTTTTTGCTACAGTATTTTGCAGAAAATTACTATTCGCTACAATGATTTCACAGTAGCATATACAGTGACTGCTACAGTGATTTCACTATAGCAAAGATTTTGCTTTCTACATAGCACAATAGCAAAAAGTAACTTCTGTAAATGTTACTCTTAGCTACAATGAATTCATTGTAGCATATACAATGACTACTACAATGATCTCACTATAGCAAAGAGAAACAATCTGCAAAAGTATTATAGTAAAGAAAAACAATATGCAAATGTTAGTACTATAGTAAAGAATAACAATATGCAAATGTTACTCTTTCGCTACAATACTTTGTAGAAAATTACTCTTTGCTACAGTGCTTTACAAAAAAAGTTATTCTTTGCTACAGTGATTTCACTATAGTATATACATTGACTGCTACAGTAATTTCACTGTAGCAAAAAATGTTACTCTCTTCATGTGAGAGTGGCAATCTGCAAAGTACTATAGCAAGAAGTAGAAGAAGTAGCATTTGCAGATTGTTACTCCTTGCTACAATGAAATTAATGTAGCATTTACTGTAGCTGCTGCAGTGAAATATGACTTCAAAGAAATGTTAATCTCTTCATGTGATTTCCTTGTACAGCAACATATAAGGGTAAAATGGAATTTTTCTAAACGACAGGACCTAATACTAAAGCATCTCTTTACCTGTACTTATCATTAAATACAATCTATTTGAAGGACCGTAGACAAAATATGGGGACTGATGTGAAATAACACAAAAAAGAAGCAGAAACACAGCTTCAGTTTTGAGGAAATCCATCTAGCACACATTGAAGTCCATGATTGAATGTGTGCAGCTGTTGTACTCAGAATACTACTGAAACAATATCACTTCATAACCATGAGAGCAATTGCAATCTCCATAACATATACATGGAGCTATAGAGAAATCCTTTACAACAAAGAGAACACAAGCTGCACCATTCGCCTTATGAATGACTAGAAGGAATTCAATTCTTGCGGGAGTCCGATTCCCGAGAAGGGCGAACCGCTTGCCCCTATACGAATTTCTCAATACATGTCACCAGAGTGCTCTCCGGAACGGCCCCAATCACCGCATCTTTCTTCTCGCCGTTCTTGAAGACCATGACCGTTGGGATGCTTCGGATCCCGTACTGGGTCGCTATGTCCGGGCTCAAGTCCGTATTGAGCTTAAAGCATTTGAGCTTTCCCTCATATGTCTTTGACAGTTTGACAATGATGGGATGGATCATACGGCAGGGGCCGCACCATGGAGCCGAAAACTCAACAAGCACCGGAGTATCGCACTCTATGACGAGTGACTGCCATGTCGTCTTAGTCACGTCCGGAACTGTGGCAAAAATAGGTCAAAAACTGATTGGTCAGACGAAAATATGAACAGCATACTAGGGGTGTTTGGCACACTTCCGGACTCATCCGTTTCTATCCGCGGTTCCATATTTCAAACTCAGCGGATACAATTTGTTCCGGTGGAATGAAGGATTAGGGAACGATAATTTTTCACTCTGTCCGTTTCTATGCTAACCGGAACGCTGAACCATTGAATTACATTGGAAATAGTAATTGACGGGATTACACTCTTCTGGATGAGGTTTAAGCAGAACAGATGTTCCTCATTCCAAACCCCCCTATTTTCCGATAAATGTAGAAATATCAGACCCTGGGAATAATAGCTGATTGCTTAGTTAATAGCTTGTCTACTACTACTTAGAGTTGAGAGATACCATTCATCTATTATTGAATGCACGTGATATTCAGGTACGATAAAAAAAAAAAAAGGTTCGCCTTTTGCATAAAACCACCTATATTATGTCATAGTTGCAGAAAAAACCTTTATCTCCAAATTGATTCATACATAATTTAATGAACTAACAAAAGAACCCATTTTTAAAATGACGAAAATGCCTCAACTATAGCAACTAACCCTATACTTCAAGTGGTTTAGTTTCACAAATCAAGTGGCAAGCGAGATATTTTTCACTTACAACATAAATGGTTTTCTGTAAATTAATTAACTAAGCCAATTTGAAAATAATGATCGAGGATGTTCTTTTGCAATTACGTAGAATGTAGGTGGTATATGTGAAGAAAAAGAAGTCCCCACAGTAGAAACAATTATGGTCCTCACGGCAGCTTCAAGGATTCCAATAAAATATAAGGTTGTCTGCACAAATACATAAAGGCATCATCATAATTCTTAGGGCAAAGAGACTTGTCAATTATAATAACTTTTTCAAATTATAAGCAGCTTCGTGTGATTATACATGATGCTTCATGTCCATGGCCCAAAACCAGTACTTCTATCACCAACACAGACATATATGTAGTACAATTGAAGTTTAATAGAAGTGCTCTGTGATCCGAGCCATATTCCACAATTCTCATTTCTCAAAAAAAAAAATTCCACAATTCTTGGAACGACCGTCATTTAATTCTGAGGTTCACTATAGTGAGTTGTTTGCTGCATAGAATGGCTTAACTAGTTTTCTACTAGGCAAGGACCATGCAAGTATGCAACAAGGTTATGATTTCAGAGACCATCTATAACGTAAACTACAGCTTATGTAATTATGAATTGTTTCCGCTTCTTTTTGGCTGATAAGCTGATGCGGAATGATCAAACTGGAAACAATTTACGAGTAATCCGAAGTTATTAGATAGTAGTAGTTATTTAAGAAGATATTGAAGTAATAAGAGAGTAGTTATTCAAGTTTTATTCAAAAAAATCAAGAGGGAGCATGAATATGCGAGAGTTAGTACAAAAGGGTAGCGGATGTCTTTTATCACACACACATCTTGGAATTATGGATTGAGAGGGATGAGTGATTGAAATGGACGAGGTAATCAGTATACACCTAGATTTGTGAATACATAAGAAGTAAGATTAACAATGTTAATTGGGTAGCAAACTAGGAATGGACATATTTACTATTTAGACCAGATTGGTTTTACTATCATCCAAATAAGAGAGGTTGAGTTTGTGGGTGGAACAATCGTACATTACAACCATGAAGCTTAATTTTAGTCTGCGCAAAAAATGAGAGGTGCAGTTGAGGGGCTTTTTGGCCCTTCACATGGAAGATTATATAAATGAAGATTTCAACCATAAGACATTTGGTGATCAAGGTTTCAGTACATTCTACTCTAAACCTCTGAATTAGAGAGGCCTTCAAACGACTCATTTATTGATTATTTTCATCCAAATTGTAGTGCATCCATTGCTAATCAAGGGCCGATTTGTCAATTAAAAACCACTAGAAATTAGCTCCTAACCCTTAGATGATGAACTAGTCACTTAAGTAAGCTCCACACTACAGTATTTGAGAGCATATAACACATTAATGGTAACTAGCAATATAATTTTTTTACGGACAAGAAAACGGGAATATCATATTCTTTCATCCATGTTGGGTTGTACATATTTTTATATTCATAATCTGCTAGTTCTGCCATACTGCTCATGCAGGGCTTGGATATAAACATACTCATTTGAGATATGTTTCTTTATCATCTATATTTCCATGCTTAAAAGTAACTTGACGTCTATGTATGGATCATTTACTATTGATTGTTAAATGACTACAATGCTAGTTAATAGTGTTTATTTAATTTTTTACAAGTGCATGTCAATCAACAATTATCACCAGAATAAGTGCATATAGGGCACGGGGACACCAGATTTCTATAGCTTCAAAATTACTCTAATGACTCAGAACATATCTTAGAATCAATAGAAACCAAATACAAATCCAAGATTTAAAAAGATGGAAAAACTAGCCAAACTTTGTGCGAATAGTTGTCCCTTATAATTTGGGCTTACAATCTTTTTGAATTTAAAACCAAATCTAAACTTTCATGCTTATCCCAACTTCCTAATTTAAATTTGCCTAACATAATTATTCTAAAATCAAATCTAAACTTTCCATACTTATCCCAAATTCCGAATTTAAATTAGCCCCTAATAATTAAACCAAAAATCAATTATTTAATTGGATTCTTGCGCTGAGATGCATGTTGGGCATACCCGATGGTAGGAGCGGTCCACTGGTGTGGTGAATTTCAAGGGTGGTGTAGATGCTCCCGCATCAAAACGCTTATATGCAGAATTCTCATTATTGTAGGTTTTGTTGATTCCATTTAATTAGTCTTCCTAATCCCTAGAGGATAGGAACCCATATGAAAGGACTACCTTCGTAATCCATTGCAAAGAATCTCTGATGGGTACATCGAGCCTTGGCCCTGGCGAGTGTACCAGCGCAGGAGGCGACATCTGAGCATGTGCTTCTAGCCATGTTGGCTGCTTTGTTTTCTGTTGGGTCAAGTCCGTGTTTAGTGGACTTTTATTTTGCTTTTGTCCTTTTAGTCCCACCTCGATTAGTGGGCTGTTTTGTCGGTCGTTGTAAGCCTGTCATCTTTTCCTTCAGGATGCAATGAATAATAAAAATTTGTTTTCCTCCACATGCGTGTTGAGAGAAACCAGGATGAGGTGTGTGAAGCCCAAACCCTAGCTGTGTGAAACCCTAGAATCAGGGTAGTGTGTGAAACCCTAGCTCTCATCCCTTTCCTCCTCTCCCACCCGACCGGCCCGACCCTGCCTGTGCCGCCCTCCCTCCCAATCCCCTCCCTCCTCTCCTCTCCTCTCCCACCCGACCGGCCCGACCCTCCCTCCCCCTGTGCCGCCCTCCCTCCCGATCCCCTCCCTCCTCTCCTCTCCCACCAGACCAGCCCGACCCCCCCTTCCCCTGTGCCGCCCTCCCTCCCGACCCCCTCCCTCCTCTCCTCTCCTCTCCCACCCGACCGGCCCCGACCCTCCTTGCCCCGCCCTCCCTCCCGATCCCCTCCCTTCTCTCCTTTCCTCTTCCATCCGACCGTCCGGACCCCGCCCGCGCCACCCGAGCCAGCCCCGGTCGCCTCCCTGTGCCGCCGCCCCCGAGCCCCTCCCTCCTCTCCCACCCGACCGGCCCAACCCCATCCCCTCCCCTTCCCGGCAACCAACTGAACCCCCTCCCCTTGCCGCCCAATCCCCTCCCCCTCCCTTTTCTCTCTCGCGATCCAACCCGAACCCCACCTTTCCACCCCCTCGGCATGACGGCATAGTGGATCCAGATGTTGATCACGACCTGATCGACGACGAAGACGGATTCCTCGATATCCGGTCTCCTTTCATCGACTTCCAGTTCAGCACCGACGAGAACGTAAAGGAGTACGTGGAGTGCATCACCTACCTCGTCGCCAAAGACGCGGAAGCACGGCTGGGAATCTCCGGGCCCTCGCTCAAGCCCCGGCCCAACCCGAGGACTCCGCATCGACATCAACCCCGCCACCAGTTTAGATCCCCGAGGTCCCTCACAACCCTCAGTAGGTGAGTTTCCTTTTCCCCCGGTCAATATTCGAGGGTAGCCCCAGTAATCGAATCTCCTAGGTTTTATTTATAAACTGTTGTTTCCCCCCTGAACTGTGAGGTGTGTGCTTCTGTTAACCTTGTTTGCTACTAATTCTGATATTGCACGTGGAACTTTGCTAATAATCGGGCATATGTTATTTAACTATTTAAGCGTTGGAATACTGTCTGTATGCCTGTTCAGCTTTGCTTAAACCATTCGCCACAGTAATTGTTTAAATTAATTTCCTGTTTCAGCTCAGAGCAAACTGGCGACCCCGTCGCCGCTCAACAAATCTTGAGTTCCCTGCTACACACACTGTCCCACATCATTTTGGTATCAGAGCTCGTAGTTAGATCGTTCGCATTCAGCATCTGATCCTGCATATTGCATTCATTTTAGTTCTTGTGCATTAAGTTAAAAAAAAAAAAATTATTATCATTATTAGCATCATCTTGTATGTTGTCATTGCATGCCAACCCGTAGGGGTAGGCCATATCTATTAGGAGAGTCTAGCGAGTCGGACAATTGCAATATGGATCCCGAGGCTTTGACTAGAGCACTTGCTGAGTTGACCCAAGGTATAACCACCATGAACCAAAACCTCGCCGCGTATCAGCGCGACACCAACGCCCGGTTAGACCGGATGGAACAAGCGCGAACAGATCCGCATGTTGAGTTTCCCAATCCCCCTCAAGGGCACCCGGCCAACTGGCAAAACAATCAGGACCCCGATGATCAGTACCTTCGAAGTATCCGGTTAGAGGTACCGTCTTTTGATGGTAGATATGATCCCCAGTTTTTCTTGGACTGGCTCCAGTCCATGGATCGTTATTTCATATGGTACCCGTTAACCGAGGTTAGGAAGGTCCGCTTTGCAGCCATGAAGCTCAGCGGACCCGCGAGCCAATACTGGACCAACGTGGAAGCGTTGAGAGCTGCGCGAACCCAGGACCCTATCGATACTTGGGTCGCCATGAAGAATGAGCTGAAAGGTAAGTATGTGCCACCGTCGTATCAGGCACAACTGTTAGACCAATGGCACCAATTTACCCAAGATAGCAAGTCGGCTAAGGACTATGTTGCCAAATTTGATGAGTTCCTCACTCGCTGCAACATCCTTGGGATCGAGACGCCTGTCCAAGTCCTTTCCCGTTTCCGGTCTGGTCTGAGGGAAGACCTAAGGAATAAGCTCCTTGCCAGAGATGTCACGGAATTGGAAAGAGCCTACGCTTTAGTACAAGACCTTGACGCCTCTAGGTCCAGTCATGCCTACAGACATCCTGACTCCAGGAGCTATCCCACCAGGCCCTCCCCTAGCAATTCCAATCGAACCTACCCCAACTCATCTCAACCAAAGCCTAGCGTTCCCAATAAGAATTTTAAGAGGGACGCCCGAGGAAAGAGTATCGAGCGAGACTTCTCCAAAGTCAGCCCTCTCACAAAGTGTTACAAGTGTCAAGGGTATAGCCACGTAGCTGCCAACTGCCCCAGCCCTGTCAGAGTCAACATTATCGATGGCAATCCCAACAAATCAGTAGAGCCCGGAGAAGCAGAGTTCATCTACCAGGCGGAAGAAGAAGATGGAGATTTTGATGACGATGATGACGGTGCCATTCTGAGTTGTCTTAGGCAGTTGTCGTCTCCCACTGTGTCCGTTGTTAGGTGCGCGCTATCCCAACCCAAGGATCAAGATGACTAGAGGCGCACCGCTATTTTCCACACGTTCACCAAAATTGGGGATAAAAACTGTAAAGTCATCATCGACAGTGGTAGTTGCATCAATGCCGTGTCATCCGCTGTAATCTCCAAGACTGGCCTCAAGGCCGTCCCCCACCCTCATCCCTATCAAGTGTCTTGGATCAACTCCACTGCCATGGAGGTCAAGCAGAGGTGCCTAGTGCTCATCAATTTCAACATCTACCAGGACAAGATCTGGTATAATGTCCTGACCATGGATGTGGGCCAAGTCATCTTGGGAAGACCTTGGTTGTTCGATAACGATGTCCTCATTTATGGACGCTCGAACAGGCGTCTGTTTGAACATGAGGGCAAGAAAGTCAAGTTGATCCCCTCCCCACCCAAGAGTGCCCAAGCCGAGCAAAAGATTACCCCCGCGAAGAAAGCCAAGAGCGTTAGTTTTGTCAGTGCCAAAGAGTTGAGTCACGAAGTAGAAAAGGGGGCTCCTATCATCATCCTAGTGGCAAGAGAAACCCCTAAGGACTCCAGTCAGTCGATCCCTCCCGAAGTCACCCCTATGCTTAGGGAGTTTGCTGACGTTTTTCCTGAAGATCTCCCTGACCAACTGCCCCCAATGCACGACATACAGCATGCCATTGATTTGGTCCCTGGGGCAAGTCTTCCCAACCTGCCGCACTATCGGATGAACCCTACTGAACACGCGGAGTTGAAGAGGCAGGTTGACGAACTCCTACAAAAGGGTTTCATCAAGGAGCGTATGAGCCCTTGTGCGGTCCCCGCCCTACTGATGCCTAAAAAAGATGGGACATGGCGTATGTGTGTAGATAGTCGCGCCATCAACAAAATAACAGTCAAGTACCGTTTCCCTATCCCTCGACTGTACGACATGCTGGATATGATGTCCGGAGCTACCATCTTCTCCAAGATTGACCTGAAGAGTGGCTATCACCACATTCGTATCCGTCCTGGCGACGAGTGGAAGACTGCGTTCAAGACTAAGGATGGACTATATGAATGGATGGTTATGCCCTTTGGGCTGATTAACGCCCCGAGTACCTTTATGAGAGTTATGACGCAAGTACTCCGACCATTTATGGGTAAATTCTTTGTGGTGTACTTTGACGACATACTTATCTATAGTCAATCTCGGGCGCAACATTTGGACCACCTGCGTCAAGTCTGTACTGTGTTGAGAAAAGAAGAGTTGTATGCCAATCCAAAGAAGTGCATGTTTCTCACAACTCAAGTCCAATTCTTAGGATTTGTTGTCTCTATCGAGGGAGTCTCTGCGGACCCCGAAAAGGTCAAAGTTATCGAAGAGTGGCCTGAACCCAGGACTATTCGTGATCTCAGAAGTTTCCATGGGCTAGCCACCTTTTATCGTCGGCTCACTAAAGGGTTCAGCACCATCATGGCCCCAGTGACTGACTGTTTGAAGTAGGGTGAATTCACTTGGTCTAGTGCCGCCACGAGAGCATTCATTGAAATAAAGAAAAGGATGGTTGAGGCCCCTGTCATGCGTCTCCCTGATTTTTCTAAGGTTTTCGAAGTGGCTTGCGACGCATCTGGGCTTGGGATAGGTGGAGTCATTTCCCAGGAAGACTACCCGGTCGCCTATTTTAGCGAGAATCTAAATGACACTCGACAGAGGTACTCCACCTATGATAAGGAGTTCTATGCGGTGATTCAATCACTTCGCCATTGGCGACATTACCTCTTGCCGCAAGAATTCGTCATTTTTTCTGATCATGAGGCCCTCCGTTATATTTACTCCCAGAAGAGACTGAATGCGCGACATGGTCGATGGGTTGAATTTCTCCAGGACTACACTTTTAGTTTACGCCACAAACCGGGAGTTAAAAATAAAGCTGCTGATGCGCTCAGCCGTCGTGTGTTCATCCTTTCCAAATTAACCACGGCAGTTGATGGGTTTGCTAGGATAAAAGTCGAGTATGAGTCATATCCCGACTTTAGCAAAACCTATGCGCTATTGAGAGACGGGACCCTGTCTGAAGTTGATGGCTATCTCATACATGATGGATATCTGTTCCGGGGACGAAAGTTGTGCATCCCACGAACATCCTTACGTGAGTTTCTCGTATGGGAGTTGCACGCTGGAGGTCTTGCCGGACATTTTGGAAATGAGAAAACGATTGAAGCTGTAGAATATCGGTTCTATTGGCCAAGCCTGAAGCGCGATGTTGCTAGGCACGTTGGGAGATGTCACACCTGTCAGCTAGCCAAGCAGCACAAGCAAAACACTGACTTGTACACTCCTTTACCGGTCCCAAATTGCCCATGGCAAGATATCAGCATGGACTTCGTACTAGGCCTTCCGAGGACTCTAAGAAAACACGACTCGATTCTGGTCGTCGTGGATCGTTTCTCCAAAATGGCCCATTTCTTGCCCTGCTCCAAAACATCTGATGCTTCGAGGGTGGCTAAAATTTTCTTCGACGGTATCGTCAGATTGCACGGTCTTCCCAAAACCATTGTTTCTGACAGGGATGTCAAGTTCACCAGTTTTTTCTGGAAAACCCTGTGGCACAAGTTGGGCACTAAGCTCCAGTTTTCTACCGCTTTCCACCCGCAAACCGATGGCCAAACCGAGATAGTGAATCGAAGTCTGAGGAACCTTTTGCGCACCTTGGTAGGTGAACATGTTGGGACTTGGGATCTGAAATTGTCCATCGCCGAATTTGCATACAATACATCTGTTAATAGGACCACTGGTTTGAGTCCCCATAAAATTGTGCATGGTTTTAAGCCTAGGCAGCCTATAGATCTCATCCCCATGGCTGACTATCATCGAGTCTCTGAATCAGCATCTGCATTTGCATCGCATGTCCAAGAATTACACAAGGAAATCAAAGATAAGATTGAGCAGAGCATTGCTAACTATAAGCAACGAGCTGACCTCAGGAAAAGGTTTAAAACATTTAATGTTGGCGATTATGTAATGGTCCGGATCCGTCTGGAACGATTTCCCTCGAGAACTGTTAAAAAGCTGCATGCACGCAGTGCGGGCCCTTTCCAAATCATAAAGAAACTGAATGGCAATGCCTATGCTATAGATCTCCCTGAAGATTTCGGCATCAGTTCCACCTTCAATATCGAGGACCTAGTGGCCTACAAGGGTCCTGACTTTAACCCTAGTAATCCTCTCATAGGTGAGCCTTCCCATGACCCAGTTTCTGAGAGCCCCTCCCTACCTCCACTTCCAGAAATTCCACCAAATTATGCAGCAGATAAAATAGATAAAATTATGGATGACGAGATTGTGTCCAGTAAGGACGGTGGCACCCGACGATATCTGATCCGTTGGAAAGGAAGACTCACCTCTGATGACACCTGGATTGACCGCAGCGATCTTCAGCAGTTGGATCCTGACACCTTGGAGCAGTACGAGAGTTTTGCAGATCCTCACTCGACGGGGTCAAGCTCTCTCCCACCTGGGGAGAATGATGGGGACATCGAGCCTCGGCCCTGGCGAGTGTACCAGCGCAGGAGGCGACATCTGAGCAAGTGGTTCTAGCCATGTTGGCTGCTTTGTTTTCTGTTAGGTCAAGTCCGTGTTTAGTGGACTTTTATTTTGCTTTTGTACTTTTAGTCCCACCTCGATTAGTGGGCTGTTTTGTCGGTCGTTGTAAGCCTATATATAGGCCTGTCATCTTTTCCTTCAGGATGCAATGAATAATAAAAATTTGTTTTCCTCCACATGCGTGTTGAGAGAAACCAGGGTGAGGTGTGTGAAGCCCAAACCCAAACCCTAGGCGTGTGAAACCCTAAGATCAGGCCAGTGTGTGAAACCCTAGCCCTCATCCCTTTCCTCCTCTCCCACCCGACCGGCCCAACCCTGCCTGTGCCGCCCTCCCTCCCAATCCCCTCCCTCCTCTCCTCTCCTCTCCTATCCCACCCGACCGGCCCGACCCCCCTCCCCCTGTGTCGCCCTCCCTCCCGATCCCCTCCCTCATCTCCTCTCCTCTCCCACCCGACCGGCCCGACCCCCCCTTCCCCTGTGCCACCATCCCTCCCAACCCCCTCCCTCCTCTCCTCTCCCACCCGACCAGCCCCGACCCTCCTTGCGTCGCCCTCCCTCCCGATCCCCTCCCTTCTCTCCTCTCCTTTCCCATCCGACCGGCCCGACCCCGCCCGCGCCACCCGAGCCAGCCCCGGCCCCGGCCGCCTCCCTGTGCCGCCGCCCTCGAGCCCCTCCCTCCTCTCCCACCCGACCGGCCCAACCCCATCCCCTCCCCTCCCCTTCCCGGCAACCAACCGAACCCCCTCCCCTTGCCGCCTGATCCCCTCCCCCTCCCTTTTCTCTCTCAACCCTCAGTAGGTGAGTTTCCTTTTCCCCCGGTCAATATTCGAGGGTAGCCCCAGTAATCGAATCTCCTAGGTTTTATCTATAAACTGTTGTTTCCCCCATGAACTGTGAGGTGTGTGCTTCTGTTAACCTTGTTTGCTACTAATTCTGATATTGCACGTGGAACTTTGCTAATAACCGGGCATATGTTATTTAACTATTTAAGCGTTGGAATACTGTCTGTATGCCTGTTCGGCTTTGCTTAAACCATTCACCACAGTAATTGTTTAAATTAATTTCCTGTTTCGGCTCGGAGCAAACTGGCGACCCTGTCGCCGCTCAACGAATCTTGAGTTCCCTGCTACACACACTGTCCCACATCAATCTCTATGAATGTTATTGCGTGTATTAAGCTCATCTTGGTCATTGGTCCATCGGTTTACCTTCTTGAAACATCTTCCAAACTTCTTACCTTCTTGAAGCATCTTCCAGACTTCCACAGATACAGCAAGGGCAATCTTATGCCAGTAAGATGGGGCCAGTTTCATTCAAAAAAGTAGGTTCCACAAAAGGATTGTGAAGGATTCAACAAGCGGCTGTCAACCTGACATCAACTCTCCCACACAATTTACCAACATTCCTAGGTCTCTACAGACATCCTCCATGAAGATTCAGTTGTGTTTTCATCATACAATTTATATTTGAAGTAATTAATCTATCGTTACTGACTTTGGTATTACAAAATCAAGATATTGAACGCCTTCATACCATCAATTGCCTGACTGATACACATCTCCAAAGATATAATCAAATTAAAAATAAAAGCAAGGAAACTAGTATAATTTCAAGCTTTCTATGCTAATTCTTAATGTTGTTGGGTAAAGATGAAATAGTTCAAACCCAATGTAAATTGTATTACTTTCGCTGCCCAAACGATTGAAAATAAGGAAGCAGATTGACACAAGACATAATGAACTCTAGGAATTGAATAAACAGAGCAAACAAGCACTGAATTAGCTCCTACGTCTATTTCGAATTACCAAGGCCCACTATAAAAGTGATAATGGACGTATGATTAACACCAAATAACACAAGGTCTTTTAACTCATTGAGCCCAAACACAATCATATCACTTAATGTAAAAACCTCTCCCCAAGGTATTTAATAGTATACCATACAAACCGGTGTTATTCATTTCAATACTGAGAAACACAAGACAAAAACAAATAGGTGCTTTTATAAACAGAAAAATCAGGACAACCAATGAAGAAATTAGGGTGTCCAGCAAGTCATGCATGCAAGCACGCATGCACACTTGTGCACACAGTTATGCATATATATAACAACATGCCACCCAGCAAAAATTTACTAGTTTTCTCCCCTTTCAAATTCTAACCACCATGTCCCAAGGAACACCTCATCCGTGGTCCCTAATATGTTTATCTCCAGCACCCAAGCCATTGAAAATGAACTCAACCAAATTCATTTGATATTCCTCATTATATTAATTGCACATGATCACACCATCTCAGTCGGCACTCCACTATATCCAGTGTTTTAAGTATCGTTATCGCTGTCGATATCGCCAAGTTACCTGGGAGAAAAATCGGGGATTAATCGCTATTTATCGCCAAATATCGCTAAAAATTAGTGAAAAGAGGACAAAATAAAGATTTTTTTAGAAGATTTTTTTATATATCTCTTTAGGATGTATAGATACACCATTATGATCAATAACATTAAAAAAAAATTATTTACTCTATGGGACACTCAATTTAGGCTCTATAGACGAGTCTGTGAACTATCCGACACTTTCTGTAAACTGAACTTTTAGAAACTTTGCAACAGATCGGATGTAATTCAAGTTTTTCATTGGGTTTAAATAGATGAAAACCCATGAATCCAAATTAATTTCATGATAATCATGATGAATCACATCAAACTTGATGCGATTCAAGTTTATCATCTATTCTTCACGAAAATCTACTTATGAAATTTCAGAAATTAAAAAAAAAAGGATTTGAAAACATACCTCAACTTAGAAACTTGGAAGAAACCCCAAATCCGTGAAGGGAGGCTTCAAATCCACCAAGAACAACAAATGAAGGGTTTAGATTTGGTTTAGATTTTATTTAGAAACCTAAATCAAACAAAAAAAAGGAATGAAGTGGGAAAAAAATAGGGTAAAGGGCTCTCCGGGCGATAATGGCAATAACTGGGCAACATCAGGCGACTTATCCCCTTTTGTCGGGAATCCAATAAAGGTTGGGAGCCAATTTATTACCGAACTTGGCGAAAACGGCGATATTGGGCGATACTTCGACTTTTCTCCCAAAACACAAGAATTTAACATGTTTTGGTGTCGGAGCCTGGTGATATGTGCTAGTAGTTGCCCCTAGCTTGGGCCAAGGACTAGGCGCCTGTACTGGTCTTCACTAAAAGCTTTTTGGGCTACTTTAGCTCATTGGTTGCTCCTTTGATCTAGCGCGCATGACCTTCGCAATTATCGCCCACCTTCGCCCGTCGTTTTGTAGAGGCACCGAACGGGGGTGAGTATTTTATGCACCCAGAATTGCCCTCTCAGGGCTGATCGAATTTGAAGCAATCGGCCAACCAGGACGAGATCTTTCACGAAGGTGTTGGGAGTCTCCGTTGTACATAGATAGTGGGCGCATGTCCGAGGATGAGCATGCCCAGATTACACCCTTGGCTGGAGCCCGAGGTTGCGAGATTTCGAGCTCGCCGCCTTAGCTGACTCTTGTGGCTTGCGGATTCAAGTCCGACGCCTTGGCTAGCACCCGAAGTCTACAACTTCAGGCTCGCCACCTTGTATGGTGCCCGAAATGTATAGCTTCCAGTCCGCCGTTTTGGCTAGCCCCTGTAGCTTGCGGATTCGGGCAACGCCGCCTTGGCTGGCGCCTAAAATCTACAGTTCTTGGGACTGCCGCTTTGGCTGGCGCTCTAATGTGAATGCAATTTTGTTCAGCCTGTTTGGCGCTCGCTCGATGTCTTTAGCAATTCGGTCCCACTGCTTTAGAAAGTGACGTCGTTGGTTAACACTTGCTTAATGATGAGACCACTTAGCATGCCTCTTTGGCGATCACCCAATAACACAGTAATTCGGTTCCATCGCTTTATAAAACGACGCCTTTGACTTGGTGCTCTCCTGATGATGAGACCCTTTAGTGTCGCCTCTTTGGCTATCGCCAGGTGAAATGGCCATTTTGTACCAACTTTTTGGTACTTGACGTTGACGTTTATTGTGGCACTTCTGGTCCCACCCCTTTGGCTCTCGCACAAAGCTTTCGGCTTGGAATTGTGGGCCAAAAGTCTCATTTTTTGGTTAAGTTCAGCTTCCCATTGGGAATCTCACCAAATGAGTTTGTCCTATTTTGGATACATGTGGGGCCGACTCGTGAATAACCCAAGTTGCAAGTTGTTTCCATATTGATTGCACAATGAATATTCATCATCCTCGTACCAAGTGCTCAATCTCCTCTTTATAAAGAGGGGACTCTCTCTCCCAACGGCCAACCAAATTTTTCCACCCCCTTTGTTTGGCTACAAAATTTTCTCTGCTCTGGTGTCATTTGCTCCACCACTGACGCGATGTTGCTACAGCATTGTCATCTAAGAGTCGTTCCTCCTCCGGTGATGTCTCATCTTTCCCCCACCACCTCTATTGATCAGGCTACTTGGGGAACGACACTTCAAAATGAGTCGGCAGGTGAAGTTTCATTTGAGATGGGGCCTATTGGGTCTCACTCGCCTTTTCCTAAAGGGATGGGTGATGCCAGCGACTGAGAGACTTCAAGGATCGGGTCTAGACCGTTGATAGCTGGTGAGGCTATCGCCCTCCCGTTCGAGGCCGCATTGGTTGAGGATCTCATCAACATGGTCGAGCTTGATCCTCAAGAGTTCGAGGGCGTTTCGTCATGTCATCGAAATTTGATCCGTTTCCCTTCTTCAAAATGTGCAAGAGGTGTTTGGCGGTTCGATCGCTATACACGAGTTTGCAGAGCAAGAGGAAAAGAATACATCAACATATATCCATATCCAATGTAACAAGCTTTATACCAACTATCTCAAATAGAGCAACCACAAAAACAAAAGAGCCTAAATGAGTCCATCTATAAATCCCGATGAACAGAAAGGTCTTACACAATTTTATGCATGCAAGGATAAGAATCATAAGATGGCACTTATTTAGTAGCCTTAATCGATTTAGACACCCAAAAGAAAATCATTTATTAATTAATCTAGAACTATGGGAGTCAAAACCCATCACATCTCCTTGAAAACAGGAATTTATTATTAACTTTTTTTTCCTTCCAATCGGGATCCACCATAAGGATTGGATTCTCTTATACAAAAGGAGATTCTAGTCCATAAACTTAAGTGATATGGTCAAGTGGAATTTATCCACCATTGGCCCAAGTTTTATGATAAAGCCAACTTGACGTTTTGCAAATAAGTTCCCTTTTTATCAAACTTTAAAAAAATTCTCTACATGCTGAAAAATATCTAAAGAACTCTAAAAATATATATAAAAACAACATAAGGTACAGAACCACTAAAAACCAAAGGACATCTATAAGACTAAATATGGACTCAAATTGACCAATTACTCAAGCTTCTTTTTGTCTTTAAAGTGTCCTATGAATGCTCCTTCATTAATTCAATATAGTCTTATAAGAGAAGGCTCAGAAAGAGTTTTACAGGTTTAAAAGTCAAATTTTAAGTGAAAATCAGTTGACAGATCTGGACCCAATCAATAATGGCAAACAAATTATATGAAAATTTAAAGATAATTAAGGTGATACAGATATGAAGTTGTGGAAGGTGAAGGGGCTATTTGTATTACTTCCAAATCAGTTCTTGGAGTCAATAAGGGGCTGTTGTAAAGATATATCACAGAAGTGTTTTCCATGCAGAAACATGAGATATTCATGAACTTTCATGAAATAAGGATAAGACAAGCAACACGAGCAGAAATAAGCTCTTGAAGTTGGCTTGTAGAAGAATTGATGAAGTAGTAAATATAATTGGAAAAATGTAGAATAATAAATAAGTATAAGAAGAGAGATTGAGAAACATGCTCACAATTTTGACGCATGGACATATCATTGCAGCAATAACATAGAGAGATAGAAGAAATAATGGGAAGAAAAATAAGTAAAGATAACAGTAAACAAAATATAAGAAATTCCGCAACTGAGTTTAAGGAAAGGAAAGCAAGAAACTTAAGAATAGAGAAAAAGAGAAGAGAGAAATAGGCCAGATAAGAGGAACACACCTCAAACTAATCAAACAATCTTTCATTCGTCGAATCTATCAAATGAGTGGTTCACATTTCTTCTTAAATAAATTGTCTTATAAGAATTTGAACCCATAAGTATTAAAGCTAAAGCAAACTGCATAAATCCCAACTCCCATACTTTGCATCATCTAAAATAGTAAAGAAAATGCATGAGATAATATTGAGAAAGAAAATCTAATTCTATCCAATCTTGGTCAGCTCTTAATCTTATCAGTTCTCCACCCTCCTGATATCATAGTATCCAACAGACCTTTGAGCCTTGTTTGGGTCTCGTTTAAGCATTAAGCATGGATGAACCCCAACTAAAGCCTGATTGATGCCCTGGAACATCTGGGTACATAACTGGTCAAGAAGCAAATTAGAGCCAATAATGAAAAGTACAAAACTGCTATGAACAAGCACCATTGGAAAGTGACCTTAGAACTAGGAGGCTTTGGGGCCTATGATAGGTGAACACCACAAGTTAATCCACAAGAAGTTCAGCCTATACAAGTTTTGTTGAAGATCAATAGTAATGCCTATCAGCTAAAATTTCGAGCACTAAGATATTAGACATGTACAAGGTTCAAAATCACGGTATCGGTTGCGGTATCGGTCTGTCCTAAACCGATATGTACCAGCCAGTATGTACCGGTATCGGCCGATTCGGACCGATACCGGTTGGAAAAAAAACCCAAAAATAAATAAATAAATAATAATTTAAATCTGTCGGTACCGGCCTGAACCGGACGATACGAACCAGTACGTACCGGTATTGGCCGGTACGGGCTAGGTATCAGGATCGGGACCTCGGGTGTTGTACCGATCTCGAACCGGGCAAAACCGGTACGTACCGATATCGGCCAATATTTCAAACCCTGCTCACATCATGTCCGAAATCAATCCATCCTACTTCCTAGCTAATATTATATGGTAACGCATGAATGACCTCATATTATGAGGCACAACTCTCTCTCTCTCTCTCTCTCTCTCTCTCTCTCTCTCTCTCTCTCTCTCTCTCTCCCTAGCTAAAAATTCTATGGTTACGGACCAACAATCACCTCGAGGAAACCTGCCCAAAGATTAGAACTTCCAAAGGCATTTGTAAGTTTCCCATATTCAATAAAAATAAATGCTACAATCACACAAATTACAAGGAACCTAAAATCATCTCGCTTTCCTAAATTTGGTCAAAAATAAACCGTGGCAAACTTAATCCCTTCACAATATTTTAGAAATAAATTAGTTTTACAAAAAAAAAATTCAAATGTAGAGCGCAGTTCCACCAAACAGTACAGGAAGAAATTAATCAAAAGCTTACTTTCGGTAGCCGTCTCCTGCGCCTCGCAAACCACCGCTCTCCGGCGGACAACCCCCGCGCTCGCCGCGGCCGCCCTCAGAGGACGCCTTGTGATTCGCAGGCCCCTAAATTCGGGCAAGAGATGGGTTCCCCGGCGGCCGAGAGCCGCGGAAGCCAGCGCCGCGGCTGCCCTTGGTGCAGAAGCCGCTCTGAAACCGGGACGAGGGCAGGGGACAGCGAGGGACTCGAGGACGGCAGCGGCCATGGGAGAAGAGGGGAAGATGGATTTCTGGGATTAGGGAGACAAAAGAGATCACACGGATTTCTCCAGTCACTAAAATCTGGGGATGTCGTGCCCCCCCCCCCCTTCCAACTGTTAGCATAGTTGGGGAGACGTAAATGAGGTCACGACTTCGAACACCAGTGGCGGTTGTTTGTGTTTGAATGGTAATGTCACACCGTGTATAGAAGAGTTATGATAGGCAGAGCCCAGTAAATAGGCCCCATCAACAGGCTCCAGTACGTGGCAAACATCTAACAGGCCAACTCTAATATAAGGAAAAGATGATAAAGGTCAAACGTCTTAAATATTCTTAGCAGCAGACTTTTATACGTGGCAAACATCTAACGGGCCAGCTCCCATATCAATCAGATTTTTTAAATCATATTTTTTTGAAGAGTTGGGTTGTCGACTTTAAAAATTCATAACTTTTATATATATATCAAAATTTAAAAAAAATTATTAAAAAGTGGCATATTTGGGTTATTTATAATTATCCTCAAATATCACATAATTCGATAAATGTATCTTAATTATAGGTCAGTCTTGTGTCCGATTTTTTTTCTCAGAATTTTATAGCACCATGGGTCTAGTTTTGTAGGGCTTGATGAGTAGATTCAAAAAATACAAAATATATTTTTTAAAATTTTGTTATATATAAAAAAATTAGTTATGGATTTTTTTAAGTATATATGTAACCCTCTTCCCAAAAGAAAATGACCAAAAGTGGGACTACAACATCAATGGCCCCAGTGGCGGAGTCAGGATTTTTCAAAGGGAGGGCACACAATAATTCTAGCGGTTGGATACATTTCATAAATATAAATTTTTTACTAGTGGGAACCCAAAATCTTCATTTTTCATCCATAACAAAAAAGAAAAAAAAATAGAGATATAAAAACTTCTAGTACATGGAATAAGATTGAAAAGTAAGATTTCAATTAAAAAAAGTCAATTACAATTGTCCTCTGCGAGTTTTCATAGTCTAAAAGCGGTTCATGATGACCTCATTATCAATTGTATCAAATACATGCATCTCTCTCAATATAGGTGACCAAGTTATTACTCATCCACTGGTCTCCCATTCGATTACGCAATCGAATTTTCACAATTTTCATAGCAGAAAAAGGCCCTTCAATAGTAGCTGTTGCAACTGGTAGGATTAATGCCTGAATTTTTCTTTTTTCCCCCAAATCTTGCTCGAATTTTTCCCCCCTAATTTTCAATTAATGCCGAATCATAACTTGAGCTCTATGAGTATACATGGATTGAACGACGGCAAGGATGAAAAATCTCCGACGAGGCGACTCACGCAATCATGGCGTCATGCGAGCACCTCCTATGGCTCCGGCCAGTCGTAGAAGCAAGCACCGGCCAGAATCTGCAACAAGGGGGCGGGTTGCGGGAGGCGTTTAGGTGGGCCACGAGCAGTGCTTGGGCAAAACGAATGGGAGGAGAGAGGAGAACCAAAGCAGGGGCCAAGGGCGGCGAGGCTGCACAATTAGGGCTTCGTCAGCATCGAACGATTCCCCTAAATCCACCCGTCTCGTCGCGATGCTGCTTCGAAATTTTGGTTTCACGAGTGCACGATTCGCACCACACGGTTCGCATGGAAAGGGTGGGACAAACCCTCTCCGGGTCCTAGAGAGAGAGATTCAAAGAGAAATAGAATTCCATCTCTTTTCTCATAGCACGGGTCACAGGACTTTGCAGTCCATGCCGCTCGCATATGATGCTCCAGCAAGGAGGGACACAATTGTATTTATCAAAATATGGGGGGAGATTTTTAAAGGCACATATTAAAAAAAAATTTGGGGGAGGGGGGGGGGCCTAAATCCGCCCCTGAAAGGCCCCATCAGCAAGGGTAGAAGGATCTTTAATTTAGGTGGACTGACTTGGACTGCCATGTCAGGGAACCTACGGGGGGCCATTAGAAGGTGAGACATGGATCATTTCTCTTTACATATTACAGGCTAGCCTTGGACAGTGAATCCATAGCACACTTATGACCATCCACCAAAAAAAGGTAGAGAAAAAAATTGGGATGTTAGATTAGATGAGAGAGAGAGACAGAGAGAGAGAGAGATCCCAGCCCGGCAATGCGAAATCATAGTTACATAAAATGCATGAGACTAATAGAACGACTCACACCTTGATGTATCCTCCTCTTCTAAGCATTGGCAACCACTTAGGCAAGATACTCTCAAGTAGGTGGCTGGGGAGTTTCGTCGCCGCTATGTTGTAGGTATGCCTGTCAATCTGGCCCTTTGGAGAGGGTACCCTGCCCGATCCCACCTTCCAAAAGCCCTCTAAAGTCTTGCTCACCAATGACCAGAGGGGTGGGCTGGACCGGCCCAATTTTGATAAGCCCTCCAAGATGAGGGAAAGTTATGATCCGGCTCTGCTAGGCCCTGCCCTCCAAATACATAAAATATATAATGTATAATACTTATTAAGAGGCTAAATCAATGATTGAGTGGGACTAATCAGTCATTAATCGGTCACTCACTGTAACCCTATAGGAATTGGAGTTATCAAGTTTGGATATATTAGTATTAGAAGTGTTATATAACACTCATAAGACTTATAATTATTTTTTAAGTTGTATTATCGGTTTTAAACACGAATAAAAGAGTGGGGTTTTAAATGAATACCAAAAGCCTAAAGGCATTGGCATATGAGTAGTTTAGGGAGAGAAAAAAAAAAGATTTAACCCTTCCGTAATGATCGAACTGAATCAATAGATATGTCGATAATCCTTATCTTAGTGATATTAATTTGACCCTTTATCAGCCTTGACCCTTGAATGGTCGAGCTAGGGCCCATTATTTTCTAGCCCTGAAGGGCTAGGGCCGGGCTATGACCTGCCACCTAAAACAAATGGTTGGACCCGATTTGATCCCAACCCTGCCCTGGCCCTGAAGGGCTAGGGCCGGGCTAAGACCTGCCACCTAAAACAAAGGGCCGGACCTAATTTGTCACAACCCTGCCCTTTGACAGGCCTAGACGTAGGAAGCCGGTAACCAAGGACGAATCTATTAGTGGGACCGAGACTTGAGAATAGCCTTTCAGGAGTCGCAGCCCGCCTATCCAAAACCCACAACCCTCCATCCCAGCCCGCCTCAGCCTAGCCAAGTGAAGTCACGACTCGTGGGTGAATAAAAAAAAAAGCTGATGCAACGAGCCCAGCCAGATCTTGAGCGACGAGCATGGTCCCCTTTTTCTGTCAAGTGGTGATCATCCTCTTCTCTTCGCGCACAATTTTGGTCCGATTAGAAGGAGCCAAATGGGGCTAAGCTTCGCTTAATCACCTTTGAATGCCTTTGACCTCTCTTATGCGGGCTCAACGCCGAAATCCGTGGCTAACTGGTTGTGATTTCAAAATCAAAGGTAACCCCTCTTTCTTTCCCTTGAAAGAATCTGATCTAAGATTATAAATATGGGATTAATTAGTTGGGATTATGGCCTCATTGTTTGGTGGTCACCTCGTGGGTTTTTTTTTTTTGAAATTTTGCATCTATGAAAGGCTCTCCAGGGGAGGTCCCAAAAAGTCAAACACCACTTTGATTGGAAGACCCAATTCAAATCTTATGGTGCACTTTATGCTACAGATAACTCTTTTAGGGGTCCTTAGTTGATCAAACATAAGCTAAAATTTTGTGTTTTCATTTGTGTGAAAACTAGAATTTTTTTGTTGGGTTGTTTGATTCTGTTGTTTCTGTTGATTCTGTTGTTGCTACAGATATGTGAATAAATCTGCTACTCCATGAATGGGTGCTTTTATGATAATGGTGGGATCGGAACCAAGTCGCCACCGAACTCAGTTAGAGCACCGCCCGACCAAAAATTTGAGAAGATTTGCCCCAAAACTCGGACAGTGAGTTCATAAATTTTTGGGTCGGCGACTTTGACCCCGAACTAGGGGTGTAAAATGGGTCGGGTCGGGTCTAGAGATGTCAAGCCCGGATAGGCCCGTCGGGCTCATTGGGCCGGGCCGGGCCAAGGGTCTAGCCCGGATATATATATATATATATATATATATATATATATATATATATATATATATATATATATATATATATATATATATATATATATATATATATATATATATATATATATATATATATATTTGAAATTTTGGGTCGGATTTGGGCTTAAAACAAAGTATGCTTAATTTAAAAAATTTATACATAGTGGGGTTTGAAGGCTAAACTTCTAAAAGTGTTATAGCAACTATAACCACTACAACATAATCCTTTTATATTTTGTACACCCAGTTTATATTTATATAATAATTAAGTACATAGTATTTATATCGGGCTTTTGGGTTTTCTTTCGGGTCGGGCTTCGGGCCAAGCTGCGGGCTTAAGGTGGCGGCCTGGGCCCGGCCCATGGTATGTTCGGGCCGGGTTCAAACCGTTGACTTTCGGGCCGGGTTCGGATCGGTGGGCTTTTTTTACACCCCTACCCCAAACCATAAATTCCTAGGTACCCCCTTGCTACCCACAAAACTAGAGAGAGAGAGAGAGAGAGAGAGAGAGAGAGAGAGAGAGAGAGAGAGAGAGAGAGAGAGAGAGAGAGAGAGAGAGAGAGAGAGAGAGAGAGAGAGAGAGAGAGAGAGAGAGAGAGAGAGAGAGATTGGAAAACGCTAATATATTTGAATCGCTCATCTTTGATGCAATGTTTTCAAAACCGGACTGAAAGGCGAACCGAAAAAGCATCTGGTCGACCCTTGGCAAGAGCTTCGAGCGACAACATATCGCAAATCCGACAGTTACCGTGAAGAACAAGTACCCGCTACCTCGTATTCATGACCTTTTTGATCAGTTGAAGAGAGCACAATACTTCTCGAATATTGATCTTCGGTCAGGCTATCATCAACTCTGGATGAGAGAGTCTGATATTTCCAAGACTGCTTTTCGTACTAGGTATGGTCACTTCGAGTTCCTAGTTATGCTTTTTGGACTGAAGAATGCTCCAGTAGTATTCATGGATCTGATGAACAGAGTATTCTGATCATACTTGGATCAATTCATCATAGTGTTCATTGATGATGTTTTGATCTTTTCCAAGACTAGAGAGGAGCACCTGAGAGTGGCCCTAGAGACGTTTAGGCAGCACCAGTTTTTTGCTAAGAGGAGCAAGTGTGAGTTTTGGCTTTCCGAGGTAAAGTTCCTTGGACACGTCATCTCTAAAGACGGTGTGTCTGTGGATCTCGCTAAGGTTGAGGCAGTACTTGATTGGGAACAACCGAAGTCTGTGTTTGAGATCCGCGGCTTCTTAGGTCTTGCTGGTTATAACCGCCGATTCGTAAAGGATTTCTCTAGCTTGGCATCTCCTTTGACTTGATTGACCAAGAAAGGGGTCAAGTTTGAGTGGAGCGAGAAGTGTGAGCTATCTTTTCAGGAGTTAAAGAAGAGGCTGACCTCTGCACCAGTGCTTACCATTCCAGTCAGTGGAATAGATTATGTCGTCTACACAGATGCCTCCTTGTCTGGATTGGGGTGCGTGATAATGCAATATGGAAAGGTTGTTGCTTATGCATCCAGGCAGCTGAAGACACACGAGGAGAATTATCCGACTCATGACTTGGGGCTAGCAGTCGTGGTCTTTGCAGTGAAGATTTGGCGCCATTACCTATATGGAGAGGCTTTTGAGATACTGTGTGACCATCAAAGTCTACATTTTATCAGTACTCAGAAGGACCTCAACATGAGACAGTGACGTTGGGTCGAAGTGTTGAAGGACTTCGACTTCTCTCTTTCTTATCATCCGGGCAAGGCGAATGTAGTTGCAGACGCTTTGAGCCGGAAGTCTTGCAGTGTGTTGATCCGTTTGTCTGTGGAACGGGCAGAGTGGATGGTGACCATAGCTGAGTTTGGGCTGGTTGTGTGTAAAGAGCCAAATCGTACCCTCCTTTGTAGTATTCGAGCTCAGCCCAACTTGGTATGTAGGGTGATCTCGGAGCAGAGAGAGGATTAGCAGTTGAAGGATGTTCATGCCAGTTTGTCAGCAGGAGAATCAGTAGAGAGCTTTGCAGTAGGGGTTGATGGTGGTCTCCGCTTCCAGGATAGACTGTGCCTTCCCGATAAGCGGGAGCTCAGGGCCGAGGTTTTGGAGGAGGCGCACAAGTCTAAGTTCACGGTACATCCGAGTAACACCAAGATGTATCGTGATCTACGGAGGCAGTATTGGTAGAGAAGCATGAAGGTGGATGTCGCCAGATTCGTCGCTAGGTGCCTTACCTATCAGCAGGTGACGGCCGAGCACCAGAAGCCCACAGGTCTATTGCAGTCTCTACTTGTAGCAGAGTGGAAATGGGAGCATGTGACCATGGATTTCGTGTCAGGTCTACCGCTGACACGAAACCACCACGACTCTGTTTGGGTGGTGGTCGACCGGTTGACTAAATTAGCACATTTTTTGCCGGTTCACACCATGACTTCTCTTCACGATCTTGCCACGTTGTACGTGAAGGAGATTGTCAAGCTGCATGGAACCCCAGTCTCTATAGTTTCAGATCAGGATCGAAGATTCGAGTCTCAGTTCTGGAAGTTCCTGCAACATGCTTTGGGTACAAAGTTTTGTCTCAGTATGGTGTTCCACCCACAAACTGATAGGCAATCTGAGAGGACGATTCAGATTCTCGAAGATATGCTCAGGGCGTACGTGCTTGATTTCAGAGGTAGTTGGGAGAGTTACTTGCCACTGGTGGAGTTTGCTTATAATAACGGCTTCCAGGCGAGCATAAGCATGGCACCCTTTGAGGCTCTCTATGGGCGACCTTGCCGGTCTCCCACTTGTTAGACTGAGGTTGGCGAGAGTAGTTTGCTGGGGCCAGAGATTGTGCGGCAGACTACAGAAAAAATTCAGGTGATCAAGGAACAACTGAAGGTAGCTCAAAGCAGACAGAAGAGCTATGCCAACGTTCGTAAGCGCCCATTGGAGTTCGAGGTTGGAGGTCAAGTCTTCCTACGAGTCTCTCCGCAGAAGGGCATCTTTCGTTTCGGAAAGTGTGGGAAGTTATCCCTAAGGTTCTTTGGGCCTATTGAGATTCCGGAGAAGGTGGGGACAGTGGCGTACCGTCTGGCCTTGCCACCACAGCTCTCCAAAATGCACGATGTCTTCCACGTTTCGATGCTCAGGAAGTACGAGCCGGATCCTTCCCATGTTCTAAAATGGCGTGATATCCAGCTTAGTCATGATGTTTCTTTTGAGGAGCTTCCTATCCGTATCTTAGCTTCTAAGGAAAAAGTTTTGTGGACAATGACCATCCCTATGGTTAAGGTGTTATGGCAACATCATTTAGAAAGTGAGGCCACTTGGGAGTTGGAGTCAGAGATGCGGTCGCAATACCCGAGTTTGTTTTCAGATATCATCGACGGGTGAATTTCGGGGTTGAAATTCCTTTTAGAGAGGTATGATATAACGACACGTAATCTTTTCTTTATTAAATAATTGGTTGTAGGGTGTTTTCCTTTTTGGTGTACCGTGTCAAGTTGCCGAGCGAAATTTTAGTGTGTTTATCGGGTAACCAACACTGGTCTTTCTTTGATTAACTTGCATATGGTTTGTTACTGCTCAGTACCAATCTTTTTTTTTTTATCGATTCTTGTTAATTTCTTTTGTAACTATACAATTGCATTAAAATCTACTATTTATGGTTTTGATCCGAATTTCTGATGAAGTTTGGGATTTCGGAAGTAGCAAGAACTATATAATAATTCCTTACTTGAGTCCAAACCCATTGATTCCGAAATCGTGAGAATCAGACGATATTTGATTAGTCAAACAGGGTCCTACAATTTGCTTTTTATTTAAATAAAATAATATTGCTATATTAAGCAAGTACTTCAAAACACTTTCAAAACCTCGATCGATGGCTCGGATGGATCCGGGAATTTTTCTGAGTAACTTTCATATATAAAGTTTTTCCTAATTATTAGTATATATTTTTATACCAATTAAACAAAAAGAAAAGAAAAGAATAGTACTCCATGAACAGTAACCGCGAGCTTACTGTTCACAGAGCACTCCCTATTGCAGAGCTCAGCCCCCTTCATCCGATCAGTGATCGAACGGCCCATAATCAAGCCCCCTTTTCCTCCACTTTCTCCCCGTGCATATAATGAACACCATCCTTTCATCAGATCTTGAAATAGGATCGTCTTCGTTCCTTCCCCTCTTCTTAGCCTTTCAAGGTGACGGCCAACCACTCCTTAAATCCGATCAAAGATTGGACGGCCATGACTTCTTTCCCCTTTCCTTTCTATCTCTTCTCTGAGGATCTGTTTGCCCCCCTTTTTACTTGGGATCGCAGTAAAATAGATTTCAAACCCATGCAATCAGTTAAAACAAAATCTGATTTGTTGTTATCTCTTCTCCCTCTCTAAATATTTCAGATATGCAACAACCCCTTTTATTGTTATCCGAATCAGGTAACAAACCCCCAATACCTTGATATTTTCTCTCAAACTCTATCTCCTTTTTTTTTTTTCTCTATAAAACAAATGACTGCAACCCAAAAACCTCCATTAAAATGCAGCCATCCTCCTCTTCCTCTTGTTCGTTTGTTTTCGAGGCAAAGGTGTAAGGAGCAGTTGCATCCACCTTGCAAGAAGGAATGGAGGGCAGCCACGATCTCCTCTGTACTTTCTTTCTTCCATTGATCAACTCGTCTACCTCGTTCATCTTTTCAGGTGATTTTATTCGTATTCATACCCGATTTTTAACAAAAAAAAAGGGATGTGATAATAATCATCCTCTTCAAATCGCAGATCTTTGTCTCCAACACTCTGAGTTTCGTTTGTGATCGTTTGAATGAGATCATTTCGGTCGAGGCGAGGACTCCCCGATCCTTCAAATTCAGATGATTTCCTTCACGGGGTTATTACTAATCGGTTAATTAATTATATATATTAAATATTTTTTTTAGCATAATATTGTATCATCTAGATTCTTATATATAAATAATATTCCCTTTGAATGAATAAATCATTATAGAACTCAAATGTTCTTTTCATTTTATGGATAATGATTAGTCAATTTTTATTACTATGCTATTTAATCGGCTTTCATTGTAACTAGTGGTGGGTAATTTCATATTGCAAATTTCAAAACCAAATATTTTCAAATTATATTTCAATCTAAGTTTTGAATTTTAATATGGATCTACCACTACCTTGACCCATGTTCTATAACCAAAATATAGCAATATGCTAGGGCCTACACTACCCAAAGTCTTTTTTTGAAATTATTTTATTATTTTTATATTATGCAAGCTATAAGTAGAGTCAAGTGTTACCTCGTTAGTCCTCGTTAGGACATGAGTATGGTAGAGATTTAATATTAATAGAAAGCAAATAGTTGTAGGAGATGGACCGCTACAGTTATTTGGCAAAGGACATTGTATCATTCCCTCGCCGTTTTACCTTGACGGGAGGGGCATAATCGAAAAAATATAAATAAATTAACCTAAACTAAACAGGTGATACTATCTTCCTGGAAGCCACCTAGTGGTGATCAAGAAAAGTTAACAAGCTGGGCTCGATGCTCCTCTATGAGAGACGAAAAAAATCTTAGTTTGGCCAACTAGGGAAAGCAGTTACTTGGGCCGGTGTAGGACTAAGGAGGTGTTTGAGTGAACCGGTTTGAAAATCACCCCTTTAGTAACGTGTTGTCGATCTGCGGTCTTCAGGGACAAAGCTGACGGTCCATTTAATAGGCTAACCAACTTGGTTAATCAAATAATTCACATTTCTAAATAACTTATAGGTTTATAGAATTTGATGAGATATGAGAAATGTTGGGCTTAGAAGTCGATCAATTATCTTATAAATTATCAATTTATCTTTAGAAGTTAAAAGTAGATAAAAATCTTCTATTAACCGTGGATTATCACTGCGATTGACACCCATATTTGGGTGCAGGTTAGTAGTAGCAGCAGTAGATCTTCAGTTCGATAGCCGTCGGTGCTAGTACAGCAGTGTAAGTGCGCTGGAGCGTCAATAAGCAGTCAATGACACTTGACAATTTTTCTCATTTTTTTTCTTCCGCTAGTAGTGGACCATGCTTGGAATAATTTTATTGAGACTTGTATTATTTTGTTGGATAGCAATTAGTTTCTGGACTCTGAGTTTTGAAGTCTTTGATTTAGTTCATTTTGTCATTGCTATCTCTTTTATCTCTATGGGGTTTACTTAGTATAATTCAAAAAGAAAAATTTTACCACCTATTCGCATCCCCTATTCTGAGTTGTTCTATTCCATTTTGGGACTACTCAGAGTATGGGGCATGACACCAGCTTTTGATCCCATTCCAGTTTCTAAGAATGCATTCATTGGTGATTTTAACATATATAGATTCTCTGTAAGGATTATGAAAATCATTAATGAGAATTGGCACCACCTAATCCCCTGCTCTCCCCTCCCCTCTACTCAGACTTACTGGCTCTGGGCAACCCGTTGGGATTGGTACCCAGTGTTTGTCTAAAGAGAGCACGATAGTGATAGACAAGTTGGTTTTAAATTGCAAAAAAATAAAAAATTGTTGATGCAACAATAAACAAGGATAAGACATCGTGTGGTTTGGTAGTCAAGGACGATAAGGGTAGCATCCTTAGATGTGAGAGCAAGGTGTTTGGTGCTTGCTTCTGGCCCCTTTGGAGACTGAGGTTTTGGCTATGAAAGAAGGTATCTTTCTCCTTCGTCAACTTATGGCAAACTTGATAGTACTAGAAGGTGATAACCTGACAATTACTATACTCATATTGGAGGGGGATTCCACCTTAGAGCATCTCCAACCGGCTCCGTAGGCGAGCTCTGAAGGCCGCGTGGCACTCCGAATGGAAATAGGCGCTCCAACCGGCTCCGAAGGATGCTCTGAAGGCCTACGTGGCATGCCACGTGCGGCCCGGACCTCCGAAGCCCTCCACATACAACAGAGCTCCTTCGGAGCCTCCGAAGGAATAAAAAATTCTGTCTTTTTTTAAAAAACCCCCCGGAACTTCATAAATTATTGTTTATATATATCAAAACATGTACTTTTTAACAGATTTGGTGTAACTTTGGAGACTTTGGATTACTTGTAAATATATAGGGTGTTTCTTGCAAATGGCTCGGATATCCCGTTCGGAGGCCGTTGGAGCTGAACCTCTCAACGAGGACGCCTCCGATGAGGTGGCAGCAAAATATGGGCCCCACTTGCTTCGGAGGTGCTCCGAGCTTCAGAGCCGGTTGGAGATGCTCTTACCATGGTGTATCCTTTACGATATTATGGAACGTAGGAGACTTATGAAGCTTATTATATATTCCTTGATTGCAAATTCAACATGTTTTACGTGAAGTTAATCAAGTAGCTCATCAAATTGCCGCTATTACTTTGGATATGGAGGGGGATTTCGTTCAGACATTCATACTTGATGTAGTTACAGGGATAAGAGGCTTATTGCACTAGAGGAAGAGTCTTCATCCCCTCTTTCCTTTAACCAGTATTATCGGACCTGTATCGACGTTTTTTTGGTCCCAGGGCACCATGATTAGAGAGCCCCCATGGTTAAAAGAAACATCATTATTCTTGCAAGCAAAATGACCAAAATACCCATGTAGTAATACAAAACACGATCAAGATGGATCTAGTTGGCTTCATAAATTCGCTTGGACTTTGCATCATTTCATGATTTTCCTTCTTCTATTCTTTCTCAAGTCTCAACCCAACCTGGCCAACCCCCCCGGTGGTCCTTGTTCAATCCCGAGGCTTCCTCTCACCTTGGTGGCTAGTTTCGATTCTCTCTTGCCGTAGTGGCGAGAGGTTGATTACGTAAGGTTTTGATTCTGATCTATCTGGTGTTCAACACTTACGTGACGATCCACTGATCGTATAGGATGGCAACAGTGTGGTTTTAGACAAAACTGAAACCGCACCATAACACCGAATTGCCACACTGAAATCGTACCGCACTGCGACAGTGTACCATTATATAAACATAAAATCGTACCATGCGGTGCGGTGCACTGCGGTTTATCATTATAATGGTCGAAATGGTGTTTTTTTTGTGCGGTTTTGATCAAAACCGGAACCACACCGTCAGGGCCGGCCCTGAGAGTAGGCAGGCAAGGCAGTTGCCTAGGGCCCCCAATTAATTTATACTAATGGAGGCCCCACAGTCAAGCCCAAACACTAAAGGAGGGAGGCCCAACAGTCAAGTCCAAACAACAAACACCAACAGCCAAAGAGAGCATTTTCCAATAAAAGCAAATTTTGTATTGATACTTGCAAAAAAAATTTATTGGTACTTAAATTTTTTTCTTGTAATATGTATAGGGGGGCCAACTTTTGGAGTTTGCATAGGGCCCCCAAAACCTTAGGGTCAGCCCTACACACCGTTATACTGAAACAACAATCGAAAACCAAAACCACACCGCACTGCGACGATTTTATATTTTGACAAATCAAAACCGCACCATGCGATGCACTTTACTACAAGAATTTTGAATTTAAATTGCACTGCTGCCATTCCTAACTAACCGAAAGGTCCATCCAAGTCCAAAGCTTCTCTCCCCAGTGGTCTTAGGTCCATCCCTAGGCTTTCTCACGCTTTGGTGGCAAGTTTATCTATCGTTCCAGAGGCGAGCGACTAAGGGCCTTTGGATACGCTATGGTCCCAGGATTATGGGATTTTGGAAGCCCCAAATCTCTAAAAAAGACGAAGAACCTATTTAGATATAACCGGATCCTAAAAAGTGTTTCTGTGGAGAGCCCAAAATATACTTATGAGAGTAAGTTTTTTGAAACCCAAAATTGAGGCTCCAGACTCCAGAACCATTTTTTAGGATTTTGGGATTCCGGACTTCTCGACTCCTAGAATCAGAATCCTAACCAAAAATGGCTTAACTACCTAAAGTCTTTTAATCTTGATCTATTTGGGTGCGCACGCACTAACAAAGGCGATCCGTGGTCCCGAAGGTCATCGTATATATGTGTTCCACGACACCTAGCACGACGTGTCGTGTGATACTATCCCTATGGAAACTACTATTTAGCACGAAACGTCTAGCCCGAATGGTCAGCCCGATTGGCGTATTCAGATCATAGCTGTTCGTTGCACCCAGCCCCGACCAATGAATAGCATTCAACCCGGACCGACCTGCAACGTGGCGCTGTGATCGAATGCCACGTCAGTCGGGCTGATCATTCGGGACAAACGCTTCGGGCTGAAACAGCACTGCTCCTGGTTACGTGGAGGAGGCACTGGAGTGGAGGATCGTCAGGCCCGCCAGTACAGCACACTTGTCGGTACCTCGGCACGAGGCACCACTTTTGACGCAGCCCGCGACCGACCTGGTCACTGGCTAATTACATCCTTGTCCCATCCCGCCGATCCTTTCGATTCCGATCGGACGGTCGACGCATCCAACTGGGGCCGTTGTGTGTCGTGCCGTAACCCGCTGCCACGGCTGTGGGGCGTGGCGTCCCGAGTCCCGAGACGCTTATCACCGCCCCCGGGTCATTCGGCCCAACAGCTAAGATGCGCCGCATACACCCTCGCGTTGCCGCATGCACGGCATTGCCGGCGCGAAACTCGGGGAGTGCTTGGGGTCTCACCGTGGCCTTCGGATATCGATCGAACCGTCGAGTGCCCCATCCTTCGGCGGAGGGTTCACGTGTCGTGAGGGCGGAACGCAGAGAGGTAAGGTTACCTGTAGTGGAGCGTACCTCGGGGCCGAATATTCGTTCCAGTGAGGAGATATGGACGAGATTTTCAGATTTAATGTCTCATCGGCCGGCTATAAAAGGCGCGCCCCCGCAACATTGCCATCTTCCTTGCAAATCGAGAGGGGCCTGGCCCTCAGATCCCGGAGTGCCGAAACAATGGCGTTTCCCAAAACAGTAGCTCACCGTTTCCTCGCCATGGCCAAGATCCGCCCCCCTCAGGCCCCATCCGGCCATCCGCCGTCTCTCCTCCGGAGGCTCGTCCCCGACTCCGTCAGGGAGCAGGGGCTCCTCCGCCGCCTCCTCCAGCGGAGGCCATTTGTCAACTCCGCGGTCGCGCCGGAGCGGCTCTGCCTCCCGACCGGAGATAAGCTGATCGAGAGACTCCGGCAGCTGAACGGCGACCGGATCGCCTCCGGCGCGCTCCTCCCTCCGCCGGCACCGGCGGAGGGTGTGGCCGGGGGAGGGATGTCGGTGGAGGAGGTGAGGAAGGTGCTGAAGGCGTGGCAGATGGAGGCGGTGAGGTCGAGGCTGAGGGCGACGCGGAGGAGCTGCGTCTCTTACTCGGAGTTCTCGCAGATCTGCTGCGACGCGTCGAGCCCCGAGCAGGGGCCGGGGCTCGCCAAATCCCTCGACGAGTCGGGGGCCGTGATCGCCTTGGGGAGCATCGTGTTCCTCCGTCCCGATCAGGTTAATCTCTCTCTCAGACACACAGATCTCATTGTATTTTGTAGATATAGGTTTCATTTTTTGGGTAAATTACACTTTGCCCCCCTGAAGATTAGCTTAAGAACACTTTACCCCGCCTATAGTTCAAAAGCTACAGTTTGCCCCCCTTCAATGCAGTTTTGATCAGATAAAAATTACCAAATGAGGAAATTAAGTAGCTGACAAAAGGGTATTCTGCTAACATTTCAAACTTTAGGGAGCGATTTGGATCGAAATAAACTACAGGGGGTTAAGTGTTTTCAGCTAAACTTAAGGGGGGCAAAGTGCAATTTACCTTCGTTTTTTTTTTTTTTTGTTAGTGAGATTCTTTGAGTGAGATTGCCGAGATCTGATCTTGTTTTCCTCCGTTATTTCTCTGTTTTTATTCTACAGGAATTAATCGAGGTGTCTAAAAAACCTTTTAAAAGGTTTAGGTGTTCGGAAGGACAACGGAATCACCCCCAACGTTTCTTTTCCTTATATTCTTTAAGGAAAATTTGACTTACACCCCCAAAATTATATGCTAATTAGGAAGTCATACCTTTTAATCAGTATTAGACTTGCCCCCTAAAAATTTGACGTACACCCCATAACTATATGATATTTAGGCATACACCCCCATAACTATATGATATTTAGGCGTACCCCGTTCCGGCTAATTATCATTTAGTAATTTGGGGGGTAAGTCAAATTGGCGGGTAAGTTTAATTACAATTAAAAGGGGGTGACTTAATAATTAACATATAATTTTCGGAGGGTAAGTCAAATTTACCCTATTCTTCATTTTTTTTAAAAAACAGTTATTTTTCATTAAAAAACCCCTTTTAAAAAAGGGATTGGTGTTTTCACCGAAAATTCTCTCTAACTGCCGTCCAACCCCTTTGTTAATAGTTCCACTTTGGAGCATCTCCAACCAAGTACACCAAAATGGAGTACTTTTATTTTTTCATTTTGGAGAAAAAGCAAAAATGGAGGATGGAGAGCTCCAACCATCCATCCTCTAAATGGGAATCTTTCTCCATTTTATTTATTATCTTTTTTTAAATTATCAATTCTATTCATCTAAGTAGTAAAAACCTAAAAGTACAAATAGGTCAAAAGGTAAAATGAAGGATGAGGGTTCCTTCTCCAAATTTGGAGGATGGAGAGAAAAAGAGATGCTATTTATTGTTTACACATAATGATGTGGCATCCAATCACAGCGTCCCTTTGCCTGCTGCTCTGGGTTGAGTGTGATTCACTAGTCGGGGCTGAGTGAAGTTGTGGTCGCGTCACGTCATCCTGTGTGAATGAATCGGTAAGAGCTTCGGGGTAAATAGTATGTCATTCTATGTGAATGAATCCGTAAGGGCTTGGGGGTAAATAGTATTTTTTGGGAGAAAATGGAGGGTGAGAATGGAGATATGGAGTATGGTTGTAGTACCACCATACTCTAAAAAGGAGAAGTGGAATATGATTGGAGATGCTCTTAGTAAAATCAGTTTTTGACTTGAATTGTTAGAATTTTGTCCATTTGGTATATATATATATATATATATATATATATATATATATATATATATATATATATATATATATATATATATATATATATATATATATATAAAGTAGAGGGGGTATGCATGCTCAATTAGGGCTGGCAATTTCGGACCCGACACGGCAGACCCGACACGAAGTTAGCGGGTCTGGGTCAGGGCTAAATGGGTTCGGGTCGTAAAGGGGTCGACATGATAGACCCGTTTAATAAACGGGTCGGGTCCGGGTTTAGGGTCTGGACACGGTAGACCCGGGAAGACCCGTTTATTATTCAATCGGTCGGGTCGGGTCGGGTCGGGTCTACCCGCAATTCGATACTATAATATATAATACCAGCGGGTCTTTCGGGTCAGGTCGGGTCGAGTCGGATTGGGTCGGATCGGGTCAACTGAATAGACCCGGGTGGTAAACGGGTCTTATCGGGTCTACCCGTTTATTAGCGGGTCGGGTACGGGTTTAGGATCTAGACACAATTAGTTAAACGGGTCGGGTCCGGGTCTGGGGGTTTTGGACACGACACGAAACTAGACACGACACGAACCTGACACGACCCATTGCCACCCCTATGCTCAATGCATGTCTGCAAAGTGTGTGTGTGTGTGTGGGGGGGGGGGGGGGGGGGTTCTTTTATAATATTGTTCCTCACAAAAGTATACTTAAAAAGACTAATATATTCTTGATTTTTTTTTTGTGTAATACTATTTTTATGAAATTAGGGGTAGATGCCGATAATGCTTTTGTTTGTGTTAACGGACCCAATTCTTTTTATATAATAGAGAGAGACGTCAAGCATTTCATAGTTCCACTTATGAAAACCTCTTTTTGTACCCAAATTGTTAGAATTTTGTTTGTTAGGTAGTTGTTTCTCTTAATTGTAAATTAGGCAAACCTCTCTTGAGGTCCTGTCCATTTTTGCAAGTTATGTCGATACCTTTTTGTTTGTGGGTTTCACCACTTCGGTACCGAATTGAAAAATTCGCTACCTTACCGAACCCATCTCCACCGTCCATCACATTTTCCTTGCATCCTTGCGGTGGAAACGTTATTCTAGCCACTATAGGATGAACCCTAGGTAGACGCCTGCGATCCTCCACAAGGCCATCCGATGGTCCCTATGAATTTCAGTACGGTGAGTACCATAATTTTCCTTTGTTTTAGGGTTATTGGTCACATTTGTAACAAACTCGTCCGTTAATTATCTAGACGTTAGTTGGCCATGGTTGGAAACTGCAGATATCGATTTTTTTTTTAATTACAAAACACCCGCTTACCTTTCAAATATGGTATTAGTTTACTTGGATTCAAGAAATGGTTAATTGACTTTTTGCTTTCACTAATCTTAAAAAATAGAGGAGTGATCTCTATAATTATGGTAAACCTCGTGCAATTTACTTTTTCTGTTTTTTTAGGATCTTTTAATCGTCATGAGGTTGGTTGTTTCAGCCTAGACTCATATCATCCTTCTACAGCCGTAAAGAAAAGGTGTGTGCATTGGGCGTGATGGGTGGGGTATTGAGGAGGCTTGGTGTAGACACACAGCTATTTACTCAACCTCGATAGTATTTTTTTGGGGTGGGGAGGTTTGATCTGTATCATTAAATTTTGAGCCAAATTTCGGTGGGAATTTTGTATTCTTTAAGGAAAATTTTTGGTGGAAATTTATCGAATTTTTGTCCGATTTAATATGGCTGATTTCGGTCAAATAACGGTCGGTCATGAAAAAGAATTGGAATGGATGGAAAGATGGAATTTTTTAGTAGATAGAAATTTTTACTGAAAGGTTATTTTTCAGTGATTGTTCAAAAAAGAAGAAATGATAGATTTTGGTCGATATGTCATGATTTGGATCGAGAGTTGGCACTATCGGAATTTTGGACAATATCTATGTCGGATCATAAAAATCCGTAGGAAATTTGTGGACATTTGATTCAATGCTTTGAAGTGAATCCCTGATAATGCCAGATTTAGACATATCGGAAATAGTTTGTGTTTATCATTGGCTGAAATGTACCTTCCTCCTACATTCAAGTATTCAGATTATTTGTCATCTGTTCCAGTATTTTTAATTATTTATATTAGTTATCCAAAACTTATTGATGGACTATGTATGAACTGCCCTTGTCTGCATTAAGTTTACTGTATTCTAAATTGTCAATTCATTCTCGTAGTGTTGTAGATGATTTTATTTCTAATGTTTCATATTGTTTTCGTAATTTTATTGTGATTCTTCTGAAATCTGATTCCCCATACATAGATCACATTGTTCCTTATGTCTTTAATTTTATGTCTAGCACGCATATTATGATGCAATGTATTTGTTTTCCATATGCTTGTTTCGTATTTCCATACTATTGAACAATGAAAATTCTATCACATCAATGGCAACTCATTTCATCCCTCTTTGATTTCAGAACAAGTTGCATTTCTCTTTACTGTTTCATTGAACTTGTTTATCACTCTGTAATTTTTTTTTACCTTGCCCCCCATTTCATTGTGATAATTAAAAAAATACCCCTCTGACCTTAATTTTCAAGTTTTACCCCCTCCCTGGTAGTAGGGGTGGCAATTGGTCTGGTTCGGGTCGGACCATACCCCTATCCATATCCATACCCATTTGGGTAAAGCAGGGTCCATATCCGACCCATACTCATTCCGGTTGAATAGGGTCCATACCTAATCGGGTTTCAGGTATGAATTGGGTATACTTTGTCTCTTTTTCTCCCATCATATATGTAGTTACTTGAGAAAAAAAAAAAAAATCCAAGGCATCTTGGTTTCTTATTACAATGGTTGTAGGAGAGTAAGTTTGGGTAGGGATATGAGTTTGGTTGGAATTTGGGTATATGACAATGAGTTTAGAGTCAAATTGTATCTAGTATACACGCGGTAGAGGGACAATCGAGTTTCGGGTATGGGTATTGAGATATCCATATCCATACCCAAAAGTTAATCGAGTAGAGTTTTTATATCCATACCCTATCAAATCATGTTTCGAGTACAAAATCTGTACTCATACCCGATGTTTCAGGTCGGATTTTGGTCGGGTTTTCGGAGTCCATTGCCACCCCTACCTGGTAGCGACTCTTTCATTGCAAAAGGTCATTCGGATTTGGTGGCAGGGGCAAGACTCGAAAATTAAGGGCTGAGGGGGTATTTTTTAATTACCCCAATTAATTGGGGGCTAGGTTAGAAAAACTTTTGGTGTAATTTGTGCTATTTCTTAGCCTGCTAGGTTGCTAAAAGTGTAATATATAAGCATTCTTTGAAACTACATAGACAATGCCCTTTATCTTGTTGTGTGTTTGAATTGTTATACTCTCTCTATGAGTTCAGATAATCTCCAACATCTCCAATTAGTCTCAAGAAACTTCAATTTCTTATCATGTATGCTTTCCTTCTCGAAGAGCAACCACCCAAGAGTTTTGTTTTTCCATTGTTTTCCTTTCGGATCCCACAGGTAGCCAAGGCGATCGAGGGCGTGATACCCGCATCGATGGCCCCCCGAGGCGACCCTCGAAGCGACGAGCTGAGGGAGATGGAGGAGAAGAAATCGGCAATAGACAAGAAGGCGGAGGCTCAGGTGAGGCGGGAGTTGTGGTGCGGGTTGGGGCTCCTATTGGCGCAGACGGCTGGGTTCTTCCGTCTCACCTTCTGGGAGCTGTCGTGGGACGTGATGGAGCCCATCTGCTTCTACGTCACCTCCGTCTACTTCATGGCGGGGTACGCCTTCTTCTTGAGGACCGCCAAGGACCCCACCTTCGAGGGCTTCTTCGAGAGCCGCCTCGCCGCCAAGCAGAGGCGCCTCATGAAGGCCCACGATTTTGATCTCCGCAGGTTCAACGAGCTCAGGGGGGTTCGTACGATCCCCCAGCGGGGTTCTGGAGAGCTCGCCCCCGCTCCGTATTGCCATTGCAATCAGAGAGGTGTCTTGTTGGGAGCTGCACAGTAGCTATTCTGGCAAGATCACTCACTACCTATAAGACACCACAAGAGAAGGAATAATGAAACGGATATGTAGAATTAGTGGTGACTTCTTCCAATTTTGATAACTAAATTTACATTTCTCTAATTAAATTAAATCACATAAGGATTCCAAATGGTGTTGGATTCAGGATTCAGTCATGATATAAAATGTGTTCAGATGCTTCAAATTCTTGGAGGTGTTTAAAAGAAGGGGGGCTCAGCGCAGTGTTTTCAAAACCGGACCGGAAGGCGAACCGAAAAGGCATCTGGTTTGGTCCAAATCGGTTCAAACCGGTGGTTCAACCGTTTGAACCGTATGAAAATATGATTTTTTATATAGATATCTACGAAATTCTTCAATGGGAAGGTTTGATTCCTGGGTTAACATACAAACCGGTTTATTCAAAGACCGAACCAAAGCATGTTCCGGTTCCTGTTCCGGTTCCGGTCCCGGTCCAAACCGGTTGAACCGCCCGGTCCGGTCCGGTTTTCAAAACACTGGCTCAGCGGTACGTCCCTGATCAAAAGTTTGAAAGACCTTAAGGACAGTCAAATTGTAGGACAAAAATATCCCTCATCTCACATTAAATTTTAATTTGTTGCCACTATTCAAATCTTAACCGAAATCTAAACCCTATGATCCACAGGCCATGGGATGAGCCCTAGACCTAATTTTAAATCTAACCGAACATCCCATCGCTAAACATCGCCTGAGTTGCTCCTTTTGTCGTCGGATCTAATCGAACCCTCCATTGTTGTCGGAACTAACTGATCATCTCGCCACTGCCACCACCTTGACATAATCGAACCCACATCTCTGTCGGACCTAACTGAACCTCCCTAATCTAAGGTCTATAGGTCATGGGTTGAATCGTAGAAGGAATCCTAAGCCTAATCCCTCGATGTCGTTGCTGCTTGTGTCATTGAGGAGGGAGGAGGCGTCGGGGCTGGACTGCGGGGAGAGCCGCTGCTGCTGTTGAGGTCCGCTGCCACCGTTGCTTTCCATGAGACAGGTTTGGTGTCTTAGGCGATCCGTTGTCCAGGGATCTTAGGCGAAAGGCATCTGTTGCCTATCCTTTTCACAACTCCAATATGTTTGTTAGATACTTAGACACAAAACCCCTTAAAATAATGATTTGGATTCCTCCGAATTCTTTGGGGTATTTAGTGTTAGGTTTCTGATAAGAGATCAATTTAATGAAAAGGATAGGGAACAAAAAGATTTTGCACCAGGTTCCTCTCGAAGAAGATGTATTTAAAAGCAAATCCTTTCGTTGACTTTTTTTCCTTTAAATTGATAAAATACCCCTAATATTAAAATCACAAATGTTACATTTCATTGGAACAATTTACATTTTAGCAAATGTTACTCTTTATTATCAAAATTTTACTTTTTACTAAAGTGAAATCGTTGTAGCATTTTTTTTTAAAAAATAACATTGTTTAAACTTTTTTTATTTTTTGCTATAGTGAAATCACTGTAGTAAATGCTACAAAAGTGATATTTCGATAATAAAGAGTAATATTTACTACTGTAAAATCGTTGTAGTAATTTATTTTTTAGATATCGAGTTTAAAAAAAATTATTACAGTAAAATCACTATAGCAAATGCTATTCTTTATTATAAAAATATTACACTTCATGTGATTTTCTTGTACAGTCGCATATTGGGGTAAAATATATATTTTTCCAAATGGAATGACCCACCGCTAAAGCATCTTTTTGCGATCATTGCTAAAGGCAATTTGCGGGACCACTTGCTAGCCGAAGAACGCTGCATTTTGCTGTACCGTATGCCATCTTCTAATGGATGACGTGGCAGATCACAATTGGCCGGTAACCAAGTGCAGCAAGTGAACCGGGTAGCAAAAATTCTCTCGGCTGGAACAGCTGTCCTTTGCAGGCCTAAGACTATTTTATTTATATAAGATAGAGGAGTAAATTTTATTTTAAAAAAATCAAAAGTGAGGAAGAACATAGATCAACAATTACTTAAAATATATTTGCAAAAAAAAAAACAATTAATTAAAATAAAATTGAAACGGCGCTAGGTGCATCCGTCATGATCACAGCCGTCTCATTCTTTTAAGTATTAATAGATTTTTTTTTTTTTGAAAAATTCATTAGCGTCACATCTAAGGAGGGTTAAGGCCTCGACCCCTATTAGTCATTTTTTTGATGAAGATAGGATTCAGTCCTAGATCTATGGTACAACCATCAAGAGACTTTACCCGCTGAGCTAACTAGCACACTGTTGGTTTTTTGTTTTCTTTCCTAATCTTTCATCATAGAAGAATTTTTTTAATAATTGCTAGTGCCGATCATTCTAGTTCCATGATTTTTCGCTGGAATGAAGGATTTGGGAACTAAAAAATATCACTCCGACTGTTTCTATGTTGATTGGAATGCTGGACCATCAAATTGCATTAGAAAAAGTAATTGACAATAATAACCTCCTAGAAGAGGATTAAGGAGAACAACTGTTCCACATACCATACACCCCCTTATCTTATTCTGCAAACCCGATCATCGATACCAAGATAACACCACCCTTCCAAGTCCTAGCTAACTATTGTGTTAGATTCGATACGGTCATCGACATTGTCGTTGGTATTAGCCTTGCTACCCGTTGGATGATTAATCTGCCTCCACCCTCCTTCCTTGCCTAATGTTGCTGTCTTGCTCAACTGCACTCAAATCAAGTTGCAAGTTTGGTTGCATTGCAATTGTGGGGTACTCGGAGGCCGAACGGAGAAATCCAACAACTCGGAAGCAATACTTCCAATATGGAAGGCAATTAACTTTCGATTCGAACAAGTATTGAAATGAAAAATCTTGGTCCGGACCTAATTTCACGCAAGGCTCTACCCTAAAGTAATAAAGCAGGACATTAACATTTTTTAAGTGAAAACCCAACAGGAAAAAACCACAACACGTAATGTCCGGACACACAATAATTCATTACATGTAAAATGATCTACAAACATACGACAGAGAGTTACCCTTGAAGTGTCCACGAGTCTGGCATCAGTAGTTATCAAACACCGCGACGATCCACCTCCTGACAATCTCCTCGTCTTACGCTTCGCCATGCCCGAGTCCACGAACTTCTCCTTCATACATCAGTAGTTAGCTTTGGATAGCCGCAACGATTCTGAAAACTTGACTCCAAGAGCATTGCTCGTCAATGGATACAGAAGTACATGGGTGCGATTCAACTGACCGATATTAATGCAAGACATTGTAACGGGTGGGCCCATCGGGGTAGATGCAATTCGACTGGTTGGCATCAAGATTTGCAAAAACCAGTGAAGGGGGGAATGGGGATTGAAACAGATGGAAGCCATAACTATTATTCATTAAAGAACCTATATTCCCGTGATATGACATCAACGGTCTGGATTCACACTCGCAAACAAGGCACACGGGACAAACACTTCAGGTTGACTGGCATGTTGGGGAGGTTTTTCCCGGAATGATCTCCAACTGCCACGGTTTGCTTTAACTGACCCCCCTTGCTTTATGTTTTACTTTTGGGACTCTCGGCACGTGAGAATTTCACCGCACACGTACAATAATTCGACCGTGGACGACTTTACCCTTTGGTGAAAATTTGACTGCGTCTTCATCTTTCCCAACACCGAGCGTCGTTTGAAACCACCGAAAATTACAGTAAACTGCCGAAAATCACACCGGAAGCTAATGTCGATGCTGCGAAATCATACAAGATATGCCCTCTTATCTAAAACCCGTTTTTTTTTGTAAATCGCTCCCCCTCTTCTCGAATTTCTAAAACCCTATTTTTTTCCCGTTTTATTTTGATTGTAATCCATTAGGTTAGTGTGTTTTTTTTTTTTTTTCGTTTTTGTTTTTGGTGTTCAATCGAAACGCAACAATATTGTGTTTGGACTAATGAAATATATGTTTCTCGTGATCTACGGTATGGGATTTTGGTATATCTAATTTTGTTAAAAAATATCCTTCTTCCTCTCCACGAAATTCTAAACCCTAGCAATCTCTATTTGTTTTTTTCGTTTGATTATATATTTGAGTCTAAAATCCCTCTTCAATCCAAACACAACGATATTGTGTTTGGACCCATGAATCATATCCATAAAATACCAAAGGAATTAGGCTGTGGTATTAGATTTGCTCAATTTTGAGTATGGTATGGGTATTAAAATTATATATCTAATGACAATTAGTTGGTTTTTAGATAAAAAAAATCATATATCTAGTACCCATTCCATATTAAATTAATTTTTGACAATTAGTTAAGACTTTGGCCAATGGAGTAAGGTTTGGATTTTAAAAAATTGCCCAATGATGAGTCAATAATTCCGAAATATTTCTGACACTTAAAACAATTTTATCGATCTTTGTTGATAGAGTTGATAACTCCGAAATCTAATATGACTTTAAAGATTTGTGTAATTTAGGTATAAAATTCTATATCAATAAATTCCTATAGGATTTCGGAGTTATCGACTCTAAGAACAACGACCGATCAAATTGTTCTAGTGTTTTATCGAATGTTTGAAATATAACATTTGATACCTCCAAAAGTTTTAGAATGTGCTGATTTTTTGTGGGTGTTCTATCTAAGGTAAGATGCATATGATCACAAAAAATCTGGACATTCTAAGACTCCTAGAGGCATCAAATGGGTGGCTGCCCATTTTGTCGAAATAAGCCGCCAGCCTATACCCCGTATCCTATATATATATATATATATATATATATATATATATATATATATATATATATATATATATATATATATATATATATATATATATATATATATATATATATATATATATATATATATATATATATATATATATATATATATATATATATATATATATATATATATATATAGGGGGCTGCTATGCTGCGGCATGCGGTGCGTGCGGCAGTGCACCGCAGTCGTGTGATGCACTGCTGCGTGCATCGCATGCACGCAGCGCGTGCATCACACGGCTGCGGTGCGATGCCGCACGCACCGCATGCCGCATTCAAGCAAATCCCTATATATATATATATATATATATATATATATATATATATATATATATATATATATATATATATATATATATATATATATATATATATATATATATATATATATATATATATATATATATATAGGAATGGGATGCTGCCTATCAAAACAGCGTTTTTGCTGCTTTGAGACATTGTTTGACCATCCTAGAAGTTTTAGAATTTGATGAAATTTGGTGAGGGTGTTGTCTAGGGTAAGATGATCATCCTCACAAATTTTCATCAAATTCCACAACTTTTAAGAGGGTCAAATGGTCGAAGCAAAATGCTGCAGATTTTAACGGTGACTGCAGACGACTGATTTTGCTTCGACCATTTGAACCCCCTAGAAGTTTTGGAATTTGATGAAAATTTGTGAGGATGATCATCTTACCCTACACAACACCCTCACCAAATTTCATCAAATTCCAAAACTTTTAGGATGGTCAAACAATGTCTCAAAGTAGAAAAAAATGCTGCTTTGATAGGCAGCATCCCATTCCTCATATATATATATATATATATATATATATATATATATATATGGGTCAACATCGGATGACCCATCAAATTTTGACCCAGCAAATAACCCAGCACCCTTTAATGCACTTAGAAGTTTTAGAATGGGCTGATTTTTTGTAGACATGTTGTCTATGGTATGTTGATCATCCTCATAAAAAATCACCCCATTCTAAAATCTCTAGGTGCATCAAATGCACTTTTCAAATCAACTGTTAAAATTGACAGTCAAAAACCATTGATTTGAAGAGTGCATTTGATGCACCTAGGGGTTATAGAATGGGCTGATTTTTTGTGAGGATGATCAACATACCATAGACAACATGTCTACAAAAAATCAGCCCATTCTAAAACCTCTAGGTGCATCAAAGGGTGCTGGGTTATTGCTGGGTCATCCGATCCCGACCCTATATATATATATATATATATATATATATATATATATATATATATATATATATATATATATATATATATATATATATATATATATATATATATATATAGAGGAATGCTTAGGTGAGCTATGAGCTACGGAAGGAGAAAATGAGCTACGGATATTTTGACCACCCTAGAAGTTTTGGAATTTCGTGAAATTCGGTGGGTGTGTTCTCTAGGGTAACATGATCATCCTCACCAATTTTTAAGGAATTCCAAAACTTCTAGGGTCATCAAATGGTAGAAGCAAAATTAACGGTTACTACGGACGGTAGATAAAGCTTCTACCATTTGATGACCATAGAAGTTTTGGAATTCATTGAAAATTGGTGAGGATGATCATGTTACCCTAGAGAACACACCCACCGATTTTCACAAAATTCCAAAACTTCTAGGGTGGTCAAAATATCCGTAGCTCATTTTCTCCTTCCGTAGCTCATAGCTCACCTAAGCATTCCTCTCTCTCTCTCTCTCTCTCTCTCTCTCTCTCTCTCTATATATATATATATATATATATATATATATATATATATATATATATATATATATATATATATATATATATATATATAGGGCTGGGTTCCTATGACATGTCATAGGGAGTACCCTATGACATATTGTGAATTAGTAATGCTAGAATGTTTAGAAAGTGCTGAATTTTTTTGAGGGTGATCACCTTACCTTAGATAGAATGTCCACCAAAAATCAAAGGATTCTAAAACTTGTTGGGGCATCAAATGCTAGAAACTTTATCGGCCATCCATTTGAACCATTAAATTGAAAATTATATTTGATGCCTCTAGAAGTTTTAGATTGAGCCAATTTTTTGTGGGGGTCCTATCTTAGATAGGGTGATCATCCTCATAAAAATTCAGAACATTCTAAATATTCTAGGGTTATTAACTCACCATATGTCATAGGGTACTCCCTATGACATGTCATAGGAACTCATTTCTCATATATATATATATATATATATATATATATATATATATATATATATATATATATATATATATATATATATATATATATATATATATATATATATATATATATATATATATATATATATATATATATATATATATATATATATATATATATATATATATATATATATATATATATATATATATATATATATATATAGGGTAGCGATCTAGTGAGATATGAGATAAATTTGAGAAACTTATCTAGAGGTTTTAGAATTTGATGAAAATTGGTGGGCATGCTCTCTATGGCAAGTTGATCATCCTCACAAAAAATCATCAAATTCTAAAACCTCTAAGGGCATCAAATGTTAGAAGATTTATCGACCGTCCATTAAACCAATAATTTGAATTGTGTATTTGATGCCTCTAGAAGTTTTAGAATTTGATGATTTTTTGTGAGGATGATCAACTTGCCATAGAGAGAATGCTCACCAATTTTCATCAAATTCTAAAACCTCTAGATAGGTTTCTCAAAGTTATCTCATAGAAGAGTTATCTATATATCGCGACTCGTTTTACGGCGCTGACATGCCAGGTCGCTGTCAGAGCGCAAGTATGGTAATTACTTTTGGTCAAACACTATTTGTTTAAATATTTTATTTTTAAATATTATCTTTTAAATTTTTTTTAAAAAAATCAATTTATTTCATGATAGTGAAGTATGGTCCAATCATTGATTGCCACATCAGCTTGTTGCCTGCTGTGCCAACAACTGTTGGAGCCAAGTATTATTGTATTTTCTTGTTGACCGGACCTCTGTCATTCATACTACAAAGTTAATAATTTGTCAAGAAAAATGTAACGTCATACCAGCCCTGCATTGGTTTCAGGTAGGACCCCAGCTCCCCCAGATGCAAAGTTGGCGCCATGAACAAAGTTAGCTGATGGTCGAAGAAACGGCGGAATCATGGGAAGCTTCCCATATTTGGCTGCATCAATAACATTACATGCTCTTTGATAAGTACGTCGATCTACTGAAGTAATGTTTAGTACTCTTAATAATGAAAATTTGGGTGTTGCATTTATTCATGAAATCTACCATCAGACGGCCATCCTTGAAGCGCCCGGCCGGTAGGCTCATCGAAGAACCCGTTTTGCCCGTAAGGCCGGTAGTTCGCCTTGAACGCCGGGATGGTCTCTATATAGTTGTTGTTGCCGGCATCCACTAGGGAGTCGCCAAAGATGAAGAAGGCGGTGGCCTCCGGCGAGCTTCCTAATGACGTTGACGTACAGCTGATTGAGAGAAGAAACAAAAGGCAGACGACAGAGACGGAAGTAGAGTAGATGGGGCTCGCGTTTGAGATACCCATTGCTTTTCCTCACCCCTCTGTGACTGAATAAAAGAAGAAGAAAAGAAAGGTGCTTGATGGTCCTCCATGTCCCATCTTAGATTATACAGCCATTTTGTCTGCTCGGAATACTGCTTTATTTTTTGGTCAAATTTTAGAAGCGTTTAAAAAATTTGAGTGGCGTATGAATTTATTTAAAGAATAATATTTTAGAATTTTACATAGGCTTAAGATTAGTAAGTCTATTTTTATCCCCCAATTAACACATTACTTTTTGCACCATCATGTGTCAATTGTTTGAAATTGAGGACATACAAATCCGACTAGAGCCAAAGAAGTTCACCCTCATCACAAGGCTTCAATATTCTTGTGTGTAGCTTAACAAATAAAGAAGGGGGAAGCACCCGGCCGTGTACTTCGATCGACAGGCCGCGCACCTCGCCCCGATCGGTCGCGTACTTTGATGCGCCTCGGCCGCGCACTTCGCTACACCCTGGTCGCGCACTTCACTTCGCTGCGCCCGGCCGCACGCTTCACCTCGCTGCGCCTGACCGCACACTTTGCCCGCCCGACCGGGCACTTTGCTGTGCCCGACCGCGCACTTCGCTGCGCCCCGGCCGCGCTCTTCACCTCGCTGGGTCCGATCACGCACTTCACTTCGTTGGGCCCGACCGCGTGCTTCACTTCGCTGCACCCGATCGCGCACTTCACTTTGCTGCGCCCAACCGAGCATTTCACCTTGCTGCGCCCGACCGCGCACCTCGCTGCGCCCCGGCCTCGCACTTCACTTCGCTGCGCCCGGCCGCACGCTTCACCTTGATGTGCCCGACCGTGCATTTTGCTGCATCCCGGCCGCACACTTTACTTCGCCCTCCTGGCCACGCACTTCGCCCGCCCGGTCGCACATCTCGCTACACCCGATCGTGCACTTCGCTGCACCCTGGTCGCGCACTTCACCTCGCTGCGCCTGGTCATGCACTTCGCTGTTCCCCGGTCGCGCACTTCACTTCGCTGCGCCCGGCTGCGCGCTTCACCTCGCTGCACCCGACCACGCACATCACTGTGCCCGACCGCGCACTTCGCCCACTCGGTCGCGCACCTTGCTGCACCTAACCGCGCACTTCGCTGCGCCCCGGCCGTGCGCTTCACCTCGCTGCACCCGATCACACACTTCACTCCACTGCTCCCGATCGCGTGCTTCGCCTCACTGCGCCCCAGCCTCGCACTTCACTTCGCTGCTCCCGGTCGCACGCTTCACCTCGCTACGCCCGACCGTGCATTTTGCTGCACCCCGGCTGCACTTTACTTCGTCCTACCAACCACGCACTTCGCCTGCCCGGCCGCGTATCACGCTGCACCCGATCGTGCATTTCGCTGCGCCCCGGTCGCGCATTTCACCTTGCTACGCCCGATCATGCACTTCGGTGTGCCCCGGTCGTGCACTTCACTTCGCTGCGCCCGGCCGCGTGCTTCACCTCGCTGCACCCGACCACACACATCGCTGTGCCTGACCGCGCACTTTGCCCGCTCGGCCGTGCACCTTGCTGCACCTAACCGCGCACTTCGTTGCGCCCCGGCCACGCGCTTCACCTCGCTGCGCCCGATCACACACTTTACTCTGCTGCGCCCGATCGCACGCTTCGCCTCGCTGCGCCCCGGCCTCGCACTTCACTTTGCTGCGCCCGGCTACACGCTTCACCTCGCAACGCCTGACCGTGCATTTTGCTGCACCCCGACCGCACACTTTACTTCGTCCTCCTAGCCATGCACTTCGCCCGCCCAGCCGCACATCTCGCTGCACCCGATCGCACACTTCGCTGCGCCTCGGTCGCGCACTTCACCTCGCTACGCCTGATCATGCACTTCGCTGTGCCTCGGTCGCGCACTTCACTTCGCGGTGCCCGGCCGCACGCTTCACCTCGCTGCACCCGACCACGCACATCGCTATGCCCGATTGCGCACTTCGCCCACTCGGCTGCGCACCTTGCTACACCTGACCGCGCACTTCGTTGCGCCTCGGCCGCGCGCTTCACCTTGCTGCGCCCGATCACGCACTTCACTCTGCTGTGCCTGATCGCACGGTTCACCTCACTACGCCCCGGCCGTGCACTTTACTTCGCCCTCCCGGCCACGCACTTCGTCTGCCCGGCCACGTGCTTCACCTCGCTGTGCCCCGGTCGTGCACTTTACTTCGCCTGCCCGGCCGCGCGCTTCACCTCGCTGCGCCCCGGCCACGCACTTCACTTCGCTGCGCCTAGCCACGCGCTTCACCTTACTGCGCCCGACCGCGCCCTCGCTCCGCTCGACCGCGTACTTCGCCCGCCCGGCCGCGCACCCGATCGTGCACTTCGCTGCACCCCGGCCGTGCGCTTCACCTCGTTGTACCCGATCGCACCCTTCACTTCGTTGCGCTCGACCGCACACTTCACCTCGCTGCGCCCGACCACTCACTTTGCTATGCCCGACCGTATACTTGGCCCGGTTGCACCTTGGACAACCACGCGTCTCGGTCGACCGTGCGCCCGGCCAGCTATGCATCTCGCGACGACCACGTAAGTATTCGCGCGTAGCTCCGGTAGTCACGCGAAGGGCTGGCCCGAAGATCGCGCACCAAGATGGAGCAGTAACTACTTCTGAGAATCTCGATCGGGCAACGGTTACAATAAGACAGCCCACGCCCTGAGATTTCTGGTCGATCGGTAAGGCAAGTATCACCAGCTGTGACCACCCAGTGCATGCAAGATGACACGTCACTCACGCACAGAGCAGTTGCGCAAACCGCGGGAGCACGTCATCAATATCACCCCTCACGGAAGGCAACAGCTGTCACCTAGCAGCATTATAAAAGGGGACTTACCCCCTCAGAATGAAGGATCCGATTTCGAGAGGAGGAGGTGCTGCCCAATTCTTTTCGGAGTTTTCAGAGCATGAGAGAGAGAGAGAGAGAGAGAGAGAGAGAGAGAGAGAGAGAGAGAGAGAGAGAGAGAGACTTGAGAGGTTGGCATTTGGGAGGCCGGTCCTCTCTGTATGTAAGAGAGTCAGAGTGAGAGTTTATAACCCATTTGCCTTGATAGTGAATACTCTCCCCCACCCCGTAGTTTTTTCCCCTTCGACGTTGAGAAGGGGTTTTTCCATGTAAATCTGGTCTACTATGTTCCGTGGTTTGTTAGATTGTGTCTGCCGACCGAATCGTCCGATTCCAGAAAAACCCTCACAATCTTCTAGGTAAAGTTTCACATATCCTTGATGAAGAGGGGAAGAAGTGTCTTAGAGTGAAATATTTTGGAGCCAATAAGCCTTTTTAGCATGATGACCTTCTCAAGCAAATACTTACGTGCAATAATGATTTAGATGCTGTCAAAATGGTTTTGGTGCTCGTGCTTGTAACTTACTCTTAGGGTAGAAAAAAGAAGTCAAAAATGCCGGAAAAGTATTTAGACTTTGTTGATCAATATGTGAATTTTAATAGATATCATTGGTGGAAACCTTAACAAAAGTAGTCGGACCCACAACAAGACCAGAAAAATATAATATTTGGGGATGTAAATATGCCTTGCAGGTAAAATTATTTCACTTATGAATACATATTTTTTCATGAATATTATATGATACTAATTATGGTTTATTAATAATAAATGATAGGCATGGACATTTGAAATGATTCCCGATTTGGGAGAACCCTGTGCCAACAAGGGAGACCCAGAACTTGTCCAAAGATCATAAACTGGAAGGAAATAACACCAGTTGGTTATGACAGAATCAAAGAGATTATTAAGAATAAAATGGTAAATGACTCTGACACAATAACAATATAATATGATTTGATTTTATATTAAATAGATTAATAATATAATTATATATAATTATATATATATATATATATATATATATATATATATATATATATATATATATATATATATATATAACATAATGAGATAAATGATGAGTTGATTTTGATAAAAGATGAATCGAAGAAGCAAGTGATGTTGCCCTTCCTACAGATTCTACGGTTGAAAAAAAAGGAATGTGAGGTGTTGATTCAACACCTCTATCTTTACCTCTACCTGAAAATACTAAAATGTATACCTTGGTGTTGGAAAGAAGGGTGAAAGTATTGGAGGATGTAAAACTTGAACAAGATACAAAGAACAAGGTATTGAAAGAGAAAAATATCTTTCTTCGGAGATAACTTAGGAGTTGCCGGTGAATGATAAAGCAGCTGTCTCGAGGGAAAAAAATAATAGAATTCACATATTCTTCTTCCTCTGATGATGACACTGATGCCTATAAGGTGATATTATATTCCATATCTTAAATCATATCAATTTTTATTAAATATTCCTTATTTTTATTATATTATTATTAGTTACAAAGGAGGGATCTTGTAACACCAGACCGATCAGTGATCCATTCACTTGAGTTTGACTTCAAGGATGGGGCCAAAGCAAAACCCGACGATGGATAGGGTAATAGTGATAGTGGTGATAATGATCAGGAGGATAATGGTGATGATGATAATTGATGGTGCCAAAAATGTCATCGGCTCGTCGTCCACATGGCAGCAGCAGGGAAGAACATAACGAGACGGCAGAAGTCCCCAAGGAGGTCGCCCTTGTCTTTGGGCACACCTTGGGCAACCTCAGGTGTTCAAAGAAGAAATTCCACCTATGATGAGCTCGAGATTCAAGACCAGCTCCGATTTTTGGGCAAGCAGCCTTATGACTAAAACAAGTCTTGGAGTTTAAAGAACATTTCCAGGTAACCTGAGCCGGTGCCCGCGGTTAGCCTGAGGTTCACCCTGACCGCCCCGATCAGATCGCCAGCAGGAGAGGCTGCCTGTGGCTAGTGCTCACAGCTCGCCCAGATCTGACCCTGGCCGTATGCGACCAGCTCGCACATGGAAGAAGTCGCCCCTTTTGCTAATAGGAAACTTAGAATGATATCTACGAATAGAGGCCGCCTGTGGCCATGGCTGACAGCCCGTCCAAGGCTGACCCTGACCACATGCGACCAGCTCGCACGCGGTAGAGGTCGCCCAGTAGATAGTGCTCGTAGCCCGCCCAGGGACCTGTGGTCGTGGCTCACAGCCCGCCCAGGGCTGACCCTGACCACATGTGACCAGCTCGCACGTGGTAGAGGTCGTCCAGTGGCTGGTGCTCGTAGCCCACCCAAGGCTTGTAGTAGCGGATCATTGCTCCTCTTGGACAGAGGCCGCCTGTGGCCATGGCTCACAGCCCGCCTAGGGCTGACCCTGACCGCATGTGACCAGCTCGTACGCAGAAGAGGTCGCCTAGCGGCTGTGGCTCGTAGCCTGCCCAGTGCTGACCCTAACCGTATGCGACCAGCTCGCACGTGGAAGAGGTCGCCCAACGGCTGGTGCTTGGAGCCCGCTCAGAGCTTACAGTAGCGGATCGTTGCGTCCCTTGGACAGAACGACATCATCGACAGCTCGCCAGGAAGCTCGCTCTATCCGCACGCGATCAGCTCGCTCGCGAAAGATATCGCTTCTGGTAGAGTTCAAGGAACCTTTCGAAAGACCCGGCCAACACCCACAGCTCGCTCAGGAGCTCGTCTAATCATGCAACCGCCATAGAGCTCGCCTATTGATAACAGGACGAAGTGGGCGGATCAATGACACCAATGGGGTCTTCATGGAGTTTACCTACAGCTCGCCCAGGAGCTCGCCTGATCGTACAAATAGTCAAGGAGATCATCCTCTTTGCCCACAGAGGCTGCCTACAGTAAGGCGGTACCAAATGGACAGGTGCTACTACCCCCATGGAGCTACGTAGACGATTGCAGTCCACGGAAGCCGGCAGAGTCGGTCTAGGACCTCCCAGACTAGAGCTTTTCAGAATCTCCACCTGACAAGGACAAGACCGGTGAGTCCCCCTTCGCCACCGCCTGGCAGGCTAAACGACAAAGGCCATGAAGAGCCCATGTGGGCTGGCACATGGGGGCATAGAAGGTACGGGAAGAAGCCGCCACGTGTCCATCTTTGGCGGTCTACAAGAGTCTATAAAGATATGACCCCTGGTTCCAAAGTAAAGGTTTAAAACTCAGAAAACCCTAACACTTTCCGACTACTTTAGCTCTCCCTTGTCTGAACCTTCACTAACTTAAGCGTCGGAGGGTCTGCGTTCCTAAGGGAGCCAGCCGTTCTCACGTTTCCTTTGCCTTGCAGGAGGAGTGCATGAGCCAGCAAAAAATATCCCCCAATATTTGGTGCCGTCTGTGGGATCTTTCGGCTGGTTCCTGTGAGAACGCCTAACGATCACACGGTTAATAGTCGTGCTCCTCGAGGATACCCTGATGGCTTCGGCGATGCGGGGACAGAGACGGGTTAAAGCCCATGCCGGGAATGTGTGAAGCGGGGCGCATGCTCAACCCTCCCAACCCCCTGTCCTGCTCAGTGACCAGCTGCTCCTTTTGGAGATGTTGGCCACTCAGCGGGCCATGATGGATAAGCTAGCACGACTGTGCGAGGTTTCGACGATGTGCCAGAGGACTGATCTCTCCCCCGAGCTTGACCCCTGGAGGGAAGAATCAGTTATTCAACCCCGGTGTCCAGTAGTGTCGGCGGGGACCGCTCCCCCTGCGTGACCTCCCCTAGCCCCAACGGCGTATCAACCCATGTTGGCACCCATACAGTCGGCATCCCAGCAGGAGCCCCTGTGGAAATTACAGTGGCGCGCAAGATAAGAGAGTCGATTCTCGGGTGACTTCAACGACTTGTCACCCAGCGTTCCAGCAATGAGCCGACTCCGCCTTCGGCCCCCCCTCGTCGGCGAAGACGAAGTACGGGGCCCGACGAGCCAGAGGCAAGGTCTCGAGGAAGAGAACGTAACCCGCGCCACCAGCGTAAGAAGGTACCCACAGTGGAAGTGTTACACCGTGTGGAGACCCGTGAGGTGACGGCCTCACATAGACCTTTTTATGCGCTGAGGCGACTATCGGTGAAGCAGTGTTGCAGACGCCGGGGCATCGTCTCCGAACATCGTCGTAGTGAAGGCATGGTCCGACCTTGAGAAAACGTGCAAGACCACCTGGGGCCTGTGCAGCCGCTCTTGGGGGATCACCCTAGGCACTGCAAGTTACCCGGCATGCCCGTCGACCTCTTGAAAGACCTGGCCACTCGGGGAGGGAGTTTTACCTTCACGAGGGAGGTGCATCGAGGAGATTTTCACCAACTTTGGACTCCTCCGAAATTCATCCTGTTCGACGGAACGAAGGATCCAATCGACCATGTGCTGGCTTACCAGAAGTTACTATTTTTCCAGGATCAGGACCATATGTTTTGTGCCATGCCTTCCCAAGCAGCTTAACGGGTTCAGCCCTTGACTTGTTTCACAAGTTACCTCCGAGCTCGATCCCGAGCTTCACTGCTCTATCCGGGCTATTCCTAGAATAGTACTGGTGCAATCGACAATCTCCTAAGCGAATCGAATCACTGGATTTCACCGTAGGCGCAAGGGAGACCCTCCGATGCTTCTCGATGTGATTTCGGAATGTCTATCTCACCCTCGAGGACTCAATCGGGTGAGACCAGACAACCGTGAGTGCCTTTCGGAGCATGCTCCCCGATGGAGGTGAGCTTTATGATGCTATTATCATTTTCGATCCCCGCACCATGGTCGAGCTCTTCGCCTTGGTCCAGCAACACATTAAGCTTGAAGATATGGTGTTAGATCGTTGAGGTAAGATTACCGAACAACGGCCTCCTCCTACCTTGCGTGTAGGCACGCTCTTGTAGACCATTTTATAAAATAGAGGGTCTTTGGACTAAATGAGTTTTTTTTTTTTGAATATGCGCTTGATAGTGATCCACAAGAACAGCTTGCACGCAGCTTCCTCAAAGAACAGTCCATCGTCGTGCAGACTCAAAGCAAAACCGGGGTTCTCAGTGGCCATCCCGAACGACCTTGAGATCGCTGAGGTAGTCCGCTGTCTAGGGTACTTTAAACATGACGGGGGTCCTTCGCATTCACATGCAATAAAAGGAAGTACCCCGAGGTGATCTAAGGGGACCAGAATGGGCGACCACCCATTTAGGCGACCTGAAAATCTCTTGGTAATCCGTCGAAGCTTGACAACTTGGTAAGGCCGTAAAAAAGAAATATGAAAGCCACTAATGTCGAATGCTAGGGGCAAGGTCACTGTCCGTTGTCATGCAGATGCAATAAGCAAAATCGGGGTTCTTAGGATCCTTAATCGGACAGGGGGTAGCTAGCTTTTGATTCTTTTATCGCTCGTCGAACTTCCACCCTTTGGCCCTTATGCTCTGTTTTGATTAAATTTCTATCGATTTGTATTTTTATCGAGCTATAGAGCCCCACTATTTCACACATGTCGAATTTTCATGCATATCAATCTTTTTGCGATGTCGTTTATTTTTTTCAGTTTAGCTACCTCATCCGGGTATGTTCCTCGGATCGTCGGGGAAACCATACACGCAGCCTGATGCCATGCAGCTTAGCTCGTTGAGCGACCTGGTGATATCACGGGCAGACACGATGGTGACACCCTACGCGGCCTGATGCCATGCAGCTTAGCTCTATGAGTGACCTGATGACATCACGGGCAGATGTGGTGGAGACCTCTTACGTGGCCTGATGTCACGCAGCTTAGCTCATTGAGCGACCTGGTGATATCAAGGGTAGACACGGCGGAGACCTCTTACGCGGCCTGATGCCATGCAGCTTAGCTCGTTAAGCGACCTGGTGACATCATGGGCAGATACGACGGAGGCAACTTACGCGGCCTGATGCCATGCAACTTGGCTCGTTGAGCGACCTGGTGACATCACGGGCAGACACGGTGGAGACACCTTACATAGCCTGATGCCACGCAGCTTAGCTCGTTGAGCGACCTGGTGACATCACGGATAGACACGGCGGAGGCATCTTACGTGGCCTGGTGCCACGCAGCTCAGTTCGTTGAGCGACCTGGTGACTGTTGGAATTGGATCCGCTTATCAGAGTGGCAGCGGAAGTAAAAGAAAGATCCGAAAATCATACGGTGTATGTTTCATTACAAGTAATTCTTTAAAAGAATCTACATGCAAATCTACGATCTTAGCATATATGCGGACACCCTAGAGGCATACTACGATCTACGGAAGACATGCATGCATCTAGTTAGGTGTTTAGAATCATCATACCTTTTGAATCTATGATCCGGAGATGATGGAACGATGAAGAACCGTACTTGAATCGCAAGGAAAACTTTCAGATAGCACCTTATCCTTTGCGAATTGAAGAATCCTCGAAATCCCGTCTCTGAGTGCAAGGATTACGAGCCGACGGAGGAATCCGTTGCGAAGACGTTGGCTAGCCGCGAGATCTCCTCCTTCTCTTTCTCTCTTCTTCCTTCTCCTTCCTTCCTCTTTCTTCTCCTTTCCTTTTCCTCTCTTTTCCTTGGCCGAAACCACAAAGGAGGAGCAAAGGGGGGTCGGATTTTTGGAGGAGAGGGAGAAGCACATAGGGCCGGCCCTCCCTCTCCCTATTCTACTTATAGGGCTGGTCTCCCATGGCTTCAAGGAAACTAGGGCCGGCCCTAGAGTGATTAGGACAGAGGGGGGGCGGTTTTTAGGGATTTCCAATGTCTATCGTGAAGCCCGGACGAAAACGCCCTTCATGAAAAGTGGAAAACTGAAAGAAAGACTGAGTGAGGTGCGCTACTCAGAATCGAGTTCCGTCAGCACCTGTGAGCTCCTGAAATTATTCCGCTCATTCTAAGATCCATATTCAATATGTTCTGAGCCATATTTCAGTATTTACCAAAATACCCCTACGGCCCGTAACACATGTGAATTAGGTTCTTATGCTCCGGGCTTGCGCTCCATCGTGCTACTTCGCATCCAATGTATCCATCTAGGTCGGGGAACAATTCCTATTCGCAACGACAGGGTGGAACCTTCAGGGTTCAGGATCTCTAGCTCCAACCGGATCCCTGATTAACTGTTCCGGTGACACACCGAAAGTTCCGTTAATCAGCCCTAATCCGATTAATCCGCGTAGCCACCCAGAGTGCGACGCAAGTTGAACTCTAGTGATCCTAAACTTATGTTACTCCCTCGTAACCCTATTCTCTACTATGCTCCGATAATCCTCAGTCCCTCATATTACTGGTGCCATGATTCGACTCGGGCGGTGGGGAGCACCGTCAGATCCCGATCGATCATCTGACTAGGGTTTGATGACTTGTCATCTATAACACCACACACCTTCTGGTGCTATGCCTAGCATCCGGAACATCGTCAGTCATACTGACAACCACCAGGCCTGGGTTAACTGTGTGGACAGATTGACTCATTAAAATGCACCCATCCAATACTGGATGTCGGATAACCTGTAGGGATTACATGTCACTCAAGCGCCAGCCGGGTAACCCAACGTACCGTGGTATTGGACTATGGAAGGTCCGCACACGTTGGCACATCAAAGCACCACACAACTGGTTGGCCCAGTGAACATGGTCCCTCAGGGTTAATGACAGATTATCTATAGTAGTAAGACGGTTTATGCACCAGTGTCTGAATCACTGAATTATGCACCGTCTTGGTTCCTGTTCAACACGATCATCGTGCTTGGTCAGGTGAATAGGAATCCCACGTTCCTGTGGTGGAGACTTCACCACATCCTCTACCTGCCAACAGCTTGCTCTCGGTGAAGCGACCGGCATCACCTAAGCTGTGAATTAGTTCTAGGTCTACACAGAACTGGTCTACTGGGTCTCCCAAGCATGGATCCTCCATGCGCCTCAGTGGCCTACTGTGTTCCCTAGGGTCCTTTTATTATATGAGTATTATCATACACCAGAGTAGTATTCTAATTAAAGCAATAACCAAAGTCATCTTTATTAATGTTAATACAGAAATTCCATGCTAAGGACACACGAGCTACAATAATCTCCCACTTGGCCTAGCGGGGAAAAACGGTCTTAACTCCCATGGCATCCACGTGCTTCTCAAAAGCCTTGGTCGGTAATGCCTTTGTGAAAAGGTCCGCCATGTTATCTGCAGATGCCACCTGAGTTACTGCAACCTCCCCTCGCTTCTGCAAGTCCCGGATAATGTAGTATTTTCGCTCGATATGCTTGCTCTTCTGGTGATAACCTGGCTCCTTGGATTATGCTACCGCTCTACTATTGTCACAGTAAAGGACAATAGGATCATGAGCTCCCGGTACGCATCCTAAGTCCGTGAGGAACTTTTGAGCCACACCGCCTCCTTAGCTGCTTCGCACGTCGCAACGTACTCAGCCTCTGTCGTCGAATCCGCGATACATCCCTGCTTCACGCTCCTCCAACTGACAACTCCTCCTCCTAATGAAAACACAAACCCTGACGTCGATCTCCTAGATTCTGGATCTGACGCAAAGTCAGAATCTGTATACCCAATCAGCGTCAGTTCCTGTGAAGAGTAAATTAACTCATAATCTCTCGTCCTGCGGAGATACTTGAGTATACTTTTCACAGCAGTCCAGTGCCCTGGACCCAGATCTGACTGATACCTGCCCATCATGCCTACTGCATAGTATATATCTGGTCTCGTGCAGTGCATAGCATACATCAGACTCCCTACAGCCGAAGCATAAGGTATCTTCTGCATCTCTGCCCTCTCCTCAGGAGTCTTAGGACCCTGATCCTTGGACAACTTCATTCCATGTCTGAATGGAACCAGTCCCTTCTTGGAGTTCTGCATACTGAATCTGACCAAGATAGTATCTATGTAGGCTGACTGTGACAGCGAGAGAGTCTTGTTCTGGCGATCTCGAGTTACCTTGATCCCCAGAACATAACTCGCTTTATCCAGGTCTTTCATGTCAAATTAAGAGGATAACCGCACCTTCACTGTAGACAATGTTCCAACATCGTTTCCAATGAGTAGGATATCGTCTATGTAAAGCACTAGAAAAACTACTACAGTCTTATCGCTCCTTTTATAAACACATGGTTAATCCACGTTCTGCTCAAATCCATAAGACTGGATAGCCTGATCAAAACGCATGTTCCAACTTCTGGATGTTTGCTTCAGTCCATAAATAGACCTTTGCAACTTGCACACCAGACTTTCCTGACCTTTTGCGATAAAGCCTGGAGGCTGAGACATGTAGATGTCTTTTTCCAAATCCCCGTTGAGGAATGCGGTCTTGACGTCCATTTGCCAGATCTCCCAATCATAATGGGCTGCAATGGACAAGAGGATCCGGATAGACTTAAGCATAGCCACTGGCGAAAAGGTTTCATCATAGTCGATCCCTTCTAGCTGGGTATAACCCTTAGCAACTAGTCTAGCTTTGTAAGTCTCAACGGTACCATCCGGATCTCTTTTCTTTTTGTACACCCACTTACACCCAACAGGTTTAATATTGTGAGGTGGTGTTACAAGTGTCCAGACCGAATTTTGGGACATCGATATCAGTTCTGCCTCCATGGCTCCTGCCATGCTGTATGGTCAGAGGATACCATCGCTTCATCATAGTTCAGAGGATCATCCTCCTGAAACTCTGGATCTACCATAAATACTTCTCTAATGTATCGATCAGGAGCACTTGTGGTCCTCCCACTGCGACGAGCCTGTGGTGGTTTCATAGGAGTCGATTCTACAGTATCATTTATCTTAGTGGTATCGGCTCCCACTACATTTTCTGTCTGCGTACTCCCATCAGTACCAAGCAATTCTTCAAGAACTACTTTACTGGTGGGCTTATAGTCAATTAAATAATCCTGCTCCAGGAATACGGCGTTCGTCGAGACGACAACCTTTCTATTCTCAGGATCATAAAATAAACCACCCTTTGTTCCTTTTTGATACCCAACGAACATACATACCTTAGTTTTTGACTCCATCTTATCTCGCTTGTCCTTCCGCACATGTGCTGGACAACCCCAAATCCTAAAGTGCTGTAGGCTTGACTTTCGCTTCAACCACAGCTCCCAAGGAGTTAGGGGTACTGACTTTGATGGAACAAAGTTCAAAGTATATACTGCCGTCTCTAGGGCATATCCCCAAAAACTAGGTGGCAATGTTGCATAACTCATCATAGTCCGAACCATGTCTAACAAAGTTCAGTTTCTCCTCTCAGATACACCGTTTTGTTGTGGTGTCCCTGGTGCAGTCAACTGGGATACGATCCCATGCTCATGCAGGTACCTAATAAATTCATCCGATAGGTATTCGCCTCCTCGATCCGATCGAAGAGACTTGATACTTTTACCCGTCTGCTTTTCTGTTTCAGCTCTGAACTTCTTGAACTTATCAAAGGATTCAGACTTCCGCCGCATTAGGTATATGTATCCAAACCTCGAGTGATCATCCGTGAAGGTGATGAAATACTCGAAGCCTTCTATAGCATGGACACTTATGGGCCCACATACATCAGTGTGTACCAACTCTAATACCTCCTTAGATCTGCTACCTTTGGCTCGGAAAGATCTTTTAGTCATCTTGCCTTCTAGGCAAGACTCATACGTCGGTAGGCTTTCTGAAACATCTAGACTTAAGAGTCCTACCTTAACCAACCTGTGAATCCTGTCTGAGGCTATGTGTCCAAGCCTTAGATGCCAAAGGAGTGTTGGATTATCTGAGGGATTTTTTCTTTTAGATGAATTAACCATACATGCTTCAGTTATGTTATCCTGCTTATGATTAGAGTTAATTACATAGAGACCATTCTGTGTCTTTTCTTTACAAACAAAGGAACCATTCAATTTAATTGACACACCAGAAGCATCAAATAAAACTGAAAAATTTTTATTATTCAATAAGGAAACAGAAATTAAATTACGTCTCAAGGACGGTACATAAAGTATGTCTCTAAGTAATAAACTTCTTCCATCAAGGAACAACAAGACGACATCTCCAACTGCTTCAGCCTCTGCCACGGCCTCAGTTCCCATGCTTAGGATCATCTCCCCATTACCCAGTTTTTTTGTCTCCTTGAACTCCTGCAAATTATTGCAAGCATGGTTAGTGGAACCAGAATCCACAATCCATGAAACTAGAGAACAACTGGATGCTACAAGGGATTCCACTATGTGGATTTGAGATATACCTGTCTCAGCCTTCTTGGGAGCCATGCGGCAGTCGCCCTTCCAGTGCCCCTTCTTGCCGCATCGGAAATATTTTTCTTTGGGCTTCACCGGACCATTCTGCTTAGGTACCTGTAACTGCACCTGGCCCATCTTCACGGGCTTCTTAGACTTTCTTTTCTGAAACTTGCTTTTGACTTTCAGAGAAGAATTCTACTCTACGTTCAAGGATTGGGCTCCTACCTTTATCCCATCCTCTGTCGCCTGGAGCGCCGCTAGGAGCTCTGCAATAGACATCTCCAACCGGTTATGGTTAAAGTTGGTAACGAAGCCCTCAAACGCTCCTGACAGAGACGCGAGAAAAATATCGGTTTGGATCTCTGCATCCAAGATGACATTGAAGGAACCAAGCTCGTTCATATAGCCAAACAATTTCAGCATATGATCCCGAACTAAAGTCCCCTCTGCCATCTTCGTGGACACCAATTTTTTGATGGTCAGGTAACGAGTTACCCGACTACGACCCTCGAACATTTCCTTAAGGTAGAGCATCATGTCTGAAGCGAATGCCATGTCTTCGACTTGCTTCTGAAGGATGGTATGCAAGGATGCCACTATGTAGCACTTGCATATCTCATCAGCATCTAGCTAGTCTTTCCATTCCTTCAACTGAGCCTCAGTTGCACTTGGTCCCGGCATGGCGATTGAGGGGTACTTAGGGCAATTGTGTGTTTGCCAACCCTTAGGACGAGCATCAGGTTACGCTTCCAGTCCTCATAGTTTGGTCCCGTAAGTTTGTTATCATTAAGTATGGAGGCAAGGGGGTCGAGCTTGATCATGATTTCTGTAAACAATGGTTCAAAGTAAAATTAGGGTTTACTACAATCTATTTCATGGAATTTAGAAATACATAATGTTTATTCCAGTCGCTATGTCTTCACTACCTCAAGTGGAGACATCCAGGAATCTAAATTTCCTGGGCTCGAGCACTGAGACTATCGGCCTTGAATTGGAGACAACATCTCGGTGAGAGCATGCAACCGCTTCTGCCAACGGGGTTTTTACGACCCAGTCTTTATCAGAATTACCCATGGTAAACTGAAAGACCTCCCAATCTCTTTTTGGCTAGCTCTATGTGACCCACGTGCGCAGCAATGGCGGCTTCACACAAGCTTTCGGATGCTTCCCACAAATCTAGGTGGTGTCGGTAGGGGGGTTCATAGGCTCCCGCGTTGCAGGAAAAAACCGTCACCTACTGCCACCGGCATCCTCCATGTCCCGAAGGAAACCACTAGGCGAACCAGCATGGAAGGAAACACAGCTCTCACCCGGTGGGAATATCGAACTGCGTACCTCCCACCCAGACCCTTGGCCGGTTGATTATGGAGGCCAGGGGCTCCCCTTTGGAGGGAACCTCTTATACATCCCTTCTTTATGAGGTTTTATGCATATCTAGAAAGGTCACGACCTCCTAGACTTAGACCCTGGTCTACCGTACTCCCACTAGGATTACAAACTCTCCCGTAAAGCATTAGTATCCTCGAAAAATATCATAGTCCATACCTTGAATACTCAGCTTTTGTCTTTCTTGCAAGGATCACATTACATAGATTCTAAGGATCCCGATACTTCACTAGTTTGCCCATAATCCTAAGATCTGGAGCCTAGCCTAAGGTCAACAAGGAAAGGACTCCCACTACGATGATGCCTCATTCACAATTTGATGCCTGATATCATAGTAGACCTCATCTCATTACAGGTTTCGATGCTGGCCAAATAGGGACATCCGACAACCTCCGTCGGACCTCAACCTAATGGTGGCATAACCAAATCGTGATGAGTTCATACTACCATCAAACGTCATCTAGAAACGAGTATCACACAGTGAAATCCTAACCTAACTTGGTCGCTAGGACCACGTGGGGAAAGGGCATCCCACTAGGGTTATCATACTTCTTATGGAGATATTCTTTAATTATCTCTAAACAAATCTAATACTGCATCTATCTTGGTGCACAGTACTTGGCTACGTGAACTACCACGAGGGCGGTTACCACCTTTCCTTTTAGCTAGCCACCGGATTCGCACGTGTTAGAACCATATAGAGACACCGATGAATCCATAAGCTTAGTACTAACCCTAAGCCTGATCTAGAGACAAACTCACAAGCAAGATAATAAAATTATCATCAGGGTTCTCTAAACAATAAGTAAAGAGAATCAACAGAAAAATATCCAAACTGAATCAAGTCCAGGATCCGACCCCTGAACCTGAATAGCACAGCCAAGATATCATGCTCTTCCGTTCTGCACGATCTCTGATGACGATCCCCATCATCACCAACATGCATGCTTTCGTTGGGTCTTTGCACACCATGGTACCGCTTGCCCGAACCGTGGATGAAGTATCATCTCCTTTTTCCTGTGATCGAAAAACTAACACGCTCCGAGCAAGTGCTCGTTCGTGTACAATTTTGCTAGAAAGAAAAGAAGACAATCCTAGAAACATGGCCAGGAAACCGAGGATGGTCAACCCCCACCCTCGCCCATCTAGAGCCTTAAAATCCACAAGCACAATAATAATCAATACAAAATTTAAGTCTGGGGTCCGACCCCCGGAAGCATGCAATCACAGATTACTATTCAGCGCGGCACCTGCAAAAAGATGATACATAACACAATCCATATGCATGATCTACGTCGAACGCCGACGAAAACATATGCCATTATACATTTACATGATGTTTTCACGAATTCATGCATGAAACATACACCAAAGCGTGCTTGATACCAATTGTTGGAATTGGATCCGCTTATCAGAGTCACAGCGGAAGCAAAAAAAAGATCCGAAGATCATACGGTGTATGTTTCATTACAAGTAATTCTTTAAACAATCTACATGCAAATCTACGATCTTAGCATATTTGCGGACACCCTAGAGGCATACTACGATCTACGGAAGACATGCATGCATCTAGTTAGGTGTTTAGAATCATCATACCTTTTGTATCTATGATCTAGAGATGACAGAACGATGAAGAACCACACTTGAATCGCAAGGGAAACTGTCGGATAGCACCTTGTCCTTTGCGAATTGAAAAATCCTCGAAATCCCGTCTCTGAGTGCAAGGATTACGAGCCGACGGAGGAATCCGTTATGAAGATGATGGCTAGCTGCGAGATCTCCTCCTTATCTTTCTCTCTTCTTCCTTCTCCTTCCTTCCTCTTTCTTCTCCCTTTCTTTTCCTTGGCCGAAACCACAAAGGAGGAGCAAAGGGGGGTCGGATTTTTGGAGGAGATGGAGAAGCACAAAGGGCCGATCCTCCCTCTCCCTATTCTACTTATAGGGCCGGTCTCCCATGGCTTCAAGGAAGCTAGGTCCGGCCCTAGAGTGATTAGGATAGAGGGGGGGCGGTTTTTAGGGATTTCCAATGTCTATCGTGAAGCCTGGACGAAAACGCCCTTCACGAAAACTGGAAAACTGAAAGAGAGACTGAGTGAGGTGCGCTACTCGGAATCGAGTTCCGTCAGCGCCTGTGAGCTCCTGGAATTATTCTGCTCATTGTAAGATCTATATTTAATGTGTTCTGAGCCATATTTCAGTATTTACCAAAATACCCCTATGGCCCGTAACACATGTGAATTAGGTTCTTAGGCTCCGGGCTTGCGCTCCATCGCGCTACTTCGCATCCAACGTATCCATCTAGGTCGGGGAACAATTCCTATACGCAACGATAGGGTGGAACCTTCAGGGTTCGAGATCTCTAGCTCCAACCGGATCCCTGATTAATTATTCCGGTGACACACTTAAAGTTTTGTTAATCAGTCCTAATCCGATTAACCCGCATAGCCACCCAGAGTGTGATGCGAGTTGAACTCTAGTGATCCTAAAATTATGTTACTCCCTCGTAACCCTGCTCTCTACTATACTTCGATAATCCTCAGCCCCTCCTATTACTGGTGCCATGATTCGACTCGGGCGGTGGGGAGCACCGTCAGATCCCGATCGATCATCTGACTAGGGTTTGATGACTTGTCATCTATAACACCACACACCTTTCGGTGCTATGCCTAGCATCCGGAACATCGTCAGTCATACTGACAACCACCAGGCCTGGGTTAACTGTGTGGACAGATTGACTCATCAAAATGCACCTATCCAACACTGGATATCGGATAACCTGTAGGGATTACATGTCACTCAAGAACCAGCCGGGTAACCCAACGTACCGTGGTATTGGACTATGGAAGGTCCGCACACGTTGGCACATTAAAGCACCACACAACTGGTTGGCCCAGTGAACATGATCCCTCAGGGTTAAGGACATATTATCTATAGTAGTAAGACGGTTTATACACCAGTGTCTGAATAACTGAATTGTGCACCATCTTGGTTCCTGTTCAATACGATCATCGTGCTTGGTCAGGTGAATGGGAATCTCACGTTCCCGTGGTGGAGACTTCACCACATCCTCTACCTGCCAACAGCTTGTTCTCGGTGAAGCGACCGACATCACCTAAGCTGTGAACTAGTTGTAGGTCTACACAGAACTGGTCCACTGGGTCGCCCACATGCGCCTCAGTGGCCTACTGTGTTCCCTAGGGTCCTTTTTATTATATGAGTATTATCATACACCAGAGTAGTATTCTAATTAAAGCAATAACCAAAGTCATCTTTATTAATGTTAATACAGAAATTCCACGCTAAGGACACACGAGCTACAACAGTGTCATCATGGGCAGACATGGCGGAGGCATCTTATACGGCCTGATGTCATGCAGCTTAGCTCGTTGAGCAACCTGATAATATCACGGGTAGACACGGTGGAGACACCTTATGCAGCCTAATGACACACCCTATAGCCGACTTCACAGAATGGAATGCAGTTTAGCTGGAGCTGGTCAGCAGATGGAATGATCGAACTGGTCTATGTGGATGACCTCGCTGGGCTCCTGAGCGGATGAAGCTGTGCCTGACCGCCCCCTTAAGAGGGGATAATGATGGTGTTAAAAATGTCATCGGCTCGTCGTCCACGTGGAAGCAGCATTGAAGAATATAACGAGATGGCAGAAGTCCCCAAGGAGGTCTCCCTTGTCTTTGGGCACACCCTGGGCAACCTCAGGTGATCAAAAAAGAAATTCCCCCTATGATGAGCTCGAGATTCAAGACCAGCCCTATTTTTTGGGCAAGCAGCCTTGTGACCAAAATAAGTCTTGGAGTTTAAATAACATTTCCAGGTAGCCCGAGCCGGTGCCCGCGGCTTGCCTGAGGTTCGCCCTGATCGCCCCGATCAGATCGCCAGCAGGAGAGGCTGACTGTGGCTGGTGCTCACAGCTCGCCCGGAGCTGACCTTCGCACGTGGAAGAGGTCACCCCATTTGCTAATAGGAAATTTAGAATGATATCTACGAATAAAGGCCACATGTGGCCGTGGCTCACAGCCCGCCTAGGGCTGACCCTGACCACATGCGACCAGCTCGCACACGGTAGAGGTCGTCCAGTGGTTGGTGCTCGTAGCCCGCCCAGGGACCCGTGGCTATGGTTCACAGTCCGCCCAGGGCTGATCCTGACCACATGTGACCAGCTCGTACGTGGTAGAGGTCGCCCAGTGGCTGGTGCTTGTAGCCCGCCCAAAGCTTGCAGTAGTGGATCATTGCGCCCCTTGGAAAGAGACCGCTTGTGACCGTGGCTCACAGCCCGCCTAGGGCTGACTCTGACCGCATACGACCAGCTCGCACGTGGAAGAGGTCGCCCAGTGGCTGCGGCTCGTACCCTGCCCAGGGCTGAACCTGACCATATGTGACCAGCGCGCATACGGAAGAGGTCGCCCAGCGACTGGTGCTCAGAGCCCGCTCAGAGCTTATAGTAGTGAATTATTGCGTCCCTTGGACAGAGCGATATTATCCTCAAGGCCTCATTCATGAAGTACTGTGAGTCAAAGTTCTCAACGCAGCTTGCCAGCTGCGGTGAATACCCTCGTCGCCGCCAGTATTTGATAGCTCGACAGGAAGCTCGCTCTGTCCACATGCGATCAGCTCACTCGTAAAAGAGATCACTTCTGGCAGAGTTCAAGGAACCTTTCGAAAGACCCAACACCCACAGCTCGCTCAGGGGATCATCCAATCATGCAACCGCCATAGAGCTCGCATATTGACAACAGGAAGAAGTGGGCGGATCAACGACACCAATGGGGTCTTCACGGAGTTCACCCACAGCTCGCTCAGGAGCTCGCCTGATCCTACAAATAGTCAAGGAGATCGCCCCTTTGCCCACAGAGGTCGCCTAAAGTAAGGCGGCACTAAATCGATAGCTGTCACTACCCCCATGGAGCTACATGGACGATTGCGGTCCACGGAAGCCGGCAGAGTCGATCTAGGACCTCCCAGACTAGAGCTTTTCAGAATCTCCACCTGGCAAGGACAAGACCGGTGAGTCCCCCCTCGCCACCGCCTAGCAGGCTAAATGACAAAGACCATGAAGAGCCCATGTAGGCTGGCACATGGGGGCGTAGAAGGTCCAGGAAGAAGTCGCCACATGTCCATCTCTGGCGGTCTACAAGAGTCTATAAAGGTATGACCCCCGGCTCCAAAGTATAAGTTTGAAACTCAGAAACCCTATCACTTTCTGACTACTTTAGCTCTCCCTTGTCTGAACCTTTACTGACTTGAGCGTCGAAGGGTCTGCACTCTTAAGGGAGCAAGCTGTTCTCATATTTCCTTTGCATTGTAGGAGGAGCGCACGAGCCAGCAAAAAATATCTTCCAATATTTGGCGCCGTTTCTGGGATCTTTCGACTGGTTCCTGTGAGAACGCCCAACGACCATACGGTTAATAGCCGTGCTCCTCGAGGATACCTTGATGGCTCCAGCCACGCGAGGACAGAGACGGGCGAAAGCCCATACTGGGACTGCGCGAAGCAGGCCGCATGCTTAACCCACCCAATCCCCTGTCCTGCTCAGTGACCAGCTCCTTTTGGAGATATTGACCACTTAACGGGTCATGATGCATGAGCTAGCATGACTGCACCAGGTTCCGACGACGAGCCAGAGTACTAATCTCTCCCCCGGGCTTGACCCGTGGAGGGAAGGATCAGTGATTCAACCCCGGCGTCCAGTAGTGTCAGCGGGGACAGCTCCCCCTGTGCGACCTCCCCTAGCCCCAACGGTGCATCAACCCATGTGGGTGCCCATGCGGTGGGCATCCCAGCAGGAGCCCCCTGTGGAAGACGCAGTGGCGCACAAGACAAGAGAGTCGACTCTCGAGCGACTTCAGTGACTTGTCATCCAGCGTTCCAGTAATGAGCTGACTCCGCCTTCGGCCCCCCCTCATCGGCGAAGATAAAGTGCGGGGTGCGACGAGCTAGAGGCAAGGTCTGGAGGGAGAGACTGTAACCCATGCCATTAGCATGAGGAGGAACCCACGGTGGAAGTTTTACACCGTGTAGAGACCTGCGAGGTGACGGCCTCACACAGACCTTTTCCTGTATCGAGGCAAATACCAATGAAGCAGCGTAGCGGATACCGAGGCATCGTCTCTAAATATCACCATAGCGAAGGCACGGTCTGACCTTGAGGAAACATGCAAGATCGCCTAGGGCCTACGCAGCCGCTCTTGGGGGATCACCCTGGGCACTTGCAGTTACCCGGCATGCCCGTCGACCTTTTGGAAGACCTGGCCACTCGGGAAAAGAGCTAGCCCTTCATAAGGGAGGTGCATCGATGAGATTTTCCCTAGCTTTGGACTCCTCCGAAGTTCATCATGTTCGACGGATCGCAGGATCCAGTCAATCATGTGCTGGCCTACCAGAAGTTGCTGTTTTTCCAGGACCAGGACAATGTTTTGTGTCGTGCCTTCTCGAGCAGCTTGACGGGTTCGGTCCTGGACTGGTTCCACAAGTTATCTCCAGGCTCAATCCCAAGCTTCACTGCTCTGCCCGGGCTGTTCTTGGAATAGTACCGGTACAATCGACAACCTCTGAAATGAATCAAATCACTATTCGGTCTCACCATGGGCGCAAGGGAGGCCCTATGACGCTTCTCGATGCGATTCTGAAATGCCTATCTTGCCCTCGAGAACTCAGCAGGACGAGACCGGACAGCCGTGAGTGCCTTTCGGAGCGCACTCCCCGATGGAGGTACGCTTCATGATGCTATTGTCATTTCTGATCCCTGCACCATGGTCGAACTCTTCTCCTTGATCCAGCAACACATTAAGCTTGAAGATATAGTGTTAGATCGTTGAGGGAAGATTGCCGAACAGTGGCCTCCTCGTAACTTGCACGTAGGCGCTCTCGTGTAGACCATTTTATAAAATAGAGGGTCTTTGGACTAAATGAGTTTTTTTTGAATCTGCGCTCGATTGTGATCCACAAGAACAACTTGCACGCGATTAGCTCGCACGCGGCTTCCTCAAAGAACAGTCCGCCGTCGTGCGGACTCAAAGCAAAATTGGGGTTATCAATGGCCGTCCCGAACGACCTTGAGATCACTAGGGTAGTCCACTGTCTAGGGGACTTTAAACATGACCGGGGTCCTTTGCATTCACATGCCATGAAAGGAAGCACCCCAGGTTGATCTAAGGAGACCTGAATGGGCGACCACCCATTTAAGCGACCTGAAAATCTCTCGGTAATCCCTCGAAGCTAGACAAGTTCATGAGGCCGTAAAAAATAAATGCGAAAGCCACTAACGTCGAAGACTAGGGACAAGGCCACTGTCCGTTGTCATGCGGACACGATAAGCAAAATCGGGGTTCTAAGGATCCTTAACCGGACAGGGGGTAGTTAGCTTTTGATTCTTTTATCGCTCATCAAACTTCTACCCTTTGGCCCTTACGCTCTATTTTGATGTAACAAATTATAGTAAATTAAATATAAACTCTCTCAACTCCTCAGAAAGATCACTCTCCCTCAGGCAGTAGTTCCAAATTTTCTCCCCCTTTTATCAAAACTTTAATTTGGAAAAAGGGAATCATAAGAGAGTGATCCATAATGTTCTCTCCTTTAAAGTATGATGCATGAGATGAAAAGTGAAACATGTAAGGATGCAATATGAAAGAATGATATACAATAACAACCAACTATATATTCACAAACAAAAAAATATGTGCGCTTTTAACTAGCAATGTGACTAATCATGTTTAAGCCTACACAAAAATATATAGAGATCATCTAATTATCGTAGGATATAAGAACTATGGTGTGCACAATAGTTTAAATAATCAATCTTCCATATTAGTTCTATACACATGTTAAGTCTCCAAATAATGCATTTTATCGCTTATTTCTTACTGCATTATCATCGCTTTCCTACGTAAAACTTTTCATATACTCGTAAAGCACATTATTTTCTTTGCACCAATGCATAGTAGACTTTAATACGGACATAACGGTATATTGGTTCGCACTCATACGATACATGCATGAAAAATACGGAGCCCGGTAGTTCAAATTATTCTTTTTATCGATAATCGTATTGGATCCTTACACGCGTCATTTCATATGTGATTTTCAGGGAATTGACCCGGTACTCGACATAGTCGGATAAAGGACACCATGATAGTATGGTGGACATTCTCACGGTGAGTCAATGGAGCATGCACAGCTCATTTGGAGGCCCTTATGAAAAATGATACAGAGAATGATGGTTGTGAAAAATTGACCTAGATGATGTCACCGACAACACATCTGCAGACCACTAAAGAACGACGCATATGCAAAGGGCTTGACATGGAATAGTTGACGAGTTTGGATTGCTCGAATGGTTACCGAAGCATATCGTCTCCTTTAATTTTCTTTTACCCTTTCTCTCTCATTTCTTTATTACCCGATCTTAATCATCCATTGCATCACTCACCCAACTAAATCCCAGCCGTTCCTCTCGTCAGCAGCCATGCATACAAGCAACTCATCGTAGCCGTCCATCTCATCCAACCCATACATGATACATGCAATGATCAGCGCACTCCATTACACCCAACAACCCACATGCAACACAATTACAGCCGCCCATCTCTCTCTCCTGTTTCTTTCTCTCTTATCCTCGACCCAACCGCCTCCATTCTCTCTCCTCCTTGATTCTCTCTCTCTAAAATCTGCACCGATCTTCTCTCATTACCGCACTTTTCTCTCTTTCGGATTCTCTCTCTTTCCATAACCACTCCTCAGATTTCTCTCTCTAAAACCCGCGAGACCCATGCGCCCATGCAGGCAGCATCACAGCCGTCCGGTGTACCCGATCACCCCCGTGTCTCTCTTCTCGCGATCGTCCCGGACTCCCATCCGGACTTCTCTCTCTACCCGATCTCTCTCTCCCGTTTACTTCCCTCTCTAAAACCAAATCACAGCCGTCCCCTCTCACATACCCGACTCCTCCGCATGAGAACTAACTTCTCTCTCTATCTATGCGAACATATCTCTCTCTCTTTCCCATATTTGGAACCAAATCACAGCCGTTCGGTTTGCCTATTCCCAACCGGACTCTTTTTTCTACTACCGGGTTTTCTCTTTCTAAAACCGGACCCCCTCTTCTCTATATAGGGGGACGCCCGAACTTCAATAGGGGACGACCCGGACTTTTGGACCACCATCAAAGGCCCGAACTTCATCCACCATACGACTTTCATCATCAGATCATCACCCCCGGACCTTCATCGTTTCATCACCACCTCGGATCCATCATCTTCCATCTGCCAAGCTCGAAACCCGTCTCCATCATCCCGAAGTCACACCGCACACCATCGTCCTTACCGTGGAAGCCCATCTCGAAGCACATTGTCATCAACGCCACGCACCATCGTCTCCGAGCCACGCTTCACTGACGTCGTCACCATTGCCGGAAGTCGTCATCCACAAGCGCCATCCTTTGTATTTTTTTTCATTAATGGAGTTTGCATGCTATTATGCTTTTATATTAAATTCTATGAACATGCACAACTAAACCCCTAGCTAAGGCTATGGGGGATGCCTAGTGGTTATTATGCTTCTCTTTTGATCAGTAATGAAGTTTTAAGTTTCCTATGATTGACTCTTATGTTGGATAACACTATTCTAAGATGTATGGCATCTTGCTTGCAAATTTGTTTGATTCCGTATTGACTTCGGGCATTCGTAATGCTTGTGAATCCCTGTGGCATGATGACACGAACTTCACGAGTCTCTCATCACATAATTTTCAATCTATATACGTATTTATGATGGATGCATATCTCTAGAAATCAGCACATGTGTATAAGTTGTTTTGATTACATATCGACTCCGGGCATATGCAATGCTTAATAACCTCCGTAGTATGCATGCTAAAACCTATTTTGATGCTATCCTCATACGAATTATTGATCATGAAGAATACATGAAATACTACTAGGTTGAACCCGGATGCCTTAGCCTCATTTCCATCGTAACCTCCTTTAATTAATTGCAATATTTAGTACTATTTAATTTAGTAACGTAGTTTCATCATACGTGCTCCACTCTCAGTGGAAAACCCTGATTTGCACTCACGTTCACGCACTGTCATCACATTAGTTCCCATTAGTCCTTCAGTCCCTGTGGAATCGATCTCGGACTCACCATGATTACTACTTCGCTATACACCCTATACTTGGGGTTAAATTGTACTTTTTATTCCCTTAATCGGGACTACTTAAAGTTGTAGCAAGTTTTTGGCGCCGTTGCCAGGGATTGCAACGGACGATTAGGAACTTCGCATCCACGTTTTTCTTTTTAGTCTTTGCTTTCTCTTTGCATTCAATATACTAAGTACTTCTTTTCTATCTTTTCAGGTAAAAAAAAAAAGGATCTGAATATTGGAAGAGGAGTCGACTGTTGATTGAGAAGGAGGAGTACGACGTGCTTACCTAAATAAAGAACTGCTTTTTTCTGGTACACTCGTTCTTTAAATTCTTTGTATTTGCTATCTCGCATCAACTTACGCTCTCGTGGGAAAGCTCGGCACATACGTCTCGGTGTAGGCGTATGTGTGTCTAGTCTGTTATCCCCTTCAAACGAGAGCGTTCGTATAGAAGGCTCTAGGTGGTGCATACATTTGCTTGCAAACCCTTGACTTACCTTTTGCCCCTGCATCTTGTGTATGCCCTTGTGGTATCGGGATCATACACAACGATTAAGTAGAACTGAATCTGAACCAAATCTGTCTAAAAACCATTCTGAAAATATGGTTGATAACGAAAATGATGTAGGAAGTAATCATGGCAATAATGAAGTTCAAAATAATCCAGTAATCCGATCTCTTCGAGATTACTTAATACCGGCTAGATCTAGTACACCATCGTGCATCGTGTTGCCTGTAACTGATACAAATCAATTTGAATTAAAACCTGGTGTAATCCAATTGCTCCCTCGATTCCATGGCCTTGAATCTGAAGATTCATATCTTCACCTAAAAGAAGTTTATGATATATGTGCCACCTTGGTTTTTTGAAACGTCTCTGAAGATGCAATTAGATTACGCCTCTTTCCCTTTTCTCTGAAAGAAAAGGCAAAATCTTGGCTCCATACCTTAAGATCACAATCTATAGCAACTTGGGCCGAGATGAGCCGAGAGTTCTTAAAGAAATTTTTTCCCACTTACAAAACCAATGCACTACGTAGGCACATCATGAGTTACTCCCAAAAGGAGGGTGAATCGTTCTATCAGTGTTGGGAGAGATATAAGGACTTGCTCCTTAAATGTCCTCACCATGGTTTTGAGATGTGGAGGACGGTTAGTTTTTTCTATGATGGTCTAACACCCCATATGCGTCAATTAGTTGGAACCATGTGTAATGGAGAGTTTATGGCCAAGAACCTTGATGAGGCATGGGACTTTTGTGAGTCCCTAGCCGAAAATGCCCAACAATGGGAATTATCAGAAAAAACTAAAAAATCCACTAAAGGAGGAATGTATCAACTAAGAGAAGAAGCTGATTTGAATGCTAAAATGGCGAATCTTACTAGAAAAGTGGAAGCAATTGAGCTTGTCAAAAGACCTAGCTCTTCTAACCCAATGACAAGCACGGTATGTGCATTATGTGAGAGCCCTTCTCACACAGCTCAAGAATGTCCATCCATACTTGCTTTTCAAGAATTAATGGTTGAATAATCGAACTCAGTCAATACTTATCAAAGACCCTTTAGCTCCCCGTATTCCAATACCTACAATCCTAATTGGAGAAACCATCCAAACTTTAGCTGGAGACATGGACCCTCTGCTAATGAATCTGTCACGCCCCAGAAATCTGAAGACCGATCCCTGGGGTGTGAGGTGAGAAAAAGATAGGATTTTGGGTTTGGTCAATTAATTACACCAATTTGGGTTCTCACAGGGCTTCTACGCTCTCTAATATGAAAAACAAGAAGGAGGGAGAAACAAGAGGGGAATCTTTTAAATTTGATTTTTCGAAAAATATTTTTATTAAAGGGCAAAGAAAAAGAATTGTCAATAGAGAGAAGACATTGTCTAGTGTGGCTCGACCTTCAAAAGTCATATCCTCTCAATATGAGTGACCTGTCGGTGCCACTACATGCTGACAGGAGTTTATTTGAGGGAGCACGAGGCTCAAGCCTCCTACGGCTAGCCAAGTGGTCTCATCCACGCCCTAACACTCAAGTGCACCATTCTAGAGTTCCTATCTACATGGTTAATTAATTTAGTCATTTATATATACTTATATTCTGATCATGATCTATCCTAGGCTTGGGGCCTTGAGGAGAGGCCTACCCAAAAGAATTCAGCTGGAACCATTGCAACTACAACCATAAAATACTAACTAACTAATAAGAACTCCTATTCCAATACAATTACAATGTCTGAAGAGAAAAGACTACAAGATTGACATACTAAACCGAAAGGTAACACTGCAACTCTAACTCCGCCTCTGGACTCCTACTGCTACTCCTGAGCCTCCGGACCTGCAACTGAGCCTACTCGTGGGAAAGAGTAGCCCCCAATGGGAAATTAGGAGATTAGCCAAATTAATGGCTAGTGACATCCTAATAGTCTTTAATAATATGAGACAACTAATCTTAATAAATTAAGATGAGATCTATCAGTTCTAGTAGAATCAAAGTTTGCAGAATGATACCTAAACCTATCAGTAGTCTATATTCACATGCAATTCCTACTGTCACTAGGTTATCTAACATGAAGTCCATTCAATGTTCTACAGCATAAAAAAACAAATTAAATAAGACGTTCAGATAAAGTCACGAAGTCATCATGTAAACTGTCACTCAATTCTAAATTCATATATAGATAAAACACACACTATCAAAATGTGAACCCCGGATATTTTGTTCATCCTGCCCCCGGTCGGGCATTACTATAGGGCCTTTTATTTCGATGTAGAGGGCCAACTCTCTCGCCGTGCATCCACCAACACCATGCACTAGTCACCCAGATGATCATAAGGGGTTTCCCGTCTTTCACGGTGGAGCTCTACCGCCCAACTTGCTTTACTATGGGGACTTCAACTCCCCGGGACAGGGTTGCTAGGCCAATCCCTACTCGAGGGCACCACCTATTGGCTTTACCACAACCCTTGCCCGTGACCCCTAACCTACTTAACTTCGGCTGTACGCGCAGGGTGGTTCACGGCCCTTGCACGCACGGGGTCCCTACCCTCTAACCAGGTAGATTCACATATAACATCTTTCAATACATACAATGAAGCTACAAAAGATATATTTAATGCTTATCAATTTCCAACAATTTACCCCTGGTCCCGTACTGCTCTCGCAACCCATGCGACATAATAAATAAATTAAATAAGACACTCATCCCAGTGACCCGTGTGCTAGGGTTGCCATACTCCTCTCAGGAGGGTGGTCCCGATAATTATTAGTTATTCAATTTATTGATTAATTTAAGGGAATCCTAATTACGGTGTCCATGCATACAATCTAAAGCAATCATTATTATTATTACTTTATTAATATTTTAAGCATGCGTCGCCGGACTCGCGACTCCGCATGCAAGGCGGGGTCCACTTGACCATATGCGACGATGCTCGGCGGGGCCCGCATGCAGTGTCATGGACACCTACCCTTAGTCATTCTCATTTCCCACTATTAAAGACCACGCAAGGGTAGTAGATGTCACCTGGTTGTCGATCGCACACGACTCCGGCTAGTTGCCTCTGATCCGCCTCCGTTGGATCACCACGATCACAGTCTGATAACATGCACAGCTCTATATCACAATGCTATCGATTAAAACATAAGAGTCAACGACGAGGGTTCTATGCCAAGGATAGTCGGGCACCCTCGATAGGGGACCAACATTGAGTTGACAGCACGCAAACCCGTGCGACTGAAGAACTCGATCCTAAACCATACTAAGCCAATCAAGTAAACAGAAGCTAAACCTACTCATCGAATCGGGCTCGAAGAACCCTTTCCGATGGTTCCAGTTTCGCTGGAATCCGACTTCGGTCGGATGGTTTCGGGTCAAACCACGTAGAACCGGTGAAACCGATCGCATGGTTGGTTCACTAGGGTAGAAGAGGTTCTAGGGTTATCTTCTAGGTTTAATAGGTGGGACTCAATATTCTGAGCACAATGCCGCTAGTTTCGTCCGAATCTGAGTTCGGACGATGAAACGACGGTCAAACCACGGTACCACGATAATATCGGGTCCAAGGATAAAACAGGGTATTAAACTGTATAATTACTATTCTAGACTATGGCCAACAAGTAGTATTTTCCGAGCCGGTCGAAATGGCGCTGGTTTCGTCCAATTCCGAGTTCAGACGGAGAAATGGCAGTCGAACCAAAATTCACTGGTTCACGGGTCTGGTTCAGGTGAACCAGACCGGTTCACCGCATGTTGGGTCAGGTCTGCTGGGTCGGGTCGGGTCGGGTTCAGGGCTAAACAGGTCGGGTCTGGGTTTAATTAAAAACCTGGAATTTACCGTTTTGCCCCCCCCCCCCCATGTTCATCTTCTCCACGAGAACAGCGTGGGGGGGGGGGGGGCTGGTTCTGTGCGTCGCGGCCGGCGGGAGGGACGGCCTGGAGCGCCGGCGAGCGCTCGGCCGGCCTCTCCCGTACCACCCCCACGGAGGAGGCATGGTGGGAGGCGGCCGGAGCGGCCGTCGGAGCCCGAGGGCTCGGCCGGACGGTGGGGGGTCGTGCGGGCTTGGTCGGAGGTCGGTGGTCACCGGGGAGGGGCTCGGTTGCGACGGCGAGGCCTGACCGTGCAGGTCGCGGTAAGGGAGGAGGAAGGGGGCCTTGGGGTTGGGTCGCAGAGGAGGATGGGAGGAGGAGGGTGGCTGACCTGTAGTGGCGGCGTGCTTGCCGGGGCTCCGGCGAGGGGCGGGTGGGGTGCTCCGATCTCTTCTCCTTCTCCGTCTTCGGCTCTCGCTCTCTCTCTCTCTGCATCCCGTTCTCTCTCTCTCTCTTTCTCTCTATTTCTCTCCCGTTCTCTCTCTCTCGTTCTCTCTCTAGGTCGGTTAAAAAGGAGGGGTGGGGTGCGGTTTTGATGATAAGGGCTGGAGGGATAGGGTCGGTTAAGGCTTGGGGGAGGGGATAAGGAACGAAAGGTATGTGTTTATCTGTCCAAATCTTGCCCGATCCTTCTAATCCGAATTTCGGATTGCAAATCCTGGGGAGGCCAGTCGAGAGGGTCTAAACCCAGCTAAAGTTTTGGGAGAAAGGTCCTAGGCCTGATCGGGCTCGGTCCCAAGCCCTGAACCGGGCTCGGTTGGAATCCGGGTGCGATTCGTCCATAAACGGGGCTGAAAAGAATAATAAGTCGTAACTATCAAACCGGAAGTCGGAATAGGGCCTGAGAAGATTCGTTGGAAAGGTCTCATCAACGTAAACGCGTTAGCGCTTTGTACACAATTTTCTGACTTCTGGATCTCCCGAAAAGAAGGAAAGACTCCAAAACTCAAATAAGCAATAACTATTCACCCAGGTGTCGGATCGACCTAAACTCAGGCTCATTGGAAGGCTCTCTCAGAGCCTCATCTAACGCATCTTGTTTCGTTACGATCCGATCACCTGATTTCTCACAAGAAACAAAACAGCTATAACTATCGACCAATTATCGTTTTTTCTAGGGTTTATCTGCCGGGCTGCGGAAACTGGCTGCGCATACACCTGATCGTTGCACGGAACGCACCATCGTGACATGCTCGAAGTTACGGAGAATGTGAACGTAAAACATCTCATAGGTTTACGATCCATTTATTAGGAAAAAGCCCAAAGAAAAAGTCTGGCTGTAAAAAGATGAAACTAGCCATGGAGGATTTCTATTATTCTCAAATCTAACACCACAGGTGTTACAACCTACACACCTTAAAAAAATTTTCGTCCCGAAAATTCAACTACAAAAACCATATATACGAGTCCACTCATCTCTACTACCAAAACAAGAATATTACAGCAATAAAAAGTTAACTATAACGAGCGCAAACATCCTCACTAACACTACCAACAAGAAAGCCAAGTCACTACACCAAATCTTACTAAAAGAAAACCCTGATCCTCTACTACTCACAATTCTACTCTCTCTACTAACCTAAACATTATACGAATCGAGTCTCGTAATTATTACGATAGAAATGAACCTCCAAATTCTCACATCGTGAATACGAGTTTTGGTTTCCATTTCACATTCTAAGCATTACGGATTAGACCAAAATCATGAGTTCTGATCATTAACCATGCCTTGATAAGGGGCATCATATCTCCCTTATTAGTACCACCGAGGGGTGTCCTCCTCGGTAAGGTAACTACCAAAACTCATAGATTCAAAAACTTAAAATGCACTCAATTGTCAGTGCCAATATAAAAGGTATATCAATGTATATGAGTGCCCATACACCCATATATAATTTATACTTTTGGTATCACCTCTACAATCATAGCAATGTATACTACACATATGCGCCCATACATATATGCTTAAGTACACATTCCAGAATGATTTGACAAAAGAGATGTCTCAACTAGTACGCCTAACATGTATCGCATACTAAACTAAAATCCTATAAGATTCCTATGAGACCAACACCTACACTAATCGAACTACCAATACTACTCAAGGAACTAAAGAACAAAAGCCTGAAAAATCTATTTCTCAAGTGGGTCCATACTAGATAGCTACACTCTAACAATAGATAGTCATTCCATTGGCTCACTACAAGACAAGGGGATCGATCCTAAACGAAAACTATTATGAGTTGGCTGAAGAAACTATCTACTAGAAAACTAATGGCCAACTAATATCGATTGAGCAGATCGATACCAAGTACTAAATTCTACCCTAAACTGAACATCGAGATAGCTAGACGGAAACCTCGCAACCATACAAAAATAAGAATAAAGGACCCGAGACAATTAGAGACAACTTAGAAAAAGACAACCGAGAAAACTATCATAATCTTAACATTAATTCTAAGAACTAAAGGCAATCACTCAAAAGAAACTTAAGCAAATGAAAGTTACTAGAATCGAATAATGATTGAAAACAAAGCGAGGTGAATCAGCAGAATAATGATCATTCTTAAGAGTCCAACTGATAAGGTATTCCCAAATTTATAAACGTAGGCAATCCATTTGACATCGTCGCTAACATCTTTCTAGTACTCAATTATCTCAATTCTATCTTAACGTCACTGTCATCTAGCCAGTGCGCTCTCTCCCGCGAGTTCCAATAAGAACTGCGAAACCAACCGCCAAAGCCTCCGAAGAGTCATTGCGTAGCCACAGTATGTCCTCTACCGGACAATCATCATCTACCGCCAAAGTTCCCTAGGAACAGTGCGTACTCTTTCGCAAGAGTCACTATCAAGGTATCCTGTAATCTATAAACCAAAAGGATCAAACTACCACCTGAGATTTCTATCTCCTGGTGTATTCCTTGAAACCACTATCCCCAAGAGTCATCATTATTACGCATAGGATCTAAAAAAAGAAACACACAAGCTCTATATCAAACTAATTATAAACCACGATACACCAGAGAGATCTAACAAGTAAACTAATCTAATTATTACACCTATATCAAGATAATGGACAATCCTAAAAACACCAACTAGGTCTCTAGTACCAATGGTCAACAAGAATCAAGGAATCTTAAAACACCAACTAAGTCTCTAATACTAAGGGTCAACGAAGATCAAGGGATCCTAAACACCGACTAGGTCTCGAATACTAAGGGTCAACAAAGATCAAGGAATCATAAAACACCGACTAGGTTTCTAGCGCTTAAGGTCAACGAAAAAATAACAAAACTAACAAAAAGAGTAACCTCACAACCATGCCAGATAAACCATCAAGGATATACATCCTTCCAGATATATTCAAATACATCCATTCCAGAACCAATCAACCAAAAATTACTAACTAGAGTTGAATATCCAGTCCTTGGTCAGCTCCTTACCACTAGAAAGTTCAAGAGAATCCATATTAGAAGACTCCCAACCTATACTCTGATATAGACTCAAACACTATGCTTCTACCTAGAGATCAAGAAATACTATCCTTGGTTAAGATGTTCCACGTGGCTCCTTCTTAAGAACTATCACCCGAGTTACAACGACTAACTCTAAACCTAAACATTATAGCACATCAGAGTTCTAATACAATTATACTCATACGACATATAGATTGATTCACGATTCTCGATCAATCAAAAACTCAATCATAGACAGTTCTTAGTTACAGATCAATTCCTCAAACAAAACCAGTTCTCCAAGTATGATTAACCCTAGGTCCTTATCCTTAGAAATAATTGTTATACCGCCACTAGCTACTACGAGAATTCTATCGACTCACTATCTATACAATCTCTAGAAAACATTCTAACACCACTAGAGTCTGAACTTTCTGAAGAAAGAATCGCAAGATACGAACCACATCCTAACAAAACCCCTAGGAACATATCCCTAAGCTCTGATACCAGCTGTCACGCCCCAGAAATCTGAAGACCGATCCCTGGGGTGTGAGGTGAGAAAAAGATGGGATTTTGGGTTTGGTCAATTAATTACACCAATTTGGGTTCTCACAGGGCTTCTACGCTCTCTAATATGAAAAACAAGAAGGAGGGAGAAACAAGAGGGGAATCTTTTAAATTTGATTTTTCGAAAAATATTTTTATTAAAGGGCAAAGAAAAAGAATTGTCAATAGAGAGAAGACATTGTCTAGTGTGGCTCGACCTTCAAAAGTCATATCCTCTCAATATGAGTGACCTGTCGGTGCCACTACATGCTGACAGGAGTTTATTTGAGGGAGCACGAGGCTCAAGCCTCCTACGGCTAGCCAAGTGGTCTTATCCACGCCCTAACACTCAAGTGCACCATTCTAGAGTTCCTATCTACATGGTTAATTAATTTAGTCATTTATATATACTTATATTCTGATCATGATCTATCCTAGGCTTGGGGCCTTGAGGAGAGGCCTACCCAAAAGAATTCAGCTGGAACCATTGCAACTACAACCATAAAATACTAACTAACTAATAAGAACTCCTATTCCAATACAATTACAATGTCTGAAGAGAAAAGACTACAAGATTGACATACTAAACCGAAAGGTAACACTGCAACTCTAACTCCGCCTCTGGACTCCTACTGCTACTCCTGAGCCTCCGGACCTGCAACTGAGCCTACTCGTGGGAAAGAGTAGCCCCCAATGGGAAATTGGGAGATTAGCCAAATTAATGGCTAGTGACATCCTAATAGTCTTTAATAATATGAGACAACTAATCTTAATAAATTAAGATGAGATCTATCAGTTCTAGTAGAATCAAAGTTTGCAGAATGATACCTAAACCTATCAGTAGTCTATATTCACATACAATTCCTACTGTCACTAGGTTATCTAACATGAAGTCCATTCAATGTTCTACAGCATAAAAAAACAAATTAAATAAGACGTTCAGATAAAGTCACGAAGTCATCATGTAAACTGTCACTCAATTCTAAATTCATATATAGATAAAACACACACTATCAAAATGTGAACCCCGGATATTTTGTTCATCCTGCCCCCGGTCGGGCATTACTATAGGGCCTTTTATTTCGATGTAGAGGGCCAACTCTCTCGCCGTGCATCCACCAACACCATGCACTAGTCACCCAGATGATCATAAGGGGTTTCCCGTCATTCACGGTGGAGCTCTACCGCCCAACTTGCTTTACTATGGGGACTTCAACTCCCCGGGACAGGGTTGCTAGGCCAATCCCTACTCGAGGGCACCACCTATTGGCTTTACCACAACCCTTGCCCGTGACCCCTAACCTACTTAACTTCGGCTGTACGCGCAGGGTGGTTCACGGCCCTTGCACGCACGGGGTCCCTACCCTCTAACCAGGTAGATTCACATATAACATCTTTCGATACATACAATGAAGCTACAAAAGATATATTTAATGCTTATCAATTTCCAACAATTTACCCCTGGTCCCGTACTGCTCTCGCAACCCATGCGACATAATAAATAAATGAAATAAGACACTCATCCCAGTGACCCGTGTGCTAGGGTTGCCATACTCCTCTCAGGAGGGTGGTCCCGATAATTATTAGTTATTCAATTTATTGATTAATTTAAGGGAATCCTAATTACGGTGTCCATGCATACAATCTAAAGCAATCATTATTATTATTACTTTATTAATATTTTAAGCATGCGTCGCCGGACTCGCGACTCCGCATGCAAGGCGGGGTCCACTTGACCACATGCGACGATGCTCGGCGGGGCCCGCATGCAGTGTCATGGACACCTACCCTTAGTCATTCTCATTTCCCACTATTAAAGACCATGCAAGGGTAGTAGATGTCACCTGGTTGTCGATCGCACACGACTCCGGCTAGTTGCCTCTGATCCGCCTCCGTTGGATCACCACGATCACAGTCTGATAATTTGCACAGCTCTATATCACAATGCTATCGATTAAAACATAAGAGTCAACGATGAGGGTTCTATGCCAAGTATAGTCGGGCACCCTCGATAGGGGACCAACATTGAGTTGACAGCACGCAAACCCGTGCGACTAAAGAACTCGATCCTAAACCATACTAAGCCAATCAAGTAAACAGAAGCTAAACCTACTCATCGAATCGGGCTCGAAGAACCCTTTCCGATGGTTCCAGTTTCGCTGGAATCCGACTTCGGTCGGATGGTTTCGGGTCAAACCACGTAGAACCGGTGAAACCGATCGCATGGTTGGTTCACTAGGGTAGAAGAGGTTCTAGGGTTATCTTCTAGGTTTAATAGGTGGGACTCAATATTCTAAGCACAATGCCGCTAGTTTCGTCCGAATCTGAGTTCGGACGATGAAACGGCGGTCAAACCACGGTACCACGATAATATCGGGTCCAAGGATAAAACAGGGTATTAAACTGTATAATTACTATTCTAGACTATGGCCAACAAGTAGTATTTTCCGAGCCGGTCGAAATGGCGCTGGTTTCGTCCAATTCCGAGTTCAGACGGAGAAATGGCAGTCGAACCAAAATTCACTGATTCACGGGTCTGGTTCAGGTGAACCAGACCGGTTCACCGCATGTTGGGTCAGGTCTGCGGGGTCGGGTCGGGTCTGCATTGCAATGTCGGGTCGGGTCGGGTTCAGGGCTAAACAGGTCGGGTCTGGGTTTAATTAAAAACCTGGAATTTACCGTTTTTCCCCCCCCCCCCCCATGTTCATCTTCTCCACGAGAACAGTGTGGGGGGGGGGGGGCTGGTTCTGTGCGTCGCGGCCGGCGGGAGGGACGGCCTGGAGTGCCGGTGAGCGCTCGGCCGGCCTCTCCCGTACCACCCCCATGGAGGAGGCACGGTGGGAGGTGGCCGGAGCGGCCGTCGGAGCCCGAGGGCTCGGCCGGACGGCGGGGGGTCGTGCGGGCTTGGTCGGAGGTCGGTGGTCACCGGGGAGGGGCTCGGTTGCGGCGGCGAGGCCTGACCGTGCAGGTCGCGGCAAGGGAGGAGGAAGGGGGCCTTGGGGTTGGGTCGCGGAGGAGGATGGGAGGAGGAGGGTGGCTGACCTGTAGTGGCGGCGTGCTCGCCGGGGCTCCGGCGAGGGGCGTGTGGGGTGCTCCGATCTCTTCTCCTTCTCCGTCTTCGGCTCTCGCTCTCTCTCTCTCTGCATCCCGTTCTCTCTCTCTCTCTCTCTCTTTCTCTCTATTTCTCTCCCGTTCTCTCTCTCTCGTTCTCTCTCTAGGTCGGTTAAAAAGGAGGGGTGGGGTGCGGTTTTGATGATAAGGGCTGGAGGGATAGGGTCGGTTAAGGCTTGGGGGAGGGGATAAGGAACGAAAGGTATGTGTTTATCTGTCCAAATCTTGCCCGATCCTTCTAATCCGAATTTCGGATTGCAAATCCCGGGGAGGCCAGTCGAGAGGGTCTAAACCCAGCTAAATTTTTGGGAGAAAGGTCCTAGGCCTGATCGGGCTCGGTCCCAAGACCTGAACCGGGCTCGGTTGGAATCCGGGTGCGATTCGTCCATCAACGGGGCTGAAAAGAATAATAAGTCGTAACTATCAAACCGGAAGTCGGAATAGGGCCCGAGAAGATTCGTTGGAAAGGTCTCGTCAACGCAAACGCGTTAGTGCTTTGTACACAATTTTCTGACTTCTGGATATTCCGAAAAGAAGGAAAGACTCCAAAACTCAAAATAGCAATAACTATTCACCCAGGTGTCGGATCGACCTAAACTCAAGCTCATTGGAAGGCTCTCTCAGAGCCTCATCTAACGCATCTTGTTTCGTTACGATCTGATCACCTGATCTCTCACAAGAAACAAAACAGCTACAACTATCGATCAATTATCGTTTTTTCTAGGGTTTATCTGCTGGGCTGCGGAAACTGGCTGCGCATACACCTGATCGTTGCACGGAACGCACCATCGTGACATGCTCGAAGTTACGGAGAATGTGAACGTAAAACATCTCATAGGTTTACGATCCATTTATTAGGAAAAAGCCCAAAGAAAAAGTCTGGCTGTAAAAAGATGAAACTAGCCATGGAGGATTTCTATTATTCTCAAATCTAACACCACAGGTGTTACAACCTACACACCTTAAAAAAATTTTCGTCCCGAAAATTCAACTACAAAAACCATATATACGAGTCCACTCATCTCTACTACCAAAACAAGAATATTACAGCAATAAAAAGTTAACTATAACGAGCGCAAACATCCTCACTAACACTACCAACAAGAAAGCCAAGTCACTACACCAAATCTTACTAAAAGAAAACCCTGATCCTCTACTACTCACAATTCTACTCTCTCTACTAACCTAAACATTATACGAATCGAGTCTCGTAATTATTACGATAGAAATGAACCTCCAAATTCTCACATCGTGAATACGAGTTTTGGTTTCCATTTCACATTCTAAGCATTACGGATTAGACCAAAATCATGAGTTCTGATCATTAACCATGCCTTGATAAGGGGCATCATATCCCCCTTATTAGTACCACCGAGGGGTGTCCTCCTCGGTAAGGTAACTACCAAAACTCATAGATTCAAAAACTTAAAATGCACTCAATTGTCAGTGCCAATATAAAAGGTATATCAATGTATATGAGTGCCCATACACCCATATATAATTTATACTTTTGGTATCACCTCTACAATCATAGCAATGTATACTACACATATGCGCCCATACATATATGCTTAAGTACACATTCCAGAATGATTTGACAAAAGAGATGTCTCAACTAGTACGCCTAACGTGTATCTCATACTAAACTAAAATCCTATAAGATTCCTATGAGACCAACACCTACACTAATCGAACTACCAATACTACTCAAGGAACTAAAGAACAAAAGCCTGAAAAATCTATTTCTCAAGTGGGTCCATACTAGATAGCTACACTCTAACAATAGATAGTCATTCCATTGGCTCACTACAAGACAAGGGGATCGATCCTAAACGAAAACTATTATGAGTTGGTTGAAGAAACTATCTACTAGAAAACTAATGGCCAACTAATATCGATTGAGCAGATCGATACCAAGTACTAAATTCTACCCTAAACTGAACATCGAGATAGCTAGACGGAAACCTCGCAACCATACAAAAATAAGAATAAAGGACCCGAGACAATTAGAGACAACTTAGAAAAAGACAACCGAGAAAACTATCATAATCTTAACATTAATTCTAAGAACTAAAGGCAATCACTCAAAAGAAACTTAAGCAAATGAAAGTTACTAGAATCGAATAATGATTGAAAACAAAGCGAGGTGAATCAGCAGAATAATGATCATTCTTAAGAGTCCAACTGATAAGGTATTCCCAAATTTATAAACGTAGGCAATCCATTTGACATCGTCGCTAACATCTTTCTAGTACTCAATTATCTCAATTCTATCTTAACGTCACTGTCATCTAGCCAGTGCGCTCTCTCCCGCGAGTCCCAATAAGAACTGCGAAACCAACCGCCAAAGCCTCCGAAGAGTCATTGCGTAGCCACAGTATGTCCTCTACCGGACAATCATCATCTACCGCCAAAGTTCCCTAGGAACAGTGCGTACTCTTTCGCAAGAGTCACTATCAAGGTATCCCGTAATCTATAAACCAAAAGGATCAAACTACCACCTGAGATTTCTATCTCCTGGTGTATTCCTTGAAACCACTATCCCCAAGAGTCATCATTATTACGCATAGGATCTAAAAAAAGAAACACACAAGCTCTATATCAAACTAATTATAAACCACGATACACCAGAGAGATCTAACAAGTAAACTAATCTAATTATTACACCTATATCAAGATAATGGACAATCCTAAAAACACCAACTAGGTCTCTAGTACCAATGGTCAACAAGAATCAAGGAATCTTAAAACACCAACTAAGTCTCTAATACTAAGGGTCAACGAAGATCAAGGGATCCTAAACACCGACTAGGTCTCGAATACTAAGGGTCAACAAAGATCAAGGAATCATAAAACACCGACTAGGTTTCTAGCGCTTAAGGTCAACGAAAAAATAACAAAACCAACAAAAAGAGTAACCTCACAACCATGCCAGATAAACCATCAAGGATATACATCCTTCCAGATATATTCAAATACATCCATTCCAGAACCAATCAACCAAAAATTACTAACTAGAGTTGAATATCCAGTCCTTGGTCAGCTCCTTACCACTAGAAAGTTTAAGAGAATCTATATTAGAAGACTCCCAACCTATACTCTGATATAGACTCAAACACTATGCTTCTACCTAGAGATCAAGAAATACAATCCTTGGTTAAGATGTTCCACGTGGCTCCTTCTTAAGAACTATCACCCGAGTTACAACGACTAACTCTAAACCTAAACATTATAGCACATCAGAGTTCTAATACAATCATACTCATACGACATATAGATTGATTCACGATTCTCGATCAATCAAAAACTCAATCATAGATAGTTCTTAGTTACAGATCAATTCCTCAAACAAAACCAGTTCTCCAAGTATGATTAACCCTAGGTCCTTATCCTTAGAAATAATTGTTATACCGCCACTAGCTACTACGAGAATTCTATCGACTCACTATCTATACAATCTCTAGAAAACATTCTAACACCACTAGAGTCTGAACTTTCTGAAGAAAGAATCGCAAGATACGAACCACATCCTAACAAAACCCCTAGGAACATATCCCTAAGCTCTGATACCAGCTGTCACGCCCCAGAAATCTGAAGACCGATCCCTGGGGTGTGAGGTGAGAAAAAGATGGGATTTTGGGTTTGGTCAATTAATTACACCAATTTGGGTTCTCACAGGGCTTCTACGCTCTCTAATATGAAAAACAAGAAGGAGGGAGAAACAAGAGGGGAATCATTTAAATTTGATTTTTCGAAAAATATTTTTATTAAAGGGCAAAGAAAAAGAATTGTCAATAGAGAGAAGACATTGTCTAGTGTGGCTCGACCTTCAAAAGTCATATCCTCTCAATATGAGTGACCTATCGGTGCCACTACATGCTGACAGGAGTTTATTTGAGGGAGCACGAGGCTCAAGCCTCCTACGGCTAGCCAAGTGGTCTCATCCACGCCCTAACACTCAAGTGCACCATTCTAGAGTTTCTATCTACATGGTTAATCAATTTAGTCATTTATATATACTTCTATTCTGATCATGATCTATCCTAGGCTTGGGGCCTTGAGGAGAGGCCTACCCAAAAGAATTCAGCTGGAACCATTGCAACTACAACCATAAAATACTAACTAACTAATAAGAATTCCTATTCCAATACAATTACATTGTCTGAAGAGAAAAGACTACAAGATTGACATACTAAACCGAAAGGTAACACTGCAACTCTAACTCCGCCTCTGGACTCCTACTGCTACTCCTGAGCCTCCGGACCTGCAACTGAGCCTACTCGTGGGAAAGAGTAGCCCCCAATGGGAAATTGGGAGATTAGCCAAATTAATGGCTAGTGACATCCTAATAGTCTTTAATAATATGAGACAACTAATCTTAATAAATTAAGATGAGATCTATCAGTTCTAGTAGAATCAAAGTTTGCAGAATGATACCTAAACCTATCAGTAGTCTATATTCACATGCAATTCCTACTATCACTAGGTTATCTAACATGAAGTCCATTCAATGTTCTACAGCATAAAAAAACAAATTAAATAAGACGTTCAGATAAAGTCACGAAGTCATCATGTAAACTGTCACTCAATTCTAAATTCATATATAGATAAAACACACACTATCAAAACGTGAACCCCGGATATTTTGTTCATCCTGCCCCCGGTCGGGCATTACTATAGGGCCTTTTATTTCGATGTAGAGGGCCAACTCTCTCGCCGTGCATCCACCAACACCATGCACTAGTCACCCAGATGATCATAAGGGGTTTCCCGTCTTTCACGGTGGAGCTCTACCGCCCAACTTGCTTTACTATGGGGACTTCAACTCCCCGGGACAGGGTTGCTAGGCCAATCCCTACTCGAGGGCACCACCTATTGGCTTTACCACAACCCTTGCCCGTGACCCCTAACCTACTTAACTTCGGCTGTACGCGCAGGGTGGTTCACGGCCCTTGCATGCACGGGGTCCCTACCCTCTAACCAGGTAGATTCACATATAACATCTTTCAATACATACAATGAAGCTACAAAAGATATATTTAATGCTTATCAATTTCCAACAATTTACCCCTGGTCCCGTACTGCTCTTGCAACCCATGCGACATAATAAATAAATGAAATAAGACACTCATCCCAGTGACCCGTGTGCTAGGGTTGCCATACTCCTCTCAGGAGGGTGGTCCCGATAATTATTAGTTATTCAATTTATTGATTAATTTAAGGGAATCCTAATTACGGTGTCCATGCATACAACCAAAAGCAATCATTATTATTATTACTTTATTAATATTTTAAGTATGTGTCGCCGGACTCGCGACTCCGCATGCAAGGCGGGGTCCACTTGACCACATGCGACGATGCTCGGCGGGGCCCGCATGCAGTGTCATGGACACCTACCCTTAGTCATTCTCATTTCCCACTATTAAAGACCACGCAAGGGTAGTAGATGTCACCTGGTTGTCGATCGCACACGACTCCGGCTAGTTGCCTCTGATCCGCCTCCGTTGGATCACCACGATCACAGTCTGATAATTTGCACAGCTCTATATCACAATGCTATCGATTAAAACATAAGAGTCAACGACAAGGGTTCTATGCCAAGGATAGTCGGGCACCCTCGATAGGGGACCAACATTGAGTTGACAGCACGCAAACCCGTGCGACTGAAGAACTCGATCCTAAACCATACTAAGCCAATCAAGTAAACAGAAGCTAAACCTACTCATCGAATCGGGCTCGAAGAACCCTTTCCGATGGTTCCAGTTTCGCTGGAATCCGACTTCGGTCGGATGGTTTCGGGTCAAACCACGTAGAACCGGTAAAACCGATCGCATGGTTGGTTCACTAGGGTAGAAGAGGTTCTAGGGTTATCTTCTAGGTTTAATAGGTGGGACTCAATATTCTGAGCACAATGCCGCTAGTTTCGTCCGAATCTGAGTTCGGACGATGAAACGGCGGTCAAACCACGGTACCACGATAATATCGGGTCCAAGGATAAAACAGGGTATTAAACTGTATAATTACTATTCTAGACTATGGCCAACAGGTAGTATTTTCCGAGCCGGTCGAAATGGCGCTGGTTTCGTCCAATTCCGAGTTCGGACGGAGAAATGGCAGTTGAACCAAAATTCACTGGTTCACGGGTCTGGTTCAGGTGAACCAGACCGGTTCACTGCATGTTGGGTCAGGTCTGCTGGGTCGGGTCGGGTCTGCATTGCAATGTCGGGTCGGGTCGGGTTCAGGGCTAAACAGGTCGGGTCTGGGTTTAATTAAAAACCTGGAATTTACCGTTTTGCCCCCCCCCCCATGTTCATCTTCTCCACGAGAACAACGTGGGGGGGGCTGGTTCTGTGCGTCGCGGTCGGCGGGAGGGGCGGCTTGGAGCGCCGGCGAGCGCTCGGCCGGCCTCTCCCGTACCACCCCCACGGAGGAGGCACGGTGGGAGGAGGCCGGAGCGGCCGTCGGAGCTCGAGGGCTCGGCCGGACGGCGGGGGGTCGTGCGGGCTTGGTCGGAGGTCGGTGGTCACCGGGGAGGGGCTCGGTTGCGGCGGCGAGGCCTGACCGTGCAGGTCGCGGCAAGGGAGGAGGAAGGGGGCCTTGGGGTTGGGTCGCGGAGGATGATGGGAGGAGGAGGGTGGCTGACCTGTAGTGGCGGCGTGCTCGCCGGGGCTCCGGCGAGGGGCGGGTGGGGGTGCTCCGATCTCTTCTCCTTCTCCGTCTTCGGCTCTCTCTCTCTCTCTCTGCATCCCGTTCTCTCTCTCTCTCTTTCTCTCTATTTCTCTCCCGTTCTCTCTCTCTCGTTCTCTCTCTAGGTCGGTTAAAAAGGAGGGGTGGGGTGCGGTTTTGATGATAAGGGCTGGAGGGATAGGGTCGGTTAAGGCTTGGGGGAGGGGATAAGGAACGAAAGGTATGTGTTTATCTGTCCAATCTTGCCCGATCCTTCTAATCCGAATTTCGGATTGCAAATCCCGGGGAGGCCAGTCGAGAGGGTCTAAACCCAGCTAAAGTTTTGGGAGAAAGGTCCTAGGCCTGATCGGGCTCGGTCCCGAGCCCTGAACCGGGCTCGGTTGGAATCCGGGTGCGATTCGTCCATCAACGGGGCTGAAAAGAATAATAAGTCGTAACTATCAAAGCGGAAGTCGGAATAGAGCCCGAGAGGATTCGTTGGAAAGGTCTTGTCAACGCGAACGCGTTAGCGCTTTGTACACAATTTTCTGACTTCTGGATCTCCCAAAAAGAAGGAAATACTCCAAAACTCAAAATAGCAATAACTATTCACCCAGGTGTCGGATCGACCTAAACTCAGGCTCATTGGAAGGCTCTCTCAGAGCCTCATCTAACGCATCTTGTTTCGTTACGATCTGATCACCTGATCTCTAACAAGAAACAAAACAGCTACAACTATCGACCAATTATCGTTTTTTCTAGGGTTTATCTGCCGGGCTGCGGAAACTGGCTGCGCATACACCTGATCGTTGCACGGAACGCACCATCGTGACATGCTCGAAGTTACGGAGAATGTGAACGTAAAACATCTCATACGTTTATGATCCATTTATTAGGAAAAAGCCCAAAGAAAAAGTCTGGCTGTAAAAAGACGAAACTAGCCATGGAGGATTTCTATTATTCTCAAATCTAACACCACAGGTGTTACAGAATCTCAAAGAAATTCTTCTCAAACTCCTTATGTGCCACCACATAAGAAAACCCTTGAAGAGGCATTGCAACAATTCATGGAAGGTCAATCACAAATTAATCAAAATACAAAACAAACCTTGCAAGAGCTCAAAACATCGGTTGATAGAATTGAAGCACAACTTAATGTTAGAGAAAAAAGAACTTTTCCAGCCCAACCGTTTCCTAATCCTAAAAGCCAACATAAAGTAGGATCCTCTAGTATGTCAAAGCCTACGTCAAATTCTTCCAACTCCCGAGCTGAGCATGCTAAATCTATCACCACCCTTAGAAGTGGTAAAATCATTGACAAAGAAATTCCAACGAAGGTTGACAGACCTGTGGAAAATTCTAATGATAAGGGTGAAGAAGAAACTAGCAATGCGGAACCTAAAGAAGAGTCATTGCCTAAATATAAACCAGTTGCCCCATTCCCTCACAGATTGCTTGCAACTAAAAAGGGGGCAACTAACCAAGAAATTTTAGACATCTTCAAACAAGGGAAGATCAATATCCCCTTGCTAGATGCAATTAAACAAATTCCATCCTATGCAAAATTTCTAAAAGACCTTTGCACCATAAAGCGAAATCTTTATGTACAAAAGAAGGCTTTTCTGACAGAACAAGTTAGTGCCATCTTAAAGCACAACACCCCACTCAAGTACAAAGATCCTGGTTGTCCTATAATATCTTGCATCATAGGAAACTCCCGGATCGAGCAAGCTTTACTTGACTTAGGGACAAGTGTGAATTTATTGCCCTATTCGGTATACGAGCAGCTGGGCCTTGGAGAACTAAAACTCACCAAGGTCACTCTTCAACTTGCTGATCAGTCTGTTCGAATACCGAGAGGGATCGTTGAAGATGTTCTTGTCCAAGTTGATAAAGTCTACTTTCCAGTAGATTTTATCATTTTGGACACTCAACCTGTCACGAATAGTACAACTGCAATTCCAGTCATTCTTGGCCACCCATTCTTGGCAACTTCCAATGCTTTGATCAATTATCGGAATGGGATGATAAAGCTCTCTTTTGGGAATATGACTATAGATTTTAATATCTTTAATATTTGCAAACAACCTGGAGATGAAAATGAAGATGGTGAAGTTCATGAGATGAATTTGATTGATACAATCACAGAGGATACATTTGTCCCTTCCCTTTCTTCTGATCCTTTAGAGGCGTGCCTAGCTCACTTCGCTGGAATAGATGAGAATGAGATATTTGAAGAAGTCAATGCCCTATTAGACTCAACTGCGTTGCTGGATACAGACAAATGGAAGGCACGTTTTGAAGAGTTACCCCCAAGCAATAATACTCCTCTTCCATCTAGTGTCCAAGCACCCAAACTTGAGTTGAAACCCCTACCTTCTGAACTCAAGTATGCTTACCTAGGTAAAGAAGATAAATTCCCTGTGATTATCTCATCTGAACTCGATCAGGATCAAGAATGCAAACTGTTGGATGTGTTAAAAGAGCATAGGAGTACAATAGGTTGGATCATCGCTGATATTAAAGGAATTAGCTCCTTAATTTTCACCCATAGGATCCATTTAGAAGATAATGTCAAAACATCTCGTGAACCACAAAGAAGGCTGAACCCTAACATGAAGGATGTGGTTCGGGCAGAAGTCTTAAAATTGCTTGATGTGGGTATCATATACCTTATTTCTGATAGTAGATGGGTCAGTCCAACCCAAGTTATCCCTAAGAAATCTGGAGTTACGGTAATCAAGAATTTAGAAAATGAATTAGTTCCAACTAGAGTTACCACGGGTTGGAGAGTATGCATTGATTATAGAAATCTAAATTCTATCACTAGGAAAGACCATTTCCCTTTACCCTTTGTGGATCAAATTCTGCAAAAATTAGCAGGACATCAATTCTATTGCTTTTTAGATGGCTATTTGGACTACAATCAAATAGAAATCGATCCCGACGATCAGGAAAAAACGACTTTCACGTGTCCCTTTGGTACTTTTGCTTACAAGTGAATGCCATTCGGACTCTGCAATGCTCCTGCAACCTTCCAAAGATGCATGCTTAGTATTTTCTCTGATATGGTTGAAAAATTTTTGGAGGTTTTTATGGATGATTTCTCTGTGTTTGGCTTCTCGTTTGATGACTGTTTACATCATTTGGAGTTAGTCCTTATTCGTTGTCGAGAGAAAAGTTTAATTTTGATCTGGGAGAAGTGCCACTTTATGGTCACCAAAGGAATTGTCCTTGGACATATTATTTCATCCAAAGGAATCGAAGTTGATAAGGCTAAAATCGATTTAATTGCAAATTTATCTACCCCAAAGACAGTTAGAGATATACGTTCCTTCCTAGGTCATGCGGGATTTTATAGAAGGTTCATTAAGGACTTTATTGTCATATCTAGACCTTTATGCAACCTCCTACAGAAGAAAAATATCTTTGAGTGGTCAGATGATTGTCAGAAAGCCTTTGACAAATTGAAAAGCTTATTAACTTCTGCTCCTATTATGCAACCACCTGATTGGAATCTTCCTTTTGAGATAATGTGTGATGCTAGTGACTATGCTGTCGGGGCAATTTTAGGGCAGAGAAAGGACAAGAAGCCATATGTTATCCACTATGCTAGTAGGACTCTGAATAGTGCTCAAGTAAATTATTCTACTACGGAGAAGGAACTCTTAGCCGTAATTTTTGCACTAGACAAATTTAGATCTAACTTGATAGGATCCAAGATTGTAATTTTTACTGATCATGCGGCTCTCAAGTACCTTCTTTCAAAAAAGGACACTAAACCAAGATTGCTTTGATGGATTCTCCTATTCCAAGAATTCTTTTTAGAAATTCGAGATAAAAAAGGAGTAGAGAACGTAGTGGCTGACCACTTATCTCGTTTTATTATCTTAGATTCCATGGATACTTCACCAATCCAAGATACATTCTCTGATGAACAATTATTTGCACTTGTGACTTCACCATGGTTTTCTGATATTGCAAACTTTTTGGTTACGGGTGAAATTCCTAGTTTTTGGACCCAACAGGATAAAAGAAAATTCCTAGCACTCGTAAGAAATTATTTCTGGGATGACCCGTACTTATTTAAATATTGCCCAGATCAAATAATTAGGAGATGTGTGCCTGATAATGAATTTTATAGTATCATCTCCTTCTGTCATTCAGAAGCATATGGTGGTCACTTCTCTGGAAAGAAAACTGCTGCGAAAATTTTGCAGTGTGGTTTTTACTGGCCTTCTCTCTTCAAAGATACTCATGACTTATGTAAATCCTGAGAGCGATGTCAAAAGTTGGGAGGGATAACCCGCAAAAATATGATGCCCCTAAACCCGATTCTAATCATAGAAGTTTTTGATTGTTGGGGCATCGACTTCATGGGCTCATTCCTTCCTTCTTTTGGGAATCTTTATATTTTAGTAGCTGTGGATTATGTCTCCAAATGGATTGAGGTAATTTCTTGTAGAACTAATGATCATAGAACTGTATTAAAATTCTTGAAGGAGAATATCCTATCTAAATTTGGAACACCTCGAGCCATAATAAGTGATGGGGGTTCATATTTCTGTAACAGACCTTTTGAGGCCTTAATGCGAAAGTATGGAATCACCCATAAAATTGCCACCTCATATCATCCACAAACGAGTGGGCAAGTCGAGGTATCTAATCGGGCGATCAAAAATATTTTGGAAAAGATAGTTAACCCAGATCGTAAGGATTGGTCTTTACGACTGACCGATGCACTTTGGGCATACCGTACTGCATATAAATCCCCGATTGGCATGTCTCCTTTTAGACTCGTCTATGGCAAACCTTGTCACTTACCTGTAGAACTGGAACATAAAGCTTATTGGGCCATTAAAAAATTCAACTTTGATCTTGAAAAAGCTAGCTCGCTAAGAAAACTCCAAATAGATGAATTAGAAGAAATAAGGAATGAGGCTTATGAGAATAACAGAATTTATAAAGAGAAAATAAAAATCTTTCATGATAAAAATATTGTATGAAAAACATTTGAACCATCTCAAAAAGTTCTCTTATATAATTCAAGGTTGCATTTATTTCCTGGTAAACTAAAATCTCGATGGACTGGTCCTTTTATTGTGAAAACAGTTTATCCTTATGGAGCTATAGAAATTGAAGACCCAAATAATGGCAATATCTTTAAAGTTAATGGACAACGCTTAAAACCATTTTTGAAAAACTTTGCTCCAGAGGATGTGTCCACTACTCTAGAAGATCCTGTTTATCAGGATTAATCACTATATCTGCTAGAGATCTTTTGCTTGTATATTAGTTTTGTTTTTCTTGTTATTCTATTTTCTTTCTAGTAAATACCCTTGGAAAGCAGTGGAAATATGTGCAATCATCTTTTCAGGTAATCTCTAACCCGTCTCCATGTCTTCCTTGCAAAATGATATATCCTTCATATTTCTATATTTGAATCTCCACGAAATATCATAATGTGCATCATTTTTTAAACATTGAGGACAATGTCATATTTAGATTGGGGGGTGGGAATCCTAACGAATCCTAATTTTATATATTTTTACATTTTTCCAAATATTAGTTATTACTTTTATTTATTTAAAAAAAATGATTTCTTGCATATTATAAAAAAAAAAATTCTCTGAAAGTTTTGGAGTCTAATTTTTATGTACTCTTGCTTGGACTATATGTCACTTAGTGACATAGATTATAAAAGGCCTATGTTCTAGTCGAAAGGTGTTGATATTGAGTTCCCTTTATTAATTCCTGCTTATGGAGTATCAAGTTAATTGTACTTTGAAAACTTCACTACACTTCTAGCTTGCACCTTTGGAGTATAGGTTCGATAGGTTGTTGTTGATCTGATAATACTTAGAGGCCTAATGAACCGTGACTGTCTTGTTCACTTAGTTTGCTCTATGGAGAGATAGGGTGAAAAAAAAAAAAAAAAAAAGGGGCAACTAGTGGATTAGACCAGGTATAGCGAAAAGGGCTACCTATTACAAGGTCTAGGGTCGAGTTATGTAGAAGTCCCAACTTACATGCAACTATATTAGTGAAGCATGGTGTATAGGGTTATGAGAATGATCCTATATACACAGAGTGAATCTAATATAAAAGCAACATGGGGATGGCTACCTGACTTATGAGAGCGTTGGCAGCGTGTCATGGGCACAGAGTGCAGCTACCATGGTAAAAAATTAGGAAGGGATACATAATAAGATCCTTAAAAAAAGGAGACCGAAAAAAAAAAGAAAAAAAGAATAAGAAAAGGGAGATAATGTGAAAGCCGTCGCTGTAAAAACACGAGTAAGCATGGAATATCACATATAAAGCCCTTGTGGTATTAAAGTGAACATCTACACCTCTCATAAACCTGGACAGACAACGAGGTTTTGAATCAGTGTTTAAGGTATTTTGATTGTTCTTGGTACTTATTAGTATTGACGCACCCTTAAAAACCAAAGCTCTAGTCGTGTTAAGTCCAGATATCACCGAGCACTCGAGTACAGTCAGTTTGATATTTCCTACCGGAGGGTTAATAACCGAAACTCAATCGATGACTCGGTAAACTAGAAATTGGCTAATACTATTCTACAAACTTTGTGGCGTAGAATCTCTAGTCTTGGGTACTATAAATTATTCATCAAAACTTTCTGTTAAAAAAAAAAATTGCTTTATGTTGTTTTACCATTTAATAAAAGGAAAAAAAAACTTTTTGGGGATAGAAATCATGCATTATTATCGAAAATCTTTGCATTGAATTCTCGCTTACTTTGCTCGAGAACTAGCAAAAAGCTGGTTGGGGGGTGTGTTAAGTCTCCAAATAATGCATTTTATCGCTTATTTCTTACTGTATTATCATCGCTTTCCTACGTAAAACTTTTTATATACTCGTAAAGCGTATCATTTTCTTTGCACCAATGCATAGTAGATTTTAATACAGACATAACTGTATATTGGTTCACACTCATACGATACATGCATGAAAAATAAGGAGCCCGGTAGTTCAAATTATTCTTTTTATCGATAATCGTATTGGATCCTTACACGCGTCATTTCATATGTGATTTTCAGGGAATTGACCCGGTACTCGACATAGTCGGATAAAGGACACCATGATAGTATGGTGGACATTCTCACGGTGAGTCAATGGAGCATGCACGGCTCATTTGGAGGCCCTTATGAAGAATGATGCAGAGAATGATGGTTGTGAAAAATTGACCGAGATAACGTCACTGGCAACACATCTGCAGACCACTAAAGAACGACGCATATGCAAAGGGCTTGACATGGAAGAGTTGACGAGTTTCGATTGCTCGAATGGTTACCGAAGCATATCGTCTCCTTTTCTTTTACCCTTTCTCTCTCATCTCTTTATTACCCGATCTTAATCATCCATTGCATCCATTACCCAACTAAATCCCAGCCGTTCCTCTCATCCGCAGCCATGCATACAAGCAACTCATCGTAGCCGTCCATCTCATCCAACCCATACATGATACATGCAATGATCAGTGCACTCCATTACACCCAACAACCCACATGCAACACAATTACAGCCGCCCATCTCTCTCTCCTGTTTCTTTCTCTCTCATCCCCGACCCGACCACCTCTATTCTCTCTCCTCCTTGATTCTCTCTCTCTAAAATCTGCACCGATCTTCTCTCATTACCGCACTTTTCTCTCTCTCGGATTCTCTCTTTCCATAACCACTCCCCTTATTTCTCTCTCTAAAACCCGTGAGACCCATGCTCCCATGCAGGCAGCATCACAGCCGTCCGGTGTACCCGATCACCCCCGTGTCTCTCTCCTCGCGATCGTCCCGGACTCCCATCCGGACTTCTCTCTCTACCCGATCTCTCTCTCCCGTTTACTTCCCTCTCTAAAACCAAATCACAGCCGTCCCCTCTCACGTACCCGACTCCTCCGCATGAGAACTAACTTCTCTCTCTATATATGCGAACGTATCTCTCTCTCTTTCCCATATTTGGAACCAGATCACAGCCGTTCGGTTTGCCTAATCCCAATCGGACTCTTTTTTCTACTACCGGGTTTTCTCTTTCTAAAACCGGACCCCCTCTTCTCTATATAGAGGGATGCCCGAACTTCAACGGGGGACGACCCGGACTTTTGGACCACTATCAAAGGCCCGAACTTCATCCACCATACGACTTTCATCATCAGATCATCACCCCCGGACCTTCATCGTTTCATCACCACCTCGGATCCATCATCTTCCATTCGCCAAGCTCGAAACCCGTCTCCATCATCCCGAAGTCACGCCGCACACCATCGTCTTTGCCGTGGAAGCCCATCTCGAAGCACATCGTCATCGACGCCACGCACCATCGTCTCCGAGCCACGCTTCACCGACGTCGTCACCATCTCCGGAAGTCATCATCCACAAGCGCCATCCTTCGTATTTTTTTTCATTAATGGAGTTTGCGTGCTGTTATGCTTTTATATTGAATTCTATGAACATGCACAGCTAAACCCCTAGCTAAGGCTATGGGGGATGCCTAGTGGTTATTATGCTTCTCTTTTGATCAGTAATGAAGTTTTAAGTTTCCTATGATTGACTCTTATGTTGGATGACACTATTCTAAGATGTATGGCATCTTGCTTGCAAATTTGTTTGATTCCGTATTGACTCCGGGCATACGTAATGCTTGTGAATCCCTGTGGCATGATGACACGAACTTCACGAGTCTCTCATCAGATAATTTTCAACCTATATACATATTTATGATGGATGCATATCTCTAGAAATCAGCATATGTGTATAAATTGTTTTGATTACATATCGACTCCGGGCATATGCAATGCTTAATAACCTCCGTAGCATGCATGTTAGAACCTATTTTGATGCTATCCTCATACGAATTATTGATCATGAAGAATACATGAAATACTACTAGGTTGAACCCGGATGCCTTAGCCTCATCTCCATCGTAGCCTCCTTTAATTATTGCAATATTTAGTTCTATTTAATTTAGTAACGTAGTTTCATCATACGTGCTCCACTCTCAGTGGAAAACCCTGATTTGCACTCACGTTCACGCACTGTCATCACATTAGTTCCCATTAGTCCTTCAGTCCCTATGGAATCGACCTCGGACTCACCGAGATACTACTTCGCTACACACCCTATACTTGGGGTTAAATTGCACTTTTTAGTCCCTTAATCGGGACTACTTAAAGTTGTAGCAACTCACAAGAGTCACAAGTATATAACCAATATGCCACAAAATAATGTGTGAAAATGATGTCTCGTATTGACAATTATTCCACATATTTCATATACCCAAACATTAGATAACAATTCAATGATAACAATTTGTCTTACTTCCTAGTATTCAAAGCATAGAAAGATGATACAAAAGAGTAAATCACATGTAAGTTTATATTTTTTTTTTGCAGTTGAATTTTTTATTTTGTGCTCTTCTCTAATTAGTGTCTTTGATGATTTGTCTATATAGTAAACACTCAATTGACAACTCCTGCTCAACTAAAAGTAAGGTGTTAGACGTACAGGCTCCCCTAGGGGCCTATGCTCGGACTCATTCTTAGAGATCTTTTTCTTTTTACATTTGGATGTGACAGTTCAATGTAACGAAAAAGAGGGACAGTAGTTCAAAGCTAGTTAGCTTTAGGTACCAAGTACATTGTCATTCAGATCCTTCCTCAAGCAAGTCAAATGACTTTTAAATATTTTTATATTTTTTATGGATGAAGAGTGACACTATAACTAGTTAAACACTAAGGATTGTGAAGTTATTTAAAGAAAAATCATCAAAGTGCAAGAACTAGATTCGATACAAATAATGTCAAATAAAGGTGCAAAAATTTGACAACTGACCACACGTATACACATGGGATACTGAAAGTGCGAACACAACCAGAAAAGATAATTATTTTAAGGATCATATAGCTCTAGATGTATTCAATTCATCTAATATCATGTGTAAATAAGAACATACTCACATACAATGATCAACAAGATGATATGAATATGACTAATACATATGAAAATACAATGTATGTACAGACTACAGACATGCAAAACACATATATACAATAGTTTGAAAAATAAGATATGCTAATACAATGAACCAAGGAACACCTAAAAATGCTCGGTCCATAGTGCAATGGCTTCATCAAAATATCTACCAATTGATGTAGGGTTTTAAGATGTTTCAAAAAGATAACATGATTTTCAGCAAGTTCATGTATAAAATGTATCTAATATCAATATACTTAGTTCAAGAATGTTGATCATGATTCTTTGCTATATTAATAGCACTCATATTATCAAAAAAATACTCATCTCATCTAGACTTAATTTATAATATACAAGCATATGTTTCATCCAAAAAACATGCATACAAGCACTTCCTGACACAATATATATTGTCTCCGTTATTGATAAAAAAAAAAAATAGTGTTCTTTTTTTACTATGTTAAACAATTAAGAAATTACCTAGGGTGGGACTTTGGTGGGTCTGACCCGAACCCGACCCACCCAACCCGAACAATGGACAGACATGGGCAAAGCTTGTTAAAAACTTGGACGGGTTTGGACAAAAAAATATCAACCCGATTTCAATTTGGACGGGTTTGAGCACCGATCTTCTTAGCCCGAGGAACCCGAGGAAGTGACACATCAAGGTTGAATGCTTTGGTATTTTTTTTCGTGGAAATCAAATATTGTCTGTTTGATGTTGAATGCTAAAAATTCGTTTGAAATATGTGAGGATATGGGTTGGACTTTATGCTTTTCTTATGCAAATCAAAGATTTTTTTTTTATGCAATTCAAAAATCTGTTGTTTTTTTTCTCATCTATTTATGTGCACAAGCATTTCTAATTGGACAACCAGCCCAACCCACCCATTAGTTTGCAGATTGGACAACCCGAGCAACTAGAATGGGCAAGCACGGTTTGAGCTTCCACGGGTTCCCCGGGTTCCACGGGCAAAACGGGTTAAGGTTTGTGCAAGTCAGATTGGGCATGGACAAACACTTCAACCCGCCCCCAAGTCCCACCCCTACAATTACCTATATAAAAAAGCCACTAGAAATACCCCTCAAAAAAAAAAAAAAAGCCACTAGAAATAGTACTTTACATCCTTGCCCATTCGGCAGTAATAAATCCTGCTTATGTCAGCAGTCATAGTAAAATGATAGAAAGACCCAATCCCAAAGTACTCTTTACATATCTAATGATACTCTTGACAACAATTGTGGGGGGTTCTGAATCGAACCGGGCGGTTCGGGTGGCAAGCACAATCCAACAAGCCAAGTAAAGACAGACCGGGAATTATGTGGAAAACCCCTTCGCAACGTCGAAAGGGAAAAAACCACGGGTGGGGCGAGAATGCACTATAACTATCTTTTCGGGTACAATCTCTCACCTTAACCCCAATTACAAACCCCGAGGACCGGTCTCCCAAACTACCGACCTCTGCAATTTCACTCAGACTACCGACCGCTGCAGGCAGCGTCTGACTACCAGTTGCTGCAGACAGTATCTGGCTACCGGTCGCTGCGGATAGTATCTGGCTACCGGTCGCTACAGACAGTATCTGGCTACCGACCGGCCTCCGTAGACAGTCTCTGGCTACCTACCAACCGGCCTCCGCAGACAGTCTCTGGCTACCTACCGACCGCAGACAGTCTGCAGACAGTATCTGGCTACCGGTCACTGCGGAAAGTATCTGGCTACCGGTCGCTGCAGACAGTATCTGGCTACCGACCGGCCTCCGCAGACAGTCTCTGGCTACCTACCGACCGCAGACAGTCTGCAGACAGTATCTGGCTACCGGTCGCTGCGGACAGTATCTGGCTACCGGTCGCTGCAGACAGTATCTGGCTATCGACCGACCTCCGCAGACAGTCTCTGGCTACCTACCGACCGCAGACAGTCTGTAGACAATATCTGGCTACCGGTCGCTGCGAACAGTATCTGGCTACCGGTCGCTGCAGACAGTATCTGGCTACCGACCGGCCTCCGCAGACAGTCTCTGGCTACCTACCGACTGACCTCCGCAGCTCCACGAATTCCGGGACGAAATGGGCAGCGTCTCCTCCATAATTCTTCCTCCTCTTTGCTGAAGGGGTAGGTCCCCTTTTATAGTGGTGGGGTGACGGTTACGGCGCTCTGCGAAAATCGGGCGGTTGACGTGTCCCCGCAATGAGCTCAACCGCCGCGGTGACGTGGCGCGTGGTTGACACCTGGTCACTTTGGCCCGGAAATCGCGGAGCGTCGTCAGCACTGCGAGACCTCCGTGTTCGACTGCTTCTTCACTCCTCGGCTCGTTACACATCCCATCGAGAGGGGGGGTGTGCCTCCTTGGTGACCGAACGACCGGCCCCCCCTCCTCTGGCTACATGCCGACCCAAGAGAGAGGGGGGGGTGTGTGCCTCCTTGGTGACCGACCGACCGCCCCCCCTGGCTACATGCCGACCCAGAGAAAAAAGGGGGGACTGCTGCCCTCCTTGGTGACCGACCGACCGGCCCCCCCTGGCTACATGCCGACCCAGGAGAGAGGGGGGGTTGCTGCCCTCCTTGGTGACCGACCGACCGCCCCCCCCCCTCTGGCTACATACCGACCCAGGGAGAGAGAGGGGGGAGCTGCTGCCCTCCTTGGTGACCGACCGATCGGCTCCAAAAGGGAATGGTACACACAATACCCCCTCCTGACCGGACGGTCTTCGGTCCCGCCCGGTCAGGATCACTTCACCTCGATTTGTGTGCAGCCTTAACTTGCACGCTAGCATCGCCTTGCGCGCCCGCACCGGCTTGCGTGCGCGTCTCGGTTTGCATGCCCGCCTCAGTTCGAGGCTGTTGCAACTCAAAAACAGCTGTCTGGGTTTTTTCTGATTGTTTGCCATATGGTGTCGCCGGGCACCGCCACCTCACCTCCTCGAAATTCGAACCCATCCAGCTCCAACTTCGTCTATAAATAGGAGCCAGATGGTTCATTTCTTTCCTCTGCTTCAGATCTTTCCTCTGCGGCTGAAGGTTCATTTGGGAGAAGTTTCGCTTGAATACACGCCGAAGTCCTGCGTGTCGGTTCACTTGGATACACGTCGAGGACCTGCGTGTCAGCTCGTTTGGATACACGTCGAGTACCTGCATGTCGGCTCGTTTGGATACACGTCGAGTACCTGTGTGTCGGCTCGTTTGGATACACATCGAGGACTTGCGACGAAGATGACTTTCACCTGGTTCTCGATGGTGAACAAGTTCCCTCTGATGGAAGAGGTCCGGGCAGCATACGGTATTCCAGATGTGATTTCGCTTTCCTTCACTACCGGTCCTTTGGACCCGTCAGACAACGACCGCACTGTCGTCACGCTCAGCCAGCTTCGCTGCGGCCTGCGACTTCTCCTGGCGAGCTTCTCTGGTCGTCTGCTGGAGCGCATGAACGTGTCTCCTGGCCAGATAGCTGGCAACGGCTGGAGGATCCTCTGCTGTATAGAAGAATTAGAAGTGCTGGCGGGGCAGCAGCTCTGCATCGCGTACCTTTTGAAGAAATACTTCATCAAGGATTACAAGGTAACGCCTAACAGCGTCTTCTCGTACTTCAGCCTGCAGGCACGCGCAGGCAGCCGCCCTCCCATTGGGGGTCTATCTGATACGGTGAGAGGTTGGAAGGAGTGCCCCATCGTTGTCGGGGGACCCTGGAGGGGTCGCTTTAAAGTCCCCGGTCATATCTCCCATCTCGCCGCGACCATCGAGGACTACTACCCTTCCAAGCAGCTTCAGTGCCCTGAGGCTGTTGAGGAAGAGCTTGACCAACTTATTAAGCAGGTGACGAACAACGACGACGACTGGCGGCAGCTGTTTCCGAAGCTACCGGTCGTCAGGTCCTACGGCTCCACTTCAAAGAAAGGCAAACAGTCTGCGGCGTCCGGTAGGGGAGAAGAGCCCATTACTTACTCTTCTGAGCTTCCTGACAGGTACGTCAGCTCCGTCAGACGCTTCAACCCAAACATCGCTATATCTAAACTCTGTGTGGTCTTCAGGCGGCGCGCGAAGTTGACTAAAGCTGCAGGCGAGTGCAGCCGTTCGGCTGCGCGCAACGTAGCTGTGCCGATGGGGAAATCAAGGAGGCGAGCTTTGCTGAACGAGTCTTCCAACAACGAAGATGCTGGACGCGCTCTTCTCGCTCGCTCCATGCGACGTGCTGCTGCCGACGACCTTCGCTCCCTCCCCGACGACTGGGTAGAGGACGTGCTGTCGACGGGTAAGCAGTATGTGGAGGTAGAGGAATCAGAGAGGTGCTCCGGTTATAGTCTCTCTCCTTCCCTCGGGCGAGACGAGCGAGCCATGCCGTCTGGCTCGGCTGGGTCGCGTGGGCGAGCTTCACCCCGCGGTCCCCCTGCTGCACCTACCGTTGCACCACCTGCTTCCCCTGCCGCTAGAAAACTTGATCGCACGGAGGTCCGGGAGTTCATGCCTTCGCCTTCCTCCTCTGCTTCTGGGGGCGCCGCCGGGCCACCTCCTCATTCTCCCCTCGGGGCCGCTGAAGCTACATCTCACCGTCGTTCCCCCGGGCTCTCTGCTCATCAGGGAGAGGAAGATGATACCGATGTGGGTAGTCCTAGCTGGGAGCATCAGCTCGACGACTTTCATGAGGTAAGTCTAAGTCGTTAACGAGTTGACTGCACGTCGACGATGCGCGTGACTACACGCCGACGATATGTGTAACTACACGCCGACTACATGTTTTGACTTCACGTAGTAGTAACTTCTCCCATTAACTCTGTGGTACATGTTGTTTCCTTCTTTGTCAGGCGGGCTGTCGACTTGTTGAGGGGGGCATGCATAGGATGACGCGGCTTAAGGCCTCCCTTCAGGCTGCTCGGCAGGAGTCGAGAGAGCTACGCGCTCAGCAGGCGGAAGCTCGACGGGTTCACACCGAAGAGCTTGCTGCAGTCCAGGCTCAGCTCGAAGCCGCGCTGGAGAACGCTTCTGACTCCTTCGGGCTCCAAGAAGCGTTGGACTCTGCTCAGGTGGAAAATGAAGGGCTGTGGGAGAAGTTCAGGGCGCAGGCGGCTACGATCAGGGAGCAGCGTGCAGCGGCCAATGCCGCCCAAGCCACTTACGAGGCCGAAATTGCCGCGTTGAAGGCCTCCCTTGACCAGGCCGAAACGGTGCATAAGGCTGCGCTTGACAGGCAGCATGCTGAATACACCGCGGATTGCAAGTCGCTTCTTATGGAGCAGGCGGCGGAATGGTGCAAGAAGGTCGCGAAGCTGTGCGGCAAGCTCCCATCGGGATCGTAGAAAGCTGGGGGCGACGCTTGACCGATCTTACTCGCTGCCTTACTTTGTTTTGTGATGTAATAAAACAAAACTCTTGTTTGTGTTGGGATCTCTTGATATTTCATCTGAATGCCATGATCATTGTCTTTTTCATCAACTTTACATCTCAAGTTCATGTCGATGTCTTGCTATTAAAACTCGGATTTTGTGTCTTGACTACACGTCGACGACATGCGTAACCGCACGACGACGACATGCGTAACTACACGTCGACGATGCACGTAACTACACGTCGACGACGCGCGACCAAAATCTAGCCCTTATATTAGTATGGGGTGATATACCCTGCCTTGTTTGCATTGGTCGATCGGTCATTCCCCCGCGGGTTCTATTGATCGATTTTTCCAAGTGTTCATCGGCTGGTCTCGCCCTTCACAGGGTCCTATCGACCGGTCGGTCAAGTGGTAAAACTCATTCGGAGTATCACGTACCACTTGGTTTAGGCTGGTTGACCGGTCGTACCCTGACAGGGTCTGTCGACCGATCTTTCCAGTTGTTCACCGGCCGGTCTCGCCCTTCGCAGGGACCTGTCGACCGGTCGGCCAAGTGGTAGAACTCGCTCGGAGTGTTATGTACCACTTGGTTTAGGCTGGTTGACCGGTCGTACCTTGACAGGGTCTGTCGACCGATCTTTCTAGTTGTTCACCGACCGGTCTCGCCCTTCGCAGGGACCTGTCGACTGGTCGGCCAAGTGGTAGAACTCGCTCAGAGTGTTATGTACCACTTGGTTTAGGTTGGTAAAACTGGTCGTACCCTGACAGGGTCTGTCGACCGATCTTTCCAGTTGTTCACCGGCCGGTCTCGCCCTTCGCAGGGACCTGTCGACCGATCGGCCAAGTGGTAGAACTCGCTCGGAGTGTTATATACCACTTGGTTTAGGTTGCCTCGGTTAACCATTATTCTCTCACATGAACAAAAACGTTGAGCAAGTGCATTTTTATTGAATAGATTCGGAGTTACAAAACGGTTACATGCGTCTTGCCCATTTAACTACCCTGGTAGAACTTGCGCAGATTGGCTGCATTCCATGGCCTTGCCAGCGCGTTGCCGTCTTGAGTCTTCAGGCGGTAGGCTCCATTTTTCCCCATACCATCAATGATGTACGGTCCTTCCCAAGTAGCTTCCAGCTTGCCACTTTCAAGCTCCTTGGTATTGTCAAAGACCTTCCGCATAACTAGGTCCCCTTGTTTGAATACCCGCCTTCTGACTTTGCGATCATATGCCCTCTTGATGGCCTGATGGTAGTTAGCTAGGCGCGCCCTCGCTCTCTCCCTTTTCTCTTCCAGCAAGTCCAGGCCATCAAGCAGGAGTTCGTCATTCAGCTTCGGGTCGGCAGCTACAACCGTTCTCTGTGTCGGGACCAGGGTTTTCGTTGGCAGGACTGCTTCAGAGCCGTAGGTAAGACTGAACGGGGACTCTCCCGTTGGTCGCTTCGGTGTCGTCCGATATGCCCATAGAACTCTGGGTAGAGCTTCTTCCCACAATCCCTTCTTCTGCTCTAGCTTCTTCTTCAGTATATCGGAATGGCCTGATTCGTCGACTCTGCCTGCCCGTTGCTCTGGGGGTACCGCGGTGTAGAGAAGAATAACTTGATGTTGTTACTGGCGCAGAACTTCTTGATTGACTCCGCGTCGAACTGTCGCCCGTTGTCTGCAACGAAAGCCCGCGGTAGTCCGAATCGGCAGATGATGCTGCTCCATAGGAACTTTCCTACTTGAACTTCCCCGATCTTCAGCAACGGGATTGCCTCCACCCACTTGGTGAAGTAGTCGGTGGCGACGAGGAGGAACTTCCTCCGGTTGGGCGACGTCGGGAAGGGGCCCAAAATATCCAACCCCCACTGTTGGAAGGGCCACGGGCTGGATACTAGGTGCAGCTCTTCTGCTGGTTGATGTATGGAGGGAGCATGCTTTTGACATTGCAAGTACCTTTTCGCATATCCCCCCGCATCTGCTTCCATGGTGTGCCAGTAGTAGCCTTGTAGCTTTATCTTCCGCGCCAGGGATCTTCCTCCGGAGTGGTTCCCGCACCCCCCTTCGTGTACCTCCTTCATGATTTCTGCCGCTTGTTCCTTCGTGAGGCACTTGAGGTACAGTCCGCCAAACGAACGCTTGTACAGCTCGTCATCGATGAGGGTGTATCTTGGAGCGTGCGCCTTAGTTCTACGGGCCTCATCGACGTCCTCCGGTAATATCCCATCAAGTAGGTACGTCTTCATGTTGCCTATCCAATCCGCTCCGACCGCAATAGTATGGGCCGCCTCAATGGCCTGCGTCCTCCTCGTCAGGCAACTATCTTCTGCGGGGCCGATAGTTCGGGGTTCAGCTTGCACCTCGATGAAAACCCTTTTCTCTTTGTCTTCTCCGAGTACCGATGCTAGATTTGCAAGGGCATCCGCCTGCTTGTTTTCCGCTCTGGGGAACTGATGGAAGCTTATGTCTTCGAACTTGGCGATCAACTCCCGGGCTAGCTTCAGGTAGGCTTGCATCCTTGCGTCGCGGGCTTCATACCTACCGGTAATCTGATTGATTACCAGTTAGGAGTCGCCGTAGACCTGCAGGCTGGTCACCCCCAGCGCTGTTGCCATCTCCAGTCCTGTCAGCATCGCCTCGTACTCAGCTTCGTTGTTCGTCGTCGGGAAAAGTAGCCGCACTGACGTTTCGAGCTTCGTGTGATCGGGGGTTACTAGGACTACCCCCACACCACTCCCGACTGCGCATGACGAGCCTTCCACGAACAATCTCCAGCCTTTTCCTTCGTCCTCCTGTCCTGCTGCCGCACCGACTCCCACGGGTCGACCGGCAGCTACCGACAGGTCTTCTAACGTCTCTGGCATCGGTGCAGTGTCTCTCGCCGGGAAGTCGCTGAGGAAGTCTGCAAGTGCTTGTCCCTTGATTGCTTTCCGAGGTACGTACCGAGGGCCAAACTCTTGCAGCTCTGCAGCCCACTTGCTCAGTCGACCTGCCCGAGTAGAGTTATCCAGTACTTCCTTCAGGGGGTGCTCAGTGATGACTTCGATGGGGTGAGCGACGAAGTACGGGCGAAGCCTCCTTGACACGTACACTAACGCCAGGGCTACTTGTTCGATCCGTGCGTACTGAGTTTCAGCTGACGTCATGATGCGGCTGACGTAGTAGACAGGCCTCTCCGCTCCTTCACATTCGCATATCGATACAGCGCTGATTGCTGCCTCTGATACCGAAAGATACACCCCCAGCGTTGCACCTGGCTGGGGGGCTGTCAAGATAGGGGGTCGTCCAAGATACGTCTTCAGCTCCTGAAATGCTTCTTCACAGTGTTGGTCCCAGTCGAAAGGTGCGAGCTTACTCAGCCTCTCGAACAGGGGCCGACACCGGTCTGAGGACTTGGAAATGAAGCGATTGAGGGCGTTGATCCGTCCGGTAAGCTTCTGGACTTCCTTTCGTGACTTGGGCGACGACATCTCCTCCAAAGCACGGATCTGCTCTGGGTTGGCTTCGATTCCCCGTCGGGTGACCAAGTATTCCAGAAATTTTCCCGACATCACACCGAAGGCGCACTTGGCCGGGTTCAACTTCATATTGTACCTCCGTAAGGTTGCGAAGGTTTCCTCCAGGTCTTGCATATGCGTATCCTCAGCCTGACTCTTCACAAGCAAGTCGTTGACGTAGACCTCCACGTTCCTTCTGATTTGGTCGACGAACATCTTGTTCACCAGCCTCTGGTACGTTGCTCCCGCGTTCTTCAGCCCGAAAGGCATCATCTTGTAGCAGAAGAGCCCTCGACCCGTGACGAAGGTCGTGTGCTCCTGGTCTTCCGGATTCATGGGGATCTGGTGATAGCCCGAGTAGCCATCTATGAACGAGAGCCTCTCGTGCCCCGCCGTGGAATCCACTGTTGGAAATAAATCCATGGTAGAGGCCCACAGCGGAAGCAAAGTGAAGGTCCGAGGACCGTGAGCGGTGTGCGTTACATATCAAAATTTTTATCGAAACGATCTACATATGCGTGTATGAATCTAGCATGGCAACTACGCGAACCCCTAACGACGATCTAACGCGAAAGAACAATCTAGCATGTATGCATGTTCTAATTATGTTAGATCTACTTGTTAGAGATCATACCTGCGTGCGGAATCTTTCACCGCGACAAATTTCTTCTTTGTCGATGGAGACGGGCTACGGATCTGCTCGATATAGCTTCGGTACAATGGCCATAACTTTCTTCTCCAAACTCTGATTGGGCTGAAATTTTGACTGCAGGTAACCAACTTCAAGACGCAACTTTTCCAACAAGTTTCACGTCGTTTGGACTTCTGTAGCTCCCGGAATCGCAGAAACAACATTGATTTTCTGTGCAGATTCTGAATAGCAAAAGGTTGCGGGAGACGCCTTCTAGTTCACCCGATCTCACACGATGCACGGCACCTCGTCGATGGATCTCTGAGTGCCTCCATACGACGAGCCTTCTCCTTCTACGAAACACCACGCGAGGAAGATGAGTCGCCATCCAATGGTGCAAGCGAGGGAGAGAGAGACGAGGGAGGAGATGCGAAGAGAGGAGAGGGGCTTCGGTTTCCCCATGGCTTGCATGGCCGGCCCTAGGGCTTGCCCATGCATCTAATTTCGTGCCCCCTCTCTCTCCTTCTCATATATAGGGCCGGCCTATCCATATGGATAAGGACAGTATGGATAAGGATGATTGATTCAAGCCTTATCCCTATATATCTCTTCTTTATCTCTATCCTTTCCTTGTTTTCGAAAACGGTCAAAACCAGCCCGTTTTCTACGCCTCATAACCGGCCCCTTCATCGGAGGCAACAACCTCCCGAAACTAATGGGGCCGGCCTTGACCAGTCTCTCAACACTTAGGGCCGGCCCCCTTAGTGCATAGTGGCGCATGGTATGACCAAAACGCCCTTATGCCACTAGTTGGCCGTTCCTCGTGTATGAGACTTTGCAAGGCACACATAAGTGATGTGCACCAGTGATTTCACTATTCTCTGAGGTTCCCGTAGGGTGCCTCTAGTGAAGTCAACTAGTCAACTCGCAACATGTCCCGGTGCATCGCACCCATGTGGCAAAGTACACTTATGACAAGGAATTGCTACATGCGTCTCTGCACTAACCTAGGGTTTCCCCTTAGTGCACACACGTAGCTACGCATCTACCATGCACTAGTGCAAAGCACTCACGGAACGTATTCTTGGACTTCTCACTTCCTCTAACTACGTTCTGTGTTTCGAGGAGATGGTATAAGAACCGTACATAATGTCGATAAGGTGGAACCTTCAGGGACCAGGGTTTATGGCTTCCAACTCAGACTCGATCGACACACTACCCGAGTGTACCATCGATCCTCTGAGTCCGAGTTAACCTGCGTAGCCACCCAGAGTGCGACGCAGGCTGCACTCCAATTCCTCCAGACTTACTATGTTCTCCCTCATACATCTGCTCTCCGCTTAGTATGGTAAACCCGATGTCCCTCCACTTGGTGCCATGATGCAACTCGAGCGGTGGAGAATACCGTCAGACTCGAGTGCTCATATGACTCGATTCCTTCCAGGTTGACCACATACATCGTACCTCCGATTACTCTTCCGAGCAACCGGATCCGTTACCAGTCCAACTGATGACCACCTGGCCAGGGTTTAATACGACGTAGGTCAGACCAAGGAACGCACCTCCCGTTAGGGGTGTGAATAGCCTGCAGGAGTGACACGCTGATGCAACGCCAGCCGGGTAACCCAGTACACCGTGGTTTTGGATCACTGCATCCGGATCCTCACACATTGGTGCGCCAAAGCACCACACAACTGGTTAGTCCACCAGACATGGCTCCTCAGGGTTTAGGACCGTTTTACCCTAAGCAGAAACACGGTTTAGTGCACCGGTGTCTGCTCACCGATCTGTGCACCGTGTTGGTTCCGTTCGGCCACAGACACTATGCCTGGTAATGACCGTGGTGGAGACACCCACGCTCTGTCATCCCAACAGCTTATCCTGATAGGGCGACCAACCCTAATCAGAGCTGCGAACTTATTTAAGTTACATGGGACCAGTCCCTTGAGTCTCCCACTCAAGTGGATTACCATGTAGCCATGGCTCTCTGTTCTGTAATCAGAACATGTACTAAGGTACGTACCAATATGCATTCCTATACTATCAACCATATATAGCTAAACTATAGGTTTTTACGAGCTATAGACCTCACCAATTCTAACATCCACCAGGGTATCGATGAGTGGTAGCGGGTAACTGTCCTTTGGGCATGCCTGGTTGAGATTTGTGAAGTCGATGCAGACCCGAATGGCTCCTGACTTCTTGGGGACGGCGACCACGTTAGCGATCCACTTCGGGTACCGAGCCTCTCTGATGATGCCCGCTCATAGCAGCTTCTCTACCTCCATGTTGACAGCTACTGCTTTTTTCGGTGCTAGCGACCGTGGCTTCTGACGTACAGGTGCAGCTCCCTCTCGAATGTTGAGGTGATGACAGGCTTCCTCGGGGTGGATGCCTGTCATATCCTCAACAGACCATGCGAATACGTCCAGGTTTGCCTTGAGAAATATCGGCATAGCTTCGGCATGATGCTTTGGCAGCTGCGACCCGAGAAAAGTTATCCTCGGATGGCCCGCTTCTCCTAAGTCCACGGGCAGAATTGGCTCGACGGCGAGCGACTCCTCCCACTTCGTATTCGGGCTCTCCAACTCGTCCGGTTCTTTAGGTTCAACCGGTCGGTCGGTCTTCTGAGGGTGTGTCCTCCTGCTCAGCTCTTTACCTTCAGCTGGTAGGTCAGTCTCCATCGGGTCGCTCGGACCAGTTAGCTCTTTAAGTTCAGCTAACTGACCGGCCTTCTTCAAGCTCCTCGACGCCTTTAGTTCTTTACGTTCAACTGAATGGTCGGTCTTCTGTAGGTCCCCCGACATTGTCAGCTCTTTACGTTCAGCTGACATGTCGGTCTTCAGCAAGTCCCCCGACACTGTCAGCTCTTTACGTTCAGCTGACAGGTCGGTCTTCAGCAGGTCCCCCGACACTGTCAGCTCTTTACGTTCAGCTGACAGGTCGGTCTTCAGCAGGTCCCCCGACACTGTCAGTTCTTTAAGTTCAACTGACAGGTCGGTCTTCTCAGATGCTTGGCCTCCTCGCGCTCCTGCGCTTGATAGGGCACGGTGCTGGAGCGTTGGTACCTCTTGACTCTGCTTCGCAGTCCAGAGGTTGAGGATGCCCAACTCAGTGCCGCCTTCACCTGGTTCTCCTCCCTCGATTTGGCATGTCGTCTTCAGATGGATGGCACTGAGCTCGCACTTGGCTGCCGAGGACTGGTCACCTCGAATGCTCATCACGCCCTTGTCGGTCCAAAACTTCACTACCTGGTGGGCCGACGATGGGACCGCGTCCAAGTGGTGGAGCCACGGTCTTCCGAGGATGATGTTGTACGCCGAGTGAGCTTCAATCACAATGAACCGGGTAAGATTAGTGAGATGCCCTGTTGTGATCGGGAGGGTAATCTCACCAACCACAATTGCAGCCTCCCCCGTGAGGCCCGTTATCGTCGACGACGACTCGCTCATCTGTCCGCGATCTAGCTGCATGGCGTCGAAGGCACTGAGGAAGAGCATGTCTACCGAACTTCCGGCGTCGACCAGAATTCTCTTCACTAGGCAATTGGCTATCTGGAGCCGTATGACCAGGGGATGGTTGTGAGGCCTCTCTATTCCGACCAGATCAGTCGCCAAAAACTGTACTGCAGCTTCCACTCTTGGCTCGGGACGGATGACGGGGTCGAGTACCACATGGTGGACTTGCCTTGTTTGTTCAATACGTCGCACCTGTCGGTCGACGGCATTTGATGATGGTACCGGGCCATGGTACCCGTAGACTGCATCTACCTCTCGAAGCTGACGCCTTTCTGGCGGAGGGCCCAGTAAGCGCTGTGTCGTCGCTCCTCGCTGGACTTCCCCTACAGCCTTAGTCTCCTTACGTTGAGGAAGGTCAATAAAGCAGCCAATATGGCCGGCCTCAATGAGATCCTCGATATGATGTTTGAGCGCCCGACACTGCAGGGTAGTGTGACCTTGGCTTAGGTGGTACTCGCAGTACCTTGATGCATCTCTGGCTCCCCTCTCTCCAGGTTCAAGCGGTTGCGCCCACTTGAAGTATGGTTCGCCCTTGATAGCTTCCAGAATCTGGTCAATGGGGGCGTTCAGTACTGTGAACTCTCTGTTCCACTGCGGCCTCGCTGGCCTGTCTTGCCTTTGCCGCTTTGCCTCGTGCCGTGTCGCATCCCCCTGCTGCTTGTTAACGTTCTTCACAGCAGCAGGCTTGGCGTAGCCTTGGTTCGGGACCCTGGTTTCCACCACCTTCCTCTTACGATCCGCGTCTTCGATCTTGATGTACTTCTCGACGTGCCACGACAGCTCATCGATCGTCTCCGGGGTTCGCTTGATGAGCGACACGTTGACGAACTGGGCAGGCTGAATGACGTTCTTGAAGGCCGCGATCACCATGCGATCCTGCCCGTCTGCGTTCGCCAAGCTCAGGTACTCGGACCTGAACCTATGGTAGAATTGTCGGAGCGTCTCCTTCTGGGTCATACTCATCCCGAAGAGTGACTCCAGAGTCTTCAGCTCCCGGTGATTACATCGGTACTGGTCGATGAACCGCGTGCTCAGCTCCGAGAAGGAGGAGATGGACGAGGGCCTAAGCTTGTGGAACCATTCGAGGAGGGTTCCCGATAAGCTGTTGGCGAAGGTCCGGCAGAGGATATGATCATCCTCGTGCGGGACCAGAGCATCCCGGAAAGCCAGTACATGCTCCACCGGGTCTTTCGATCCGTCAAACTTGGGAAGGCGTGGAGGATTCCATCCGCGTGGGAATGGCTTCCGGAGTAGCTTCTCGACAAGCGGCGACCGTGCGGCTCCTCGGATGGCGACTTCCTCCAACCGGTCGGGAGCTCGGACCCCCGGTCGGTCTCGCTGGATCTCCTCTCGATCCCCGAGTCGCTCTGACGCATGTACCCGAATGCGTTCGTGTACGCTCCTCCGGTCAGTAGTATGAGCCGGCTGCCGACTGGCTGGCGTCATCCGAGTGTGATGACTATCACTCGGTTGACGATGATGTTCTTCGTCTTGCTTCGGGCGATGCACTTGTGCCGAGTCCGTCTTCGAGTGATGCTTGGAGGCATGCGGCTGTCGGGGGTGTGCCCCGAGCCGGGACCAGACATCCGAGCGTGCCGACGCAGCTCGGGCGTGCTTGTTTCTTTCCGCAGGCTCCGGGCTACTCGAGTCTCGCCCGCCGGGATTCGCACTTTGGACCTCCACCGAGCGATTAACCCTGACCTCCACCTGAGGCACTGGTTGCGGCTGCATTTGCACTGGTGGGGCAGCTTGAGTGGGGAGGCTCTGTCCCGCTTGGGCCAACATGCCCTAGTTGAGTAGACCACCCGTCGGTGCGGCCCGCACGAAGTCACACAACTCCTCGTATTTGCGCTGCATCGTTTGGAGCTGGGTGGTGAGAGCTTGCTGGGTCATCATCATTGTGGCCAGAAAAGCTTCCGACAGACCCCCGGTTAGTGGAGCCAGGGTTGCTACCGGAGCTTGACTGGAGTCCCCGACCCCCAGTATGGGATTCACCAGCGGGACTACGCGCTCCGTGTCCGCTGATGGTTGAACAAGACGCCCGACGTCATTAGCATCTCCGAGGGGTACAGCTTCGGATGGGAGCTGCGACGTCGAGCGGGTACGATACGGTCCACCGGCCATCGTTCTTCAACCGTGTGGTCGTGGATCGCTGGTTGCAGGTAGCCTCGGACTGGTCGACACCCACGGGTCAACAGTCGAAAGCTCTAGTAGGAAGTCTCGAAGACTATCCCACAGACGGCGCCAAGATTGTGGGGGGTTCTGAATCGAACCGGGCGGTTCGGGTGGCAAGCACAATCCAACAAGCCAAGTAAAGACAGACCGGGAATTACGTGGAAAACCCCTTCGCAACGTCGAAAGGGAAAAAAGCACGGGTGGGGCGAGAATGCACTAGAACTATCTTTTCGGGTACAATCTCTCACCTTAACCCCAATTACAAACCCCGAGGACCGGTCTCCCAAACTACCGACCTCTGCAATTTCACTCAGGACTACCGACCGCTGCAGGCAGCGTCTGACTACCAGTTGCTGCAGACAGTATCTGGCTACCGGTCGCTGCGGACAGTATCTGGCTACCGGTCGCTGCAGACAGTATCTGGCTACCGACCGGCCTCCGTAGACAGTCTCTGGCTACCTACCAACCGGCCTCCGCAGACAGTCTCTGGCTACCTACCGACCGCAGACAGTCTGCAGACAGTATCTGGCTACCGGTCACTGCGGACAGTATCTGGCTACCGGTCGCTGCAGACAGTATCTGGCTACCGACCGGCCTCCGCAGACAGTCTCTGGCTACCTATCGACCGCAGACAGTCTGCAGACAGTATCTGGCTACCGGTCGCTGCGGACAGTATCTGGCTACCGGTCGCTGCAGACAGTATCTGGCTACCGACCGACCTCCGCAGACAGTCTCTGGCTACCTACCGACCACAGACAGTCTGCAGACAGTATCTGGCTACCGGTCGCTGCGAACAGTATCTGGCTACCGGTCACTGCAGACAGTATCTGGCTACCGACCGGCCTCCGCAGACAGTCTCTGGGTACCTACCGACTGACCTCCGCAGCTCCACGAATTCGGGACGAAATGGGCAGCGTCTCCTCCATAATTCTTCCTCCTCTTTGCTGAAGGGGTAGGTCCCCTTTTATAGTGGCGGGGTGACGGTTAAGGCGCTTCGCGAAAATCGGGCGGTTGACGTGTCCCCGCAATGAGCTCAACCGCCGCGGTGACGTGGCGCATGGTTGACACCTGGTCACTTTGGCCCGGAAATCGCGGAGCGTCGTCAGCACTGCGAGACCTCCGTGTTCGACTGCTTCTTCACTCCTCGGCTCGTTACACGTCCCATCGAGAGGGGGGGTGTGCCTCCTTGGTGACCGAACGACCGGCCCCCCCCTCCTCTGGCTACATGCCGACCCAGGAGAGAAGGGGGGGGGGGTGTGCCTCCTTGGTGACCGACCGACCGGCCCCCCCCCCTGGTTACATGCCGACCCAGAGAAAAAAAGGGGGGGGCTGCTGCCCTCCTTGGTGACCGACCGACCGCCCCCCCCCCCCCCCCCCCCCCCCCCCCCCCCCCCCCCTGGCTACATGCCGACCCAGGAGAGAAGGGGGGGGGGGGGGCTGCTGCCCTCCTTGGTGACCGACCGACCGCCTCCCCCCCCCCCCTCTGGCTACATGCCGACCCAGGGAGAGAGAGGGGGGAGCTGCTGCCCTCCTTGGTGACCGACCGACCGGCTCCAAAAGGGAATGGTACACACAACAATCAAGTGAGTTTCTTTGGGATCAGCATAAACCAACACTATAAGGAATGCCAGGACAACCAGCAGTCAAATATAGAAGACTAACTGCTATAAAGAGTTAGATCACATCCTTTCCACTTCATCCTTAGTTATCCATATGAAACTTTTCATATGCATAAAGCTCTCCATATGAAACTTTTCACTATGTCTTTAGCCTATTTAGCTTGAGACACAAAGGGGGTGTTTGACATCAATCTGGAACATCCATTTCTACTTCTGATTCCGGATTTTGAGAGTAACGACTAGTGTTTATTCCGGTGGACTAAAGATTTGGAAAGGAGATTTTATTGTTCCGTCAATTTCTCTACCAACCGGTCGCCGAACCACTAAATTAACACTAAAAAAGATGATTTACGAAAATATCCTCATCCGGATGAGATTCCAACGGAACGCTGTTCTGCATGCCAAACACCCCCAAAGATTCCACTTTTAGAGTACTTAACTCTCCCACCACCCTCACTTCAAATTATTTACTCATCATAATAGGAAAATCATGAGTACGAGAAGTAGTTGAGGATCCAAACACAATGCCATCCTCAGTTCAAATTCTTTACTCATCATAATAGAAAAACGACTCATGTATTTATTAATCATGTGTGAGTAGATCTCGCTATCATCTGTCGCCCAATGAATATTAATCAGTGATCTTCTTATGCTCTAGCCGATTCCTCTTTCCAATTTTGAGTCATGGGGGTGTTTATCATTATTCCGGAACTGTCCGTTTCTATTCCCAGGTCCTCATTTTAAAACTAACGGATAGTTTTTGTTCCGCTAGAACGAAGGAGTTGGTAATGATTTTTTTTAGTTCTGTGCATTTCAATGCCAACCAGAACCGATGAACCCTCAATTTACACTAGAAATAAAAAAATCGACGGGAATGCCCTCTTCCTAATGAGGTTTAAGTGGAACAGCTATTCCTCATGCCAAACACCCCCTAGGCATCATTCAGGGAACCATCCGTTTCTATACCCGTTCCCTATTTTAAAACTAACGGATAGTTTTTGTTCCGCTGGAATGAATGATTGGGAACAATGATTTATCATTCCGTGCATTTATATGCCAACCAAATCGCTGAAACTTAGAATTACATTAGAAATAGTAATTGATGGGAATACCCTCTTCTGCAAGAGGGTTAACCGGAACAGCGGTTCCTCATGCCAAACACCCCCTAAATGGAAATGTAGGTTACCATCATCAGTCATCTCGAAAATACTCGAGTTTTGTTAGCAACTCGACATCGGAAAAGTTAGGCTTAGAACCCTCACAGCTACTGTCTTCGAAGAGATCCTGTGTGGCAGTTGTCAACCTGTATGCCTCCCATTTTTAGTAAGAATCATTTCGACTTCAAACCTGTTAGTGCCAAGCTAGGTGAGTTGGTGAAGTCTCATAGGGTTGGTTCCCGAGACCTGAGATCGATTCCCACCATCATCGAGCCTGTTAATTCATGTATGGACCCATCCTTCGAAAACATCATGAAATTCTCTTTACTGTACCATGTAAGCTTCCTGTAAAACCTAAATCTCGAGGACTGACATGAGTTCATAGTGGCCAAGAACTCACCAAGGCCATGCCTCCGAAGAGAAGGGAGGCATACACACATCTTTCAAGAAAGATCTTACGACATTTTTGGAATCTCAAAGTATCTCATAAACAGAAACAAGATCATCAAATCAAAAGGCCGAGCTCTCGACATTGATCAGACAAGTTCATCCTCTTCCATAAAATCTGGGGTCAAAACCAAAAACCCAAATAAAAGTCGAGCATAACGAGGCTGCACGCGATCAGCACAGCCTCCTTTGCTTCCCTCTTTACTCTCCCCTCGCCCTCAATTCATTGAACTATTACAAAAATTATAAGGATCTAGTGCTCTAATCTTGTGCTTCCTTGCTATGCTGATCAGATATCGGAAAGAGGGGGGAAAAAAAATTTTAAAGCTCATCGTGGGAGTCATCCTCGTCGTCGTCACTCCCATCCGAGCTGCCAGGGGCACTGCCAGATCTTTGGTAGACAGCAGAGATGATCGGATTGCAGACAGCCTCCACCTCCTTCAGCTTCTCGTCGTAATCCTCCTTCTCCGCATTCTGGTTGTCGTCGAGCCACTCGAGGGCGTCTTTGATGGCAGCCTCAACCTTCTCCTTCTCATCGCCCTCGAGCTTGTCCTTGTCGTTGATGGTGTTCTTCATGTTGTACACGTAAGTCTCCAGCTGGTTGCGGGCATCAATCTTCTCCTTCACCTTCTTGTCCTCCTCCGCAAACTCCTCAGCCTCCCGGACCATCCGGTCGATCTCGTCCTGGCTGAGGCGCCCTTTATCGTTGGTGATGGTGATCTTCTCCGACTTGCCGGAGGCCTTGTCCTCTGCCTTCACGTTCAGGATGCCATTTGCGTCAACCTCGAATGTGACTTCAATCTGAGGTGTGCCCCTGGTTTTACCATACGTCAAGATTACTTATCGGCCAAGTCTTGAAGCTGAAAAGCATTCAGTATAAAGATGAGCCTATAAACAAACCTGGGAGCTGGAGGAATCCCACTTAGATCAAACTTCCCGAGATTCCGACAGTCCTTTGTAAGACTCCTTTCACCCTCGAAAACCTACATCAAAACAATCAAATTCATTCCGGTTCCATATTCAGATGCAACCCAGTTCACTAATGGATTTGTTTGGAAGAACAATTTGACTATGGCTAATGCCAATTAGTCAGCAGTAGAACCCACATCAATCTAATTTATATGCATACCTGAATGGAGACAATAGTCTGCTGATCCTGATAGGTGGTGAAAACTTGAGACTTCTTGGTTGGGATCACAGTGTTCCTGGGGATCAACTTGGTCATCACTCCACCAACAGTCTCGATTCCAAGAGTGAGGGGTGCCACATCCAAGAGAAGTATATCTGCAACCAGAATCGATCACAAAATAAATAAGGAATTTCGACAATTAAAATGAGTGCTCTAAACCAAGGTTCAAAACCACGGTATCAGTCGGCCCTTGATTGGTATGTACCGATAGGTACCAATACGTATCGTTCGGTACCAGTTGATGGCTCACTTTTTAATGATTCCTTTGTTTCTATACTAGTACGCTAAGACAGCATGCTTAGTTGGGATTTCCAAAAGAGGGGTTAACTAGCTTGATTAAGATAAGCCGATAAGTTGATGCAAATCTACTTTCTCCTTTCAAAACATTATTGACACGTGTGACCATCAAATTATCACGCTCTTAAACAGATGCCCTATGGTCTTCACTATAAAGTTAATGCACTGGATTATAACTGATTTATTGGTTCAAACTATGGTGCAAGGGAGAAAACAAGGTTAATAACGGTACCAGATGTTGTACCGGTACCGATCGGGCTTAAACCAGTACAAACTGACCAGTATCAGCCAATATTTTGAACTATGCTCTAAACACCCTCTTCCTTCTTTAACAAACACTAGTCCCCGACAGTTGAAACCGGTTTTTGATGACCAAATGTTAGTTAAAAAACTGACACAGTAATAATGGTAAACAAAGTTACCTTTAGTTTCTTCACCACCCTCTCCGCTTAGAATGCTTCCTTGTACAGCAGCACCAAAGGCAACTGCCTCATCAGGATTAACCCCCTTGTTGGGCTCCTTCCCATCAAAATAATCCTTCAAGAGCTGCTGAACCTTGGGAATCCTTGTGCTGCCACCCACCAAAACGATCTCATCAATCTGGTTCTTCTCGAGCCCAGCATCATCCATAGCTTTTTTCACAGGTCCCATGGTCTTCCTGAACAAATCATTGTTCAACTCCTCAAACCGGGCTCGGGTCAGTGGCTCAGAGAAGTCGAGGCCTTCGTAGAGGGACTCAATCTCCACCCGGACCTGATGTTGATTGCTCAGAGCTCTCTTCGCCCGCTCACACTCCCTCCTCAGCTTTCCAAGAGCTCGGTTGTCCTTGCTGATGTCCTTCCCGTGTTTCTTCTTGATCAATTTGATGAAGTATTCCATGATCCTCTGATCGAAGTCCTCACCTGCAAGACGATATAACTTGAGAATATAGCAATCTTAAGTGAATCTATATTATCACATACCAACACATCCCATAAGTACAGATCATTAAGTACAGAGAGATCAATCGGTCAAAAAACTGAAATGGAGAGGTACTCGTAAATTGTTATGACTGGAATCAACATTTCATTTCCAAGTTATTGTAAACATATTGAAATAAACAAGGTTTTGGAAGAGGAGTCCGAATTGTTCCCAAACTAAAGGTGGGGCTGAACTACTGTGATACAGACAGTCATCCAAAGTTTAGCGAAACATAAACCTTTACATTTTAGGTTGACCCTGATGAGCGCCTACAAATCACGAAAGAACAACTATGGAATTTGGGAGCATAAGGCAAAACTATTATATAGTATGATCCAATGTATCAAAGCTTACATCACTCAAGGTGGCTTCCAAATTGAAAGTTAACAGATTGATTAACAAAGACGGCACATTTGTATTTTTGTACACAACAGCAAGGTCAACATCACAACTCACAACAATATTGTAATGAAGATAAACAACTTTGGACCGGTCTGCAACCAGTAGATATCAAGGGACTCACGCATACAAACACGAAGAAAGAACACCATTCAATAAAATGCTCTATAAACACATTTATGACACCCAAGCGGTACCAAGAACAAAAAATTAAAGGCGATCAAAACAAACAATAAGAAGTTGGAGAGAGAGAGAGAGAGAGAGAGAGAGAGAGAGAGAGAGAGAGAGAGAGATTATCAAACCCTATTGGGAGTAGACGCTACATCGGAAACAATTAATCACGTATTACATTAGATGCAAGCAAACAGAAAAACAATTGTGGGCATGTCTTATCCTTGGTTTAGCCTGAATAACTTTGGCAAAAAAAGGCCAGAGAACGAGTATGGAAAAAGTTCCTTTTCATGTTAGCCTATGAGTGATTTTCCACACATCATGGTCAAAAATATTCGCAATCGACATCTAGCCATCTAATGGCATATTAATAATCAGCTAACAGGCCAGAAAGAGTGTTGTAAGACTTGCAAACATTGACAGGAAGAAAAGGTGCAGTTTAAGAAAAGGAGCATCAAGGATGATAAAAAGAAGATAAGGAAAGGAAAATAATTTATATGGGATCCCTAGCAGAGCATGACACTTAGAACTGCAATTTGACCGAGCAGAAACAGCTCAAGGGGGGAGGATAATTTGTCGAAAGGAAAATTTCTATGACTTTTTACCTTTGTGGGACAACTTTAGTACTTCCTAAATTTGAAGGGTGAACTGATAATATAAACTGCACTACAAGGCAGTGGAAGCTATTCTGAAGCTAAAGTCTGACTGGAACTGTTTACTAAGTGGGAAAGGACATTAAAAGCAATCTAAATATAATTTAAGGATAGACTATAAGGCATGTACTCAATAAAGCTAATGTTGTCACTGCTTGCAGCACAATAAACTTAACAAATCAGACAGATAAGGGTATGTAGTCAAAATTGGAAAATCAGTATCGACCGAAATTTTAGAGGGGAAAAAACAAGATATTTTCCCGAAATATCACAAAATTTCATACCCGTTCTGGATAGGCGCATATTTTGATAGGGTATATTTTGTTCCAGTGGCCAGAAAAACTGATATTTCTCAAAAATTCATGACATATATTGAGTTTTGGTTCCTTGTGTATAAGTGAAAAGAATTTGGAATTAAGAGTGGCTAAACTGGCGGTGCTCGTTATGGATGGAGCTTACAATGAACTTCAAAGAGAAAAGAGGCCAAAAGGCAAGTAAATCACTGTAATAATCTAAGGTTTATATGTAATTAAATGGCAGAAAGACATGGTTAGCAAATTTGTTCATGAAAAAAACAGAAGGGAGCCAAGTGCTAAAATTGTTCAAAGAAAATATACATCTTAATTGTGAGATTGGACTAACTGTGCCGAGTTGTGACTTGATTGACAACCACCAACCAATAGTTTCCAAATTTTCAATAACACAGAACAAGTGCATTACCTCCAAGATGAGTGTCACCATTTGTCGCCAAAACCTCAAACACTCCATTATCAATTGTCAAAATACTGACATCAAATGTCCCGCCACCAAGATCAAAGACAAGTATGTTTTTCTCCCCACCCTTCTTATCAAGACCATATGCAATGGCAGCGGCTGTTGGCTCATTGATAATTCTGGCAACATTTAGACCGGCTATTACACCAGCATCCTTGGTTGCTTGCCTCTGAGCATCATTGAAATAAGCTGGAACAGACAGAAGACAATGCACATGAGAGAGCCTATATTGCGGATTGAGAAGATGCTCGAATCATACATTCACATACAAAGCAAGATAAAAGTATTCGATATTTGATTATATTTACCTGGGACGGTGACAACAGCATCCTTGATCTTCTTTCCGAGGTATGCTTCAGCTGTCTCTTTCATTTTAGTTAGAACCATTGCACTGATCTCCTCCGGGCTGAAAACTTTGGTCTCTCCATCCTTGAGTTGGACCTGAATGTAAGGCTTACCATCCTTGTTCACGATTTTATATGGAACAAGCTTCATGTCTTTCTGAACCTCTTTGTCTTCAAACCTAGCGAAATCATGAGTAACCCATTAATGAGTGTAGTTCCGACCGGTTAACAGAATGAAACAGGAAATGGAACAATCAAAATAGTGCATCCAAAGGAAGAAAAAAAAAAAAAAAGCAGCCTTACTTTCTTCCAATAAGTCTTTTAACATCGAAGACCGTCCTCTCTGCATTCACTGCTGCTTGGTTCTTGGCAGCTTCACCAGTTAACCTCTCGTTATCAGTGAAGCTCACCCATGATGGGGTGATACGGTTTCCTTGGTCGTTAGCTATAATCTCTACATGACCATTCTTGTAGACGCCAACACATGAGTATGTGGTGCCAAGATCTATTCCAATGACTGTTCCCAGCTTGCTGGCCTCCTCTTTCGCAATTGAATATGAGAACAAACATCCTGCCAAAGCAGTCTTTTTAGTAACGACAACTAAGCTTGACGAGCAAGAGACATAACCCAAAAAAATCATACTGTTCTTTGTTTAGTAACCGATCTTCATATTGTTCACATGAACGATAAACAGATATTTAGAACTACATTCAACAAAGAGTTTTAAATACCAAGACAAATAACATATTGGCTGTAAACTCAATAGGGTACTCCGTAGAAATGCTTAACACAAGCACAAAAGACATCTAAGGGGGTGTTTGGTATGTGGAACAATTGTTCCCCTTAATCCTCTTCCAGAAGAGGCTATTACCATCAATTACTATTTCTAATGCAATTTGATGGTCCAATGTTCCGATTGGCATAGAAATAGCAGGATGTATATTTTTTAGTTCCCAAGCCCTTCATTCCACCAGAACAATTACTAGCCGTTATTTTCAAATCATGGAATTTGTAATGGAGATAGATTGTTCCGGAATGATGCCAAACACCCCCTAAATGTCCATCTAAAGAACAGTAAGCATCAATCAATCAACATTAATTTATGCACTGTAAGCTTTTATCTTAGGGCCTATATTATAGCATAGGCACTGCCCAAAGGTAATTAGGCTGTGTTCTTTTGTCTTCTCCTGGGAATCAGAATTCCCGAGATATGAGCCAATTCCGATATTCTTATGGATTTACAAATCTTCCCACATCTGTTCTCGTATATAGGTAAATGGTTTCACCATGAAACCACGAGGATGGGTGAGGTACAATGATGTGCGACTCCTAGGTGTATGGTTTAGAAATGAAATCCCACAAAAATGGGCTTTCATTTCCCAGGGAAAACGCAAACATACAGGCCCTGGTATGGAAATAACATGGGAATGGGCCCATTTCCTGGGAAATGCAATTCCCAGGAAAACAACACAGCCTTAAAGCTAGACAGAAGACAAGCTAATCCTCAGAAATTCTGTATTAACATGGTTGTATGAGGTCACTTGTCGAAATCTTCACCCATGTGGTGACATTTTGACAGACATTTCACGCAAATTGTGATCAATTTGCCCTAAAAAAAAACCCTTTTTTTTTCTCAAAATGACAAGAAGGATGCTCATCTGGCGTAAATAAGAGGAGATCACATCATTTCTTTTGCATTTTTCCATCATATTACAATACAGGCAACCTAATTAGTTAAACCAGAAGGATAAAAAAAACTTTATACCAATGACTGCATAGATCTAACAGGAAAATGAAGAAGCCTTAGTTAATTCCAAACCACACTTCAAACTAAAAATCTCTAAAAGTTCGCAACTTTTTATACTGTGAAGCAGATCCAATCCATTTCTGGTTCCGTAAATATCTACAATTTCCGAAACCTGCACTCTGAAACAGGAAATGCATTTTTCTAAGCTGAAAGGTCCAATGATTCTAAGATCCCAAATCGAGCTACAGGGATCGAGCCACACCGAAAGCAAGATCCAAACCCTAGAAAACTCGATCTTTTTCTTCTTCTTTTTTTAAATCTATGTATTCAACAAACTAATGATCGAAGGAAACCAATGAGATCATACAGACAGAGAAACGGATCACAGATCAAAACCTCACAATCGAAACAGAGAGCTAGAACCGGATCGGATCTACCACAGCCATCATCGAAGGCAAAGCTCTATGAATCGAACACTACATAGATCGATGATGCGGTGAGGTCGTACCTGTGAGAAATAGCCCTAGCAAGATCAGCGTGCCGTGATTTCGCATGGATCGATCCATGACTTCTTCAGTTGAGCGATGGGATCAGAGGAAACCGCTCTCTCTCTCCTCTCTCCTTCTTTCTCTCTCTCTCTCTCTCTCTCTCTCTCCTGTGAGATGAATGGCTTCCAGCGGGGCTTTATAGGGCGCCTCGAACTCGAAGCTTGAGCGGACCACGTCCAATTGGATTCGTTTCGACCACTCCGGGCAAACTCACATGTCATCTGCACGACGTGGACCAATAGGATGGAGCCGTCTCCGGAACTTCTCCAATGGGAGTCCAAGGTTTGTTGGGGTGATCTTAACCGTTGATTATATAAATATGCGGCTAGAAATGTTCCCGTGTCTAGGAACGTCTCCGTGCCCTGTGCCTACCTTACAATCTCAGTGGGTCCCAATCACAGCCATCCGACGGAGGTCCAGATCGGATGAGATGCAACTGCTCGGGTTCGGGTCGTGCCAGACCTCATTATCTCACCCATACCAATTCGGGTAAGGCATGGTCCATATCCGACCCATACCCATCCAAGGATTTGAGGATCCATACTCATTCGGGTTTGGAGTTTTGGGTTTCGGGTATGAGTTGGATTCCAATAAATTATTAAGAAGCTTTTATTGATTCTTATTACAGTGGCTTTAGTTAGGGTGCAACTGGTTCGGTTTGGGACTAAACCGAAACCGATCCGAATAGGACTGATTCTACTATTTTCTAACCTGATCCGACCCAACTTCAAATAAACCCAACCCAAACCAAGTCAACTTGGTTCGGTTCTCGGATCAATTGTATTTGGAGCCAATCAAGCATATGATTCTTTTTTCTTTTTTTTTTTGAGAACTTCTCAGTGTTTCATCTGAGGTAGGCCGGTCAAAGGACAAGGCCAGGGCAGGGTTGGGGTCAAATCTGGTCCAGCCCTTTGTTCTAGGAGGTAGGCCCTAGCCCTTCAAGGCTAGAAAATGATGGGTTCTAGCTCAGCCCATTAAGGGCCGGGCCCGATTAAGGACCAAGTTGATATCACTAAGATAAAGATTATTGACATATCTATTTATTCAGTTAGGTCATTAATGAAATGTCAAATCTTTTTTTTTCTCCCTAAACTACTCTTATGCTAGTGCCTTTAGATTTTTGCATTCATTTAAAACTGCAATCATTTATTCGTGCTTGAGACTGATAATACAGCTTAAAAAGTTTTATGAGTGTTACATAATACTTCTAATAATAATATATCCAAACTTGCTAACTCCAATTCCTATAGGGTTACAGTTAGTGACATATTAATTAATGATTAGTCCCACTTAGTCATTGATTTAGCCCCTTAATAAGTATTATGAAAGCTGGGCCCGGCCCTCAAACTCTTGGCAGATAGGGCTTTGGAGGGTCAGGTCGGACTAAGTACCCTCTCCAAAGGCCCCGATTGACAGGCCTAATATGAGGGAGGATTAAGGCAGCCTTCTACTAGTTATTAATTTACTGCACGAAGGAATCGATCACAGGTCTCAGATACCAACCCCCGAGACTTTACCAACTCACCTAGCTGGTACTTACAATTAATAAAAGTCACACAACAACATACAATTATGCAGATATATTGATCAACTATGCAGAATCCAACCTTATCGCAGTTGTGCAGAATGAAAATGGGGTTGGGGGGGGAGGGGGAGGACTTACTAGGGTTTCAGTGGAGGAGATCAAAGATACTGGAACCCTCTTTTTTTTCTCCCAAACACAATTGCTGAACAGTGAGATTGTGAGATACGAGAGAGTGGCTCCTTGGATTTAATCGAAAGTCTTGACGCTCTGATATGTCATTTGCTGGAGGCCCAAAGCTTTTTGTTGACCAGGGAGGCAACAATGGCGATTTTGATGTCGACTTGGATGATGAATCCTGGTAGCCTAGGTTGCACTTAAAGCTTCGGTTGCTCTAATATGTCATCTGCTGGAGGCCAGGAGGAGGAGGGGGAGAGAGGATAGAGAGAGAGAGAGAGAGAGAGAGAGAGAGAGAGAAAGGGGGGGGGTGAAGGAGTCGAAAACCCTATTTCCTTTCTCCCGATTGTAACCAAAGAGAGAGTGTGAGGCAAGAAAGCAAGTCCTGATGCTCTGATCCGCCATTTGCCGGAGGCTCAGAGAGAGAGAGAGAGAGTTTAACATCTGCCTCAAACACACAAGATATTGTTCACTTTGCCCATGCCCGCACAAGGACTTTCAAATTAAAGGAGGTCACCCATCCTAGTACTACTCTTGCCCGAGCACACTTAACTACGGAGTTCTTACGGGATTCGTAGCGGCACATGGTTTCAAAACACGTCTTCTATATTTGAAAGGGAAAATTATATACGTAGCTCAATAGCTCCTTTTCTCTAAGTGACGTGAGACTAACTCATGCCTTTGTATCCCTCACCTTATCCATCTTGACATCAAGTCCCAAGAATCATGGCTATAGGCTATTAGATCTTGGTTGTCAAAATCCACCTTCCTTAAGAGCCACTTGTCTACATGTAGGATTAGACCCCTCCCCCCCTCTCATTGCAAGGAGAACCAGCTCTGATATTATTTTGTAACATCTGTCCCAAACACACAAGATATTATCCGCTTTGCCCATGCTCGCACAAGGACTTCCCAGGAGGTTACCCATCCTAGTACTACTCTCGCCCGAGCACGCTTAACTACAGAATTCTTATGGGATTCGTAGCGGTGCACGGTTTTAAAACGTATCTTCTATATATGTTTGGGAGGAAAAATTATATAAGCAGCTCAAGATCTCCTTCTTTTCAGGAGATGTGGGGCTAACTCATGGCCTTGTAAACCTCACCTTACCTCATCTATCTTGGCATCACAGCCTCAGAAATCATGGCTATTGGATCTTAATTGTCACAATCCATATCCCTTAAAAGCTACACGTCCACGTGTAGAGTTAGACCCCCACCCCCCCAATTGCAAGGAGAACCGGCTCTGATACTATTTTGTAACATCCGCTCCAAACACACAAGATATTGTCTGCCTTGCCCATGCCCACACGAGGACTTCATAGGAGGTCACTCATTCTAGTACTACTCTCGCCCAAGCATGCTTAACTGCAGAGTTCTCACGGGATCTATAGCGGTGGATGGTTTAAAAATACGTCTTTTATGTTTGGATGGAAAAATTATATAAGTAGCTCAAGATCTCTTTCTCTCTAGGCGATGTAGGGCCAACTCGTGGCCTTGTACACCTCACCTCACCTCACCCCATCCATCTTGATATCAGAGCCAGTTCTTCTTGGGAGGGGGTTTAACCCTACACGTTGACGTGTAATCCTTAAGGGAGGTAGATTGTGACGACCAAGATCCAATAGCCAAGACTCATGAGGCTGTGATGCCAAGATGGATGAGGTAAGATGAATTGAGGTATACAAGGCCACGAGTTAGGCCCACATCACCTAGAGAGAAGGAGAACTTGAGCTACTTATATAATTTTCCCTATTAAACATAAAAAACGCGTTTTAAAACCATGCACCGCTACGGATTCCGTAAGAACTCCGTAGCTAAGAGTGCTCGGGCGAGAGTAATATTAGGATGGGTGACCTACTAGGAATATCTTGTGTGTTTGGGGCAGATGTTACAAAGAGAGAGGGGATAGAGAGAGAGAGTGAGTCCTGACTCTTTTGTGGTAATAAACACTAAACTAAACCTGGTAAACACTAAACATGTTATGTGTATAAAGTTTTGGTTGGTTCGGGTAAACCGAACCCGACCCGAATTTAATCAGTTCTGCAGTTTAGAGAACCAGAATCGGCCTAAACTAATCTACAATGGGTAAGAGATGCAATCCGTGGACTTGGTCAAGGGTTCGAAGAAATGCTACGACAAACTTCCTCCCGCTTTGGAGTGGGCCTCCCTCTTGTTTTAGTCATAAGTATTCCCTCTTGCCTTAGTGGGGAGCCTTCCAACCTATATGGGTTACCAAAAATCAGGTCATTTTTCTCGCTCTTGTGGCAAGTTGTGATCCTTGATATATCTTGTACCAGCGCACTAACATAAGATGTACGTACTGACCACTATGGTCAGGGCCAATCCTGAGATTTTTGGGCCCTAAGACTATGATCGAAAATATGACCTTTTATATGTACTAATAGGCATAAAACTAACATAGAAGTATAAAAATCATTATAAGTAAAATATTACTTTATATACCTTATTGAATTAAAACTAACATAATTAAATTTTTCAGACAACAAAATTATAGAAAAGAGATTAAAACTAACATACAATCATTTTATATATGATGTTGAATTTTCTAGACAAAAAAATTAACATGTTCATCCACATAAATATATTTTTTTAAGAAAAGAAGATCATTGCTGAAGAGCTATTAGCGAGAGACAAAAATTAGATGGATGACAAAAATTACTTTGGACTCGAGTGAATAGCGATTAGTGAATCAATGATCAAAGTTGGATTCGAGATGGCCTTGTCATAAACACACACACGGAGAGTGAGTGAGAGGTAAGCCTACTGCTACAAAGCCGCTGATCATGAGCAGTCAAAAGTTACAAACACACACATGGAGAGCAAGAGAGAGAGAGAGAGAGAGAGAGAGAGTGAGTGAAAGACAGAGAGAGAGAGAGAGAGAGAGAGAGAGGGAGTTGGCCGCTGCTGTTGAGCCGCCGGCCGATGGCCATGAGCGGTCAATATAGTTGCCGGTCACAAACAAACACATGGAGAGGTTGTGGCCTGTGGTTGTGGGACTACCGTCCAGTCGGCATCCGTGGGCGGTCAAACTACATGATGGTTGTAAGTGGATATTTTCGCTGGTCGACCCGACTGCAACGCGGCAAAGAAAGAACGCTATACAAAGCAACACAAAGGTCTCGTCCCCACTACCAGGTGACTCAGGCATGCCAAAGATCCAACACCCCGGCTATCGGCTAACCCAGGTAGGTCGTGGGTCCCACAGCCCGGCTACTGGGTGACCCGTGTACACTGTGAGTCCCACACCCCGGCTACTAGGTGACCCGGGTATGCCTCGCGTCCCACACCCCAGCTAGCAGGTGACCTACATATACCGCGAGTCCCACATGCACCCTAGCTATTGGGTGACTTGGGTATGCCGCAGGTCCCACACCTCGACTACCCGGTTAGCCCGAGTACATCACGAGTCCCGCACCCCGACACTTGGTTAACCCGGATACATTGCGACTCCATCCCACACCCTAACTGCTCGGTTAACTCGAGTATGTCACGGGTCCCCACGTACACCCGACTACTCAATTAGCTCGGACACACAATGGGTCCCCTCACCTCGACTATGGGGTATACTCGAATACGTCGCGGGTCCTAACCAGAACTAATTTTCCTAATGAGAGAACTGATTCACATCGTTCCCCTTGAATGGAAGGTTTGAATGCGTTGTCTTATTCAGGGGCGCGAGAACTGTCCCAGTCTGTCAAACCTTCAACTATCTCTGGGAACTGAGGGACAGAATGGCCAAGCGTGGGCTTGCTATCCCAACCACTCCTCCCACGCTCTCTATAGATAATGAGAGTATCGACAAAGAACTGTGAGACCACCTATGGTCCTCTACTTCTAAAAAAAAACCTCTCCAGAGGGCCGAATACGTAATACAAAACAAGGAAACATGCCAACAATAAGAGTGTGATCTTCTCTGCTTCCCCTTAGGGGCCTCAACTGACTTAAGCATCGGAGGGACCTTGGCTCGAAGAGAGTCTCGGTCTACTTGCAGGTCTGCAAGGAGAAGGAGATCGAAGCGTGCGTCATCATCAACCCAGGCTTGTGGTGAGACGAAAATCTCACCACAACAGTGAGAGGACTCAGAGGAGTCAAGGACAGCGGGCCTCAAATGGTTGAAGAATAAATCACAGCCATCGAACGAACGAGAGTGAAAGAGATAGTGAGAGAGAAAGAGAAAAAGAGAAAGAGAGATCACACATGAGAAATAAAGACAAGTTTTGTTTTTTTTGTAACTGTGTAGATTTTCGGTGTTAACTTTTTACAGTTTCGGGAATGAACAATTTTAATAGGTAACGGGCAAAATTATTTTGCACACTAGGACCATGTTTAAAGCCTATAGATATTTGTTTCGATTTTGGGCGCAAATAATACAAGACAAAAAACAGAGATTGAAGACCTTCTTTCCAAGTGGGGCGGGACTGTTTTGAGCCCTTTCTCGGTCTGTGACACTAGATGTCCAATTTGTCCTAGAGTATACATTAAAGAAAAATTTTGAGGCCCTCTTGATTGCGGGGCTCGAGGCGGTCGCCCACGATGCCCATGCTCAGTGCTGGCCTGACTATAGTCCTTTCAAATAAAAAAATGGCAATACATGCATGTATTTGTCTATCCTATGTCTTGACAAGATAACTAATAAAGGCCCTGCTCAACCAATTTGCTAGCAAAAATAAAAGGGAAAAACAGTTGGTCAATGTCTAGTCTACACAAAGTTTCAAGGCCGGTACAACCTAAGAAAATTGTAGATGCAGCTGAGTTTCTATCGCTGGCCTCAAAAAAGGCGGACATTTGAAGTTGGATCCTAAAGAAATGGGGTTGGATCACAAAGAGTCTATTTTTTGCTAGAGCAGAACAAAATTTCAGATTTTAATTTTGCTATGGTCAAAAAGAACAGTGGAAATTGATATCCCAGGAAAAAATTGTCGAATTTCACCAGTTCAAAAGAACAACGAAAATTTTTTCCCTGGAAAATCAATTACATGCGTAATCCTTTGCCTAGGAAATTAATTTTCCTATGTGATCTTTTACTCGCGAAAAGAACAGACCCTTAGTGCATCTTCTTTTCATAGGGATTAGAGTTTCCTTAGGAAATGAGTCCAATTTCATGTTGTTTCCATAAATGTTTTGAAATGTGACTTCCAACTCCCCGGGAATTGAAATCCCACCTTTTGTGTGTTTTCATATCTCAAGCATATAACTAAGATTCCTACAAAAAAAAAAGCATATAACTAAGATTTTTAAATCACTATATACTTGCCTCGTCATCACAGTGAAAGCATGGCATCACTGCAGCGGGTCGTCTTCGGCGGTAACATATCCACTGGGCATCACCCCCCCCCCCCCCCCCCCCTCGTATTCATTTGGCGGTAGAGGGTCGCCGGTTTAACAATACTTTTGATCGATTTCTTTTTGTCTTTGTTCAATTTTATGATAAAAATATAATTAACGCAAGGTTCCTTTTGGTGGTAAAGTTGTAAATAACACAAATGGCACTGGGCATCACCACCCCCACCCCCATCGTATTTATTTGGCGGTTGAGGATCACCGGTTAAGTTTAACCGTAGTTTTGGCCGATTTTTGTTTATCTTTGTTCCTTTTTTATGGTAAAAATATAATTAGCTAGAATTTTCTTTTTATGGTAAAGTTATAAATAATGCAAACGCACTAGCATGTTATATAGATATGTGAAATCAGATGTGAGAAGAGAGAGCAATGTTTGGATAGAGGACACAATGGTGATTTTATGGAAAAGGAGTGGGAATGGACCCATTTCCTAGGGAATTCAACTTCTATGAAAAGACATAGAGCAAGGGTTAAGATCTATGAAGCTAGGCCTAAATCAAAGTCACTTTGAAAAAAATGCACGGCCTTAAATATAAAATGATTTGGCCTTAAAGAAAAAGAATGGAGCCAATATGTCTTTAACTTGTACCATGCATTGTGCTGCACCTTACATCTAACATTTAAGACCTCACCCACCAGCCAATGGAAGAGTTGGCAAAGCATCTAATGCTTTGGTGATCGAGGTGAGGTTCTTTGGTAATAAAGAGCAACAATTACTTTCATGCTTTTTATTTACGAATTGTTGCTCTTTGCTCACGAAAACAAAGGGCAAAAATTCGGTAACAAAGAGCAAAAATTGCTACAGTGATTTTACTATTGCAAATTTTTAAAATGATATTTCATAAAGAAAATTTGCTATAATGATTTCACTATGGCAAGAGCAACAACAGTAATAAAGAGAAACAATTGCTACCACTGTAGCAGTTGTTGCTCTTTATTACCGAATTGTTGCTCTTTCCACACTGTAACAAAGGGCAACAATTCGTTAATAAAGAGTAACAATTGCTATAGTAATAAAGGACAATAAAGGGTAATTAATTTTGTTATTTAAAGGAGAGAAAAGTTAACGGAGGAATCTGCTCTAAATGCATCTTTTTCAGGAGGGATCTAGTGCATATATATAGGAATATTTTGGAGTCCTTATTACTAACCCAATCCTTTGTCAAGGACCTATCATTAACTTCCCCTTATATAATTGAATTGAGTGATCTTCATTTCTAGATCCTTGTTGACATCAACAATATACAATATCCAAATCCTTATGTTCACTCCCCTCAATTTAGCAATGTGTGTGCTTTATTTACAAAAAAGAAGGACTTAAAATAGTCGCCCCAAATCTCGGAATCACCATGGTTCAGGGTCCAACCATCGACACCTATCCCCACCCGTTCGATCACCCAGCCCTTATGATTGGAGCCCCATGGGGCTCACCTGGTGCCCTGTAAATCACAACAATCCAAAACTATCCTTTCGGACAGGAATAACTGGTGTCGCTGGCTGCACCGTGAATTACGATGATACCGTGGTTCGGTGTGACTAAGTTAAGAGCTTTATTACTAAAAGTGCTCTTGAGAAAAGTTTGTGCTTCCATGAGTAGAAACTTTTGAACTGTCTAAAAGCAATTTTCAGCAATGATTAGACATGTCTAAAAACACTAAAACATGAATTTTAATAATTTTTTTTATATAAAGTCCGGTTCTTTTCAAATATTTACCCAAAACATGAAACTCCAGATTCTCTTCAATTGTTTTGTATAACTTTACCACACATTAAAGTAAATAATAGTAAAGTTTGCAGAAAAGTAACTAAAAGCAAATGTGTCAAAAGTTTTACGTTGTTTGACATAATCAAGTTAAAAAAAAAAAAATTCACCACCACCACTTCCAAGGTGTGGAAGCTTGTATAATAAACCGAGTAAATAAACTTTACTTCTAGAGATGTATAGGGTAAATTATACTTTACCCCCCCTTAAGTTTAGCCCAAAATCACTTAACCTCTCTATAGTTAAAAAACAACGTGCATTTTGCCCCCTTCAATTAAGTTTTGAGTAGATAGAGATTACCAAAAAGAGGAAATTTAGTAGTTGACAAAAGGAGGTATTGCGCTAGCATGTAAGACTAAAGGGATCAATTTGGAACATGAAAAAACTAATGGGGTTATGTTAATTTAGGTTAAACTTCAATGCGGTAAAGTTTAATTTATCCTAGACTTATATGTTGAAGTGTTCCAATTACAATTACACTTTTGATGTAAGTTACAAGTTTTATACCGACCGACGTTTATTTTCCGTCGGTAAAACTATATTAACCAAGGTGATAGTCTATTATCTCACTACACTCACATAAACCAAGATGACACTCACATAAAAGAGGGGGGAGGATAGTCTATTGAAAGTTTCAAAATTTCAGTGGTCTGATCTGCCCTAGATTGGGCCCTTTGGACCACGCCGATGCATTCGGCTCACCACCTTATGCTACAAGATGCCTGATGAGATCATTTCTCAATATTTATTATGTTACACTATGCAAATCAGGACCACAAATAAGTCTGCCCTCATGTATGCAACATGGAAAATACTAGTTACCCCAAAGCTCTTATCGATTCATTCACACATACGTGATCACAGTCGTCCATTTCACTCAAGCCCGATCAGTGAATCACACTTAGCCCAGAGTGGAAGACAAAGGGACGATGTGATTGGCAAAACGGAACAAGGCATGTCGGTCTATATGCTACCTAGGCAAAACGGAACAAAAAGCTGACTAGACAAAATGAAACAAGCTGACTAGACAAAAAAAGGACTGAATAGATCTAACCATTCGTTTAAAATCAACACATGATCTCTATCCCCCATCCCCATTTCCCCGATCGCAACCATCCATTTCATTCCAATCGTTTCATTTAAAGCCCGCGTCCCTCACGATCACAATCTCAAAAGGGAACCCATTGAACTGGATATCCATGCTGATCTAGAGCTTGATTAACATAAAAGAACCCACCAATATCGCCATAAGCTCCCCCACGAGAAGAGAGAGAGAGAGAGAGAGAGAGAGAGAGAGAGAGAGAGAGAGATTAATAGAGAAAAAGGCATCAATATCTCTCTTCCATACAGGGTCACAGATAGAAAAGTGAACGGAGAGAGAGAGAGAGAGAGAGAGAGAGAGAGAGAGAGAGAGAGAGAGAGGGGCATTAATATCTCTCTTGCTGTTGCAAAAAAAAAAAAATCTCTTCCATAATGGGTCACAAATAGAAAAGAGAACGGGAAGAGAGAGAGAGAGAGAGAGAGAGAGAGAGAGAGATACAGTGTCACCGATAGAAAAGAGAACGGAAAGAGAGAGAGAGAGAGACATTAATATCTCTCTTCCTGTTGCAAAAAAAAAATCTCTTCCATAATGGGTCACCAAAATAAAAAAGAACGGGGGAGAGAGAGAGAGAGAGAGAGAGAGAGAGAGAGAGAGAGAGAGAGAGAGAGAGAGAGAGAGGCCTCCATCTCAGCAACCCTTGGAGGATAAACCCCGTCTAATCCCGAGCCGGTGCCTCCGTTAATGGACGTTGCAGGAAAGGGTAGCCCTCCTCGGAGCATCTCGCGGAGGAGCAGCACCATCTGAACCCGGGCCTACGATTTTCGGGGCTAGCCTATGCTTCATCGTCGGCTTCGAAGGATACGACCCACCATTTGCCAGAGGCTGTGAGTCGTCCTAAGTAGTTCCCCATATTTATTCATTTTTTTTAGGATTTCAACTTGATTCTAATTATTGGTGCCGTCCATCACTAGCCACCGGAGGTAAGGTAACCCCCGTCAGTGCACTCCGTGGAGGAAGTAGCGCCACCCATTCGCCGGATGCTCTGATTTGTTCTTAGGATTTCAAAGTTTATTTATTTTTAGTATTTCAACTTGATTCTCTCTCTCTGTCTCTCTCTCTATTTTTTAGGGCATAATTCTAAAATAGAGATTTTTTTTTTGGATTTTTTTTTGCAGATCAACCCTACAAACTTTAAAAAAAAATTTGAAATTTTTTCCAAGTCAACCTCATTTTTTCTTAATTTAGGTGAGGATTATGTAGCTTTATGAAATCGGTTTATGTTTTCTTAATCTTTCTCTGTGAGATTGTGAATAGCATGCAGCTAGCTACAAGCTGGATATTTCCATATACAGCTAATAACTGAGATTATATGGAAATTTAATCTCCAAATATAATCTCAGCTATGTATTTCCATATGCTAATAGCTGAATATGGAAATATATATTTATTTCCATATGCAGCTGTTACTTCAAATATATTACCATATGCAGTTAATAGCTGGATATTTCTATATGATGATGATGATGCTATTTCCTTGATAATGATGATGATAATTCTTAAAATAATTTTTGTAAATGTATAGTCATTGTTGGGCATTTATAATGCTAAGTTATCTTGCTATGAAGATATGTTGTCTTTTGCATTTGGACTGTACTTTTTGTAGTTTTAACTTAGATTGTTGACAAGGTATTGTCATGTATGTATTTTTCAAGATTTATCGTTTGAATAATGGGCATGTTTTGATACTAGGGCTGCCACTCGGGCGGGTTGGGTAGGTTAGACGGGTTCGGTTGTCGTTGTCTAAGAATTTCTATGTCTTTAATTTCAAGTCTTATTATATCCTTTCTTTTATATGTTGATTTTAAAAGGACATTTTAAGCTCATTAATTTTAATTATGTTTTTTGTTCTGTATTGAGCGGGAGAAGGAAAATAAATGGAAAGAAGGTGGCAACATATATTATCACTGTCTGATCTGTGGAGTCTATGTTGTTGGTGACTTTAATAAGTGTGGCTTGATGGTTTTGACTTTCACACTGTTCGGAGATGGTAGTGATAAAGCAACAGGAACTGCAATGATTTTTTTTATGTATTTGTTTAGGATTTTCTCTTTGGATTATTGAGAAATCATTTTCCTCTTTTATTGTTTAATTTGGTGTTGAACGGAAGGCTGAAATCGGGTACAATTTTTCTCTTTCGTGTCAATGGGGAATTTTTTTGATACAACCTCTATACTGGACTCACGCCGACAATAGTGCAAAATAATACACATGGGGTAGTGGGCCCCAACATATGGCGTAGTGGACCCAGCACTCGGCGTGTGCTAATAGATTGTTGCCGGCGTGAGTACGATACGGTGGTTGTATTTAAAATTTTCCCATGTCAAGGGGTATTGATCAATCGCATGGTCATTTCCGATAAGAGATGCTATTTTAACTTACAATGGGACACTCTCGGACATATTTAGTCGCTGACCCCCACCACGTACCGCAGTTTGTTCGAGAGTATGCCCCCTGTATTTTCAACAAATAGCAATGCTCTCTCTCTCTCTCTCTCTCTCCTCTCTCTCTCTCTCTTCGTCTCTCTCTTCATCTCTTCTCTCTCTCTCTCTCTCTCTGTGGGGTGGGGGGTAGGGGGGGCGTCGCGCCGAAGCGCTTGCTTCATGCCAATCGGCACAGGCATGCACTAGTGAATAACATTTCTCATGCCACAAACATGTCAAAATTCAGGATGAAAACCATCCATACAGACTAGGGTCTCACAAGTTGCTTCTCCAAGCCCGGCCCATGCTCAAACGGGACTTAGGGTGTGTTTGGCATTAGTTTTGAAAGCCTAGTTTTGCGTCAAAACTAGTTTCACTTGCCAAACTGGTTTTGGTATAAGATTTTAGTGCGTTTGGGATTCGACTAGTAAATTGATTTTCCAAAACCAAAACTAGAAAATCATCAAAACCCAAAAGCAGAAATTTTCTGCTTTTGGGTTCTTGAGGCAAGAAGATAAAACAATAATTAAAAGAAATTATTGTGAATGACATATATGTTGTAGAGAGGAACTATTGTAAAGAGAAAAATTTAAAACTGGGAGGATATATACATATCATATTGTAGAGAGAGAAAATTATTATAGAGAGAATATTTCAGAGAAAATATATGATAGATATAAAAATATTATAGAGAGAGAAAATTCTAAAGAGAAGAATATATAGATAGAGAGTATTAAATAAATAATCATGTAGTGAGAGAAAATATTGAAGATAAAAAATGTTATAGAGAGGAAATATTATAGAGAGAAAATATTGTAGAGAGAAAATATTATAGAGAGAAAATATTATAGAAATGGAATATTTTAGAGAAAGAAAATATTATAGAAAGATAATATTTTAGAGAGAGAATATGTTATAAAGAGTAGTTTAGATAGAAAATATTGTAGAGAGAGGAAAAAACATAGAGAGGAGAAAAATATTAATAATAGAGAGAAGATATCATAGAGAGAGAAAATATAATAGAAATAGAATATTTTAGAGTGATAAAATATTATAAAAAGATAATATTTTAGAGAGAGAAATATTATAGAGTGAAAACATTATAGAAATAGGATATTTTAGAGAGAGAAAATATTATAGAAAGAGAATATTTTAGAGAAAGAACATATTATAGAGAAATAATATTTTAGAAAAAAAAATATTGTAAAAAAAAAAATATTATAGAAAGATAATATTTTATAGAGATAAAATATTGTAGAAAGAGAATATTTTAGAGAGAATATATTATAGAGAGTAAAATTTAGAAAAAAATATTATAGAGAGAGAAAATTACGTAGAGGGGAGAAAAATATTAATTATAGAGAGAAGATATCATAGAGAGAGAAAATATTAAAGAGAGAAAATATTATAGAAATAATATTTCAGAGAGAGAAAATAGTATAAAAAGAGAATATTTTAAAGAGAGAAATATTGTAGAGAGGAAACATTGTTGAATATAATATTTTAGAGAGAAAATTTTATAGAAAGAGAATATTTTAGAGAGAAAAAATATTATAGAGATAGAATATTTTAGAAAGATAAAATATTATAGTGAGAGAAAATGACATAAAGAGGAAAAAATATTATACAGAGGAAATATCATAGAGAAAAAATAGTATTGTTGAAAGAGATCGAAGATGTTGTAGATAGAAAAAATGTTATGAAAGATAATATTTTATAAAGAGAAAATATTGTATAGAAAAAATATTGTAGAAAGAGAATATTTTTAAAGAGAAAAATTATTATACAAAGAAAATATTTTAGAGATAGAAAATATTGTAAAGAGAAAATATTTTAAAGAACAAATATTTAAAAGAGAAACTGAAATAGAAAAAATATTGTAGAAAGAAAAAATGGGGTAGAGAGAGGAGAAATAATATTATAGAGAGAAAATATTAGAAAAAGTGTTATAGAGATAATATTTTTAGAGAGAGAAAATCTTATAGTAAGAGAATATTTTAGAGAGAGAAAATATAATAGAATGAGTATATTTTAGAGAGAAAATATTATAGGAGAGTATTTTAGATAGAAAATGACGTAGAGAGAAGAGAAAATATCATAGAGATAATGTTGGAGAAAAAATATTGTAGAAAGAGAAAATACCGTAGAGAGAAAATATTGAAGAGAACATTTTTAAAAAATAAAATATTTTAGATAGAAATTGACACAAGAGAGAGAAGAAGAAAATATCATAAAGAGAAAATATTATAAAAAGAAAATATTGTAGATAAAAAATATTATAGAGAGAGAAAGTACTCTAAAGAGAAATATTATATAGAGAAAATATAAGCAGAGAGAGTATTACACAAATAATAGAAAGAGAAATTATTGGAGAGACAATGATATAGAGAAATATTATAGAGAGAATATACTATAAAAAAAAATGTGATGGGTAGAATATGTTATATAGATAATGTTTTACAAATAGAATATTTAAAAATATAAGAAATAACTGCAAAACTCGTTTAAGACTCAGAACTGGTTTTATTGCCAAATGCTCAAATGTTGATAATTCTAGAATTGGTTTTCGATAAGGTAAGACTAGTTTTGCACAAAAGTAGTTCTTGGTATTCCAAAATCAATACCTAAAATTTCAAAACCAATGCCAAACGCATCCTTAGATATTTCAAGCCTAAACTAGGTCAAATCCGGAAAAAATTGATCCAACCGTCTGAATTTCGGGCTGGGCCGAGTAGGCCTAGGTGACCTCCCCTACCCAACCCGTCTGGCGTCCGTAATCTCCTTCATCGAGTCACCTACGTGGCCGTTTCTAATCAGTCCGATACCATTTTTCGCCTGATTCCTGTTCCTAACGGAATCTATCTGTAATCAACCATTTTCTTTCCGTATTTTCAAAAAAAAAACCATTTCCTTTCCGCATGAGTAGTTTTACCACCGTCCGATCAACATCGAATAGACAAGATGTATTCCCTAAACCCATAAAGGATTCCGACGCCAGATCAGTCTCCGCCGATTTTCGAACGGGCAGACCTATTGCGTTGCCCCCGCCCGGCCAACAACAAAACGCAACCCTAGTTTCCCGTCTTGACCGAAGTTTCAGATCGCTGATCCCCAATAATCGCTCTCCTTCTTCTCCTACTCTTCTTCTTCTCCCCTCTCTCTCTCTCTCTCTCTCTCTCTCTCTCTCTCTCTCTCTCTCTCTCTCTCTCTCTCTCTCTCTCTCTAAAACTACAGACAAATGAGATCTGGGGTCTCATTCCTATCCTCTCCCCTCACCGGGCCTCCCTTCTTCATCTCCAACTCACGTCCTAAAACCCCCGCCGCTCTGCTCGGCGGCCATGGAATCCCCAAGAAACTCAAACCAAGAAGAGCCACCTCCGTCGAGATCATGAACCCGAGGAGCGAACAAAGACACAGAGAATCGCTCGGAGAGGCCCGGCCGATCGGAAGCCCGGAGCCCCCGTGGCTGGTCTTCCCTCCGGCCGCCCCGAGGAACCCCTTCTCCGGCGAGGCGCGGCTCTTCGACTTCCAGGTGAAGGGCTCCATCACCCAGATCCCCTTCTCCCTCCGCCTCGTCCAGATGACGAGGAAGAAGAGGAGGCTGAGCCCGCCGGAGGATTGCGCTAAACTGGGCCCGGTCGGGAACGCGATCTGGTCCCTGGCTCGGATGATGGAGGAGCTGCAGCGGTCAGTGCTCCCGGCCGTAGGGGAGGCGGAGGAGGAGGCTCTGGCTAGGGTTTCGAGGGATCCGGCCGACTCCTTCGTCTGGCTCTTCTGGAGAGTCTTCTTCACCTCTCCGAACCTCGCCGTCGGGCTCCTCGTCCTCACCAGCGACTTCATAGCCGCCTCCACGGAGGCCGCCGCCGCTGCTGTTCCAATCGCCAGGAAAGACATCTGTCCTCCACCGGAGAAGATCGGACGCCATGGGTGCTGGTCCGACATCGGGATACTGAGCGCGACGGAGAGCCGGAGCCTCGATTCCCATCTGAAGCGGCGGATGGCGTACGAGCACGTGATCGTCACAGAGAAGCCCAACTCCATGATCCTCTCCAACTACGCCCAGCTCCTCTACAAGTACGAGAAGGATACCGACAGGTAAGGAGAGAACCTGGCCTAAAGAAGCTGCCCTATTGGGGTTTAGGGCGTTTGATCGATGATCGTCGTGGTGTTTTTCATGCAGGGCGGAGGAGTACTTCAGGCGGTCGGTGAGGGCGGAGCCGGTGGACGGGGAGGCGAGGAGCAGGTACGCGTTGTTTCTGTGGGAGGAGCGGGGGGACACGGAGGGGGCGGAGGAGATGTTCCTGGAGGCGATAGAGGCGGACCCGGGAAACGTCTACCACCGGAGCAACTACGCCTGGTTCCTGCTGAGGACCGGCGGCATGGAGGACACCTGCTACCCTCTTGACGGTGGTGCTGACGGCAACGCCGACGGCGACGGCGATGGTATTGCCCTCTCGGAGTTGTGACAATGGAGGCCGGACCAACGCGACGGGATGGAATAATCCCGAGAATTTTTTCTTTGACCTTTTAGGCTCAAATTCTTGAGCTAATTCTATCATAAATTTGATTTTATTAAATATAGAGTTACTATTAATACCACCTTAACCGTGGTATTGTAATGATGTGTGTTCTGTAATGATGTGAGATAATATAAGAAATTTTTGACGCTGTCCTTTCCGGCCTTGACCTTCTCGAGGAGGAACATGACAGTTTTTTTTTTTTTCTTTCTGCCCTTCGTTCTCGGTGATACTTGCAACACCATCTCTTGCCATGTGCCGTCCCGTTTGGATTTGCTCCTGTCAGTCTCCTCCCATGCTCGCCCGTGCCCCTCTCCCTTGCCTGAGATCGCGCAAGGAGTGTGAGCCGCTCCTCTTGCTCCCTCTGTGATTGCCTCAAATCTGGATCTTGAGCAGCCGTTTGTGCTCCTCTCCTCAGATCCAGCCCGGTCTTCTGGGTGAGACGGTGGGATAGGAGGCACTGAAGGATTACTTGGAGAGGAAGATCTTCCCGGAGCTTGACGACGACCACTACTGAATCGTCTACGAGCCCCTTCCCACCGCCACACACGACGGCCTCTGGGTCGTCTACTTCGTCCACCCCTGGCCTTCCTCTCTCCGGCTCCCCCCAGGCCGTCTTCTCTCTGGCGCCCCCAGCAGCAACCGTGACATGGGGGGACCAGATCTGGCGCCCCCTAACCTTCCTCTCTTCGGCGCAGTAGCAACAACAGCACCCGGGGGGGGCCAGATCTGGCATGATCGCCTCTCCACTGTCGCTCGCCGTCGAGCCTTGCGCCACCTTTAGGTTTTGGGACACTCACCGATGTCAAAAAAGAAAAATCTACACGAGTGAAAATTCTACAATTCTTGGCTTATTCATGAAAACTCATTTTCACCATCCAAGTATCCACCTGATGCGGGACATTCCTTGAAACTAATGATGTCAGGAATTAAGCAAGTTGATTAATTTTAATTATAAAAATTAGGCTCTCTTGACTAGCTTCAACGGTATGGGAAAGACTATAGGATTAATAACTGTTGGTGCCCAAAGTCTCACGTGTTTGATCTTCATATAGAAACGTACGAATGCAGACAAAAAGGAAGAATACACGACCAGATGAGCTCGCCCAAGATGACGTCAACATGATGTCTTATCGAGAGATCACTGTGGAGTCGGAAAAAAGCGTGGGTCGTCTTTATTGCAAATCACACGAGATTACAAGTGTGGCCGGGACCCGGGTGGCTCGGGTGTAGCGAGTCCGGGTTGCGGCGAGTTTTGATCAGGGGATTGTGGGAAAGATCTTCTGGGGGATCCCTTTGATCCGCGTCTCCACGTGGTGTTCGTGCGAGAGCTCTGAAGGAGTTGCCCAGGACAGGGGTCTTTACAGGGAGAGGGTTTTGGAGAGGCTAAGGAATGTCCACCGTTGCTTTGTCCCTTCCGTGCTTCGTGCTTTCTCGGCTAGGGGGTTTTCGGCTTCGTTCCTCGGTCTTCGCGTCTTCCTCGTTCCTTGCTTAACCTCGGTGTCCTTGATCGTCGGTTCGCGGCTTCGATCAAGCTTTTGGCGTTGGCTTCGACTTTGGCTTTTTGGCTTTGGCTTGGCTCCGGCGTGGCTCTGGCTTTTGCTTTGCTTCGGCGCTTGCACTTGGACGTAGCTGGGAGAGACTTGCGATGCTTTCGTTCTTCCGGACTTCGCGTCGTATTGGCTAGAACGTGCGGTGCTTTTGCTCGTGACCGGCGTAGTCGCTTGGCTTTGGCACTTGCGTTGTTTTGGCGCGGGCTTTACTGGGGCTTTGCTTTGGTTTCTTGCGTTGGCTTTAGCTTCAGCGTCAACTCGATCTTCTTCTTCGAACGACGTGGGCTACTTCTTCGGTGCTTCGACGGTTTGCGTGTCGACTGGACTTCTCTTCTTCTCCGGGCTTCTTTGGCGTGATCGGAGTCGAAGAATGCTTTCGAAGATAGTGGGGGTAGCACCGATCTCCGTGCGACAGTTGTGGCATCGGCTTTTGTTGATGAAGACGACGAGGGTAGCGACGGTCCTCGTGTGATGGTTGTAGCGTCGGCTTTTGTTGATGAAGACGACGGGGTAGCGACGCTTCAGACGATCTGCTCCAGGCTTTCTTCTTCGTGGATGGCGCAGGCGTTGGTCGAAGACGACGGGGTGATGACGCTTCGCTTCTCTCCTCCGGGCTTTGGAGCTTGATCGGGATCGAGGATTTGTTGGAGCCGACGGGGTAGTGCCGCTCCGAGCTTCTTCTCCGGCTTTTGCTTCTGGTGTCTTCAGAGTCGAAGGGTCTTCTTCTCCGAGCTTTCTTCTTCGTGCACGGAGTCAAAGTCTTGATCTTCGTGTGCAAGGGTCTTCACGTTGACGAGGACTTTCAGTAAGCCGATCCCTCGGGACAGGCTTGACTGTGCCTCGTGAAGCCTTGGGTCGGTGAAGAAGCGTTTCCTCTTCTGCAGAGCTCCGGCGTTTCGTCTTCAGTCTTCGACCTCTTCTTCATTCCCCCACCCCCTCTATTTATAGGCAAAGGGGAGGGGAGAGAGATATGGGAACTTTTAATTTTAAATCCCTTTTGTATCTCTCTCATAATTACCCGGGATTTATTCATCCATTGATGAGGGGAATAACATTTAGTTGTTTTCCTTTTCTGGCGGGTGCAATTATGGCTGGATTTCGCACACGAAATCGATGGCGATCGGGCGCTTCTTCTTGTGCGTCGGATCGAGGGATCGGCGCAGATCCGCGTGTGTGCAGACGTCATACGCAACCTCCCCCCGCGCATGGCGGTATTTCCTTCCTTTTCTTTCTTTTCTTTCCTTTTCTTGTCTTTCCTTTCTTTTCTTTCCTTTTCTTTTCTTTTCTTTTCTTTCTTTTCTTTTCTTTTTTTTTTCTTTCTTTCCTTGCAAGGCCGGCCGGCCCCTAATGGGGTTCGGGTCCTAGTAGGGCCGGCCCCATGTGGCTCGGGTCCTAGTAGGGGCCGGCCCCATGGGGTTCGGACCCTAGTAGGGGCCGGCCCCCCTTGAAGCATGGGGTTCGCTCCTCTTTGCTAGGTGCGAGTCGGGTCCGCGTGTCGGGTTTGCATCCGCGTCGGCACACGTAAGTCGGGTTCGGGTCCGACGAAATTCGTGTGTCTACAAATGCCCCCTCAAGGACGAGTGCGACGGTGAGAGCGCGTAGGATTTGGACACGTAGGAATCATAGAGCACTTGTCCTTGATTCCTTTCGTGGGCAGGGTTAGGAGTCTATTTAAGGACCCCTACCCCTTTTCATCTGCCTTTGTGCTTTTTCGCGAAGGTTCTGCCGGCTTCTGAAGACTATCGTCGGAAGAGAGCTGCCTAGGGTTGCACGCGACTTGCTTCGTCTTCCCGGTGTCGCCTCTTTCGTCGGCCTTGTGCTTCTGCGCGAAGGTCCTGCCGGCTTCTGAAGACTGTCGTCGGAAGAGAGCTGCCTGGGGTTGCACGTGACTTGCTCTGTCTTCCCGGTGTCGTCTCTTTCGTCGGCCTTGTGCTTCTGCGCGAAGGTCCTGCTGGCTTCTGAAGACCATCGTCGGAAGAGAGCTGCCTGGGGTTGCACGCGACTTGCTCCGTCTTCCCGGTGTCACCTCTTTCGTCGGCGGCAATGGTGCGCGATTTCGCGATCGTTGCGAAGGCGGGTTCGAAGCGACGATGCGACGAGGCTCGAGGCGGGGAGGATGGAGGAGCGCGGCTGAGGTGCGGGTCGCCTTCGCCGCCTCTCTCTTCCTCCTTCTTCTTCGTCTTCTTCTTCTTCTTCTTCTTTTCTTTTTCTTTTCCTTTCTTTTCGTTTCTTTTCTTTTTCCTTTTTCTTTTTTTTTTTTTTCTTCTTCTTCTTCTCCGTCGGTCCTGGGCTGCGTGGGCAGCAGCGGCAGCAGCACCGGCGCGGGGCTGCGGTGCGGTGGCGCGCAGGCGGCGGCAGCGCGCGGGGTGCGCGGCGGTCGGGTGCGGAGGTCGCGGCAGCCGGGTCCGGCAGCTGCGGGTGCGGGCGCGGACGGAGGCGGCGCGGGGACGGAGGCCGGGGATCGCGGTGACCGGGTCGGAGAGGCGCGCGCGGCGCGGAGATCGGGGCCCGTACGGGTCGGGGTCGCGCGGGGGCGGTCCTGAGTCACAGGCGAAGAAGAAGGGGAAGGACGGGGGGGCTACGGGCCCCCCCCCCCTTCTTTCCCTGTTGTCGTTCTTTGATTGGAAGGGGGGGGGGGGCCGCGGGCCCCAGCGACAGTGGCTCTCTTTCCTCTTTTTTTTTTTTGACTCCGAGGGCGCCGTCGGTAGCAGTAGGTCTGCGGCGCATGGGTGCGCAGGTGGCTGCGGCCCCGGCTGGGTGGCGCTTTGCGAAGGCTCGGGAGCCAATGGTGGCGTGACCACAAGTCGGGTGGTCCTCTTGACAGGGGTGTAGGCCCCCTTAGTTTTTTTTTTGGCTCCGAGGGCGCCGTCGGTAGCAGTAGGTCTGCGGCGCATGGGTGCGCAGGTGGCTGCGGCCCTGGCTGGGTGGCGCTTTGCGAAAGCTCGGGAGCCAATGGTGGCGTGACCACAAGTCGGGTGGTCCTCTTGACAGGGGTGCAGGCCCCCTTAGTTTTTTTTTTTTTGCACGCATTTGTCTTGACTTGTCTCCTCTCGTGGTCCTCCAGGGCTCGCGTCTTCGAGAGTTTGACTTCTCCGGGATGGATAGCCGAGGATTTCTTCGACGGGAGGAGATGCCTTTACTTTCCTTACACTCGTGTGCGCCGTCACCGCAGCTCAAGGCGGGAAGACCTTCTGTCGTTGCTCTGTGTCTTTGTGCACGAGCGCATCACGGAAGATGGAGTCGCGGATGCGACTTGTGGGATGCCGAAATTAAGCGAGAAGATTCACACTGACGAAGGGATCTCCATGAAGCTTCTTCGGCCGAGTTTGAGTCTTCCGTTCCACCATTGTGATGAAGATTTCGTGCCTACGCCGGTTGTTGCCTCGAAGATATATGCTAGGCTGACCCGATGGGGCACCGATTCTTGGCCTCGGGGAGACGTCCAGTACCTTTGCGGCTTTCGCGAATGGATGGGCGAGCTCTACGAGGTCTTTGGCGCAGAACCTGAGATGAACTTATTAGCCAAATTTCTGGTGCCGGCTCGTCGAGAGTACAGTCGTCCCGAGGGGATGTACCGTGCACTTTGTGAGCTTTGGTGTCCGGATACCAACACCTTCCTCATTGGAGCGGGGGAGATAGACATCTTACTTCGCGATGTCCATATTGTTTCCGGGTGCCCCGAAGTACGGAATTACTACCAGGAGGAGGTGCCAGCCTTGAAGGATCTGCTGGACAGCAGCTACGCTCCGAGCTCTTGCCTTCTTCTGTTCAAGGCATATGCTATCATTGCGGCGCGGGATCAATCAGATCGAGTGCGTCCTTCTTCTTGGGTCGACTTTTGGTTCAGAGGCGAGTATAGGTCTCTAACGCCTTCAGCTCACCCAATGTGGAAGATCGCTCAGATGCAGAGACCTCCGCTTCGCTCCTTCGTGAGGCCTATCGACTCCTTGGCTCGAGAGAAGCATTCAATGGAGGGGAAGCCGTGTCCCTGGGAAATCCTCGGCTTGAAACACGGCAGCGAGGAGTGGCGTTCGGTTTACCGACCTGCCGGGCTGGTCATCTTCCTCTGCCGGTTCGTGCTTCCGTGTTCTGGGGAGGTTATTCGTCCGGGGACCTTCCTTGCAGCCTCTAGGATGGAGAGGGGCGAGCTTTTCAATCTAGCCCCTGCCATACTATGCTCCTTGTACCGGGCTCTCAGCGGGACTTACTGGGACTTGTCTGGCTCAGATAAGGCCAAGGAGGAGCTTGGCCGGTCGACTGCGTTCGGACCCTTGCATTATTTGTACGGCTGGATAGCTCTGCATTTCCCGAAGGGGATCTTTGCCAAACGCAGGCATCCAGCCGAGCTGCCTTTCCTGCCCGGGATAGGAGGGATCTTAAACGCCTTTATCAGTTGGGAGCATCCGAGAGAGTGTGCTCGCACCCTTTTGAGGAGGATAGGGAGCGTCGATTTTGAATTTTTGTCGGAGCATTCGGTGCTGCCCTTGGAGAGGTCGACTGTGTACGATAACGAGGAGCTTCCGGACAGTCTTTACTGGAACATGGTCAGCTGCCGTCCTGGCTACTTGGTCTGGCGCAAGGGGGATGTGGTGGAGGTGGAGCAGCACTCTCCCCATCGCTTTGCTCGCCAACAGGGGTTTCGACAGGAAGTTCCTGGTATGCCTCAGCAGTTGCAGGGGCGCATCAGTCCTCAGGAGGGTTACCGTCTGTGGGCTTCTCTCTACGCTTGCTTGACTGGCAGCAGTTTCTTTCCTGGGGCCAAATCCGGGTTTCGGGACGCCGCCACTCCGGAATACTGCAAGTGGGTTGAAGGGCGAGTTTCCCCTTTACTTGCGAGTTTTCCAGTCGACGTCTTGGCGAGTAGCGGGTTCAGGAATTTCTGCTTCAATCATTCTGCGGGAGTGGAGGACCGCCGCCTCCGACTGGGGCTTCAAAGAGCGCAGAGGAGCTGTAGTCGTCTTTCCAGTGCTCGTCGTGTCCCTTCTTCCGTTCCAGTGTTAGATGCCGAGCTTACTAGTGCTCCTGGGATATCTTGTCTCCCGAAGGCCGAAGTTGAGGGTGTCCCTCCTAAAAGAAGGAAAGTTTGTATTCCTCGCGGGATGGTCCCAAGGGGCCCTTGCCTAGTGGAGGATGCCGAGGAGCCTGGACTTCTGAGAGATGAGGTGATTCCTCCGTCTAGAACTGCTTTATCTGACCACACAGGTGCAAAGTCCTCCTTATTTCATTTGTCGTCTACATTCAGGAAATTATATCACGTTGAGCATTGTATTTTCTTTTTGACCAGATTCCGTTATAGTGGTAGAGCGCGGAACGAGCTCTCCGAAGGCGTTTCTCGGGCACTCGTCCACTGGTGCTGCGCCGGAAGTGCCCGAAGCCTGTGGGCAAGACATCCCTCCGGATGATCTGGATCTCCTTGGGCTTTGCGGGGAGAATTTCCCCAGTGGTGACATTGACCTGGACGACATTGACGTTGACGCTTTGTCCTTTCACGAGGAAGCTGAGGTTTCGAGCGTCGACAAGAGGCACTCCCCGGTTGCTGTACCCCCGTGCCCGTTGGGGGAGATGGTTGTTGCAGCGGTAGCGGCAGTTTCCCCGGTTCCGCCACCCTCGTTGGCGCAGGCGGCTCCAGTTGCGGCTGCAGTGGGAGGGAAGGTCTTGCCTACTTACTCCGAGGCACCTCGCCCGGATTTGAGGCCGAGGAGCAGAGTCTCAGAGTTCCTCCTTGCGAGCTGCCGGCAGTATATCAAGTCGATGTTGGAGCCTTTCCAAAATGCCGTCTTTGGCGCTCTCCAGGACTGGTGGTCGACGAACGGTACGGAGTTTTGCGCAAGCCTGGAGGAGTTCAAAGTTGACAGCTCTTCTTTCGTCGCTCAGATAACCTTGCTTGTGACCGATAGTGAGGCTTATCGATCCCGGCGGGCTTTGCTGGAGGGGAGCTCCCCTTCTGGGTTGGAGGCTGCTGAGGCGAGTCTAAGTCAGTCCGAGCATCAACTTGCGGAGGCCACGTCCAGCCTGTCGAAGGCTCAGAGGAAGATAGAGTCTGTGCGCGCCTCGCTTCGAAAGGCGGAGTCTCGTCTGGAGCGGGCCGAGGCCACGGAGAGCGCTTTGAAGGCGAGTTTCTTAAAGCAGCAGTCGGACTTGGTGACCCGTCGTGAGCTTCTGGCCGCTCGTCCCGAGGAGCTTCAGCAGGTGGAGGCGACTAGGGAGGAGTTGCTGCGCCGTCTTCAAGCTCTGGACACCTTCTTTTAGTTGTTCCTTGTTTCATTGCGGCTTTCTTTTCGGGACTTATGCAATGTACTGCCTTTTCTTCATTATCTAATAATATTGCCTCGTTTTGCCATATCCTTTTCATGGAACTTTGTTGACTTTTTCTTTTGGTCGGACTGAACCTGAAGTAACTTCTCAGGCTGCCTACGTACCCCCCTAAGGGGGATCAAGTCGCACGTAGTTCATTTTTTATTTTTTTTTGAACAAGAGGTGTGGCCTTGCTTTAGGCATAGTACCTTTTGAGGTACTTACCGTTGATAGGGCCGAGTGTCAGCCCTTCTGGCGTGGTGAGGAGATAGGCGCCGTTGGAGTAGACTTCCTTGACGGAATGCGGGCCATCCCACTTGGCATCAAATTTCTTCCCTCCTCGATGCGAGAGAATGATGGGGCGTTTGACCGCCAGCACCAGTTCCCCTATCTGGAATGATCGAGGACGAATCTTCTTGTTGAAGGCGCGAGAGAGCCTGGCCTGATAACACTCTAGACGCTATTGAGCTTCGAGGCGTCTTTCATCCAGTGCTTCCAATTCTGCTAGGCGGAGCTGGGCGTTGTCGTCGCTGGTGAGGCCTTCCTGGACTGCTATCCTGAGTGACGGGATCTGGAGCTCAAGTGGGAGAACGGCTTCCACACCATAGACGAGGGAATACGGTGTTGCTTGCGTCGGCGTGCGGAAGGATGTCCGGTAAGCCCATAGTGCTTCGCCCATGCGTTCGTGCCAATCTTTCTTTGTCTTCGAGACGGTTTTCTCCAGCAGCTTGCACAGAGTCTTGTTGAAGGCTTCTGCTAGACCATTGGCCGGAGCGTTGTACATCGTCGAACAATTCTGCTTAATGTTGTACAATGCGTAGAACTGGCTGACGGCAGCATTTTTGAACTGCTTCCCGTTATCTGTTACGATGTAGCGGGGGACTCCATAGCGGAAGATGATGTCATTCTGGATAAAGCTAATGACGGAGTACTTTGTAACTTCCCGCAATGGTATTGCTTCAGCCCACTTGGAGAAGTAGTCCGTTGCCGCCAAAATATAGAGATGTTGCTTGGATGACTTGGGCAGAGGACCGACGATATCGAGACCCCATCCGTCGAAGGGCCAAGATGCGATTGTTGGGTGTAAAGGCTCCGGAGGTTGACAGATGTAGTCCCCGTGCATCTGGCAAGCTTGACATCTTCTTGTGTACTCCAAGCTGTCTTTGATCATGGTAGGCCAGTAGTATCCCATCCTCCTGACGCGGAAGTGAAGCTTCGGACCGGACTGGTGCGATCCACAGATTCCAGCGTGTACTTCTTCGAGCGCGGCTTCTGCTTCCTCTTTCGCGAGGCACCTCAGGAGTGTGCCGTCATAGCTTCGTTGGTACAACTCGCCATTGAAGTGGTAGAACCTTAGAGATCGTCGCCGGATGTCACTTTTGCGCTTCGGATGTTCGGGGAGTTTACCGTGAACGAGATACTCCACAAACGGTTGCCTCCAGTATTGTTCTTTAATCTCGAGGACATGCACCGTGTTGATTTGAACCGGTACATCGGGCGGACCCTCTTCTTCGGTGATCACGAATCTTCTGCAGACGGGGACGACGAGCGAACGTTCATCTGGAAACGAAAGTGTAGCCGCCAGATTTGCGAGTGCGTCAGCCTGCTGGTTGAGGTTCCAGGAGACGTGCTGAATGGAAGCAGCCTTGAGTTTTCCGAGGAGTTTCACAGCTCGCGCGTGCAACGGCACCAGGTCTTCTTTGTTGACTTCGTATGCCCCCAGGACTTGCTGGATCACGAGCTGAGAGTCGCCAAAGATCTCTAGTCCTTGAAGCTTCATTTCGTCAGCCAGCTCGAGACCGATGAGTAGGGCTTGATATTCTGCCACGTTATTGGAACATGATTCCGAGAGCAGGAATGAGAAGGGGAGTATTTTGTTGTCCGGAGTGACGAAGATGACTCCGGCTCCCGCTATGTCTTGCCTAGCTGCGCCGTCGAAGAACATTTTCCAGGATGGGGCGACGTCGACGGAGAACACTTCTTCATCTGGGAGATCGTCTGATAACTCCCATTCTGCCGGGAGAGGGTACTCTGCGAGGAAGTCAGCGAGGGCCTGCCCTTTAACCGCTTTTTGTGGCACGAAGGTGATGTCGAATTCAAGTAGCAGCAGGGCCCACTTGGCCAGACGTCCGGAAAGCACTGGTCTCGACATGATGTACTTGAGTGGGTCAGCCTTCGAGACGAGTCTGATGGTGTGAGCGAGCATGTAGTGTCGCAGCTTTTTCGTGGCGAAGATGAGCGCTAAGCAGACCTTCTCGATTGGGGAGTAATTCAGCTCTGCGCCGACGAGAGTGCGACTTAAGTAGTAGCAAGCTGTCTCCACGCCAAGTTCATTGTTCTGGGCCAGGAGTGCCCCCAAGGATTGCTCCTGGGCGGCGATGTAGAGGATGAGCGGCCTCCCTTGAACCGGTGCTGATAGGACTGGCGGCTTCAGTAGATATGCTTTGATGTTTTGGAGTGCTTCTTGGCACGCTTCATCCCATTTGAACGGCGCTCCTTTCTTCATGAGGCGACTAAAAGGGTGGCACTTTCCGGCCAGGTTGGCGATGAATCTTCGGATATACGCCAAGTGCCCCTGGAGGCCTCTGAGGTCTCGCATTGTCTTTGGTGCGGGCATATTGACGATAGCATCAATTTTGGATTGATCTATCTCAATGCCACGATGTCGGACGACGAAGTCGAGGAACTTGTCCGAGGAGACTCCGAACGCGCACTTGAGCGGATTCATGCGGAGTTGGTACCTTCGAAGTCGTTTGAAGATTAGCTCGAGATCTTGTAGATGTGCCGACTTCTTCTTGGATTTCACCACGAGGTCGTCGATATAATACTCCACGTTTTGATGAAGAATGTCGTCGAAGATTTTCTGCATAGCTCGCTGGTAGGTGGCTCCCGCGTTCTTCAAGCTGAATGACATTACCTTATAGCAGTAGATTCCTTTCGGTGTGCGGAATACCGTGAGCTCCTCGTCCTTGGGTGCCATTCGAATCTGATTGTAGCCCGATGATCCGTCCATAAAAGTGAGCACCTCGTGACCTGTCGTCGTGTCTACCATTAGTTCCGTGATCGGCAAGGGGAAGTCATCCTTTGGACATGCGTTGTTCAAGTCTCTGAAGTCCACGCACACTCGGATTTGGCCGTTCTTCTTTTTGACTGGGACGACACTAGAGATCCATGTCGGGTACTTGACTTCTCAAATGAAGCCGGCTTTGATCAACTTGTTGACTTCGCCTTCTATTTGGGGTACCAGTTCTGGCCGGTAGCGCCTTTGTCCTTGCTTGATAGTGCTGGCTCCGTGTTTGATGCTGAGCTGGTGGACTGCGATTTTGGGATCAAGGCCCGGCATCTCCTTGTAGGACCATGCGAAGACGTCTCTGTACTCTCTAAGCAGTTTGACATATGCTGCTTCCTCCTTAGGAGTCAAGAGTGTGCTGACGAATGTAGGCCGAGGCTCCGTCTCCGTGCCCAAGTTGATTTCCTTCAAGTCATCAACGGTGGACTGCCCCCCTTCTTCGAGGACTGGCGGGGCGTTGGGCAACTCGCCGTCCGAAGTAGAAGTGTCACCGTTGTCGGGATCCGTAATGGAGATATGATTGACGGTAGCCATGGGTGGGTGGGTGGGTGTTGAGACGAAGTCCTCGATTGGCATCCCTAGACGATTGAACGCCGACTTCTTCTTTGATTGTTTGACTGGCCCGAGCCTCTCGAACACGGATGTGCGTTTTTGATTCGACCAGTCTTTACCACCTCTGGTTTGCTTCCGGAACAAGGCTTGGCATCGAGCCCGTCGTCGTCTTCTCCAGCTGTCTGGATGGCTGAGGTAGGTAGAGAGTGCATCGGAGATTATCGATCCTTCAGCTGCTTCATCTACCATCCTCGCCTCGATGTAGTTCGAGGTGAAGGTCTTCTTTGCTGCGGTTCTGATGACCAACGGAGCTTGACTGGAGCCGATGCCTCGGCGGTTCGGGGGAATTTGTTCTCCGTTTTGAAACAGCCGAGCTTGAGTTCTCGTCATCCCATGTGGAGTTGCTGCTGGTGGGAGTGTGCCCATGGCACTTTCCTCGTTATAGCCGGCTCTGAACAGCAATTGGGCAGCATTTTGCCCCCAACTCCCTTCTGGCTTGAATCCGAGTTGCTCGAGGTCTGCTGATTCGACGGGTTTGCTTGGGCTCGGAGCTTGCGTCAGACAAGGTAATGGCACCGTCATTTCTTGCAGAGTGATGACATTGGCCTGAGATAACGACGGGGCCAGCTTCCTTGTCGGAGTAGAAGGCGATCGCTCGGATTTACGGAGCCACTGCGGCGCGAGACGCAGGACAGGCGCCGTTTGGATTGGCAACGGGGTATGTTGCATTGCTCTTGGCTCGAAGCTAATGCGCATCCTTTGCCCAGGTTTCGGCGTTCCTTGGACCTTGAGTCTCGCCTCGTCAGAAGGTGGCGCCGGATTCGCGGGAAGAGGAGTCTTGTCCTTCTTTACTTCTTCAATTTTCTGGACTCGAGGGGCTTTAGCTGGAAGAACTTCCGCGACTAAGCCCTTTGCTTGGTAGAACTTAGCGTCGGCCAAGTGTGCCTCGGCCTCGTTGAATGGCTTGTCGTCCACAACTATGCACCTCTCCACGCCTTCTTCGTAGTACTTGAGGCATTGGTGCCAGGTGGATAACACGATGTTGTTCTCGTGCAGCCATGGTCTTCCCAACAGGAGGCGGTATGACGTCTGGCAATCGATGATGTGGAAGAGGACGATTGTATCTAGCGGGCCGATTGACAGCTTCAAACGAATGATTCCAATAGTGGACTGTTCGCCTTGGTTGAACCCTTGGATGACCAATTGACTGGGCGAGAGCTGGTCGTTGGTAATGTCGAGTTGCCGCATTGTCTGGATAGGCATGATGTTGACGGCGGAGCCACAGTCCAACAGGATTCGGTTCACTGGCTTCTCCTTGATGTATCCCGAAACGTAAAGAGGCCGGTTGTGCAATCGCGTCCCGAGTTGCAGGTCCTCATCCGAAAAGGTTATCGTTGCATCACACGAGGCCAAAGCTTTGCGCCTTTGATCATCCTTCCTCTTCCTCTTGTAGCTATCCGGATCGGCCAAGGCTGCAGCCATTGCCAGGCGAGCCTTCTTCGGGAGATGCAAAGCCTCTACGAGCGGCATGTGCAAGATTGCTTTGTCGTGAGAGGCGGTGCCCCCTTTGTCGGAATCGTCTCCCTCATCTGTGGAGTCGCCTTCTCCAGAAGTTTCGCTCTCGTTCTTTCCTTCCGATACCTCATGGACTTCGACCATGCAACAAGACACCTTGATGTGTTGGTCTGCTGGGAGGAAGTGATTCGGGAAGAACTCTTGCAAAGTTGTCGGCTCTGGAAGACTCTGCTGAAGGATATCGTCTTGGCTTGCTGGCGGCACTTTGAACGCCTTCCTCCCCGGAGTCTTGCTTTTCTTCTTGTAGGTCTTCCGCTTGGTGAATCCCCTCATCACACGGTCTTGTTTGAGCTTCTTTTCTTGCCATGGCTTTTGCCGCCGCGATAACATGACCCATGCTTCTTCATCGGTGGATTCCCCTTCGCTAGGATGATGGTCGACAGTAGCAACTGGTTCCCTCGAAGGCACTTGTTCTTCCTGAGGCTCTACTGGCTCGTCTTCCGATCCCCAGCCGATGGGCTTGATTTCGTCGATTGGAACGGACGAAGGCCTTGAGTAGAGGACGTAATAGTCGAACTTCCCCGAAGGCTGGCCCAGCAGACCGACTTCCGGATCTCCTTGCTCGTATCTTTCCCGAAGAGCGCGTTGGGACATAGCTTGACTGGAAGGGACTTGCTCTTCTCGAGGTTCCACTGGCTCGTCTTCTGATCCCCAGCCGGTGGGTTTGATTTTGTCGATTGGAACGGACGGAGGCCTTGAGTAGAGGACGTAATAGTCGAACTTCTCCGAAGGCTGGCCCAGCAGACCAATTTCTGGATCTCCTTGCTCGTATCTTTCCCGAAGAGCGTGTTGGGACATAGCTTGACTGGAAGGGACTTGCTCTTCTCGAGGTTCCACTGGCTCGTCTCCCGATCCCCAGCCGGTGGGCTTGATTTCGTCGATTGGAACGGACGGAGGCTTTGAGTAGAGGACGTAATAGTCGAACTTCCTCGAAGGCTGGCCCAGCAGACCGACTTCTGGATCTCCTTGCTCGTATCTTTCCCGAAGAGCGCGTTGGGACATAGTTTGACTGGAAGGGACTTGCTCTTCTCGAGGTTCCACTGGCTCGTCTCCCGATCCCCAGCCGGTGGGCTTGACTTCGTCGATTGGAACGGACGGAGGCCTTGAGTAGAGGACGTAATAGTCGAACTTCCCCGAAGGCTGGCCCAGCAGACCGACTTTTGGATCTCCTTGCTCGTATCTCCTTTGGAGCGCTCGTTGGGATGTAGCTTGACTGGAAGGGACTTGCTCTTCTCGAGGTTCCACTGGCTCGTCTCCCGATCCCCAGCCGGTGGGCTTGATTTCGTCGATTGGAATGGACGGAGGCCTTGAGTAGAGGACGTAATAGTCGAACTTCCCCGAAGGCTGGCCCAGCAGACCGACTTCTGGATCTCCTTGCTCGTATCTCCTTTGGAGCGCTCGTTGGGATGCAGTATTGCTTGGAAGAGGTGCTGGTGTGAGCGATGGTTGCCCCCAGGGCAGCGGCGTTTCATCCTCGGTGAATGCAGGAATACGTTGACGTCGCTTCGAGACTTTTAGCTGGGAAGTTGACTTAGCGATTGGAGCTTGACGGTTGATGCGCAATTTGGGCATGCTTCGCCGAGCAGCAACGAGCACCGGCGAGAAGGAGCCGAAGGTGATGGACGTCATGTTGGCCGTAGCAACCTCTCCGGAGTCGATCTCTATCTTTCCTTGCTTAGCGAGCGCGATGATTCTTTTCTTGAAGATGAAGCATCTTTCAATGGGATGGCTCACCACCCGGTGGTATTTGCAGAAGAGAGGGTCGTCGACGCGATGCATCTGCTCGGGTCTCTTCGAAGGAGGGAGCTCTATCATCTTCTCTTGCAGCAGTTGGTCGAACATAGAGGAGACTTCCGAGTCTGGGAAGGGGTATTCCTTGGCTTCGAGCTCTTCTAGAGTCATCCTTTGTCTCGGAGGCGGCGATACGGCGACGCCCTTCTTCTGATCTGGCTTGCCACCGATCTTGAGCGGCTTGGAGGTTGGAGCTTCATCAGCAACGTTGACTTGCTTTGGTTTTGGTGCCCGCGGCTTGTCCTTCTTCTCTACCTTTAAGAAGTCCTTGTTTTTTGAGTCCCCGCAGTTTGCTAGGCTGAGTTCCATGTCATGAGCCCGAGTTGTGAGTTCTTCGAAAGACCGAGGCTTGATACCTTTGAGGATGTAGAGCAGACCCCAATGCATGCTTTGGGTGCACATCTCGATGGCCGAGTCTTCAGACAAGCGGTCTCGTGAATTCAGCGCGAGGTTCCTCCATCTGTCGATGTAGTCGATCACCGGCTCGTCCTTCCTTTGCTTGACTGCAGTAAGCTCGGTCATGCTGACGGTTCGTCTGGTGCTGTAGAAGTGATTGAGGAACTCCCTCTCCATCTGATCCCAGCTGTCGATGGTCCCTGAAGGAAGATCAACGTACCAGTCAAACGCGTTGCCTTTGAGGGTGCGAACGAATTGCTTCACCATCTCGTCGCCATATGTGTCGGCATTATTGCAGGTCTCGATGAAGTGGGCGACGTGCTGTCTTGGATTTCCCTTTCCGTCGAAGTGCTGAAACTTTGGTGGCTGGAATCCAACTGGGAACCGTAGCTGCTGGATCCTCGCAATGTAGGGCTTCGAGTATGCCGCCGTGATCGGAGGAAGGCCACTGCCGTGGGAGCGCATCATGTCGGCTATCAATGCTTGGACTTGCTGAGCATTCATCGTTGCCGTTGCCGGAGGTTGTGTGGCCACCGAGGCTGGCGCTGGGGAGACGACTTCCAATGGGACGGGAGCCGAGGAGAGCGCTGGAGTAACTGCTTGAACCGTCGGAGCAACTTCTGCAGGAGCGGGAGTTGAAGACGGAACTGGAGCGGCTACTAGAGAAGCGAGGGGTTGGCCGACTACTGCAGCGTCCTTCGCGCTTAGCTTTTGGAGCAGAGTGTTGATGTGACGATCCTTCTCCTCCATTAGCCGAGTAATCTGTGCCATGTGCTCGTTCATCTGCATGACTTGGAGCTGAAGAGCGGACGGAGGGTGGTGACGGAGAACGTCTCGGTGTTGCATGTTCGCATCCTCGCCATTATCATCGGAGACGTAGTTACGCCGACTTGTTTCTGGCTGATGATTGATGTTTGCCCCCTGCGGAGGAGGTGCAACGTCTGCTGGAGAACCCGAACGGGTTCGGGGTTGGGGCTGGTCCTCCCCAAACTTCTGGACATGGGCTCTAGGATCGAGGCTCGTTTCTTCAAGCACCAGGGCCTCGTCGGCGCTTTGACGAGCATCTTCGGTAGTAGCTTCCGGCACGAAGACGTCCGCAAGAGTCCGAGTACGCCGAGTGTAGACGCGTACCATTGGAGGAGCATCACCCTCCGGATTTACTGGATCACCGTGTCGGAGTAGAGGAGACTCGGCGATTGGTGAGAGACTTGGAGCAAACGCATCGTTGTTCGTTCCGGCCATCACAAACTTCAAGCAACTTCTTCAACCGTACGGATGAAAGGAGAAGAGGTCCCACCAGGCGTGCCAGAAATCTGTGGAGTCGGAAAAAAGCGCGGGTCGTCTTTATTGCGAATCACACGAGATTACAAGTGTGGCCGGGACCCGGGTGGCTCGGGTGTAGCGAGTCCGGGTTGCGGCGAGTTTTGATCAGGGGATTGTGGGAAAGATCTTCTGGGGGATCCCTTTGATCCGCGTCTCCACGTGGTGTTCGTGCGAGAGCTCTGAAGGAGTTGCCCAGGACAGGGGTCTTTACAGGGAGAGGGTTTTGGAGAGGCTAAGGAATGTCCACCGTTGCTTTGTCCCTTCCGTTCTTCGCGCTTTCTCGGCTAGGGGGTTTTCGGCTTCGTTCCTCGGTCTTCGTGTCTTCCTCGTTCTTTGCTTAACCTCGGTGTCCTTGATCGTCGGTTCGCGGCGTCGATCGAGCTTTTGGCGTTGGCTTCGGCTTTGGCTTTGGCTTGGCTCCGGTGTGGCTCTGGCTTTTGCTTTGCTTCGGCGCTTGCACTTGGACGTAGCTGGGAGAGACTTGCGATGCTTTCGTTCTTCCGGACTTCGTGTCGTATCGGCTAGAACGTGCGGTGCTTTTGCTCGTGGCCGGCGTAGTCGCTTGGCTTTGGCACTTGCGTTGTTTTGGCGCGGGCTTTACTGGGGCTTTGCTTTGGCTTCTTGCATTGGCTTTAGCTTCAGCGTCAACTCGATCTTCTTCTTCGAACGACGTGGGCTACTTCTTCGGTGCTTCGACGGTTTGCGTGTCGACTGGACTTCTCTTCTTCTCCGGGCTTCTTTGGCGTGATCGGAGTCGAAGAATGCTTTCGAAGATAGTGGGGGTAGCATCGATCTCCGTGCGACGGTTGTGGCATCGGCTTTTGTTGATGAAGACGACGAGGGTAGCGACGGTCTCCGTGCGACGGTTGTAGCGTCGGCTTTTGTTGATGAAGACGACGGGGGTAGCGACGCTTCAGACGATCGGCTCCAGGCTTTCTTCTTCGTGGATGGCGCAGGCGTTGGTCGAAGACGACGGGGTGATGACGCTTTGCTTCTCTCCTCCGGGCTTTGGAGCTTGATCGGGATCGAGGATTTGTTAGAGCCGACGGGGTAGTGCCGGTCCGAGCTTCTTCTCCGGCCTTTGCTTCTGGCGTCTTCGAAGTCGAAGGGTCTTCTTCTCCGAGCTTTCTTCTTCGTGCACGGAGTCGAAGTCTTGATCTTCGTGTGCAAGGGTCTTCACGTTGATGAGGACTTTCAGTAAGCCGATCCCTCAGGACAGGCTTGACTGTGCCTCGTGAAGCCTTGGGTCGGTGAAGAAGCGTCTCCTCTTCTGCAGAGCTCCGGCGTTTCGTCTTCAGTCTTCGACCTCTTCTTCATTCCCCCACCCCCTCTATTTATAGGCAAAGGGGAGGGGAGAGAGATATGAGAACTTTTAATTTTAAATCCCTTTTGTATCTCTCTCATAATTACCCGGGATTTATTCATCCATTGATGAGGGGAATAACATTTAGTTGTTTTCCTTTTCTGGCGGGTGCAATTATGGATGGATTTCGCACACGAAATCGATGGCGATCGGGCGTTTCTTCTTGTGCGTCGGATCGAGGGATCGACGCAGATCCGCGTGTGTGCAGACGTCATACGCAACCTCCCCCCGCGCATGGCGGTATTTCCTTCCTTTTCTTTCTTTTCTTTCCTTTTCTTGTCTTTCCTTTCTTTTCTTTTCTTTTCTTTTCTTTTCTTTTCTTTTCTTTTTTTTTTTCTTTCTTTCCTTGCAAAGCCGGCCGGCCCCTCATGGGGTTCGGGTCCTAGTAGGGCCGGCCCCATGTGGCTCGGGTCCTAGTAGGGGCCGGCCCCATGGGGTTCGGACCCTAGTAGGGGCCGGCCCCCCTTGAAGCATGGGGTCCGCTCCTCTTTGCTAGGTGCGAGTCGGGTCCGCGTGTCGGGTTTGCATCCGCGTCGGCACACGTAAGTCGGGTTCGGGTCCGACGAAATTCGTATGTCTACAATCACCTTAAATGATGTTAGCATGACGTTAGCCGAGAACTCGCCCGAGATGTCATCGCACAATGTCAAAGGGGAGCATTGGTTCACCTCTGCCATCCTCAGGCTTTGGTATGAATAGGTACGTATAGGGTCATCACAAGGCCGGTTATCTATATAACATGGCACAGCGGTTTTGTACTGACTAGACAAAACGGAACCAAAATCTGACTAGGACAAGCTGACTAGACAAAAAAAAGCTGACTAGACCAAAAGAAGCTCCGTCGAAAAAGCCTTAAACCGCATGGTCCGCCGCATTAGAACAGTTATAAACGGGGGCCAGCTAGCCGAATTTGAATAGCTATATACAGCTTTAGGTCGTCGCAAATGAGATGTTTAAACGGCCTGTAAATCGCCTCATTCGACCTGCTATAAACGGCTGCCAGCTGCCGCATTTGGCCAGCGGTATAGGGGGCAAGCTCGCCGCATTTGATAGCTTCCAGCCACCACATTTGATTTGAGCTGCTATAAACAGCTGCCAGTCACCGCATTTGATGGCCGCTGAAACAGGGGTCATCAATCTTATAAGAAAAAAAATATTGGCTCAATCGTGGGCCACCCGATTGAATTTGCTGCACTTGCTTTGGGCCAAATCATCGCCCATTAAAAATTTGTAGCAACCACTACTTTCTGTACGCCCAAAACAGGTCCAAAATAAGCTTGCTACCAGATGTAGGCTAGCTGCCCCATTATACCCTTTTTAATGGACAAACATAGCCCACCACTATTTTCTGCACTTAGAAACAGGTCCAAAATGAGAGCATTTATGCCACCCGATTGAATTTGCTGCACTTGCTTTGAACACAATCGTGGTGTGCCGCGTCGGCCATTAAAAGGGCACAACAGGGAATGAACTTGCCACCAAACGTATAGCTGCCCCATTGTACCCATCTTAGGGTCTGTTTGGTTGGAGGGAGTTGGAACCGGCGTGTTCCAACTCACACGTGTTCCGCTAAAGCGGTTGTTTGGTTCCGTGCGGAGGCTCCAGACCAGCTGAGTTTCAACTCCTCCGTGGGTTTCGATTGTATAGAAAACGCGTGAGTTTGTACCCCACGGTTTTCAGGTGGAGTTCCAACTCATTCCGTTTGTACCCCACGCGTGAGTTGGAACACGCTGGTTCCAACTCCCTCCAACCAAACAGACCCTTAATGGACAAACATAACACACCACAATTGGGGCATAAGTAAGTGTAACAAATAAATCAGGTAGCAAAAAATACTTATATTCCCAACCTAACAGTACAAATATCTATATAACATGGCACGGCGATTTTGTACTGACTAGACAAAACGGAAGCTGACTAGGACAAGCTGACTGAACAAAAATCAACCGAATAGATCTAACCATTCGTTCAAAAATCAACGCACGATCTCTATTTCTCCGGCAACCAACTCCCTATGGGTTTCAAATCCCGACCCATTTAAACTGCACTAAATCCTAAAATCCTGGCCCATTTAAACTGCACAAAACCTGACTGTTCATCCTGTGATCGTTATTCGCATCAATGGCTATAAACCTGCATGCTAAAATTTCGGCCGCCTCAAAACCGATAGTTGGTCACGCCGAAAGCACCAACTTCGTGCCAATCGGCACGGGCGAGGAAATGGGTGTCCCTATGAATGCCGATGTTGTTGTCGAAAGTGTTTTGCTGCCAAAGGCGTTCAGGCGGATTGCTGCCAAAGGCGTTCAGGCGGATTGCCGCCGAAGGCGACCCGCTACAGTGCCAACAAATATGTTGCCGCCGAAGACGGCCCGCTGCAGTGCCGACAGGCACGGGCATGTACTAGTCATGGGACATGATGACTAAAATCCTAATACCAAACTGATAAGAGACGTAGTTGTTCAGAAATCAAATAAATAACCATTCATTCATGATAAACAAGAGATCGAACAAAAAGTAAAGATCACATGATTAATTATTCATGCAAACAAGCGAATCATGGATGAAATCTCCCTAAAAGAAAGGTTTTGAATCAGTAATAAACAAAAATCTACATTAATGAGAGTCTGAGGTGCCCTCAGTAATTTTGTGAATTTTCAGTTGTCCTCAACAATCTGGGTAGCCAGAACTGAAATCAGCCCGCTGTATCAGCAAAAAATAGTAGCAGCAGTAGGGATGGCAACGAGTCGGGTTTGGCATGGGTCAGTCTATTCCGAACCCGTCCCATTAAGAAATACTTTCTCCCAAACCCATCTCTGGTTTGGCCAAAAGCCAGACGCATCCTACCCCAATTATTTTTAGATGGGATGAATAGATGCAAGTTGATTTAGGTTTGATTTTAAAGAGAATTAAACACCAAATATTGTATGCACTAAATTCATTTTAACTAAAAAATAAATAAATGCTATACTTTTTCTTAAATAATTTATCTTGGAATGAGACTGTTTAGTTATGGTAAGTGAAACTAATGTTGACCGATATATGTATGTGTAATCGGATCAGGTTCGGGGCCGCATAGGTTAAACCTGACTCCGTTCCAAACCCGATAGGGTTTTTTCAAGCAATCCCAAACCCGTCCAAACCAATTTAACTCCATGCCAAACATGTCCCAATAGGGTCAGGTCTGGTTACCCGCTAAACCCGTTTAATTGCCATCCCTAACCAAAATCAAACAACAGTGTTGTGATGCCCTTTGAGGAAGATTTGGCTGTGTCGAGGTACCACATTCAAATTCAAGTTGGGCCCTAAGTGAGATATACAATCATACAATTCTGTTTTTACGTGAAAACATAGTCGTGACAAAACATGAGTATGGATTTTGTCCTTGGATTGCTTAAAGACTCTCCAAAGTCATGACTCTGTTTAGTTACAGGTGATTGATTCTCAAAGATGACTCACTTCGTTCCAATGCAATCCATATTACTAGACTCTTATTACAGAAGGTGGACTTACTCCATGGATTCCATTGCCAAAGACAATTGTCTCTGATTGCGATGTGAAGTGAATGCTACTTTTGGCTCACCCTATGAAATCTATTGGGAACGAAGTTGAAGCTCTCATGCTCTTTCCACCCTCGAACTAATCGCCAAACGAAGCTAGTAAACGGAAGCTCAGGGACCGACTTCGATGCTTGGTTTGTTTACAATAGCTCCATAAATAAAAGCACATGTCATAGCCTGTTTTAGGTCGTGATTGACACACTTGCTCATTGGTCGATTTTTTGCTTTTTGGTTCATAGAAGTGGAGGTCACAACAGATCTCAGGAGGCATCACAATTTGGTACAAGCATCAAAATTTCCCTCACTCCAGCGGAAACAAACGATCATCGCCACCTCGGTAGAAAGAGAGGCACGAGCATCACATACATCGCCACACCTGCGGAGAGAAGAGGGGCAATAGCCACCACCACAACGTCCGACCCGACGAAAACCAAACTACATATACAAATCGCCACATCCGGCGGAATAGAAGAAACAGAAACTAGACAAAAAAAAAAAAAAGTTGGACGAAGACAATCCAACTCCAGCAGCACGGTCACACCAATAAGAGGAGCTACAAACAAGCCCTCTGTGTTGGTTTTTTGATGGCCATTTACGGGAGAGTTACTGAACTAGGTGGACCCGGTTGGTTGTTGCGGTCCTGGTCAGACCGGGCGACTCAACCAAGAGCCTTGACAGGGTTGGTGGTGAACCTAGCCTCATTCTCATGTGCACCCAATAACCGGTGGATGCCCTGATGGGTTGCGTCTACCGGTTGGACACATCTATGATAAATAGATGTGCATGGGTGAAGTCCCCATACACACGTCTTGAGAGCCGTTGTGAATCCAGAGGGATTCAGGAGGACCCATCGAATCCGCGAGAGACGACAACATGTGGAAGATCTTCACCCGGTATTGCGAACGATCTCTCTCTTCACACGAGGGTATGTTCTTCATCCAAGACGACGATCTCGGTCTATCGATCGGGGTTGTTCTCGTGTAGAAAACCCAATAATTGGTATCAGAGCTTGGTTTTAGACCTTGTTCGTCGATTTTGGATGACAATCGTTGTTTCGAGATCAAATTCCTTCTATAAATTTTTATACAAATTTCTTCACGGTTTTGATCGGTGCCGGCCGGACATGGCCTTGGGAATCTGGGATTTTGATCCTATCGGAAGTCCGATCGCGGGCCAAGGGGGTTTTGATCCCACAGAGCCGCAACTCCATCCCAGCAACGGCGGGTTTCGAGCTCCCGCAGTCGCGGCAGCCATGTCGCCGGCGGCCAGATGTGCGTGTGCACAGCAGCACCCGGCGGCAGGCCGGCGCGGGCGTGCGAGCAGCAGCGGCGGCGGGCTCTGGCACGCAGCAGCGGCAGCCGGGCGGCGGGCCTGCGCGGGTCAGCAGCGGCTGGCTACGATCGTGACCGACTGCGGTCGGCTCTCGAGCGACGCCTCGTGCACGCATGGGCGGCGCTCGAGCGGCGGGCCGGTGCGTGCGACCGGCGGAGGGCTGCGCGGCGGCGGACCGGCGCGCGAGATCAGGCGGCGGCTGCGTGTGTGCATGGGGGTGACGTGGCGATCGGTTAGGGTTTCCGATTCAAACGGGGAAGAAGCACAGTGCTTCTATTTTAGTTCATTCGGGTTTAAACCCGATTATCACATCATACCCGACCCGACATGTTGAATTGGGTTTTAAATCCGATTTTTAAAAAACCCGGTTTTGTTTTATTGGGTTTCAAAACCCAACTGATCCAGACCCGACCCAACCTGACTGGTCTAATCCAAACCCGACCCGAAGCTCTGGTTCGGGCCCAGGCCCAAGCCCAGGCCCAGGCCCAAATCTTGGGCCAACCCAAACCCAAACCCAAATACAGGCCCAGACCTGAGCCCAGCCCAGACCCGATCTAGACTTGAGCCCAGATCCTGGTTCAGGCAGGCCCAGGCCCAACCTGAGCCCAGATCCTGGCTCAGTCAGTCCTGATGCTGTTCAATATGTTTCTGTTTAATCTGGGCCGTTGGTTTTAGTCCTGTGAATAAAGGCTCAATCGGGGTCCGATCCAATCGATCCATATATGGAACTTGACTAATTGAGCAGTTCCGGACACTTCGATACGGTCAGATTTTACAGATCGAACTGTTTTACAACTTGCTATATATATGATTCAAATAGCAATATTTTAATGTTCTAATATGTCATCTTATGCCAATTTTAAATTATTCATTATATCACATATGTAAGGTGGTCATGCTGCAATTATAAATATGCCTGGATGATATTAAGGGTTTCATGCTTTTCTACAAGTAGGCACATGCATGTTAAATATAGTAAACAATTGATGACTACCATTGAACCTTGTATGGATAGAAGTTGGCATTGGTTGTACATATTAGGTCTTCCATGGGGTTTAGAGAAGACCAAGTGACTGTCTGAGGCTTACTTTCGAAATGAGTCGGATTTGCCCAAAGGTAAGCGACTCATGGAGATTGTGGGTAGTTGGATTGGAGTGCTTCTACTAGGGTCACTAGGCATACTATTGTACTGGAGTTTGATTCTGCCCAATGGTGTTTCAGACTACTGAGTGCAGTAGAATGAGCAGAATAGTAGGCTGTGATTGGGAAAGATAGGATAACCCTTCTGCCCAAAGGTGTTGGATAGTGTCCGATTCAACCCTATTACAGCTGACTAGGTCTGTGCACGTTTCTATACGTGACTTGAGAAACTAAAACACATTAAGGGATCTGGCCAAAGCTGAGTCTTGATAGTGTGAGGAAGTTATCCTAGAAGAGAACTTAGCACATGAACTCCTCTTCGGTTGTATTGAATTATAACCCCTAATTCATGTCAACATATATATTGTGATTAGTGTTGAAACTATCACTGATTTGTAATCCTCTCTTCAGAGAATGATATGATAGCTATTTCGAAGAATCTAGCTGTTATTGATCCCCTGAATGGCTCTGTTGATTCATCTTGGAAGGTGAATACTGAGATCTTGCTAGGATGTATGAATTGTGCCTTTGTGCTTATAGAGCCAAAGTTGGCAGAGCTTATAGATGCTTCTACTGAGGCTTGATAGACCCACTTTGCTAAGTGGGAGAAAACAAACGTCTCTCTTTAATGATAATCAGGGCCACCATTAGCGAGAAGCTTCGAGGTGGCATTGCCAGGACTGAGACTGCAGTAGAGTTGATGTCATTGTTGAAGAGACAATTCGTAGGGACCAAGAAGTCCTTGTTGTATGTCTATATGCCTCAGATCATGAATCTGAATCATGATAGCAATGACAACGTTCGTGAGCATACTCTCTAGCTTTCGAAGCTGGTCATAGGCATCAGATAGTAGGGTCTTCAGCTTGAGAAGAAGCTTCTGTTTTTCATTGTAGTGATCTCCCTCCCAAAGTCTTTTGATATTTTATGGTGAATTATAATGCCTAGGAGATCTAATAGGACCTCAATCGGTTTTTCACCCTATGCGTCGTTAAGGAAAAAAAATGACTGAATGGATCAGGAAAGAAGGGATATAAGAATCTTGGCTTTCGTGGTTCTGGAATGAAGCCATTCAAACCTAGATTTCTGTAGCGAACATTAGTCTATTGTTAGTCCAATACCATAGATATACCGTCTAATTTTCTAGATCGACACAGGAGCTTTTATTCATGTGTCCCATGCTTTGCATGGGCTCAAGAGCAGAAGAAGACCCAGAGCGGAGGATAGGTTTTTCCTCGATAATGATAACTCGATGAGTATGGTGGCGGTTTGCAACTACTTGGTGGTGTTGGACTAGGGACTCATTCTGGTGTTAGAGGATGCTTTCTACCTTTCGATCCGGTCGAAGCGTTTATTTCTAGCAGAGGATTCTACTGTGCTTTAGCACAAGAGACTAGGCCACATCTCTAGAAAGAGAGTAGAGGTTTTAGTGTAAGATGAGACTCTACCTAGTCTAGACTTTTTAGACTTTGGTACTTATGTGGACTGCCTCAGAAGGAAGATGACTAAGCAGAGAAAGCTCATAGCTACATGAGCTTCAGAGCTCTTAGAGTTGATCCACACGGATATTTGTGGTCTATTCCCAGTTAAAGCTCGTGGTGTTCATAGTTATTTCATCACGTTCATTGATGACTTCTCTAGATATATCTACGTATATCTTTTCCACCACAAGTCAGAGGCTTTGGAGGTCGTCCAGACATACCAGTTGGAGGTGGAGCAACAACTTGATAAGAAGATCAAGGTAGTTCGCTTAGATCGTGAAGGAGAATATTTTGGAAGGATGAACCAGGATGGTGTAAATCATGACCCTTTCTCTGAGTATCTGAGGCAGCAGGGGATTGTTCCCCAGTATACCACACCTGGCACTCCTAAGCAGAACGGTGTGGCAGAGAGAAAGAATAGGACTTATCAGGAGGCTGTTCGTAGCATGATGAGTCGATTACTCTTCTCTTCAGAAGAAGTTTTGGGGAGAAGCTTTGAAGACATCGATTTATATTCTGAATCGTGTGCCTTGCAAAGCTGCCCCAGAAACCCCTTACAAGAGATGGAAAGGTTCGGCTCCTAGCCTCAATCATTTGCATATTTGGGGTTGCCCGGCAGAGGCTAAGCTCTATAATCCAGAAATAAAGAAGCTTGATTTCCGCACAGTTCGATGTTTCTTTATTGGCTATCCTGAGAGATCGAAGGGTGTTTGGTTCTACTATCCTTCCAGACTGTTGGAGATAGTGGAGACCAATAGGGCTGTATTTCTGGAGGATACAGAATTCAGTGGGAGCCAATGACCATTTGATACCCTTTTTAGAGAGAACTCTTCGGAAGGTGTTGTGCCAGCGCCATTTTTTTTAATTGTTCAGCCAGACGTCATAGCAGATACGACTCCAGCTCCTGCTGAGACTATGGCTGAGGTTGACCCACTACTAGTTCAGGCTGTACCGGTTCTAGATACTCTAGTGGAGCCAGTCTAGCCGAGGAGGTCAGATCGACACCATAGGTCAGCTATCCCAGACTATTATAAGGTCTATTTTCAGGAGATTCAAAGTGAGGGATCTGATATTACTGACCTACTTTCTTTCGTGAAGCCATGGGTTGCAATGAATCTCGACAGTGGCTGGAGGCCATGAGAGAGGAGTTGCAATCTATGGAAAAGAATCATGTTTGGGATCTTGTTGTGATACCAGAAAACCGGAAGGTGGTGGAGTGCAAGTGGATCTTTAAGACCAAGAGAGATGTTGATGGCAAGATCGAGAGATGTAACGATCTTTTTTTTATTATTTATTTATTTATTTTTATTTATTATTATTATTTTATTTCACTGTGGCGGGTCTGTCAGAGCCAGCGAGGTTCGCGCGCCGGCGCGTCTCGACGTGAGTCGAGGTCGAGTCAGGCGGGACACGGGCAAAAACCAGAAAAAAAAAAACTAAACTAATAAACCAAAAACCTAAAAACCCTAATAAAAAAAAAAAAACTAAAAACCTAAAACCCAGAACCCGACCCACTATCCTAACTAACCCACTACAAACCCAAAACCCGAACCTAACCCACTACCCAACCCTACCCAAACCTAACCCACTACCCAACCCAAAACCCAAACCCATTCCCCCTTCCTCTCTCTCTCTCTCTCTCTCTCTCTCTTATCTCTCTTTCTCTCTCTCTCTCTCTCTCTCTGTTCCTCCCTCTCTCGGATCTCTCTCAACACTCACCCGAGCTCTCCCCTCTCTCTCGGATTATCTCTCTCTTTCTCTCGGATCTTACCCCCCTCTCTCACCCGACCCTCTCTCTCTCTCTAAAACCGACCCGACCCGACCCTCCAAGCCCGACGCCGCCCTCCCCATTCCGTTGCCCCCTCTCACGTCACCTCCCCCATCCCCTGCGACTGCTCTTCCCTCACCGTCCCACCCCCTGCACCGCCGCTCTCCCCTGTACTCCGCTACACTCCCCTCACCTCCCCCTCTCCTTCCCGGCAATCCCCTTTCCCCCCTCTGTAACCCAGCCTTTTTTCCCTTTTAAAACCCAAACCCAGCCCAATCCCCTCACCCTTCTCCGATCTCCCTCCCTCTCTCTCTCTCTCTCTCTCTCTCTCTCTCTCTCTCTCTCTCTTTCAATCTCTCTCTCCCTCTTGCTGTGTGTGTCGCGCGCGGCAGCCGGAGTGCAGCCGGCCGGAGCTTGGAGGGAGGAGCCCCCAACAGGAGCTAAGGACAGGTCAGTCCTGCTCTCCTCCCCCTTCTTTTTCTTGTGTGTGTATGTGTTGTGGGTTGACCGACCACCGCCACCCCTGTTCGCCTCACGCCACGGCCATGGCCGCCGGCAAGATGGTCGGTGGCTGTGCAGCCGACGAAGCCGACCCTGTGTAGGCCGCTTCTGTTTTCCTTTTCTTTTTTTTCTTTCTTTTTTCTTTTTCTTTCTCTTCTATGTGGACCTTATCAACGCCAAAACCCGATAACCTCCGTCTTGTTGCAGCCATGGCTATCGGTCCGGTGGTCGGTGGCTACACAATCGACAAGGCCCGATCAATTGAATGTTGCCTCTTTCTCGCACCTTGCTGCGAGGTTTGCCGACGACTTGACTACCGGTGGCACCCGACCACCTTGGCCAAGCACCACTCGGTGCCTAGGCACGAGTGTCGACTCCCTCTGTGTGTGTGTATCCTTGGGTGCAAAGGGTGGTGGTAATCCGATTGTGCAAAGGTGCATGCTATAACAGGGATGTTAGTGCCTACATGCTACAGTAGTGGTGTTTCTCTGAGCCGTAGTGTGATTCGTAAACACTCCAAGCCGACCCACTAGGGTTGGAGACTATTATCGACCTCTTCCTTTGCTAAGACGATTTTGATCGTACTCGGCCTTAGGAGTGAGATAGCCATTGTGCTCACCTTAGTATAGCTTGGTGCCGCTTGCTTTGTCACGTGTAAAGTAGCCATGCTACTAGGAGCAACAGTGTACCACTTAACCCATTAGCGGGTGACCCGATGTTCGACCGGTAGGAGTCCAGCGATTGGGCAGCCGATAATGCCAAGCTCTGACCTGGCACACCAACTCAACCCTCAAACTCCCCTGCAAAGTCGATCTAGTCCCTTGAATATATGACTCGAGGTTAGCGGGCCCGATCTCATCGGGTCATGCAGGCTTCAAAGTCTATGATACCGATGCAGGTCAGACTGCATTGTGTAGTCGTTTGCGCACGAGATCGACCCCGTGGCGGCAACAATTGCACAAGGTGGGTCACTGGTGCGATTCCCGTGTGAGTCCCTTATTTAAGGGACCAAACCAATTAAATCCGTATTTAGCTCGAAGATTATCTCGGACGGATGACGAATCGAACCCACAACCTTGTCTATAACGGACCCTATCGATGCACGCCTTGGTGGTGATGTGGAAGCTCCATCGGAGCATGATAGCATGCTATGGTCAACAACCTACGCAGGTCCTACCGTTTAATCGGATTAGTGCAAGTAAACCCTAGTATGACCATTGGCATCAGCAACGTCGACTATTTGAGATGGTGCCATTGGGACATCGATTTGCGTGTCAGTAGACCGACGTCCGATGACACATAAATTCTCTAATCAGACCTAAGCCGGTAATATTTTAAGTAGCACTAAATGACCATAGGCCGCTGGTATGTTTGGCAGTTGGTGAGCATGTGGACCGAGTCAGAGGCGGAGCGAAGGGCACTTAGCAGCATCAGCCCGAGCACACTTTCCAGGTGACACTGCACGCTGTTTAGCTAATTAATTGTGCTATTATAGAAATTAAGGGTAAGTGTCCATAACGCTGCATGCGGGTCCCTTCGGATATCGTCGCATGTGGTCGAGTGGACCCCGCCTTGCATGCGGAGTCGCGAGTCCGGCGACGCATGCTTAATAATATAATTTAATAATAAATTTTCTGATTGCTTGGACACCGTAAGTAGGAATTCCCCTTAATATTAAGAATTAATAATTAAATAATAATTATCAGGCTCACTCTCCTGGATGGAGTGTGGAGACCCAGGCACACGGAAATACGGGCGAGAGTAAATTCTATAGTTATTGTGATGCATGGGTTGTGAGCGCGGTGCGAATCCCGGGGTAAAACATCGAAATTGCTTTATTATTGTACTGGTGTGATATTCTATCCTGTGGAAAGATTCGGACCCCGTGCGCGCAAGGGCCGTGAACCACCCTGCGCGCACAGCCGAAGATTAGTAGGTCAGGGGGTCATGGGCAGGGATTGTGGTAAAGCCAATAGGTGATGCCCTCGAAGAGGGATTGGCCTAGCAATCCTGTCCCGGGGTAGTTGAAGCCCCCAAGGAAAGCAAGTTGGGCGGTAGAGCTCCATCGTGAAAGACGGAAAACCCTTTATGATCACATGGGTGACTTTGCGCATGGTGTCAGAGTATGCGCGGCGAGAGAGTTGGCCCTCTACATTGAAATAAAAGGCCATATGTAATGCCCGACTGGGGGCAGGATGAACAAAATATCCGGGGTTCACATTGTGTGTGTTTAATTTTATTAATTGCAAAATGGTACTCTCGATAACTTAGTGATAGTAGGAATTGTATGCAAATGTAGAAACTGCATGGACACTTAGGACGTGATTGAAAACGTAGTTGGACAATTAGGATAATCAGCAAACTGTTGATAAAATGCGGGCGTCATTAATTACCTAGGTAGTTAGCTTGTCACTAGCCATTTATTTGGCTAATCTTCCAATTTATTTTGGGGGCTACTCATTCCCACGAGTAGGCTCTTCTGCAGGTTCGGAGACTCAAGGGTAGCTGCAGCACGAGGCCAGCGGCGGAGTCAGGACGGTTGCAGAGTTTAGATTTCAGTATGTAGTGTAGCAGTACCGTTTCTTTCTGGCATTGTAAACGAACTAAGTTTGACTTAGGGTATGTTATTAATGGCAATTATACAGCTGTGTTCGTTTTGGGTAGGCCTCTCCTCAAGGCCCCATGCCTAGGGTAGCTCACTATGAAAAATATAAGAAATAAAATGACCTAATTGACTAGCCCTATAGACAGAACCTTTAAACCAGTGCCCGTGTGTTAGAAAGCGGGTGAGGCTACTCGGTTCGCCGTCAGAGGCTTGAGCCTCGTGCTCCCTTAAGAGGGACTTCTGTCAGCATGTGGGGCACCAGTAGACCGCGCATGCTGAGAGGATAGCCCGGTTCAGGGTCGAGTGTGATTATCTCTCTGTCGATAAAATTTTATCTCTAAACTTTCTTTGAAAATGAAAATATTTTTGTAAGTGTTAAAATATTCCTTGAGAGAGTGGAAGCCCCGTGAGAAACCCTAATTGGAGTAGACAGTTGACTAAAAAATCCAAAATCCCTTGGTTTTTCTCAATTCACACCCTAGGGATCGGTTCCGGATTTCTGGGGCGTGACAAGATTCAAGGCAAGACTGGTGGCTAAAGGTTTCAGGCAGAATTAGGGTATAGACTTTGGGGAGACTTACTCTCCGGTTTCCACTAAGGACTCATTGAGAGTGATTATGGCCATTGTAGCCCATCACAACCTGAAATTGCACCAGATGGATGTTAAAAACAACGTTTCTGAATGGTGATCTGATAGAGGACATTTATATGTCATAGCCAGAGGGCTTTGCAGTCACTAGGAGCGAACAACTGGTTTGCCAATTGAGGAAGTCTATTTATGGGCTGAAGCAGGCTTCCATGCAGTGGTACCTGAAGTTTGATCAGGTTGATACAGAGTATAGTTTCCAAGAAAACATGACTGACAGATGCATATACCTAAAAGCCAGTGGGAGCAGGTTTGTCGTACTCGTCCTTTATGTTGATGATATTCTCTTGACGAGTAATGACATTCACATACTCCATGATGCTAAGCACTTCTTATCGAAGAAATTCGATATGAAGGACATGGGTCAAGCAGACTATGTACTTGGGATCAAGATTCACAGAGACAGAGCAGCAAGAATTCTAGGACTCTCGCAGGCAGCTTATGTTGAGAAGGTCCTGAAAAGCTTCGGGATGGATAGGTGTACTCCGGGCGAGGCACCAGTATTGAAGGAAGATGTATTTTTCAAGGATCAGTGTCCCAAGAATCAGGCTGAGAGGAGTCAAGTGGATACAGATGAGTACGCTTCCATTGTGGGGAGCGTCATGTATGCTATGACTTGTATTCGACCAGACATCAGTTTTGCTGTTGGGATATTGAGTCGTTATGTGCAGAATCCAGGTGTAGCTCATATACGTGCAGCTAAGAAAGTTCTAAGGTATCTTCAGCGTACCAAAGAGTTCATCTTACCTACAGGCAAGGCAGTGAGCTTCAGGTGATTGGCTACACCGACTCAGACTTTACTGGCTGTAAAGACATCCTGAAATCCACTTCGGGATATGTTTTCCTGATGGCGAGAGGAGCTATTTTGTGGAAAAGCTCCAAACAATTAATTGTGACTGACTCTACTATGCATGCAGAGTATGTTGCTTGCTATGAGGCTACAAAGCATGCTCTTTAGTTGAAGAACTTCGTTGGAGGGTTAGGCATTGTGGATTCGATCCAAAAGCCTTTGCCAATTTTCTGTAACAATGAGGCTGTTTATCAGCATGTCAAGAATGAGAAGATTACCAGACGCAATAAGCACTTGGATATCAAGTATATGCTTGTCTGCGAGAAAGTCAAAGGGGAAGTGGTGGAGATCCTGCATGTTCGCACAGAACTGATGATAGTAGACCCTCTCACCAAGGGACTTGCACCAAAGGTTTTCCAAAGCCTTGTAACCCGTATGGGCTTGATGGAGTCTTTTGTATCAGTAGTTGAGTCCCTTTGCTTTGCGTTTAATCACTGATGTTTCGTCTTTAGATGAATAAAGCTCGATGTCATTTCCTTATTTGATTTATGTCAAATGTAAGCAAAATCATTGCCAGGAATACAGAGTACTCAAGTGACATTGAGACTAGGCTTGCTTAGGCAACATGTTAGATAGTCCAATGTGCCTGGAGTAAGATGACTTACTCAAGATACTGAGACTAGACATGCTTTGGCAACATATCGGAACACCAGTAAGCCTGGAGTATACGGTACTCAAGAGAGACCTGGGCTAGGCGTGGGTGGGCACCACGTCGAAACGCCTTCATTCTGTTTGTAGTTGATTGGTATCAACATGGACATTAGAATGACATGCTTGGACAAGCATGAGGTTAAACATCATGGGCCTGGGCACAAAACCAAGTGATAATGTGCTTAAGCAACCCATAGACACATTAGAAAACCACCAGAGTTGTTTGTTGGAGTTCTTTGTGGGTCTGATAGGTTGACCATGGATATGAACCAGCATAGGATATGCTGGAACAATCATGATCTCCTATCAGGGTCATTTTGAACAAAGACATGAATGGTCTCTTAGTATTTTTTCTTTTAAAATCGATCTGGATCGTGTTTTTCAAAACTGAGTGACTCTCCAAATGTTTCAAAAAAAAAAATATTATTTTCATTACAAAATTATATATGTATATTTTGAAACAAGTTCCCACACTTGTATGTGTAAAGGGCCAAGTGGCATGGGAGATTGTTGGTTTTTTGATGGCCCTTTACGGGAGAGTTACTGAACTAGGTGGACCGGGTTGGTTTTTGCGGTCCTGGTCAGACCGGGCAACTCAACCAAGAGGCTTGACAGGGTTGGTGGTGAATCTAGCCTCATTCTCATGTGCACCCAATAACCGGTGGATGCCCTGATGGGTTGCGTCTACCGGTTGGACACATCTATTATAAATAGATGTGCAGGGGTGAAGTCGCCATACGCACGTCTTGAGAGCTGCCGTTGTGAATCCAGAGGGATTTAAGAGGACCCATCGAATCCACAGGAGACGGCAGCGTGTGGAAGATCTTCACCCGGTATTGCGAACGATCTCTCTCTTCACACGAATGTATGTTCTTCATCCAAGACGACGATCTCGGTCTATCGATCGGGGTTGTTCTCGTGTAGAAAACCCAACACTGACCTGCCGTCGAAGAAACATCACCTCCACCCCGAACTCCGGAAACCGCTCCACACCGCAGGGGAGGCAATCTGGAAAAACCCCAACACCACGGGCTGGGGTCCAGATCAAACACTCCATCCATCACCGAAGGAGACCGACGTCATCGTAGCCGAGCGGGAGGGGCTCGAACCGAGTAGGGGATAGCCGCGCTACTCCGGCGAGACGAGCACAAAACCGCCGACCACCGGAGAAAATGCCTATGCACAAGGGAGGGAAGGGGGGTTCAGATCCCACCCCGAGGCCACACCATCTGAACTCCTAGCCACCCCGGAGGGAGAACCACGAACCCTTGTCCCGGGGGCAAAGGGGGAATGGAGAAAGGGCGCTCCAAGCCCTTCTGAGGAGCTCATAGGTCGATTGATTGTTCTTTGTCTGCTAAAGCTGAGGTTTATGCTAAAGTCCGATTGACTTGGTTCCTTTGCCTCTCGAAGCGCACCTTGTTGCTAAAGCCAAAGAATTTGGCAAATACTACTGAGAATTCATGATAGGGTTCTATGGAAGCTCGCTTCTTTAAGTAATGAAAGCCACAAAGTAAATGTGGACTTGAAGAATTTACATAATTTGAAGGAGATACGGTGACGGAGAGATGCTATTCAGCCCGAAGGTTTTACCGATTTTGCCGACCCGATTGGTGTGGCAGCATACAATTGTGCAACTGGTGGCTGAAACTCACTAGCGACATTTAAGTCTTTTACACTACCAGTTGCATGCTGCCACATCAATCGAGCTGAGCGGAATCGAAAAAACCTTCGGGCTGAATAGCATTGCTTTATGGTGATGGTATGGATAAGGTTGGAGTAGTTTTCCAAAGGTGTTTACAAGAAATAACATATGAGTGTGAGTCCGTATATATGTAGCCCTAGCGGTGGGACTTGGGCGGGTTGGGCGGGTTGAAAGGTCAGCCCATGCCCAACCCGACTTGCACAAACCTTAACCCATTTTGCCCGTGGAAGCCCAACCTATGCTTACCCATTCTAGTTGCTCGGGTTGCCCAATTTGCGAAATAATGGACGGGTTGGGTAGGTTGCCCCCGAAATAATGGACGGGTTGGGTAGGTTGCCCAATTAGAAATGCTTGTACACATAAATAGATGAAAAAAAAAACCAATATATATTTGAATTGGATAAAAAAAGTCTTTGAATTGCATAATGAAAACATAAAGTCCAATCCATATCCTCACATATTTCAAATGAATTCTTAGCATTCAACATCAAACAGACAATCTTTGATTTCCATAAAAAATACTACCAAAGCATTCAATCTTAGTGTGTCATTTCCTCGGGTTCCTCCGATTGAAAATATTGGTGTCAAAATCTATCCAAATTGAAATTAGGTTGATCTTTTTTTATCCAAATCCATCCAAATTTTTAACTAGCTTTGTCCATATTTGTCCATTGTTTAAGTTGGGCGGTTCGGGTTCGACTCAGACCTGCCCAAGTCCCACCCCTATGTAGCCCTAAAAAAATTATTAGCTCCAATGCTTACGTCCTTGACCTCCCATAACACATAGGTGCTAGCAAAGTCGGCAGCATTAAAGATCACACACTCTACCTGGGGCATTGTCACGTGGCACCCCATGGGGTCCCTCTTGCTCGCCTCTCGGCGGCTTCATCTTGAAATTGAGATCGAAGAGGCCGGCCATTACCAATTAATTCATATCAATTGAGGGTGGTGGGTAGGGGTGGCCATGGGTTCGTGTCATGTCGGGTTCGATTCGTGTCTGGTATCGTGTCGTGTCCAAAACCCCTAAACCCAGACCCGACCCGTTTAACTAATCGTGTCTAGATCCTAAACCCGTACCCGACCCGCTAATAAACGGGTAGACCCGATAAGACCCGGTAAGATCCGTTTACCACTCGAGTCTATTCAAATTGACCCGATCTGACCCAATCCGACTCGACCCAACCTGACCCGAAAGACCCGCTGGTATTATATTATAGTATCAGATTGGTGGTAGACCTGACCCGACACGACCCGTTGAATACTAAACGGGTCTTCCCGGGTCTACCGTGTCCAGACCCTAAACCCGGACCCGACCCGTTTATTAAACGGGTCTATCGTGTCAACCCGTTTACGGCCCGAACCCGTTTAGCCCTGACCCAGACCCGCTAACTCCGTGTCGGGTCCGAAATTGCCAGCCCTAGTGATGGGAACCAAAAATACCACTTCACATGGAAAGGGCATCCCAACTCGGATTGCGCATGGATCCGCAATGAATAATTTCAACTCTTAGATCGTGACCTCTACCTCTATGAGTGGTCCAAGGTCCAAGCTTCGGTATTGCACATGTTAGAGGAATGAGTCACTTGGGACCTAGCCTAAGGGTATGCCTCTAATGGGTTATACATGGTGAGTTGTTTATGTGGAGGTGTCTTATAAAGTGTTGTGTTAGGTCAATGTTGGCTCGGGCCCATCCTATTTATTAGGGTTGCTTGTGCTCAAGTGTAAGGAGGCTATAGAAGACTACTAATGTTGCCATTTAGGGTAATGATGAATAAAAAAACATTAACCTCTCTCAAACTCCAAGGGCATGTTTGTATTTGGTCAACAGGTCTAACTAGTAAAGTAAACCATGTAAAAATTTTACTTTGCTGTTGTTTGGATGTAAAAAGTTATAGTAAAGTCAATGATAGGAGATTTATTTGTAACCAAAAAGTTTTATTTCGAAAAAGCCAAGTAAAACTTTTGATTTACTAGTAGAAGGCTCTGTTGATCATGCCGCACAATCGAGAGAGCATCACATAGTGGATTCTATTATTTGGGGAGTGACATGTGGCAATCCCAGTTTCAACGGCCATGATCTATGGGGTATGGGATGAACTAGGGGGATGCCACCACCACCGGCCGCTGCCGCTGCCGCTGCCGCCCCGTTGCCTCGCCGGTCGCCTTGCATCTCCGCCGCCAACCACCATCCCATCGGTTGCCGCCCCTCCGTCCACAATCGGATGCCCATTGTCACCGAGTGGTGGCTGACAGTGCGGCAGCAGGCAACCGGTGGTTGGTGAAGATGGTGGCTGGCGGGGGGTGGTGGACGACGACTGTGGCGAGCGACCGATAGATTTAATTTCTGATTTACTTTACTAGTCGATCCAAACAGCCGTCCAGAAGTAATGGTTTACTTCACTGGTCAATACGAACAACAAGAAGGAAGTCAGATTTACTAGTCAATCTAGGAGATTTACTAGCCCATATCCGATTTACTTGCCTTTACTTTGTGGTCTGGAAAACAAACAGGCTCCAAAGGTCTGAGTCCGTAGTGCTTGGAGTGAGTTCCTACAAATCCCTAGTGAGAAGCTAAGGGTGTGTTTGGTATGTGGAGCAATTGCTCCCCTTAATCCTCTTCCAAAATAAGTTATTACCGTCAATTACTATTTCTAATGCAATTTCATGGTCCAGCATTTCGGTTGGCCAAGAAGCATCTGGAGTAATATTTTTTAGTTCCCAAGTCCTTTGTTCCACCGGAACAATTAATATCCGTTATTTTCAAATCATGAAATTCGGAATAAAAATATATTGTTCCGGAATGATGCCAAACACCCCCTAATGTTCCCTCATCTCGTATCTTCACAAAAGTCGCATGTGCGGCATTGAGGCCCGGCTTCGAAAGACCCTTCTGGTGAGATGTTGGATTGTTCTTGGTTGTAAAACTCAACCAACAATCTAAATGAAAAATAGGTGAAACACTATTTCCCAATTAGAAAATCAAGCTGAGATGATTTGTTTCAATAGTACCTAATCTTTCAGTTTTCTACATGTTTGTGGAGTTGAAATTCAAATAGGGGAGCAATGCTATCAATATTTCTTTGCAATTTTTACAAATACGAAAAATTCATATGTTGAAATATAGGAATTAAACTAAGGAAGTATGTCATAATAACTAAAGCCTTTTAGATTCGAGAATGAACCCACTTAGGGCTCGGAGCACCCTATATATGTTCCCCTTTTCCCCCGGGACTAGGGTTCGTGGTTCTCTCTCTTGGCCTCCTTGGATGTCGCCGCTTGCGGCTTCGGGGAGGCCAGGAGTTCGGATTTTGTGGCCTCAGGGTGGGAACTGAACCCCCCTTCCCTACCTTGTGCATAGGGGTTTTCGCTGATGGCCGGTGGTTTTATGCTCGTCTTGCCAGAGTGGCGCGGCTCTCCCCTGCTCGGTTCGAGCCCCCTTCCCACTCGGCTACGAGGGCGTTGGTCTCCTCCAGTGATGGATGGAGTGTCTGATCTAGACCCCGACCCGTGGCGTTGGGGTTATTCCAGATCGTCTCCCCTGCGGTGTAGAGCGGTTCATGGAGTTTAAGGCGGCGATGGTATTTCTTCGACAACAGATTTGAAGGCTTGTTTGCGGCTCCTTCTGTTGGTGTGGCCGTGTTGCTGGAGCTGGATCGTCTTCGTTCAATTTTTGATTTTTTTTGTGGTGTTTGTTTTTTGTTTCTTTTCTTTCGCCGGATGTGGTGATTTGTATTTGTAGTCTGGTTTTTGTCAGGTCGAACGTTGTCGTGGTGGCTGTTGCCCCTCTCCTCTTCGTCGGTGTGGCTATGTATGTGGCGCTTGTGCCTCTCTTTCCATCGGGGTGGCGACGATCATTTCTTCCCACCAGAGTGGTGACTTTCGATGCTTGCATCAAGCTGTGGGGCCTCCTGAGGTCTGTTGTGACCTCCACTTCGACGAACCAAAAAAAAAAAAAAAAAACTAAAGCCTTCTCTTTGTTTAACGAAAAATTAAGGACAAATTATAAAAACCTCCCCTGAGATAACCCTCATTTCATATTGGTCCCCTAATTTTTTTTTAAACAATTTGATCCTTGAACAATGCTATGTTAGCCCCCCTTTGTAGATTTTTATTCCGAAAATACCTTTATTATAGTAAGCATTGGCTACATATTCTAAAACAATTTTGAGTCTTATTGAAAATTGATAAGCATATTTTTGAGATAAAAAGTTGATGGAGGGGGCTAAATGCAAATAGAGCATAGATAAGCGATCAAATTGTTCAAAAAAACCAATCAAGGGACCAATATGAAATGCAATATATAGTTTAGGAAAGATTATATAATTTACGTTAAAGTCCAAGAATACTCCACGTGGCATTTGGTCTTACAAATAAAGGTTTTGACAAGCAATGGCGATGCAAAAACCCCTAAAATTCAAGCTTGGACTCAAGTATTAATCTTAGAATTGACCTAGTCACATAATTAATTTAGTTTTAGGAACTCCAATCTCGAGAGGAGTCGTGCTCCAGAGGAAGTTGTTATCATCATTTCAGAGAGAGACCCGTAACCTACATGTTAATGTGGAATTTCACCTCAAGTGAATGGGCCAGTCGATCCTCACGACGGTAGTGGTGGTGTGGCGGCTCTAGACCCCGGTCTGTCCCTGAGTGGCGGTGTTTTCGGTGTATGGATCTCGAGGTCCGCTCCTCTGCTCGGCCTGACGATTATCGGGTGGCTCGATGAGGTGGCTGGTGGATCGACAGGGAAGGGGTGCTGTTGCGGTTCCGTCCATACCTGTTGTGGTGTTGGTGCTGTCCTGTCCTCTTGAACCTGGTGGTGGCTCTTTGTTGTGGTGGGGTGTGGTTTCTTCACTTTTCTCTGTTTGTTGTTTTTCTTTTTCTTTATTGGGAGCTTGGTGCTCTGTGTTGTTTGTCGGTGCTGTTGGTTTTGTCGATGTGGCGGTTTCTGGTCAGATCTGCTATGGGCCGGTGTCCTAGGCTGTTGTTGCTTGCGCTGGATTGTGACGTCTCCTGAGATCATGTTGTGACCTCCTCTTTCATGAACCAAAAAAATAAAAAAAGAATGAGTCAGTCGATCGAGTTGCAGAATCGAAATAATTTATAATATGTGCTACGATAAATAAATCACAAACGACCCCAAGAAACTAACAATTATATTTTCATAGTTTTGCAAATCATTTTCAAATTCCAAACCTGATAGTGAGATGCAACAAATCACATGAGAAAAGGCCTCAATTAATGTAACCCAACAACATTAAACCCCGAAATAGATATTAAACCATTTCGAAAGAAAAAAAAAAGAAACTGATAGTGAGGAAAGTACCTGAAACTCATACACTAGAACATGGGATCTTCGCACATCCTCCTCAATTTCCTTCCCCTCGCTCTGTAAGGAAGCGCATCATGAACCCTAAAAGAAACATCTCAACCGCGACGATGTCGACTCGTAACGGGCAAAGAGAAGATTAATCAATTGAGTGATATCCACATCTAAGATCACCATTAACTAGATTTTCTCAATTATCATCATTTAATAATGCTTTAGTGTTGGATAATAATTTTTTTCTTTTTTTTTTATAAAAAAAAACCACTCATCCTCTCTTACCACCAGTTGACTCTGCTTCCAACTCTGACCCACGAGCATTGATTCGTTCCGGGATGCAGAACGAATCACGACTACTACTCTTCTGATAGTCCGAAGATTTGAACCCTAAATTCGGACCTGGACGAAGTTCGAATATGAGGTCCCAAAATGGCATCCACCGGAGGAGGAGGAGTGATGAGTCTCGGTGCAACTCGGGTCGGGTTGGCTCGGATTTGAGCCAATCTGAAACCGAATTAGTTCGGTTCTATCATATTCAAACCCGAATCAATCCGAGTCGCATAGACCCGAGCCTATCCGACCCACACTAAGATCGGGTTGGTTCTAGGATTGTAAGTTGGTCCAAAAAATAATGATACTGGACTAATAGATATGATTTTGATTCTCGGGTTGGGTTAATTCTACCCGCGTCTTAACCCGGAACAGATCCGAATTAAGTCAGATTTACAAAACTTAGAACTAGGCGTGGCGATGGATCGTGTCGGGTTCATGTCGTGTCTAGTTTCAGGTCGTGTCCAAAACCCCTAGATCTGGACTCCGACCCGTTTACTAATCATGTCTAGATCCTAAACCCGTACCTGACCCGCTTATAAACGGGTAGACCCGATAAGACCCGTTTATCACATTAGAACTATTCAATTGACCTGATCCGATCCGATCCAATCCAATCCAGCTTGACCCGAACTGACCCAATAGACCCATTGATACTATATCACAGTATCGGATTGCGGGTAGACCCGACACGGCCTGTTGAATTTTAAATGGGTCTTTCCGGGTCTACCGTGTCCAAACTCTAAACCCAAATCCGACCGTTTATTAAACAGGTCTATCATGTCGACCTATTTATGACCCGAACCTGTTTAACCCAGACCCAGACTCGCTAACTTCGTGTCGGGTCTGCCGTGTCGTGTCGGATCCAAAATTGCCAGCCCTACTTAGACCCGAATCAACTCGTTTGGTCAAAATATCCACCCATCTAGATCGGATTGGATCGGTTTCAACTTTACCAGATCGAAGTTGCACCACGACAATTTTTCTTTCTTTCTTTCGGTTGACCGATTTCACCATCTTGCACAGCAAATCCATACCGTGTATCGGGCTGTGGTCACCTCGAACCCCCAACTCCTCTGTCCCACTCCCTCCCATCCCCTGGTTTTATTTTTTTAACCCCTTCATCATTTGTCCTTTTACTAAGGGGCCCTCATCATCAGTGAGGAATGGTCCAATGGTCCAAAAGGATAAGCACAATAGAAAAGGGGGGTGGAGAGCAGAAGGCCAGAAAACAACCTGCCACCATCCTGTTCCTGATTTTTTCTTACAAAAAAATCCAAGTTAAAAACCCGCGTGCTTTCCAGCCTGTCCTCTCCCCCTTCCAACCACCTGTTATTATTGTTCCCCCACCTCATCACCGCTTCATCAACCCCCCCTTTCTCTGCTTCGCTTCTACTCCGGCCGACCGAACCGAGCACCAAATGCTGTCTCACGGCGGCCGCCGCCGCCTCCTCTTCCTGGCATTGGCCCTGGTCACCGCCGGGATCGGCTACCGGGCAGCGGCAGCGGCAGCGGCGGATCTGCCTCCGTTCCGTGAGGCGCCAGCCTTCCGCAACGGCCGGGGCTGCGCCGCAGCCGGCGCCCCGACCATACACGTCGCCATGACCCTCGACGCGACTTACCTCCGTGGGTCCCTCGCCGGCGTGCTGTCCGTGCTGCAGCACGCGGCGTGCCCGGAGAATGTGACGTTCCACTTCCTCGCCACCTCCCCCCGCCGCCTCCGCCGCGCCGTGGCGGCCACCTTCCCGTCCCTCCCCTTCCGCATCTACCGTTTCGACGCCGCCCTGGTCCGCGGCAAGATCTCCTCCTCCGTACGCCGCGCCCTCGACCAGCCCCTCAACTACGCCCGGATCTACCTCGCCGATCTCCTCCCCCGCGCCGTCCGCCGCGTCATCTACTTCGACTCCGACCTCGTCGTGGTGGACGACGTGGCCAGGCTCTGGGCCATCGACCTCGGGCCCTACGTGCTCGGCGCCCCCGAGTACTGCCACGCCAACTTCACGTCCTACTTCACCGACCGGTTCTGGTCGGACCCGGAGTACCCGGGGGTCTTCTCCGGGCGGGCGCGGCGGCCGTGCTACTTCAACACGGGGGTGATGGTGATGGACCTGGAGCGGTGGCGGGCGGGCGGGTACACGCGGCGGCTGGAGGGGTGGATGGGGGTGCAGAAGCGGGCGGCGAGGATCTACGAGCTGGGGTCTCTGCCGCCGTTCCTGCTGGTGTTCGCCGGCGAGGTGAGGGGGGTGGAGCACCGGTGGAACCAGCACGGGCTCGGCGGCGACAACGTGGAGGGGCTGTGCCGGGACCTGCACCCGGGGCCGGTGAGCCTGCTCCACTGGAGCGGCAAGGGGAAGCCCTGGCTCCGCCTCGACGCCGGCCGGCCGTGCCCGCTCGACGCCCTCTGGGCGCCGTACGACCTGCTCCGCCGCCGCGGGGAACGAGACGCCTTCGCCGACGGTTGAGGCGGCGGGATCTCCCTCGACGCGGTTACGGCGGGGCCCGCATGCCGGGTGTTGGATCTCGCCGTCAGGGATGGACCGATCGGCCAATGAGCTGGCGCTATCGGGGATGTCTTTTTGGTGGTACAGCTGGCGCGTGAATGTGACGAGACGCGTGGATCAGCATCTTCGACCTCCAACCTTTTTTTTTTTAAATAAGAAAAATAAGAAAAAGATGAAATAGGGGAGGGTTTTTGTTTTTTTTATTTTTTTTGATTTTGGAATTTGTGGCTACAATGTACAGCTTGTGCAGGGGAACAGATTACTTTTTGGTTGCAGTGTTGTTAGCTTTGTCGGCTGTTGTTTTGCAAATAAATAGATTTTTTTGGGGGTTAATTGGTAATTATCCCCAACAAAACAAATATCGCAGGGCAGCTTAGCATTTTAATTAAAGATCAATTCTTGATTTGTTTCAAAAATACAAATTTAATCATTTTTTCTCCTCCCATATCTCGAGAGCATGCGAGCTACGGCGGCGAGCTCGACCTCTACGATCTTGATCCTGGTGACCTCGACGTGCTGCAGCTGTTTGCCGTTGTCGGGACGGCGGTTGCGAGTAGCGGCAATGACAAACTGCTACCATTAGGTCCAAGTTTGAGAAATCCTAAGTCTAGGGTTTATATCATAATCCATAGATTTTGGGTTTAGGGTTAGGTTTATATTCGGGTCGATGACGGCAAGTAGTGGTTCGGTGGTTTAGGTTCGGTTCGTCGGCGGCAAGCAGCTCTGGTGGCGACGAGTAGTAGTTCCATGGTTTGGAGGTTTGTTGGTTCGGTGGCATTTAGAAAGAAAATTTAAAATGTTATGGAGGGTATTTTTATCCACATCATTTCAAATTCCTTTTGGTTAAACGAATTGTATGTTAGGACAGCTCACACGTTAAAATATAGCTCAAGTCCCTCCTGATGGATTTATATTCTTTCTGAAGACAAATATATACCAATTCTAAAGAATACTTTAGGGACCTTAGCTAATATAGCAAATTATGGTGTCATGCATTTAATATTGCAAAATAGTTAAGGACCTATATTTAATTTGTCATTTGTTTTGGGAAAAATAAATATTAACAAACTTTGCATTTGGAAAACTTGGGGGGTTTATTTTAGTTCCTACTATGGGTGGTGAGACTTGGGCAGGTTGAAGGGTCTGCCTATGCCCAACCCAACCTACACACCTACACACCCCTCAATCCGTTTTACCCGTGAAACCCGGGAAACTCATGGAAGCTCAACCCGTGCTTGCCCATGTCGGGTTGCTCGGGTTGCCCAATTTGCCAAAAAATAAACTGGTTGGTCGGATTGGACGGGTTTAATTTGATCACAATACAGAGAAATACTTATCACTTAAAACCAAAAAATAAAATAAATATATTATTTTATTAACCAATAATTACCACCGCTACAAAAGATATATCAACAAACACAACTCTCTCTCTCTCTCTCTCTCTCTCTCTCTCTCTCAAACATCCATCGAATGGCTATGGTGATGGATCAACAACAGCATCTCTACTCTCAAACATCCATCGAATGGCTATGGTGATGGATCAACAATAGCATCTCTACAAGCATTTATGCCACTCTACTCACCTACTTGGGTTCTTCGGGTTTCTCGAGTTGGGAAAGATGATGCCCAAACCCATCCAAATTGAAATCGGGTTAATCTTTTTTTGTCCAAACCCGTCCAAGTTTTTAACCAACTTTGATCATGATTTTATATTGTTCGGGTTGGGTTCGGGTCAGACCCGCCCCCAAGTCCCACCCCTAGTTCCTACAATAGTAATTAGAGGTTGCAACCGATGGGCTGAAAAACATTTTTCTTTCAAATGTGCTCTCTACCATGTATGGCTGAGTTAAAATCTCCTCCAGTCGGCGGTAGGCTGGAGTGCAATTCACTTATGGGTCGGTAGCCATTGAGCGGCTGTGATGCATGCTAGGCCCATGATCAACTGGAGGAGATTTGAGCTATGTAACTACGATCTGAAAGCCGGCCTAGAATGCCGGTTCGAACCGTTGATTCTGTATGGTGTTCTTGCAGTACTGAAGCACTAATAAGCTTTGTACTCTTTGATCTGAATTGTTGCTCTTTTATTTGAAGTGTTACTATTAATTTTTTTTTTCTGAATGGTTTTTTTTTTTTCTCTCTTATCTCGCACAAAAATAAAATAACAATTTTTGAAAAAAAATATTAGCGGATTGTGAAACTGTTGAATCACCAGACAGGGAACAATTTTTGCAATAAGTTATTTGTTCTCTTTATAGACCAAATAGTTGCTCTTCTGTCAAAATTGTTATTTTTTTGGACTGAATTGCTACTCTATCCTCTTATCTTGCACAATAAAAAAAGAGTATCTATTTGGTCCAAAAAGAGTAACAAAGTACTTATTAAAAAAAGTATATATTGTCCAGGGATAACACAAATAGCAAATAATTTCCATCCTACATGTTAAAATGGAAAATGTCAAGGACCTACTACCAATTTGCCTAAATAAAGGGCAATTGGTGTAAGGCCCATTAAACAGATTGCATTTAGCGATAAACACAAACAACGAGATGCTTTAGCGATAGATACTCTCGTTAGGAAATTGTCCTGTTTACCTCTGCATGTGTACAAGGAAATCACATGAAGAGTAGTAATTCGGTAATAAAGAGTAGCAATTTGCTACAGTGATTTCACTATAGAATTTTTTTTAAAAAAAATATGAGATCACCCCCCCCCCCCCCCCCGCCCAAAAATAAACTACAGTGATTTCACTATAGCAATGAGTATCAATTCGGGAACAAATAGTAACAATCGCTATAGTGATTTCACTGTAGCAATAATTTTTTCAAAATCAAGATTGCTAAAAAAAATTGCTACAGTGATTTCACTGTGGCAAAGAGTAACAATTTGAAAATAAAGAGTAACAATTTGAAAATAAAGAGTAACAATTGCTAAAGATAAATCATTATTGCAAAGAGTAACAATCTGCAAATTAATATAGCTAAATAGTAATCTTTGCTGTAGTGAAGAGTAATATTTGTCATTTTAATATTAGGGGTAGTTTTGTCATTTGAAGAGGAGAAAAGTCAATAGAAGGACTTGTTCTAAATGCATCTTTTTCGAGAGGGATCTAGTGCAAAACCATCTTGCTGTTTGTCATTTTCACTAAACCGATCTCTCGTCAACCATCCTATTGTTTGTCCTTTTCACTAAACCAATCTTTCGTCGACCATCCTATTATTTGTCATTTTCACTAAACTGATTTGTTAGGGACCTATCACTCAGTCTCCCAAAAAAGAAAGGGGAACTTAGTGAACAGTCCAATACATGAGTTTTGTTTAAGCCTAAGGACAGAGGACAAAAATGCCCCTCCATACACTTTAAATTTTCATTTACATGCCATCATCTCTAAACTAAACCTAAAGTCTAAACATAAACCTAATCCTAAAACCTAAGATCTACATGCCATGGGGAGAACCCTAGACCTAATCCGAACCCTACAACCTAATCCAAACCCTAAAACCACAGATCAACAGACCATGGGGATGAACCCTAGACCTAATCCTAAAACCTAAACTCAGCTTGCCGCCGTCGACCGCTACTGCTCGCCGTCGCTGGTGCTTCTCTGAGCCGCCCGCTATTCGCAGCCCACTGCTCGCCGCGCCACTACACTTGCTGCCGCCCGTCGCTGCCGTCGCCGTCTGCTCGAGAGAGAAGAGGGAAATGGCAGAAAGTGGGGAGGGGGTAATTTTGGGACCTACTGTTAAAGGACTCTTATGAGTGTCATGTTCATTAATTGGATCTATTCTTTGGGACTAAACACCCACTACCCAAAAAAAAAAAAAACTAGACCCATTAATATGCCTTCAATGGCATTTAGATTCACTAAATAGTGATCACTATGGTCCTTATCCGGCCATAAAAAAGGGCAAATTACATAAACCTCTCCTGAACTATGGGGGTAGTTTAATTGTTCACCGTCAGATTTGATGAAAATAGCTGACGTGGCATTATTTATTTATTTTCTTCCGATTTTACCCTCTCTCTCTCTCTCTCTCTCTCTCTCTCTCTCTCTCTCTCTCTCTCTCCTCAGGCGGCCCGACCACCATCACCTTCACCCCGACCTCCCACCTCAGGCCTGCCGATCATTGATGGTATTTCGGCGAAGACCCCGAGCCGGCTGCAGCTTGTGCGCACGCCGGAGTAGCCGACGAGGCAAGCCGCCGGCTGTGCCAGACCGAGAGGAAGGAGGAGGGTGGGGGGTCGTGGCGGCCGGAGTTGTAGAACCTCCCTCCCATTCCCTCGCACCACCTCATAGCCCTCTGCTTCCCGGGCCCCACAACTGCGGCCTACACGTGCACCACTGGTGCCGGTGAGGCAAGCTAGCGGTTGTGCCAGGCCGAGAAAAAGAAGGGTGGGGGCTAGGGGGGGGTGGTGGTGGCGGCCGAACTTGCAGAGCAACCTCCCTCCCCCTTTTCTGGTCTGTTTTGAAGAAACAACAGGGGTATTGTAGTCATTTGACACATTCCGTATATGGATGACAACGATTTCAAATTGGTCCATAGTTTGGGGGCTTATTTTTCAAAAAAAAGGTTTAGGTACCAATATGAAACTACCTCCATAGTTGGGAGGTTTATGTAATTTGCCCTAAAAATAAGGCATTTACCTCCTCTCACCGTAGAACATCCCAATCATGAGTCCAGAAAGCAAAAGACATTTTCTATCCCATCCATATCTGATACTGAATTGCTACACAAATCAAGAGTTTGATCAAACCAATAGCAATTGTTCCTAAGAATTTTATTCACTAATAATATAATTTTACTATGATTGAGGTTGCAAAAAAATGTCAACTAGATCTAATATTTGATGAAGCATCCAAATTCAAACAAAATATTATCCTCCTATAGAGGTAGTGGATTTCTTGTTGAGAGCGTCACAAGGATAACAAATAAATCATTTTAGTGATGAGTACACTCAACCACAAAGCTCAGATTTATCGAACCTAGGGCGACCATTTTAGGGTTACTTGGGCATCAGACAAGAAAAAGGATATCGACATAGGTCTTGTAGAGTGAATGGCATGGGCATGGTCACCTACAGCCCAACTCCGCTCTTCCATCCACGCCGATGGTCGAGTTTCTGCAGAGTTTTTGGAGATCAATGTAGCCTAATATGGAGTCTTCGAACACAGCGTCTTCCAGTTCAGCATCGTCGAAGGTGGAGCCTGACAGCACGGTGTTCCTGAAAACGACTCCTCGCATGTTGGCCTTTCCGAAGTTGACCCGGTCCAGAATTGCATTAGAGAAGTCCACACCTGAGGCAATAAAGAGCATCAGTACTGAACTCCCACGAGAAGAATCGTTGACATTATGTTTTTAAATTCAAAGATGAGTGATCTCGTATAACTTGGTTTAGATGGGAAAATAATATCCCGTTCATTTATTTATTTATTTTTGTTGGTTTCTTTTCCTTTTTATTGGGCCATAATGGTCAGATGGTTCAAGTGAAAAGATAGTAAACTAGAGAGTTATGAACTAAGATCACAAATGCTGTAGGAGAAACAGTCCTCCTTAGGTCCAAGTTGTTTCCTTGGTCTCAAGAATCAAGATTATTTTTTTTTTAGCTGGACCGGCCAGGCGGTCATTGGACAGGGTGCTAGAGCAAAGTCTCAAACAGGTCCGGAGATCTAAAAGGGAGAGGCAGCAAATGCTATTTATAATTTCCATAATCCTGTGAACATGTCATCAGCGGCCAGGATTCGCACGCGCAAACAAGGCACGGCGACTTTGAGGGAAATCTCGCTCCATTGCGTCAATACCGGGAGTCGAACAGGGAACCTCTCCAACATGGGAGAGAGGAAGTACCATCAGGCCAACAGGCCATTGGTAGAGTTAAGATTCCTCGCCAACAAGCAATAAACTAGTAAATGCTCTCAGATTGGTTAAGCATGCTAACATGTGGGGTATACAGCCGAACGCGAGACCAATCATTGTAACTACTACTTGTGGGGATCCAGTCGAAGATGACACTAATGCTTGCCTTGCTGGCTTGCTAAATAAGTTTGTGAGGTGGCACAGTGACATGAGGAATCATTCCCTCTCTCCTTCGGAGTTGTTCTCTCTTCATTGTCCATTTGAGATGGGCAATATTGAATGGATGGAAAACAAACTAGTCACTTTGAAGAGAAAATTCTAATAATTGGTAATAGTGGGCTCTGAAAATTCCAAAGGTATGGCCAGCTTTCTACAGTTCCCGAGGGTCTCCACTCGATCCTTAAATGTTCATGGTACCCGCAAAATCAAGAAGAATATTTGTGGATAACATGTGCATCTTATAGGACGTCTATTACATAATATTCTTGTTCCAGTAACCCATTTTCCCTTCTATTTCTCTTTTAAAACCAAATAGCTGGCAGAGAGACAACCATACTTTTCTATTCAAAATAAAGATGGAAAGGATCAAATAATATACTCTTACAATTCATTTCATACTTGTTTCCTACTTTTCTATATTTACTTCAGTTGTAGCATTTATTTTCCGAATTTTTTTCCTTCGACGTGTGCCAATGGGAACAATCCCACCAAATTAAAAAGTATGTGTTTGGATGTAATTCATATTTTCTGTTGATTCTCAAACCTATTAGGTTCTATTCTGATCTATGGAGTGTAGACTCTGCAAGTCAAAAGCTTTTAACAGTGATCCAATGGGAATTGTTGTGACTTGGATCACTTCAGTCCCCTATTACCTCTTTTGGTCTAGGGTTTTATTGTATATATTCCCTGGGCTTTCAATTAATATGGTACAGATTTAATGTGTTTTATGCGATAAGTAGTATGGTTTTTTATTTATGCAATGTGATTTACTCTCATTTAACTGAGGTCCCATAAGTAATCCTTTGATAACATGCATCATAGAACTACAAACATCTATATAACATGGTACGTCAGTTTTTTGCTGACTAGACAAAACGGAAACTGACTAGGACAAGCTGACTGGACAAAAATGAACCGAATAGATCTAACCATTCGTTCAAAAATCAACGCACGATCTCTATTTCCCCATCAACCAACTCTCTCTCTAACCATTTAAACTGCACTAAACCCCTAAAATCCTGACCCATTTAAATTGCACTAAATCTAACCGTTCATCCCGTGATCGTTGTTCGCATCAAAGGCTATAAACCCGCCTGTTGAAATTTCGACCGCCCCAAACCATCGGGTCAATCTCGAGCAATCCTTTCGAATAGAGACAACTATCATTGATCAATTATAGGGGGAGGGGGGTCAAGTTGGTCGCGCCGAAGGCGCCCGCTTCGTGTCAATCTGCATGGGCGAGGAAATTTGTGTCCCTATGAATGCCGGTGTTGCCGTCGAAAGTGTTTTGTTGCTGAAGGCGTTTAGGTGTGTTGCCACCGAAGGCAGTCCGCTACAGTGCCGACAGATGTGTTGCCGCCGAAGGCAACCCGCTGCAATGCCGACAGGCACGGGCATACACTATTATTGATAATTTGGATGTGATGGGATTGCTGGAATCCTATTAAGAATCAGGCAAGTTTGGTATTGATCAATTTGAGATGATCAATTTCCTTTTGGTTCAAGCTTTTAACGATGTCATTAAAGAAGAATTATTCTTTGTTAACATCACTCCGTAGCATCTCTATCGGACTTTCCACTCATATCAAGTGATTTATATTGATTCACATATTTTTTTTCAAGGAACCCTCAAAATGAGATTTGGTCAGGACACCAACCGATTTATATTAATAGAAATTGCACAAAAAACAATCCGGAGAACTAAAGCAGATCGACAATAGTATCTCTAAGCACTTATGGGAGAGCTGACCAGAGCTTGACAACTACTTAACTGCGTTGAGTGACCTAAGTAGAGGAAGAGAATTTAGATTTGAAGACCCTTTGGTTTCTTTCCAGCCAAATATTCCAGCAAATCAAATGGTGACACAAAAGATGTCCCAAACAGTCCTCACATCAGTGGGAACCCTCCTTAACCGCCATGGACTCCACAAGGATAGGAGATTCCTCATATGGTGTGAAGCACCGAACCACATCTTGAATAGGTATCAAATGTCACGAGAGGAGACACTACAAAATTAGATGAGCAATATCTTCATCTTCCGTATTCTATAGGGGGCACAAAGTATCAGGAAGATTAGAGTGATTCCGATGTTAGAGGTTTAACTTAGTTCTATGATGAAGATCTTGCTCTTTAGTGGCATCTTAAATTTCCATAACCATTTAACCTATGGACACAAATGCATATCCTAATTGAGGAATTTGTAGGATTTAATTGAGAATATGTCGGACGAATGTAACCTCCATCAAATAGAATCAGAAGCATCCTACAACGAAAAACATATCAGAATCTAAAACAGATTATTCAACTGAGAAGACTATGGTCGGGATCTAGGGGACACGTTACTTTTCCACTGAGTTAGACATGCATCATCCAAATCATTAGATAAAGGTTTCAGAATTTGTTGATTTTTTGTGAGGATGATCACCTTCCCATAGATAGCACATTCTAAAATCTCTAGGTGCATCAAATCTAAAAGGTTTTATCGATCGTCCATCTTAACCGTTAATTTGAAGCGAACATTTGATAAATCTGTAGGTTTAGAATGTGTTGACTTTTATGAATGTGCTATCTAAGGCAAGGTGATCATCCTCATAAAAAATCAACAAATTTTGAAACCTCTATTTGACGATCATGAGATGCATGTCTAACTCAGTGGCAAAGTAATATGTCCCTAGATCCCGGACCATAGATTAGAGCTTGAGACCTGACTGCCACAAACTTGTTCCGGGCTAGTATAAATAGGTCTGGGAATAAAGAGCTGTTAGACCCAAAAAAGGAAAATGGAAAACAGGAATTTGGGAGTAAAAGCTTCCTTTACTCAATGGGGCAAATGCCCTATATATCACTATACAAAGGATGGGGTCACCAAAGGGTGAGCATACCTAAAAGGGACTAAAAGAGCCTATACAAGGATTAAGAATGAATCTACACACTCTAACACCCCCCCTCAAACTCAAGGTGGATCATACACCAAGAGTTTGCCAAGGAGATATCGAAAACGCTGAATAGTGTGCGTCTTCGTAAAGAAGTCTGCAAGCTGCTCTGTAGAAGACACATGTGGAAGTGAGAGCGTGCCATCCTTATAGCGATGTCGAACATAATGACAATCCAACTCAATGTGCTTTGTGCGCTCGTGAAATACCGGATTGCTAGCTATTTGAATAGCACTCCGGTTGTCACAGTGGAGGGGAGTCGACGAGGTCAGATGAACACCCATATCCTCGAGTAGGCGACGCAGCCAAACGACCTCACACGAAGTGCGTGCCATAGCACGATACTCGGCCTCGGTACTAGATAGCGAAACAATCTCCTGCTTCTTGCTTTTCCAGGAGATGAGCGAATCACCTAGAAAAATACAGAACCCAGTGGTAGATCGTCGATCAGTGGGATCGCCCGCCCAGTCTGCATCGGAAAAGGCACGAAGCTCCAATGAAGAAGATGACGAAAACAACAAGGAGCGAGTCACCGTGCCTCGAAGATAGCGAAGAATCCTCAGTAGTGCGGTATAGTGAGCGGAGCGAGGAGCGCTGACAAACTGACTAAGAACTCGAACGGCATGTGCAATGTCCGGGCGAGTGATAGTCAGATATACAAGAGCACCAACAAGCTGACGGTATCGCGTGGGATCCGAAAGCGGCTCACCATCAGTGGGACGGAGCTTCACATTAAGCTCCATCGGTGTATCCACGGTCCGTGAATCAGGAAGTGCAGCACGACTCAATATATCAAAAGTAAATTTCTGTTGAGAGACCAAGTATCCCCGGGGAGATGAAGCAACCTCAAGGCCAAGGAAGTAGCGAAGCGGACCAAGGTCTTTCATCTCGAACTGCTGCTGGAGGTGCCTCTTCAGAGAATCGATAGTAGCAGTATCGTCACCGGTAATGATCATGTCATCAACATATAGAAGCAAGATCGCATGACCATGATTAGAGGTGTGAGTGAACATAGCATAGTCATTCATACTCTCTGTAAAGCCGGCTGCAAGCACTGAGGACCTGAAGCGCTCAAACCAAGCCCGAGGAGCTTGCTTGAGCCCATAAATGGCCCAACGAAGACGGCAAAAATGCTGGGGAGGAGTCGAAAGACCAGGAGGGGGACTCATGTAGACCTCCTCAGAGAGATCTCCATGAAGAAACGCGTTCTTCACAGCCATCTGGAAGAGTGGCCAGTGACGAGCAGAAGCAACTGCTAACAGAGTCCGGACAGAAGTCATCTTCGCAACAGGAGCGAAAGTCTCCTCGTAGTCAATGCCGTGCTCCTGAGTGAAACCACGAGCAACTAGGCGGGCCTTGTATCTCTCAATCGATCCATCGGAGCGAGTTTTGATCTGATAGACCCAGCGACAGCTGACAGGATCCTTCCCTGGAGGAAGAGGAACGAGCTCCCAAGTACCAGTCTGCTGAAGAGCCTGCAACTCCTCGGCCATAGCCTGCTGCCAGTGCGGAATCTGAACTGCCTCACGATAAGTCTGTGGCTCCTGAAGAGAGTGAATAGTCGCTAGGAAGGACTGAAAATATGGCGAGTAAGAAGCAATCTGAGAAAAGCCATAGCGATCAGGTGGATGCCTTTCACGCTCAGGATAGCGTGTGGAGGGAGCAGAAGATCCAACGTCACTAGCATATGGGAATGGCAGCGAAGGTGATAAACCTGAAGTGTCTGCAGCAGAAGTGGTAGCAGGCGAATCAGGTGGAACTGGTGAAGCTGGCAGTACAGGTGGAGCAGGCGCGGGCTGGCGACGAGTGTAGGTGTAAATAACAGGTGGTTGTTTGGGCTCAGGCACTGGAGCAGGAGCAGTGGTAGCATCAGGAGGCACAGGGGTAGGAAGCAGACCCAAAGAGGAACTAGATGTCTGGAGGAAAGACAAGTCCAAGGAAGAAGATGCTTCTGAGTAGAAGGGTGTGTCCTCAAAAAAGGTCACATGTCGAGATATGCGGATACGCCGAACAGAAGGGTCATAACAACGCCAACCCTTGTGCTCAGAACTGTACCCTAAAAAGACACACTTGGCTGACCGAGGAGTAAGCTTTGTACGCTCCCCAGATGGAAGCAAAACAAAGCTGGTACAACCGAAAGTACGTAGAACTCTATAATTGGGAACAATGGAGTAGAGTCGCTGAAACGGGGACTGACCAGAAAGAAGAGGGGAAGGAGTCCGGTTAATTAGATGGACAGAGGTAAGAACAGCTTCAGCCCAGAAGTGGCGAGGAACTGAGGCAGAGAACAAAAGAGACCGAGCGGTCTCAAGAATGTGACGATGCTTCCTCTCAGCAACCCCATTTTGAGCAGGCGTATAAGGGCACGACTGCTGGGGTAGAGTACCGTGAGAGAAAAGAATATCACGAAACTCGGAAGAAAGATACTCTCGAGCACCATCTGAGCGAAAAACCTTAATCCGTTTCCCAAACTGAGTATGGACCATACTAGTGAAGTCACGATATACCTGACATACATCGGACCTACGACGTAAAAATGTCACCCAGGTGAACCGGGAGAAGTCATCAATGAAACTGACATAATAATGAAAGCCAGACATGGACATAACCGGTGATGGTCCCCAAATGTCCGAGTGCACAAGATCGAAAGAAGAGGTAGACACAGACTCACTGGAGGGAAAAGAATGAGCCGAGTGCTTAGCAAGCTGACAACTCGTGCAGGGAGAAGGAGAAGTGAAGGAGAGATTACCCAAGTGACCGGACTGGAACATGCTTCGTAGGCGCATTGCAGAGGGATGTCCAAGGCGGCGATGCCAGAGGTCGGCAGTGGAAAGAGCAGCAACACATGAAGCAGAGGAAGGCAAAGGCACATGAAGATGCTCCAGATTGTACAATCCACCATGTCTCCGTCCTGTTCCAATCTGATGGCCAGTACGAGGGTCTTCCACTATACAAGAGGATGCTGAGAAGGTAACGGTGAAACCGAGATCGGTCAATCTACTAACCGAGATCAGATTGATCGACACGCGAGGAGCATGGAGCACATCTGGGAGTGAGAGGCGACCACTGGGGTCAGAAGATGTGGAGATAGAGCCAGAGCACGTGATGTCCAAAGGAGACCCGTCGGCAGTGCGAAGCTGCAGCTGAGGAGCAACACTGGTACATTTGGTGAGAACAGTAGTATCGGAGGTCAAGTGATGAGTAGCTCCTGAGTCAAAGATCCAAGATCCGCTGGAGAGACTCAGATGACACTGACCATGGGAAGACGAATTGACACAAGAACCCCCAAAAGTCGCTTTGATCGCCATCGCACTGCACTTTACTTCACTGCACCTCACAGTGTTGCACTATACTTCACTGCATCTCACATCACATCAATGCACTGCACTTTATTTCATTGGTTCACTCACTGGTTTACTTCACAGCACAGCACAGCATAGCACATCACTTTATTTCATTAATTCACTCACTGGTTTACTTCACAGCACAGCATAGCACAGCACTTTACTTCACAGCACAGCACTTTACTTCATTGGTTCACTCACTGGTTTTCTTCACAGCACAGCATAGCACAGCACTTTACAGTAAACCAGTGAGGAAAATAAACCCCTGAACTGAACTGGACCGAACCGAAGCAGTCTTTGAACTGAACTAGTGAGGATAATAAACCAATTTGAACCAATCTCTGAACTGAACCAGTTTTGCACTGAAACTATTGAACCGATTCCGGTTCACTAAAGCTGTAAAACCAAAGAGAGCCTGAACCAGACCGGTGAGGTGGCAAATAAAGTTAAGTGAAGAGAATCTGACCACAGGTTTGATGGACGACTGAGATGAGAGCTGAGATCAACATTGTATTTAGGGTTTCGTTCTTCATCTCTGAGCCGCCAGCCTCATCTGAAGATCTGAACTGCGAGCCGGCGAGGTCCTCTTCTTCGAAACTCGCAGTGATCAAAACCCGCAGCAATAGAAGCCAGCAGATCTGAAGATCTTGAATATATGAATCAGCTGCTAGCCTTGAGATCTTGCCCGTCGAAGTCTGCAGATCTGAAGCTCTGCAAATCTGAAGATCTGAAACTCGAACCTTGAGATCCTGCTTCCTCACTTTCGAAAACCTGCAGCTATCAATCTAGATACAAGCTTTTGAAGAAAAACTTCGATCTCGAAGCTTGATGCAGATGAAGCTTCGATGAAAGCTTCGATCTCGAGGCTTGATGCAGGTGTCGATGCAGGCTGCCGAAGAAGCTCGGATGAAGCATTCGATGCTTGGATTGAAGGAAGCTCTACAAACCTATCAGGGCTCTGATACCATGTTAGACCCAAAAAAGGAAAATGGAAAACAGGAATTTGGGAGTAAAAGCTTCCTTTACTCAATGGGGCAAATGCCCTATATATCACTATACAAAGGATGGGGTCACCAAAGGGTGAGCATACCTAAAAGGGACTAAAAGAGCCTATACAAGGATTAAGAATGAATCTACACACTCTAACAAGAGCAAAGAGGGATTTCGCAAAACCAAATATTCTCCCAGAATTTAATATATTTGTCATTACCAAGAATGAATATACGTCCCATCTTAAAGGCATTCCCAATCTTAGCAACACCTCGCCAAAATGGTGATAATCTCCTAGTGACCTTGCTCCCAATACTGACCCAAAGATAAACCTATTCCCAACACACCAATACAAATGATCAATGACCCACCTGTAACTCCACCCTACCCAATTGAAAACTGAGCCAACTAATCTTATTAGATACTAATAACAAACATACTTTGCTGCCATCCCTTATTCCAGTACCATAACATGGAGTGGAAGATTCATGTATGAGATGAGCATATCCCAACAGGAATTTGGCCCCTTTATGTTACAAATAAAAACACTGTGCTTAAAATGGATAACTCACGTTCAAAGTCTATTGACTATGAGCAATTTTTTAAGGTCAATAACACAGGGAAAATGTGTTTAACCAAACGCCTCAAAGAGGCATAGACATGCCTGACAGTTTGCGTGGGTAGTACACGCATGAATCTCGTATAATTCCTTTATTGTTGTACCTGAGACACAAGTCCTGGTAGCTTACCAAATTTGAAGATAAATAACTTGATTCATGCAAGTCCTGGTATATATTACCAAATTGACACAAATAAATTTCTACCACCAAAACAAATACAATTTTACAGGTACAGTCCTATCCAGACTTGAAATCGATCAAGTTCTTGGGTGATTTTTATCTTATTCTACATAAATTGGCCACACGGCCCACACCTACGCAAATTATTTCCATTAATTCAAGATGGAAAGTTTCACACAAACAAGCATTCCATAGAGTAATCAAAATTGAATATAATGGCCTTTGGAATGAAAATATTTCACAATTGACTCATTCAATGTTCAAAAACTCTAATAGTAACTACTCCTTTTATAATAGTTAGGAATAAATTGAGTCCTTATAAGTCATTTCATAAAGTAACCAGTTTAGGAGATAGGGGCTTAATTAAAAGCAATTCCTAGTTTACCAAAGAAGTTTCTGATATATATCTCAAAAAAACAAAGTTTCTGATATAAAAGATTTGACAAAAACAACCAAATTTAGTGCATCCTACCATAAACACTGAATAGAAAAGGATTAAATCATTAAACCAATAAAATCCAGCAGAATTTTCAAACACTCATATATTTACTTTTTAATATGTAGATTACTAATGACAATTTCCAATCTTGATTTGTATATGGTACCTACATGTGAGGAAAATAGCTGCATTGAAAAGGACCTACAATAAGCAACGGATGGTGTGTTCATGAGTTCACAATTTCACATACTAGAACATTGGTAAGTGCATATTAGTTTTACAGATCTGCTGGATCAAAAATGAACTAGACCCAAATTTTTGGAAATTCAATTAAATGTTCAAACATTGCAATCTAATGAATGAATTAAGAGAAATTCACTAATAGGTAAATATTTAGTACTAGCTATAAATTGTTACAATTAGAAGTGGAAAATATTGGGAAAATAGCTGTTAGAGATAGTTACCCTTGAAGCTTGCACCAACGGCATAAGCCTTGGACATTATGACTTCTGTCATATCAGCACCATCAAACTTTGCATCTGACATTAGGGCTGCTGCAAGTGATTTCCCTTTCAGGTTTGATTTCTCATTTGTGAAATCACAAAAACGAAGGTCGATTGGCTTGTCATATACACCATTTGCTTGACCAATAGTGTTACCAACAAATGCGAGCTCACATCGATTTGGCTCAGTTGATAGTGGAGGCAGCCTCTACAAATCAGTTTTCAAAGAAACCGACATAAAATCAATAAGCTGGAAACTAGTAGACAAATCATCCATTGGGCATGGCTAAAATTGGGCTACTTGGAGCTCAATGGTTAGAGGTACACCAGAAATTTTCCATTGTGTTGAAAAAAATTATACTTACACTAAATGGAAGGACTTAGGCTTGCACTTAAAAACTTTATGGACTAAAATATATTTACTCAAACAGTGAGAAATAAACTTAATGCATCAGGGTTTCCTACACACATGCATAAACGAGCGTGCGTGCATGGTGTGCATAAATGTTAGAATTCAAATTAAGATATTAATGATAAATAGTCAAATTACTTCTTGTATGTATATAAATACCTAACATTAACAAATTTCCAAAAGCTGTTACATAACATAATCTCAAATATACAGGTTAAGAGTCTGTGATACCAAGATACGTACTGCATCCGATATGGAACTTGAGGACAACACTTAGACTTCTCCATTTTTAAGGACAAAATGTCATACAATACAGAGATGCATATATGTCCAATTTGTTCTGAAAGTGCAATATCGAAGTTGAATAGCACCTTCTGGTGCAATATGGATACTTCTAGCACGATATGCATGTAGCAACTTCTAGTGCAATATAGTGACATGTTGCCAGAATTTCTAATAAAAGCGTTTTTGTTTTTCAATTTGAGAAGCAGTTGTTCAGATTATTTGAATATTTTTCCATTTAATTAATTAAATCTGGCTTTCTGAGTTAAGAATCGATTAAACATAATTTCACAATAGTATGCATTTGTACTTGATGCATGCATTTATTCAATTTGAGTATGGACTTGTTCACATGATTATTGAGTATTGGGTGTTTTGTACTCTTTTGTTTCTTAATTAAAATGTAATACGTTGGAGACCTTCTGACTTATTCCATTTTAGCATGAACAAATAATGTTGGGCATGTTTCAATTTGTTTAAAGGGAGTGTATATCCAGTTTACTTTTGTTAGGAGATGACGGCTAGGGTTTGGAGAGGAAGCAATACTCTCTATTGAGGGACTCAAGCCCATATATATGTACATGTATGACCATACAACCCGACCCGACTGTACATGTAAAACCGACCCATCTATATACATTAACACTCCCCCTCAAACTCACGGTGGATCATGAACCGAGAGTTTGCCAATAAAATGCCGGAATCGAGCAGTCGTAAGGGGCTTCGTCAGAAAATCAGCAGTCTGCTCCGATGATGAAATGTATGGCAGGGAGATGGTGTGGTCGAGAAACCCCTGGCGAACATAATAAAAATCAACTTCAATATGTTTTGTTCGCTCATGGAAGACCGGGTTGCTAGCAATCTGAATAGCACTCCGGTTGTCACAGAAGAGAGGGGTGGGCCCGGATATCACAACTCCCAAGTCGAGTAGAAGGCGGCGAAGCCAGACAATCTCGGCGGTGGTGGAAGCCATAGCCCTGTATTCGGCTTCAGTGCTGGAACGAACAACAGACTCCTGCTTCTTGCTGCGCCACGAAATCAGTGAATCACCCAGAAACACATAGTATCCTGTAGTAGAGCGGCGAGTGGCTGCATCTCCTGCCCAATCTGTATCGGAGTAGGCACGCAGCACCAACGGAGAGGTGGAGGGAAACAATAATGAACGGGTGATGGTGCCCCGGAGATAGCGCATAATCCGAAGAACAGCTGCATAGTGAACTGACCGTGAAGCCTGAACAAACTGACTGACAATGCCAACAGCATGGGCAATGTCTGGCCGGGTCATAGTGAGATAGACGAGCATCCCAACCAGCCTCTGGTAGCGGGAGACATCCTGGAGCGGCTCACCATCTGTAGCTAGAAGCTTCAAATTGAGCTCCATGGGTGTATCAGCAGTGCGAGTGTCAGTAAGAGCAACATCAGCAAGGATGTCGGAGATGTACTTCTGCTGGGAGACCAACAGACCACGAGCTGACCGGGCAATCTCAAGGCCCAAAAAGTAGCGAAGAGAGCCCAGATCTTTCATCTCAAACTGACTCTGGAGGTGCCGCTGGAGAGATGCGATGGTGGCACTGTCATCCCCAGTGATGATCATATCATCCACATATAGGAAAACTGCAATACCCTGACTGGAGGAGCGAGTGAACAAGACATAGTCGGAGTGACGCTCAACAAACCCGGCGGCCAGGACTGCACTGCGAAATCGCTCAAACCAGGCACGAGGGGCCTGCTTGAGCCCATAGATGGCTCGGCGCAAACGACACACGTGCCCTGGAGGAACTGAAACGCCCGGAGGAGGAGCCATGTAGACTTCCTCGGAGAGATCACCGTGGAGGAACGCATTGGTGACATCCATCTGATGGAGAGGCCACCCTCGAGCAACTGCCACAGCTAAGAGGGTGCGTACAGTAGTCATCCGAGCAACTGGAGCAAACGTCTCCTCGTAGTCAATCCCATACTCCTGGGAGAAGCCACGAGCAACGAGGCGAGCCTTGTGCCGCTCAATGGATCCGTCAGGTCGAGTCTTGACCTTGAATATCTACTTGCAGCTAACAGGCACCACACCTGAGGGACAAGGCACCAAATCCCATGTCTGGGTCCGCTGAAAAGCCTCAAGCTCAACTGACATGGCCTGCCGCCACTCTGGAAGTAAAGCTGCCTCACGGTACGACTGGGGCTCCCGATGGGTGTGTATAGCAGTAAGAAAAGCCTGAAAAGATGGGAAATAGGAGGCATTGGCAGAGTAACCAGAGGAGTCAGGAGTGTCAGAGGGAAAGGCAGAGTAGCCAAACCTGTCGGGAGAGTAGTCATATCTGTCAGGAGGGTGATGTTCGCGCGCTGGGTAGCGCCGAACAGGAGCAGGATCCACGACCGGGGAGGAGGGGGCAACAGCATCAGGCGAGGGAGTACCAGTGTGAACCGACTCTGGAGGAGGAGCTGCAGACCGACGAACATAAACACGAGTAACGGGTGGTGGTGGTGGTGGAGGTGGCGAGGGAAACTGAGGAGGTGGTGGTGGTGGTGGAGGTGGAGGTAGAGTAGGCATGGGTGGGGCAACAGAAAACGGGGGTAGAACGGGGATGTGGAGAGGTGAGGAAGGCGAGGAGGGTGACACAGGAGGCAAGGAAATATCCCGAGACTCAGAGGAAAAGTACGAAACATCCTCAACAAAGGAAACGTGACGGGAGACACGGATCCGGCGAGCCAAGGGATCGTAACAACGATACCCCTTGTGCTCTCGACTGAGCCCCAAGTGAACACACCGAACAGATCTCGCAGAGAGTTTGGTGCGCTCATGGGGAGGAAGAAGAACGAAGCACGTGCAGCCAAACGTGCGAAGTAGAGAGTAGTCAGGTGGGCTGGAGTGGAGGCGCTCATATGGGGTGGCACCAGACAGAGCAGATGACGGAGTGATATTGATGAGGTGGACAGCCGTCATGACAGCTTCAGCCAGTAAGAGTGAGGAACAGACGCAGAGAGAAGCAAGGCTCGTGCGGTCTCAAGGACATGACGATGCTTGCGTTCGGCAATGCCGTTCTGCTCATGGGTGTGGGGATAGGACTGCTGGTGAAGAGTGCCGTGAGATTGAAGAATCTCACGCATCTCAGAGGAGAGATACTCCTTGGCACAATCAGACCGAAAGGTCTTGATGCGCTGACCAAACTGAGTGTGTATCATAGTGGTGAATCTCCTAAAGATGTGAGGGACTTCAGACCGATGACGCATAAGATAAACCCAGGTGCACCTAGAGTAGTCATCGATAAAACACACATAGTACATGTAACCCGAAATGGATGCAACAGGTGCAGGACCCCAAATGTCCGAATATACTAAATCAAATAAAGCATCAGATTGGGAAGCACTAGCAGAGAATGAAAGAGCTAGATGTTTTGCTAGTTTACAACCCGTATAAACAGAGAGAGGGGAGAAGGACGCTCGACCCAAAGCGCCCGAACGGAATACGCTTTTGAGTCGATCACTCGATATATGACCTAACCTTCTGTGCCACAGGTCGGCATCGGAGGTAACAGACATGACAGACGCAACAGGAACGGAAGACACATGGAGATGGTCCAGCTGGTAAAGTCCTCCTGCTCTACGGCCCAGCCCAATCCTCTGACCCGTCCGCGAATCCTGCACAACACAGACAGAAGGGGTGAAGGTGACAGTCAGGCCAGAGTCGCAAAGAGAACTGATAGAGATCAGATTAATGTTAAGACGGGGGGCATGATGGACATGGGGTAGGGTCAGGCGACCAGAAGGGTCAGAGGTAGTAGTGACGGATCCACATTGCGGAATAGGGACGAGAGTCCCATCCGTAGTGCGAACCTCCTGGTGGGTGGTAGTGGAAGAACAGTCAGTGAGGACAGTGGAGTCAAAGGTGAGGTGACAGGAGGCACCCGAGTCGAAGATCCATGGAGCAGTAGTACCCGGAGTGGCAGAGAGACTGTGAGCTGTCAAAGAGCTGGTGGAGGCGAGGTACCGAAGCAGTAATTCCTCAAAGCGCTGGAGGCGGTCGGAGTAAGACCGAGACGGAGCAGAAGTATCCGGAGTGGCAGAGAGACCGTGATCTGTCGAAGAGCTGGTGGAGGCGAGGTATCGCAACAGTAACTCTTCAAAGCGCTGGAGGCGGTCAGAGTAAGACCGAGACGGAGCATGAGTGGTGGCAGGCGGTGCTGGAGTAGGGAGATCAGCAGCAGCAGCAGTCTTGCCATCATGGCGGAGGAGACCCTGACGACATCCACAGTCGAGTGATGTAGTGGAGGGACGTGGCCCGAGAATACCATCAAAACGAGGAGACGGAGGGACTCGACGATCAGCGACGGTGTGCAGGCAGTATGGGAGCCGAGAGATGCTGTAGGAAGCCATATCCCTGAAGTACGGGGGCGAGCCGGCACAAGGAAGGTCTAAGACAGTCCGTACAGAGGAGACAGACAGTTCGGTACAGAGGAGAAGGGGGGCGGTGGGGCTTCAGGGGGTGCAGGAGGGGGCGGGTGGGCGAAGATAAGGGGTGGGGGGGGGGGGGGGGGGGGGGCGATCGGGTGAATGAGGGGGGTCGGGGGGGTGGTCGGGTGGGGGCGGGGGGCCTGTCGGGTGAGGAGGGTCGGGGGGGTGGAGGAGGGGGGTCGGGGGGTTGTCGGGTGGAGGAGGGGGGGGTCGGCGGGGGCTGTAGGGCGGAGGAGGGGGCCGGGGGGGTGGGCGGGTGGAGGAGGGGGGCCGGCGGGGTGGTCGGGTGGAGGAGGGGGGCCGGCGGGGGGCTGTAGGACGGAGGAGGGGGCCGGGGGGGTGGGCGGGTGGAAGAGGGGGGCCGACGGAGTGGTCGGGTGGAGGAGGGGGGCTGGCGGGGTGGTCGGGTGGCGGAAGGGGGGGGGGCCGGTGGAGGAGGGAGGGCGGACAGGGTGTCGGGCGGTGAAAGGGGGCTGTCGGGCGGCGGAAGGGGGGGCCGGTGGAGAAGGGGGGCCGGGGGCTGTCGGGGGGCGGAAGGGTGGAGGAGGGAGGCCGGACGGGGTGGGCCGGTGGAGGAGGGGGGGCCGGGCGGCTGTCGGGTGGAGGAGGGAGGCCGGACGGGTTGGCCGGTGAAGGAGGGAGGCCGGACGGGGAAGTGCTGCCGGAGGGTGAGGACCGTTGTCGTCGTCGTCGCGCGGGAGAATCCTAGAGCTCTGATACCATGTTAGGAGATGACGGCTAGGGTTTGGAGAGGAAGCAATACTCTCTATTGAGGGACTCAAGCCCATATATATGTACATGTATGACCATACAACCCGACCCGACTGTACATGTAAAACCGACCCATCTATATACATTAACAACTTTAAACTTTTTCTCAAATTATCTAATAATGAAATAAATATGGAAAATAGTTCGTTAATGATATGGTTGATAGAAACTGCGGATTTAGGTCTTAGAAGTTTGTTTTATATGATTTTATATCCATCTTTCAAAAGGAAAGGAAGCTTTTTAAGAAATGTGAGAGTACATACTGCATCCAACTTAGCAAACTTGAAAATGTGGCTGAGACCTCCTGAGATTGAGTCAATTGTAAGTTCTTATTGTTAAATGTGGGTCTATGTATCTGTGATGATGCACTTGCTATCCTTATTAATATATGTATAATGCTGTTCTTATTTGTGTTTGATGCATTCATAGGTAAGCAGATGATTAAATCAAATACGGAGTTTAAATCAACATTAATACTACATTTGGCGAAAACAGTACCAATTGTCACAAAGAATGGCTTGCATTAAGGTCTCTAATGTCGGAGCGTCCATGGTGCGCCAATGTTTCCCAAATTGCAAACCTATACAGTAACTAATTTTCGTATATTACTTATTAGACTTTGGTGTGTTTTTAACAAATTTCCCCCTTGGAATGACCATTTGTAATTTTTAAACACTCAGGGTTTATTTGCAGAGTGAAGGCTTTTGGTGGTCAGCCTAATTTTGGTAGGTTTTATGGGAACCACAAAGAAGAAAACAATGTTGTTAGAACTGAACCGGAGTCTGAACCGGTTAAGGCACCGGTCCGGTTCGACCGGCCGGTCCGATCTGGTTCACCGGTCAAGCCGGTTTTTAATTTTAAACTATTTAATTAAGTTGAGAAAATTATAAATAATATAATAAATAGAGAAAAAATATGAAAAATAGAAGTGATTAAAAATATTGATTTTCACTTAGAGTTGACTCTCTACATAGTATATAACTACATATTACATTGTTAGTATTTACTAATAGTCTAATAGTAGTAGTACATTACTACATTGTGTCATTTCAATATCAATATGAATATACTTTGCAATAGTGCAATCAACTCCACAATTTTTTTTTTAATTGTGACTGAACATTCAAAAAAAAGAAAGAAAGAGAGGGTTCCAACTACTATCGCACCAAAAAAAAAGACAGGGGGTTTGTAACTTGTATTGCACAAAAAAAAAAAAAACAAAGAGACGAGAGATAGAGAGAATCTAGTCTGACCTTCCCTGATAACCACAGTCAAACCCAAAAAAAAGAGAGGAAGAATCCAGTCGGCCCAATACACACACACACACACATAGAGAACATGTTGACTGTGGCTGTGAGGGGAGAAGTCTCCAGTCGCAGTAGACCTCAAGGTGGGGGGGGGGTGTTCGGCAATCGGCAAAGAAGAAGGATTGCCCGTAGTCACTTGATAGTCGCGGGAGGACGTGAAGCGTGGGCTGCGCTGCGGAAAAAAAATAGCACAAACTGCAGCTCTTATTTTAGGGTTTTTTCGAACTTAAATATTTTTCTCGAACTGCCGACTCAATTCAACAGTCGAGCCGCCCGATTTATACCTAAAACCGCCCGGCCCAACAGTTCAATACTGGTTCATTTTCCAGCAGCGGTTCAAATCACTTCTAGGCCGGTTAGCTCACCGGTTTGCCGGTTCCCGGTCCGGACCGACCGGTCCGATTCGACTTTAATAACATCATAAAAGACCCCATTAATTGCAAATGGGTTAACAAGGTAAAGAATTGCTCAATGGCTCTGCTGAGAAGTACAATGCCCAACTAGTTGCTTGTGACTTTACTAAGTAGTACGACATTGATAACGAGGAGACCTTTGCTCCTATGGCAAATATGACTATTGTTTGTACCCTAATTGTTGTTTCCATAGTCTGTGGTTGGCCCCTGTCTCAAATGAATATACAGAATGCGTGTCTTTATGCTGATCTCCTGAGGAGGTCTACATGCAGCCTCCTACTGGTCTTTGCCTTCGCCTCGACACGGTTGTCGTCTCCGTCGAGCTATTTATGGACTCAAATAGGCCCGTCAAGCCTAGTTTGAGTGTTTTTGATATGTTATTCTGGCTGGCATCATTGAGAGCGTGCATAACTATACATTGTTCACTAAGTTCAATCGTATTTATCATGGACATGTTAAGATGATGAAGGAGGGAGACAGAGAAGGAGGGAGATGCCAATCCAGATGACTCCATCACTATAGATAAGAAAAATGAATACGATAAAAAGATTCTCTGCAGCTATCATTTGCGTTTGCTAACTAGGAGAAAGAGAAAGAGAAGACGCAAGACGTTGGCAGTGGGATGGGGGCTACTTCTCTATGCTGACGACATGATTCTTACTGGGGACAATACTACCACCCTCGCTTTTTTAAAATAGTATCTCCAGTGGGAGTTTGAGATGAAGGATATTGGTCCACTATGGTATTTTCTTGGGATAGAATTTGCTTTCTCTCGTGGTTATTTGATCTCTCATCAGAAGTACACTTCTGACTTGAATCGTGCTTGTCAAACAGATTCTGATGTCGTTGACACGCTTATGAAACTTCCTCTGAAGCTTCGTCCCTCTGATAAGTCCCTCTGATAATAAGCCACTCTCAAATCCTACTAGGTATCGTTGTCTAGTTGGAGGACTTGTCAATACTCCTCTCGCCCTACTGGGCATACTTTAGTATCTTTTGGTACCACTAATCAATACTTGTTGCTATATTCTACTTCCTCTTTGGAGCTTTGTGCCTTCGCAAAGCAGATTTTGTTGATGACCACATTGACCAATTGTCGACTATTGATTATGTCTTTCTAGGGGATATCCTTATCTCTAGGAAAAACAAGAAACAGCACACATTGTTTCTCGCTCCAACCCCAAGGCCAAGTATCGTGCCATTACTCACACCACTACTGAGGTTCTTCGACTTCACTGTCTTCTCCTAAATCTGAGTATTAAGCTATCGTCTTCTATAGCTATTATGATAACCATAAGTGCTGTTTAGATTGCCAACAATCTGATTTTTCACAAGCGCACGAAGCATATTGAGATTGATTACCACAACTCATGGATGGATATCTCGTCTCTCTGTTAGGAGATGACGGCTAGGATTTGGAGAGAATAGAATGATTCTCTATTGAGGGACTGAAGCCCAATATACATGTACATGCATACACACGCAACCCGACCCGACTGTACATAGAACCCGACCCATATACATTAACACTCCCCCTCAAACTCACGGTGGATCATGTATCGAGAGTTTGCTGATAAAATAACGAAATCGAGTAATCGTAAGGGGCTTTATGAGAAAATCAGCAGTCTGCACCGTCGAGGGAATGAACGGCAAGGAGATAGTGTGGGCGAGAAACTCCTGCCGAACATAATGACAATCAACCTAGATGTGTTTGGTCCGCTCGTGAAAAACCGGATTGCTAGCAATCTGGATAGCACTCCAGTTGTCACAGAAGAGAGGGGTGCCCCAGACATTCTAACTCTCAGGTCGAGTAGAAGGCTTCGAAGCTATACAACCTCTGCGGTGGTGGAAGCCATAGCCCAGTATTCGGCTTCAGTGCTGGAGCGAGCAACGGACTCTTGTTTTTTGTGGTGCCAAGAAATGAGGGAGTCGCCAAGAAACACACAGTAGCCGATGGTAGAGCGGCGGGTAGCAACATCTCCATCCCAATATGCATCGGAGTAAACATGCAAGATCAGTGGAGAGGTGGAGGGAAACAACAGCGAACGAGTCATGGTGCCTCGGAGATACCGAATAATCCGAAGGACTGCTGCAAAGTGAATAAAGTGAGGAGCCTGAACGAACTAGCTGACAAGACCAACAACATGGGCAATGTCTGGCCTATTCATTGTAAGGTAAACGAGCATTCCAACCAGTCGCTAGTATCGAGAGATATCTTGGAGAGGCTCACCATTTGTAGAAAGGAGTTTCAGGTTGAGCTCCATAAGCGTGTCAGCAGTACGAGAGTCAGTGAGAGCAGCTTCGGCAAAAATATCGGAGATGTACTTCTGCTAGGAGATGAATAATCCATGAGCTGACCAGGTAATCTCAATGCCAAGAAAGTATCGAAGAGGGCCCAGATCCTTCATCTCGAACTGACTTTGGAGGTGACGCTGAAGGGGCGCTATAGTAGCACTGTCATCCCCTGTGATGATCATATCATCCACATACAGAAGCAGCACAGCAATACCCTGATTGAAGGAGCGGGTGAACAGAGCATAGTCAGAGTGTCTTTCTACAAACCCAGTTGCCAGAACTGCACTGCGGAAGCGCTCAAACTAGGCCCGAGGTGCCTGTTTGAGCTCATAGCCCGACGCAAATGACAAACGTGCCCTAGAGGAACAGAAATGCCCGGAGGAGGAGCCATATATACCTCCTCGGAGAGATCACCGTGAAGAAATGCATTAGTGACATCTATCTGATGGAGAGGCCACCCTCAAGCAACTGCCACAGTTAAAAGGGTGTGCACAGCAATCATCTGAGCAACCAGAGCAAACATCTCCTCATAGTCAATCCTATACTCCTAGGAGAAGCCACGAGCAACGAGACGGGCCTTGTGCCGTTCAATGGATCTGTCAGGTCGAGTTTTGACCTTAAAAATCCACTTGCAGCTGACAAGCACGACGCTTGAGGGACAAGGAACCAGATCCCATGTCTGGGTCCATTGAAAAGCCTCAAGCTCCACTGACATAGCCTACCGTCACTCTGGGTGTAAAGCTACCTCATGATACGACTGGGGATCCCGGTGGGTGTGAAGAGCAGTAAGAAAAGCCTGGTAAGACGGAGAGCAGGAGACAACAACATAGTAGCAAGAGGAGTCAGAAGAGTTAGGTAAAGGCAGAGTAGCCAAACCTGTGGAGAGAATAGGCATATCTGTCAAGAGGGTGATGTTCGCACGTAGGATAACGACAAACCGTATCAGGATCCACGAGTAAAGAGGAGGGAGCAGCAGCAACAGGCGAGAGAGTACCAGTGTGAACCGACTCGGGGGGAGGAACTGCAGAGCAACGAACGTAGACACACATGACAGGTGGTGGTGATGGTGGAGGTGACGGGGGAGAGGCAGGCGTAGGTGGTGAGGGTAGTGGAGGCGCAACCTGGGAAGGCATAGCTAATGGTGTGGGAGCAGGATACAGAGGTAGAAGGGGAATAGTGAGAGGTGGTAGAGGCGTGGAGGGTGACATGGGCGATGGGGGAAGATCCTGGGGCTCGGTGGAAAAGTACAGGACATCCTCGACAAAGGAGACGTGACGAGAGACACGATTTCGGCGAGCCAAGGGATCGTAGCACCGATAGCCCTTGTGCTCCCGACTAAGCCCCAAATAACATACCTAATTGAGCATAAAGTTTGGTGCGCTCATGTGAAGGGAGGAGAACAAAACACGTACACCCAAAGGTGCGAAGACGGGAATAGTCGTGAGGTGTGGAGTGAAGTCTCTCGTACGGGGTAACCCCTGAGAGGGTGGAGGATAGAGTGATGTTGATAAGGAGAACGACAATCAAAACAGTCTCGGCCCAGTAGGAATGTGGAAAAAAAAGCAGACAAAAATAGAGCGCGTGTTGTCTCAATGACATGACGATGTTTGCGCTCGACGATGTCGTTCTGTTCATGGGTGTGGGGGCACGACTGTTGGTGAATAGTGTCGTGAGTCTGAAGGATCTCACACACCTCAGAGGAGAGGTACTCTTGGCACAGTCAGACCTGAAGGTCTTGATATGTCGACCAAATTGGGTATGGATCATGACGGTGAATGTCTGGTAGATGTGGGTAATCTCAGAGCGATGATGCATGAGATAGACCCAGGTGCAACTAGAGTAGTCATCGATAAAACTCACATAATATAAAAAATCAGAAAAAGAAGCAACCGGAGCAAGACCCCAAATGTCAGAATGCACTAAATCAAAAGGGGCAAACAATCACGAAGCACTTGCCGAAAACGATAGAGCAGATGTTTTGTCAATCTGCAACCTATACAGACAGAGAGGGGAGAGAAGGATACATGACCCAAAGCGCCCGAGCAGAAAACTCTTTTGAGTCAATCACTAGACAAATGACCTAGCCTTCTATGCGACAAGTCGACAACAGAAGTGACTGACATAACTGACTCAACAGAAGCAAGAGAAACATGGAGATAGTCTAGCTGGTACCGTCCTCCCGTCCTACGGCCCAGCCCAATCCTCCGTCCCGTCCGCAAATCCAGCACAACACAAGCAGAGGAGGTAAAGATGACAGTCAATCCAGAATCAAAGAGAGAACTGATAGAGATCAAATTAATATTAAGAAGAGGAGCATGATAGACATAGGATAGGGTCAGGCGACCAGTAGAATCTGAGATACGAGTAATAGATCCACACCACGGAATAGGTACAAGAGTCCCATCCGCAGTGCGGACCTCCATGTGAGCAGGAGCACAATGGAGTCATAGGTGAGGTGACGGAAAGCATCCGAATCGAAAATCCAAGGGACAGAAGTACCAGAGGTGGCGAACAGTCCGTGAGCAATCAAGGAGCCGGCGGAGGCTAGGTGGCGAAGAAGAAACTCCTCGAGGCGCTGGAGACGGTCCGGCTCAGGCTAAGAAAGTGCAGTGGTAGCAGCGGGGGACGTCGAAGTCTTTACAGTAGCAGCAGCGCCACCAAAGTGGCGGAAGGAGGACTGACCACGTCCACGGCTCCGTCCATCCTACCTCCACGTCGATCGTCACGAGAAGAAAGAGCCTAGTGTAATGCTCTCTCATCCAGACCCCAGCGGGAGTTGCGTGGAGGACGTGTGGGACATTCACGCTTCATGTGACCGGGCTCCTTGCAGTAATGACATCATACAGGCTCGTCAGATAAGCTGGCCGCTAGGGCACTATCGGATCCAGAGACAGGTAAAGGAGGACGAGTACCCTGAGTCTGAAGACAAGTCTCCTCGTCGACCAAGGCGAGTAGAGCATCCTCTAGCCGAGGGAGTGGCTCACGGTACAGAAGCTGAGCAGCGATGAGAGCGAAGTCTGGACGAAACACTGCAAAGAACTGGTGTAGGTGGCCCTCGTCAAAGTAGCACTGAAAATCCCTAGATCGGGGGCAAGCACACCGCTCGGGGATCATAGAGTCCAGCTCATGCCAGTAGGTACTCATCAGGCTGAAGAAATCCTGAATCGTGTGCTCCCCCTGACGAGCGGACTGCGAGTCATAGATAAGCTGATGTTGGCGTGCATCGTCGTACGGGAGAAATCGGTCCCGGAGATACACCCATATCGCACGCGCTGTAGGAAGGCGACTGATGGGCGTAATGAGCAGGCGAGCAACAGAGTTCAGGAGATAGGCCCGTATGGCCTGGTCATGGAGACGCCACGTGAGGGCAGCAACCGTGGCAGCTGTGGTAGCAGTCATGGCAGCAATAGCAGCAGGAGAGGACTCGGCGCTAGCGGCGACGCAACTGGTAACCGAGGAAAAATTGGAGGAGGTATCCGGAGGCGGGTCATCACCAGTGATGTGACCCCAAAGATCGCGACTGGAAAGCACGGCCTCGACGATAAGCGACTAATCAAGCCAGTCACTAACCAATGACAACTGAAAGGTGACCGCCTTCAGTGGTGGAATGATCGCGACGATGGACGGCACGATAGGAGACGCCATGAAGACGACTAATCAGGCGAAGATCGGGAAGGGGAGGGAGGGGGTTTCGAGAAAGGGTTGCTACAGGAGGCAGAGGAGGTGCAGGGGGGTGCTGCGGGAGGCAGAGGAGACGCGAGAGAGGGGAGGGGGGCGCGGGAGGCAGAGGAGGGCGCGAAGTTGTGCTGCGAGCCGGCGAAGGGCGAGGGGTGCTGCGAGAGGCAGAGGAGGGCGCGTGCAGGGGGGGGGGGGGCGCGAGAGGCAGAGGAGGTTGCGGGGGGGTGCTGCGAGAGGCAGAGGAGATGCGGGGGGGGGGGGGGGGGGGGGAGCGTAGAAGGCAAAGGAGGACACGGGGGGGGGAAGGCAGAGGAGGGCGTGGAGGCGGTGCTGTGGGACCGGCGGAGGACGGGCGGTACTGCGGGAGGCAAAGGAGGGCGCGCGCGCGGGGGGGGGGAACTGGAGACCGGTGGGGGACCGGATGAGAGAGATCGGGGCCGGAGGTGGCTACCGTCGTCGTTGTCGTCACCGTCGGCGCTCGAGAGAACCCTAGAGCTTTGATACCATGTTAGGAGATGACGGCTAGGATTTGGAGAGAATAGAATGATTCTCTATTGGAGGACTGAAGCCCAATATATATGTACATGCATACACATGCGACCCGACCTGACTGTACATAGAACCCGACCCATATACATTAACACTCGCTCTCTCCCTCATGTGTCTTCTTTGGAGCAGTTTGTTGACTTCTTTACGAAAATCCATATGACAATGCTTTCAGCTTCTTCTATAAAACTCTTGGTGTATGATCTACCTTCAATTGAGGGGAAGGGGGGGAAGGGTTACACCAGATGTATATATTTCTACTCATTCTTTTAGTCCCATGTCGTCTATATTGGCAATTATACTTCATGTACATGTGTATATATTGGGCATTCACCCCAATGAGAGGATAATTCCATTCTGCTCCAATACCTTTCAATTACAATAGATAAAAGTCACATATCGCTAAGTTTTAACAGAAGGCCAGGATTGCAAACCACAGCATCTAACTTGTGGACAGTTGGCAATATAGAAGATGAACATGAATATTCTACAAAATAAAATCAGAATCTATAACCTAATTGGGGCATGCGAACATATTACAAAAGAATATCAGGACCTAAAAAACAAAAGGGGACTTTTCTGACCTGATTTGCAGCAACAATAGGAGAGGCAGTGGTCACTATCCATGCAGCAAGCAAGCCACAACCAACATGTTTCATTCCTTCAAATGAGGAATATTGTTCTGTGTATCTGGTCCTCTCTTGAGTTGCTGAACAGAACAAAAATGCAATTAATGCTTCATTCGGCAGTGTGTGAGATTATAATATATTTATTATCTAAAGTAATTTACAGAATATGGCATTCTTTACTTTCATTTGAGTTCTTTTGTATAATCAAAAACACATATTCGGTTAGGTTGCCATTATTCTGGAAACGAATACAAATAAAATTTAGTAATACATTTTTTGCAATAGGGAATGATCACTGAATCAGAAACAAAAACTCATGATTCCAAAGCCTAATTGTTAGGAAGGCTCATAGTGCACTAAGTAAGAAAGGAATCAAGAGTGGGAATGGAGGTGGGAGGTGAACAAAATGTCAAGTATTTTGATCACCCGGGGAGAACATAAAAAATTCCCCATGCATCTTTTGATTTATGTGATGGTCCATAAGCGGATCTAATTACACTACGTCATGCATTGTATGCATATACCATTTACCTTAAAATGTGGAATTATGTTTGCTACTAGAAATTACATCAACTGGATCCCTAATAATATACGAAACAAAAGATATATCATGTAACATATATTATCTAAACAAGTGGGATAACAAGTCATTTTTTCATATTAAATGTAGGAAATAGTTTTCTCTTAATGTCTCTGTACAAATAACTTGAACATTTATCTAAACAAGGGAGAAATTATAGATCAACATTCTCAAAAAATTATGAAACTCAAATCTAAGAAAAGGAATCCATTCCTTTGTTTCCTAAAGTATGTTCAGCTGTGTTTGGCAACATGATCCCTAGCCATTTCTTCCTAGAAAGGACAAAATTGCATTCACAAAGTTGGTGCATGGGGGAAGAACAGCCTAGCTCATACACTTCAACAATAGATACTCTTGTAAGGATGAGAGTTGATAATCCACACGACCATAATTTCTACATTTTACCCAAGATTCCCCACACCTAAACTTATATTGCTACCATAGTACCATGTTTCAACAACAACTGACTCTTGGATTTTTCCAAAATAGCACAACATTACCATGTTGCACACAAAATTATGCACATGCCTAAATATGCCTTTTCTATTTTGTAGGACCACCCCCATGACATCTTGCATCAATTTTGGTATCAGATACCATGTCACCATATCCTACCATTGTGACCAATCCTCTAATGGTTATTCCTCTTGGGTTCCATTCCATAGTGAGATATATTCCCTCAGTATCTCGAGCTCAATCCACCCTATGGTAGAAGTTATGGCCAAGATGGTCCGTACAAGATGTTATCATATGCCTACCTATTTGGCTTAGTAGAGTTCGAGTATTTCGTGTGCTTCCTAAATTGTACCTGGGAGATAATTGTGTAACAAGCATCGATGATCGAGCAAGTGACTTGAACCTCCAACTGAACCATTTCTTTAATGATTTCCATGCATTCTCAATGAACGAATATGTGAAGAACAACTCGAGCAAGTTCAGTTAATAATGGATGATATCGAGCAAGAGTTGGAGTACAGGAAACATATCAGTAAACGTGTCAGGTGCTGCAAGTCACCTCTAGTAATGCCTTCCCCTCCCTACGATCCTCCCTTTCCGGCGGCGCTATCTGAGGAGTCTCTCCCACTTATCGAGCTTCCACAGCTGGTAGAGTCCTAAATGAGGAGCCACCACCACCGGTGGAGACTATGCCTGCCACAACATCTTCAACAGAGCCTCCTCTGCTGGTAGAGCCACTGGTGGATTTTCCACTACCAACAGCGCCTTTCGTAAAGCTTCCACCAGTGCCAGCACCATCAGTGGACCCTACACCTCCAGTTGAGCGTCCACCTGCAGCAGCAACTTCAACAGCTTTCTAGTGGAGCCTCTACTTACAGCAGAGCTTCCACCCATGGTTGACTCTTGCAAGTTAGTCCTTCTTCCGCATGTTGACTTCCTTGGGCCATATCGGCCTCTAGTGGCTCCTCTAATCCTTCAGCATCATTTGGCATGTGTATTTTTTAGTACCAAATCGACTAGCCTCACTGGTCGTCTTGTTCAGTTTACACCAACACTTCTGTCTTTTAGTCCTAAGATGACTCCAACAAACAATTAGTGTGGGACCCAGGATATGACCATTGTGTGACGCGCCATCCACTATTGATCTTCGTCATCAGAAGCTGACTTTGAGACACCCCCACAATGAACCTAGAGATCTGGATGACTACACTTCCCAAACTGACCCCGTAGAACGCAAGGTCGAGTTCCAACCTAGTGGGGGAGAATGATGCGGAACGAGATCATGCATGCACATTTTTTTGAGGCAGATCAGACTTTGCATGAATCATGTGGCTCAAGCTCTATCCAGATCCGATGGCCCATATCAGACAGGCTCTGTTTCTATTTATTAAGCAATTTTTGTTATTTAAAATGTATTTTCGTCAAATTTTTAGGCTTAATTTATGCACTTATGTATTAGGCTAGTTTTAAGTTTTTTTAGTCCCACATGGCTTGTGGTGAACATATGTAGTGAACATGAGTCTTATTTAAGAGCCTCTAGGTCACATATTATGAGAATCAATGAATAAGAAAAAGAATTTTAAAACGTTCGCTTTGATGACGACAACAATGGCTTGTCTTCCCCGAAGGGACAAAGCCTAAGGCTACCCAGTGTGAAGCCGACGACGAGAAATCGTGGGGTCACAAGATGCCCTGGTAAATCTTCTCCATTTATCTTCCTTTAAATCTCTCTTTCCTCAATTTATAAACATCCACCATTTCCATAACTTGAAACCATCCATAACCATCTTTTACCGGAAACCAATAAATACCAATAGTTGAGTCTTAAAACTCCTCAAAACCCCATCAAGCTTTGTCCAAATCCTTCCAAAGTTGTTCCTAAATAAACCCCAATAAATCCTAGACCTACCCTTGTGCTCAACTGTCCTTTTCTCATGCAATATAAGGCTAAACTCAAGGAAGAAAACTGCTACAACTATCAGTATATAAGGGAGTCAAGGGAGATGATAATGTTTGTTACTCATCATGGTTAAAGGAAGGAAAGTTCCCTAACTTTCTACTGAAGCAGTAGACTATGCAGATAATATGAGGGTTAGAACATTGTGTCAAAATGAACCCATCAATAATTCTCTAGGCTACCGTGATACGAATAAGGCAGACACCCCTACTTATGGCTTTCGCACATGAAGAGCCATTCATAGGAAGATGCTAACCAAGGAATGAAATATCGAGATATCTCACGAAATATCTCAGTCTTTCACCTGTCGAAACGAAATGCCATTGCCGAAATTTCGAAAATTTCGCTACCGTTACAAGGGCTCCCGCGAAAAACAGGGTATTTTGCAAAAATATTGTGTGAAACATCTCGCTTTTCCGGGGTTTCGATATGAACACGAAATCAAATTTTACTTCCTAGTTGCTAACACAAGATCTAGTTCCACAACGAGCGCATCGGATGGCCCGAAGGTGCGTGCGATGTGAAACAGACACCGGATCACATCTTCTTTAGTAGTTCATATCCATCCTAGATTTTCAGGATGGTCACAATGAAATTGGGGTGAAAACCTCAAAGTATCTCTAATGTAGGATAATTAGCCAAGGAGATGATTCAGTTCTTTAATACTAAGAAAACTCTTCTAGAGAGAGAGAGAGAGAGAGAGAGAGAGAGAGAGAGAGAGAGAGAGAGAGAGCCATTTATTCACTTGGGGAGGATCTCTCCATGGAGATCAATTGTGAGATGGTTTTCCATGTAATCCTCGGTTTTTGAGCATTAAAACAATTTAAACCATCAACAGCAGTTACATCACAGGAAATGGATCAACGAGAAAATATATATCACCTAAAAATGTAAGAAACTGATCGAAATCTGTGATCTGGGATTGAAAGGAATTTGAAATCAAAATGTTGGATTACCAGCGCAGGGGATTCGAGACGGGGACCTTGGGATCGGAGGGCTACAGCCTTTTGTTGAAGAGGAGCGGAGAGAGGAGGCAGCGGCTCTGGGGAGGCACACAGTCGCCATTCTCGGTGTTCTTCCCTTCTTCTTCGGCTCTGAAGGCGAGGGACGAGGGCGGGGGCGGGATTTTGGCTGCCCCTCTTCTCCGAGCTGTTCTTCTACCTTATCCCTCTCCTCAGTCCACTTCAACTGCTTTCGTGGCGCGATCAGAGTGAGCCGGACCGCCATCCGAATTAAAATTTCATTCAACCGGAAGGGTAGGGGTGTAAAACGGGCCGGGCCGGGCATATTATACCTCAGGTCGGGCCGGGTCGGGCCTAGAGATCCTATGCCCGAGAAGGCCCGTCGGGCTGGGCCTTGGGCCAAGGGTATGAGTTCGGACTGGCCCTTGTATAGATATATTTGTGGGTGCGAAATCTGGCTAACACCCAACGGTGGGACTCACAGCCCTGCCTGGGGCCCACGAGTCCAACGGTGGGACCCGCAACCCTGCATGGGATCCACGAGTACGACGAGAGGACACGCAGCCCTGCTTGGGGTCCACTTGCACTATCTGGGGTCTGATAAATCCCCCCGGGTATTTACCAAACCCCATATATTTTTGGAAATATTCCAGAAATATTCCCAAATAAACCAAACCTCTATAAATAGCTGACCCTGTAAATGACTCAAGAATCCGAAATTCCAGACAAGAAACCTACTTTCTGTTTTCTAGAGCTCTTCGAGTTTTCTGGTTTTCAGACTCCTTTTCCTCCCTCTGATTAGTTGTAAGAAGCACTCATCGGCCTGTCGAAAGTAGCTCTACTGTTTACTCAGAGATAGTGGATTCAAAGGTTGCGTCTTACCGCACGGAGACGTAGGCTTCAGCCGAACTCCGTTATTACATCCTGTGTCATCTCTTTCTCTATCTTTCTACTCTACAGTTCTTGTGTGACAGCCCAGTAAGTCACAACTCAGCGCTTCAAAGCGCGCCACATACCGAAGGGTCAAACCTTCAATCGACTGTTGGAGGAGGGTCATGTACGACGTCGTAAATCCTCCCCCACAATATTAAGAATTTTTTTTGTGTTGGGTCGGGTCGTGTTTAGACTAAAAACCGTATGTTTTTTAATAAAAAAAATTTTGTGGGTTCAAACTCAAGACCTCACAGAGTTTATAGCACAATCAAACCATTGTACTAATTATTATTAATGAACAACTTGTACAGATTATGTATATATACACCAAAACTATAGTATTTGGATTGGGCTTTCGGGTCGGGATCACAGGCTTCCTTTCGGGCCGGGTTGTGAGCTCCAGGTGGCGGCCCGAGCCTGGCCCATGCATTTTTTGGGTCGGGCCAGGCCGTTGATCAGGCTGAGTCAGACTCAGGCCGTTGACTTTCAAGTCGGGCTCGGGCCGGTGAGTTTTTTTACACCCCTAGGTAAGGGAATGTTCAATTTGACTTAACCTGTGTTAATAGTCAAATTAGACTTACCTCCTAAAATGATATCAATTTAGAGTTACCCCCAACTTTGGCTTAACCCCCCCAAATTTATATATGATAATAGCGGAATTGGGTGTATCTCAAAATACCATATAGGCATTGGGGGGATAAGGTAAATTTTTTGGGGTTGAATTTAATTAATATCAATTTAGGGGGTTAGTCTAATTGGTCTATTAACACAAGGGGTTAAGTTTTTTTTTTTTTTTTGAAACCCCTCCAAAGTGGAGAGAGAGTTACGCGGCCCCAACCAGGGGGAGAAGTCAAATTGACCCATATGTTTTTTGGGGTTAGGAAAATGAAGTTAAAAGTAATCATGTCCACTTCTCTTATCTCGCAATGACCGATCTAGTTTTTTTCGTTAGTGAAAAGTGATTTCTTCTCTTTTTATTTTTAAGAGCACCTCCAAAATTGAGTTTTTGGAGGGAGGATTAGGCGGTCCCCGACCCATTATCTATTAAAAATCAAGACAGAACGAGGTTACAAAAATTTCGGCCTTCATCGCTAAAGGGCGTAGCCTAAGAAATGATTCACAACTTAAAAATAGAGGCGATCGATCTCCGGAGGTCCTCTATCCTGAAATATTGCCACTAAAGACATTTTTATTCCCTCCAACCATATAATCCAAAGCATCCCCATCACCAAAATATCCCAAGACAACCGGATCCCTTCTTCACTCTCCTCCTCCAAGTTGACCATAGTGCTTTTAGGCTCGCCGCGTGCAAGGAGATACCTCCTATGAGCTCAAAGTGGTCCCATATCCCTCTCGCCAGCGGGCAACTAGAAGGAGGTGAGATGCGCTCTTCTCCTTAGTAAGGTAGAAGGTGCAAGAAGACTCTGAGACATTCGGATTACGTCTTTTCATTAGGTTAACCTTTGTCAGAATCTTGTTCTTAGAGGCAAGAAGGGAAAAGATCTTCACCTTTGCCGGAGCTTTCATTTGCCAAATCGCTCTAGAGGGCAAAAAGCGTTCCCCCTCCGGTATCAGTTTGCAGTAGGAGTACTTGATTGAGAAGGTTCCCGAATGGTGCCAACGCCAAGTCACCCCGTATGCTGTCGGTCTAAAGGTAGCCACCGAAAGTAGAGCCATAAGATCCTCGTGCTCCCGCAATTGCTCTGGGGGTATGGGAGAGTGTAGGCGGATCCTCCAGTGACAAGCACCACTGACCAGTTGGGCCTGTGATCGGACTGAAGCGCCCCAATTGCACGTCAGGAGAAAAAGTCCTGGAAATAGGACTTTAAGAGGCACATCTTCCAACCATAGGTTTTCCCAAAAACCGATCCGTCGGTCATCCCCGAGAATCAACTGATTGGCCAACATATAAAAGTCCCTCACTTTAAGGAAGAAAATCAAATGATTTATTCCCTATTTTGGAAAGAAATCTTTGCACCCATTATAGGCACGCAATATAAGATTGGAAGGTCTCCTCACTGATATCTCAGTTGGTAAGACATGCAACCTGTGGTCCTCGTCAAGGGTTCAAATAAATGCCATGACATATTTCCTCCCACATTGTAGAGGTGAGCCTCCCTCTCGCAATATTGGCGAGCCTTCCATGTTGGAAATAATCCTATGGTAGATGCCCGCAGCGGAAGCAAAGGGTAAGTCCGAAGACCGTGGGTGGTGTGCGTTATATCAAAACTTCATCGAAACGTTCTACACGTGTGTGTATGAATCTAGAATGACAACCTTACGACCCCCTAACGTCAATCTAGCGAAAAGAATAATCTAGTATGCATGTATATTCTATCTCTATACTAGATCTACATGTTAGAAGTCATACCTCCGTGCAAATTCTTTCACTATGATAAATTTCTTCTTTATCGATGGAGACGGGCTCGAATCTGCTTGGAGATAATTTAGTGAAATGGCCATAACTTTTGATCCCGAACTTCGATTAGGCTAAAATTTGGATTGGAACTAGAGGACTTCGAGACACAACTTTTGTAACAAGTTTGAGGTTGTTTGGACTCTTGTAGATCCCGCAGCAACAGAAATATCATAAATCTTCTGCGCAAAATCTGGACAGTATAAGATTGCGAGAAGTGCCTTCTAGTTCACCCGATCTCGCACGATCCACAGCACCTCATTGATGGATTTCTGAGTGCCTCTATCCAATAAGCCTTCTCCATCTATAAAACACCACACGAGGAAAACAACACGTGGACCGAGGTCGCAAGCGGGAGAGGGATGAGAGATGAGAGAGAGAAGGGCGGCTTCATGCATTGCTAGGGCCGGCCCCTCCATCTCCTCTTGCTCCTTTTATGAGGCCGCCCCCCTTAGGATTAGTTTCCTAATACCTAGGGTCGCCCCCCCCCCCCCCCTATCTCTTTTTTGTCTCTATCTTTTTCTAGCTTTTAGGACTTGCAAAAACCAAGTCAAACCCTCATTCTTATCCCTATGGCTGGCCCCTATAATAGAGGTAACAACCCCCTAAAAACTAGAGGGTCGGTCTTCACTTAGTCTCCCAACACCTAAAGCCGGCCTGCTTTGCTGCGGTCTGCGGTCCGTGTGGTCCGCATCCGCAGCCGTCCGATGCAGCGTGCGCGGTGCGGTGCACCGCATCGGACGACTGCGGTTGCGGACTGCAGGACTGCATTTAAGCATTTCTCTCTCTCTCTCTCTCTCTCTCTCTCTCTCTTTATATATATATATATATATATATATATATATATTGTTCTCTATGTTATCTGCGTGGTGATTATCTTTGTGATTGGTGGTGCTTGTTTTTGTGATTGTTATGTATCGATGATCTTGGTTGTGAGGCTCATGTAATGGGCATATGGTGGGGGTTAACTATCACATGTGTAACATCCCAAAATAAATTAATAATTAAAAGGTCATTATAAGAAAATTTTTATAAGAAATTCAAAATAAAAATCGGACTACTCCATTGCGTTCGTCTCGTTGAAACGATCAAAAAACATATATAAACTTTTGCTTTTTGAACTCATTTAAAGCATTTAAAAATTTAAAGAAAAAATGTGTATATATATAGCCAATAGAAGGATTTGAACGAAGGACTTGATGATAAAATTTTAAACTGTTCCCACTAACCAGTAAACCCGTAATGCTTTTCTATCTAAAAACAAAAAAAATAATTATTATAGTAAAGATAGGAAGACCAAAAGACATCTCAACCGACGACCCTTCATTTCCGATTGGACGAGAACAGTCGCGCAGCTGTAACAGTAACCGACGACCCTTCGTTTCCGATCGGACGGGTGCAGTCGCGCAGCTGAAGCAGTAAATGACCGTTTTGCAATTAAGACCTTGGGACTTTTTGTATTCCCGAAAGGCCTATATAAACCCCCCCCCCCCTCAACAAGAGTTCTTCACCTAAGCCCATCTCGGTATCCATGCCACCACCACCTAAAAACCCCTTTCCCCATCGCCGGGTCGCCGCCACCCGCCGCCGCCGGCCACCGCCCGCCGCCGGCCGACCACCGCCGGCCACCCGCCGCCGGCGACCACCGTTGGCCGACTGTCGCCGGCCCCGCCGCCGGATGCCCGCCGTCGGCCACCTATCGCCGCCGTCCGCCGTCGGCCACCTGCCGCCGGTCGTCCACCGCCGGCCACCCGCCGCCTCCCGCCACCGGTTGCCACCGCCACCGGTCAGCCCTTTAACCCTTAGTAAAATATTTTTTTTATATATGTATCCTTTGGGCCGAAGCCCATCACCTTCGGTGGGCCAAAGCCCATTAAAGCCACTTAAACCTATCAACTTCGGTGGGCCAAAGCCCATTAAAGCCACCAACTACGGTGGGCCAAAGCCACTAAAGTCCATTAAATCCAGGTGGGCTGAAGCCCATCAAACCTATTAAATTCTGTGGGCTGAAGCCCATTAAGCCCAAATAAGTTATGATAAAACGACTCTGTCATCGTTAATGGAAATGTTATTACTGAAAACAACCGAATCGTTTTACTAAGGGCAGACCACCCATTTAAAATCCGCTAATGCCAACTATTTTGGCCATACCGGAAGCAAACGAACTCCGAATTGAGTTCCGTCTGCGGCCACGGTTTTAAAATGAAAAACTCTACAAATTGAGTATGAAATCAAAGTATTTTAGAAATGACCAAAATACCCCTAAAGAAATAAAAAACCTATTAGTCCTCATCGGAAATCATTTCGGCAAATCCTTGTAAAAGTTAGGATAAAAACTAACAAAATATAATAACATATTTTCAGGTAGTGAGCTTCCTAAGGCTTCATCATCAAGAGTAAGAGTCTTCAACACTTTAGGTAGGGGATTTAAACTAAGTTTGTTCATGCTAAGTATATGATATAGAATATCGGTAGATTGCTATGGAGTTGTAAATTTTGAAATATGTGATCACTTGTTTTGGTGTGGGTCTAGCCCTGGCTGAGGCCAAAAAGTAACATGGGTATGGGTCTAGCCCTGGCTGAGGCCAAAAAGTAACCTGGGTGTGGGTCTAACCTTGGCTGAGGCCAAAAAGTTACCTAGGTGTGGGGCTAGCCTAGTCTGAGGACTAAAAGAACCTAGGTATGGGGCTAGCCTTGTTGCGGACAAAAAGTACCCGGGTAAGGCTTGAGATTCCTACCCTGGTTGAGGCCAAAAAGAGAATCGGGTGATCAATGTTTTTATTATTTACTATTTATAGTCATGTTCACTGCTCTTCAATACATATGCCTTAGCATGAATAAAACTAAGTCTCTAGGTGAGTCAGTGGATTAGACTCACCCCCTACAGATGTTATGGACCCTACAGAGACTGATCCTGCAGGACAAGGAGAAGGCGAGGAGCAAACGGAGAACGAACCGGAGGGAATTGAAGACCCACTCTACACACCATTCTACGAGGATGCTGGAGTAGAAATATGAAGCGTGGATGTTTAAATTAAGCCTTAGGCTTTTTATTATTCAAGAAATGTATCAAACACTTATGTTATTAAATAAAGTGGCTCAGAAATTTCCATATTTGATGGAATTTATCTATATCAAGTTTTACTTCTAACACCCCAGTGTTATACGGATTGAATTAATCCGTAAAATACCGGGGCGTTACAACATGGGTTTCCAAGCCTATATTTGCAAGGTTATTTTTTCTCTTTTCTTTCTCCTAGGAAATATATATGCATGACCGATGCAATTACACGGATCATACTAGATTTTCTACGATGAACTGGGACGTCATCAATTCAAGAAGAGGATAAACGGAACCTTGGCTGATAAAGGAACACAATAAGGACCGGACCCTTCTCGAGACGAACAGGTTAAAGCTTTCATGAAGACCTAGGCACGGGGGTTAGACCCCGGGTCGAGCCACTTTCGAGACAAATAAGTCAAGGCGCTTGCGTGGAGAACAATGCATGAGGGTCGGACCCCGGGTCCGTTGCTATGATGGTAAAATTTGCTTGGATTAGGCACGAGGGTCGGACCCCGGGCCCGTTGGGGGGGGGGGGGAACCCGTCGGCCACACTCGATCATCAGATGGAACTGGATGCCCTCCACCGCCTTCCTGCGGTACCTGCAAAAAGACTGAGCCTCACCTCCGAGCCAAGGCCCCTCTGACGCTCAAGTTAGGGAAGGAAGAGATGTGTAGTGTGGTAGTGGGTACGGAAGCGAATTGCCTCTCTTGGGATTCAATTCCCTTGAGTGAGGATTGCTTATTGCTTCTCAAGAGTTTGAATTGTTTACCCGCCCATGAAGGGGTTGGGTTTCTTTTATAGGCATCTACACACGTGTGCGTAATTACTGCGGTCTGTCCTCCGATGATCTTAGGTCTGTTATGGCGGATCCCCTCCGATCGGACGCCATTCGATCAAATATTCCTTCTATGCTCCCGTGGATCATGGGTGTTATACCTCATCGCAGGTAACCCACGACCCCGGCAAGCGAGATTTCCTCGAGATCGCACAGCTTGGCATGTATCCTGGCTGTTACGGTGTCTTTCGATCTTTCCTCGCTTGATGGCGATTCTTCGGCGTTGATCAGGTCGGGCCAGTCGTGTGATCGGGTAGTCGAGCCAGCGCCATGACCTACCCTGCTCCTCCCCCGACCTGGCTCCTGTCGAGAAGCTCGAGTTCCTCTGATCTCCTCCTCGGGCTCAATCTTCTGCTAACAGATCAGCTCGCAGGCTGGGTTTGGTAGACTTAGGCCTGGTTCATGCCATCGAGTCCCACGAATCTTCGCGCTAGACCAGACCGGGTGGTCCAGTGGTACACTTGTCATTATCTAGTGGGCGTGACAAGAAACCCCTTCTACAAAAGCCCCCTTTCGGTCCTTGGTCTCTAGACCACGGGCCGAAAGTCCTCTCCGCTAAGGTTTTGCCACACCTCCTGAATCATAGCGACGGCTCGGTGATGTGACGAACGATCATCATTGTTCTGGCCATGGGGGCTGCACTTCCTTTGTCCTTAAATCCGAAGTTCAGCTGCCGAGGCGATCGACTTCTCGACCGTTGGATCTTTATCTTTTGACACCCAAGATCCCCCGGACATATCAACTCTTGTCAATTCCGAAAAGCGGGCGATGTTTCAACGCTTCAAATATCTCTTCTTAGCGCGAGATCAGAATGCATATTCTTCTCTGTCATATTTCCTTCTTCTTCGTCTTCTCCCGCCCTTCTGTGAACCTCATATTCGTACGGCAATAACTCGTCGTGTAGACCTCTCAACACTTTCTCCGGAGGAGCAGCTTTTCATGTTGAAGGGAGAGTTCATTTTCCTCAATCGGTGCGACGTGCGGCCCACCGACATCACCACCTCCGCTGAAACTGATTACACCATCATATTTGGTAGGCAGCTGCGCACCGACCTGTCTCTGCCACTGAGACCTTTCTCAGGGTTACTTCTATCTTTCCTCCACCTATGCCTTCGTCAGTTGGGTAGGAACTCCTGGAGGATTCTTCACTGTGGCGGTGTTCTCCATGCTCAGGGGTAGCGGTCACTCTTGACTGGTTTTTCGATAAATTCCTTATGAAGAAGGCTTAGCTCCACGGAGTCACAGGGGTGTACTTCAATAGTCGTGGCGATGCAGCCCCGGTCTTTGATTGGATTCCAAACTCTGACCCGACCTGGACGGTTGCTCCCTTGCATCTGGCCGGTGATTGGCGAAGCGGGTTCTCGGTGCCAAACTTCAGTTACACCATGCCCAACAATATCTCTCACCGCTGTCGGCCCCTCAAGGAAGATGCGGCGCAGGAAGAGCGGAGGCATATCGATACCCAAATTTCTAACCTCTATAGGCGCATACCTATCTGCTGGGAGGCCATCTTTGACTCAGACCTCGGCTGGTCCGCAGAGGTCTCCATAACTCAGGTCGGGGAAGTGACTCAAGGCGTTCTCGGCGAGAGTAGCCGAGGGGGAGGGACGTCCGACAATGGTCGATATAATAGTGGGAGCTGCGGTGGCGGCAGCGATGGAGGCGGCGATGAAGGTGCGATGTTGGTGATGAAGGAGATCCCCAAATTGATCCCTCGGTCCATGGCGACGACGACCGTGAGGGTGAAACCCATGGGTCCCACTCACGGGGAGAGCCCATGGCTCCCAACCCCACGCAATCAGAATCTGGCGAGAGTTGATGTGTTTAGGGGAAGGACCCGTCCCACCCGATCTATCGAGCCGCCCTTCTGTCGATTCTTCTGAAGTAGCCTCCTCTTGCTTGGATGACGGCCACCTCTGGCTGAGCAGCCCTTATGGTGTTCGGGAAGGGAAGAGATCCCGTGAATCCTCTCATGGTGAGCCCCTAAGACTCAGGGGGAAGAGTTCAGACTCGGGGGTGCCGCCCAAGTCTGCGTTCGAGGTGGGCACCGATAACAGCCCCAAGGGTAGCGTGCTGCTCTTCGTCAAAGAGTTCGGTGCGGCTCTTTGCCGGGCTCGCCTGTCCAAGAAGGCGTGTCTGCAACAGGAGCAGTCGAGCGGTTCTTGTGATGGCTTGGGTAGCACTCCTCAGGCGCCGCTCAAGCAAGCGAGCTTGGAAGGTTCAGGCTTGGAGATCTCCTTAGCTTCGGTTCTTCATTTGGAAGGACCTTGCTTGGAAGGGCCAGGCGCAGCCGAATCGGTAGCTCCTTCGGTTTCGGCGATTGGGCCGAATGGGCCAAGCACAGCCTATGGTGATGCAAGCATAGCGGTGCTCACAGAGACAAAGATGGAGGTTCCTGTCGAGGAGGAAGCCTCATGAGGGGCATTGTCCCAAGCGCAGGAGATCAGCCTAAGTCCATGGGTAAGCCTTTGAACGACCTTCCAAATATCCTCCCCAGCATGATGAGTACTTCATCTCTTGTGCAGCCGGGGGTGGATGCTAAGGTGTCAAACCCCTTAGCCTTCAACTCGAATGACCTGCGGGGGATGCTAAGGCATCAGGCCCCTTAGCCTTCAGCTTTAATGACCTACAGAGGATGCTAAGGCATCGGACCCCCAGGTTCTCATCTGTACGGCCTCAGGAGGATGCTAAGGCATCAGGCCCCTTAGCCTTATTCTCTAACGACCTGCGAGGGATGCTAAGGAATCAAACCCCCATGTGCTCATTTGCACGGCCTCATGGACCCCCAGGTTCTTATCTGCACAGCCTGCGGGGGATGCTAAGGCATTGGACCCCCAGGTTCTTATCTGCACAGCCTCAGGGGGAATGCTAAGGCACTAGGCCCCTTAGCCTTCAAATCGAATGACTTGCGAGGGATGTTAAGTCATCGGATCCCCCCAGGTTCTTATCTGCAGGGCCTCAGGGGGGGTGCTAAGGCATCAGGCCCCTTGCCTTCAGCTCGAACGACCTGCAGGGGATACTAAGGCATCAGACCCTCAGGTTCTCATCTGCACGGCCTCAGGGGGGATGTTAAGGTATCAGGCCCTTAGCCTTCAGCTTGAACGACCTGCAGGGGATGCTAAGGCACTAGACCCCCAGGTTCTTATCCATACGGCCTCAGAGGGGATGCTAAGGCATCAGGCCCTTTAGCTTTCAGCTCGAACGACCTGCGGGGGATGCTAAGGCTTTGAACTCCTAGGTTCTTATATGTACGGCCTCAGGGGGGATGCTAAGGCATCAGGCCCCTTAGCCTTCAGTTCGAATGACTTGCAGGGATGCTAAGGCATTGAACCCCCAGGTTCTCATCTGTACGGCCTCACGGGGGATGCTAAGGCATCAGGCCCCTTAGCCTTCAGCTTGAATGACCTGCGGGGGATGCTAAGGCATCGGACCCCTAGGTTCTCATCTGCACAGCCTCATGGGGGATGCTAAGGCATTAGGCCCCTTAGCCTTCAGCTCGAATGACCTGTGGAGGATGCTAAGGCATCGGACCCCCAGGTTCTCCTCTGCACGGCCTCAGGGGGGGATGCTAAGGCATTAGGTCCCTTAGCCTTTAGCTCGAATGACCTGCAGGGGATGCTAAGGCATCGAACCCCTAGGTTCTCATCTGTACGGCCTCAAGGGAGATGCTAAGATATCAGGCCCCTTAGCCTTCAACTCGAATAACCTGCGGGGGATGCTAAGGCATCAGACCCCCAGGTTCTCATCTGGATGGCCTCAGGGAGGATGCTAAGGCATCAGAACCCTTAGTCTTCAACTAGAACGACCTGTAGGAGATGCTAAGACATCGGACCCCCAGGTTCTCATCTGCATGGCCTCCAAGGGGATATTAAGGCATTAGTGTTGGAATTGGGTTCTGCTAATCAGAGTCGCAGCGGAAGCAAAAAGAAAGATCGGAAGATCATACGGTGTATGTTTCATTACAATTCGTGATACAAAACAATCTACATGCAAATCTATGATCTTAGCATATATGCGGAAACCCTAGAGGCATACTACGATCTGCGGAAGACATGCATGCATCTACTTAGGTGTTTAGATTCATCATACCTTATGGATCTATGATCCGGAGATTACGGAATGATGAAGAACCACACTTGAATCGCAAGGGAAACTGTCAGATAGCACCTTGTCCTTTGCGAATTGAAGAATCCTCGAAATCCCATCTCTGAGTGCAAGGATTTCGAGCCGACGGAGGAATCCGTTGCGAAGACGATGACGAGCCTCAAGATTTTCTCCTCCTCTTTATCCTTTCTTCCTTCTCCTTCCTTCCTCTTCCTTCTCCCTTCTTCTTCCTCTATTTTTCTTGGCCGAAACCACAAAGGAGGAGACTAGGGGTCGGATTTTTGGAGGGGAGGGAGTAGAACCATTGGGTCGGCCCCTCCCCTCCCTATTTCCTTTATAGGGCCGGTCTCCCATGGCTCCAAGGAGCCTAGGGCCGGCCCCTAGGTGGATAGGGATGAGGGGGGGTCGGATAAAGGTCTCCCGGGTGTCTATCGTGAAGCCCGGACGAAAACGCCCTTCACGAAAAGCGAAAAACTGAAAGTGAGACTGAGTGAGGTGCGCTACTCGGAATCGAGTTCCGTCAGTGCCTGTGAGCTCCTGGAATTATTCCGCTCAATCTAAGATCCATATTCAATATGTTCTGAGCCATATTTCAGTATTTACCAAAATACCCCTACGGCCCGTAACACATGTGAATTAGGTTCTTTGGCTCCGGGCTTGCGCTCCATCGCGCTACTTCACATCCAACGTATCCAACTAGGTCAGGGAACAATTCCTATACACAACGACAGGGTGGAACCTTCAGGGTTCGGGATCTCTAGCTCCAACCGGATCCCTGATTAACTGTTCCGGTGACACACCGAAAGTTCCGTTAATCAGCCCTAATCCGATTAACCCGCGTAGCCACCCAGAGTGCGACGTGAGTTGAACTCTAGTGATCCTAAACTTATGTTACTCCCTCGTAACCCTGTTCTCTACTATACTCCGATAATCCTCAGTCCCTCCTATTACTGGTGCTATGATACGACTCGGGCGGTGGGGAGCACCGTCAGATCCCGATCGATCATCTGACTAGGGTTTGATGACTTGTCATCTATAACATCACACACCTTCCGGTGCTATGCCTAGCATCCGAAACATCGTCAGTCATACTGACAACCACCAGGCCTGGGTTAACTGTGTGGACAGATTGACTCATCAAAACGCACCCATCCAACAGTGGACGTCGGATAACCTATAGGGATTACATGTCACTCACGCGCCAGCCGGGTAACCCAACGTACCGTGGTATTGGACTATGGAAGGCCCGCACACGTTGGCACATCAAAGCACCACAAAACTGGTTGGCCCAGTGTACTTGGTCCCTCAGGGTTAAGGACAGATTATCTATAGTAGTAAGACGGTTTATGCACCAGTTTCTGAATCACTGAACTGTGCACCGTTTTGGTTCCTGTTCAACACGATCATCGTGCTTGGTCAGGTGAATGGGAATCCCACATTCCCGTGGTGGAGACTTCACCATATGCTCTACCTGCCAACAGCTTGTTCTCGGTGAAGCGACCGGCATCACCTAAGCTGTGAACTAATTCTAGGTCTACAAAGAACTGGTCCACTGGGTCTCCCAAGCATAGATCCTCCATGCGCCTCAGTGGCCTACTGTGTTCCCTAGGGTCCTTTTATTATATGAGAATTATCATATACCATAGTAGTATTCTAATTAAAGCAATAACCAAAGTCATCTTTATTAATGTTAATACAGAAAATCCACGCTAAGGACACACAAGCTACAACAATCTCCCACTTGGGCTAGCGGGGAACAACAGTCTTAACTTCCATGGCATCCATGTGCTTCTCAAAAGCCTTGGTCGGTAACGCCTTTGTGAAAGGGTCCGCCATATTATCTGCAGACGCCACCTGAGTCACTGCTACCTCCCCTCGCTTCTGCAAGTCCCGAATTATGTAGTATTTCCGCTCGATATGCTTGCTCTTCTGGTGATATCTTGGCTCCTTGGATTGTGCTACCACTCCACTATTGTCGCAGTAAAGGACAATAGGATTTTGAGCTCCCGGTACGTATCCTAAGTCCGTGAGGAACTTCTTGAGCCACACCGCCTCCTTAACTGCTTTGCACGCCGCAACATACTCAGCCTCTGTCGTCGAATCCGTGATGCATCCCTCCTTCACGCTCCTCCAACTGACAGCTCCTCCTTCTAATGAAAATACAAACCCTGACGTTGATCTCCTGGATTCCGGATCTGACGCAAAGTCAGAATCCGTATATCCAATCGGCATCAGTTCCTATGAAGAGTAAACTAACTCATAATCTCTCGTCCTACGGAGATACTTGAGTATACTTTTTACAGCAGTCCAGTGCCCTGGACCCGGATTTGACTGATACCTGCCCATCATGCCTACTGCATAGCATATATCTGGTCTCGTGCACTACATAGCATACATCAGACTCCCTACTGCCGAAGCATAAGGTATCTTCTGCATCTCTGCCCTCTCCTCAGGAGTCTTAGGACCCTGATCCTTGGACAACTTCATTCCATGTCTGAATGGAACCAGTCCCTTCTTGGAGTTGTGCATACTGAATCTGACCAAGATAGTATCTATGTAGGCTGACTGTGATAGCGAGAGAATCTTGTTCTGGCTATCTCGAGTTACCTTGATCCCCAGAACATAACTCGCTTCACCCAGGTCTTTCATGTCAAATTGAGAGGATAACCACACCTTCACTGTAGACAATGTTCCAACATCGTTTCCGATGAGCAGGATATCGTCCACGTAAAGCACTAGAAAAACTATTGTAGTCTTATCGCTCCTTTTATAAACACATGGTTCATCCACGTTCTATTAAAATCCATAAGACTGGATAGCCTGATCAAAATGCATGTTTCAACTTCTGGATGCTTGCTTCAGTCCATAAATGGACCTTTGCAACTTGCACACCAGACCTTCCTGATCTTTTGCGACAAAGCCTGGAGGTTGAGACATGTAGATATCTTCTTCCAAATCCCCGTTGAGGAATGCGGTCTTGATGTCCATTTGTTAGATCTCCCAATCATAATGGGCTGCAATGGACAAGAGGATCTGGATAGACTTAAGCATAGCCACTAGCGAAAAGGTTTCGTCATAGTCGATCCCTTCTCGCTGGGTATAACCCTTAGCGACTAGTCTAGCTTTGTAAGTCTCAACGGTACCATCCGGGCCTCTTTTCCTTTTGTACACCCATTTATACCCAACAGGTTTAATGTTGTGAGGTGGTGTTACAAGTATCCAGACAGAGTTTTGTGACATCGATGTCAGTTATGCCTCCATGGCTTCTTGCCATGCTGCATGGTCAGTGGATATCATCGCTTCGTCATAGTTCAGAGGATCATTCTCCTGAAACTCTGGATCAACCATAAAGGCTTCTCTAATGTATCTATCAGGAGCACTTGTGGTCCTCCGACTGCGACGAACCTGCGGTGGTTCCTTAGGAGTCGATTCTACAGTACCGTTAATCTTAGTGGTATCGGCTCCCACTACGTTTTCTGTCTGCGTACTCCTATCAGTACCAAGCAATTCTTCAACAACTACTTTACTGGTGGGCTTATGGTCTATTAAATAATCCTGCTCCAGGAATACGGTGTTCGTCGAGACGACAACCTTTCTATCCTCAGGATCATAAAATAGACCACCCTTTGTCCCTTTTGGATACCTAACGAACAGACATACCTTTATTTTTGACTCCATCTTATCTCGCTTGTCCTTCCGCACATGTGTTGGACAACCCCAAATCCTAAAGTGTTGTAGGCTTGGCTTTCGCTTCAACCACAGCTCCCAAGGAGTTAGGGGTACTGACTTTGATGGAACAAAGTTCAAAGTATATGCTACCGTCTCTAGGGCATATCCCCAAAAACTAGGTGGCAATGTTGCATAACTCATCATAGTCCGAACCATGTCTAACAAAGTTCAGTTTCTCCTCTCAGATACACCGTTCTGTTGTGGTGTCCCTGGTGCAGTCAACTGGGATACGATCCCATGCTCACGCAGGTACCCAATAAATTCATCCGATAGGTATTCGCCTCCTCGATCCGATCGAAGAGACTTGATACTTTTACCCGTCTGCTTTTCTGCTTCAGCTCTGAACTCCTTGAACTTATCAAAGGATTCAAACTTCCGCCGCATTAGGTATATGTATCCAAACCTCGAGTGATCATCCGTGAAGGTGATGAAATACTCGAAGCCTCCTATGGCACGGACACTTATGGGCCCACATACATCAGTGTGTACCAACTCCAATACCTCCTTAGATCTGCTACCTTTGGCTCGGAAAGACCTTTTAGTCATCTTGCCTTCCAGGCAAGACTCACACGTCGGTAGGCTTTCTGAAACATTTGGACTTAAGAGTCCTACCTTAACCAACCTGTGAATCATGTCTGAGGCTATGTGTCCAAGCCTTAGATGCCAAAGGAGTGTTGGATTATCTGAGAGATTTTTCCTTTTAGATGAATTAATCACACAAGCTTTAGTTATGTTATCATGCTTATGATTGGAGTTAATTACATAGAGACCATTATGTATCTTTCCCTTACAAACAAAGGAACCATTCAATTTAATTGACACACCAGAAGCATCAAATAAAACTGAAAAACCTTCATTATTCAATAAGGAAACAGAAATTAAATTACGTCTCAAGGACGGTACATAAAGTATGTCTCTAAGTAATAAACTTCTTCCATCAAGGAACTACAAGATGACATCTCCAACTGCTTCAGCCTTTGCCACGGCCTTAGTTCCCATGCTCAAGATTATCTCCCCATCACCCAGTTTTCTTGTCTCCTTAAACCCCTGCAAATTATTGCAAGCATGGTTAGTGGAACCAGAATCCACAATCCATGAAACTGGAGAACAACTGGATGCTACAAGGGATTTCACTATGTGAATTTGAGATATACATGTCTCAGCCTTCTTGGGAGCCGCACGACAGTCGCCCTTCTAGTGCCCCTTCTTGCCGCATCGGAAACATTTTCCTTTGGGCTTCGCCGGATCATTCTGCTTGGGAACCTGCAATTGCACCTGGCCCATCTTCACGGGCTTCTTAGACTTTCTTTTCTGAAACTTGCCCTTGGCTTTCAGAGAAGAATTCCGCTCTACGTTCAGGGATTGGGCTCCTGCCTTCATCCCGTCCTTTGCCGCCTGGAGCGCCGCTAGGAGCTCTGCGTTAGACATCTCCAACCGGTTAAGGTTGAAGTTGGTAACGAAGCCCTCAAACGCTCCTGACAGAGACGCGAGGAAAATGTCGGTCTGGATCTCTGCATCCAAGATGACATCGAAGGAACCAAGCTCGTTCACATAGCCAAACAACTTCAGCATATGATCTCGAACTAAAGTCCCCTCTACCATCTTCGTGGACACCAATTTCTTGATGGTCAGATAACGAGTTACTCGACTATGACCCTCGAACATTTCCTTCAGGTAGAGCATCATGTCTGAAGCAAAGGCCATGTCTTTGACTTGCTTCTGAAGGACGGTCTGCAAGGATGCCACAATGTAGCACTTGCACATCTCATCAGCATCTAGCCAGTCTTTCCATTCCTTTAACTGGGCCTCAGTTGCACTTGGTCCCGGCATGGTCGGTTGAGGGGTACTTAGGGCAATTATGTGTTTGCCAACCCTTAGGACGAGCATTAGGTTACGCTTCCAGTCCTCGTAGTTTGGTTCCGTAAGTTTGTTATCATTGAGTATGGAGGCAAGGGGGTCGAGCTTGGTCATGATTTCTGTAAACAATGGTTTAAAGCAATAGTTAGGGTCTACTACAATCTATTTCATAGAATTTAGAAATAGATAATGTCTACTCCAGCCGCTATGTCTTCACCACCTCAAGTGGAAACATCCAGGAATCTAAATTCTCTGGGCTCGAGCACTGAGACTATCGGCCCTGAATTGGAGACAGCATCTCGGTGAGAGCATGCAACCGCTTTTGCCAACGGGGTTTTTATGACCCAGTCTTCATCAGAATTACCCACGGCAAACTGAAAGACCTCCCAGTCTCCTTTTGGCCAGCTTTATGTGACCCACGTGCGCAGCAACAGCGGCTTCACACAAGCTTTCGGATGCTTCCCACAAATCTAGGTGGTGTCGGCAGGGGGGTTCATAGGCTCCCGCGGTGCAGGATAAAACCGTCACCCACTGCCACCGGCATCCTCCATGTCCCGAAGGAAACCACTAGGCGAACCAGTATGGCAGGAAACACAGCTCTCACCCGGTGGGAATATCGAACTGCGTACCTCCCACCCAGACCCTTAGCCGGTTGATTATGGAGGCCAAGGGCTCCCCTTTGGAGGGAACCTCTTACACATCCCTTCTTTATGAGGTTTTATGCATATCTAGAAAGGTCACGACCTCCTAGACTTAGACCCTGGTCTACCGTGCTTCCACTAGGATTATAAACCTTCCCGCAAAGTATTAGTATCCTCGGAAAATATCATAGTCCCTATCTTGAATACTCAGCTTTCGCCTTTCTTGCAAGGATCACATTACATAGATTCCAAGGATCCCGATACTTCACTAGTTTGTCCATAATCCTAAGATCTGGAGCCTAGCCTAAGGTCAACGTGGAAAGGACTCCCACTACGATGACGCCTCATTCACAATTTAATGCCTGATGTCATAGTAGACCTCATCTCATTACAGGTTTCGATGCTGGCCAAATAGGGACATCCGACAACCTCCGTCGGACCTCAACCTAATGGTGGCATAACCAAATCGTGATGAGTTCATACTACCATCAAACGTCATCTAAAAATGGGTATCACACAGTGAAATCCTAACCTAACTTGGTCGCTAGGACCACGTGGGGAAAGGGCATCCCACTAGGGTTATCATACTTCTTATGGAGATATTAGTTAATTATCACTAAACAAATCTAACACTGCGTCTATCTCGGTGCATAGTACTTGGCTACCTGAACTACCACGAGGGCGGTTACCACCTTTCCTTTTAGCTAGCCACCGGATTCGCACGTGTTAGAAGCATTTAGAGACACCGATGAATCCATAAGCTTAGTACTAACCCTAAGCCTGATCTAGAGACAAACTCACAAGCAAGATAATCATATTATCATCGGGGTTCTCTAAATACAAAATAAAAAGAAACAACAGAAAAAACATCCAAACTGAATCAAGTCCAGGGTCCGACCCCTGAACCTGAATAGCACAGCCAAGATATCCCGCTCTTCCGTTCTGCACGATCTCTGACGACGATCCCCTTCATCGCCAACGTGCACGCTTTCGCCGAGTCTTTGCACTCCATGGTACCGCTTGCCCGAACCGTGGATGTAGCATCATCTCCTTCTTCCTGTGACCGAAAAACTAACACGCTCCGAGCAAGTGCTCGTTCATGTACAATTTCGCTAGAAAGAAAAGAAGATAATCCTAGAAACATGGCCAGGGAACCGAGGATGGTCAACCCCCACCCTCGCCCATCTAGAGCCTTACAATCCACAATAATAATCAATGCAAAATTAAATCCGGGGTCCGACCCCCGGATGCATGCAATCATAGATTACTATTTAGCACGGCACCTGCAAAAAGACAATACATAGCACAATCCAAATACATGATATACGCCGAACCCCGACGAAAACATATGCCATCATATATTCACATGATGTTTTCATGAATTCATGCATGAAACATACACCAAAGCGTGCTCTGATACCAATTATTGGAATTGGGTTCCGCTAATCAGAGTCGCAGCGGAAGCAAAAAGAAAGATCCAAAGATCATACGGTGTATGTTTCATTACAATTCGTGATACAAAACAATCTACATGCAAATCTATGATCTTAGCATATGTGCGGACACCCTAGAGGCATACTACGATCTACGGAAGACATGCATGCATCTACTTAGGTGTTTAGATTCATCATACCTTATGGATCTATGATCCGAGATTACGAAACGATGAAGAACCGCACTTGAATCGCAAGGGAAACTGTCGGATAGCACCTTGTCTTTTGCGAATTGAAGAATCCTCGAAATCCCGTCTCTGAGTGCAAGGATTTCAAGCCGACGGAGGAATCCGTTGCGAAGACGATGGCGAGTCTCGAGATTTTCTCCTCCTCTTTCTCCTTTCTTCCTTCTCCTTCCTTCCTCTTCCTTCTCCCTTCTTCTTCCTCTCTTTTCCTTGGTCGAAACCATAAAGGAGGAGACTAGGGGTCGGATTTTTGGAGGGGAGGGAGTAGAACCATTGGGCCGGCCCCTCCCCTCCCTATTTCCTTTATAGGGCCGGTCTCCCATGGCTCCAAGGAGCCTAGGGCCGGCCCCTAGGTGGATAGGGATGAAGGGGGGTCGGATAAAGGTCTCCCGGGTATCTATCGTGAAGCCCGGATGAAAACGCCCTTCACGAAAAGCGGAAAACTAAAAGTGAGACTGAGTGAGGTGCGCTACTCGGAATCGAGTTCTGTTAGCGCCTGTGAGCTCCTGGAATTATTCCGCTCAATCTAAGATCCATATTCAATATGTTCTGAGCCATATTTCAGTATTTACCAAAATACCCCTACGGCCCGTAACACATGTGAATTAGGTTCTTTGGCTCTGGGCTTGCGCTCTATCGCGCTACTTCGCATCCAACGTATCCAACTAGGTCGGGGAACAATTCCTATGCGCAACGACAGGGTGAAACCTTCAGGGTTCGGGATCTCTAGCTCCAACCGGATCCCTGATTAACTGTTCCGGTGACACACCGAAAGTTCCGTTAATCAGCCCTAATCTGATTAACCCGCGTAGCCACCCAGAGTGCAACGCGAGTTGAACTCTAATGATCCTAAACTTATGTTACTCCCTCGTAACCCTATTCTCTACTATACTCCGATAATCCTCAGTCCCTATTACTGGTGCCATGATACGACTCGGGCGGTGGGGAGCACCGTCAGATCCCGATCGATCATCTGACTAGGGTTTGATGACTTATCATCTATAACACCACATACCTTCAGGTGCTATGCCTAGCATCCGGAACATCGTCAGTCATACTGACAATCACCAGGCCTAGGTTAACTGTGTGGACAGATTGACTCATCAAAACGTACCCATCCAACACTGGATGTCGGATAACCTGTAGGGATTACATGTCACTCAAGCCCCAGTCGGGTAACCCAACGTACCGTGGTATTAGACTATGGAAGGCCCGCACATGTTGGCACATCAAAGCACCATACAACTGGTTGGCCCAGTGTACATGGTCCCTCAGGGTTAAGGATAGATTATCTATAGTACTAAGACGGTTTATGCACCAGTGTCTGAATCACTGAACTGTGCACCGTCTTGGTTCCTGTTCAATACGATCATCGTGCTTGGTCAGGTGAATGGGAATCCCACGTTCCCGTGGTGGAGACTTCACCACATCCTCTACCTGCCAACAGTTTGTTCTCGGTGAAGCGACCGGCATCACCTAAGCTGTGAACTAGTTCTAGATCTACACAGAACTGGTCCACTGGGTCTCCCAAGCATGGATCCTCCATGCGCCTCAGTGGCCTACTGTGTTCCTTAGGGTCCTTTTATTATATGAGAATTATCATATACCATAGTAGTATTCTAATTAAAGCAATAACCAAAGTCATCTTTATTAATGTTAATACCGAAAATCCACGCTAAGGACACAAGAGCTACAACAATTAGGCCCCTTAGCATTCACCTCGAACGACCTGCGAGAGATTCTAAGGCATCGAACCCCTAGGTTCTCATCTGCACGGCCTCAGGGGGGATGCTAAGGCATCAGGCCCTTTAGCCTTCATCTTGAACGACCTGTGGGGGATGCTAAGGCATCGGACCCCCAAGTTCTCATCTATACAGCCTCAGGGGGGATGCTAAGGCATAATGCCCCTTAGCCTTCAGCTCGAACGACCTGCGGGGGATGCTAAGCATCGGACCCCCAGGTTTTTATCTGCACGGCCTCAGGGGGGATACTAAGGCATCTGGCCCTTTAACCTTCGGTTTGCTTCATGCTTTAGGCGATTACGTTATCTTTGACCCTAGCTTCTTCACCTCAATGGTCTCATACCTTCATGTCGCGTCTCTTTTGTTCCCCGAGGAAGTGTTTTGTCCCGATGCGATGGTTCGGTTCTTGGGCCTTGTCGCTTTCTCCTACTAACTGGCTATTAGTAGACTTCAGATTGGGGTCATTTCTCATCATTGTGCAATGGTTGGGTCTTTTGAGATCTTCCATCTTCTTTGGATGCTGCTGCTTGCTGTCTACACCATCTTCGTCAGATGAGAGCATGTAATCGGGATGAGCCTGGCCCTCTGCCCTTGGCTGATCTCATAGGGCTCCTCGAATCTTTTGGCTTCCTCTTTCCAAAGCTCTGGAGAGCGAGGTGGCGATCGAGACTGGCGTTTCTAGGGAGGGGGAGGCATCAGGCTTAATCATTTTCCTTTTCTTCATCCATGCCGAACTAGTCTGGAGTTCATCGAAGGTGGAGGAGCTGATATAGGAGTCATCCGGGGAATCATCGGGGGTCTCTGGTGATGGGACTTTTCTCCTCTTCACTTGTATCCTTCGGTATAGAGGTGGAGAGCGCATGACTGACTGATCTCTGCCCTGATCTTTCTCTTCTTTCGGTTCGGATTCCAAACTTATTTAGGCCTCCTTTGTAAAGCCCCGATATTTTACGGATTAATTCAACCCGTATAATACTGGGGTGTTATGAATAAAACTTGATATAGATAAATTTCATCAAATATGGAAATTAACTGAGCCACTTCGTTCAATAACATAAGTGTTTGATATATTTCTTGAAAAATAAAAGCCTAAGGCTTAATTGCAACATCAACACTTCATATTTCTGCTCATGCATCCTCATAGTATGGTGTGTAGAGTGGATCTTCAATCCCCTCCGGTTCGTCCTCTATTCGTGCTTTCTATTCTCCTTGCCCTATAGGATCAGTCTCTGTAGGGTTCATAACACCTGTAGGGGGGTGAGTCTAATCCACTGACTCACCTATTAAACCTAGTTCATTCATGGTAAGATAAATGTACTGAAAACAATAGTTTACATAAATATGAATAGTAATTTAAAAGTCATTGATCATCCGATTCCCTTTTAGGCTCAAACCAGGGTAGAAATCACAATCATACCCGGGCAATTTTTGTCTGACACAAGGCTAGTCCCACACCTAGGTTTCTTTTTGGCCTCTGCCAGGGCTAGCCCCACACCCAGGTTACTTTTTGGCCTCAGCCAGGACTAGACCCACACCCAGGATACTTTTTGGCCTCAGCCGAGCTAGCCCCACACCCAGGATTATATTTTTGGCCCGCAGCCAGGGACAGTCCCACACCCAGGATTTATTTTTTAGGCCCGCAAGCCAGGGACAGCCCCACACCCAATTGAGATGATCAACACATCTTAAAAATTAACAAATCCATAACATACTACCATTATTTCAATGACAAACACTTCTCAAGAATTAACTAGGTTTAGTCCCCTACCTGAAGTATTGTAGAATCCTTCACCCGATGTAGATGACATAGTAAGCTCACGACCTGAAATATAGTGTTCTCTTTTGTTAGTATTATATTCCATTTCCCAAGGATCAGATGGAATCAAATTCCAATATGGATTCCTTAGGTTTTTAAACTAATTTATTTAATGCATTTTATCTTATAGGGGTATTTTGGTCATTTCTAAAATACTTTGAATTTATACCCATTTTGTAAAGTTTTTCATTCCAAAATCGTGGCCACAGACAGAACTCAATTCAGAGTTCGTTTGTTCCCGGTATGTCCAAAATAACCGGTAATGACGGAATTTAAATAGGTGGTCTGCCTTTAGTAAAAAGGTCAGGTTGCTCTCAGCAATAGCTGTGCAGTTTAACGAAGGCAGAGTCATTTTATCATAGTTTGTTATTAGGCTTCGGGCCACGGTGTTTAATAGGTTGAAGGGCTTCGGCTCAGAGGCTTAATGGGTTAATGGGCTTAGGCCCAGAGGCTGAATGGTTAATGGGTTTCGGCCCAAAAGCTTAAGAGTTTTATTGGACTTGGGCCCAGAAATTTAAAACAAACTATATTTGTGGCCTACCAGGTTTAGAGGTTTTATAATATCAGTGGTTCATAATCATAACCACAATCATGTGGTCGCAGATGGAATTCGATTCCGAGTTGAGATAAAAAGACTATAACCATTTTACCTTAGGGGTAAAATGGTAAATATACTTTTTAATTGTCGGTTCTTGTATTTTATGATCTCAGTAGGTGTATTTTATCATTACGAGTCCAAGGTTCCTGACGGGGCTCAATTCAGAGTCCGTATGAGTAAGATAGGGTCAATACAGTTTACCTTGATAATCTATATATTTAATGTTAGGTGATTCTTAACAAAAATCATAAAATGTTCTACTGGTTAGAGTGAGCCTTTTTAGGTTGTTGTTTAGAGAGGTCATGGGTTCTAATATGAAGTCTAGCCTTTTTGCACCAATATTTTATAACGGGTTAAAACCCGAATTAAATGGGTTTAAATTCCATACCCGACCCGACAACCCGGGGTGGCCGGAGGCGGCGGCGGCCGGAGGTGGCGGTGGTCGGCGGTGGCCGGAGGTGGTGCCGGCGGCCGGAAGTGGTGGCGACCGGTGGCCGGTCGTGGTGATGGCCGACGGTGGTGGCCGGTGGTGGTGGCGGTCGGCGGAGGTGGTGACCGGAGGTGGTGCTCGAAGGTGGTGGCACGGATACCGAGATGGGCTTGGGTGAAGAACTCTTGTTGAGGGGGGGCGGTTTATATAGGTCTTTCGGGAATACAAAAAGTTCTAAGGTCTTAATTGCAAAATGGCCATTTACTGCTTCAGTTGTGCGACTGCACCCGTTCGATCAGAAACGAAGGGTCGTCGGTTACTGTTACAGCTGCGCGATTGTTCCCGTCCGATCGGAAACGAAGGGTCGACGGTTGAGATGTCTTTTGGTCTCCCCCTCTTTACTATAAGATTTATTTTCCTAGTGTTTAGTTAAAAAAACATTAACGGTCTTCTGGTTAGAGGAAAAAGTATAAATTCTATTATATGGGTCCCTGGTTCGAATCCTTCCATTAGCTATATATAAATATATATTTTTCTTTAGATTTTTAAATACTCTAAATGAGTTCAAAACGCAAAAGTTTGTACAGGTTTTTTGATCGTTTCGACAAGACGGACGCAATGGCGTAGTCCGATTTTTATTTTAAATTTTGTATCAAAAATTATTATTATATAGTTTTAAATTATATTAAATCATTAATATTTTTGGGATGTTACATCCTTCTCTCGGTGTAGCAAAAGGCAAGGTGGAGGAACAAGGTTTGCAGGGAGGGTGGGTAGCGTGGACTGCGGGTTCCGATTCCGTCCCTCCTGCTTCCATCGCCTTCATGCTGAGCTGGAGCTGAAAGGTCTCAAACCGGTGTGCTGTGTCTGAGAGAGAGCAGCCCCTTTTGCTCTCACACTCTGCCTCTTCTAGGTGCGGAGTAGATTTCTTCTATGGTGGGTTCTTCCGCTAGGGCAAGAAGAGTTCTCTTTTCTTCCTCCTCAGTATAAGACCTCCTAGCACTGAGGCGGTGGAGACTTTTACGACCATTAAGCTTGACGTGCTTGGGCGACGAGTTCTTTGCGATACATGCAGTGAAACAGGCCTTGAGTGTTTCAAATGTAATCTTTTTGTGAGAATGGTGTACCTTGCTTCTATGTGCATCTTTGAATAAAGTTATTTCTTGTATCCCGTCTTATACAATCTTCCTTACTTGTCTGGGTTTGATCTTCACTTCAGCATTGCAGAGCCAAAACTTTAAGCCTGGTCCTGGCCACTTCAACTGATGCCCCGCTGAGACTTCAATCTCCTTCATCTCTATTAGGTCATTGTGTCGAGGAGGGTTCAGACTTACCACGCCTCAATAGCTTTGCCGGTTACTAGGTTAAGGCCTAGGTTTCGTTGTCCATCATGGCATCACCGATGGGGAGCCGCAGCTCGAACCATCATGTCTCGATTGTTTGCACCGAGCTAAGGCTCGAGTTTATCATCATCATCAGGTCTAGCACCGAAGGGGAACCGCAGTTCAGACCCCTTTTGCCTCGACCATTGGTACCAAGCTAAGGCTCGGGTTTATCATCATCATCAAGTCTATCACCGAAGGGGAACCACAGTTCAGACTCCTCATGCCTCGACCATTGGTACCGAGCTAAGGCTCGGGTTTATTATCATCATCAAGTCTATCACCGAAGGGGAACCATAGTTCAGGCCCCTCATGCCTCGACCATTGGTACTGAGCTAAGGCTCGGTTTTATCATCATCATTATCAGGTCTATCACCGAAGGGGAACCACAGTTTAGACCCCTCATGCCTCGATAATTGGTACCGAGCTAAGGCTCGAGTTTATCATCATCATTAAGTCTATCACCGAAGGGGAACCGTACTTTAGACCCCTCATGCCTCGACCATTGGTACCGAGCTAAGGGTCGATTTTATTATCATCATCAAGTCTATCATCAAAGGGGAACCGCAGCTTAGACCCTAATGCCTCAACCTTTCCAACTTCTTTACCGACCTATCATCGCGAGGAGCCGTAACTCAGATTCGTCATGCCTCGAACATTTTCGTTTATCACTGGTGAGGAGTCACAACTTAGCACTCTCCATACCTCGACTGATTTGTCAGGTACCAAGCTAAGGCTTTGGGTTTTTCATCAGCTCTATCACCGGTGAGGAACAATTGTTCAGACTCACCATGCCTCGACCGTTTTCATCGGTTGCCGAGTTGTATTACTCTCAGGCTTACAGCAAGCACCCTACTAAAGGGGAACTTGATCTATGGCTTTAGCAGAAGAGATTCGATTGCTGACGAACCAACCGGACCCTAATTCTTACGCACCATAGGGTTTCCGGGTGACAACTCGACCTTCAACTCTAAGAAGGGGAGCATGGTGTCTCTCTCATCGTGGAGAGACTGACCCCCTTGATGAGAGTGGAGGATTTTCCATGCGGCGGGTAACAACCTGACTTGAGTCACAATCAAAAACTGTCGATGCAGGAATTGTCATTCTTTTATTTCAATCATCCCAGACTTCTTCATTTCAAGGATAGCATTTATTTAGATTATTTGTGTTCCATGGATGAAGAAGATAGTGACCTTCCGTGGTCTTCAAGTAGTAAGCTCCTCCGGAAATGGTTTGATTGATGATGTAGGGGCTCTCCCATCTTGCTTCGAGTTTTCCATATGCTAGTTTCTTCATATAGGGGGTCATTTGTTGCTAAACGAGGTCGTCTTTCTGAAATACTCTAGCTTCTGTCTTCTTATTGTAGGCCTGTTTCAACTGCTGGACGTAGTTGGCCAAGTTAGCAGCAGCTCGATCTCTTCTTTTGTCCAGTAGGTCTAGGCTGCTCGCCATCCATTCATCGTTCATCCCTGAACTGACGGCTCTAGATCGGATTGTTGGGTAGATCACCTCCGTCGGAATTGCTGCTTCTGCTCCGAAGGCAAGGGAGAAGGGTGACTCTTGAGTGGGCCACCGAGGTGTCGTCCTATAGGCCCAGAGTACGTCATTCAAGGCTTCATCCCAGAGCCCCTTTCTTCCATCGAGCATTTTCTTCATGTTTGCGATGATAGTTTTGTTCATCGCCTCTGCTTGACCGTTTGCTTGCGGGTAGTAAGGCGAAAAGAACTGGATCTCTATGCCGTAGTGTCTGCAGTAGCCCTTTATTCGAGCCGAAGAGAACTGGGGCCCATTGTCCATGATCAAGGTTTTGGGCACCCTGAACCTGTTGATGATGTTGTTCCAAAGGAAGTGCTCTACGTCAACTTCTTCTACTGTTGCCAGAGGGACGACCTCCACCCACTTCGTGAAGTAGTCTGTTGTAAGTAGCAGGAACCTCTTCTGTTGGGAGTGGCTGGTAGAGGCTCGACTATGTCTAGCCCAATTACTGGAAGGGCCAAGGAACATAATGGCTCAAGTGCTCTTCGGTGGGCTGGCGGAAGAGTGGCATGTGCTTCTGGCACTGCTAGCATTTTCGACTGAAGCTGATGGCATCGGCCTCAAGAGTAGGCCAATAGTAGCCCGCTCGATTGACTTTGTGTGCCAGTGATTTTCCTCCTGAGTGATTGCCACATTCTCCTTCATATATCATCGACAGGATCTCGTGGGCCTCTTCTGATCCCACACACCTCAGGAGGGGTCCCTTGCTTGATCTCCGGTAGAGCACCCCCGCCGTGATCTGGAACTTTTATGATCTTCGCTTCACCTTCTACGTCTCGAGATGGTCTGCCGGAAGCTGTCCTGTGGTGAGGTAGGCCCGAATCGGGCTGGTCCAATCAGGGGGCGATACCGGGTGAGGCCCTGAGTCTGGCAACCCCACTGGTGCAACATCGATTATCATCACGTCGAGCTCGGTGGATGGGCTCTGCTTGACCTGCACCGTGAGGTGATATGGCTCTATCCTGCCGAGAGCTGATGCAGTGTTTGCTAATGCATTGGCTACTTTGTTTTCTGATCGGGGGAGGTGGGCGATGGTTGCCCTCGAGAATCCACCAAGTTTCTTCTTCGCCAGAGATAGGTAGGCCGCCATGCGAGGTTCGTGGGTGCCGTAGACATCGTTGATCTGGTTCACCATGACCTGGGAGTCACTGAACAACGTCAGTTCACTAACTCCCAAGTCCTCAGCTGCTTCGATTCCAGCAATCAAAGCCTTGTACTCCACTTTGTTGTTCGTCGTTGGGAAGTCTAGGCATGTCGACTTATGAATCACGACATTCTCTGGGAAGAGTATCACGACCCCGATCCCCGCACCTAGGCTATTTGCTGAGTTGTCGACGAAAATCCTCCACTCGCCCGATGAGGCCCATTCACTGGGTCCCACATCTAGCTCTTCCACTCACTAGGGGTCTTCTCGGTACATCATCTCTTGAGCATCCTCCTCTACAAGAAAGTCACTAAGGAAATCGACCAAAACTTGGCCCTTGATGGCCACTCAAGGCTCATACCGGATGCAGTATTGGAGCAGCTCGGTTGCCCATCTTCCCAACCTTCCAGCTCGGTCGGCTTCCTTCAGAGCTTGTTTCAACAGATACTCCGCTATCACCCAGAAGTGGTGAGAGATAAAGTACAGATGAAGCTTCTGCGTCACGTGGACCAAGGCATTGGCCACTTTTTCTATCCTCGTATAACAGGTTTTCGCGTCGTTCATCGTTCGGTTGATGGCATAGACGGGCTTCTCGACCTAGACATCGACCCGGACTTTTACTGCATTGATAGCCACCATGGTCGCTGCCAGGTACAATCTGAGCTCCTCTCCCGACCTTGATTGCGATAAGACCAAAGACTTACTCAGAATTGACTTTCTCTTGTGGAATGTCGGTTCCTTCTCGTCGTCCCAACTGTAACTTGACCCTTTGCACAGAGCGTCGAATAGTGGGATACAGACATCCGAGAGCTTGGAGATGAAGCGCTGCAGTGCCACAACCTACTCGTTGAACGACTAGATCTCTGTTATCATTCATGGGGGAGGCATAGAGAGTAGAGCTTTGATCTGATCCGGGTTTGCTTCGATCCCCCTATGTGTCACCAGGAATCCCAAGAACTTCCCCGAGGAGACCCCAAATGCGCAATTCGCCGAGTTTAGATTCAGGTTGAATCTTCGGAGGATTGCAAACACTTCTGCAAGATCTTCGATATGTCCCGGCCTGCTTTGGCTCTTCACTACCATGTCGTCGACGTATACCTCGACTGTTCGGCCGATCTGGGCTGCGAACATCTTGGTTACCAATCGTTGGTACGTCGCTCGATCTGATATTCTTCAGTCCGAATGGCATCACCTTGTAGCAGAAGGTTCCTTGATCAGTGATGAACGTCGTCTTCTCCTGGTCATCAAGGTGCATGGGTACTTGGTTGTACCCTGAGTACCCATCCATGAACAACAGCATCTGCGCCCCCATCGTGGAATTATCTAACGTGTCAATCTAGGGTAGCGGGAAGGAATCTTTGGGGCATGCCTTGTTCATATTTGTGAAGTCAACGCAGACTCGCACCTTTTCATTCTTCTTCAGTACAGCAACGATGTTGGTGAGCCTGTCCGGGTATTCGACCTCCCGAATAAAACTGGACTGGAGCAGTCTGTTGACCTCCTCGTTCACAGCCTCCCTCTTTCGATCAGAGATATGCCGCTTCTTCTGCTTGACAAGGATTGTGTCTGCCCGGACATTCAGCTAGTGGTATGCGACCTTTGGGTCGACTCCCGTCATGTTGGCGTGGCTCCAGGTGAACACATCGCGGTTTGACTGGAGGAACTGCAGCATCGGTGCCTTCTCTTCAGAGAACAGAGCACTCCCCACATAAGTTCGATGCGGGGGGTTCCCTATTCCTAGCTCAACTTCGTCAAGCGGTTCAATCGAGGGTGACCCTATCCATTCATCCATGCTCTCTTGCGCAAGGGCAAGGTCATCTTGTGGTTGCTACCCCCTCCGGTAGCCTGGCTCTGCGGAAGACCCACAAACACTTATAACCTCAATCTGCGCGCGGGCCACTGCATGTTGGTCTCCCCTGATGCAGAGTACCTTTCCTCCGGTATAGAACTTCATGCATTGATGTTTGGTGGATATGATGGCATCCACATCGTTCAGCCATGGTCGTCCCAAGACCACATTATAGGGTGACTCCGCGTCGACCATGATGAACCGGACCTGTCGTGCCGCAGGTCTAGCGACCACCGTCAGGGTGATCTCTCCAGCTACCTTCACAGTTTCTCTGGTGAAGCCATATAGCATGGTGCTTGAAGACTCCAACTGCTCACGAGTAAAGCCGAGCTAGTGGAAAGCTCGGAGATATATCACCTCTACGGAGCTTCCCGTGTCCACGAGACATCGGTGGATGTTCCATCTTCCAATCATCAGCTGGATTACACCCCCGTTATGAGGGAGCTCACTCCCTGGAGGTCGTTTTTATTGAAGGTTAGGCCCTCCAGGTCATCCAGCACTCCATCCTCCTAGGGTGCATGGACGATAATGTTCACCGTTTGGATTCAGAGGACCTCCTTCGCTCTCTTCTGTATGGAATTCACAGAGGGGGCCACCCCGGCCTGCATCCGTGAATCATGTTCAGCTGTGGAGCAGCTCGCGGATCCAGTCGCTCAGGCAACGGCGGTTGCATAGCTCCTCTGATGCGGGGGGGGGGGGGGGGGGGGGAGGAGGTAGGCGTTCTTCAGTAGCTCGTCCGGCGGGATCGGGTTGCGCTATAAACTCCTTGGCGTACCCCCTGTCAATGAGGTCCTCCAGCTCATGCATCAGGGCCCGACATCGGCGTGTGTCGTGGCCCCAACCTTGGTGCTGGCCAACGTACATACCTCTCATTCCGAATTCACCGCAGGACCTCATTCGGAGGGTGCGTGAGGACAGTAAACTTTTTGTTCCTCCTGTCTGTCAGTCCCGAGCGTCCCGAAAACTTGCACTTGGCGCCTTGGCTTGTTGACTCATCGCGGTCAGCCGCCATCTTGATCTCATGCTACTGCGGTGCGGCTGCCTTCATCACCCGGGTGTCTTCCTCCGTTCGGATGTAGCGCTCCGTTCGGCTGTATAGCTCACCCGTGCTCAGAGCGAGCGAGCTTTTTAACCAGGGAGTTCCGAAAGGCATGGCCAGGTCTCAGCCCACTTCGAAACACCATAGCCATTGTCGCACCCTGGCCGGTTAGATCGTCGATGGCCAGGACCTCTGTTTTAAAGCTGAGGGTGAAGTCCTTCAGGGACTCGCACAGTGTCATCAAAAGGTTGAACAGGGAGTCAATCCCTTTAGGCTGCCTCTGGTTACACCCATATTGGTCTAGGAACTGGTGCGCTAGGTCAGTGTAGTTGTCAATGCTGCTGACGGGTAGCCGAGAATACCATTCCAGTGTGGGTCCTTTGAGACTCCGCTGGAACATCTAGCATAACTCGTCCATCGAGTCATACAGATTCATCTGGTTCTTGTACTCTAGCAGGTGAGTACATGGATCACGACCCGTCTAACCTCTAGGGGAAATGGGTTGCATGTACCCGTCGAACCCGGTGCCCAAGGCGCTGGACTACCAAATTGATCAAATCTTCCTGCCGCAAACGTATGTGCTCCTCTGGTAGAGGTGTTGGCGTTGGGCGCCGAGGAGCGCGGGCAGGGATCACCAGATGATGGGCCGGCCCTACCGCACTATTCCCCTGGCATCGAGGATGTCGATGACCCTGTTGGAGGATGAGGATTCTCCGGATGGTGCTGCGCCGGCCTGGCCTTCGAGGCTAGCACGAACCACCGATGCGGTCTTATGGCCGAGACGGTCCCAAAAGTTGGGATGTGACTCGCTGCGCTCTGGCTTGGGTGCTTGGGGAATGGCGACTCGCCCCGCCAAGCCCCGAAGAATATCTTTGATTGCTTTGTTATCATGGACGCTCAGAGGGTGCCCCTAGGGGTTCCTTTCCGGCGCGTGGTGACGCCAGGACGTCCTTTCCTGGGACCGGCTCCTCGTCGTCGCCCTGGATCACCCTCGAGCTTCTTCGAGGTGATCCCGGACATCCGTTCGCCGGTTGGCATGGTTCTCTGCCACCAATCCTTCTATCATCTGAAACAGCTTCTCTTGGTTGGCTAAGAGAGTTTATAGCAGTTGTTGCGAGGGAAGGAGGTTAGGAGGATTCTGATCCTCCGAATTCAGGCGAGCTCCTCCGTCGACGTGGGAGGAGGGTACTTGAACAATCGACTTATCCTTGCCCTAGCGAGTCGTCACCATCGTCGTAGCTAGTTGGGGAAGAAGTCGAAGAGAGATCCCATAGACAGCGCCAAAGAATATGGAGGAAAAAACCCGCCGGCCACACCCAATCATCAGATGGAGCTAAACGCCCTCCACCGCCTTCCCGCAATACCTGCAAAACGACTGAGGCTCACCTCCAAGCCAAGGCCCTTCCGATGCTCAAGTCAGAGAAGGGAGAGATATATAGTGTGGTAGTGGGTACATAAGCGAATTGCCTCTCTTAGGTTTCAATTCCCTTGAGTTAGGATTGCTTATTGCTTCTCAAGAGTTAGAATTGCTTACCTGCCCATGAAGGGGCGGGGTTTCTTTTGTAGGCATCTTCATACATGTGTGTAATTACTACGATCTATCCTTCGATGATCTCGGGTATGTTACGGCGGATCCCCTCCGATCGGACGATATTCAAATCTTCCTTCTATGCTCCTATGGATCGTGGGTGTTATACCTCATCACGGGCAACCCACGACCCCGACGGGTGAGATTTTCTCGGGATCACTCAACCTGGCATATATCCCGGCCTTTACGGTGTCTTTCATCTTTCCTTACTTGATGGCGGTTCTTCAGAGCTGATCTGGTCAGGCTAGCTGTGTGGTCGTGTAGTCAAGCTAGTGCCACGACCTACCCTGCTCCTCCCCAGACCTGGCTCCCGTCGAGGAGCTCGGGTTCCTCTTATCTCCTCCCTGAGCTCAATCTTCTGCTAACAGTAGGGATGGCAACGGTGCGGTTTAAAACCGAGAACCGTGAAAAATCACACCGCATGGTGCGGTTTTGGTTTGCCAAAATATAAAACCGTCGCGGTGCGGTGCGGTTTCGATTTGGGTTTGCGATTTCGGTGTTACGGTGCGGTTTTAATTTTGCCAAAAACCGCAAAAAAACACACTGTTTAGACTATTATAATGTTAAACCGTGATGCACCGCACCACATGGTGCGGTTTCGGTTTTACATATGGTACACCGTTGCGGTGCGGTTTCGGTGTGGCGGTTCGGTGTTGCAGTGTGGTTTTGGTTTTGCCCAAACCGCACCGTTGCTATCCCTAGCTAACAGAGCAGCTCGTGGGCCCGGGTCTGGTAGACTTGGGTCGGGTTCATGCCAACGGGTCCCACGGATCTCCACGCTAGACCAGACTGGGTGGTCCAGCGGTACACGTGTCATCATTTGGTGGGCGTGGCAGAAAACCCCTTCTACACTCGCTGCTATGATGATAAAATTTGCTTGGATTAGTCACGGGGGTCAGACCCCGGGCTTGCTTAGTAGTATAATTTTTCATAGCATATCATAACTAGTTGATTTAATTTAGTTTATCCCCGATTGAGATCAGGATTTGTGTTTTGTGTGTTCTCATTGTAGCTTGTAAGATAATCTATAGATCAGACTTTGGGTTAATATATTTTTTTAGGATAATTAATGTCTTTAAAATTTTCTGACATGTGCGGATCCGGTGGCTTTCTAAAAGGAAAGGTGATAACTGCCCTCGTGGTAGTTCAGGTAGCCGAGTACTGTGCACCATGGATAGACACAGTGTTAGATTTTTTAGGAGATAACTAATGACTCCATAGAGAGTATGTAAACTCTAGTGGGATGCCTTTTTTCCCACATGATCTCAGTGATCAAGTTAGGTTAGGATTCCATTAGTGACACCCATTGTATAGTTGGTATTTTATGGTAGTATGAACCCATCACATTCGGTTATACCATCATTGGGTTGAGGTCCGGCGGAGGTTGTCGAATGTTCCTAATTGGTCATCATCGAAACCACTAATGAGATACAGATCTATTATGACATCAGGCATCAAATTTTAAACGAAGCATCATTGATAGTTGGAGTTATTTCCATGTTAACCTTAGGCTAGGCTCCAGATTTTAGGGTTGTAAGCAGATTGTTGAAGTATCGGGATCCTTGGAAGCTATGTAATGTGATCTTTGTAAGAAAGGCAAAAGCCAAGTATTCAAGGTAGGGACTATGATAGTTTTCCAAGACTACTAACACTTCGCAGAAAAGTTTGTAATCCTAGTGGGAGTGTTGTATGACCAGGGTCTAGGTCTAGGAGGTAGTGAACCAATTAGATTTAATTAAAACATTATAAATAATAAGAGATATGTAAGAGGTTCCCTCCAAAGGGAAACCCTTGGCTTCCACAATCAATCGGCTAAGGGTCTGGATGGGAGGTGCACAGTTTGATATTCCCACCAGGTGAGAGCTATGTTTCCTTCCATGCTAGTTCGCCTAGTGGTTTCCTTCTGGACATGGAGGACACATGTGCCAGTGGATAACAGCTTTTACTTGCACCGCAGGAGCTTATGAACTCTCGTGCCGACACCATCTAGATTTGTGAAAAGCATCCGGAAGCTTGTGTGTAGCCGTCGTTACTGCGCATGGTGGGTTACATGAAGCTGGCTAAAAGGAGACTGAGAGGTCTATCAATTCATCCCATGCAATCATAATAAAGAATGGCTTATAGACACCCCATTGGCAGAAACGGTTGCATGCTCTCACCGAGATGTTGTCTCTAATTCAAGGTCGATAGTCTTAGTGTTCGAGCCTAGGGAATTTACATTCCATGATATCTGCACTTGAGGTGGTGTAAATTTCACGGCAAGAGCAATTTACCTGTTTTAAAAATCCATAAAACATGTGTTTAGTTTTCTGATATTAATCAATTGTGTTTTTAGAAAAATGACCTAACAAGTCCCTCAAGTCCTCCATCTTGTATGAGACATAATAACCAATCCTTAAACTATGTTAGAAGGAAGTAAGAAAACCTTATAGTCCTAAGGGTAGGCGTAGGCTGCTATGAATAAACCGGAGTCGGACTAGTTAAGGACCCGATATGATTAAGGCTAAGGCTCAGAGCCTAGGATGGACTAACATAAGTCTGATGAGACATACTAGAGATATTCTTCTAGTAGATCATTCTTCATAAAGATGTCGAGTTTATAGCTTAGAATAAGACTGACAGAAGTCTGATGAGACATACAAGAGATAACTAATGCTTACGCATGGGTGTCTATCTGTAGACCGTCCTTCAGAAATATTTTTTAAGTCTATGGATCATGTGAAAGATATAATGCTCAACACAAGAGAAGTATTCAAGGGTCAGGTAACTTATTATTTGACCACATGGAACATTCTAATGCCAAGATAGTAGTGGGACATTCAGTAAGGGATCGTATGCTGAAATTGTTTGCCTATGGGGGGGGAGGAGGATTACGACTGTCGTACAGTTCCCCTCCAATAGTCGATGGAAGGTGTTGACCTTTGAGATGTGGCACGTTGTGGAGCACTGAGCTATTGTATGCTGAGATGTCACACTAACACTGTAGAGTAGAGAGAGAGAGCTAGAGAGAGAGAGAGTTGACACATGATATGGTGACAAAGTTTGGCCAAAGCCTAGGTCTCCGTACGGTAAGTCACAACCTTCGAATGTACTATCTCTGAAAAAGTAGAGATACTCTCGACAGGCTGAGGAGTGCTTATACAAGTAACAGAGGGTATAGTAGGCTTGATTAGAGTCTGAATGCCAGAAGGCTCTGGGAGCTCTGGAAAACAAAAAGTGGAGTAGAGAATAATGAATTCTGGTCTGGATCTCCCATTATGAAATATTTGTCGGGTCTACTATTTCTAGAGGTTTGGGACTATCATGGGTTTTGGTAAATACCCGGGGGGATTTACCAAATCTCAGATATTATATATGGGCCCCAGGCAGAGCTGCAGGTCTCGCTGTCGTCTTCATAGGCCCCAAGTAGGGCTGTGGGTCCCATTATCATCTCCGTGGGCCCCAGGCAGGGCTGTGGGTCCCACTATCGTCTTCGTGGGCACCAGGCAGGGCTACGGGTCCCCCTATCGGGCGTTAGCCAGATTTTGCACCCACAGTTACCCCTCCCAGCTAGGCAGGTTCTAACCTAGTTGGCTGAGACTCTATGGTGCAAAATTGCTTTGTCAATATCGAGGTGGCTTGACGAGTGTTTGGAAAGAATCTGTCGACCCTCTGCCAAGGGCCAACTAAAGTTTTGTCTGTTGACCCACTGTCTGGGGCCGACCAAAGTTCCATCCGTCGACCTGCTGTCATATCGCAAAGGAGAATCGGCCCAGGAAGCCCGATATGGTGTATTGGCCTTGGACTGTGATAGCGCTTAAGCGAGGGGGCTAGCAAGCCGGGGATGTATAGTGGTGCCCAAGGGTTCAGTGACCAGGCTATTTTAGAGTTCGAGCGGAGGTCTATGTAGGTTCACTGGAATGAGGAAGTTATTTTTGAGGTACAAGGGCAAAAGGAATCCGCCCTGGTTGCCTCCAACTGCGTATGCCGACCCCATGCCAAGGGTTGATCATTACGCCTACCGACCCTCTACCAAGGGCCGGCCAGAAGAGGAGTAGCCTCAAGCTGTTACTTCTTGAGTTGATGTTGTTGAAGATGATCACTCTCAAACTGGTGCTGGAGGCGATCGATCTCAGGCTTGGATGTCGATTTGTTGTTTAGCTTCTGTCTTTGATGTGAGGTCCACCATGAGCGAGCTTGAGCTAGATTGGTTTCAAATTCATAGCTGTTGATACCTAGGTAACTTTGACGCGTATTGAAGAGTCTACCGACCTCCTACCAAGGGCCGACCAGGAGTCGTCTGCCGACGGTTGATTGGAACAGAGGTTGCTTGAAGCTACGGCTGCTTTGGTTAACATAGCTGAAGACGATCACTCTAAAGCTGTTGCTAAAGGCGGTCTTTCTCCGGCTTGTATATCGATCTAATATTTCAGCTTCTATTTGCAATGATTCGATGAGCCGATCCTGGGAGAGGGTAGAAGTAAGACGGCCTGATTGCCCGTCGAGGGGGTTGAATTTGGTAAGTATCCCCGACTACGCCCGTCGACCCCCTGCCTATGGTAAGCTATTGCTCACGTCGACCCCCGACCAAGGGTCGATCAGGGGTATATCGGCCGACCCTCTGCCCAGGATTGACCGTAGTGTCCGCCGACCTCCTACCAAGGGTCGACCAAAGTTTCGTCGGCTGGCCCGTTGTCCTGGGCCAACCATAGTGCCTGCCGACCCCCTGCCAAGGGCCGACCAAAGTTTCATCGGCCGGCCGGTTGTCTTGGGCCAACCGTATTCCCTACCGATCCCCTGCCAAGGGCCGACTAAAGTTTCATCAACCGGTTCATTGTCCGAGGCCAACCGTAGTGCCTACCGACCCTCTGCCAAGGGCCGACCAAAGTTTCATCGGTCGGCCCATTGTTGGGGGCCAACTGTAGTGTCTGTCGACCCCATACCAAGGGCCAGTGGTCGAGCGAGAAGATTCGAGTGTAGAGGAGGATAGAGCTCTAGAGGTCGATGGGGAGTGTCGGCCTCCGAAGGCTGATAGGGGTATCGGCCTTGAGCCTGGACTGATCGGCCCCAGAGGGGTTTCCTGGGGCCGATAGGGGTATCGGCTTCGATCCTAAACTGATCGACCTCAGAGGGGCTCCCTGGGGCCGATAGGGGGTATCGGCCTTTGGAGGCCGATAGGGGTATCGGTCTTTGGAGGCCGATACCCATATCGGTCTCGAGTCTAAACTGATTGGCCCCAGAGGGGCTCCCTGGGGTCGATAGGGGTATTGGCCTCAAGTCTGGACTGATCGTCCCCAAAGAGCCCCTCTGGGGCCGATAGGGGGTATCGGCTTCTGGAGGTCGATATGCGTATCGGCCTCTAGAGACCGATAGGATGTCAGCGCCTTATCGGCCTCAAGATTTTGGTGATCGGTCTCAGAAAGGCCTTGTGGGTGCAAAAATTGTACCGAACCGGATCAGAGCGGCATGGGCCCGCGCAACGGCCCAAGTGAGTAAGCCCGCCCGGGTTCATGGGCCCACTCTACAAGGCTTGCAGATCAAGCCCTCCCCCTTATTGGGCCCGAACAACGGCCCAATAAGGGCCCAGCAAGGAGGCCCAGAACCAGTGCCACGTCATCAGCGCCATGTCATCACTGCCATATCGGGCACAGGCCTACGCTATAAAAGGACCCCCAAGGCATCCAGGAAGGAGGTTGGTCATTTGATCAGAGGAAGAGAGGATTCAAAGCCAGAGCTTACTTCTCTCCTTCGAGTTTTCTTTTCTTGTTGCTCCGTGCAACCCCCACTGTAAAAAGCTTCTCTCGGCCTGTCGAGAGAACGCTTCCAACCTTTATATTCAAATTATAGTGAAGATCAGGTGGCACCTCTCACTCGGAGACGTAGGTCGTAAGGCCGAACTCCGTCATCAATCCTTGTGTCATCGCTCTTTACTCTCTCTATCTATTCTCACATCTCTCTAACTCTACAAACAATCCAACTCAATCAAGGCTGTGGGGGCGGGATTCTCGATCAAGGCGGCTCGGAAATTTCCCCCCACAATCTTTGGCGCCGTCTGTGGGATATCGTTAGAGGTCTTACCCACACCTCTACCGACTCCTATTCAACTTGCGGTGACGAGCCACAAGTCCTTATCCAAATCAACATCAATGTCATCATCACGCCGACATCAACACGCTCGATGGTGAAGGCCAGCACTAACCCACCAAAGGCTGGTGCTAAACGAACAAACGATATGCTGATCGAAGAAGAACAAGAAGTCTCGGTTGCAACCAACCGAAGAAATGTTCGGGAACGACTGCGGCCGCAAGGCAGCCTTCCAGAAGGGCACAGCGATTGGCGAGACCCATCATCCCCGAGGCGTCGGTCCGGCAAAGAACATGCTATTCAAGGGAACGAGCCTCAGGCTACATATGAGATCTCGGCTGCTGACTTCCAGCTGTTAAATCTCATCAAGAAGAATGCGGCCCTCGAACAAGAGAGAGACTCCTTGAAGAAAGCAGCTGAGAGGGCGGGGGTTATGATCCTCAACTCTCCCGCTGCGACTGAAGGCCCACTGAAAACTCACCCAGCTGCGAGTCATCATCTTGAAGAATCATATGAGCCGCGGATCGAGAGGCGTCAGGTATCCACACAAGCACCAAGGCAAACGGTGTGGGATCGCCTCGATGTCGACGGTACACTAAGTTATCGCCGAGAAGGATCGCCTCAATCAACAAGGTCCACTGGACGTTCTATCCCTCCGCATATGAAAGCAACAAATGCCCGCGAGCTGCTCAATCGATTAAGGCATACCGCCGACATGGGACACCGTCATCAAGACCGTAGACAGCTAATCACCTCGGTGGGGCCACTGCATCCCCAAGTTCTAGTAACCCCATTTCCTATGGGTTGGCGAACACCGAGCCTGCCAAAGTTTAACTGCATCAAGGGAGACCCTGCTCTCCATATCCTAGCCTACAAGCAGGCCCTGACGCCGTATGAGTGTGAGAATCATATCCTTTGTCGTATGTTCGTGGGAAGTCTCGAGGGACCTGCCCTCGACTGGTACCACACGCTGCCTACCGGTACGGTGGCCACATTCAAAGAGTTGGCTGAACTTTTCATGGACCATTATCGGCTAAACTTAAAGCCAGAAAAGAAGCTGGATACACTCTACCGGCTGAAGATGGGCTTCGATGAGTCTCTAAGGAGCTTCACGATGAGGTTTCATAATGAGCACTCTGAGCTCACCGGTCGGTCCCATAATGAGGAGGCCATCATGCTGGCATTCCAGAATGCTATCCGGCCAGAGCTCCACGTCTACACCGACTTCATCCGGTACCCTCCCAGTACCTTAGAGGCAATGTTCAAGCGCGTACAGCGGGAGATAGAGGTGGAAGACAATCAGCAGGCCAGAAGACTACGCGAGCCCCGCGAGTATCGTGACTCCCGACATAAGAAAGATGATGAAGCTCCTAATGAAGCACGCTACAAGAAGTCTGCCCATGCTGCGTCCGACCAAAAGGCCCAGGCCAAAAGGTACAATGAAGATCCGAAAGCCCCTCCAGTAGAAAAGAGGCGAACTCCAAGGGAGCAAAGGGTGTTCACTGAGCTGAACACATCCATTGAAGACATCTTCGCCTACTTACAGAACGAGCCCTTTTGCAAGTGGCCACAGCCTCTCCCTCCAAATTCTGACCAGGTGGGAGATACAACAGCCTACTATGAGTTTCATCGCAGCCATGGCCACCCAACCTCTACATGTCGGAAGCTAAAGCATCACATCGAAGACCTGATCCAGGAAGGGCGGCTCGATGGCTACCTCGCTAACAAGGAACCAGGTCGAGAGAAGTAAAGACAGCTGCAGTGGAGAAAAAAAAAAGTCAATGTAATACATGGATGCATAATCGTAACGCCCGCTGGGCAACTTCTGGAAAAGTGTAACTGCAACTTCGTTATATCAATAAAGTGTCTTTTTTTCTCAAAATCAAATCTCTCGAAGTTCGATTCCGCCCATTCGAGTCAGAAGCTCGAAGGCAATTCGGCTACGCCCTCTCGAGGCTAAAGTCCGATAAAAGGCTCCTGGCAACCCAGGTCAACCAAAGACCTTCGATTCCGCCCGTTCAAGTCGGAAGCTCGAAGGCAATTCGGCTACGCCCTCTCGAGGCTAAAGTCCGATAAAAAGGCTCCTAGCAACCCAGGTCAACCAAAGACCTTCGATTCTGCCCGTTCAAGTTGGAAGCTCGAAGGCAATTCGGCTACGCCCTCTCGAGGCTAAAGTCCGATAAAAAGACTCCTGGCAACCCAGGTCAACCAAAGACCTTCGATTCCGCCCGTTCAAGTCGGAAGCTCGAAGGCAATTCGGCTACGCCCTCTCGAGGCTAAAGTCCGATAAAAAGGCTCCTGGCAACCCAGGTCAACCAAAGACCTTCGATTCTGCCCATTCAAGTCGGAAGCTCGAAGGCAATTCGGCTACGCCCTCTCGAGGCTAACGTCCGATAAAAGGCTCCTGGCAACCCAGGTCAACCAAAGACCTTCGATTCCGCCCGTTCAAGTCGGAAGCTTGAAGGCAATTCGGCTATGCCCTATCGAGGCTAAAGTCCGATAAAAAGGCTCCTGGCAACCCAGGTCAACCAAAGACCTTCGATTCCGCCCATTCAAGTCGGAAGCTCGAAGGCAATTCGGTTACGCCCACTCGAGGCTAAAGTCCGATAAAAAAAAAAAAGCTCCTGGTAACCAAAGTCAACCAAAGACCTTCGATTCTGCCCATTCAAGTCAGAAGCTCGAAGGCAACCCGGCTACGCCCTTTCAAGGCAAAAGTCCGATAAAAAGACTCCTGGCAACCCAGGTCAATCAAAGACCTTCGATTCCGCCCATTCAAGTCGGAAGCTCGAAGGCAATTCGGCTACGCCCTCTCGAGGCTAACGTCCGACAAAAAGGCTCCTGGCAACGCAGGTCAACCAAAGACCTTCGATTCCGCCCGTTCAAGTCGGAAGCTCGAAGGTAATTTGGCTACGCCCTCTCGAGGCTAAAGTCTGACAAAAAGGCTCCTGGCAACCCAGGTCAACCAAAGACCTTCGATTCCGCCCATTCAAGTCGGAAGCTCGAAGGCAATTCGGCTACGCCCTCTCGAGGCTAAAGTCCGATTAAAAGGCTCCTGGCAACCCAGGTCAACCAAAGACCTTCGACTCCGCCCGTTCAAGTCGGAAGCTCGAAGGCAATTCGGCTACGCCCTCTCGAGGCTAAAGTCCGATTAAAAGGCTTCTAGCAACCCAGGTCAACCAAAGACCTTCGACTCCGCCCGTTCAAGTCGGAAGCTCAAAGGCAATTCGGCTACGCCCTTTCAAGGTGAAAGTCAGATAAAAATGCTCCTGATAATCCAGGTCAAGCTAAACTATCAACTATACTTATCCGAGGCGAAGAGAATAAGTCCAAGGCAAACGTCGTCGCTTTGACATGCACCAAGTTCAAGGAGACATCCTTGACACTCGAAGACAAAGTCCGAGGCGACCAATGCCTCGGCACTATACAAGCCCGAGGCCCGGTCCTTGGCACTCGAAGACAAAGTCCGAGGCGACCAACGACTCGGCACTCTACAAGCCCAAGGCCCAGCCCTTGGTATTCGAAGACAAAGTCCGAGGCGACCAACGCCTCGGCACTCTACAAGCCCAAGGCCTAGCCCTTGGCACTTGAAGACAAAGTTCGAGGCGACCAACGCCTTAACACTCTACAAGCCCAAGGCCCAGCCCTTGGCATTTGAAGACAAAGTCCGAGACGTTGTCGCCGATGTATTGGCATTCGATCAAAAGTCCAAGCTTAGTCTTGTTACTCAGGTCCAAGCATCAGATTGTCACTGGCCATCACCTTTTTTTTTACGACTAACGGTTCCAAACCGGTCAAGGGGTGGTTGGTCTGACTCTGGCAGTGCGTGTCTCCATACTGGTGCAGTCGACGGTGGGTAACACGGGATAAAATGGTGCTTCCATGATCCTGGCCAAGTCAACACCCTCACGTGACCGTAGTACCTGGTGAATACAGTAACCAGGTGCGATAATATATTGGGTGAAGACCGGCTGGCCATCATGCGGCGTCATCCTAGATTATCTCTAAGAAACCCCCTCGAATATAGCACTGTCCCTCGCCGACATCCCTGCGCACCAGCGTTTTACCGAAAAAGTATCGGTTTCAAATGGGGCTGAAATTCGAAAAACACACTATTTTCAATACCGACACTTTTTGGCCTCTTCTAGCAGCCCCAATAATGGGGTGCCAACATCAGCACAAAAACCGAGTGGGGAAGGGGTGACGGCACACCATCAGCAGCACACCCCTCGGTTTCGTCAGAAAACCGAGAGGGGGTGTGTGTCGGCATCAACAAGCAACTCCCCCTCGGTTTCGTACAGTGGGGAGGGGGTGACGGCACACCATCAGCAGCACACCCCACGGTTTCGTCAGAAAACCGAGAGGGGGTGTGTGTCGGCATCAACAAGCAACCCCCCCTCGGTTTCGCATAAAAACCGAGGGGGGGAAGGGGTGACGGCACACCATCAGCAGCACACCCCTCGGTTTCGTTAGAAAACCGAGAGGGGGTGTGTGTCGGCATCAACAAGCAACCCCCCCTCGGTTTCGCACAAAAACCGAGTGGAGAGGGGGTGACGGCACACTATCAGCACACCCCTCGGTTTCGTTAGAAAACCGAGAGGGGGTGTGTGTCGGCATCAACAAGCAACCCTCCCTCGGTTTCGCACAAAAACCGAGTGGGAAGGGGGTGACGGCACACCATCAGCTCACCCCTCGGTTTCGTCAGAAAACCAAGAGGGGGTGTGTGTCGGCATCAACAAGCAACCCTCCCTCGGTTTCGCACAAAAACTGAGTGAGGAGGGGGTGACGGCACACCATCAGCACACCCCTCGGTTTTGTCAGAAAACCAAGAGGGGGTGTGTGTCGGCATCAACAAGCAGCCCCCCCTCGGTTTCGCACAAAAACCGAGTGGGGAAGGGGTGACGGCACACCATCAGCAGCACACCCCTCGGTTTCGTCAGAAAACCGAGAGGGGGTGTGTGTCGGCATCAACAAGCAACTCCCCCTTGGTTTCGCACAAAAACCGAGTGGGGAGGGGGGTGACGGCACACCATCAGTATCACACCCATCGGTTTCGTCAGAAAACTAAGAGGGGGTGTGTGTCAGCATCAACAAGCAGCCCCCCCTCGATTTCGCACAAAAGCCTAGTAGGGAGGGGGTGATGGCACACCGTCAGCAGCACACCCCTTAGTTTCGTCAGAAAACTGAGAGGGGTGTGTGTCGGTATCAACAAGTAGCCCCCCCTCGGTTTCGCACAAAAACCGAGTGGGAAGGGGGTGACAACACACTATCAACAACCACCCCTTGGTTTCGTCAGAAAACCGAGAGGGGGGGTGCTCGGCGTCATCCGCAGCCCATCCCTCGGTTTCATCAGAAAACCGAAAGAGGGATGCGATGACATCAACAACAAGCCACCCCTCGGTTTTGTTAGAAAACCGAGAGGGAGAGATCGACATCACCAACATATGATGAGCGTTGTCAAAAAAAAAAAAATCCCCTTTCTCATCAGGGGTGAGCACGCGGTAACCATCGCGTTATCACTGGGGCCCGACTGCAGTCCCTAGTGAACACAGTAACTAGGTGCAGTTGGGTGTCGGACAGAACGGATGAGTTACCGCGTGCCGAGACATCTTTAAGACACTAGCCTAAAATCCGGCTGGCACGTTCTTAAGAGTCATCTCTCTATAAAGGTGAATACCGGAAAAGTTACTCGTCAAGGCGCACAATGTTTCACGTCCACTTTGACCGTATTTTCGGTGCCTACACAACGGCACCTTATACGCATTCATCCGACATGCGTATGAAAAGTTATGACTGTCAGAAGGTTTCAAGGTCTTTTCTTCGAAGACATGCATTGGAAGTATTACACGCAAAGATGCCTGACACCTTACGTCCACTTTAACCAGTTTTTCAGCGCCGACGCAAAGGCATATTATACGCATTGATCCGGCACACGTATGAAAAACTATGTCGGTCGAAAGTTTTCGAGTTCATTTTCTTCGAAGACTAGCATCAGAATAATTACACGGTAATGACGGCACACCTCACATCGCGCAGCCGACCCGGACGGAGAGGGGAGGGGTTTGACTCCCCCGCATGCTCCCCAGCCTTGTTGCACAACGAACCCAACGCAGAGAAGAGGGGAGGGGTCTACCCCCCGGTGTGCGCCTCCCATCGTGCTGAGGAGAAAAAGGGCGAGACCCGAACCCCCGCGTGGCCTTTACCATGGCTTCAGCACCATCCGGGGGGAGGGGGGTCGGACGAACCCTCCCGAACGCCTCTATCTTCCTCAGATCTGGTAGGCAGCTAACCTCTCTCCCTCAGATCTGATTGGCATCCAACCTCTCTACATCAGATCCGATCGGTAGCAATCACCTCAAAACTGATCGGTTTCAACTCAATGGAGCTACGGTCTTCCGATTGACACGGGTTTCATGCACCCTGAAAACTGATCAACCAACCAACCCGGCCTCAAAACCGATACCTCTTGAGTCTCCAACCCCCCCTACGTGCTCATCCACCTAGCGACGACGAACCCCACATGTGTTCCCTCGTTACGCGCAGCAACGAAGAGGAGGTGGAGGGGGGAGATCAGACTCCCATTCCCCCCACACGGGCTCTTCCACCCGGCAATGAAGACCCACGTGTGCTCCTCCACCCAGTCCCGGTCAAGACAACGGAGAAAGAAGGGGGGGGGGGGGGGGGGGCGACCACCCCGCGTGCTCACCTCGTCGTGTGGCCGACCCGGATCCCATGTGCTAACCTCGTCATGCAGCCCTCTCGCGCAGCCGGCTCGTGTGCTCCCCTCGTCGCGCTGCAGACCCGGCCGGGGCCCGCGCCCGAAGCCGCCGACCACCACCTCCGCTGCACCACAACCGCCTCCGCTCCGTCTGCCGCTGGACCTCGGCCTGCAGCCGCCTGCGCCCACACGGGCTACCACCGGCGCCCGCTGCGACTCGGCCGCTTTCGCGCACCCACTGCAACCCAGCCTCGACCTCGCAGGCGCCCGGCCTCTATGTCGTCGCCGCCGATGTTGCTGTGCCTGCGCCAACAAAAAAAAAAGAGAAGGAAAGAGAGAGAGAGGGTGATGCTCTCTCATCAAATAAAGGAAAGAGAGAGAGAGAGATCTGCTCTTTCACCGAGTTCAAAGGAAAGAAAGAAGGAGAGACTCCGTCGACGCCGGGCTCTCCGTCGTCGGCTTCAGCGACGCCGACATCATCTTCGACTCCGGAGGAGGAGATGGAGCGGGTATTCAGCAAGTTCGATTCCAACGGAGACGGCAAGATCTCCTCCTCCGAGCTCGCGGCCATCTTCGAGAGCCTCGGCCACCCGGCGTCCGAGGAGGATCTACGCCGGATGATGTCGGAGGCCGACTCCGACGGCGACGGCTACATCAGCCTCCGCGAGTTCGTCGACCTCAGCACCGCCAGGGTCAACCCGACGGCGGCGCTCGAGGACCTGCGGCACGCCTTCTCCGTCTTCGACCTTGACCGCAACGGCTCCATCTCCGCCGAGAAGATCGCCCGGGTGCTCCGCAGCATCGGGGAGGCCGCAACGGTCGCGCAGTGCAGGAAGATGGTCGACGACGTGGATCGGGATGGCGACGGGATGGTCTCCTTCGAGGAGTTCAAGGTCATGATGACCGGCTCCCCCGCCCTCGCCTTCGCTCTGTCCAGCAACATGATCTGATCTGAGCCTCTCATTTCAACTTAATTTCTTTTAGTTTTTCCAGTAATGCGGTTGGATGCTTCTCAATTGGGCATCGAATCGCGAATCTTGAGCCAAACAACATTGTACATATTTGGAAAAAAAAAAGTCAAAAGCAAAAGAAAGGAAAGAGGGAAGCAAAGAAAGGAAAGAGAGAAAGAGAGAAAAGCTGTTCTTTCACCAAAAGGGTCTCGGTACCCTCTCGGTATGCTCTCGGTACCCTCTCGGTATGCTCTCGGTACCCACTCGGTATGCTCTCGGTACCCACTCGGTATGCACTCGGTACCCTCTCGGTATCCACTCGGTCGGAAAACACACTGCCTTTTCGGAAACACCCCCTTGCAAAACCGAGACTTTTTGGCTTGCACCAAAAGGGTCTCGGTACCCACCCGGTATGCTCTCGGTACCCACTCGGTATGCACTCGGTACCCTCTCGGTATCCACTCGGTCGGAAAACGCACTGTTTTTTCGGAAACACCCCCTCGCAAAACCGAGACTTTTTGGCTCGCGCCAAAAAGGGTCTCGGCATCGGCGGAAGAAGGCTCTGCTTATACGAACCGTGGCACCGACAACCCTCGCCAACCGCGCCAAGATCCTAAAGCGTTTGCACCTTGGAATCCCAGCCAACCCAGGGGGTCCTGACCCGACTGGAAGGGGGTAACTGTGGGTGCAAAAATTGTACCGAACCGGATCAGAGCGGCATGGGCCCGCGCAACGGCCCAAGTGAGTAAGCCCGCCCGGGTTCATGGGCCCACTCTACAAGGCTTGCAGATCAAGCCCTCCCCCTTATTGGGCCCGAACAACGGCCCAATAAGGGCCCAGCAAGGAGGCCCAGAACCAGTGCCACGTCATCAGCGCCATGTCATCACTGCCATATCGGGCACAGGCCTACGCTATAAAAGGACCCCCAAGGCATCCAGGAAGGAGGTTGGTCATTTGATCAGAGGAAGAGAGGATTCAAAGCCAGAGCTTACTTCTCTCCTTCGAGTTTTCTTTTCTTGTTGCTCCGTGCAACCCCCACTGTAAAAAGCTTCTCTCGGCCTGTCGAGAGAACGCTTCCAACCTTTATATTCAAATTATAGTGAAGATCAGGTGGCACCTCTCACCCGGAGACGTAGGTCGTAAGGCCGAACTCCGTCATCAATCCTTGTGTCATCGCTCTTTACTCTCTCTATCTATTCTCACATCTCTCTAACTCTACAAACAATCCAACTCAATCAAGGCTGTGGGGGCGGGATTCTCGATCAAGGCGGCTCGGAAATTTCCCCCCACAGGCCTTATGAGGCCGATTACTCAAGGAATGAGCCGATAGAGGGTATCGGCCTCAAGAGGCCGATAGGATGTTAGCGTCTTATCGGCCTCATGATTTTGGTGATCGGCCTCAGAAAGGCCTTCTGAGGCCGATTACTCAAGGAATGGGGCCGATGGAGAACGACGGGTTTTCAATACAGCCTTTGATCGACTAGATCCAAATCTGATGAAACCCGATTTTAGACAGAACCTAATAGAAAAAATTCCAAACCATCCGGTCATACGCATTTGCCATATCAAACTTAAGGGCTAGCAAATCTTTATCGCACGTGTCGACCTCCATAGAGTGCGTATGCCATATCAAGCTTAAGGGCTAGCAAATCTTTATCGCACGTGCCGACCTCCATAGATTGGAGAGCTTCCTACTTCCTGCTCTAACAGAACATTATCGGAAATATTCTGGCACTGGATAAACAGATCGTTTTTTTTTGAAAGAAATGTCTCAGATCATTGCTACTTCGGAAACCACCCCTTTCCTTCCAAAATGACCAACACACCCTCATCCCCTCCTCTTTCCTAGAATAAACCAACTACGTACCTGAATGGCTGAATCCTCCAACGGTCCGCTTCCCTTTCGTTCTCTCTCTCTCTCTCTCTCTCTCTCTCTCTCTCTCTCTCTCTCTCTCTCTCTCTCTCTCTCTCAACCCATCTCTTTGGGCATCGAATCAAGAATTCCAATCACCTCTCCATCTCTCTCCGATCGAGCCGGCCGGCCGGAGAGGGACAATCCGGGCATCACATGATGGCTAACTGGGTGGGGATGAGCGTGGCATCGGCCTTCTTCTCCTCGCTGGCTCCTGCATCAACCTCAGCACCGCCGACGTCGACGACGGCGAGGAGGGGGAGGCCAAGGTCCGCCCCCTCATGCTAACCAACCCCTCCACCCCCCACGACGACCGCCCCGTCCTCTCCCCCGCGTGATCTCTTATCTTTCCCGCCGCCAGCAGGTGCTACTAATCCGCTGCAAAATCTTTCGTGAGGTGAGTCATGTATTCGACTCCCATTTCATGCAAAGTTATTGAGGTACAAAATCAGTGGTAAAGATAAATATCCGATCTCAAGTTGCTCCCTGTTAGGGGTTCGACTCCTCTCCGCAGATGATCGTCTCCCCTATCGAATGCTGACAATTTGGAGAGCGACAAGTGGTGATCCGAAAACCAACAGCCACGATCCATGGCCATGGGATGAAATCCAAGAGGGGATGCCACCACCCCCGGCGACTACCCACCACTTGCCGCCGCAAGCTACTGTCTCCGCCAACCACCCCTGTCGACCACCGATTGCCGCCACTGCCCCACCGCCACCGGCCACCACACACTGCCGATCGCCACTAGGGAGGGCTGTGGCGGGTGACCAATGGCAGCGATCGTAGGCGGCAGGAAGGCGGCGATAGGTGGTGGGCGGCGGCTAAGGGTGTGGCATCCCCCTTGGGTTCAACCCATGGCCATAGATCGTAGCTATTGATTTTTGGATCACCACTTGTTGCTCCCCAAATCATCAGCGATTGATATGGGAGACAATCATAGGTGAAGAGGAGTCAAACCCCGGCCCTTGTTAGATACCCTCACACCCCAAAACCCGAGTGGTTTGAGAAATTCCACCAAAGGGTAAGTATATGCAGCAGCCTTTAGTTGCCCCCCTCTCCAATGTGGGACTAACCAGTGGACTATCGCAACACTCCAGATCCCAATGCAACCCCAAGCCACTGTCGTCGATCATCGAACCTTCGCTAATCACTAAACCACCGACGAGCCATCTCCTCTGGTAACTGGGCCGCCGCTAACTGATTGCATCGAACCACTATAGGGCCATTGTCGACCGCCAAACCATCAGCGTTGGTCACCAAACCATCGCAGCAGACCTCCGAACCATCGTTGATCGATCACCGGACCATTAGCCCTAGTCACCGAACCACCTCTAATATTTTAAACTGAGAGAGAGAGAGAGAGAGAGAGAGAGAGAGAGAGAGAGAGAGAGAGAGAGAGAGAGAGAGAGAGAGAGGCTTACAAGCTGACAAGAAGAATAATAGATGTACCTTTTGAGAGAGAGAGAGAGAGAGAGAGAGAGAGAGAGAGAGAGAGAGAGAGAGAGAGTGGGGGGGGGGGGGGGGGGGGGGGGGGGGGGGCTTACAAGCTGACAAGAAGAATAACAGATGTACCTCTTGCATCCTTGAGAACTAATAAAGAATCAAAATCAGGCTCTACACAAGTGTTTCCCCAAAAGCTCTAACAATACATACAACCTAACCTTCCAACCATTAAAAATCAAAAGAATGTACAAGTAAGCTGCTAAAAACAAAAATATCAAATAATATTAATAAAAAATAAAAGATTGAGCTAGCATCTGTTATTTTGTAGACTACACATGCTACTGGAAATAAGTCCACAGTTACATCTTACTCTTTGGTCGTGTTTGTATTCAAAGCAATAAAATAAAGTGAAGTGCGTTCGAGTGAAATTTCAAATTTCTGTACTATAAATTAATGAGAAGAGAAAGAACTTGGAAGGAAATAACTATCAGCTTAAAAGGGTTGTCAAAGCCTCTTTTGAAAAAAAATATTAACTAAATTTCACCCGAACGAACTTCACTTCACTCTACTGCTTTGAATACAAACACACCCTGCAAGTACACCAGTTGTCAGGTCATCCGATTCCCAACTATGAATCATCTTGCTCCATGACAAACTCATCTTCAAGCCTCCGTGTAATGGATTTCACGGTCCCCGGAGTATCACGCACTGAAAAGCGAAAAAACTGGCCATCACTCAGATCACTAGGTCTATCGAGATCAGCTCGGTCATGGTTCCCAGCTCTCTTTAGTCTTTTAGCCTTGACTGAAAGATCGCTAGATCCAGCAGAATCACTTGCATCGGCAGTTTCTCTTACTAACAACGGTGTGGAACTCGCATGCCTTCGTTTTCTTATGATAGATGGAGTAGGGAAGCTCTTTGCTAAGCTTCTTAAGATGGAAATTGGGCTGGGTAGGTTACAAGCAAGCCTTAATGAAAGATCCGGCGGCGATCCAGAACGGTGAATAGGATGATGTGTTTTTCGAGTGTAACCCTCTGATGTCGACAAACTTTCACTCGAAATGGAACCCTCTTCATCCATCAACTGCAAAGATGAGTTAAACAAGCGGCCATATGTCCCAGTGGCACAACATGAAGGTGTGGTACGGACATGGTCACCATCCTCAACTCTACCAGCATCACTCGGATTACCTGCCGGAAAACTTGATGAAGTGGTTTCTCCAACAACCAAGCAACTCCAGTCAGACCCATCTTTCTTAGATCCTCGAGGAGATTCAAGAATTTCCTCATTGAAGGGCTTATGATAATGACTCTGCGAACAAAACATAGAAACATGTTCTTTAGGTTGAGCCATAGGTGTGATATGTAAATCATAATGGTTGCATGATATAGTAGGGGAGCAATTGAATATGGAGTTATGTTTCTGAAATGAATGCGACTCGTTACCTCTAATGCTGTGCACTTGGAATCTACTGCTAGACACTTATAATCTCCTGGAGGATGGAGTTGCAAGTCGAGGGTCAGTATCTCTGGGCTTGTAGATTGAAACAAATCAACGTCGGAGGCCATACAATGGCCATCCACATAAGTTTTCAGATCAACCGTAGCAATTCTGGGAAGATGGCCAGGGAGCCCAGATGCAGAATCTGTATCCAACCTCTTCTTCAGAGAGCAGTTCCAGTGATTCTTTACCGAGTTATCAGCCCTGTTAAGTACAAATGAGCAAATCGAAGAAACAAGGAATAAAGGGTATTTACCAAAAACAATATCAAAGTACTCAACAGAAATAACTAGACATTTCACAGAAAAAGTATGACATTGTAAATATTAAATGTTCTACGAGGATTTGTACCAGCTTGAGCCATGAGGCAAACACGTCCAAAAAAGAAAAAGAGAGAAAGAAGGTTACCCAATAAGGCTTGTGTTTGGTTGGTGTATTTGTCTTTCCAACTTCCAACTACTACAGTCGGAACTACAGCTTACATTTTACACTTGTTTTGCTTGTTACACTGTAGTCAACTGATGTAGTTTTGACTACACCAAACTCCCTTTGTTGTAGTTGGAACTGCACCAAAAAAATGTGTGAATGCCAACTACAGCAGTTGGTATTCACGGTCGACTGGACCAAACTACAGGAAAAGGCTAATAACACCAGATTTAAACAGTGGAAGTTGTTGATAACCCCAAGTCGTTCATGTACCATAATAAACAAACCTTGTCCAAGGACTCCCAACAAAGGAAAGAAATTTCTTTTTTTTGGTCCCATTTAGGGATCCAAGAAAACAGAGATAATCCACACGATATTTCACAAAATATCACATTTTTTGCGGGCTCCCATGTTACATGGGTGATAAATCATGAATTTCGGAAACCGTAACCGTCTGAAAACCAATCTATTTACCGACATTTCACAAAATTTCTCAAGATTTCATTCCTAGTCCCAAGTTCCCAACTACTTAGCACTTGGAAGTATACCATTTAACTTATGAGATTATACCAAAACATTTGTTTGATGACTTTTTATTTGTTTTGCTAAATCACACAATATGTATCAATATAATCGGTATCAAAGACTTATTAGGTGGAAAAATTGTGCAAGGGGGGATGATTAATAGCATCATTTCTGGTTTATTTGTATAATCATTCTACTATGATTGCTATGTCTACAGGGCCCGACACCTAGTGACTTTACTCTATGTGCTGCTAAAATCTCAGAAATAGGTAAAGAACATGTCCAATGGATACCCGAAGAAAGGAGATTCAATCATTCGATAGATATTGCTAGGAGAATAATACCTTCCAGGTAAAAGCTTGGCTATTTCTGCCCATTTGTTCCCATATTTTCCATGGGCATCAATTAGAATAGCCTCTTCCTCTGTTGTCCACGCACCCTTTTTTAACTCAGGGTTCAAGTGATTGTGCCACCTAAAATCCAGTAATTAGTTTCCAATCTGAAGAACTGATTTAAAACTTCAACATATTAAAGTTAAAGCTGATAAAAAGGGATTTCTGTAACGATACATTAGAGAGAAAAATAGGATTACAAAGAAATAAAACAGTGAAATTGCCTTATAATATGGTTGACAATGTTCGAAATAATTTGGTTCATAATTTCATATGCAAGAGATATGAGTTTTTTTTTTTTAAATCCCACTATGTATACTTTCCAATAAGGTTGCACATACACAGAGTGACCTTCTCCGTATGAATTATGGGTCAAATACCAGCTAACTTATGTATACCATTCACTATTCCCAATGAGTGTTTGGTCAAATACTAGCTAAAATATGGGTCTTACCTCACTAAATTCTCAAATTTTGTAACAAAAGATTATTGCAAGCATTTGACTTCTATGAAAGTTGATGAACAATTCTTTCAAACCATCCGAGAAGCAATCTTGATTCTTGACCACAATAGATGATAGATAATTTCATGTCAATTCATGTCTGTTAATTATATCAATCTGTTACAAAACCCTAGATCAATTTATTTTTAATAACGATGCCAATCTGCTATGAAAAGAGGTGGGAGGGGAAAAAAACATTTGGCCCAATAATAAGAATCAGATTACCCACAATAGCCAAAAAAAACTAAAATTATACGTTAATGGGTCGACATGTTCAAATCGGTCGGTCTGCAAGGTCGCGAACTCGAGGATGCAAGTGCCTATGGATTTGCGACCCAACAAAGTAGCAAGTATGCAGCTCATCGTTTCACACGTCTACACATATGCGGCATGTCATGTCCCGGATATGCAGATTTGTGTCTATGTAGGATATGCATACCCGACGATGGTGGGTTCAATTAGAAACGACTCGTTGTTCTGCGTCTGGGATCCACCAGTCAAATGTAACAGAGACTACAATAGAGGATATGACCAATATTGTCAAGGCGACAAGGCATGTTTGAGGCGTAAAGTTCCACTGGAACCTGAGGCGCAAGGCGCACGCCTTAGCGTGTAAGGCGTAAAAATATATTTTTTTAAAAAAAAATTAATAATAATTGTAAAAAATCTAAAATTCATAAAAAAATATATTTCATGAAAAAAAAAGAGAAATATAACTATTATTCAATTAAATCAACACAATAAAGGCATACAATACTTATAACTCATAACTAGTGGTCTAGTGGCCATCAAATGAACAATTTGAGTGAGAATAATAATTCACAAGTTATTATACAACATGCCAACATCATATTCATAAGTTAAATGCATACAATACTCATAAGTGATAACTGATAAATAAGAACTCATAAACAATGTTGAGTAACAAAGCGAAAGAGTCGGGCTCTAAAGAGAGTTGGGCACTTTTATTCAAACCGAAGATAATCGAAAAAAAAAACCAAAACCAAAAAAAAAAAACTGAAAACAAACCAGAAATAAACCGAAATAAACCAAAATCACAAAAAAAAAACCAAAACTTGAAGACCAAAACCCAAAATGCATCAAGGCGTGCGCCTCGGTCGCCCTACGCCTTGCGCCTAAGGCGCACACCTTGCTGCACGCGCCTCGCCAGAATATGCCTGAGGCACATAATTGTGCCTCATCTCAAGGCGCGCGCCTTACTGCGTCTTGACAACACTGGAGAGGGGATCTAAAAAAGAGACGGAGGTTATGGGAGATAAGACAATCTAGAGAGGGAGAAGTGAACCAGGTAAAACTTAGTGGCCAACGAGCTGGCATCGGCACTCAGAGGCCGACTTTGCGATCGTTGTTGGTTTGGGACATAAGTGGGCCGACTGAGACTGAAAGTGACAAGGTGTACTATGAGGGCGTCCGTGATCTCGACTGCCCGTGAAGGGGAGTACCAACAATTCCAATAGGAGCTGGCAGTGATGGAAATCACGTGGATGTTACACTAGGAAGTCAACGTCGGGCTACAACGATAGCAGCAATTGTCGGTGCTATGACTGTTAGGACTGCTCGAGCCACATTATGAGTCGAGCCAAAGATAGAAGGTGGTGTCAGTTAACCAAGGAAGACATAACCCATCATGGGCGCTAGGTTGCTGGCTTTGCCGAAGACACCTCCATAGAAGGACAAAGAGAGAGAGAGAGAGAGAGAGAGAGAGAGAGAGAAAGGTGGGATCGAAAAATGGAGGGGACAAGAAAAGAAATGAGGAAAACAAAAAATATATAGAAAGGTATGGTAAGGCCTCATGCCTAGGTGCCCCATAGACGAGAAGGCCTTGCCATGAGCAGAGGCCTCTCACCCATCGAAAGAAACTATTTTTCTTTTCTTTTTTTAATAAATCTATGACATCCTTTCAATGTTTTAAAAGGCGAAAGGCGTACCGAGGTGTTTTTCTTCTGGAGAGGCGAGGCGTAAGCCTCAAGACACACTAAGGTGTAGGCCTCGAATTTTTTCGAGGCGTTTTGGTAAAAAAAGTTAAAAAAAGAAAAAAAAATCAGAATAAATACTATTATTGAAGGTGTAATAATAATTGAACTAGATATGTATAATAAATCATAATGTGTTAGAAAATATCTTATATGACACGATTGAGGACTCCATCGAGCAATCTAACAACTAAATAAAAAGTCAAATTGCTCAAATACGCTTAATTCTTTAATATTCAAGATAATAATTAAAGTAACAACTAACAAGTAATAACAAACAATAAAATACAAATATAGGACTAACGTTGTCAACATTCAAAAAATAACAAACAATGTGCCCCCCACACCAAACATTGGCTTTGTTAGAAGATGACAGCTAGGGTTTGGAGAGCATGGAATGCATTCTATTGATGGACTCAAGCCCAATATATATGTACATGGATATACAAGTAACCCGACCCACCTATACATAAAACCTGACTCGATATATACATTAACATTCCCCCTCAAACTCACGGTGGATCATGTACCAAGAGTTTGCTTATAAAATAACGAAAGCGAGCAATCGTAAAGGCCTTTGTGAGAAAATCGGCAGTCTGCTCCGTCGAGGGAATGAACGGCAAGGAGATGATGTTTGCAAGAAACTCCTGTCGAACATAATGACAGTCAACCTCGATGTGTTTGGTTCGCTCATGGAAAACCGGATTGCTAGCAATCTGAATAGCACTTTGGTTGTCACAGAAGAGTAAGGTAGCCCCGGAAATTCTGACTCCCAAGTCAAGTAGAAGGCGTCGAAGTCAGACAACCTCTGCGGTGGTGGAAGCCATAGCTCGGTATTCTGCTTCGGTGTTGTAGCGTGCATTAGATTCATGTTTCTTGATGCGCCAAGAAATGAGGGAATCACCAAGAAACACACAGTAGCCGGTGGTAGAGCGACGAGTAGCAACATCTCTAGCCCAATCTGCATCGGAGTAAATGAGTAATCACGCAGAACCAGTTGAGAGGTAAAAGGAAATAGCAGCGAATGAGTGACGGTGCCGCGGAGATACCGAATAATTCGAAGGACCGCTACAAAGTGAACCGAGCAAAGAGCTTGAGCGAACTGGCTGACAATGCCAACGGTATGGGCAATGTCAGGTCTAGTCATAGTGAGATAGACTAGCATCCCAACCAGCCGCTAGTAGCAAGAGATGTCCTGGAGAGGCTCACCATCTGTAAAGAGAAGTTTCAAATTGAGCTCTATAGGCGTGTCAGCGGCACGAGAGTCAGTGAAAGCAGCTTCGGCAAAAATGTCAGAGATATACTTCTGCTGGGAGATCAACAATCTACGAGCTGACCGGGCAATCTCAAGGCCAAGAAAGTATCGGAGAGGGCCCAGATCCTTCATCTCGAACTGGCGCTGAAGGGATGCTATGGTAGCACTGTCATCCCTGGTGATGATCATATCATCCACATACAGAAGCAGCACAGCAATACCCTGACTAGAGGAGCGGGTGAACAGAGCATAATCAGAGTGTTTCTCTACAAACCCAGCTGCCAGAACTGCACTGTGGAATCGCTCAAACCAGGACCGAGATGCTTGTTTGAGCTCATAGATGGCCCGGCGCAGACGGCAAACGTGCCTTGGAGGAACAGAAATGCCCGGAGGAGGAGCTATGTATACCTTCTCGGAGAAGTCACCCGCATTAGTGACATCCATATGATGGAGAGGCCACCCTCGAGCAGCTGCCACAGCTAAGAGGGTGTGCACTATAGTCATCCGAGCAACTGGAGCAAACGTCTCCTCGTAGTCAATCCCATACTCCTAGGAGAAGCCACGAGCAACGAGGCGGGCCTTGTGTCGCTCAATGGAACCATCAGGTCGAGTCTTGACCTTGAAGATCCATTTGCAGCTGACAGGTACCACGCCGGAGGGACAGGGAACCAGATCACATGTCTGGGTTCGCTGAAAGGCCTCAAGCTCAACTGACATGGCCTGCCGCCACTCTGGGTGTAAAGCTGCCTCACGGTACGACTGGGGCTCCCGATGAGTGTGAAAGACAGTAAGGAAAGCCTGGTAAGACGGCGAGTAAGAGGCAACAGCAGAGTAGCCACACGAGTCAGAAGAGTTAGAGGTAAAGGCAGAGTAGTCAAATCTGTCGAGAGAGTAGGCATATTTGTCAGGAGGGTGATGTTCGCGCGCAGAGTAGCGCCAAACAGGATCAAGATCCAAAACCGGAGAGAAGAGAGCAGCAGCAACAGTCTAGGGAGTACAGTGTGAACCGGCTCAGGAGGAGCTGCATAGCGACGAACATAAACACGCGTAACAGGTGGTGGTAGAGGCGGCGAGGGAGACGTGGGAAGGGAGGGTGGAGGTGGAGATACTGAGAGTGGAGGTGCTGAGGGTAGTGGAGACCCAACTGGAGAAGACACAACTAACGGTGCGGGAGCAGAATACGGAGGTAAAGCAGGGATGGTGAGAGGTAGTGAAGACACAGAGGGTGACGTAGGAGGTGAGGAAAGATACCGGGACTCAGTGGAAAAATACGGGACATGTTCGACAAAAGAAACGTGACGAGAGACACGGATCCGGCAAACCAAGGGATCGTAACACCGATAACCCTTGTGCTCCTGACTGAGCCCCAAGTGGACACATCTAACAAACCTAGCAGAGAGTTTGGTGCGCTCATGGGGAGGGAGGAGAACGAAACACGTGCACCCAAAGGTGCGAAGCAGGGAGTAGTCATGAGACATGGAGTAAAGCCAATCGTACGGGGTAATACCAGAAAGGGTGGAAAACGGAGTGATGTTGATAAGGTGAACGTCGATCAGAACAGTCTCGGCCCAGTAGGAATGCGGAACAGAATGAGAGCTCACACTGTCTCGAGGACATGTCGATGTTTGCGCTCGGCGACTCCGTTCTATTCATGGGTATGTGGGCACGACTATTGGTGAAGAGTGTCGTGAGTCTGAAGGATTTCACGTATCTCAGAGGAGAGACTCCCAGGCACAGTCAGACCGAAAGTTTTAATGTGCCGACCAAACTGGGTGTGAAGCATAGTAGTGAAGGTCCGGTAAATATGAGGAATCTCGGAGCGGCGACGCATTTGATAAACCCAGGTGCAACAGAAGTAATCATCTATGAAGCTCACATAATGCAAAAAACCAGTAAAAGATGCAACTGGACCAGGGCCCCAAATGTCAGAATGCACTAAATCAAAAGAAGCAGTCGATTTGGAAGCACTAGCTGAAAATGGTAGAGCCAGATGCTTTGCTAATCTGCAGCCCGTACAGACAGAGAAATGAGAGAACACACGACCCAAAGCGCCCGAACGAAAAATGTTTTTGAGTCGATCACTGGACAAATGACCTAACCTTCTGTGCCACAAGTCGGCATCAAAGGCGACTGACATAACAGACTCAACGGAGACAGGGAAAACATGGAGATGGTCCAGCTAGTAAAGTCCTCCCGTCCTACGGCCCAACCCAATCCTCCGTCCCGTTCGCGAATCCTACACAACACAAGCAGAGGAGGTAAAGGTGACAGTCAGTCCAGAATCACAGAGAGAACTGATAGAGATCAGATTAATGTTAAGAAGAGGAGCATGATGAACATGGGATAGGGTCAAGCGACCAGTGGAGTCTGAGGTAGGAGTGATAGATCCACACTGCAGAATAGGTGGAGTCTCATCCGCAGTGCGGACCTCCATGTGGGCAGGAGCAGGAGCACAGTGGAGTCATATGTAAGATGGCAGGAAGCACCCGAATCGAAAATCCAAGGGGCAACAATACCAAAGGAGGCGGACAGGCAGGTAGCAGTCGAGGAGCTGGTGGAGGCTATGTGACGAAGTAGGAGCTCCTCAAGTCGCTGGAAACGATCCGGCACAGGTGGAGACAGTGCAGTGGTAGCAGCAGTAGATGCCGGAGTCTTTACAGAAGCAGTAGCGCCACCAAAGTGGCGGAAGGACTGACCACGTCCACGACTCCGTCCACTTTGACCACCTCGTCGATCGTCATGTGAAACAGGAGCCCAGCGTGGTGTCCTCTTATCCGGACCCCAGCGGGGGTTACGGGGTGGACGTGTGGGACACTTATGCTTCATGTGACCAGGTTCCTTACAGCAATGGCAGAATACAGCCTTGTCGGAGAAGTTGGCCGTCAAGACGCTATCAGAACCAGAGACAAGTAGAGAAGGACGAGTACCTTGAGTCTGAAGACGGGTCTCCTCGTCAACCAAAGCGAACATGGCATCCTCGAGCCGAGGTAGTGGCTCACGGTGCAGGAGCTGAGCAGCGATGAAAGCGAAGTCCGGTCTAAGCACTGCCAGGAACTAGTATAGGTGGCCCTCATCAAAGTAGCGCTGAAAATCCTTGGAGCGTGGGCAAGCACACCGCTCGGGGATCAGAGAGTCCAGCTCGTGCCAGTAGGCACTCAGCCTACTCATAAGGCTGAAGAAATCCTGGATCGTACTCCCCCTGACGAGCAGACTGTGAGGAGCAGATAAGCTGATGTCGGCATGCACCGCCGCTCGGAAAAAACCGGTCCTGGACATACTCCCACATCGCACGCGCTATAGAAAGGCGGCCGATGGGAGCAAAGAGCGGACGAGTAACGAAGTCCAGAAGATAGGCCTGAAAGGCCTGATCGTGTCGACGCCACGTGAGGGCAGCAACCGCGACTACTGCAAGCAGTAGCAGTGGACTCGGCACTAGCGACGGCACGGCTGGTGACCGAGGAGGAACCGAAGGAGCCATCCGGAGACGGGTCATCACCGGTGATGTGACCCCACAGATCGCGACTGAAAAGCACGGCCTCAACGGTGAGCGACCAGTCAGGCCAGTCGCTGGCCGAGGTCAGCTGAAAGGTGACCACCTTCAACGGTGGGGAGATCACTACAACAGAAGGTACAGTGGTAGACGCCATGACGACGACGGATTAGGTAAAGACTGGGGAGCGGGTGAAGGTGGTCGGGTGAGGATCGAGAGACAGAGGAGGGGTGCGGAGGGGGCTTGGGAGGAGGGGCGTAGGAGCAAAGGAGGGGTGGGTAGGGGCTTGGGTGGTATAGGAGGAGCATGGTAAGGGCTCGGGTAGCAGATCAGGGGGGGGCGCGGGGGACAGATGAAGGGCGCGGGAGGGCTCAGGTGGCAGAAGGGGGGATCAAGTGGCGCGGGGAAGGCAGGGGCTCGACAGAGCAGAGGAGTGCGCGGGGAGGGGGTTCAGGTAGCAGAGGGGGAGGTCAAGTTGCTCGGGGGAGGCAGGGGGGTGGCACGGGGTGCAGGGGGGTGGCGCGGGGAGGTGGTTGTAGGGAACATGGGAGGAGGCCGGAGTGCAGGGGAGGCGTGGGGAGGCGCGGGGAGGGAGCTGCAGGGAACAGGGGAGGTGTGGGAGGCTGGGGGTGGCCGCGGGGTACAGGAGAGGCACGGGGAGGGGGCTGCAGGGAACAGGGGAGGCGCGGGAGGCAGGAAGGGTGGCGCGGGGTGCAGAGGAGGCGTGGGAGAAGCAGGGAAGGCAGAGGAGAAGCACGGGAGGGGCTTGGGTGATAGAGCAGAGGCGCAGGGAGGACTACAGGTCGTGGGGGAGGAGAAGAGGTGCTGCGAGGTGCAGGTATTGGTGCCAGAGAGGAGACCAGAGGAGATGCCGGTGTCGGAGAGAATGCCGGTGTCGCCTTCACCATGGATCGAAACCCTAGTGCTCTGATACCATGTTAGAAGATGATGGCTAGGGTTTGGAGAGAACGGAATGCATTCTTTGGGGGACTCAAGTCCAATATATATGTACATGGATATACAAGTAAGTCGACCCAACTGTACATAAACCCGACTCGGTATATACATTAACAGGTTTTAATCCCTCCCCGCCCTATGTTTCACGCTTGGTGCAAAAGGCGTACGCCTCGAAAGCCTTGAGGCACGCCTCGGACAAAGACATACGCCTCTTGATGCAAAGGCGTAGGCTTTTTATATGTAGCCACTGAGGCGTGCGCCTCGAGGCAGCACAGGACCACCTCGCCTCGGGGCGTAAGTCCCGAATGCCTTTTTAAACTTTGCATTCTTTATTAGAGGTGGGTACTCGTTAAATAGGAGTTTAAACAACATGAACATAGCATCATACGATCGCTACCCAAAACTAACCATACTATTTGCATACTCTCTGTAGAGCCTGTTTTATAAAAAATCCCTAGTGAAGCTGAAGTCACAATTACGTCCCTAACGGACTAAAAACAAAAGTACGAAGATCCAGTGCAAGGGTTTGCTTGTCGTGCTTGACCTTGGATTAGCACTTTCTTCAATCTGTAATAAATCCTGAATCCATGTAAACACACATAATCCATATTATAGAGAGCGTCTAGCCTAGGGCCTTCACCAATTAGTCTCCTTTCATGACGGTCCCAGTAAAAGAACAATTAAAGGATATTGTGCAATGATAATCAGCAAGCTGATTGAGGAAAAATAAGTTCTTAGCAACTTTAGGGTATGCATGGGGTAGAACACATGCAATATTTGAATGTGAATCATGTGCAGTATATATCTTAATAGATGAAGTCTAAAGATAGGAATTAACCAAGACAATGTCATCCTGCAATCATCCTGTTGTAACGATCAATAAATATGAGGGATGAGAAACAACAAATATGGCACAAGGTGATGTGGCTAGAGAACCAGTTGAAAATGCTGCAAGGGAGTGCATTGTCATGCCAAGGTGGATCAGATATGGAAGGACAAATAAGCAGGATTATTGGACTCAACAAGAACAAGTGCAAGGACGAGTGCAGAACAATCTATCAGAGAAGCAGCTATTGCAGTCGCAAGCCAATGGTAACGATCCTTCTTCTTAGCAAGCCATCCACACCTCTTAATTGGCTGATTGTTCCCTTGTAATATTTGCAGTGATCCTAATGGTTGGGTTTGGGATGTCCATGAGGTAGTACCAGATGTGAGGGTACTACATCATGATAGAGCTAAAACAAAACTATTAGAAATCGGGAGGGATGAACAAATATCCATGGTGACAAAATGTCGCTTCAAATCAACAAAAACATAATCAACTGAGGGAAGAAGGGCAGGTCATATAATTTATTTATGTAGAGCATTAAACTTAGACCGGAGATTAACCCAAGAGGATCACTTGTACCTTGGGCATGAGTTGATTGGGTTTTGGTTGCATCTTTTGACCCATGGACCTTTGTTTCGTATGAACCTTTGGATGTATATAGCTTACTCGTATGAAGTCAATTTGTGGTGTTCCAATGCAAGAACAATTGGATCAAGAAGCATTATGATGTGCTGACTGGAGCTTCACAAGTGACTTTTCTGACCTTTATTGGGTTCATTTGCAGGCCCCAAGCCATTGATTAAAGCAAAAGTTATATACATCTAATAATAAAGCTAGGTCAGATTATATCCTTAAAGTGAGAAGGAAATTAGAAATGCGATGGAAGGAAAACATAAGTACTCAATGTCATCTATCCGTATAGAAGAATCATGAGCACATTTATACAATGTACTATTTCCAGCATAATTCGTCCTTTACAAGTAGGAGGGATGCGAATCCCACAGGGACTCATATGGAATTCAAAAGGAAAACCCTATATTTCTTTTACATCTTTATGATAATGGAAGTAAAAAAAGCAGACCCTACTTTCCAAAATTCAAGTTCTTTTCCAGCATTAGAGATTCGTGCTGAGAGATTGAAGGAAGCAATTTCTTCTTTCTCATCGGATCAAGTTGATATTAGAGCTTGGGTTTTCCACCTGGGGGGCACTAGTTTATGATTAAAACGTGCAAGGGTATCAAATTGTTGAAACATCTCAAGGTTCATTGAAGGAGACAAGCTAGGAAGATGTATGGAGACGATGATGATGATATGAACCATTGACTCTCGCGGATGGTTAAGAAGATCAAGTAGTTTATCACACTCATATTTACAGTTATACCTTGAATCAAGATACTTCCACTTCTAAAAAGCCTACTAATAGTTGGAGGAATCCTCTACCTAGGGTACCACACTAGCTCATGCACCCGCTTCCGAGTGCTTCCATCCCGATATAAAATAAAAATCTCCCTTTGCTACTAATATTACCATAAAACCAATCTTAATTTATTAAAACTATACGATCCGGTGCTTTGTCATTGTTTGGAATCCCTATAGCAAGGAACTATTTTAAAAGATAATAGTCATATAAGCATATTTTTCTCATCTATATAATTAATAAGGGAGGAAAATCGACAAAGAGCAACCAGGATTTATTTGGAGGGGGGATATGTGGCAGTTGAGATTTAAAGAAGGGTTAGGGTGAGTGTGATTCACATGGTGAGGGGGATAAAGAACAACTGAGTTTAATTGGAGTTGAGATGGAGGGATAGGACTAAGGGGAAAAAGAAAAATATAATGTGAGGATTGGATTGTAATATATATATATATATATATATATATATATATATATATATATATATATATATATATATATAATACATTTGAGGGGTTTTAAGTAAAAAATTGGACAAGTTTGGCAATAGCGTGATTGTTCACGCGTTTTGCCACTAGTTATCCCCCCAATATCTCTCTGCAATCTCTCTCTCGAAGGCAGAAGTCGATTTTAATCTTTTTGGGTTTATTTCATTCCGACTCCCACGGGACGTCAATAGTAAAAAATTGCTTTTGAGTGAAGTAAATAATTTTTGACTTCCTGTCGAAGGCAGAAGTCAATTTTAATCTTTTTGGGTTTATTTCATTCCGACTCCCACGGGATGTCAATAGTAAAAAAGTTGCTTTTGAGTGAAGTAAATAACTTTTTTAGTGAAGTAAAAAACTTATTTCTTTTTATTAAAGTTTCTATTTTAATACAAATACATCATCACGATGATCACCACCGCAGTTGCACACAGCCACTGTCAACCACCATCGTCCACTGCCATCATCGGTCGTCGCCACCACCGAACAACATAGTCGGACGCTACTGCTAGTGGCATCTCGATGTGTTGCCACCATCGGCCACCACCACCGCTGCCCACGACAATTAGACGTCATCGCAGGTTGCGGCTTCCACCTTTGTTACCATCATTGGCTGTCAGTCGATAATCAATAGCCACCTATTGTCACCCCCGCTATAGCCCCATAGTTGTCAGTTGTCGTCATCATCGCCAACCTCTACCACAGCCACAACCACCGCTACCTTTGGGACTGTCACAAAATCCAAAATAAGTTTTTCCGCATCCAAACGGATTTTCAACGAATTCAAAATTGAAAATCAACTTCTTCAGAAGTTACTTTTTTAGAAATAACTTCTCTCCATATGAAGTAAACCAAGTAGGATCTGACACGAATTTCTCGATATCCATTAGAATTGCTCGTAGTGCATGGAAATTAATGCATTCCATTAATGTCACTTCACTTATAAGGATTTTGTCATGATTTGGAATCGTACATTTTTTTGAAGGGATTGGGACCCTACATATAGTCCCAATATTGCAAAACATACACCAATTACACGCATTCTCATCTCAAGAAAAATTTTATCCATAAAGCTTGAATAAATGTTTTGCCAAAATAATTGGTCCTAAGCAGGGAAGCAAATCTCGCATTTCGGTTAGATATCGGAATCACGAAAAACCGAGTTATTTTGGCATTGCCGGTATTTTCGGTAAAGTTGTACACTAAGAGAAAATTCCGGCTGATTTCAGGATATTTATGTATACCCAGTTTCATTTCGGTATCCTGGAAAAATGAGATATTTCGCAAAATGACTCAATTTTTCATTCCTTGGTCCTAAGACATCATTACAATTTCATACTTAATTCATCAAGGAAGATTAGTATATAACAACTAGGCACTATGTTATGGTTCATTTAACATGATTTTTTGTGGGTAATTTAATGCAAATTTCGATTGGAATGGAAAGGTAATCAGACCTTGCACAAAGCCATATGAGAGATATAAATCTCATATGATGATCCAGGCATATTGGATGGGTGAAGCGCAGAGGTATCTAGGCTCTTGGTCTACATTCACTAAGGTCTAGGCAACTAACCCCTACTTAGTATCATGACTCATGCTACCCTAGGGAACTAGGAGAGAGGAAACACTCCCACCCCCACCACTTCCTTGTTTCTAAGAGTGATTTTGCTTGTTTCTAGGAGAAGTAAGGGAGTGATCCCATCATTCCTATGAAAGGGAAATAAAATATTATGTGTTGGAAGGACAAAGATTAAAACATCAGATCTGGAACCCTAAATTTTTAAAAAAGCAAGAATTGCTTACACTAGGTAATTTAAGGTGTTGGAAGGACAAAGAGGTTAAATTGAACCAAAACATTATGTGTTTGGTTAAACCCGCTAGAAGCAGCAGGACTTAGGGTGAGAGGAAGGACAACAACAAGCCTCCAAGCCTCTGGAATCCAAAAATCAATATATGAAGATAAACGAGCCCAAACAACATGTCTATGTGAAGATCCGACAAGCAGCTATGGCCGAAAGGCACAACAGTTAAAGATGACCGGAATAAGCCTTGTTCACCAATGCCCAAAAAACTTTGAAGAAACCAATATTGCTGACTCCAATTGAATATCCAAGCTTAGATCCAAGCTCATGATGCAAAAATGACACAGAACCCTTTGATTTGGCCAAAATCTCGTGACCATTCTATAGTCAATGTTGGACAAGTCATCCAATTATGATGAGCTGATGGAACCAGAGAGACCATGCTAATGAAATTTGATGCAGGAGAGTGCATCCAACAGTCGGATCTCCCACGAAGTGGTCAAATTTTCGCCAATAAGTATCCAAAGGTGGTCAAAGGTACAGGTAAGTTCACTTGTGATATCTTGATAACAGAGAGAGAATTCTTGAGGTTGTGAACCCAAACCTCACTAGGACAATAAGGTGTATACATACACTTGTAAGACTTACACTGTAATAAGGCACACGCAAGAGGCAAATAAGCCAGAACAAAATGACACCTTGTATAGGACACATACAAATACAAAGAATGAAGGATGACATGTATAGTCATACATATGCATACCAAGCCACTAAGCTACTTATCTCCAAAACATATAGCGTGCAATATGGAAAGAGCACTGCTATTTGGACATACTGGGTGACATATTCATGGGCGCTCAGTGCATCGGCATTTGCACCAAGCCCTGGCTAATGCCTCCACCAATGCAGTATGTCCCTTAGTATGCTCAAATAGCATTTTCCACATGGAAATGGTCCTCAAAGAGCAGAAACTAGATGCCCCAAATTGTTTGTTCGCCCAACAAAAAATAGGCGAAGTTTCAAGCACCAAGTTTGATGACTTATTCAACCCATCTTTTATTTATTTGCCAGATACTACCTTCGCCTCCTATCTGGTTCAAAATTTCCAAGTATGTCTGGAAGATACAAGCAATAGCATTAAAGATGCATCTAACATTTTCAATATATGCATATATAAGGATCTGGTAATTCCTCTATGAAAGAATGAAAAAATAATAATTGAAATAAGAAACGTATGACGATAAACAGAAGGCATAACCGTATAAGTTCCAAGAAGAAGAGAATTCACTAATGAATTTATTTGACCAGTACAAAAACTACAACTGTTGTGTGCCTACCTCTCTCGACATTGCTTGCATGTGCGAACTTTTAAGGTATTTGCGATGACAGACCACTTGATAGATCCATGCTTCTTAACTAGCTCAATTATAACGTTATCTTCCTGAATACAGAGAGGGACATGTTAGTGTAATCCGGAAGCATAGTGCAGTGTCATATTTTTTTATGGGTAAAAAAGAAAAGGAGCATGACTTGCACCTCTTTAGTCCAAGGTCCTTTAACTAGATCAGGATTAAGAACCTTCTGCCAGCGATGCAGGCATTGAACATCACTACGACCTGGCAAATACTCAGCTGCAGAGGATCATGGCCTCAGTTAGTCAGATTCTCAAAGCATACTAATACATAAGGAAAGTAAATTGTAAAAAAAAAACTGAGAACTAATGATATCAAATGTTCATCATAGAATCACAACTCTCTCGAATATCAAACAACAGCAATATCGAAAGGGAGTGAAGGGAGATAGAACAGACTTACATTATCGAAAGTGTAACATCTGCCCCAAACACACAAGATATTGTCCGCTTTGCCCGTGCTCGTACGAAAAGTTCCCAGGGTGATCATCCATCATAGTTCTACTCTCGCCCGAGCACACTTAACTACGGAGTTCTTACGAAATTCGTAGCGGTGCACGGTTTTAAAACGCGTCTTCTATGTTTGGGAGAGGAAATTATATAAGTAACTCAGGATCTCCTTCTCTCCAGGCGATGTGGGGCTAACTTGTGGCATTGTTTACCTCACCTCACCTCACCTTATCCATCTTGGCATTCCAGCCTCAGGAGTCTTGGCTCTTGGCTCTTGGCTCTTGGTCTATTGGATCTTGGTCGTCACAATCCAGCCCCCTTAGGGCTACACGTCCTCGTGTAGGGTTGACCCCCCATCCCGAGGAGAACAGGCTCAGATACCATTTTGTAACATCCGCCCCAAACACACAAGATATTGTCCGCTTTGCCCGTGCTCGCACGAGAACTTCCCAGGGTGGTCACCCATCCTAGTACTTCTCTCACCCGATCACGCTTAACTACGGAGTTCTTACGAAATCCGTAGCGGCGCACGATTTTAAAACGCGTCTTTTATGTTTGGGAGAGGAAATTATATAATTAGCTCAGGATCTCCTTCTCTCCAGGCGATGTGGGGATAACTTGTGGCATTGTATACCTCACCTCACCTCATCCATCTTGGCATTCCAGCCTCAAGAGTCTTGGCTCTTGGTCTTGGCCTATTGGATCTTGGTCGTCACAGAAAGGGAGTGAAGGGATGCTAGACTTAAATTTTCAAGCTTCAAATAATTACTAATATGTTAATTAATATCTCTTCATAGTGCAAGAAAAGCTCGCCAAGCAATAGAAAAATTACTGCAACAAATGTTAATACTCAAACTAAAATTCACACACAAACGCCCAATTTTGATTTACTAAAATGAGTTATAAAATAAAGATATAGGTACAAAAATGTTAATGGAACATCGTATTATTTGGTATGAATGAAGATACATGATAATTGTGCCAAACCCTAGAGAAAGAGAGAGAGAGAGAGAGACGGCTATGGTTTGGAGAGAGAATGGAATGAATCTCTCATTAGGCTAATAGGCCAATATAAGGGTAATACATGTGAGTCCTCTACACACTAAGTGTATGTATATACATCAATACATCTTAACACCCCCCTCAAACTCAAGATAGATCATGCACCAAACGTTTGCCAATCAAAGACCGAAAGCGTGGTGTAGGATGTGACTTCGTGAAGTCAGCTACTGCTCTGCTGAGGAAACGAAGAATAGTGAGATTGTCTTGGCCTCGTACTCCTGTCTGACGAAGTGACAATCAATCTCGATGTGCTTTGTCCTCTCATGAAAAACCGGATTGCTAGCAATCTGAATAGCACTCCGGTTATCACAGTGAAGTGGAGTAGGCTCAGAAAAAGCAACACTGAGATCACTGAGGAAACGCCAAAGGTGGACTATCTCCTTGGTCATGGAGGCCATGGCCCTGTACTCAGCCTCAGTGTTATAAAGAGACCACTTTCTGCTTCTTGTTGCGCCAGGATATCAGAGTCGCCAGAAATAAGCAGTAACAAGTGGTGGAGCGACATGTAGTCGGATCTCCAGCCCAGTCTGCATCTGAGTAGGCTCGAAGACTGAGAAAAGAAGACGACAGAAATAAGGAGCGAGTAACTGTCCCTCTGAGGTACCGGAGGATCCGAAGTAGAGCACCGTAGTAAATTGAGCGTGGAGCTGCAACTAACTGACTGACAATGCTAATAGCATGTGCAATGTCAGGCCGAGTGATGCAGAGGTAGACGAGTTGTCCCACAATCTTCCTGTAGCGAGTCGGATCTGAGAGAGGGACTCCGTTTGTAGGATGTAGCTTCGAATGAAGCTCAAGAGGGGTTTCTACTGTGCGGGTATCTGAGAGCAAGGTTTAAAATCACGGTATCGGTCGCGGTATCGGTCGGCCCCGAACCGGTATGTACCGGCCGGTACGTACCGGTACCGGCCGATACGGACCGATACCGGTTGAGAAAAAAAACCTGAAAAAAACCCAAAAAATCAAAAAAAAAAAAAATTAACCTGTCGGTACCGGTCCGTACCGGTCGGTACCGGCCTGAACCGGTACGTACCGGTACCGGCCGATACGGGCCAGGTATCGGGATCGGATGCAGTACCGATCTCGAACCGGCCAAAATCGGTACGTACCGGCCGGTACATACCGGTATCGGCCGAGATTTAAAACCCTGTCTGAGAGGGCAGCACGGCTAAGGATGTCAGAAAAATACTTCTGTAGAGAGAGCAAAATGTCATCTATACTATATGCAATCTCAAGACCAAGAAAGTAGTGAAGAGTGCCCAAGTCCTTCATCTGAAACTGGCTCTTCAGGTGCTAAGCAATCACAACGGTCATCCCCAGTGATGATCATGTCGTCCACGTATAACAGTAGGATTGCTCGGCCCTACGAGGAAAACCTCACAAACAGAGAGTAATCCTAACTGCACTATGAGTAATTAAGCTCCCTGACAGCACGGCGGAACCGCTCAAACCAGACGCGAGGAGCCTGCTTGAGCCCATAAATAGCCCGACGAAGATGACATACGTGCTGAGGAGGAACGCGAAAACCAGGAGGAGGATCCATGTAAACAATCTCAGACAGGTCGCCGTTAAGAAAGACATCCTTCACATCCATCTGAAGAAGGGACCAGCGATGAATGGCTGCAACTGCCAGAAAAGCTCGAACAGTGATCATCTGAGCCACCGGAGCAAAGGTCTCCTCGTAGTCAATGCCATACTCCTGAGTAAAACCACGGGTCACCACCCGAGCCTTGTATCCCTCAATGGATCTATCAGGTCGGTACTTGACCTCATAGATCCACTTGCAGCTGACAAGCTCAATGCCAGGGGCAGTGGAACATCTCAGGTCTGAGTCTGCTGAAAAGCCTGAAACTCCACATCAACGGTCTAACGCCAATGGGGAAACTGAACTGCCTCAGAGTAAGACTGGGGCTCCTCATCTGTGTGCACAGCAGTGAAAGGCAGTAAAGTGAGGCGAGTAGCTGCAGAGGTTTTGCCAAAACTGTCAGGAAGCCCAGTGTCGTGGCTAAAGCGGTCAGGCGAGTGGTGCTGGCGCTGAGGGTAGCGAGGCAAGCATGGATTCACTACAGGCGATGACAGAGCAGGCACAGTAGGCGGAGTACCAAGAGCAAACTTGACAGCATGAGAGCCAACATCCTCCGAGGAGAAGGAAGGAAAAAACTCAGACACAGGAGCAATCCGACGAGAGTAAACCTAAAAAAAGGAAGAGACAACCTGAGAGGGAGAGAGAGGCATGGACGGAGAGATAGAAGTCTCGAAGGAGTTCCCCGGAGAAGCTGGGGAAACAGCTGGCAAAGGAGCTAGGGGAGTCGACGGTGAGGAAATAGCTAGAGGAGCCGGGGGGGACCAGAGGAGCTGATGGAGGAGGCACAGGGGTTGAGGATAGAGGAGAAAAAACCTCGATAAAAATAAGATCCTGAGCCTCAGGAGAGTAGTAGGGAGTATCATCGACAAAGGAGACGTGTTGAGAGATACGTAGACGACGAGCAATAGGGTCATAGCAGCGGTACCCCTTATGCTCAGTGCTGATCCCAAGAAGAATGCACTTAGCTGCCTGGGCATATAGCTTCGTGCGTTCATGGAGAGGGAGAAGAAAGAAACAAGTGCACTCGAACATCCGAAGAAGGCTGTAATCAGGAGTGGTAGACAGAAGGCGCTCGTGAGGGGAGACTTCACCCGGAAGGACCGACGAATGAGTGATGTTGATGAGCTGGACAGAGGTCAGAAGGGCCTCAGCCCAGAAGCACCGAGAAACAGAACTAGAAAAGAGAAGAGCTCGAGTAGTAGCGAGAATATGACGATACTTTCTCTGAGCCACGCTATTCTACTCATGGATGTGAGTACACGAATGTTGAAAAAGTGGCCCATATGACTGAATAAGGGTGTGCATAGCGGTGGACAGATACTCAAGGGCGCAATCAGATCGAAAGATCTTAATGTGACGACCAAACTGTATGTGGATCATGAACATAAAGTCCTAATAAACTTGGTAGATATCTGAGCAACGACGAAGGAGATACACCCAGGTGTAGCGGCTGAAATCATCTATAAAAGAGACATAGAATAAATAACCAGTCATAGATGTGAGAGGAGAAGGCCCCCAGATATCAGAGTGAACAAAATCAAAAGAAGCAGGCTCTGAAAAGTATTAGACGAAAAGGGGAGGGCAGCAGCTTTTGCAAGCCTACAGCCGATACAAGTAGATAAAGACGAAGGACCACGGCCTAAAGCTCCAGAATTAAGTAATCTCTTAAGTCGTAGTTCTGATACATGACCCAGTCTCCTGTGCCACAAGTCGACATCAGGAGAGACAACTTCACAAAACCCAGAAAATGACTAAGTCGAAGAATAAAGAAACTCCATCCGGTATAGTCCACATGTCCTACAACTTGCTCCAATCAGTCGGCCAATACATAGATCCTGCACATAACAAAAGGAAGAGGTAAACGTTACAGAACAACCAGAGTCACACAAAGCATTAATAGAAATAAGGTGCATGTGGAGTGTGGGAGCATGAAACACAGAGGGTAAAGAGAGGTGGCAAGCAGGAGCGGAGGCTAAAGTAATGGATCCAGACTATAAGATGCCTAAACGAGAACCATCTGAACTGTGAATCGATGGTAGGTGCGTCGCAGGCTGACAAACAGTAAGCAGGGAGGCATCCGGAGTCATATGATGTGAGTCGCCGGAATCCAGTATCCAAACAACGGGACTACCAAAAGAAGCAGAGAAGGCTGAGGCGCTAGAAGGTCCAGGAGGAGTGGCAGACTGCTGAGAGAGTCGAAGCTGAGCCAGTTCCTCACGAATAGACTGTAGCTCTCCAACTGAGACAAAAGAGGCAGCAGTGGGAGCCGGTCGACCACGACCTTGACCTCGGCCTCGATCTCTGTAGTCTCGACTCTCGATCTCTGTAAGTAGGACGTTTCTCTGGATGAAGTAAGAAACAGGTGTCCACGAAGTGACTCGGCATCTAAGACAGGTGGTGGAGCAGCAGCAAGTACACTCTGGAGATTGGGTGGAAGAGGTAAGGCCCTAGAGGCAAGAGTAAGCAGACGAGTATCCTCAGCTACCAGCTCAGTAACAGCCTCATGAAGACGTGGAAGGATGTCCCGGTGAAGAAGCTGACCCGCCAAAGCACTGAACTCTGGTCATAGGGCAGCGAACAGCTGGTAGAGCTGAAGGCACTCTCGGTAGAGCTGGTACTCTAGAGCATGTGACGGGTCAGGAACAGAAGTGAGATCCTAAAGATCCCGCCAGTAGGATCGCATCTGACAGTAAAACTATTGAACGATCAACTCATCCTGCTGTGCCGACTGGGCTTGCGTGAGAAACTGATACTCACGTGCTCCGCTCTTCTCAACAAAGTGAGCAGTGAGGTGTCCCCAGGTCATAGCAACAATGGCAAGCCCAAACATCTCCCAGTGAAGAGAACGATCCACAGATGCAACAAGGTAGGCTTTGATGCGCTGATCACGAAGCTGCCAGGGACCATATTCTGCATCCGAAACAGAATGTGCAGTAGAGCCTTTAAGATGTCCTCGAAGATTGTGACTCTCAAGAGCAGATTCCACTGTGGCTAACCATGCTCGCCAATCAAAAGCCTCGTGGAGAAGGAAGTCCGTAGCGAGAGGAAGAAAATCCCATGGAATCTCAAAGGTAGTCACAGCCTGAAGAGTCGGCGGAGTCGTCATCGAAGAGGACGAGGACATCGATAATGACCGAAGGGCGTCCCCGGATCAAACGGCTCGATAGCAGGGGATGAGGGGCGACGAATCTGATCAGATCAGAGACGAGGGCGAGGCACGGCACGAGTATCGCGCGAGCTGCAAGGTCTGATCAGATCAAAGGCAAGGGGCTGCGAGGTGCAAGCGTCGAGGACGAGGATTGCGTGGTTGCGGCTGTGCAAGGCTACGAGGTGACTGTGGGCTGATCGGAGGACGGGTCGCGCAGCAACCGAGAGACAGGGACTGCAATCGCGAGGCAGGGGACGAGCGTGAGGCACGGGGTGTGATCACGAGGCAGATCTCAAGGCAGGGGCTGCGCGAGGTACGATCGTCGGTCGCGAGGCACTGGGGTTGCGAGGTGCGATCGGGGACGAGCGCGAGGCACGGGGTGCGATCGCGAGGCACAGGCAAGGGCTGCGCACAGGACAGGGGCTACAAGGTGCGATCGGGGCAGGGGCTGCGAGGTGCGATCGCGAGCCACAAACTGCGCGGGGCTGCGAGGTACAGATCTGATTTGATTTCTGCAGATCAGATCCGAGAGGCACGGGGCAATAGGTTGCGGATGACCCACGGATCGACGGAGACAAGGAAGCCGTTTGACGACTTTGGCGTTCAACTTTGCTCTGATACCATGTGACAAACCCTAGAGAAAGAGAAAGAGATGGCTAGGGATTTGGGAGAGGATGGAATGAATCTCTTATTAGGACAATAGACCAATATAACGGCAATACATGTGAGTCCTCTACACACTAAGTGTATGTATATACATCAATACATCTTCACAATAACAGACCAAAAATGAATGCAGTAGACATGTGGTATGAGAAATACTTCCACTTATTACATGGTATAGCTTTCCATCCCACCCATACAAAAGATAATGAATTGACTATAACATGATACGGACCATGTCCTCATAGGATTGAATGATTAACAGCTGATATAACTAAAAGCCAAATGGTTAGTGGGGTAACCTTGGTAGTTATGGTTATGAACACGAGGAAATATACAACAAACATGCACTGTAAATGTTCACTTTGCAAAGACTAAACAATTAACCTACTAGTTTTCTTAAACATAGTAAAATCCACTGGGAAATATAGAATCATCACATCAAATCTAATCCTCTCAAATTCCATTGCGTATCATCCTACATGCAAGAGAAAAATTTGAACGGATTTCCTTCGTATTGGGCATAAATGGCAAGGGAACTCAACTCATTAGAAAACTATTTCAATGGAAAGTGAGTACCTATTTTCTTCCAGTTTTTCCCATTGCAGAGGCTTACAACTTCTGTCAAAAGTTCATCCTGTTCCAAAATATGAAGTGTAAAGAACAAAGTCAGCGTCATTTCTAAAAGTGAAAATATCCCTAAACGCACATATCAATTCATCAGAAAAGTCAAAAAGATGCACTAAGGGCTTGTTTGGTTGCTGTGTTTTTAGCCTGAAATTTTGAAAACACATGTGCAAACCGCTTAGGGTTTTTTGGTTAATGGGGTATGACGTGTGTAAACAGATGCACACTTGCTCAATTTGTACACCTTTTGAACATAAAATTGTGCAAATGAAGTTTCACCTAAACACATGAAACTTTACGTGAAGTCATATGTGCAAATAGATGTACCATTTAAATTTTGTTCCCCCCCGCATTCTTTTCATTATGGAAAGGGTCTGGCTAAATTACAGATTTTAGATGGACTAATGAACAAGCCAAATTAAAGATACAAGCATATATACAGAGTTAAGAAGCCACCTCGTCGTTTGTCCAGCCGCCTTTTGTCGATCTCCTAGTCGGACCACTTGTTCTCCTGAGAACAAGAAAACACCCATCATTACATTCGAGAAAATACAGAACATACTGAAGTAATGCTCATGTAGCCCAAACATCAAAGTTTGCATAACTGTAAAAAGAAAAGTATAAACATTACAATGTTCTTAAGAGGTACGGTCGACAAATTCGATACCAAGTTAGAATGCATTATAGAAAAACCGATCCAGCATTGGACCGCACAATATGCGCAATCGTCAAGAGCCCAACAATATTATCCCAAAAAAAGCTTATTTTGAGAGAGAGAGAGAGAGAGAGAGAGAGAAGCCATTACAGATAGCAATACCTGGTGTGCCCAAGAACGGCAATCGGCTTCGTTTCGGTGCTGACATCCGAAAACGGAGAGGACACCAGAATATCGGAGTCCTGAATCCCATCGCCTTTTGCATCACATCGAATCTCTTCTTTATTCATCTCCTTCGAGCTTCTCAGATTCCCCGTCGCTACAAAAGAGAGGGGAACCCTAAAAAAAAACTCTTTTTCGCCCCTGTTCGAATCTGAAAACCGGAACAAAGAGGAATCCAGCGAAGCCGATGATGAAAGCAGCAGAGGGAGAAGAAGTAAGAGATGTCGCAAATCAGAGAAGTAGAAACCCTAGAATTTTTCTGAGATCAAATCAAGACCTTGTGATTGAAGTCCGAGCTCGAACAGGAAGCGTAACCGCCAACGGGAGCTCTCGCCAAGAAGCACAGAGAGAAAGGAAGCAGAATTGAGAAAGAGATTCTCTCAATGGACTGCCATGGCTAGGGTTTAGCAGAGGCTGGGCGAGCGAGCGGGCGAACCGAAGAAGCCGCGCGAAAACTTCAAAGAGAGAGGAGCAGCAGAGAGAGAGAGAGAGAGAGAGACCGAACCGAACGGTACAATATGTGTCTTCGTTCGGTTTCTATTTCAATTTCTTTTATTTTCACCGACTCACTGTACGTTTTTTCAAGCCGGAGTTTACAGGATCGGCCGGTTTCTTTCTTTACTGTACAAGACGCTGCTGGCGGTGAACCTACAGAATTGAGTCAGTACGGGAAGGCGGCGGTGACGGGATCGGTTTTTCCGGAAAATTTTCAGCACATCCTGCGTACCATACAACCGTGGGGCCCACGGCGATTCAAGAGACACGGGTAGCGGGCCGGCACATGGGGTTGTGGCCCCCCCAGTACTCAGAGCGTGCTGATAGGTTGGGGGCTCTGGGCCCCGCGGTTGTATGGTATGCAGGATGTGATGAAAATGTTCCCGTTTCCTCTTTTCGCGGGATAGGATAAAAAGAGATGCATACAATCAAAATATTTTATATTCTAGTTTGAATTTGGGGGTTGCACTTAACTACTTTATCTAGTCCGGTGGGAGTAGGGCAAATAAGCCAAGCCGAGCCGAGCTTTGGTCTGTTAGAACTTGGTTCGGTTAAAAGCTTGATTATTCAAGCTTGAACTTGGCTTGTTTAGTAATCAAGCAGAGCCGAGCTTTGATCTGTTTGAGCTTGGCTTGTTTAATAACGAGTTCTTATCGAGCTTGTTCATGAACTCTATCTTAAGTCAAATCTTAGACTATATATATTAGATTTGTTTATGCCTTTTATTAGCCTATTCATAAGCATATTCATGAGCTTGCTCGTGATCCTTAAACGAACATGTTCATGAGCCCAATCGAGGCGAGCTTTAGTATGTTCGAGCTTGGCTTGGTTATTAAACGAGCCTAAACTCAAGGTTTGGGTTTGGCTCAAATAGTAATCGAACAAGCTCGAACGAGCCTTTATCGAGCTTGTTCGCGAGCTACTCATGAACGGCTTAGTTCATTTGCAGCTCTATGTGGGAGTTAGGAGATCGGGAGCTCAAATTAGATGGTTGTATTAAGTAAGTCATGGCGTCACTAATGGGAGAAAAACTTTGGTGTAATCATGATACACGTCTACTCCTATAACAAGTCACGTGATGGCATCATAGCCCAAACATCCTATATATTGCATCATAGCCACATGATGGCAGCCACCATGACAGGTGTATCGCACTCAGACCCAACTGTACCGTATAGGTTACTCTGATTTTCCTACCCCATTACTCTGATTTAAACGGTCATTAGAAGAAGAAAAAAAGTGGTGCAGTTGGGGCGAAGTGCGATGCACCTGTCGGGGAAAATCTTGGATGACGACTCTCGCAACCTACAAAACAAAGGAAGTTAGAACGGCTGGCTCCTCTTGGAGCGCAGACCTTCCAACGATCAAGTCAGCCGAGCTCTAAAAGGGGGAGGGTGTAATGATTGACAGGTGGTTTTAGGTTTTGGAATTCAAACATGTACTATGGAGTCTTGGGTTGTACCATTATAGCATTTCTCTGACTGTTGTAGGTCGACGTGCTAGCCCACTTGTCTCTTTGTGCACCCTCGTGCTTACATATGGGTCTTTAAATGCGATATGTCGTCTTGCTGGCTAGCTGGTTGTTCGAGGTCCGTGGGGGGATGCACCGGTCTTGTCCACTTTCAGGTGGCACTCCGGGAGGCTCTAGACTGAGTCGGTTTCGTTTGCAGCCAAGTACATTCGTGCAGAGCGAACTTGGCCTATAATCGTCCATGCAGTTCCTCCAGAACGAGGACACATGTCGATCCAACACAGTCTTATGGTATGGGACACCTATAAGCAAAAGGCGACCTCTTTTGCGAGCGAGTTGGCTGTCTTGCGTGTGAGGTGTATATTCGAGCTGTTGGTGTTGAATCTTCTGAAGTATTTTTTCAGCTTCCAACAAAAGGCAACACTTCGCGTGCGACCTGATCATGAGCAATCTTGATATCCGAGCTGTTGATGATCAAGTGTTGAATCTTCTGAAGTATTCTTTAAGCTTCCAAAAAAAGGCAACATTTCGCATGCGAGCTGATCAAGGGTGACCTTCGTGTGCAAGCTTATCGCGGACGATCTTCCTATGTAAGCTCATCATGGGCAACCTCGCGGACGACCTACACGTGCGACTTCGTGTGCTTTGATGACGGGCTGGTGCTAATTTTCGGGCACCTATCGTGATTGTTATCATTGTGTGGCTATGATACAGTGCATAGGGGTGTATGGGCATTTGTGATTGACTTGTTACAAGAGCTGACGTGTATCACTATTACACCAAAGTTTTCCCCACTGATTAAGAGCAAAATCAGTACCGAGTGCTATTCACTTAGACTTGAATCTATTTTCAGTAACAGGTCTTTCCACAATTGTGAATCTGTTATAGTCAGGGCCACGGAATCACAGCCATCCTATGGCAGACTCTGGACTTCGCACTCTATCGAACAGTGTTGTAGCTCGTGTGTCCTTAGCGTGGATTTTTTGTATTAACATTAATAAAGATGCCTTTGGTTATTGCTTTAATTAGAATACTACTCTGGTGTATGATAATACTCATATAATAAAAGGACCCTAGGGAACACAGTAGGCCACTGAGGCGCATGGAGGATCCATGCTTGGGAGACCCAGTGGACCAGTTCTGTGTAGACCTAGAACTAGTTCACAGCTTAGGTGATGACGGTCGCTTCACCGAGAACAAGCTGTTGGCAGGTAGAGGATGTGGTGAAGTCTCCACCACGGGAACGTGGGATTCCCATTCACCTGACCAAGCACGATGATCGTGTTGAACAGGAACCAAAACAGTGCACAGTTCAGTGATTCAGACATTGGTGCATAAACCATCTTACTACTATAGATAATCTGTCCTTAACCCTAAGGGATCATGTTCACTGGGCCAACCAGTTGTGTGGTGCTTTGATGTGCCAACGTGTGCGGACCTTCCACAGTCCAATACCACGGTACGTTGGGTTACCCGGCTGGCGCTTGAGTGACATGTAATCCCTACAGGTTATCCGATGTCCAGTGTTGGATGGGTGCATTTTGATGAGTCAATCTGTCCACACAGTTAATTAACCCAGGCCTGGTGGTTGTTAGTATGACTGACGACATTCCGGATGTTAGGCATAGCACCGGAAGGTGTGTGGTGTTATAGATGACAAGTCATCAAACCATAGTCAGATGATCGATCGGGATCTGACGGTGCTCCCCACCGCCCGAGTCGTGTCATGGCACCAGTAATAGGAGGGACTAAGGATTATCAGAGTATAGTAGAGAACAGGATTACGAGGGAGTAACATAAGTTTCGGATCACTAGAGTTCAACTCGCGTCGCACTCTGGGGGGCTACGCGGGTTAATCGGATTAGGACTGATTAACAGAACTTTCGGTGTGTCACCGGAATAGTTAATCAGGGATCCGGTTAGAGCTAGAGATCCCGAACCCTGAAGGTTCCACCCTATCGTTGCATATAGGAATTGTTCCCCGACCTAATTGGATACGTTGGATGCGAAGTAGTGCGATGGAGCGCAAGCCCGGAGCCTAAGAACCTAATTCACATGTGTTACGGGCCGTAGGGGTATTTTGGTAAATACTGAAATATGACTCAGAATATATTGAATATGGATCTTAGATTGAGCGGAATAATTCCAGGAGCTCACAGGCGCTGACGGAACTCAATTCCGAGTAGCGCACCTCACTCAGTCTCTCTTTTAGTTTTTCACTTTTCGTGAAGGGCGTTTTCGTCCAGGCTTCACGATAGACATTGGAAATCCCTAAAAACCGACCCCCCTCTATCCTAACCTATCTAGGGCCGGTCCTAGCTTCCTTGAAGCCATGGGAGACCGGCCCTATAAGGGAATAGGGAGAGGGAGGGGCCGGCCATATGTGCCCCTCTCCTCCAAAAATCTGACCCCCTCCTTTGCTCCTCCTTTGTGGTTTCGGCCAAGGAAAAGAGAGGAAGAAGAAGGAGAAGAAAGAGGAAGGAAGGAGAAGGAAGAAAGGATAAAGAGGAGGAGAAAATCTCGCGGCTCGCCATCGTCTTCGCAACGGATTCCTCCGTCGGCTCGTGATCTCTGCACTCAAAGACGGGATTTCGAGAATTCTTCAATTCGCAAAGGAGAAGGTGCTATCCGACAGTTTTCCTTGCGATTCAAGTGCAGTTTTTCATCATTCCGTAATCTCCGGATCATAGATCCATAAGGTATGATGATTCTAAACACCTAACTAGATGCATGCATGTCTTCCGTAGATCGTAGTATGCCTCTAGGGTGTCCGCACATATGCTAAGATCATAGATTTGTATGTAGATTATTTTGTAGATTCAATTGTAATGAAACATACACCGTATGATCTTCGGATCTTTCTTTTGCTTCCGCTGCGACTCTGATAAGCGGATCCAATTCCAACAAACAGCCCATATGAGAGGGTAACACACACCCACCTTGTGGGTGCCTATTCGAGGATAATAAGAGATAAGTGTGATTAGGGTGTTTTATCTTGTAGTTTGAATTTGTGGGCTCCATTTAACTACTTTATGCAGTCCCTAGAAGTTGAGAGATCAAAAAATCAAACCAGATGTTGGATTAAGCCAGTGGTGTACCTCCCCACTGTATAGCGTCCAACTCGGGCGTAGGGGTGTCATTGATGGAGAGCAAAATTAGGGTTGGATGCTATTAACATGGAGTCAAAGCCCCTCTCCAGTAACATTTGTCTTCACTTTCCGGCCTTGGTGCTAAATATCTCGAATCGTGATTAATCTGTCATAGTCAGGGCGTCACAAAATCACAATCATCCAATGGAAGGCTTTGTGCTTCTCACTCCATGGAACGACGCAAATGAGAGGGTATTGCTCACCCACCTTGTGAAGAGTGAACAGAATTGCTCTTGAGGATAAAAGAGAGAAGTACGGTTAGGGTATTTTATTTTATACTTTGAATTTGTTGGCTCTGTTTAACTATTTTATGCAGTCCACTAAGAGCTCGAGATCAGGAGTTCAAACCAAATGATTGGATTAAGCCAGTGGTACCTCACCGCTATACGACGCCAAACTCGTGTGCATGGGCGTCACTGATGGAGACTAAAAATCAAGGCTAGGTGTTATTCATTTGGAGTCGAAACCCTCTCCAGTGACATCTCTCTCCATTTTCCTTGGGCACTACAACTCTCCAATCATGATTCTGTTACAGTTAAAACCCCGTGGAGTCACAGTCGTGCGATGACAAGCTTTGGATTTCGTACTCCACTAGTAAGAAACCCAAGCAATGCCTAGATGAACTTGATGCATGCCACATGACACAGACAACATTACAGCTGTCCGAAGAAATGTACAATCTAGAGTGAATGTGATTTACTCATCGTGTTGTGATTTCACTTGTTAGAGAGAGATATAGTACTAATGATTTTTCTAATTAACATCAAATGGCCATTAAATGTCATTGGATGAGTATTTATTATCTTTATAGTGGGTTTTTAATAGGATTTAAGAGAGAGAGAGAGATAGTATGTCATGTTCACACACAAGAGAAGGATTCTAGATCTTCAAAAGAGGTCCACATACGTGTCACAACATGGGAGAGGCTAGGGACTTCCATTTTAGTATTATAGTATTAGATTAAACGACCCATATGAGAGGGTTAACGCTCGTCCACCTCATAGGGGGTTAACAAAATCACTCTCGAGGATAAAAGGAGATGAGTACGATTACAGTATTTTATATTATAGTTTGAGTTTATGGGCTCCATTTAACTGCTTTCTATAGTCTACTGGGAGTTGGGAAATCAAGACTCAAAATATAAGGTTGGATAAAACCAGCTGCACCACTCCTTTGTACCACGTCCAACTCGTGCAGATGGGGAGCAAAATCAAGTTTGAGTGCTACTACCTTGGAGCCAAAACCCCTCTCTAGTAACAGGTCTCTCCATTTTTCCTTGGTGCTAAAGCTCTCCAATCACGATTCTGCCACAGCCAGGGCCTCTCGGAATCACAGCCATCCGATGGAAGGATCTAGACTTCGCACTCCATGGAACTACCCAGATGAGAGGGGAATGCTCACCCATTGTGGAGGGTGAACAAAATCACTCTCGCGGATAAAAAGATATAAGTATGGTTAGGATATTTTATTTTATAGTTCAAATTTGTTTGGTCCATTTAACTGCTTTATGTAGTCCACTGGGAGTTTTATTAGTTTGAATTTTTAAGTTTTTCTAATTTGTGTTCACGTCGCCTCTGTCATGGTACTATCGCCGCTCCATGTCTTGGTTTCTTCAACATTTTCTTTGATCTTAAAAAACATTGCATACATCATATATGTCCCACTCAAAGTGTGTGCAAAGATTTATATTAATGAAAGACTACATGGCTATAAGAAACCGAGTTTATAATGTACTCTTCTTTATAAGGCCATCCAACAAATGACATAGAAGAGACAAAACCATTCATCATCATATTGCATCATCACAAAACATGTATATGCTTTGTGGAGGGATACATAGGACTTCCAAACATCACATATACATGAACAATTAATATCATGATGTGCAACAATAACTTTAAAGAGATAAGATAGCAATATGGTCCAAAAACATGACATCATCTAAATAAAACTTAGAACAACCTAGATCATTATCTCATCATTTATAATACCTCTTAATCAACTTAAATAACCACATCTTTAGATCTAAAATAAAATATAAGAGAACGCTCTTATACCAATTGAAGGTTATCAAGTGCAATGAAAGACAAAAATCGTTATCATGTTTTCAATTAGATCATTAGATGAGAGTATAGGTAACAAAAAAATTATCATCTAAGGATTATGGAAGATGATGCCTTATAGGATCGATGAAGAAACCTACGAAGAAGATATATCGAAGATACGACCACAAGAATACAACTCTTATTCCCTCGTACAAGATCTAATGATAGAGCAGTCGGAGCTCCTTCCTTCCTTCTTCTTCTTCTTCTTCTTCTTCTCTCTCTCTCTCTCTCTCTCTCTCTCTCTCTCTCTCTCTCTCTCTCTCTCTCTCCTTGGCCCTAGGGTACCTAAGAGGCTTATAAAGTCTGAAGATGGCTAGCCTCTTAGGGTTTCTAAGTTAGAGAGGGATTCCTTTCTTGGAGGTTATCCTCCCCTTGCTTCTAGGAGTTTCATTGATGAAACTCCTCATATAAGTAGAGCTCTATATGGCCGGCTATTATGGATCTTTATAGGAATCCAAGTTTTGGCCAAATATAGTTCCCCTTTAGGACTATGTCGCTTAGAGAAAAAATAGGAATGTTGGGACTCCTACTAAGTGATAACTCCAAATCCTAGTCAAACTAGAACTCCCACCAACATGTGAATCGCTACTTTTAGGAAGTTAGCCCAGCATGAATTAGAAGTCTAGTTAGAATGGATGAGACCATGACTAACACTTCAACTATATTAGGACTAGCATTTGTCGGCCTACCGACGATGGCTAGGAGTTGGGATCCTTTAGGACTCAAACGCTTAAGCTTCAATTAAGTCAGGATTCTTGTTATCGCATGATTACATCCATGCCTAATTAATCATAGATAAAACCACTATCAAGTCATGATTACACTTTGTGGTATTTAAAAATTACATAAATACACTTTTCTATGAATTTATATTTAGACCCCTTATTATCTAGTATACACAAGTGTTGATCGGGAGAAGCAATTGTCCTATTCAGAGCACATTGTAGTTCATGTTCTTGAGTTTAACTTCTCATTCCTTTATTGATGCAGCATGATCAGCATCATCAGATCATCACCGCATCTTCATTTCGTCGCCAGAGACCTTTATTTCCAATCGTTTTTATTTTATGCTTGGAGGACATTATCCATATGGAACTTGTTAGCCGTTTATTTCAATTTTTGGCCCATTTTCTATGTTTTGGCCTAATTTCTGCATTTAGTACTATTTATGTTCTTGCCCAATTCATGGGGGATGTCCATGATATCCTCCGAGGGCTTTTCGGATTGAATCCGGGTCTTCTCGGGTGAGTTTTCTGTATATTATTAATAAAATCTGGGTGTGTGTGTTTGTGGGGTACCGACGGACGAGATTATGTCTCGAAACCGACGGTTAGATAGCAAAATAACTCAAATTTGATGATGTGGCAGCATATGGGCTTCAATTAGAAGCTAAATGGGCTTATCTTAAGCCCAACAGGGCTTCACATGAGTGTCGCTCCCCTCACTCTCCCTTTTTCCATGAACCATCCGCCCGACCCCCCTTGTCCGCGTAAAAAAGCCACCCGGCCCCCTTGCTTCCGTCCTCTCTCTTCTCTCTCTCTTTTTCCCTTATTTCTCTCTCTTTTCGTTGCCTTTCTTAGCCCATTGCATCCCCACCATCCACCCTTAATTCCCTTTGATCTTGGACATCCAAAGAAAAATCCTAATTCTACAAAAAGGGGAAACAAGAAGAAGATTGGAGATTTTGATGCTTGCTGAAATTTGTGCCTCTTCGTGAGAGCTTCCGGGAGAGACTCGTGTCCCCGACCCTCGCCGCATCCACGACTTCGCCTCGCGAAGGCTTTGGTTTCGTTTTTCCGAAGGATCCGGCTTCTCCCGACGTCCGGCCTTGCTCCATGTGCGGGATCATCGGCGCATCCTCGCATCGACCCATGGCGGAAAACCCCAAGCATTATCTATCCTTTATTTTATTTTTCCTTTGCATCCGCATCATTGTTATTTTGTTTTCATTGCCTCCACTCCGCATCACAGCCGTAATCCTCCCGTTCATCGCTAGTTGAAGCCTGAATATATGCTTTACCATCATATTTGCTATCTTTAGTTTGTTGGTAACCCTAGTAATCATATTTAGCCTATTTTCTATTGAAAATCTGATACAAGCCTCTCTTTAGAATTTGACATCTATTGCTGTGATTATTATTATTATATGCTAAAATTTGTCTTAGTGATAATATTGCATCTTTTATTGTTAAATCTTAAACATGCTTTATATTGACTGCAAAGAATCTTAGTACTGTGTGAGATAGTTTATGTTTGATGTCCTTTTGAGTCATACGATGCTATATTGATAATTAAATCTTAGTTATTGACCAAAGGGAAACCCTAAAGAGCTTAAGATTGTAGCTCCCCTTATCGGAGCCTGCATCAAGTTGATATCAGAGCTCGAAAGAACCTATTCGGGTTTTTTTTGAGTGCTGAAATTCAGCAAACCCTCATTTTCTTCTTTTGCTGATTTTGCATAGCGCATAGTCTTGCATGCTTGAAATTGCATCTAGTGCTAGGATTGCATCGTGTGAAACATATGCAATTGCATAATCCTTTGTATCTCTCATAACCCATGGTTGATCGTACCCATCTGCACCGGAATGTCCGGAATCGGGGATGTTTTCCTCGAGGACCACAACTTCGTGGTGCTTGGCAAGAAGCGACCCAAAATACTTTGGATCAACATGCAACCTTGTTGCAAGAGATCACGGATAGGCTAGGATTACTTTTACAAGATAGAGGGGTCAACCCTCAGACCCGACCGGTCGAAGAAGACCCGGGAGGGGCAGAAGCCAATCCACACGCCGAGGGTCATAGGGTCGAAGAGCAAGACCGGAACTAGGGCTTAAATCGAAATCCAATTCCAACCCCACCTCAGAACCAAAGCCAAGCCTTACCTTAGAATCATAACCGATACCAACCTCAAGAGCGAAATCGAGCTGACTATTTTGATTCACCCCCTGAGTCTGAAGCTGAGTTGGACGAGTCTGACGTAGACTTTAAACGAGAGTATGTTCAGTTTGGTCATCCCAGAAACCCTGGAGAGCGACAGGCACGTGCTCAGCACTGCATGGAAGAGCGCCTTGTGCGAGCCCTTGAGAGATCCCAAGGTTACGGAGTCCGAGTTGACATCGATGACTTTAGGGGAAGCCATGATGCTGACACATTCCTTGACTAGATAGAAAGTGTCGAGCACTTCTTTGAATGGAAAAATCTCCCTGACGATCGAAAAGTCAAACTCGTGGCAACTAAACTAAAAGGAGTCGCTTTGGTTTGGTGGCGAGAGTTGCAAACAAGTCATCTCAGGAAAGGGAAACAAAAGGTCGCATCGCGGACCAAAATGCGTGACAAGATGCGACTGAAATACCCTCCTCCTGGCTACCGTACCTCTCTGTACCAGAGATTGCTTAGCCTGAAACAAGGTAATCGAAGTGTACAGGAGTACACTGAAGAGTTCGACATCCTAACCATTCGTAACGCCATCCCGGAAGACGATGAACAAAAGGCTGCACGCTATATCTCGGGATTGCGCTATCAAATTCAGGACGCGCTAGCAATGCAGACCATCCTCACTGTGATGGAGGCATCTAGGCAAGCTCTCAAGGCCGAGAAGATTCAACAGCGAGCCTTTCGGAGAGAAGTTGCCCTTAGAGTACCCCCAGGTGCCCCTTCAACTGGAAGAGGAGCACCCCTTACCAGAGTCACCCCACCTGTCCCCACCCTGACCATAACTCCATCAAGAACCAATCAAACCCCTGGTCGGGTTGAACAATCAAATCATGAGCGAGGTGCGATAGGCAGTCGACTACCCGGAGCGACTTACAAATGCTTCGAGTGTGGAGAAGTAGGATATCTCATTGCTCAATACCCAAAAAGGAGACCTCAGACCCATCTGACAGAAAGTGAAGAGCGAACTGAGGAAACCCTAACAATATGGCTGAAGAAGAGCATAATGATGATCCTCGAGATACTGAGTATCAGGAGAATGACGAAACACATGATGTCGTCGCTGAAGCTGACGAGGCAACGCATGCACTAGTCATGCACCGTGTTTGGTCAACATCTAAAGCCCCTGAACCAGATGGAACATCTTCCACACCACTTGTACCTCAAAAGGGAGGCATTGTGTCCTCATCATAGACAGTGGTAGTACTGAGAACTTAGTCGCCCAGATCATAGTTGACAAGTTAGGGCTTAAGACGGAAAAGTTGGTCAAACCATACAACTTGTCTTGGTTTAAGAAAGGGTCAGATGTCGCTATTAAAGAGCGATGCCGAGTCGAGTACACCATTGGTAAAATGTATAAGGAAGCCGTTTGGTGTGATGTGGCGCCCTTGGGCATTTGTCACATTCTGTTGGGCCGCCCGTGGCAGTACGACAGAAAGACAAAGCATGATGGGAAAAAGAATACTTACTCCTTCTGCAAAGATGACAATAATATCACCTTAGTGCCTCAGAGGGAACCACTGAAACCAATTTCTAGTGAGCCGACGCCCCCACACGTCACCCCAAAATTACCAAAAAAGAAACCAAAAGCCCTACCAGCACTGCTGATGCAAGCTCATTTCGAGGACGAGTGCAAGCTCATTTCGAGGACGAGCTCAAAGAATCTTGCTCCGTCGTTTTTCTAGTTGCAAAAGAGGCCACCGAGGACCCTAGCATTCCTCATGAGATTCGAGTCCTACTTGAAGACTTAAATGATCTCATCCCAGAGGAACTCCCTTAAGGACTTCCACCTCTTCGGGATATCCAATATTGCGTTGATTTAGTCCCGGGAGCGACGCTACCATACCTTCCTCACTACTGAAGGAGTCCGTCTGAATATAAGGAGATGCATCAACAGGTTACCGAGTTACTGCAAAAGAGACTAATCCAAGAGAGCATAAGTCCATGCGCAGTACCTGTACTCCTAACTCCCAAGAAGGATAGGACATGGAGAATGTGCATAGATTGCCGTGCCATCAATCAAATAACTGTCAAGTATAGATTTCTGATTCCCCGTTTGGATGATATGCTGGACATGCTATATGGCACAAAAATCTTTTTGAAAATTGATCTTCGTAGCGGTTATCATCAGATCCGCGTACGACCTGGTAACGAATAGAAGACTGCATTTAAGACCCGGAAAGAACTGTATGAATGGCTAGTAATGCTATTTGGTCTATCGAATGCACCAAGTACCTTTATGAGGTTTATGAATCAGGTGCTCAGACCATTCATAGGAAAGTTTGTTGTCGTATACTTTGATGACATCCTTATCTATAGTACGACATCTGAATAACATGTCGAGTACTTGCGAGAAGTCCTGAAAATGCTAAGGAAAGATAAGCTGTACATCCATCTAAAGAAGTGCACCTTTCTGACAGACAGCTTGACCTTTCTAGGCTATATCGTGTGCTCCGAAGGGATACGGGTTGATCCAGAGAAGGTCGAAGCCATCATGGCCTGTTCCAAAGAATGTTAGTGATGTGCGACGGTTCCATGGTCTAGCGTCCTTTTATCGCAGATTCATTAAGAACTTTAGTTCCGTCATTGCACCTCTCACGAACTGTATGAAGAAGGGTGGTTTCCTTTGGACCCCCGAAGTTAAAGTGAGTTTCGACCTCATCAAGACCAAGATGATGAGTGCTCCAGTTTTGACACTCCCAAACTTTGAAAAGGTCTTTGAGATTGATTGTGATGCCTCTCACGTCAGAATAGAAGCAGTCCTTAGTCAAGAGGGACGTCCAGTTGCATTCTTCAGCGAGAAGCTGAACGCCCCGCATTTGAATTACTCGACATATGATATTGAGTTTTACGCGGTTGTTCAAGCCCTCAAGCACTGGAGGCATTACTTGATCCAGTGAGAATTTGTACTCAATTCTGACCATGAAGCGCTTCGCTATCTGAAGTCTCAGCGTAGCTTGAACCAACGTCATGCTAAGTGGTCAAATTTCTTGCAAGAGTACACGTCCAACCTCAGATATAAGGCTGGAGTCCTGAATAAAGCTGTTGACGCTTTGAGTCGACGAGGCCTGATACTAGTCACTTTATAGCCCGTCGTTGTTTCTTTTGACGCTCTTAAATCACTGTACGCGACCAATCCGTACTTCAGTCCCATCTGGGAATCCTGTCAAGAAACAGGCACTGATCCCATGACATCCTATATCATCCAAGAGGGATTCTTGTTCCGTGGAACCCGCCTATGCATCCCTGAGTGTTCCCTATGCGAGAGTCTTGTTTAGAACACCCATGAAAGGACCGTCTCTGAGGAAAGTCCTAATGAATCTTTTAGAGATACGTTAATCCACAAATTGCACGGAAGTAATTTGGGAGGTCATTTTGGCCAAACCAAAATTATTAATTCAGTGGAGAGACGCTACTTTTGGCCTCACTTAAGGAAAGACGTCGTCAAGTTTGTGCAATGATGTCGAACCTGTCAAATGTTCAAAGGCAGGAAGCAGAACAGAGGTCTGTATATTCATCTACCAATCCCTGCTCGTCCTTAGGAGGATATCACCATGGATTTCATTGTGGGTCTACCTCGAACACTTCGACGCGTCGATTCAATCTTTGTGGTTGTAGACCGATTTTCTAAAATGGCACATTTCATACCATGTAGGAAAACTTCTGATGCATCTCATGTAGCTGAGTTATTCTTTAGGGAAGTTGTTCGTCTGCATGGCATTCCACAGTCATTCACATCTGATAGGGACACTAGATTTTTAAGTCACTTTTGGCGTACTCTTTGGTCAAAGCTAGGAACTAAACTTCAACACAGTAGCACGTATCACCCTCAAACTGATGGACAAACGGAAGTTGTCAACCGTAGCCTTGGGGATATGCTTCAATGTCTAGCTGGTGAAAGGCCGAAATAGTGGGATGTAGTTTTACCACAAGCTGAATTCGCATATAATAGTTTAATTAATCACTCAGTAGGTAAAACTCCTTTTGAAATCGTCTATGGCCATGTTATTCCCTATTTTCTGGATAGAACTGTCTTACCGCCTACAGGTCCTGCAAGTGCTGATGCTGATGAATTCCTTGAACACATCAAGACCGTACAGCGAGAGTCGCTTGAGAAACTGAGGGAAAGCAATGCCATGTATAAGGCAAGCGCATATTTACACAGGCGAGAGATCACCTTTCAGCCACGGGACTGGGTCCTCGTTTACTTTCACAGAGAGCGGTTTCCCACAGGTTCTTATGGAAAGTTGAGCCAGAGGAAGTTTGGGCCCTTCCGCGTTCTCCGAACGTTGGAACCCAATGCTTACCTGCTGGATTTGCCAGATAATATACCGACATCGCCGATCTTCAACATCTCAGAGTTGTTCCCTTTCCACGGAGACTGGCCAGATACGCCTTCAGCGCCACAGATTCCTTTTTTAGATGCATAGAGAGACGAGACAGAGCAGATACAGAAGATAGTTGACATCAAAGAGCTTGCTACCTGCCGTGGCGTTTTCGACTGTTCCTTGTTCGGTGGGTAGGCAGACCACTGTCAGACTGTACCTGGGTGGACGAGCGACAGTTGCGAGCACAGCGGCCCGACCTCGTACAGCAGCTGGACGTCCACTCGACGGAGTCGAGTTCTTTCTAGTCCGGGGGAGTTGATACAGCATGATCAGCATCATCAGATCATCGTCGCATCTTCAGTTCATCGCCAGAGACCTTTATTTCCAGTCGTTTTTATTTTATGCTTGGAGGATATTATCCATATGGAACTTGTTAGCCCTTTATTTTAGTTTTTGGCCCATTTTCTATATTTTGGCCTAATTTCTGCACTTAGTACTATTTATGTTCTTGCCCAATTCATGGGGGATATCCATGATCTTATCCGAGGGCTTTTCGGATTGAATCCGGGTCTTCTCGGGTGAGTTTTCTGCATGTTATTAATAAAATCTGGGTGTGTGTATTTGCGGGGTACCGACGGACAAGATTATGTCTCGAAACCGACGGTTAGATAGCAAAATAACTCAAATTTGATGATGTGGCAGTATATAGGCTTCAATTAGGAGCTAAATGGGCTTATCTTAAGCCCAATAGGGCTTCATATGAGTGTCGCTCCCCTCTCTCTCCCTTTTCCCGTGAACCATCCACCCGACCCCCCCTTGTCCGTGCGGAAAAGCCACCCGGCCCCCTTGCTTCTATCCTCTCTCTTCTCTCTCTCTTTTCCCCTTATTTCTTTCTCTTTTCCTTGCCTTTCTTAGCCCATTGTATCCCCACCATTCATCCTTAATTCCCTTTGATCTTGGACATCCAAAGAAAAACCCTAATTCTACAAAAAGTGGAAACAAGAAGAAGATTGGAGATTTTGATGCTTGCTGAAATTTGTGCCTCTTCGTGAGAGCTTCCGGGAGAGACTCGTGTCCCCGACCCTTGCCGCATCCGCGACTTCGCCTCGCGAAGGCTTTGGTTTCGTTTTTTCGAAGGATCCGGCTTCTCCCAACGTCCGGCCTTGCTCCGTGTGCGGGATCATCAACACATCCTCGCATCGACCCACGGCGGGAAACCCCAGGCATTATCTATCCTTTATTTTATTTTCCCTTTGCATCCGTATCATTGTCATTTTGTTTTCATTGCCTCCGCTCCGCATTGCAGCCGTAATCCTCCCGTTCATCGCTAGTTGAAGCCTGAATATATGCTTTACCATCATATTTGCTATCTTTAGTCTGTTAGTAACCCTAGCAATCATATTTAGCCTATTTTCTATTGAAAATCTGATGCAAGCCTCTCTTTAGAATTTGACATTTATTGCTGTGATTATTATTATTATATGCTGAAATTTGTCTTAGTGATAATATTGCATCTTTTATTGTTAAATCTTAAACCTGCTTTATGTTGACTGCATAGAATCTTAGTACTGCGTGAGATAGTTTATGTTTGTTGTCCTTTTGAGTCATACGACGCTATATTGATAATTAAATCTTAGTTATTGACCAAAGAAAAACCCTAAAGAGCTTAAGATTGTAGCGCCCCTTATCGGAGCTTGCATCATTTATGATCATTGATAAAAACAACTTTTCATATCAAAACATTTTTTATAAAATAATAATATTTAATAAATATATATAGAATTTATTTAGTAAACATTTTATTAAAGCTTTTGCCTGAGTGTTTAGTTCCAATGATCCACCTTTTCTCTTTTAGAGTGTTTAGAATTCCTTGATGATCGATCGTGTTCCCAAGTACTGAAGTATAAGCCACACAAGATATGAAGTTATTGACTAGCAAAACGATCTCACTGAATTATAAATTAAAATGACAAAGACTAAGCCTCAAGTTCATGACCATCTCAATATTGAGAGCCTATGCAATCAGCATATGAGAAAGCATATCATTATATAATAGTCATTTAGATGATGTGTTCTCATTGTGATCCTTGTTCAGTGTGTACCAAACCTACCACACAGTTAACTCAGAGTCACAACTCTGATAGTTAAGATAAACCATCACACCAAGTGAAAGCCAATAGTGTTACGATCGTATAGATTGGATGTCTAGTCCTATCACCGACTGTGAACCTTATCAGGTATAATAATCTGATAATATTAGATCTCTTGTATGTGAATCTCATCCACACACCTAAGTTACTTAAGTTATACCCGATGGACTTATGTACATCTTAGCAACAATAATACATCAATAAAAGTGTATAATATATCAAATATAAGATTATCTCATTAACAAACTATTTATTGATCATAATGTCAAAACTTATATAGAATTAAAATGTAGAACATCACTATTTCCAACAACGATCATAACCTTTGGCAGGCTCTGGACTCCACACTCCATCGAACGACCTAGATAAGAGGATAATGCTCACCCACCATTAGGGGGTGAGCAAAAGTTCTCTTGAGGGAAAAAGAAATAAGATGGTTATGCTATTTTATTTTATAATTTGAATTTATGGACTCTGTTTAACTACTTTATGTAGTCCACTGGGAATCAGGAGATGGAGAGTTCAAACCAGATGGTTCGATTAAGCCAGCCATATCTCTCCGTTATACCCTGTCAAATTTGTATGTAGCGCATCAATGAATGGACTGAGTGCTATTCACTTGGAGTCGAAGCCCCTTTTCAATAACAGGTCTTTCCATTTTCCTTGGGCGCTAAAGCTCTCCAATCACGATTATGTTACGATCAGGGCGCCACGGGAATCATAGTTGTCCAATGGCAGGCTCTATACTTCATACTCCATCGAATGGTCTAGATGAGAGGGTAACGCTCACCCACCTTTGGGAGAGCGAACAAAATTGCTTTCGATGATAAAATGAGATAAATATGGTGATGAAAATTTATTTTATAGGATGGATTTGTGAGCCCTGTTTAACTACTTTTTGTAGTCCACTAGGAGTCAAAAGATCAAGAGTTCAAACCAGACGGTTGGATTGAGCCAGTGGTACTTGCTCGTTGTATCGTGTCAAATATGTGCACACGGCGACATTGATGAAGAGCGAAATCAAGATTGTGTGCTATTCACTTGGAGTTGAAGTTGCTCACCAGCAATGGGTCCCTTTATTTTCCTTGGACGCTACAACCCTCCAATCATGATTCCATTACAGTCAGGGCCCTGTGAAATCATAATCGTCTGATGGCAAGCTCTGGACTTCAGACTCCATCGAATGTATAGGATGTTGTTCATGCCAAATAGGGAGGAGTTGAACCAATTCACTTGTCGGGGGTGCCTATAGCTCAAAAACCAATCATTATGCATAGGAGGAGGTAGCGTGGATGTTTACACAAATCATGGATCCATGTCGATCTCTCGATCTGACAGACACGATGCAAAGTTGTGTCGCTATCGATTAAATGTTCAAAGATGACTCATGTATTGAAAGGTTGAGCTCAATCTAGCCCATAACCGCTGCTACAAAAAATGAAAGGGATAGCGACGACCCAAGACTTCATGAGGCATGGGTAAGCGTATCCTATGAGAACGGCTTAGCCCATAAAAGTCCTCATCAACGTGAAGACATTGCACAAGAGATCAAAGCTTCGACTCCGTGCACGAAGAAAAAAGCTCAAAAAGAAGGTCCGGAGTTGGCATCACCCCATCGTTTAACAATCTTCAACTCGAAAAACGCCAAAGAAGTCCAGAGAAGAAGATCAAAGTTGACGCCACACCCATCGTCTTCAACAAGCATTCGTTCCATTCACGAAGAAAAAAGTTTGGTTAGGGAAACCCGAAGTCAGCACCACCCCATCGTCTTCAACAAGCCTTCAACTCTAAAAATGCCAAAGAAGTCCAGAGAAGAAGATTGAAGCAGTGGCACACTCGTCGTCTTTAACAAGCATCCATTCCATTCACAAAGAAGAAAGTTTGGAGAAGAAAACCCAAAGCGGCGCCACACTCGATGTCTTCAACATTGGAGTTGACGCTACCCCCGTCGTCCTCAACAAATCCGATGGTACAATCATCGTATGAAGTTGGTGCTATACTTATCATCTTCAATATCTAAGTCGATGCTACAATCGTCGCACGAAGACCGGCACTACACCTATCATCATCAAAAAAAGCCTTCGACTCCGTTCACGTCAAAGAAGCCCAGAGAAGAAAAAGATCAAAGCCAATGCCACACCGGTTTGTCAAATACTAGGTTAAAGATCGAAAGCTAGAGACAATGAAGCTCTACAAAGAAGGAGGCTCCAACGCTCGATGACCAAGGCTTCACGAGGCACGGTCAAGCGCATCCCACGGGAATGGCTTAGCCCACGAAGTCCTCATCAACATGAAGACCTTGTACAAGAGATCAAAGCTTCGACTCCTTGCACGAAGAAGAAAGCTCGGAGAAGAAGGCCCGGAGTCGGCATCACCTCGTCATCTCCAATAATCTTAAACTCCGACAAACGCCAAAGAAGCCAGGAGAAGAAGATCAAAGTCAGCATCACCCCATGGTCTTCAACACATCTTCAACTTTGAGAATGCCAAAAGGCTCGAAGAAGAAGATCGAAGTCAACACCACGTACCCCATTGTCTTCGACAAAGCTAACGGTACAACCGTCGCACAGAGATCGGTGCTATACCTGTCGTCTTCAATATCAAAGTCGATGCTATAACCATTGCACGAGGATCGGTGCTATACCCACCGTCTTCAAAAGAAGCTTTTAACTCTGATCACGCCAAAGAAGTTTAGAGAAGAAGAGAAGTATAACTGATGCCACAATCGTTGCCGCCAAAACTACATCCCCAAAAAGAGGAGGCCGGAAGAATAAAGAAGACTTGAAGATATCGTCATCGTTGTTCGAGGAGAATATCAAGCCAAATAAAAAACCAAAGCCGAATCAAAAAGTCGAAGCAAAGTAAAGGTAAAGCCCGTGCCAAAGTAATGCATGTGTCAAAACCGACGAGCTACGACAATCATGAGCTAAAGCAACGCATGTTCGAGCCGATACGACGCGAAGTCTTGAAGAACTAAACACTGCAAGCCTCTCCGTCTACATTCAAGCGCAAGTGCCAAAACAAAGCAAAAGCCAGAGCCACGCCAAAACAAAAGAACTAAGTCAAAGCCAAAAACGATGCCAAAAGCAAGATCGACACCGCGAACCGGCAATCAAGGACGTCAAGGTCTAGCAAGAGCCAAGGGAGATGCAAAGATAGAGAAAACGACGTCAAAAACCCCATAGCCGTGAAAGTGCGAAGCACGGAAGAGACAAAAAGCAAAGGCAAAAATCGCTCGACCTCTCAAGAAACTCAAAACCTTGTAAAGACCTATGTCCTGGGCAACTCCAGAGCTCTCGCATGAAGTAACGTGATAACGCGGATCAAAAGGACCCTCCAGAGAATCTCTCCCATAATCTCTTGATGTAACAAATTTCATGGAAAAGTACATCCGAGCCACTGACTGAGATGGATCTTTCTATGATTTTGATGAAAAGACGGTTCGAGCGAAACCGTTTCAGCGTTATCAAATATACAAAATCTGATAAAACGTTGAAATGCGGGTCTACGGATCTTGTTTAAGCCTTATCAAATAAGGGATAAAATACAGCTGAGAGAGAACGATGAACTGCCAGAGGATGTTGCTAAAAGTGCATCCAACGGTTTAGTGTTGTACGCAACGTTCACCCACCTTTCAAGTGGGTGAATAAAATTGGAAAATACTTCTCAACCATCAAGCTTTCCATTGCCTGATGTGGCACCTGATCACAACCGTCCATTGCGACTTGACAGGTGAATCTCACTAGGCCAAACTGACAAGCAAAGGGACGATTGTGATCAGTTGCCACGTCAGAATGACCTGATCGGAGTGGAAAACTGGATGGCCGAATAGCACTGCTCGATAAAATTACCCCCAAGTGACCACAATAGTCCCTCATCCACGAGTACGATTTTGTTCCAACCTCCTTAAAGAGGAGCATCCCGCTCTCTCTCATTGGTCCATTCCAAGGGTATGTTTATCATTTCATACTGTTTATCATGGTGAAATGACTAAAAACCCTTGAGATGGACCAATGAAAGAGAGCGGGATGCTCCAACCTGAACAAAATCGTTCTCCTCATCCACCAACGGTCTCGCAATCACAAGTAACTGTACAAACTCTTTGAAAAGCATGGGGCCCACCGATGCATGAAAAGATATCATGGGAGATTTTCGCGGTGAGCCTAAGCCTTATCCACTCAACAGAGCAACGGCATCATGTGATGTTGAATTATTATTATTTTTTTATTTTTGTTAAATATAGATGATTAAAGGTTAACAGAATACCTGTAATTAAGATTCGCATAACTCCAATTTGTTGAGGTCGCATCCCATGGCAAAACACCTACCCATCCAACCGACAGGTCATGCATTCAAATCCCATGAGCTCCCTCACCCGTTTATAACTCGATTTTATCGTCGGCTTATCTCTCGTCTTTATTTGGATTTGTTTGCGTTACAATGTTGCAATCTATAAAATCTGTAGTCACTATAAGATCAATAAATTACTTATGAAGATGAGGCTTTCGGTGCCACATGGAAGCCTCCCCTATGGTACCGAGTTTCGTGGGACGTATTGGTCATGGGGATCCTATGGTCCTATGGCTCGAGAAGAACAACCGGATTTTCAATGGTAAAGCATCAGGTGCAGAGGAGCTTCGAAGATAGTGGTTTCAATCTTCAAACTTTGGATCATCCCGTGGGTTGATTCTTTCACGGATGTGACGAAAGATCTTTGTAATCACATTGTAACCTGATTTTATTTTAATATAATTGGCCATTTCGGAATCTTGATCAAAAACCATCATCTTCCTAATTCTTCACATAAGTTTTATATATGAGGAAGTGACATAACTTTATCCATATATATATATATATATATATATATATATATATATATATATATATATATATATATATATATATATATATATATATATATATATATATATATATATATATAAAATTAGATACATCTATAAATCTCTCTCTCTCTCTCTCTCTCTCTCTCTCTCTCTCTCTCTCTCTCTCTCTCTCTCTCTCTCTCTCTCTCTCACACACACACACACACACACACACACACACTCACACACACACACACAAAAGGGAGCTAGATTTCATGCTGGATGTATGGTCGATCCGAATGTCCGATCGAGCATGTGTGGGTGCAAAATCAGGCTAACGCCCTACAGTGGGACCTGCAGCTCTGCCTGGGACCCACGAGTACGACGGTGGGACCCGCAGCCCTGCCTGGGACCTATGAGTACGATAATGGGACCCGCAACCCTTCTTGGGGCCCACGAGTACGATAATGGGACCCGCAGCCCTGCCTGGGGCCCACGAGTACGATGGTGGGACCCACAGTCGTGCTTGGGGCTCACTTGCACTATCTAGGGTCTGGTAAATCCCCTCAGGTATTTACAAAACCCTGAATATTTCTGGGAATATTCCCCAAATAAACCAAACCCCTATAAATAGCAGACCCTGTAAATGATTCTAGATCCGAAATTCCAGACCAAAATCCTACTTTCTGTTTTCCAGAGCTCCTCGAGCTTCCTGGTTTTTAGACTCCTTCTTCACCCTCTATCTACTTAGAAGAAGCACTCCTCGACACCCACCAGGGGATTGGAGAGTTGGCAAAGCAACTGATGCTTTGGTGATGAGGTTGTGGGTTCAACTCTTCCTCCCCTCGATTTACCCACGAGTGAAGTGGGAATTGCCGAGTGGGTCGGGCTTCACTCCCGGAGGGATTAGTCCGAGCCTGAAGTGGGCCATTGCCCGAAAGGTTTCGGGACACCCGCCGATGTCAAAAAAAAGAAGCACTCCTCGGCCTGTCGAGAGTAGCTCTATTTTAGACTCAGAGATAGTGGATTCCAAGGTTGCGTCTTACCGCACAAAGACATAGGCTTCGACCGAACTCCATTATCACACTCTGTATTAACTCTCTCTCTACTTTACTGTGCTTGTGTGACAGCTCAGCAAGTTACAGCTAAACGCTTCGAAGCGCGTCACATCCCAAAGGGTCAAACCTTCAATCGATTGTTAGAGGAGGGTCACGTACGATGGTCGAAATCCTCCCCCACAGTTTGGCGCCGTTTGTGGGATACGATCCAATCAACTTGCAACTTCCAAGCTTCCCAGCTCCTTCGGTAGTAGCTATCGATTGTCCGAGCAATCCGTCTATCTCCATCGCTACACCTAAATGGCGAAGACACTGATGGACCAGTCGGAGGAAAGCAGCATGCACCCAGACATCCAGCATTCAATGACTCACTCAATGAGTCGTCGGTTCGCGACGAGCCAACACCCGGAACAGTAACTCACTGTTAATTCAAGGAGTTGCCCGTCGGTTAATCGCGCCGCCCAGGCTCAACCTCGACAATTGCCTCAACTCGCCTACCTAAATCCTCAGCGCTTGGGGAAAGCACACGTCTCTTCCGGTGCCGATGCTCAAGCGACATACTAGATCACATCAGAGGACTTCCAACTCTTGACTCTCATGAAGAAAAATATTACTCTCATGGTCAAAAGAGACTCCCTCCAATAAATCATCATCGGAGCGGGAGCTGACCCCCCGCGGTCAATTGCCTGTATCAACAACGAAGCAGACATCCATCGGTTGCTCAGCCCCTCCCCCACTCCTTCCAGACAATCCGTCGTCGACACCTCCCGACGATCCCTCAAGCCCCCTTCAAGGGGACCCTTGCCTCTTCCTGCTAAATAGAGCATCTGGGAGCGTCTCAACGAGTTGACTCGTCACTCGGAGCCACTCTACTAGGGATCATCCTCCGACTCTCATAGTGAAAGAGATGTTCGCAACGGAAGGCATCATTTCAGAGCTCGGTTGTACCTCAGTAACGACCGAGCCCTGGTGGAGCATCACCAAGAAGGAAGAACTTTGAGTCTCATCTTCCTCCTCAACCTTCGAAATACTTCCCCGACCTGCCGAGCGATTAAAGGAACAACCATGACTCAGAAGGGCCGCTTCATCGGCAAATTCTCTAGGCCCAATTTTTTCAAGGCTGGAAGACCGTCGCTCTCCCTAAGTTCAATTGTCTAAAGGGAAATCCGACACTACATGTCCTCGCCTTCAAACAGGCATTGACGTTGAACGACCATGACAACCAGGTTCGATGCCGTACCTTTGCCGGCAGTCTAGATGTTATGTCGTTGGATTGGGATCATAATCTCCCTACAGGCTCCATTAGCCTATTTGGAGACCTGGCGGACCTCTTTGTCTAGCATTACTGGTTGAACCTTAAGCCGATGAAGAAACTGGACTCCCTCTATCAACTGCGGATGGGTTCGGATGAAACCCTATGAGAATTCACACGAAGGTTCCAGAATGAGCATACAGCGCTATCCGGGTATCACCTCGACGACTAGGTGATCATGTTGATATTCCAAAATGCTCTGCGCTATGACCTTCACATCTACAACGGCCTCATCCGCAATCCTCCCACCCCCCTCGAAGCACTCTTCGATCGGATCCAGCGACAAATCAAGGTCGGGGATAATCAAGTCGCTCGCAAGGGACGAGACTTCAAAAAACATCCTTCCGATAAGGAGTCAGTGCGACCGCTAGCTCGAGTGAACAATGCTCAGGCTAAGGAAAGTGAGTCATCCAAGAAGCCATGACGGGCAGATGATAGACCCACCAAGCCTCGGAGAACCACCTTCACTAGCTGGAACTTGCCCATCGACATCATCCTTAAACAGATCCAGCATGAGAGCTACCTCAGAAGGCCAAACCCTCAACCTGGCACTAAGCAAACGTAGGACAAGTTGGTCTACTGCAACTTCCACCGGTGCCACGGCCATTCTACCATTCGGTGCTTCAGCCTGAAGTACCACCTGGAAGAACTTCAGGAGCAAGGCCATCTCCAAGATTTCAAATCCAACACAAATAGGGCAAACGGTTCACTCCCTTCTCCTCCCCTACCTCAGAGGGAGAAGGAGGCATACTGGATCCACTCAGTCGTGTGTCAAGCAACTCTCATTCTCGTTCGAGCGAATGTTTACGGCATCCGTAGCAACCTCCATCATCGAACTCTGACTCGGAAGGAGGTAGAGCGACAAGTACGACATGTCCACCACGTTTGCACTCTCGCTCAAGTTGAACACTCCTGGATCAAGAAGCACATCAAAGGCCTCCTATGGCTGGCAATCATCTTCACCGACTAGGATCTCAACAGAGTATGCACTCCCCACCGGGACCCCTTGGTCCTTCGGCTTATGGTCGACGAGAGCTCGGTCAACCGGATACTCATCGATACCTGCAGCTCTATCGACATCATGTTCTCTGATTGCTTCAAACACCTCGGCCACAGATACGAGAGTCTTGATGTAGTCCCCACCATCATCATTGGCTTCAATGGAGAGCATAGCATGACAATGGGAGAGGTAAGATTTACACTCGATCTCAATAGTGATATGCAAGTGTCTATTCGTTTTGCTATCATCGAGGGAATGTCAAATTATACCTTCTTGGAAGACCCTTCCTCCATCAGATCAATATTCCCTCCTCCTCTAATCACCAACTCCTCAAGTTCCCAACTAAGGAGGGCATCAGATATATCCGAGGGAGTCAGCAGACAGGAAGATCATATGAGGCAGTGGCAGCTCGGAATCAATCAATGCCTAATGCTACGCCGGTGAAGTGTTCTACCGATGAAGCTGGTCCCTTGACCAGATAGCAATCAAAGAAACCTCCAATGCCAGAACCTATACTTATGGAGTGGGAGGCTATGCCTTCAATCAATGAAATAGTTTGAGGTGACCTTGGCAACGACGATCCCCCTTCAGAGACTTTCATCGGCACTAGCCTTAACAGTGCAGAAGCGCAAGATATGGTTTCATCCTCAAGTCCAATATTGATGTCTTCGCCTGGAGCTTCAAGGACATGCCCGAGATCAATCCAGATGATGCATCTCATCGACTCACAATCAGGGAAAGGACGAGTGTGATCAAACAAAAACTTCGAACTATCAGACCGGAGCAGCTGATTGTAGTTCAAGAGGAGATCGATAAGTTACTTGCTGCTTGCTTCATCCACGAAGTAGAATATCCAACTTGGATCTTAAACATCATCACTATTCCAAAGAAGAATAGAACAATCAAAGTCTGCATCGACTTCACCAACTTCAACAAAGCCTGTCCCAAGGATCCGTTCCCCATGCCAAGGATAGATAGACTCGCCGATACCACCGCAGGCCATGAGCTTCTATCTTTCATGGATGGACACTCAGGCTACAATCAAATTCCTCTGCATCAGGACGATCAAGAGAAGACATATTTCGTGACAGACAGAGGCCTCTACTGCTATAATATCATGCCCTTCGGCCTCAAGAACACAGGGTCAACTTACCAAAGGTTGGTCATGAAGATGTTCAAAGAACAGATCGGTCACAACGTTGAAGTCTACATTGACAACCTGCTCACCAAGAGTCGAACTCAAGAGGATCATCTCTCTGACCTTGCCAAAACCTTCCACGTCCTGAGAAGATATTGCATGAAGCTGAATCCAGCTAAGTGCATCTTCATAGTGCAATTGAGAAAATTCATGGGTCATCTAGTGACCAGGAAAGGTATCGAAGCAAATCCAGATCAAATTCGAGCAATCCTTGATATGCCATCACCTTCCCATCAGAAGGAAGTTCAACGTCTCACAGGAAGGCAAGTAGCGCTCAATCGATTCATCTCCAAGTCCTCCAACAAGTGCAAGCCCTTTTTTGACAAACTTTGCAAAGCTGACATATCAAGATGGGACTTGACCTGTGAGTAAGCTTTTCAAAGCATCGAATTCTATCTCGCCTGAGCCCTTATTCTGACAGCACCATTGCTGGAAGAACCTCTTTGGCTCTACCTTGCCATCACCGATCAAACCATCAGCGCAGTCTTGGTCAGTAAAAGGGACGCAGTTGAACGTCCGGCATGTTTACTACATCAGCCATACCCTCCTGCCGATCGAGATCGCTACTCAAAGATGGAGAAAGTCACCTTGGCGCTGTTAACAGCCACCAGCGACTATGTTCCTATTTCATCTCCCACTTGGTTACCATCACTTCCGAACATCCTCTGAAAGAAATCCTTGACAAGGCAGGTCAAGCCGGTCGAATGTCCAAGTGGGTAGTTGAGATGAGTTTGCTTGGTATTCAATTCGAGCCTTGAATCTTTGTAAAAGGGCAAGTCATCACCGACTTCCTTGCTGATTTTCCCATGGAGGATTCTATCGCCCTCGAAGATGATCTCGAGATGCACCTCGATGACAAAGACTAGCAGCCTTTTAGTCCAGGCTCTGAGTCCTATCCGAGCCCAGAGGCTCCATCAATGATCGCAGCATGATGGAAACTCTACACCGACGGAGCTTCAAGTGCCACCGGTTCGGGAATTGGGGTAGTTCTAATATCCCTAGAACTCGACCACTTGGAGAAAGCTATCCTCTTCGGATTCAATGCCACCAATAACGAAACTGAGTACAAAGCTCTCGTCTTGGGATTAGAGATTGCTCGAGCACTAGGGGTAGATCACCTTAACGTACGTCTATACTGATTCCCAATTGGTCATCAGACAGGTCAACGGGGATAACATAGCACGAGGCAAAATGATGCAATACTACCACTGCCTCATACAATACCTCAAGAAGCAGTTCGCGGATATCAAGTTCCTCCAAATACCAAGAGCAGATAATCACGAAGCTGATGCTCTTGCCAACGCCGCCTCGGTATTAGGAGATCTAGTCAATCAATGTCAAATCAGTATCGAATACCAGAATTTGCCCAAGGCAAACCTTGAGCAACACGGTATCATCGTCGCAGTAAGTGGAAACGGGAGTTGGAAGCAGCTGATCTTCACTTTTGCCCTGGACGATAACCAATCAGATTGGAGACGATCTTTCTTCAACTTCTTCAGACATAGCAGAATACCCAAAGACCCGATCCAAGACAGACGACTACAAAGGAAACTTCCTCTCTATCACCTTCAAGGAGACGATCTCTACTTTTAGTCTTATGGCGGGGTGCACCTCAAATGTGTCGGCTCGGATCAATTAGAAAGGATCTTGGCTGACATTCATGCCGGAGCTTGCGGTAACCACTCTAGCGGCAGATCCCTCAAAGGGAAGGTCAAACTCCAAGGCTACTATTGGCCCACTATGGCAAAGGATGCTCGCCAGTTCGTCCAGAATTGCGAACTCTATCAACGGTACGCTCAAGCAATCCATCTCCATGCAGATGAGTTTCATCTTCTGACGAGCCCTTGGTCGTTCCATCAATGGGAGTTGGACTTCCTTGGTCTGTTCCCCCTTCTTCCAGCAAGAAGAAGAATCTATTGTTGGCAATTGACTACTTCATGAAATGAGTCAAAGTTGTGCCTCTCTTCCGTGAGACAGACAACGAAGTCATCAAGTTCGTTAGGCAGAACATCTTCTCAAGGTTTGGCACTCCGCAAGTGCTTGTCGCCTACAACGAAGCACAGTTTGACTCAGACAAGTTCCAGGATTTCTACCAAAGCTACGAGAGCGAACACTTCTATTCAACTCCGAGATTCCCTTAGTGTAAAGGTCAAGCAGAAGCCTCCAACCGAGTTATCCTTGGCATACTCAAGAAGAAGTTAGACGACAAAAAGGGGCTTTAGGAGAAGGTCCTTCCTGAGGTTCTGTGGGGATATCGAACCATGCCTTGACGATATCGGATTCTCACCTTTCCGTCTAACTTACAAGTTGAAAGCAGTTCTACCAACAGAAACCATGTGCCCAACTATCAAGACCCTCACAAAATGAACGAGGGATCAACGAGGAACTTCGTGTTAATGACCTCAACCGCTCAAATGAACTTCGTGATCAAGCGGCCATACGCATCGCCAACTATCAACAAAAGATCAAGTCAGCTTACGGCCGCAAGGTTAGCAGAAGACAGTTCAACATCGACGACCTTGTTCTCAGAGCAGTCTTCCCAAACACAATAGAACATGGCAGCGGCAAGTTTACTCTGAACTGGGAAGGACCGTACATCGTCGAGTCAGTCAGAGGGAAAGGTTCATACTGGCTAGTGTGGGGGATGATCTCCGTGCCGATCCGAAGACTCCACCCAACAAATAAATCGAGTCGAGTCAAAAGTCTGATCGAACGTTTGTCTAGTTCGTTGATTGTTGGATGCTAGTGGCTTTGACTTGAACTTCTGAGTAGTTGAAGGGTTGTGGACTTAGGTTTAGAAGAGATAGAGGAAGATCAATTGCGAGTTGACACAAATATGATCTCGGAGTTCAGCCGAAGCCTACGTCTCCGTGTTGTAAGGAGCAACCTGAATTCACTAACACTTGAACTGGAGTGACCTCGACAAGCCGAGTGTCACTTGTCTCTCCGCAAATGGAGATCGAAAGGTTGGGATGTCAGAGCTCTAGATTTTCGAAAGTCTGATTTAGTAATCTGATATTCGATCCTTTACACTTGTCGGGTTTGCTATTTATAGATTTCTCAAAAAGGAATCGGGGTAAGGGGCAGTTTTGGTAGCTGTCATATGGGTCCAGGTGGAGCTGGTGGGTCCCGTTGCTGTCCTTGTGGGCCCCTAGGCTGGGCTGGTGGGTCCCGTTATCGTTTCTGTGAACTCTCAGGCAGGACTTGTGGGTCCCGCTGTCGTCTCTGTGGACCCCCAGGCAGGGTTAGTGGGTCCCGCCGTCGGGCGTTGGCAAAATGTTGCACCCACAGTTACCCCCTCCAAGTTAGCTGGAGGCTGATCTGGCTGACTTGGAACCCAGGTGCAAAACGCAAACCCCCTACCTAGGGTTGGTGCCTTCGATTTCTCGTCAAGTATTTGTTAGCTGATAGGATATTGGCGATCGGTTTGTTGAATTCAGTCGATCGAGTATGGACAATCGATCGATCAAAATCAATTGATTGGGTGATGGTGATCGATCGATCGAAATTGACCGATCGGGTAATTGCAGTCAGTGGGACTTTGGGCAATCAGGTAAAAAAGCTATGTTTTTTTGCCCGATCCTTTGGATTTTCACCCGATCGTCTGTCTGTCGATCGGGTGAAGTCTTTGACTGATCGGGTGTCTGCTACCGATCAGTCAAAGTTGACCGATCGGGTGTTTTTGATCGGTGGAGCTTCGGGCGATTGGGTAAAAAACCATATTTTTCGTCCGATCCTTTGGATTTTCACCCGATCATCTGCCTGTCGATCGGGTGAAGTATTCGAAAGATCAGTCAAAATTGACCTATCGAGTGTCTTCTACTGATCGATTAAAGTTGACAGATCGGGTGTTTTCAGCCGGTGGAACTTCGGGCAATCGGGCAAAAAATCATGTTTTTCGCCCGATCCTTTGGATTTTCACCCGATCGTCTGCCTGTCGATCGGGTGAAGTCTTCGATCGATCAGGTGTCTTCTATCGATCAGTCAAAGTTGACCGATCGGGTGTTTTCAACCAGTGGAACTTCGGGCGATCAGGTAAAAAACCATATTTTTTGCCCGATCCTTTGGATTTTCAATTGATCGTCTGCCTGTCGATCAGGTGAAGTCTTTTTGGTCAATCGGTCAAAGTTAACCGATCGGGTATTTCAACCGGTTGGACCTAGGGCGATCGGGTAAAAACCTATATTTTTTGCCTGATCCTTTGGATTTTCACTTGATCGTCTACCTATCAATCGAGTGAAGTCTTTTTGGCCGATCGATCAAAGTTAACCGATCGGGTATTTTTAACCGGTTGGACTTAGGCGATCGGGTAAAAAACTATATTTTTTGTCTGATCCTTTAGATTTTCACCTGATCGTATGTTTGTCGATCGGGTGAAGTCTTCGATCAATCAGTCAAAATTGACTGATCAGGTGTCTTTTACCGATCGGGCAAAGTTGACCGATGGGGTGTTTTCAGTCGGTAGAACTTCGGGCGATCGGGTAAAAAACCATGTTTTTTACCTGATCCTTTGGATTTTTACTCGATCGTCTGCTTGTCGATCGGGTGAAGTATTTTTGGCCGATCAATCAAAGTTAACCGATCGGGTATTTTTAACCGGTTGGACCAGGAGCGATCGGGTAGAAAACTATGTTTTTTGCCTGATCCTTTGGATTTTTACCCGATCGTCTGCTTGTCGATCGAGTAAAGTCTTTTTGACCGATCGGTCAAAGTTGACCGTTCGTGTATTTTCAACCGGTTGGACTTGACGCGATCGGGTAAAAAATGATGCTTTTTGCCTGATCCTTTGGATTTTCACCCGATAGTCTGCTTGTCGATTGGATGAAGTGGAGTTGGCGTTTTGCCTCTCTTTGATTCGTCTGGCTTGTTGCTTCGTCTGTCCTGTCGCTTCGTCTGGCCTGTCGCTTCATTTTCTGTCAGTTTGGTGTTGCCACGTGTCACATAGAGTTTCCCGCCAAGCTTTTTTGGTAATAAATTCTATCTGGGAGTTCATTTTTCTCCACGATGTCAGAAAAATTCTTGTCTTCTTTGCTTTCTGCTCTTTGCTCACTGCTCTCTGCTCTTCGATCGGTCGTGATGGCCTCTGCAAGCTGCACTAGAAACATCGTTCCCTCGAAGGTGAAGCCTTCACAGCGGGATGGGTCAAAAAAGGGGAAGGCTGCTGCTGAGCCTTCATCGCTGAAGATCGTAGGAAAGGGCAAGGCGAAGGGTAGCCTCGGCAAGAGGCACTTAGGCATCGGATTCGCCTCTGTTCCTACTAAGCTGAAGCACATCCCGAAGTCCAACTTCGTGCTGAGGTCGTTGAAGCCTCTATATGAGGAGCCTGTCTTTGAGTACGGGATCGGTCGGAAGCCCACTGATGCAAAAAGGGAGAAGTGGGAAAGGCTGTTGGGGTTCTTCACTGAAGGAGCCCATCATCCAGTGCTCGCGGGGGTACAAGCTACCTACGGGATAGACAAGCGAGCCATGTACACCGAGGTGGCCAGTAAGGAGAAGATAATGGGCACCATCATCACGATCGGGCAGCTCAACTGTGGGCTGCGTCTGCCACTGCTCCCCTTCACCGCCAGGCTTATGAACACTTCTGGACTTTGTCTCGGACAACTGACAGAAAACGCCTGGAGAATCATCTATGCCTTCTGCAGGGCAGAGACGGATTACCAGGACAAGTTGAGGGCCTGCTATTCCAGCATTCCTGAAGGAGTGGAAACTAGGATCGAGTTGGGGTATTTTTTCTATCACTACCAATGGGTATCAAGGAATGATAGCCCATTCTTCAACTTGCACGACATCTCTGCCCTCCGCTCCATCACCGACACAGCCCCCTCAGTCAAGCTCTACACAGATTGGTCGATCTCCATTTTGGGGGCATGGACTCCCCTGTCAATGCTGGAGACGCCTCGCAACAATGTCCACAAAGAGGTCGAACGGTACGGGCCAGGAGGCGATCTCTGCGGGACGTCCGAGCACGTCGGATCGATCGACAACTTATTCTTGGAGCTGACCTGCGGGACCAGGTCTTGGAAGCAATTCGTGCACTGCCCCGTTCGCCACGGGAACGCAAACCTGATGCACCAGCTATCAGTGAGGTACGAAGAATGACACCCTGTACTCCGACTAATAGGTGGATCTCGAGACGGACAAGGTGGTTCGATATGTCAGGGCCAAACGGAATACTTATAGCAAGAGGAAGCGCTCAAGGCCAGGTAAAGAAAACCTAGTCATAACCAAGCGGGGGTAGGTTAAGCGGAGGAAGGTGTCTAAGGGGAACGAAGAAAGAGAGGAAGAGAAGGAAGAGGAAGAAAAACACAAGGAGGAGAAAGGAGGCAAAGAGGAAGAGGAGGATGAGGAAGGGGAAGAAGGAGGGGATAAGGAGGAAGAGGAAGAAAAAGGGAGAAGGAGGAAGAGGAGGAAGAAGACTACGAAGAAGAAGAAGAGGAAGAGGAAGAAGAGGGCTAGGAGGAGGGGATGAGGGACCAAAGAGACTTGCCTCCCACTCCTCCTAGCGTGGGGCAGGTGCCTCCAATTGACAAGGCCAAAGCTCAGCGGATGGAAGATGAGCTCGGTACGATAGACGACGGCAAGAAGGCGCTGGTCGTCTATCACTTCAAGACTCTGAAATGTCCGACCCGGATCAGAGTGAAGTACTCTGGTAGCGACATTGTGCTCAATCCAACGCTGATCTCCCACGTGGCACCCGAAGGCCACTGCCAGGGGGATGCCTCGATGGGCCAGGTGTCAACAAAAGGAAGCGGCGGAGGCCCCGAGGTTGACAAGCCCAAGCTGGCCCCTCGATTCGACGTGGCTAAGGTTGCTGCAGAGGCCGTCACTTTGATGTTTGCCCTCCTCGAGGGGGCAGGCAAAGCACATGACGAAGGAGGGGCTTCGACGCCCATCAACATCACCCATACCGACCCGAAGGGGGATGAGGGCCAGGGTGAGAAGGACTTGTCCAATCTGGTCCAAACCCAAGGGATGGAGGTTCCGGAGCAGGAGCGGCCTAGTTCGGTCCCGGAAAAGAAGACTCCCAACCCCAAGGGGAAGGGCTTGGATCGAGGGAAGGGATCTGCTCCACCCTTACAAGGAGGCTCCAGTGGCAAGGGTAAATTTAAAACTCTTACTTCCCTTGAATCGAATGGAATGTTGAACGTTTGGAATAGTTTGTATGCAGGTGCGCCCGGTAGTCCACAGCCTATACTGCGGAATTTGGGCGAGGTGGACATCAACCGTTTCACGGGGGCGCTGCGGAAGCTATGCAACCTGCCCGACGCGACTCTTGAAGAGTCATCGAATAGACTTAAAGTTATGGTGAGTGATTCGGCCTTGTCTTTGACAACACTCTCTCTGATTTGTCTGACTTATTTTTGTTGATTTGCAGATGTCTGCCTTGTTGAAGTTGAACAATAAGCTTTTCAAGAAAGCGGGCGAGAGGGAGGCTGCAGCCGAGATAGCCAGATTGAATGCCCTTTTGCAGGAGCCTAACGATGAGAGGATGAAGCTATCGGCGGAGCTATCTTTGAGTCATCAGTCAACTTGCAATGAGGCGCATATGAAGAAGATGATGGAGGCTGAATATATAGCAGCGAATAAAGATCTCCAAAGCCTGAAGAATCGTTCCTTTAAGATGGAGTAGCTCGCCTCTAAGTGCAACGAGGAGATTAAGCAACTGAAGGCTATTGCTGCTGAAAGGGAGGAGGCCCACGAGCTTGAGATCGAGCAGTTGAATGTTGACTTGGTAAGCTACAAGTCGACAACATAAAAAGTCATGGAAGCTCTCAGGCTAGCTCACAGTAGTGGCGCCCAATCTTCTAAGGCCTCTGTGACAAGCAAGGCTCGCGGTAGTTCTGATGGAGAAAGATCGAGGGCGCTGAGTTAGTTCGGTTCGCATTACGACATGGCTGACTAAACTACAACGGTACAAAGCTATGTGCCCGAGATGTAGATCCGACTGAAATGGTGCTTTGCCTAAGTCTGATCGATACAAAGACACTACGCTGAGTACTCCGAATCATTAGCGTCACAAATGCTCCCATTGTCACATAAGGGCACATGCACTAGTGCCTCGCCACAGTTGGTTCGGTTCGCGTTGCGACATGGTCGATTAATCTGCAACGGTACAAAGTTACATGCCTGAGATTTAGACCCGACTAAAATGGCACTTCGCCTAAGTCTGACCAATACAAAGGCACCACACTAAGTACTCCGAATTCTAACCTAAGGTTACGTCCTTGACACTCGAAAGCAAAACCTGAGGCAGACTTCGGCACCTCGGTATCAACCAAAGCCCGAGACAGTGACACCATCTCGGCCCAAGAAGATAGCCTTGGAAGTCGAAGGTAAAGTCTGAGGTGTTCAACACATTCGGTATTCAAACAAGTCCAAGGTCTACTTAACCATAATAAAAATCATAATGAAAATTAAATAAGAAAAAAATCATAATAATTCTTCTACTTAACCAATGATTAACTGTCGGAGTTTGAAGTATCACCCGAATCCCAATTGAATGGAAACACGGGTGAGCTTCTTCTCTCTTTAGAATTGAAATCAAATATATTAAGAGACTTAATCATTTAAACGCGACCAAGAGCAATATACAAGAGAAGAATCTACTACTTACCATAGCATCGGATCCCTCTCCCTGGCGGGAGGGAGTTTAATCGGCCATGGTATAAAAAAATAAAGACAGAAAAATATTGCAGCAGAAGAAGACGAATGCATAAAAATAAAATATAATAGAGCTTTTATTAAAATAAAAAAAGACAGCTACATCAACTAATTCAGAAATTCAGCATTATAGCGCACTTGCTTTGCACCCTCTCTATAAAATAATGGATGATAGCTCTTGGAAAAACCGGATACCCCTCCCTGGAGGGAGGGGGTCCTCCCCCCGTCTTCTTGCTCAGGTCACCCTACTTATAGGGTCTTCTAGCTTGCATCCCAAGGCGGGTGCGGATTTGGTAGGTGGCTTCAAGTGGTATGGAGTAAAAGGGTGTGATCATGAGGGAAAAAGGTTTCTGAAGAGAAGGAGAGAGAGAGAGAGAGGGTCGGATTAGAGAGAGATCGGGAAAGAGAAAATAGGGAGAGATCTGGGCCTCGGATGGAATGGGTGGCTCGATTACAGCTGGGTCTTGGGGATCAACGTAGAGAGAGAGAATCTCGGTTTTAGGTTTTAGAGAGAGAAAGAGAGAAATCGGGGGTGAAGAGGTTATGGAAGGAGAGAGAAAACCGAGAGAGAGGATCGGGATCGCATGCAGATTTTAGAGAGTAGAGGGCGTTGGTTGAAAGAATCCCGGGGAGAGGGAAACGATCGGATGAAGTGATGGACGGCTGGCTTGCATGCATGTGTTTAATGCAATGGAAGGTTGTGATCATAGCATGCATGTTGGGTTGTTGGGTGCTTGCATGCATGGGGATTGGATGGTGAGCGGAGGTATCCATGCATGAGTGGAGATGGGATGGGGTTGCAAGTCTTTGGGTGTTTGGGCGTGTGATTGTTGGTCTTGGATACAGTTGGATAAGGAAGGAGAGCGAGAATCGGGATCGCAAAGGAGATAATGCATGTATTCATGCACGGATTAGGTTGAGTGTATCCCCGATTGTGTGCGTGTTGGTCTAGCTAAGACCATCATTTGAGAGCTCCATTATGTTGCAAACCATTTAAACCAGCCGTCATATCCATTGCTAGCTAGGCCATTTGCTTGTACGTAGTCTTTCTCCAATCTTCGATTTGTCGCTGATTCATCCATTGTCCGTCCATTGTGCATCTTCCTTCGTATCCCCGTAAGAATATTCACCGCTCCATCATGATGTCCTTTATCTGACTACGTCGAGTTCTGAGTAATTTTCCTGGAAAATGCACATAAAATGACAAGTATTAAGTTCTAATACAATTATCAATAAAAGGATAATCTGGACTATCGGGCAGTATAACTTTCATGCATAATATGTATGAGAGTGAACCGATATATCGTTATGTCCGTATGAAAATCTATTTTGCAGTGGTGCACAGAGAATCATGCACGTTACGTGTAATATGAAAGTTTTACGTAGGAAAGTGACGCAATATGCATAATAGAGAATGGATAATTCGCACCAATTAGCCGCTCAACACAATCAAAGACATTCGGAGACCTCCATATCATCATTCAAACATTTAATCATCATTTACTACCCCAAAGATAAAGGCAAACGTTTTGAACATGAGACATCTAATCGAAAAGTCCTCTTTATTATCAGAGCAGAAGGCATGTATAGAATGCAAAATAAAGAAAGATACATCACAAGGCAAAGAGAGATACATCAAGCAAACAGATAGAATAACCGATTACAAATCAACGAGACCCCCCTAGGCGACGACTACCGGCAGCCTTTGATGCTGCCTCAGAGACTCTCGGAGGTCCCCTGACGGCCCTCGAATCGGTTAATGCCATCGCCTCCTTGACTGCCTCATGCATGCCCATGATCTCCAGCCTGAGCTCCGTGATGAGCTACTTCTGCTCCTTGCTATCTGCCGCAGTGACCAAAGGTCACCGGCACTCGCCTGCATCTCTGCCTGGAGAGCATCCAACTCCAAACAATGATCGGCTAGTCTCAGTAGAGCCTAGTCACACTCCACGGCCGCCTTGTCGCACTGAGCGATCGTCTCGAAAATTTCATCCTGCACAGTTCTCAGTTCCGTCCTCACCTCATCCAACTCAGTCATGAGGGTGTTGATTGCTCCCTCGGATCTCTCCAGTGCGTCCGTCCCATGGAGATGATAGGCCTGGGCAACCACCTACACCAACACATCCATATGCAAATAAACGAAACACTTTAGCTCCTGCTACACTGAGTACAACCAGAATGAGGCATGATCAAGAGATCTTACCATACGTATGACATGATTAAGTGTAACGTCGGGCGGAGCGTCGAACGCACCAGTCGCTTGACAAGCCATCTTAATATACTTGTCGGCACCCAAGCCCTCAAACCTATCCTTACCAACTGTGGCTGCCTTGCGCTCCAGTCAGTACACCCTATGGCAAACTGTAGTAGGTTGTGCTGCACTCCAATCGGTACACCCTATGGCAAACTGCGAAGGATCCCATCCTATCCAACCTTCAGAATCCTGAAAACGGGTCCCAGCCAGCCCATCCCGCTGTAGGTTGATCCAAGCCCCTGCCAGCTCCCTCTACTACGAGTTCAACGGTCGCTCTGGCGGGAAGCTCGTCACCGCAACAGCAACCAACTCCTCCCTCTTCTGCCGGTCAGTCATCTCTCGGAGGCGCACCTTAGCGGCGGCGGCCATGCCTATACAGGGGTCTCCAGACTTGATGACATCTCCGGGACAAACACAGGCACCGATGCCGAGCGCGGCATCGAGCCTGAAGACTGCCCACCTTTGCTTAGGGACACCGACATCAGCAGGCCGAAGTCATAGGTTGGCTCAAAGGGCACCTCGTGCCCCCCCCTCTTCTTCTTTCTCTACCTCCTCTTCGAGATGGTGAGCGAAGGTCACCATACCAGGTGACATCTTGCCCTTGCCATGAGATTGAGGCACTAGTCTCACCGGGGGTATCAATATATTCTGCTCGCTCCCACGAGCATGGTTCTCCTCTTCCTCGTCATCACTGCCGGCATCGCCAAAGATATCCTTTGATGAAGGAGAGTGCCTCGACAGTGAGCATGAGCCGCCCGCTGCAAGAACTGTCTTGCCTCCATCTTTGGTCGCCTTTTCAGTACGCCTTTTTTGCTTCGGCTTGATGATTAACTTCCTGGGCTTCTCAACCATCCATGCCGTCAGGACCTTGACCCACTACCGCTTCCAACCCTCGTCTCCGTAGTCGGAGTAGACGGTATCATTGCCATCGTAGTGAGACGTGAGGCGATGCAGCAGGTTCTTCATAACGTAACGCAGAGAACAGCAACAAAATTGCCTCCATGACCTGCTACCGTAGGTCAGCTTGAGGAAGATGTTGTCGATGCCCGTCGTATGCTCCGCAGTCCAGACAAACTTTTTGCCCACCTGGTAACACTCCACCCCCCTCGGCACTTCAACCTGCTTCGACTCCGGCACCGCAATTGGCGACCAAGATCCCGAAATTGAGATCGGGCCTTCAGCATACGTCTTGTTAGAGTCAGGCATACTCTTGATCGGTCGCAAGGCCGACACGCCTTGATGGTAGAAGGACCCCGAACTTGAACACAGCAGCCATCTATAGTGGAAGAAGAAGTACCCGAGCTCGATCCTCGCATGGTCTCCCTCCTCTAGGCCGGTGTAGCACTTTCGTAGTTTGGCTTGGCAGTCCAACTCAACCCGACATAATGCGTATATCACGCAGCAAGCATTCCCTCCAACTTGTCCGGGACAGATACCCGTGGTATTCAGTAGTCGAGCGGCAAACAGCAGCAGCGGAAGGCTCATTCCGCAATTCAGTTGGCCTACCGAGACAATTATCCCCAATGCCTTCTCCCTGCTCACTTTGGTAAGGGAGATAACTCGAGAGTCAGATTTTGTAGATCACTGTAAGGATCGGCATCTGCGGATGCACCTTGAAAATTCTAGCCAGCTCCATTCAAGCCTCATGATGCCCCTCCAGCTCGTAGTAGCCTCTATTGTAATGATGAAGAGGCTCCTTCGCCATTAGCATCATCGGCCTCGGCACGAACTGCATATGAGGGACCTGAGTCAGCTTGCACGGAGCGAAGGACATCTCTTCATCTTGTATTCCATTACCTCGACTGATGCAGGCCTGATCAGCACCATCAGATCATCACCGTATCTTCAGTTCTTCACCAGAGAGTTTTATTTCAGTCGTTTTATTTTATGCATAGAAGATATTATCCATATGAGGACTTGTAGCTGTTTATTTCAGTTTTTGGCCCATTTTCTATGTTTTTGGCCTAATTTCTGTACTTAGTATTAGTTATGTTCTTGCCTAATTCATGGGGGATGTCCATGATCTCATCTGAGGCGCTTTCCGGATTGAATCCAGGTCTTCTCGGGTGAGTTTTCTGCATGTTATTAATAAATTCTGGGTGTGTGTGTTTGCGGGGTACCGACGAACGATATTATGTCTCGAAATCGATGGTTAAATAGCAAAATAACTTAAATTTGATGATGTGGCATCAATTGGGCTTCAATTAGGGCTATGTGGGCTTCAATTAGGGCTTTTTCGTCCCTTGCCCGCACGAAAACCGAGCCAATCCTCCCCCGCTTCCGTCCCCTTTCTTCTCTCTCTCTCTTCTTCCCCTTATTTCTCTCTCTTTTTCTTTCTTTTCTTAGCCCATTGCATCCCCACCATTCCTCCTTATTTCCCTTTGATCTTGGCCATCCAAAAAGAAACCCTAGTTCTACAAAAAAGGAAAGATAGAAAAAGATTTTAGATTTTGATGCTTGCTGAATTTTGTGCCTCTTCGTGAGAGCTTCCGGAAGAGACGCGTGTCCCCGACCCTCGGCGCATCTGCGACTTCGTCTCGCGAAGGCCTTGGCTTGTTCTTCCAAAGGATCCGGCTTCTCGCGACGTCCGGCCTTGCTCCATGTATGGGATCATCGGCGCGGCGGAAAACCCTAGGTACTATCTATCCGTTTATCTTAATTTCCCTTTGCATCCGTATCGTTTTCCTTTGTTTTCATTGCCTCTGCTCCGCATCGCAGCCGTAACCATCCCATTTCATCGCTAGTTGAAGCCCTAATATATGCCTAATCATTATATTTACTATCTTTAGTCTGTTGGTAACCCTAGCAAGCATATTTAGCCTATTTTATAGAAAATCTGATGCAAACCTATCTTTAGAATTTGGTATCTATTGCTGCAATTTAATCTCTTATATGTTGGACTCTGTTTTTTGTGATAATATGGCATCTTGTATTGTTAGATCTTGAACTACGCTTTATGTTGAATGCTTAGAACTTTAATCCTACATGAAATAACTTGTGTTTGCCGCCTCTTTGAGTCATACGACGCGATATTGATAAATAAATCTTAGTTATTGACCAAAGGGAACCCTCAAGAGCTTAAGATTGTAGTATGCCTTATTGGCGCCTGCATCAAGTTGGTATCAGAGCAATCTGACGCCATGTCCTATCATAGCATCCGATCCCATTATTCGCTTGATCCACTAGATACCCACACCTATAAAGAATTTGTTAAGCAATATAAATCTTTTGAGCCATGTCCTACCCTTTTCCCGAGATCTCCGATGGAACATAGAAACTCCTCTTTGATTCGAGATCAAGCCCATGACCTAGATCTATATTCCAAGCCTTTTGTTCAATGGATTTTACGGAGTCCTTCAGTGCCATCCTTGAAAGCCAGCTATATTAAAACCCAGCTCTTACTTCACGATATTGAGGATGAGTTGGCATGGAGAGAGAAGCAGCACCAGAGGCTTGCCAGATACAGCAGGCCACTACCTCCAGCGGAGCCTCTACCTCCTGTGGAGCACCCGGTTCCACCAATGGCACCACTTGAGGAGCATCCACCTCCTGTGAAGCTTCCTCGTCCAATGCCTATAGAGGAGCTACCTCTTCCGTCAGCGACTCCAGAGGAGTTCCTTCCACCTTCTCCAGTGCCTACAAAGATGCCACCTCCTCCTTCAGCGACTCCAGAGGAGTTCCTTCCACCTTTAGCAGTGCCTACAGAGGAGCCCCTTTCTCCGGTAGTGATTATAGAGAGGCTTCTCCTACCTTTCACAGAGCTTAATAAGATACCTCCTCCTGCAGTTCTTCCTACAGCAGAGACACCCGTGGAGCCTTCGTCTTCCACGGAGCTTCCATCACAGCTGCAGTCAGAGCTAGTTGGGGAGTTTCAGCCAGCTGAGCCACTTACGTGCTTTGACTTTGTCGGGACTGGCCGACCACCTACTGCTCGTGTGCTTCTGTTTATGTACTTTAGTAGCTTCTGGCTCTCGCTCGACACCAGCACTCTCTTCGTGAGGGACCCAGAGGTTGTTGACTGTCCGAGACATCACTTGTTGGGAATTCATCATCAGATCCAGGCACATCGATGTTCCCACGGTGGTGGTCTCCCTTCTGCTACCGGCAATGTCTTCCGACGTAAACTCGAGAACAAGTTTTTCGCAGCGAAAGCGATTGATGCAGGCCTGATCAGCACTATCAGATCATCGCTGCATCTTCAGTTCATTGCCAGAGAGTTTTATTTCAGTTGTTTTATTTTATGCATGGAAGACATTATCCATATGAGGACTTGTAGCCGTTTATTTCAGTTTATTGCCAATTTTCTATGTTTTTGGCCTAATTTTTGCACTTAGTATTAGTTATGTTCTTGCCTAATTCATGGCCCGGGGGATGTCCATGATCTCAACTGAGGCGCTTTCCGGATTGAATTCGGATCTTCTCGGATGAGTTTTCTGTATGTTATTAATAAATTATGGGTGTGTGTGTTTGCGGGGTACCGATAGACAAGATTATGTCTCGAAACCGATGGTTAGATAGCAAAATAACTTAAATTTGATGATGTGGCATCAATTGGGCTTCAATTAGGGCTATGTGGGCTTCAATTAGAGCTTGTACGTCCCTTGCCCGCGTTCGAGCCAATCCGCCCCCTCTTCCGTCCCCTCTTTTCTTTCTCTTCTTCCCCTTATTTCTCTCTCTTTTCCTTTCCTTTCTTGGCCCATTGCATCCCCACCATTCCCCCTTATTTCCCTTTGATCTTGGCCATCCAAAAAGAAACCCTAGTTCTACAAAAAGGGGAAGATAGAAGAAGATTTTAGATTTTGATGCTTGCTGAATTTTGTGCCTCTTCGTGAGAACTTCCGGGAGAGACATGTGTCCTTGACTCTCGCCGCATCCGTGACTTCGCCTCACGAAGGCTTGGCTTGTTCTTCCGAAGGATCCGGCTTCTCACGACATCCGGTCTTGCTCCATGTGCGGAATCATCGGCGCATCCTCGCATCGACCCACGACAAGAAACCCCAGGCACTATCTATCCGTTTATCTTAATTTCCCTTCGCATCCGTATCGTTTTCTTTTGTTTTCGTTGCCTCCGCTCTGCATCGCAGCCGTAACCATCCCGTTTCATCGCTAGTTGAAGCCCTAATATATGCCTAATCATTATATTTGCTATCTTTAGTCTGTTGGTAACCCTAGCAAGCATATTTAGCCTATTTTATAGAAAATCTGATGCAAACCTATCTTTAGAATTTGATATCTATTGCTGCGATTTAATCTCTTATATGCTGAACTCTGTTTTTTGTGATAATATGACATCTTGTATTGTTAGATCTTGAACTATGCTTTATATTGAATGCCTAGAACTTTAATCCTATGTGAAATAGCTTGCGTTTGCCGCCTCTTTGAGTCATACGGCGCGATATTGATAAATAAATCTTAGTTGTTGACCAAAGGGAACCCTAAAGGGCTTAAGATTGTAGTGTGCCTTATCGGCGCCTGCATCATCGACCGTTGGCTCCTGCTAAGAAAACTTATCCTTTGACACCTTAGACTCAGGGTGAGAGGACTTCCTCCCATGAGACTTTCCCTTCAGTTGATGGTTTGAGACCTCAGACTCCCCTTGAAGAGGCCTTTCAAGCCCTTCTTCAGTGAGGGATGACTCTCTTCTTTCCCGTTGACGCTCATCAGCAAACATCTGGTGACAAGAAGGAGCTCAAAGAACGAGTGGAAAGATTCAGAGAAATTCCTTAACGCATGCAGCAAATGAGGACCCTCTCGAGGAGTCACATTGCCTCGAACTTTGGGCCAACTAGGCGAAAACCCCAGCCTCCTCCATAGCTCGCACTGCCCGAGAGTCGCAGCCCGGTCAGTTCCCCGAGTTTTCTGGTTTGCAAATTCCCCCTTGGGAAAATCCCCTTTAGCAAATCCCCCCCCCCTCCGGGTTTTTTGCCCGAAAACCCCCACCTCCCGGTTATTTTGCCCGAAACCCCCCGCCCCCCGATTATTTTGCCCGAAACACCCCCCCCCCACCCGGTTTTTTTTCTCGAAACCCCCCGCCCCCCGGTTCTTTTGCCCGAAACCCCCTGCCTCCCGATTTTTTTGCCCGAAACATCACCCTAGTTTTTTTGCCCGAAACCCCCCGCCCCCGGTTATTTTGCCCGAAACCCCCCGCCCCCCGGTTCTTTTGCCCGAAACTCCCTGCCCCCCAATTTTTTTGCAGGAAACACCCTGCTCCCTGTTCTTTTGCCCGAACACCCCCCCCTCGGGTTTTTTGCCCGAAACACCTTGCCCACCCCACCCGATCACCCCTGCCCGACAAACTACTAACAGCGGATTTCATATGTGAATGCACACTTGTCTAACTGGGAAGGGGGCTAATTGCGGTCCCAGTCAACCAGATTACCACCTGCCTAACTGGGAGGGGGGTAACGCACACCCGACCAACCCTTGACAGGGGATCGAAAAGCACAACCGTTGGCCCCGAACAACGAGTCGACAGACAGATGACGGTCGGCCCCGAACAGGGGGTCGACAAACAGACGACGGTCGGTCATGTGCAACAGGTCGGCAGACGCGTACCCTTTAACACACACCCAGTCGGCCCCTAGCAGGGGGTCGGCAAACAAAACCGTTAGCCCCGGGCAATGGGTCGGCAGATAGACGACGGTTGGCCTCGGACAGGGGTCCGACAGACAGACAACAGTTGGTCCCGCACAATGGGTTGGTAGACACGTACCCGGTCAGCCCCAGTCAAGGGGTCGATAGACGCAATGGCAGGCCCCATGCAGCTAGGTTTTTCACCAGGAAGTCCCAGCCAGCTAGGTTAGCACCTATCTAGCTTGGAGGGGGTAACTGTGGGTGCAAAATATGGCTAACGCCTTATAGTGGGACCCACAGCCCTGCCTGGGACCCACGAGTACGACGGTGGGACCCGCAGCTCGCCTTTAGGCCACCAGTACAACAGTGGGATCCACAGCCCTGCTTGGGGCCCACGAGTGCCACAGTGGGACCTGCAGCCCTTCTTGGAGCCCACGAGTACGACGGTATGACCTGCTGCCCTGCCTAGAGCCCACTTGTATGACAGTGGGACCCGCAGCCCTGTTTGGGGCCCACGAGTATAACAGTGGGACCCACAACCCTGCCTGGAGCCCACTTGTACTATTTAGGCTCTGGTAAATCCCCCTGGGTATTTACCAAACCTCGGATATTTCTGGAAATATTTTTGGAATATTCCCTAGATAAACCAAACCCCTATAAATAGCAGACCCTGTAAATGATTCCAAATCCAAAATTCCATATCAGAATTCTACTTTCTGTTTTTCAGAGCTCCTCGACCTTCCTGGTTTTCAGACTCCTTCTCCACCCTCTGTCTACTTAGAAGAAGCACTCCTCAGCCTGTCGAGAGTAGCTCTATTTTAGACTCAGAGATAGTGGATTTCAAGGTTACGTCTTACCACACGGAGATGTAGGCTTCAGTCAAACTCCGTCATCACACCCTGTGTTAACTATCTCCATTTCTCTCTACTCTATAATGCTTGTGTGACAGCTCAGCGCTTCGAAGTGCGCCCGCCACACCCCGAAGGGTCAAACCTTCAATCGACTGTTGGAGGAGGGTCACGTACGATGGTCGAAATCCTCTCCCATAGCATGCCGAGGTGGCGGCGCCTTCCTCGGACTTTGTCTTCGATTGCCAAGGTTGTCTCCTTGGACCTGGTACGTGCTGAGGCAGCAACGCCTACCTCGGACTTTGTCTTCGAGTGCTAAGGCTGTCGCCTTGAACTTGGTGCATGCCAAGGCGCACGGCAGCGCCTGTTGTGGGTGCAAAATCTGGCTAACGCCCAATAGTGAGACCCGTAGCCATGCTTGGGGCCCACGAAGATAATAGTGGAACCCGTAGCCATGCCTGGGCCCCACGAAGACGACAAGGGGACCCGCAGCCCTGCTTGGGGACCACAAAAATGACAGTAGGACCCGCAGCCCTACTTGGGGCCCACGAGACTACAGTGGGACCCATAGCCCTGTTTGGGGCCCATGAAGATGATAGTGGGACACACAGCCCTGCTTGGGGCCTATGAAGATGACAGTGGGACCCGCAGCCCTGCCTGGGGCCCGCAAATATCATCTGGGGACTGGTAAATCCCCCGGATAATTGCCTAAACTCCTGATTTTCTAAAGAATATTCTCAGAATATTCCTATACCCTTATATATAGCAAATCCTGTAAAGAAACTAGATCAGATTCCATTATTACTGTTGGGGGATATTTTTCGCTGGCTCGTGCGCTCCTTCTACAAGGCAAAGGAAACATGAGAACGATTGGCTCCCTTAGGAGCGCAGACCCTCCAACGCTCAAGTCAATGAAGGTTCGAATAAGGGAGAGCTATAGTAGTAGGTAAGGGTCAGGGTTTTTTGAGTTTCGAACCTGTACTTTGGAGCCGGGGGTCGTACCTATATAGCCTTTTACAGACCGCCAGAGGTTGACACGTAGCGGTGTCTTCCACTGTGGGTGACCTCTATGGGAAAGACGTACGGCAAGCTCTTGGTCAGGGGAGGAACCTTCAGAACCTCTCTTACTATCAACAGGCGTACTCTTTGGCCGTTGCATGATCAGGCGAGCTCCTAGGCGAGCTGTGGGTGTTAAACCTTTCAATGTGTTCTTTGGATTCTGCCACAAGCGATCTCTTTCGTGAGTGAGCCGATCGTGCTCGAATAGAGCGAGCTTCCTGGCGAGCTGTATCAAGAACTTTGACTCGCAGTACCTCATAAATGAGGTCTCGAGAAAGATGCTGCTATGTCCAAGTGACGCAATGATCCGCTACTAAGCTTCGAGCGGGCTATGAGCACCAGCCGCGCGGCGACCTCTTCCGTGTGCGAGCTAGTCGCATGCGGCCAGGGTCAGCCTCGGGCAGGCTGTGAGCCACGAACCGCTACTGTAAGCTCTGAACGGGCTACGAGCACCAGCCGCGGGGCGACCTCTTTCGTGTGCGACCTGGTCGCATACGGCCAGGGTCAGTCCCGGGCGGGCTGTGAGCCATAAGCCGCTACTGTAAGCTCCGGGCGGGCTACAAGCACCAGCCTCGGGGTGACCTCTTATGCGTGCGAGTTGATCGCATACAGCCAGGGTCAGCCCCGGGCGGGCTGTGAGCCACAAACCGCTACTGTATGCTCCGGGCGGGCTATGAGCACCAACCGTGGGGCGACCTCTTCTGCCTGCGAGCTAGTCGCATGCGGCCAGGGTCAGCTCCGGGCGGGCTGTGAGCACCAGCAACATGCAACCTCTTCTGTTGGCGATCTGGTTACGGTGGCTAGGTCAAGCTATCTGGAAGTGTTCTTTGAATTCCAAGACCTATCCTGGTCATAAGGCTACCTGCCCAAAAAATCACGGTTGACCTTGAGCCTCAAACCTACCCCCCGGGGGAGGGGGGAAGGGTTCCTGCTTCGATCACCCAAGGCCGCCCTGGGCGCACCCCAAGACAGGGGCGACCTCCCTGGGGATGTCCGTCGTCTCGTTGTATTCTTTCTCCTGCTACTACCACGTGGACAACGAGCCGGTGACATTTTTGGCACCATCATTACCCCCACCTGAGGGGGTGGTCAGGCATAGCTCTGTCCGCTCAAGAGCCCAGCGAGATTATCCACGTAGATCAGTTTGATCCTTCCATTTGCTGACCAGCTCCAACTAAACTGTATTCCATTCTATGAAGTCGGCTATAGGATGTGACATCAGGCCTCATATGGTGTCTTCATCGCACCTGCCCGTGATATCACTAGGTCTCTCAATGAGCTAAGCACTGTGGCATCAGGCCACGTAAGTTGTCTCCGTCGTGTCTGCTCGTGATGTCACCAGGTCGCTCAACGAGCTAAGCTGCGTGGCATCAGGCCGCGTAAGGTGTTTCCACCGTGTCTGCCCATGATGTTACCAGGTCGCTCAACGAGCTAACCTGCATGTGTTAGAATTGGTGAGGTCTACAGCTCGTAAAACCTATAGTTTAGCTATGTATGGTTGATAGTATAAGATTGCATCTAGGTACGTACCTTAGTACGTGTTCTGATCCTAGAACAGAGAGCCATGGCTACATGGTAATCCTCTTGAGTGGGAGACTCAAAGGACTGGTCCCATGTAACCTAAATACGTTCGCAGCTCTGATTAGGGTTGGTCGCCCTATCAGGATAAGCTGTTGGGATGACAAAGCGTGGGTGTCTCCACCACGGTCATTACCAGGCACAGTATCTGTGGCCAAACGGAACCAACACGGTGCACAGATCGGTGAGCAGACACCGGTGCACTAAACCATGTTTCTGCTTAGGGTAAAACGGTCCTAAACCCTGAGGAGCCATGTCTGGTGGACTAACCAGTTGTGTGGTGCTTTGGCGCACCAATGTGTGAGGATCCGGATACAGTGATCCAAAACCACGGTGTACTGGGTTACCCGGCTGGCGTTGCATCAGCATGTCACTCCTACAGGCTATCCACACCCCTAACGGGAGGTGCGTTCCTTGGTCTGACCTACGTCATATTAAACCCTGGCCAGGTGGTCATCAGTTTGACTGGTGACGGATCCGGTTACTCGGCAGAGTTATCGGAGGTACGATGTATGTGGTCAACCTGGAAGGAACCGAGTCATATGAGCACTCGAGTCTGACGGTATTCTCCACCGCTCGAGTTGCGTCATGGCACCAGTGGAGGGACAGCGGGTTTACCATACTAAGCGGAGAGCAGGGGTATGAGGGAGAACATAGTAAGTCCGGGGGAATTGGAGTGCAGCCTGCGTCGCACTCTGGGTGGCTACGCAGGTTAACTCGGACTCAGAGGATCGATGGTATACTCAGGTAGTGTGTCGATCGAGTCTGAGTTGGAAGCCATGAACCCTGGTCCCTGAAGGTTCCACCTTATCGACATTATGTACGGTTCTTATACCATCTCCTCGAAACACAGAACGTAGTTAGAGGAAGCGAGAAGTCCAAGCCTACGCTCCGTGAGTGCTTCGCACTAGTGCACGGTAGATGCGTAGCTACGTGTGTGCACTAAGGGGAAACCCTAGGTTAGTGCAGAGACGCATGTAGCAATTCCTTGTCATAAGTGGACTTTGCCACATGGGTGCGATGCACCGGGACATGTTGCGAGTTGACTAGTTGATTTCACTAGGGGTACCCTATGGGAACCTCAGAGAATAGTGAAATCACTGGTGCACTTCACTTATGTGTGCCTAGCAAAGTCTCGTACACGAGGAACGGCCAACTAGTGACATAAGGGCGTTTTGGTCATACCATGCGCCACTATGCACTAAGGGGGCCGGCCCTAAGTGTTGAGAGACTGGTAAAGGCCGACCCTATTAGTTTCAGGAGGTTGTTGCCTCCGATGAAAGGGTCGGTCAAGAGGCGCAGAAAACGGGCTGGTTTTGACCGTTTTTGAAAACAAGGAAAAGATAGAGATAAAAGAAGAGATATAGGGAGAGGTTTGAATCAGTCAATCCTATCCGCTAGGCTTATCCGTAAGGATAAGGCCGGCCCTATATAAGGCATAGGGAGAGAGGGGGGGACAAAATTAATGAGCCATGCAAGCCCTAGGGCCGGCCCAAGCCATGGGGGAAACCCTAGCCACCCCCTCTCCTCTCTTCGCATCTCATCTCTCGTCTCTCTCTTCCTCGCTTGCGCCATTGGATTGCGACTCGTCTTCCTCACATGGTGTTTCGTAGAAGGAGAAGGCTTGTCGTATGGAAGCACTCAGAGATCCATCGATGAGGTGCCGTGCATCGTGTGAGATCGGGTAAACTAGAAGGCGTCTCCTGCAACCTTTTGCTGTCCAGAATCTACACAGAAAATCAGCGTTGTTTCTATGATTCTGAGAGTTACAGAAGTCCAAACGACATGAAACTTATTGTAAAAGTTGCGTCTCGAAGTTGGCTACCTGCAGTCCAAATTTTAGCCCAATCGGAGTTTGGAGCAGAAAGTTATGGTAATTGCACCGAAGTTATGTCGAGCAGATCCGTAGCCCGTCTCCATCGACAAAGAAGAAATTTGTCGCGGTGAAAGAATCCGCACGCAGGTATGATCTCTAACAAGTAGATCTAACATAATTAGCACATGCATACATGCTAGATTGTTCTTTTGCGTTAGATCGTCGTTAGGGGTTCGCGTAGTTGCCATGCTAGATCATACACGCATATGTAGATCGTTTCGATGAAAATTTTGATATGTAACGCACACCGCCTACGGTCCTCGGACCTTCACTTTGCTTCCGCTGCGCGCCTCTGCCATGGATTTTACTTCCAGCAATTGGTATCAGAGCACGCTAGTGGTGTGCGTTTCGTATTTTTTCATGAAACCATCATGTGCGCGCATGAATAAATGAGCCGCCATCGGGGTTCTACGAGTAGATCATGCATAGTATATTTTTTGTGTGTTCTATGAATCGTTCTTGCAGGGCGCCGCTTCTAAAATTATTCTGGATATGTGATTGCTTGTTACCGGGGGTCAGACCCCGTGTTAACAATTTTGTCTGGATGTTTTTTCTTCTGTGTGTGGATAGATTTTAGAGTCATAGTCGGGCAAGAGGTGAAGATTTACCACCCTTGATTCACAGGCTTTTTGCTAGGTTTGTTTTCCTTTTCGTTCTAGGAAATTGTGTACGATCGAGCACTTGCTCGAAGCGTACTAGAGCTTTTTCGGTTACAGATTGAAAAGGAGGACTTGCCGTGGAGATCCACCACCTAAAGGACGAGCGGAACCTTGGAGGACGATGGCGATCCGACGAAGCGTACACGATGACGGCAAAGGGCATAAAGTGTCAGGAGATCGTATACAGAGGCTTGCACCGGATCGAGGAGCCTTGTGAAGGAGACAGAGAGCCTGCGTTGTGCCAGTCAGGTTCAGAGGTAGGACCCTGAACTTGATTCAGTTGTGTGCTTGTTTCTTTCAGTAGTTCTTTATATTTCTGTAGAGAACCCCAATGTGATAATTTGATTATCTGTGTTAGAGGGATGCCCTTTCCCCTCGGGTCCTAGCGACCTTATTAGGATAGGATTCCACTAGTGACGCCTATTATTTAATTGACCCTTGATGATAGTATGAATTCCTCACATTTGGTTATGCCCCCATTAGGTCAACACCCGATTAGTTGGGTGTGCCTATCTTGCAAAGCATCGATGTTCTTGGGATATGTAATGTGACCCTTGAGTGGAGAAATCCACTCGAGGCAGGGACTATGATATTCCGAGATCGATTAATGCTTCACGAAAGGCTTGAATACTAGTGGGAGCACGGTATGACCAGGGTCTAGTGTATAGGTTGTCGTGACCTTAGTATACACTCATACTTGCATTAAATAACCCTCAACTATAATAAGGGATGTGTAAGAGGACTCGTCGAGATCCTCTGGCCTCCACAACCAACTGCTTTGTGTCTGGGTGGAAGGGCGTAGCTCGATACCCCCTAGGGTGAGGGTTATGTTTTTTCCATGCCAGATAACTTAGCGGTCTCCTTCAGGATATGGCGGTTACGGGGCCAGGAGAGAAGGGCTTTTTATCCCACCCTAGTGGGGGCCGCATGAACTCCCGTGCCGTAATTGCTTAGGCTTGTGGGTAAACATCCGAAGTGAACGTGAGGCATCTGTTGCTTGCACAATGAGGATCACGTGGCACTGGCCAAAAGGACAACCATGGTCCATCAAAGCCCTTAGTTGGCAGATTTGGATAGGGTCAAGGAAAGGCCCATGTAAGCGGATTGACGCTGCATGATGCCCCCTAGGGCAGGTGTAGTCGATTCCGAGATCTTACATACATGGTTAATTAATCCATAGAGGTGTCTTCGCTGTGAGGGTAGCGCTGATATTTGGATATAATTAGTTTATTTTAAAAATCCATAAAATAAGTTATTTTGCATTCGTTTTCATTCAACCATATAGTTCCCCTATCCGCTATCCCATAAGAGAACCAGTTATCGGGTCTCTAACTACGTAGAGCCGAAGCACTTTCTTTAGCTTATGCATAGGGTAGTAAAAACGTACATTGGCATGTAATCTAAGTATCTCTGTATTAGACCTAATGGGTCCAGATATCACTAGGGCACTAACTAGGGCATATGAAGACTGGCGAGAGTCTAAGGAGATGTGCAAGTGCTATGTTATAGCAGACTTGCGGACAACTCTTTAGAAGCGAGTCAGAGATATGCCGGGTCTTCTCTAATTAAGTTTTACTTGCATTAGATGTCTGGAAGGCGAAGTCAGTCGACTCATCGCTTTTCCACTAAGATACTTGTCGGTACCGAGATGTCTGAGGGTATGCTTGTTTGGGAACACATCTTTGAGTTCCAGATCGAACTAGATTCCAAAGACATAGTACCAGATGACGAGGTGGTGGAAGACGTCTGTCTTGCATCCTTGTCTGGAACCTTCGAAGGCGTTATCAGAGACTTTAGCTTTAACAAGTTAGAGATGATAAACGCAGAACTTCTAAGGAGATTTCCAAGAGACAAAGGATGGGATCAAGATTAAAGGCAAAGCCTTTAGTGCTTAACCTAGGCCTTCTTTAGAAGAACCTAAGGAAGTAACTTATCAGAGATCGAAAACTATTATAGTGCAGAAACTGGTGTGGACTCCTAAGTCTGGTAACGCTAAAGACGGAAGTGTTTCTGTTTTGGCGAGAATAGGGGGTATTTGAAGATTGAGTATGGCCTCAAGATGTTAGGAGTAAAGTCGCTATCTAGTAGCAGCTCTTATGCTTCTTGGAATGTAGACTTCGGGTCTACAAAGATTCAAGAAAAGCAGAAGGCTACTTTATAGCGACGTAATCCTAACATAGGTATTGATGCCATAAGCCGCTGCGGAAGCTGTTAGGTATGATTGTCTTAATTTTCCGAAATACGGATTTTGTTTTTAGAGATGTAGTTCTGTTTCCTTCTTGGTAAATGAAGTTTTTTAGTTTTAGACAGCACCGTGAGTGTATATCTTGAACTGAATTGATAGCTTCATAGTTAGAGGAATAGATCAGAAAAATCTCTTTAAATTTAATCCTAATTCGAAAATAGATTTCATAACAGCTGCAGCGTCTAATTAAAATTCATCTATATCCTTCGGAGGATCTACCCCATTTGTGACCCCTCTGACTTAGATATTCTGCTTTAGATAAATTCAGAGATAAAAGAAGGCTGAGTTTCTATTCACAGATTCATCGGAGATCCTTCTAGCCTATGAGTGTAATCTGGAATGCAGAATAACTAAAAGGACCACAAAGGTATGGGAGTTAGTTAATTTTGACGTCTATGGTTCCAAGAGCGTCCAGACGATAGAAGACTCTTCGATTTAATCGAAGGAGTAGGTCACTATCGGACGAGTTCCATATGATCCTGAGGGAGCATGGGATTATCTCCTAGTTAAATGCTCCAAGGATGACACGTCAGAATGAAGTCTCCGAGAGAAGGAATCGGACTCTGTTTGACATGGTCCGTAGTATGATGAATATTGCCAAGTGTACTATCCACCTTTGGTGGGGTTGTACCTTAAAACAGTAGCTTATATCTGAAACTATCTCTCATCTAGATCAGTGCCTCAGACCTATAAAGAGCTATGGTCTAAGCGAAAGCTGACACTATAGAGTCTTGACATATAGGGTTGTCCTGCACTTATGCAAAAGGACAAGAGGGATGCGATGGAGATATAGTTCCAGGTATATCTGTTTATAGGTTACCCTTAGGAGGCATAAGGAGGACTGTTCTATGATCTTGAGGTTTGGATAGTAATCGTTTCTACGAATACCATCTACCTAGACCAGGATTATATTATAGACCATAAGTTTACCGGTAAGGTAGTTTTGGGTGAACTACTAGGTACTGGTAGAGAGTGCGCATCTGAAAACGTAGTGGGAGTAGATGATACAAGAAACTAGTATACCAGACACTGTAAAAACAATTCACTTTTGTACCACCACCACTTCGTCGTTGTGGGACCATCAGAGCTCCTGAAAGATACTATGGAGAAACTTTGATAGTTAATCCAGAGTTTCAGGAGGATGATCCCTAAAGCTACGAAGAAGTAGTGGGAGCTTCCTTTGTACCACCACCACCTCGTCGTTGTGGGACCATCAGAGCTCCTGAAAGATACTATGGAGAAACTTTGATAGTTAATCCAGAGTTTTAGGAGGATGATCCCTAGAGCTATGAAGAAGTAGTGGGAGCTTCCGACAGCTCTGACTGACAAAAGACCATGGAGGCAAGCTTGCATCAATGTCTCTTGGAACAGTCTTGACACTTATAGCACTATCACCCTTCAGGGTGTAGGAGGTGTATAAGAAGAGCACCCGGTTAAGACTTAAGTAGCTAGATTAGTTACCAAAGGAGAAGGGATTGACTATGTCAAAACCATCTCATTGGTAGCTATGCCTAAGTCTATAACGGATCCTCTTAATCCATCACAGCCCATTATAGTTGGGAGATCTGGTTGATGGATGTCAAGACAGTTATTCCCTAACGGGAATTTGAAAAGGACATATGGATGATGTAGCCTCAGGCTTTGTGTCAGTAGGTTAGGAAGATATGGAATGCAAGTTGCAACGGTCCATTTATGGACTGATGCAAGCATCCAGGATGTAATATCTATTTTGATCAAGGAAATCCGCTCATACGGATTTGATCAGAATGAGGATAAACCAAGATGGTACAGGAAATGTGAAATAGCTACAAGGGTATATTTAGTACTTTACGTTAACGATATTCTACTGATTGAAAATGACGTAGGAATATTGTTTACGGTAAATGTTTGTAGTCATCATAATTCGATGTGAAAGACCCTAGTGAGGCGAGTTATGTTCTGGGAATCAAGGTAACTCGAGATTACCAGAGCAAGATTCTCTTGCTGTCACAGGCTACGCATGAAGGTAAGATTCTAGCCAGATTCAGTTTACGAGGCTAGATATCTATTGCGCAGCAGGAATGATGGGTCGGTTTCAGTCGAACCCGGGTCCAGATCTCTGGACCGATGTGAAGGATATACTCAGGAATCCTCATTAAGTAAGGATTATGAGTTAGCTTGCACTTCACAGGTCCTGATATCGATTGGACGCACAAGGTCTGACTTTGGTGTCAGATGTGTGTTCCAGAGAATCGATTTCAGGGATTATTTTTATCTTGGGATTAGAAGCGGTAGTTGGTAGAGTGTGAAGCAAGAGCATCATAGACTCTACCACAGAGGCTTAGCACGTTGTTGCGTGCGAAGTAGTATATCAGGTGGTAAGGCTTAGGAAGTTCTTAGAGAACTTGGGACGCGTACCAGAGGCTCAGTTATCTGTTGTTACAACAGAATAGCGGTAAGCAAGGTCCAAGGAGACTAGGCACCACCGTGAGGGGAAACCCATTAAGTACAAACTCCACTTGATTTGACAGTTATAGGAGGAAATGCAAGTAGCGGTACTGAGGTGGAATCTACAGACAATGTTGTCAATTCCTTTAGGGAATTCCTGCAAAGGCTTTTGGGCAGCATGTAGAAGCTATAGAGCTCAACACCGTTATTCCACGTTAGACCTAGTGGGAGATTGTTAGAATTGGTGAGGTCTACAGCTCGTAAAACCTATAGTTTAGCTATGTATGGTTGATAGTATAAGATTGCATCTAGGTACGTACCTTAGTACGTGTTCTGATCCTAGAACAGAGAGCCATGGCTACATGGTAATCCTCTTGAGTGGGAGACTCAAAGGACTGGTCCCATGTAACCTAAATACGTTCGCAGTTCTGATTAGGATTGGTCGCCCTATCAGGATAAGCTGTTGGGATGACAGAGCGTGGGTGTCTCCACCACGGTCATTACCAGGCACAGTATCTGTGGCCGAACGGAACCAACACGGTGCACAGATCGGTGAGCAGACACCGGTGCACTAAACCGTGTTTCTGCTTAGGGTAAAACGGTCCTAAACCCTGAGGAGCCATGTCTGGTGGACTAACCAGTTGTGTGGTGCTTTGGCGCACCAATGTGTGAGGATCCGGATACAGTGATCCAAAACCACGGTGTACTGGGTTACCCGGCTGGCGTTGCATCAGCATGCCACTCCTGCAGGCTATCCACACCCCTAACGGGAGGTGCGTTCCTTGGTCTGACCTACGTCGTATTAAACCCTGGCCAGGTGGTCATCAGTTCGACTGGTGATGGATCCGGTTACTCGGCAGAGTTATCGGAGGTACGATGTACGTGGTCAACCTGGAAGGAACCGAGTCATATGAGCACTCGAGTCTGACGGTATTCTCCACCGCTCGAGTTGCGTCATGGCACCAGTGGAGGGACAGCGGGTTTACCATACTAAGCGGAGAGCAGGGGTATGAGGGAGAACATAGTAAGTCCGGGGGAATTGGAGTGCAGCCTGCGTCGCACTCTGGGTGGCTACGCAGGTTAACTCGGACTCAGAGGATCGATGGTACACTCAGGTAGTGTGTCGATCGAGTCTGAGGTGGAAGCCATGAACCCTGGTCCCTGAAGGTTCCACCTTATCGACATTATGTACGGTTCTTATACCATCTCCTCGAAACACAGAACGTAGTTAGAGGAAGCGAGAAGTCCAAGCCTACGCTCCGTGAGTGCTTCGCACTAGTGCACGGTAGATGCGTAGCTACGTGTGTGCACTAAGGGGAAACCCTAGGTTAGTGCAGAGACGCATGTAGCAATTCCTTGTCATAAGTGGACTTTGCCACATGGGTGCGATGCACCAGGACATGTTGCGAGTTGACTAGTTGACTTCACTAGGGGTACCCTACAGGAACCTCAGAGAATAGTGAAATCACTGGTGCACTTCACTTATGTGTGCCTAGCAAAGTCTCGTACACGAGGAACGGCCAACTAGTGACATAAGGGCGTTTTGGTCATACCATGCGCCACTATGCACTAAGAGGGCCGGCCCTAAGTGTTGAGAGACTGGTAAAGGCCGGCCCTATTAGTTTCAGGAGGTTGTTGCCTCCGATGAAAGGGTCGGTCAAGAGGCGTAGAAAACGGGTTGGTTTTGACCGTTTTCGAAAACAAGGAAAAGATAGAGATAAAAGAAGAGATATATAGGGAGAGGTTTGAATCAGTCAATCCTATCCGCTAGGCTTATCCGTAAGGATAAGGCCGGCCCTATATAAGGCATAGGGAGAGAGGGGGGGACAAAATTAATGAGCCATGCAAGCCCTAGGGCCGGCCCAAGCCATGGGGGAAACCCTAGCCACCCCCTCTCCTCTCTTCGCATCTCATCTCTCGTCTCTCTCTTCCTCGCTTGCGCCATTGGATGGCGACTCGTCTTCCTCACATGGTGTTTCGTAGAAGAAGAATGCTTGTCGTATGGAGGCACTCAGAGATCCATCGACGAGATGCCGTGCATCGTGTGAGATCGGGTGAACTAGAAGGCGTCTCCCGCAACCTTTTACTGTCCAGAATCTGCACAGAAAATCAGCGTTGTTTCTGTGATTTCGAGAGTTACAGAATTCCAAACGACGTGAAACTTGTTGCAAAAGTTGCATCTCGAAGTTGGCTATCTGCAGTCCAAATTTCAGCCCAATCAGAGTTCGAAGCAGAAAGTTATGGTCATCGCACCGAAGCTATGTCGAGCAGATCCGTAGCCCGTCTCCATCGACAAAGAAGAAATTTGTCGCGGTGAAAGAATCCGCACGCAGGTATGATCTCTAACAAGTAGATCTAACATAATTAGAATATGCATACATGCTAGATTGTTCTTTTGCGTTAGATCGTTGTTAGGGGTTCGCGTAGTTGCCATGCTAGATCATACACGCATATGTAGATCGTTTCGATGAAAATTTTGATATGTAACGCACACCGCCTACGGTCCTCGAACCTTCACTTTGCTTCCGCTGCGCGCCTCTGCCATGGATTTTACTTCCAGCAGCATGGCCCCAGGCCATGCAAGGTGTCTCCATCATGTCTGCCCGTGATGTCACTAGGTCGCTCAACGAGCTAAGCTGCGTGGCATCGGGCCGTGCAAGGTGTCTCCATCGCGTCTGCCCGTGATGTCACCAGGTTGCTCAACAAGCTAAGCTGCGTGGCATCAGGTCGTGTAAGTTTTCTTCGCCGTGTCTGCCCATGATGTCACCAGGTCGCTCAACGAGCCAAGCTGCGTGGCATCAGGCCGCGTAAGGTGTCTCCATCTTGTCTGCCCGTGATGTCACCAGGTCGCTCAACGAGCTAAGCTGTATGGCATCAGGCCGTGTAAGGTGTCTCCGTCGTGTCTACCCGTGATGTCACCAAGTCGCTCAACGAGCTAAGCTGTGTAGCATCAGGCCTCGTAAGTTGTCTCTGTTGCGTCTGCTCGTAATGTCACCAGGTCGCTCCACGAGCTAAGCTGCGTGACATCAGGCCGCGTAAGGTGTCTCCGTCGCGTCTGCCCGTGATATCACCAGGTCGCTCAACGAGCTAACCTGCATGGCACCAGGCTGTGTAAGGTGTCTCCATCGCGTCTGCCCGTGATGTCACCAGGTCGCTCAATGAGCTAACCTGCATGGCACCAGGCCGCGCAAGGTATCTCCATCGCGTCTGCCCATGATGTCACCAGGTTGCTCAATGAGTTAAGCTGCATGGCATCAGGCCGTGCAAGGTGTCTCCATCGCATCTGCCCGTGATGTCACTAGGTCGTTCAATAAGCTAAACTATGTGGCATCAGGCCGTGTAAGTTGTCTCCGTCATGTCTGCCCATGATGTCACCAGGTCACTCAATGAGCCAAGCTGCATGGCATCAGGCCGCATAAGGTGTCTCCATTGCGCCTGCCCGTGATATCACTAGGTCGATCAATGAGCTAAGCTGCGTGGCATCAGGCCGAGTAAGGTGTCACCGCCGCGTCTGCCCGTGATATCACCAGGTCACTCAACGAGCTAAGCTGCATGCAAGGTACAAAATCTTGAAATATTTCGCGAAATATCGCGAAATATTTCGGTTTTCCCAGACCTCGACACGAAATGTCTACTGCGATATCAAACGAAATAGAAATCACAATAATATCGCGATATATCGCGATATTTCGCACGATATATTTGTCAGCACGAAATATCGCGATATTTCGTGGAAATTTCGAGATATTTCGGGAAATTTCGAGATATTTCGGGATTTTGGCACCGAAATATTGGGACTGACCGGTTATAAAAGGGGGCTGGGGGTTTCGGTTTCAGCAGCTTATTTACATATAATAACATTTAAGTAAATGTCGTCTTACTTAATTTTTATTTTCTCCATTTACTTTAAGTTATTATATGTTATTATATGTAAATTTTTATTTTCTCCATTTACTTAAATGTTATTATATGTAAATAAGCAAATACCCCCCCATTTGATTTCAATAAAAATATCAAAAAAATCAAAAACCAAGTGAATCAAAAAGTAGGTTTTCAGTTTTAGTAGGAGAAAACAGTTTTTTCGGTTTTTCATAAAATTTGTATGTTGAGAAAAGTGGTTAAATCAACTCATTTTTAGCTCAAAAAATTCCACAAGATGTAGAACTACAAGTACATCTAGAAAACCATGGTCCGTCAAAGAAAATTTTGAATGTATAAAAACTTTTCTTTATAAAAACTCATTTTTTCAGACTTAGTAAAAAAACAGTGTTTTGCATTTCAGCATAATTTTTGTATGATTTCAAACTTGCACAACTTTCTTGTTTTAAGTCCATTTTCAAAATCGTTTGAAGCATTAATTTAACAATCAACTAATCTTTATTTTGGAAATATTTTTCTCCACAAAAAAGATTAAAAACCATTTTAAAAACATAGATCAAAACAGGACCAAACAAGACTGCACAGACTCAAATGCAGAATATATGCTTTGTGATGCTCTACACCCATAGATAGGGTATAAATATTATCTGAGTGTTCTAAAACGTGTATCTATACTTAGTTTATGACTATCCAGAGTTTCATTCAAAAATTCCATTAAAAAATCAATATTTCCACCATTTCCATCAAATCACAATATTTCCACACTGTCGAAATATTTCCACGAAATATTTCCATTTTCCAGGAGGTCGAAATATTGACCGAAATGGAAATTTCGAACCTTGGCTGCATGGCATCAGGCCACATAAGTTGTCTCCGTTGTGTCTACCCGTAATGTCACCAGGTCGCTTCCACGAGCTAAGCTGCATGGCACCAGGCCACGTAAGCTGTCTCCGCCGCGTCTGCCCATGATGTCACCAGGTCGCTCAACGAGCTAACCTACATGGCACCAGGCCACGTAAGGTGTCTCCATTGCGTCTACCCGTGATGTCACCAGGTCGCTCAACGAGCTACGCTGCGTGGTATTAGGCCGCGTAAGTTGCCTCCGTCGCGTCTGCCCGTGATGTCACCAGGTTACTCAACGAGCTAAGCTGCGTGGCATCAGGTCGCGTGTGTTATTTCCCCGACGATCCGCGGACCATACCCCGGACGAGGTAGCTAAATCGATAAAAAAATTAAATAACATCTCAAAAAGGTCGACATGCATGAAAATTTGACATGTGCAAAATAATAGGGCACTGTAACTCGACAAAAATACAAATCGATAGAAATTGAATCAAAACAGAGCGCAAGGGCCAAAGGGTGGAAGTTCGACGAGCGATAAAAGAATCAAAAGCTAGCTAACCCCTGTCCGGTTAAGAATCCTCAGAACCTCGGTTTTGCTTATCGCATCCGCATGACAGCGGACAGTGACCTTTCCCCTAGCCTTCGACATTAGTGGCTTTCGCATTTCTCTTTTGCAACCTCACCATGTTGTCAAGCTTCGAGGATTACCCATAGATTTTCAGGTTGCCTAAATGGGTGGTCGCCCATTCAGGTCCCCTTAGATCACCCCGGGGTGCTAGCTATCATGGCATGTGAATGCGAAAGAGCCCAATCAAGTTTAAAGTCCCCTAGACAGCGTACTACCCCGGCGATCTCAAGGTTGTTCGGGAAGGCCACTGAAAACCCCGGTCTTGCTTTAAATCCGCACAACGGCGGACTATTTTTTGAGGCAATTGGGCGCGAGCTGATCGCGTGCAAGCTATTCTTGTGGATCACTATCGAGCACAGATTCGAAAAGACTCATTCAGTCTAAAGACCATCTATTTCATAAAACGGTCTACAAGAGGGCACTTACATGCACAGTAGGAGGAGGCTGCTATTCGGTAATCTTTCCTCGATGATCTAATAGCACATCTTCAAGCTTAATGTGTTGTTGGACCAAGGCGAAGAGCTCGACCATGGTGCGGGGATCGGAAATGACAATAGCATCATGACGCTCACCTCCTTCGGGGAGCGTGCTCCGAAAGGCACTCACGGCTGTCCGGTTTTGCCCGACTGAGTCCTTGAGGGAGAGATAGGCGTTCCGAAATCGCATCGAGAAGCACCGGAGGGTCTACCGTGCGCCCATGGTGAGACCGAACAGTGATTTGATTCACTTCGGGGGTTGTCGATTACAACGGTACTGTTCCAGGAATAGCCCGGACAGAGTAATGAAGCTCGGGATCGAGCCCGAAGATAACTTATAAAACCAGTCCAGGGCCAAACCCGTTAAACTGCTCGGGAAGGCGCGGCACAGAACATGGTCCTTGTCTTGGAAAAATAGTAACTTCTGGTAAGCCAGCACATGGTCGACTGGATCCTGTGATCTGTCGAACAGGATGAACTTCGAAGGAGTCCAAAGCTGGGGGAAGACTCCTCGATGCACCTCCCTCGTGAAGGGTGAGCTCCCTCCCCAAGCGGCCAGGTCTTCCAAGAGGTCGACGGATATACCAGGTAACTGCCAGTGCCCAAGGTGATCCCCCAAGAGCGGCTGCGCAGGCTTTAGGCGGTCTTGCACATTTCCTCGAGGCCGGACCGCACCTCCGCTACGGTGATGTTCGGAGACGACGTCCCAGCGTCTGCTACGCTGCTTCACCGGTAGTCACCTTGGCACATGGAAAGGTCTGTATGAGGCCGTCACCTCGTGGGTCTCTATACGGGGCAACACTTCCACCGTGGGTTCCTCCTCAAGCTGATGGCACGGGTTACGGTCTCTCGCTCGAGACCTTACCTCTGACTCGTCGGATCCCACAATTCGGCTTCGCCGGTGAGGGGGGGACAAGCTGCTGCAGCCGCTCGAGAGCAGTCCCTTTCGCCCTGCGCGCCACTGCGTCATCCATAGGGGGCTCCTGCTAGGATGCCCGCTGTGTGGGCGTCAACGTGGGTTGATGCGACGTTGGGACTGGGAGAGGTCGCGCAGGGAGAGCGGTCCTACCAACACTACCGAACGTTGGGGTTGAATCACTGATCCTTCCCTCCATGGGTCGAGCCTGAGGGAGATATCAGTTCTTCTGCTCGTTGTCGGAACCTGGCGCAGTCACGCCAGTTCGTCCATCATGGCCAGCTGAGTAGCCAACATCGCCAAAAGGAGTTGGTCACCGAGCAAGATAGGGGGTTGGGAGGCTTGAGCGAGTGACCCGCTTCGCACAGACCCGGCGCGGGCTTTCGCCCTTCTCTGTCCCCGTGTGGCTGGAGCCATCAGGGTATTCTCTGGTGGCGCGGCTTTCAATCGCGTGGTTGTGGGCGTTCTCGCAGGAACCAGTCGAAAGATCCCACAGACGGCGCCAAATGTTGGGAGATATTTTTCGCTGGCTCGTGTGCTCCTCTTGCAAGGCAAAGGAAATGTGAGAACGGCTGGCTCCCTTAGGAGCACAGACCCTCCGACACTCAAGTCAGTGAAGGTTCAAATAAGGGAGAGCTGTAGTAGTAGGAAATGGTCAGGGTTTTTGAGTTTCGAACATGTACATTGGAGCTGGGGGTTGTACCTTTATAGCCTTTTGCAGACCGCCAGAGGTTGACACGTGGCGGTGTCTTCCCGCACCTTCTATTCCCCCATGTGCCAGCCCACGTGGGCTCTTCATGGCCTTTGTCGTTTAGCCTGCCAGGTGGTGGTAAAGGGGGATGCACCGGTCTTGTCCTTACCAGGTGGAGATTCTAGAAAGCTTTAGTTTGGGAGGTCCTAGACCGACTCGAGCCGACTTTCGTGGCCCACAGTTAGCCACGTAGCTCCATGGGGGTAGTGACACCTATCTGCTCGGTACCGCCTTACTGTGGGCGACCTCTGTGGGAAGAGGGCGAGCTCCTGGTCAGGGGGAGCCTTCAAAACCTCTCCTACTATTCACAGGCGGACTTTTTGGCCGTTCCATGATCGGGCGAGCTCCTAGACGAGCTGTGGATGTTGAGCCTTTCGAAGTGTTCTTTGGATTTTGCCATAAGCGATCTCTTCCGCGAGCGATCTGATCATGTGTGGACAGAGCAAGCTTCCTGGCGAGCTGTGTCAAGAACTTTGACTCGCAGTACCTCATGAATGAGGCATCGAGGAAGATGCTGCTCTGTCCAAGGGACGCAACGATCCGCTACTAAGCTTCGGGCGGGCTACGAGCACCTGCCACAGGGCGACCTCTTCCGCGTGCGAGCTGGTCGCATGCGGCCAACCGCTATTGTAAGCTCCGGGCGGGCTACGAGCACCAGCTGCAGGGCGATCTCTTCCGCGTGCGAGCTGGTCGCATGCGGCCAGGGTCAGCCCCGGGCAGGCTGTGAGCCACGAACCGCTACTGTAAGCTCCGGGCGGGCTACGAGCACCAGCCGCGGGGTGACCTCTTCTGCGTGCGAGCTAATCGCATGCGGCCATGGTCAGCCCCGGGCGGGCTGCGAGCCACGAACCGCTACTGTAAGCTCCGGGCGGGCTACGAGCACTAGCCGCGGGGCGACCTCTTCCGCGTGTGAGCTGATCACATGCGGCCAGGGTCAGCCCCGGGCAGGCTGTGAGCCACGAACCGCTACTGTAAGCTCCGGGCGGACTACGAGCACCAGCCGCGGGGCGACCTCTTCTGCTCGCATGCGACCAGCGTCAACTCCGGGCGGGCTGTGAGCACCAGCCACAGGCAGCCTCTTCTACTGACGATCTAGTTGCGGCGGCCAGGTCAAGCTATCTGGAAGTGTTCTTTGAATTCCAAGACCTATTCTGGTCATAAGGCTACCTGCCCAAAAAATCGCGGTTGACCTAGAGACTCGAACCCACCCCCCCCGGGGGGGGCTTCCTGCTTCGATCACCCATGGTCGCCCTGGGTGCGCCCCAAGACAGGGGCGACCTCCCTGGGGACGTCTATCGTCTCGTTTTGTTCTTTCACCTGCTGTTACAAAATGCATTTAACTATGTGAAAGCAAAGCCTATTATATCCCGTGAATAAAGATTAACAATTAGGTAAAAAAGGGTAACTATTTGGTTGGTTGACAGAATAATTTATTTTCGATAAAAATATATGAAAAAAAAATTATTTTGTGGTTTTAAATCAACAATATGGGGTGATTTCAATTGTTTTTCGTGCAGTACATCATTCGTGTTCATTTGATGGCAAAAAAGTATAAATTAAATGACCTTCAGCTAGGCATTATTGTTCTTTTTTTATTTGGTTTGATAGGATTTCAAGAGGGACCTATTGCAATACGGGACTTGCAAGAGGAGTCATTGTAAGTCAATTCCTTTTTCAGGGAGCTATCACTAATTCCCCCCCCCCCCCCCCCCCCCTCCCAAAAAAAAATAGCTAGCCACAGTTGCATGTAATTAACCACAGTAGCATGTAAGTCCAGTTACATCAGACCGAAACAATTGACAACTTTATTTGCAGGTAATCAGATAGATCAATTACAACCTAATTCCAGTAATTAACCACAGTAGCATGTAAGTCCAGTTACATTGTGACTTCTTGCGAAGAAGTGCTTGATTTGATATCTCAATAGAAGAATGATGAAGCCGAACCCTGCGAAGTGCAGTGATAACAAATCTCACCTCTCGGCGACAGGTCACTGTCTTTACATAGCGGCAGTCTGTTTCGAACCTTGGTTGATTGGTGCGCGTGCTTTCAGGGTGGTAGTAGTAACCATGTAGATAATCACGAGCATTCACTATACATTTCAAAACCAAAGAGAGCAATTCTTCCGATGTCGATAGTGCTTCAGAGCAGCAAAAGATCACATGAGACAAATCATGGAACCTCAAAATGGATATATTTTTGAGTTGCACAGCACGAAGATTCCTGTTCGATCACATACCCTTACATTTCAAGGAACCATGAAGCATAGGAAAAAAAAACCTAATACTTGGTCTTGAATCTTGATCAAAAGGATACAGAAGCCTAGAACCACATTAACTGGCAAATACAAAAGAGCCTAGGTGTATTTACATGGATTCATCATCACATGGTTTGATACCTGGTGATTCAGCCACGGCAATCCTTGTTCATTTTAATTCTAGACTGCAATCCTTTCTCGAAAGAGAGCATACTTCCATCGTGAAGGGGGTGCTGCACGTGAAGCTCGGGTTGGCGGAGATTTTTTTGGCCGCCGTAAGTGAATGAAGTTGAACCACTCTGCGCTGAAATGAGATGCTGGTGTAAATAACCTTGGGCCAAGGAAGTATCCTCCAGCACTGGAATATCACCTGTAAGGGTCTTGAAGGCGAACTCGATGCACGGGTCTGGCCAGGAATCCCCAAATGGTAACATCAGCTGGGACTCCGAACTGCCATCGCCCAATTGCCTTGCTCCCGGTTCATCAGGGGCAGCTTGTTCAATGGACGACTCCTGGTTCTCCAGATTGTCCAAAAGTTCTAGGTCAATCACATGTGCAGATCTCAGGTCAAAGGATCTGGTAGATGTCTGACGAGATCCACCACTTTGGACGGAGCCCAGGCCACTGACTCCAGGGGGTGGCACATGATCAGCCTTAATCCGAGCCAGCCGTTTTGACGACCGGAGTGGTAGGGTGATTGCTTTGAAAGCCCTGGTCCTCTTGGGGCCTGGCCGAACTCCGCTTGCTTGCTTAAGGGAGCCACTCAGACCTCTGCTTCCGCGCTTCTTAGCACCTCTACGCTTCTTAGCTCGTCGTCTATGTGGCTTTGTATATGATGACCGAGTTGGATCCTGATTCATCATTTCCAGTTGCCACTCTTCGGATGGCTCATCCATTTGAATTAGCAGTTTCTCGTCTCCCGGCTGCAGAAGTAACACATTTTCCTGCTCCTCCATCGCTGGTGGCTCCTCATTTACTGTGCCCAGCTCCTTCCCCTTTGATGGATTGAGCCTTGTGTCGTCTAATGGTGGCTTTTCACTCACAGGTTGTCGATAAAGTACACCTCCATGACTTGGTGGCTCAGGCAGAGTCTCGACAATTTTCCCTAAGAGCTCATCATTGGATGAAGTCATGCAACTTGAGCTAGCACCTCCCATATCTGCAATGCATGCTGAAATTAACAAGTAGTGGGAGGACAAGCGAATCTCTCTCTCTCTCTCTCTCTCTCTCTCTCTCTCTCTATATATATATATATATATATATATATATATATATATATATATATATATATATATATATATATATATATATATATATCACTCACAGTGCAATGCATAGGTTTTGACCAAAATTATACACATATTGGTCGTAGATTTAAGTTGGACATTCCACGTAATCCAACCCCAATCCTTCCTTCCATTTTTATTTGGCCAAAACCTATGCAGTGCAATGTAACTCACATTCCAATCATTCCGAGCGATCAATGAACCCAGGCAGAAGGTCCACATACCATTTGAATGCATTCCCCTTAATAGAACATACAAATTGTTTCATCATCTGATCAGTGTACGTGCCGAAGTTGTTGCAGGGCTAGATGAAGTGAGCAACATATTGTTTGGGATTGTATTTCCCGTCTAACTGTAGGAACTTTGGCAATTGTTATCCCGCCGGGAAGCATAAGTCTTGAATACGCTGAGAGTAGGGTTTAGAGTACCCCACTGAAGTCTGAGTAGACCCACCACCTTGTGAGTGAATCATATCTGCGATAAGTGACTGTAGTTGTTGGACTATCATTGCATGTGTGACGGACAACTGTGTTGCCCCCAAAGTCATCGGTGTCTGTAAGGCCACCAGCTGAGCCATGACTGGAGTTGATACTAGTGTGACAGTCACTTGAGTCGGGGTTGGAGTAATATCCATTGTCCCCATACTCTAGAGGAGTATATTGATTTGACGATCTTTCTTAGCAAGGATTTGATGATCTTTCTCAGCAGTGGATTTACCTAGCGGACTACTACTCGTTTATCCGTTTATGTTTTATTTCATATACTTGGCTCGGAAAGACCATATTTTAGTTATTTGGGTCCATGTAATTGGTGCACATATGTTTGGATGAGAGGGTTTACTAGGGCACCCCAATTACTGCTAGGCTTAAAGGGATTAATTGGGCTTCTTACTAAGGGCAGACCAAGGGATTAATTGGGCTTCTTAGTTGAGCTTCTATGATTTTATGTATGTGATCGAGTCTATGACGTTATGTCTGTGACGTCGAGATGAAAGACTAGTGTCTCCCAGACTTAGAAACTTTTCGATGCCTACAAATTTTCCCAACACATTATTTCAGTGACAGAGAAACGTTAGTATTTGATGTTTTACTCGGCTCTGGTGTCGGTGATTAACTTCATCCAGAATAACATTATCTATCGGTATGTGTGCCTTGTTGTCATCTCGGGCAACATGAAACAGTTCAAAAACACTGTCATGGACCAGTTCTATGCCAAATTCCAAATCACGTAAAGATGCTTGACAATGTGCAAAACTCCAACAAATGGTAACAAAAACCTTCAACAAGACTCTCTGTAAACTTTTGGTGCAAGTAGTCTCCAAATTAAAGAAGAATTGTCATGGACGCATTGGAGAGGCGCAATATGCCCACCGTACCAGTGTACTTTCTTTTGAACACCAACTCAAGCTACACCGTACTCGCTGGTGTATGGTACAAAGGTTATTTTTTACTTGAGCTCCAAATACCTTGGTTCACATTATCTGACACCAGGCGTGCGCCGCGTGCCAGAAATTTACAGACAACAAAATTTGTTTCTCTATTGACAAATTCAGTGTACAACATTTTACAATAGTACAGAGTCGACCGTAGTGACTGTGTACAAAAGTTAATATCAGGAGAGTGTGGAGATAGTCGTCTTGAGAGTCCTCGGATCCTCGGACTTCGTGAAGACTTGTTGAAGAAGATGGAACATTAAGATTGGTATATTTGACTGTAGTCTTTGAACTTAGAGTCTTTGGAGACTTAGTCTTTGGAAACTTGTAGTCTTTGAAGTCTTTAGACTTGGAGTCTTTGGGCATGAGTCTTTGGAGGCTTGAAGTGTTGGCTAGAGTCTTTGAAGTCTTTAGACTTAAGAGTCTCTAGACTTTGTCTTTAGAGGCATGTAGTCTTTGGACCTGGATACTTCACTGACTTTTCTAAGTTGAAGTGAAGTAATCTTCAAGTTCGCTACTTACTCTTTCGACGGAAGAGAATGACCAAAAAAAGATTATTTCGTCTTTCCTCCCCTTCCTATTGATAGAAGGGGAGGGGTGGGAATTATAAAAACTTCCCTGGGCAGGGAAGTTATAAAAACTTCCCTGGGAAGTTATAGCTTCCCAAGAAGTGGGGTGTAACTTCCCAAGCGGTGGGTAGTTAGTATAGCTACTCGATAAAATTAGGTAATTACCCTTTAGGCAAAATTACGTAATTGCCCCTCTTGGTAGTCCCTTTAGGCAAAATTACGTAATTGCCCCTCTTGGTAGTCCCTTTGATTTTGAGTCCAAAACTTTGAGTAGTCTACGTCTCTTGAGTTTATGATTTTATGTCTGTGACTTCGAGTCTATGACTTTATGTTTGTGACTCTGAGTTGGTGACTTCATGTTTGTGACTCTGCGGCTAGGACTTTATGTTTGTGACTTTGAGTCTATGGCTTTATGTATGTGACTCTGAGTCTCTGAGTTATGCATGCAACTCCAAGTATAACTTTACAATGGGCAGTCGGCAAGACTTCTAACATTTGACGACCCTAGAAGTTTTAGAACTTCCTATTTTTTGGTAAGGATGATCACCTTACCCTAAATAACCACCAAGTTTCAACAGATTCTAAAACTTAAAGGGTGGTCATTTGGGCCACTGGTCTAGCAAATTCACTAGACCAGTGGGCCATGAAACCTTTTCCCATATATATATATATATATATATATATATATATATATATATATATATATAGAGAGAGAGAGAGAGAGAGAGAGAGACAGCACTCATTCTACGGTATTGTTAGTTCTTTCACACAACAGTAATGTGAGATCTATAGAAAGTTCCTCGATCTTCATATTAAACTATTTTAAAATATAAATAGTGTCAATTTATCTATTGTGATGAAGTTTAGGAATTTACATTTAGTAGAAAGATGGTTATGAAGTGGCAAATCCGATTTTTCTGCAAATTCATCATTCTCAATCACCATCTTCATATTTGCTTGTCCTGAAAAGAGGCATCGCCTAGCTGTAGTTCCTTGCAATATTCGTTTTCTTGCTGCAATAGGAGGCTATGGGAGAGTACATGTAAGAAACATGGCCAAAGTAGTAAATATTATACAAATAAAAGGTTAAACAGAAATTTCGATGAAAATGTGACAATTTAAAATTGACATGAACGAAAATTGTAGTAAAGCTACAGTTAACTGAAGAAGAGATGTGGATAGTGAACAATTGAATACAATAGCGTAAGAAGTCTACCCATTGAAGGTAAATGGTTAGAAGGGAAGATTTTCACAACTGCCAATGAAATGTGATCAAGCTGATTAGAAAAGACAACTCCACTAGTCAGAGAATTTCTTGTTTTCTTTTTTATGCACATATTAAGCTTAAGTACAAAATGTTGCCTTATTTACTCCTATAAGTATATACCGTATATGGTATACATACCATTGTTTCATGAATAACTGTAGTATCTTCAATTGTTGGTTTTGCATTTTTTTGAGCTTCCGGCATTCTAAATATTTAACCCATACCTATCATATCTGCCCTAATGAGGGTATGGGTGGGTGGTGGTGGCAGTGGGTGATTTTTTTTTCCCTTCTTGGGTGTCTCCATATATACAAGATTATACCATCAAAAACTTACAACTTCATTACTCACCTACTAACTCACCCGCAAGCTGAATCATACATATCAATCATGCCCAGGTTGTTATATAACTATGAGAAATGATGTTTAGCCTAAGATCAAATAAATACATCCCTTATCTATTCTCCAGATTTGACAAAATTAATAAGATGTTTCTTCATCACCATCTCGCGCAAAAAGTGACAATCCACTTCATGTTTCTGTCTTCCCATATAATATTGGGTTACTTCCAATATAATAGTTGCTTGATTATCAGTTTATCACAAAACATCTTCATGATCCATCAGTGATAAACCACATTTCCTACAAGAGAGATTTAACACATGTCATTACATTACCAATATGAGTCATTACCCTATACTTAGTCTCCGCAATTGACCTAGCTACAATAGTCAACCAGACTACTGCCCATAGGCCCCATACTGCTTGAGCTCCATTTATGCATTGCACAATATGATAAACCACCTTTTAATGATGTTGTCTTGGGACTTGCATGCACTGACTAGCAGCACCAGAACACAAGTAATATGTAGTCAAAAAAGAGTTGAAAACATCCATTTCCTACTAGCCTTCTATATCTTTATAGATCATTAAGTATATTCCATTCATCTATACCGAACTTTAAATTTTGATCCATAGAAGTTTCTGCTAGTTTACAATCCAAGAGATGCCTCCTTCAGCAGATTAGCCATGTGACAAACCCAAGTGAAAGGGAAAGAGAGAGAGAGATGGCTAGGGTTTGGGGAGAAAATGGAATGCTCCCTATTGGGCCAATAGGCCAAGTATATATCCATGATACATATGCAGCCATATGAGTCTATACATAGATGACAATATGTTAACACCCCCCCTCAAACTCAAGGTGGATCATGCACCAAGAGTTTACCAATCAGCTACCGAAAGCGTGGCGTAGGATGTGACTTCGTGAAGAAGTCTGCTATTTGCCTCGCTGAAGAGACGAAGGGGAGTGAAATCGTATCGGCCTCATACTCCTGTCTGACGAAGTGACAGTCAATCTCGATATGCTTCGTCCTCTCATGAAAAACTGGATTACTAGCAATCTGAATAGCACTCTGGTTATCATAGTGAAGTGGAGTAGGCCTAAAGAAGACAACACCGAGATCACTGAGAAGGCGTCGAAGATGGACTATCTCCTTGGTCGTGGAGGCCATGGCCCTGTACTTAGCCTCGGTACTGGAAAGAGAACATTTTACTTCTTGCTACGCCAGGATATCAGTGAGTCCCCAAGAAATAAGCAATAACTAGTGGTGGAGCAGCGTATAGTCAGATCTCCAGCCCAATCTGCATCTAAGTAGGCTCGAAGACTGAGGGAGAAAGATAACGATAGGAAAAGAGATATGGTGACTGTCCCTCTGAGGTATCTGAGGATCCAAAGAAGAGAACCATAGTGAACTGAGCGTGGGGCTGCAACAAACTGGCTGACAATGCTAACAGCATGTGCAATGTCAGGCCGAGTGATGCAAAGGTAGACTAGCTGACCCACAATCTGCCTATATCGAGTAGGATCTGAAAGAGGTACATCATCCGTAGGACAAAGCTTCGAGTGAAGATCAAGAGGGGTATCCACTGTGCGGGTATCTGTGAGAGCAGCACGACTAAGAATATCTGAAAGGTACTTCTGCTAAGAGAGTAAAATGACATCCGCACTGTATGCAACCTCAAAACCGAGAAAGTAGCGATGAGTACCCAAATCCTTTATCTGAAACTGGCTACTCAAGTGCTGTTGAAGACAAACAATCGCAGCAGAGTCAGCCCCAGTGGTGATGATAATGTCGTCCACGTACAACAGTAGGATTGTCGAACCCTGCAAAGACGACCTCACAAATAGAGAGTGGTCATGACTACTCTCTGAGTAACCAAGCTTCCGGACAGCACGGCAGAACCGCTCAAATCAGGCGCAAGGCGCCTATTTGAGCCCATAAATGGCCCGATGAAGACGACAAACGTGCTGAGGAGGAGCGCAGATACTGTGGGAGGCTCCATGTAAGCAGTCTCAGACAGGTCACCGTGAAAAAAGACATTTTTCACGTCTATCTAAAGTAGAGGGCAATGACGAACTGCGGCAACTGCCAAAAGGGCTCGAACGATGGTCATCTGAGCCACCGGAGCAAAGATTTCCTCGTAGTCAACCCCATACTGTGTGAAACCACGAGCCACCACCCGAGCCTTGTGTCGCTCAATGCAACCATCGGGTCGATGTTTGATCTTATAGATCCACTTGCAGCTAATAGGCTCCACACCAGTGGGTCGTGGGACAATATCCCAGGTCTGGATCTGCTGAAAAGCCTGAAACTCCTCATCCATGGCCTAACGTCAGTGAGAAAACTGGACAGCCTCAGTATAGGATCGGGGCTCCCGATCTGCGTGGACAGCAGTAAGAAAGGCAGCGAACAGTGGTGAGTAGCTACAAGTAGAAGCAAAGCCAAAGCGATCCGGGGGTCCAGTGTCGTGGCTAAAGCGAGCAGGTGGGTGGTGCTGGTGTTGAGGGTAGCGAGGCAGGCACAGATTCACAATCGGCAAAGACGGAGCAAGCACAGTAACTAGAGTACCAGGAGTAACCTCAACAGTAGGAGAATCAACATCCACAGACGGAAGAGGCACAAAGGCAGTCTGACGAGAGTAAACCTGAGGGAAGGGTGAGACAACCCAAGGAGGAGAGAGGCACGAACGTAGAGGTGGAAGCCCCAGAGGAGTTCCTTGGAGAAGCTGGGGAAACAACTAGAAAAAGAACAGGTAGAGTCAGAGGAGCCGGCCTGGAGGAGTCCCCTTAAGAAGCTGAGGAAACAACCGGTAAAGAAGCAGCTGGAGCCGGTGGTAAGAAAGGACCCGGGGGCCCGAAGAAGCCGACGGAGAGGACTCAGGTGTCAAAGATAGAGGAGAGGAAACCTCTAGAAAGGTGAGATCCTGAGCCTCAGGAGAATATTAGGGCGTATTCTCGACAAAGTAGACGTGTCGAGAGATACGCAAGCGACGAGCAACAGGGTCATAACAGCGGTATCCCTTGTGCTCAGTGCTAATCCCAAGAAGGATGCACTTAGCTGCCTGAGCAGACAGTTTCGTGCGCTCATGAGGTGGAAGAAGAACAAAACAGGTGCACCCAAACGTGCGAAGAGTGCTGTAATCAGAAGTGGTAGAGAGGAGGCGCTCGTGAGGAGACAAGTCATCTGAAAGAACTGACGAATGAGTGATGTTAATAAGCTGGAGCGAGGTCAGAAAAGCCTTAGCCCAGAAGCACCGAGGGACAGAACCAGAAAGGAGGAGAGCACGAGTAGTCGCAAGAATATGGCGATACTCTTTCAGCAACGCCATTCTGCTCGTGGATATGAGGACACAAGTGCTGAAAATCGTCCCATGGGACTGAATAAGACTGCGCATAGCTGTAGATAAATACTCAAGGGCACAATCAAATCGAAAGATCTTGATGCGCCGACTGAACTGTGTGTGAATCATGGATGTGAAATCCTAATAGGCTTGGAGAATATCCGAGCAACGACGAAGCAAGTAGACCCACGTGTAGTGACTGTAATCGTCCACAAAGGAGACAATATAAATACCCATTCATAGAGGGAAGAGGAGAAGGTCCCCAAATATCAGAGTGAACAAGATCAAAGGGAGCAAATCTCTGAGACGTACTAGAGGAAAAGGGAAGGGCTGCAACTTTTGCAAACTTGCAGTCAGTACAAGTAGACATAGACGAAAAAGGACCACGACCGAGAGCCCCAGAAAGAAATAACCTCTTAAGTCGTGGTTCCGAAGCATGACCCAAGCGTTTGTGCCACAGATCGGCATCAGGAGAAGCAGCCCCACAGAATCCAGAGGGAGACGGAGTCAGAGAGTAAAGAAATTCCATCTTGTACAACCTGCCTGTCCTACGACCTGCTCCAATCTGTCGACCAGAAAAAGATCCTGCACAAAATAAGAGGATGGTGTAAAAGTCACAGAGCAGCCAGAATCACATAGAGCACTAATAGAAATGAGGTGCATGTGTAGTGCAGGAGTGTGAAGCACGAAGGGTAAGAAGAGACGGCCTGTGGGATCGGAGGTAGTAATAAATCCAAACTGCGAGATGGCTATACGAGAACCATCATCAGTGTGAATCGGTGAGAGATGCGTTGCAGGCTGGCAAGCAGTGAGCAGAGAGGCATCCGGAGTCATATGATGTGAGGCTCTCGAATCCAGAATCCAAATAACAGAGCTACCAGATGAAGCAGAGAGAGCTGAAACTCTGGAGGGACCATCGGGAGTAGTAGACGGCTGGGATATCTCCTCGCGGAAGGACTGAAGATCCTCGGGTAAGTCCTGAGACACAGTAGTTGTAGGTGCCGATCGACTGTATCCGTACCCTCGGCGAGTCAGACATGGGACTGTAGTAGCGAGTCGCTAAGACAGGTGAATGGGCCACGCCCAGAATTCCTTATAGACTGGCTGGAAGCGAAGAGACCATGGAGGCGACACCACAGGAGGCAATGGTCGAGGAGGAAACCATCGACGAAGTCATCGCCAGAGGAGAACTGGATTGATAGTGAGTGGGAGCCACAGGGGGCAGACGGAGGTTGACTAACAAAATAGGAGGTGGAGACAGTTGTGCAGAAAAGGGTCTGCAAACGACTTGTAAAGTCTTGACCGAAGAGGTGGAGCTGAGAAGAAATCGGAGATCGACGGCCTGATCTACATATCTGAGTGTGTCGGGGGTGTAGCTAGGCAGCTCCAATGACCCCTCGTGCGACAGGGACCACAATGCCACACACTACAAAGAGATCGGAGCTTTGAGGGGAGGAGACGGCCGGGAGGGCTGTAGGTCTACAGGATCTCGTCGGTCGGGAGGAGCCGAGGAGGTCTGCGCAACAGAGAAGGGGACTGCGCAGGTCAGATCTGACCGGATCTAGTCAGATCTGAAGGTCGCCGGCCTGAGATCGTCGGAGGACCCGAGTTCGTCGGATCTTGTCGGAGGAGCTCGTGCCGGCGTCGATCTCAGATCTGAGTTGAGGGGAGAATGAATCACAAGGGGATCGCGTGCTCTGATACCATGTGACAAACCCAAGTGAAAGGGAAAGAGAGAGAGAAGGCTAGGGTTTGGGGAGAGAATGGAATGCTCCCTATTGGGCCAATAGGCCAAGTATATATCCATGATACATGTGCAGCCATATGAGTTTATATATAGATGATACAATATGTTAACAAGCCACATATTTCTCTTGGGAGAAAAATACCCTTATTAGATCTTGCAACTTTTATTCCGGGATAGCTCAGTCCTCAGCAGATGCACGTCTCTCAAATCTAAATGTTTACTCATCAAAATATACTACAAGGCCGTTAATATCATTGTCTATGTTGTACAAACTTTAAATTACCAGATATGGCATGTTTCAGCGCATACATAGCAACAACAATAAATATATCAAACCATGGTTTCAGAAATTGTTTCAACCCACAAATTGTCCTCTTCAAGCAACAAACCTTATGGAACCCCCTCCGAGCAATATAATCAAGAGGTTGCACAAAATAAACCTCTTGTTGTAAATCAGTATGTATGAAAGCATTATTGACGTCCATGTGAAAAGGAGACCAACTCATACTGCAACAAAAAGAAGAACTCGCACATATGCTAGTAATTAGTTAGGGTAGTTTGACATAAGTCCTTCTTGAGAGCTATGCAGTCAAAGTCGGTAGTCGGCCCTAGTCTGCCAAGGGCCGACTAGGTCTAGTCGGGACTAGTTAGCCAAAACTTATTCTAACCCCTCCCCCCTCCCTAAACATATATGATATATTAACTAGCATAAATGTCAATAAGTATATGATATTAGTCAGTCAATAACAATACATACCTTCACACTTCACAGCATGGGTATAAATACATAAGTAACAGAACACAATTGTATTGGGTTCATGCTCATGTCAGAAAACTCAGAACTAAGAATTCATCACAATATTTGTTTGATGATGTTTAATCTGTGAACAACCCCAATTTTGATTATAAGGTTATATGGATATCAACAAATAAACAATAATTATTTGTCTATGTTTTTATTTGAGATTCTCAGGTGCTCAACAGATGATTACAAGGAAGAGCCATAGTTATGAGTCTAGCGACTCAAGACTTTAAGCCAATGTAAAAAAATCCAAACAAAATTACTTGTAAAAACTCCTTGCAAAAAAAAAAAAGTTGCTTGCAGAATGCTACCTAGGGACTAGTCAGAGTCGCTAGTCGAGATCCCGCCCAGCAATGACAGAATCGGAATTAATCAGTCGGCAAAATGCCGCCTGGGGACTAGTCGCCGACTAGTCCCGATTCTGATAGCATAGCTTGAGAGATGACTGTTAGTTGCAGGACACAGTAATTTCGAAATATAACTCAAGTCCCTCCAGCCTGCACCCCCCCCCCCCAGTCGTCGCCGCCGGACCTAACCGAACCCCCCACCCCTCCCTCCCCTACCGCCGCCAAACCTAACCGAACCACCTCCCCCCCGACCGGCCGGACCTAATCTACAGGCCATGGGATGAACCCTAGACCTAGGGAGTTCAACTGAACCACCTCGCCGCCGCTGCCTGAACTGCTCGCCAATGCCGCCAGAGCTGCTAGCCACTGCCCCCGTCTCCTCTACTACTGCCACCGCCGGAGTTGCTCTGGCAATCCATGAGGTCGTCAGGGTTGAGCGCGAGGTCGTCGAGGGTCGAGCGCGAGGTCACCGGGGTTGAGCGCGAGGTCGCCGCCGCCGGAGCTGGAGCTACTCAGGAGAGTGGGGAGAAGAGAGAGGGACCTTAGCTAATATAGCAAATTATGGTGTCTTGCAGCTAATATTGCAAAATAGTTAAGGACTTGTACCATATTTGCCAATTAGTTTCAACATGTCTACCTAATTGATTATCACAATCTCTCTAAATCCAACCTTGAAATTGCTACTCCAATATATGGTTCCAATAAACACTTCTATCCGTGATCATCCTGATCATAACGTTGCCTACTTTGACTCAATTCTCGAATAGCCTCATAGTGCTTTCATCAATCACCATACTCATCCAAATTCCAATGACATAGCCTTCTCCAAGATTCATATCAACAAGATTGTTTCAGACTTAGAATGGCCTGGTAGCTGGACAACACTTATCACTTGTAATTAACTTACCTTTACCTACGCAAGCCTGGTCACTTATCCTTGCAAGACAGAATAAAGAATTTCGGCAATCATGGTTTATCCGGTTTTAAAAAGACTACTGAAGCTTATCCAAAATAGTTTGAGAATTGGTGGTTTCAATTAGGTCCTCTCCAAGATATCCTTCCTCTGACGGTTCAGCAAGCCTACAATGCATCTCTCGGCACCAGTACTCCACTACCATTATAACTTTTTCAAGAAAAATGACATTCTCTGGATTTCGTGATGGGAATATGTATGCTCCTCTGTCAATCAAAACTACAGAGACAATTCCTCTACAAATGGTGAGATAAATATAAATTCAGGGAAATACCAGCAGCACCATCACAGCTCAAGACTCCTCAACCCAAGCCAGCTAACAATGCCAAAGGCAAGACTCCACAATCCAAACCATCTACCACAAAAAAAGAAAAGGCACCAATCCTTTCTCCTGATAAATTTGACGAAATCAAAGCTCAACTGCGAAAGTAACCATTCAAGAAATCAAAGTCTCCTAAAAAATTTCCCGAAACTGAATTTGACACCTAAATAAATGACTTGCTTCAGAAGAAGTTATCTCAGAGTTCTAGTGGACACTCCTCAGGCAACGTCAATGGCGATGATTGCTACGACAAGCTGTGGGGCAATATCGACGACGAATCGTCTTCCACCCCCAATTTAAAAAAAAAGTTTTTGCATTCTTGAAATGCTTGAAATGAATGCCTGGATTGAACATGAATGCATGTATGCTTGTGAACAAAATCTACACGTCTTCTCTGCAAAGAAATTATCCATCTACAACCATCTGATAAGGATCGAAAGACCTCACTATCATCAGCAAAAATCCCTCCTGTCATCCTTGATCAGTAAATGCCCCCCTGGCATATCATCCAGATGCTATCTAGATATCAACCTCCTCATCAGACGCTGTAGAAGCAATCAACTCAACAAAGTATCACATACAAAGGATCTCATATCACATAGTAGAAGCAATAATCAAAAGGAATCCTTTTACAGAAAAAGGACAAAAATGCTACAATACCTCTTTTCGAAAAACAAGCCATCACCTGTCAATGACCTGCAAACTAAAAAAATCAAAGGACTAACTTTCATCCATACCACATGATGTCACCTGCAAAAGGAATCAAATGGACCATGTTGAGATGGTTATGCCTCACACAGGTTAGTCCCACATCGGTAATGGGAGTGGGTGACGAGTTGTTTATATACCCGCCTTAGACCTTCCCTTACAAGCCGGTTTTGTGAGGAGGCGGGTATCGAAGGGTCTGGGTGGGTTCGTCACATGGTATCAGAGCCAGGCTCGCTCCGGGAGTTCCTCTCGATAGTGCCCTTGCCACGTGTGTCCCGGTTGAGGGGTGGTGTTGAGATGGTCATGCCGCACACGGGTTAGTCCCACATCGGTAATGGGAGCGAGTGATGAGCTATTTACATACCCGCCTTGGACCTCCCCTTACAAGCTGGTTTTGTGAGGAGGCGGGAATCCAAGGGTCTGGGTTCGTCACAGACCAAATCTTATCCGTGCCACGTGATGCCACCTGCAAAAGGAATCAAATAGACCAAATCTCATCCGTGCCACGTGATAACAAGTCTATTCATGCCAAATAATGACACTTTGGAAAGAATCAAAGGAACGACAACGACCTCCACTGAGAAGGAATCTCTGCACATGGATACCAAAATCAACAAAGGCAATGAGAGTCCTCCATTCCATCTATAAAAGTAGCCAGCACCATGAAGATGATCATCATCAAATAATCAATCAATAGTAGAAACCAAAAGCCGAAGTCAGAGGCCATTCAAAGCATCTGGAGTCTTTTGTCTCAAGCTTTTATAATTCATCAATCTCATTAATCTCTTAGCATCAATCTTTGTAATAAATTTTTATCATTGTCTTGATTTGTGCATGACTCCCATATAACTATGTCCTTGTAATAAAATGTTGTCATCATAACAATCTCATTTTAATTTTCTTTTGGTTCCTTTCTTTTGATCATGTCCCAAAATGATATCATAGTCATTTGTCTTTATAACATGCATCTACATAAAATCGTCAAAATTTATTTGCATGTGTTGGTCTAAAAGGTCTATATGTGATAGTTATTTGTAATTTCATTCCTATAATCTTTAAAAGTTTGATCTTCTGGTTATTTTAATTAGAAATCTTTTTTCTCTTATCTATCATTAAAGATAAGGAAAGAGGTATGAGGCATCTTGACGTTTGCGCGATAAGACTGGTAAGCCTGTGTGATAACCGTTGTTGTCTTTGTTGTAATTAGATTGTCAAGTCAATCTTTCTCTTTGATTTAAGAATTAGAATATAGACGGATAAACCTTTATCTAATGTAATTAAATCTTAATCTTTTCGATATTATAACCCTGAAACTGCAAGTTTTTCACATAAAAACCAGCATGTCATCTATTGATAAAATGTTAATAACAAATATGTCAAAAATTTCATATGATAACTTGGACAAATCACTAAATCCCTCTGAATCGGACAGAATCAAAAGGAAGGAACTAAGATGAAATTAAAAGGAGATTGTTATGATGACAACAATTTATTACAAGGTCAGGTTATACGGGAGTCATGCACAAATCATGACAATGATCAAAAGTTATTACAAAGATGGATGCTAAGAGATTACAAAGATAGAAGAATTACAAAAACTTGAGAAAAGACTTCAGATTCTCTGAATGGTCTTTGGCTTCAGCTTCTGACTTCTATTATTGATTGATTATTTAATGATGATCGTCTTCATGGTGCTTGCTGCTTTTATAGATGGAATGGAGGGCTCTCGATGCCTTTGTTGATTGTGGTATATATTGGTGGCCAAAAAATGCTCACTCGCTCGTTGCCCGCATGGTTGGACATGAGGTTGCCACATAGAGAGGCAGGTAGGAAACCTTAGAAGTAGTAAGACATAAAGCTCGCCAGAGTGGCCGAGAGCCCACTTGGATGACGTCAACTAGACGTCATCAGGTAGCTCGCCAAAGTGGCCTAGAGCCCCTTGGATGACGTCTGTATGACGTCATCGGGTAGGCCGCCAAAGTGACCTAGAGCCCGTCTAGATGACGTCAGTATGACGTAATCAAGTAGCTTGCTAAAGTGGCCTTGAGCCCACCCGGATTACGTCACAGGTAGCTCGCAAAAGTGACCTAGAGCTCGCCTAGATGGCTAGATGACGTTAGCATAATGTCATAAGGTAGCTCGCCAAAATGGCCTTGAGCCCGCCTGCATGACTTCAGCGTGACGTCATCAGGTAGCTCGCCAAAGTGGCCTTTAGCATCAATCTTTGAAATAACTTTTGATCATTCTCATATTTGTGCATGACTCTCGTATAACTGTGTCCATATAATAAAATATTGTCATCATAACAATCTCTAAATTTTTATTTTTCCTTCCTTATAATAATATTCGATTCAAAAGGAATTAGTAATTTGTCCAGGTTATCATAAGAAATTTCAGACATGTTTTTTATTAACATTTTATCAATATATGGTCTGTTGGTTTCTATGTGAGAAGAACTTGTAGTTTCAGGGTTATAATCTCGAAAAGATCAAGATCTAATTACCGATGGTGATGGTGGAGACTTCAGGGTGTTGGGTTTCACGGGTCCAGCGGGTTGAGATTGTTGAGTTTTGGCCCATTGAAACCATGACCCGAAGGACAGAACCTTCTAGAAATTCCCCCGGGTGAACTGGCGAGTCGCCCGGGCAAATCGGATCTAGAACCTGTGGACAGAACTCAGACGGAACTCGCCCGGGCGAGAGTCAGACTCTGCTAGGTGCGAGTTTGAGTTGGTTTCTTGATTGGTTCGGGATTACTACGGCCATGCGTTTGCACCATTATAAAAGGGGGGATGAGAGGCTCTAGGGTTAAACCATGGAAATCATGGAGGTGGCTTGAGATCGCCTATAGAGAGGAGGGAGTCACAGAAGAGAATGAAGGATCCAGTGGAGTACCGACACGGTGCTCCCCTCGGTGCTCTTGGATGCTCGAGGGAACATGGTGGCAGTTCTTCTGAGGTAGAGGGTAAAGTTATGATCGCGAGTTATGAGAGTTTTGCGGTGGAGGAAAACTCTATGCCGCTGTTCTTGAGTCTGGGAGATTGGTTGGGATTAAGGTTCTGTGGTGAACCCTGGATGAAGAAGACGTGGGATTAAAGATTGCTTAGTTGAAGTGGATTAGAGGGACTGAAGTGAATCGCCTTGTCGTCCTGATTCTTCATGGAAGCTGATGAATCCCTGCAACATATGTATCTCGGTTGTAATCCCTGTAAGCATGTTCTGTTATGTGATTAATAGAAGTGATCTCATGCTCCCCTGTTTGTAGATTAGCCCTGATTAGGGTGAATCACGGTATATATTGGTGTCATCTTTGCGCTTGTTTATTTCATGTCTTGGAGAATTATTCTATATGACATGGTAGGTCTTCTGCAATTAGCCCTCTGGTTTGGTGATCCGCTTCCGCTGAGGATCCGTGTAATCGGAACCCGACCAGAGCATTGTGTCGTGCCTTGTTGGTGATTAAATTCACAACACTAAGTTCTTTCTGACTCCATGTTTCCTATTAGTCTTCTAATCTTAATTTCTTTTGTTACGAAGAGAGAGGGAGAGAGAGACTAGGGTTTGGGGAGAAAACTCATTAAATGATCTCATTGTACATATCATTACATAAGACTATCTCTCCTTATATAGAGAGAACGCACACCATTACAATACCACAACTAAGGTGGGACTAATAGTAACTCTACATCTAATACCCCCCCGTCAAACTGATGTAAGGTATAAACCGACATCAGTTTGCTTAATAAAAGAAATGAAAAAATAAAATAAAAAATTACATCAAATATCCCATTTTTATGCTGTAAACTAAAAAATAGTGCCAATGCGACCTGCAAGCAAGTCGTCCTGGAAACCCGATTGACCTGCAAGCAGGACAACCGGGGAAACCCGACCAACCTTAAAGTAGGTCAACCGGGGAACTGGCAATGATCAAGCACTTGACACCTCGTAGAAGATCTCAATCATCACATACGAGGGAGAGAAAATAGAGACATAACTTTGAGAGGATCCGAGAGCCGGCAGAAGAGTGGCCGAAAAGAGAAAATCCATGTGACCAAGAAGAAAGAGGATAGAAACAGGCCAGATAAGACAACGGCCAAGAAGAGAGACCCCAGAGGGAGAGAGGTTTGATCGAAAGGAGGGAGAGGATCTCGATCGGCAGGGTGTGGGCGGGCCAGTAAAACGCAGGGCGTAAAAGGACCAGCAGACCGCAGAGTGCAAAGAGGCAGCCCAGTAAAGCGTAAGGCGGACCGGTAAAGTGCAGGGCACAGAGCACAAGTGCAAGCACAGGCGAACCGGTAGAGCACAAGGGCATAAGTCAGCCGGCAAAGCACAAAATGTAGGTAGGTCGAACCGGAAGAGTGCCGATAGAGCACAGGACACGAGTGCAGGGGCAAGCGAACCGACAAAGCGCAAGACGCATGTGCAGGGCGCAGGCAACTGACAGAGCGCAAGGGTGCAAAGCATGAGTATAGGCGCAGGCAGGCCGACAGAGCGCAAGGACGCAGGGTACGAGTGTAGGCGCAGGTAGGCCGACAGAACGCAAGGACGCAGGGCATAAGTACAGGAGCAAGCAGACTGACAAAGCGCAAGGTGCAAGCAGATCGGCAGAGAGCAAGGCACGTACAGGCCGACAAAACGCAGACCGACAGGATGGCAAAGCGCAGGCGAGCCGGCCGAGTGCAAGGCACGAATGCAGGCATAGGCAAACCGATAGAGCGCAAAGGCGTAGGTTGCAGACACCGACAGAATGCAAGGCACAGGCGACCCGACCGGAAAAGTGCTGACAGAACGCAGGAAGCAAGTGGGCCGGCAAAGCGTAGGATACAAACTAACCGGCAAAGCATAGGACGTAGACTGGCCAGCAGAGCGTAGGACGTAAGCGGGACAGATAAAGTACATGACGCATGTAGATTGGCAAAGCGCAGGGCACAGAGGTGCAGGCCGATAGAGCATAAGGCGGACCGGCAAGGCGCATGGCGTAGAAGGGCATACCGGTAGAACGCAGGGCACAGACGGACCGGTAAAGTGCAGATGGACCAATCGGCATAATGCAGGGAGGGCCAGCACAGGGGCTAAGCACGGCGTCGAGAACTGTGCAGAAGTCGTCTGTACAGGAGTCGCCATCGACGATTGATCAGAGACAGCCATTGAAAGACAAGATCATCAACAGATGGCAAACAGGCACAGGCAGCAAATGACTGACGGGCTGCAAAGGGTCGGCACAGGCTGCGAAGAACTGATGGGCTGTAGAGGGTCGGCGTGGGCTGCGGGCAGCAGAGGGCCGATAAGATGCAGAAGGCCGGCGAGGGGCTGCAGAAGGTTTGACAGAGGGCTGGCGGGCTGCAGGAGGGTCGGCGGAAGATCGGCAGGCTGCAGGAGAGTAGAAAAAGGGCCAGCGGCGGACTGCAAGAAGAACCGGCGGAAGACCAGCAGGCTGCAGGAGGGCCGGCGGCGGGCTGCAGGAGGGGCTGGCAGAAGACCGACAGGCTGCAGGAGGGGCTGGCGGAAGACCGACAGGCTGCAGAAGGGCCAACGGATAGTCGGCGAGCTGCAGGAGGTCCGACAAAGGGCTGGCGGGCTGTAGGAGAAGCCGACGAAAGACCAACAAGCTGCAGACAAAGGGTCGGCAGCGGGCTGCAAAAGGGGCTGGCAGAAGACCGGCAGGCTGCAGGAAGGGCCGACGGACTGCAGGAGGGCCAGCGGATAGTCGGCGGACTGCATTAGGTTCGACGGACGGCTGGCAGATTGTAAGAGAGGCCGACGGAAGACCGGTGGGCTGTAGGAGGGCCAGCGGATAGTCAGCGGGCTGCAGGAGGGCCGGCGGCGAGCTCGGACGTATGGCGCAGGGCTCGTCGCGTGCGCAGGCAGGGCAGACAGAGGGCCGGCGGGTCTGGCACGGGCGCAGACAAGGCACGGACGAGGCGATAGAAGCCGGCGGAAGGGGCGCAGGGCGATGAGATCGTCGCGGGCACAGGCAAGGCGGCAAAAGCGAACGAACAGGGGGCACACAGTTTGCTCTGGAGAGAGATCAGCAGGGATCACAAGGGGGATCACACGATCGGGCCGCACGGGTTTGCTCGAGAGAGAGAAAGATCGGGACGGGAGAAAACAATTTTACTATGCCCGGCCTCCCATTGATCGCCAGCGGCGACCGAGGAGGCCAAGGCCAGAGATAGGATCTCTGAAACCCTAAGCTGGCTCTGATACTATGTTACGAAGAGAGAAGGGAGAGAGAGACTAGGGTTTCGAGAGAAAACTCCTTGTATTATCTCATTGTATATATCATTACATAAGACTATCTCTCCTTATATAGAGAGAGAACGCACACCATTACAATACCACAACTAAGGTGGGACTAATAGTAACTCTACATCTAATATCTTTAATCCAACTATGAAGCAAACATCTAGATAATACTGAATTTGAGCTACGACATTAGTAATTAATTGGATCCTCAGAAATTTCATTCTAATGGTTAGATAGTTTATGCAAATAGTGCAGGAAGCATAAATTCAGCAGCAATAGGAAAAAAATAAGCAAAGTTTTGATAAAGAGCGAACATTATCGGTGATTTTTTTGTCGATGCTTTCATTCTGATTGCTTGACGTGTGAATATTGTTCATGGAGTTGTTCTTGATTCTCCGTCTCTCATTGGATGTGTGACTATGAAGTATTCCAGAGTTCAGATACTGAAAAACTTCTCTTTTGGAATAGAATCGATATCCAGTAAATGGATCGATGTAGCACTACAAAAAGCAAAAAAGTACAAGTCATGTCAATATCTTGTGGTGTGTTTCTATTAAATAAAATTATTAGGAACATTCATTACGCAATCATTCATTCTCTCAAACATGTTTTTCAACATTTTGCAATGCATTTCTGGTTATAGTTATCAAACTTGCCATGAAGCACTAATATTATCATGCAATGATTGGTTAGACACTAAGAAATAATGAGAAGTAAAAGTTTCTATTTTCCAAAGTTGATTTTAAAACTTTAAGATTTGTGATGGGCACCTTTCCGCATGTGAACCGTCATGTTGGAGCAGCAAAAAATGATCATTTCCAGAATGTGAAATGCATTTAGTTCATCAACTTAAGATTAAAAAAAAAAACCAGTAGACGCTTTCAGAAGTATATAATAAAATTAGACCAAAAATGTAATTTAGGAGGCAAAATCATAATCCATTTTCTCAGTTAATAGAGACTCCGTTGAAAGATGAGCATTCACCAGATCAGATTGTAAACCAAAGATAGAACAAATGGGGATTGATAATTCAGATCTTATTTTAAGCAATATAAAAGTTATAGTTTATCCTGCAAGGAACAAATTTGCAACTTAAGAAAACCCAAATCCAGAGATTCAGCAAGATGCTCAGTGATTAATAAACCAGCAGGAAAAAGAATCACTGATTGAGAAACTTTCACATTAAATATATCTCCTTGCAATTTCATTTCTCTTACTGTTACAGAATATGGATCCATACAAAAATCAAGTGATTTGCAACTCAAAATCTTAACCATTTATGTAAGTGCCATTCGACAACAATCGCATGAAAGAAACAAATTAACAATGACCGAAACTAAGGGTGCCAATGGATGACTATAACATAACCACCCTCTCTGAATCTGACAAAAAAAGATGGGATTCCAGTTCAAGAAATCAAACCCTAAAGCTTATTTTATTGGATTCAGTTTTGAAAAGATTCAAAAAACTTAATTCCAGTTCAGGGTCTTGGTTTAAGAATGATGGAGCTACCACTGATATATAACAGTATGCATCCTTCGTGTGACAAAGATTTAGCAAAGCACCAGTAGGAAGGGGGGTAGCATTTGTGCGAAAGGATTCAGAAAGAGAAGAAAACTTATGAAATTCGAGATGTGTTGCGACTATGAAAGAGCCCTAACATAAATGAATTGTGAAGAATGATACATAAAGCCGACTCCAAATAAATGGGTCATGGCTTCATGGTTATGCTTATGGTTGTGAATATGAATGATATAGCCCTTGGTACGAGACTAAGAGACATCCAATATTTTCTTAAAGCATACCTTAAACAACTGGAACAACGCTTGTTGCTTATGATTATACTCATAATTTTCTATGCTAATGCCAAGCATGTGCAAGTGAACGAATATGGATAGACAGGTTGCTAGTACATATTGCACTTCACACCAGTGAAACATAATGAGAAAGGTTGGATGAGTTGTATAATGTGCACTATGGGACTAACAGAACAAAAAAACTCTGCATATAAAATTAAAATTAGCCGAAGGCCTCTTTGGGTAGAATGTAGGTACAAACACATGTATGACAGTGAAAACAATATAATGCACAAATATATATGTGCATGACAGTGTAAGCAATATAATTTGCAAGAGGACCAACCGCCAAGAGTTTGCTCAGAAGATACTGAAAGCATGGTAATATGAATCTTCATGACGAAAAATGTAGGCTGCTTTGTAGAAAGGATTCAGGGAAGTGAGAACTATATAAAGTTAAAAATCAATCCTATGGTTTTTCTAATCCTTGAAAGGAACCTTGAACCATTTGGATTACAATCCAATAATCAAAGCAGCGAGTAGGAAAATTGTATATTATGCCATTAAGCCCAACAACATACTAAAAGCCAAGTATTCAAGCGTTACAACATACATATGGTGTTATACAATTCGTGCCATGCCATTAGGTACGCGGTAAGACACGGAGGTGTAATTTTGTGTACCCACTATTGTTATGTGGCTAGAACTTTTTCTACTCGTCATTGAAAAAATTACCACTAATATTCTAGTGTATCACGAGGTATGTTATTTATTGATGATATATTGTAGTTTATGAGAATGATATGATTAAAATGTTACCACAGCCTTAGGAGAGAGAGAGAGAGAGAGAGAGGGGCAGGCGAATGACGACGAGAATACACCTGAGGAAACAGAGAAACATGTGATGAGGATAAGGAACTCGAGAGAGAGGAAGGAGACACAAGAGAAACAACATCTGAGAGGGAAGAAAGAGAAGGAGGGTCGAACACAGTAGCAGGAGGTAAGGGCTCAGGGCAGGGGCAAGAGAAGAAGCGATAGCAGAAGGTGAGAGTGTCATAGGAGGAGTATGCTTAGACATCGAGGAGGGAGCTGGAGGAATCTCAAGAAATGTAAGATTCTGAGACGCAGAGTAATATGGAACATTCTCGACAAAGGAGACATATCGAGAAATGCAAAGACGGCGAGCCAAGGGGTCATAGCAACAGTACCCTTTGTGTTAAGAACTGAGCCCCAAAAGCACACACTTAGTGGACCTGGCCTAGAGCTTGTTACATGGGAAGGAAGGACAAAGCACGTGCACCAAAAAGTGCGCAGCATGCTGTAGTCGGGAGGAGTGTTATAGAGACGCTCATGAGGAGAGACACCCGAGAGGACTGAGGAGGGGGTGATGTTAATGAGATTGATAGAGGTCAAAATGGCCTCTGCCCAAAAGGTGCGAGTAAGGAACGAGGAGAGAAGCTGAGCACGAGCTATCTCAAGGATATGACGGTGCTTTCGCTCAGCAACCCCATTCTGCTCATGAGTATGAGGACAATATTGCTGGAAGAGAGTCCTATGGGACTGAAGAATAGAGCGCATCGTAGAGGAGAGATATTCAAGTGCGCAATCAGACCGGAAAGTTTTGAAACGAGTATGGAACTGAGTATGAACCATGGCTGTGAAGGTCTAATAGACCTCAGGAATGTCAAATCGCTGACGAAGGAGGTAAACCCATGTGAAACACGAATAATCATCAATAAAACTAACATAGTAAAGATAATCATTCATAGAAGATAAAGCTGTAGAACCCCAAACATCAGAGTGCACTAAATCAAACGGACTACAGGGCCTCGACAAACTGAAAGAAAAGGGGCTAGCTGAATGCTTAACCAACTGACATCCCGTACAAAAAGAAAGAGAAGAAAATAAACCTCGACCTAAAACTCGAGGCTGGAAAAGACTTTTAAATTGAGATTCGGACACATGACCTAATCTCCTAAGCCACAGGTTGGCATCAGAAGTGACAGCACCACAGAAGACCGAAGGAGGGACAGTAGGGTTTGAGGCTGTAGTGATAGATCCAGTCTGCGAGATGGCTAAAAGAGAGCCATCTGCAATGTGGATCGGAGGAATACAAGAGGAAGGTGAGCATGCAGTAAGGATGGAGTGGTCAGGAGTCATGTGATGAGAGGCCTCAGAGTCCATAATCCAACGTGCAGAGGTACCCGAGGTGGCAGAGAAGGAAGAGGGTCTGGATCAGTGGTTTTAAAAACGCGCCCCGGGCGAGCCCTGGGGCGCGCCCCAGGGCGAGGCGAGCTGAAAAAGCCCCGGGCGCAGCTCGTGTGGGCGGGAGTCCACGGAGGCACACGCCCCGGTGAGCCGGGCGTACGCCCCAGGGCTGGGGGCGCGTATCCAGCGCCCCGGTGAGCCGGGCGTACGCCCCCTTGGAAAAAAAAAATCCCTAAAACCTCCAGCCCGAGACTGCAATCAACACATCGTCCCGAGCCCGCCTGTCTGCGATCACCTCCTGCGGGGCTGCAGCTGCGATCAACGCCTCCTCCTCCAGGTAAGTTCCCCCTCCTCCTTCTCCTCCTCCTCCTCCTCCTCTTTCTCCTCCTCCTCCTCGCACAGGTAGCGAGTTTTTTTTTTTTTTTTAGTTCCCTCCTCCCGACCTGAGTTCGACTGCGATCTCCTCCTCCTCCTCTTTCTCCTCCTCCTCCTCCTCCTCTTTCTCCTCCTCCTCCTCCTCGCGGTAGCCAGTTTTTTTTTTTTTTTTTGTTCCCTCCTCCCGAACCAAGTCCGACTGCGATCAACGCCTCCTCCTCCTCCTCCTCCTCTTTCTCCTCCTCCTCGCGCAGCTTGCCAGCTTTTTTTTTTTTTTTGTCTCCTTTGTTCTGCAGCAAGCTTTTTTTTTTTTTCCTTTGTTCTTCCTCTCCTCCTCCTCCATTTCCCTTCCTCTCCTCCTCCTCCATTTCCCTTCCTCATGGATTTTGGTTAGAATTATTGGCTTGTCTTATCTTTATTGTGTGTTTGTGATTTATCAACCATGTATATAGGCCTAATATCTCCATGGTATATTTTGTATACTAATATTATTAATATTTATATTTTTAAAAAATTAAAAAATCAAAAATTCGTGGGGCTTACGCCCCGCCCCACAGTAGGCAAAATGCCCCGCCTTACGCCCCCGCCTGTGAAAACACTGGTCTGGATGAGCCGAAGGAACCAAAGGTAGGTGACAGAAATAACTGCTCAAGACGCATCTCGAGACGCTGAAGGTAATCTATCATAATAGCATCATCAATGGTGGCGCCAGCAACTATAACAGTAGGTCGACCATGGCTAAATGGCCCAACACGCTTCTCTGGATGAAGCTGCCAATAGGAGTCGACTGTGTGCCTCGGTTTGCCACAGTGGGTGCACCTCCGAGTGTCAGGCGTGCCACCGAGCGTCCCACCGAGTGTGCCAAAGGAACAGGAGGAGCCACGAGAGAGTGAAGCAGTAGAAGTAGGTCTCGGAGGTGGAGCAGCAGCGAGAACTCCCTCAAAATTGGAGGGTACAGAGGTCCGACGAGCTGCAACGGTGAGAAGACAGGTCTCCTCTGCAAAAAAACTCAGCAACGGCAGCATCAAGGTAAGAAAGAGGATCCCTATGGATCAACTATCCCGCGAGAGGAGAGAACTTACGACGAAGAGCCATCAGAAACTGGTGGAGGTGTCGCCGTTCCTGAAAGACTACAGCTCGCGCCAGGAGGCACTGACTCTAAACACCTCCAGTAGAGGAGGCTCCAAAGCCTGGAGCTCATGACAGTAGCCGTGCATGAGGCTGTGAAATTGCTGGATCATCTGCTCCCCCTGCTGAGCAGACTGGGCCTGGGACAGAAGCTGGTACTCACGGGCCCCGCTTTGCTCCACAAATCGCTCTGTAAGATGAGCCCAAAGCTCTGCTGTGGTAGCGAAGGTGACAAGGTCGGCACGAAGCGAGCGGTCAACCGAGGCAACGTGAAACGCTCGAACACGACAGTCATGAAGGCTCCAAGAGTTAGAGGTCCCTACTCCAGAAGTAGCAGTAGGAGCGGGTATAGAGCCGTCAAGATGCCCGTACAGGGCTTGGCCATTTAAGACACTCCGGACGGTGGCAGACCACGCAGTCCAACTAGCTATCGTGATCAAGGAAAAATCAGTCAAAACAGGAAGTCCCTCGTCTGCTCGAGTAGCATCAAAAACTGAACAGGGGTCATCGTCGACGACTAATCTGAAGAAGCCATTGAGAGTTGCAGAAGACACAGAGATTCGGTCGACAGAAAGGCGTGCTACGTGGCACGGGTAGGAAGGAGTCGGCAGGCAAGAGAGGGCCAACCAAAAGACAGGCAGGGCTGCAGAAAAGATCGATGATCTGCGGGAGGGTCGACGGCGAGCTGCAGGAGGGGCCAGCGAAAGACCGGCAGGCTGTAGGAGGGCCGGTGGATAGTCGGCGGACTGCAGGGCCGACAACAGGCTGCAGGAGAACCGGCGGATAGCTGGCAGACTGCAGGAAGGGTCGACGAAAAACCGACAGGCTGCAGGAGGGCCGGCATATAGTCGGTGGGCTGCAGAAAGTCCGGTGGAGAGATAGCGGACTGCAGGAGAGGCCGGCGAAAGACCAGCGGGCTACAGAAGGCAGGCGAAGGGCCAGCGGGCTGTTGGAAGGGCTGGCTAAAACCGAAGGAGGGCCGATCGGGCGAGGGAGTGCTGAGCGCGGGCTCGAACGCAGGGCAAAGGCGACGAGCTCGTCGCGGGTGCAGTCAAGGTCGCCGGATCAGAGAGGAAGGCAGCAAAAAGGGATGGCAAGAGGATTAAACCCGCACTGATACAATGTTACCACAACCCTAGGAGAGAGAGACGGCTAGGGTTTGGAAGAATGACGGACAATTCTCCTTAGGGCAATAGCTACAAATATATAGGCACATACATGTGTAGGGAATGAGTCATGTACACCTAACTCAAATGTATAACCTACAATATATATTAACATAAACAATATATTAAATCATGGTATGCAATGTAATTAATGGAGATAGGAATGATAATGAAGTCATTCAAAATTGGTTGCTAAGAAATCCAACTATGTGATTGTTTTTCTTATATCAAATCGATTATATAGAATAATATATAGATGAAGATATATCCAATAGAAATAGTGCTAAAAAGAGCCTCAAGGGTCTTATATGATCAATGCATGCCATCAAAGAGTCAAGGGTAAATTTTAAAACACAACAGTAAGGCCGGGAAGGTTTTATTATTCATCAGTTAGACCATAAAAAGGGCTCAAGCATACAAGATTAGCATGGCAGGGATGAGAATATTGAGGTGGATGCGTAGCAAAACTCATAGGGATAAGTGAGAAATAAGTACTATGATAACACCCAGAGTGCTCCAAATGGCCCACCTTATAGAGAGAGGAAAGCACAACAAGTATATGAAAAGAAAGATCTTCGCTCCCATTACCGATCCGGGACTAACTGCTCAATACCCGCCCGCACGTAGAGTGCATTTCAACTGGTACCTAGACGACTAGACCCACAAACGGAGAGAGGCGTCAGCGAATGTGGCAGGTTCACTCGGGAAATGCTCCCGGAGCGGATCCAGCTCTGATACCGTGTGACAAGTGACAACACCCGAAGTGCTCCAAAAGGCTAACCTTATGGAGAAAGGAGAGCACAACGAGTATATGAAGACAATGATCTATGTTCCCATAGTTGTCAAGGCGCAGTGAGGCGCGCGTCTCAGGCGCGCCTCAAGGCGATTCAGCCATATGCGCCCCAGGCGCTTCCTGGTGAGGCGAGCACAGCAAGGCGTGGCTCAGGCGCGCCTTTTAGCGCCTCATGAACCAGGCGCAGGGCGCGCGCCTTACTGTGTTTGGTTTTTTTTCCGGTTTTTTTTCAGTTTTTTTTTACCGGCTTGTTGAAGAAGAAGCACCTTTTGGAGATGCGGATGGCCATGCCAATCAAGATGATGTGGAGGATTTATTTGATGATGATGATGATGAGTGATTGGGTGGTTTATGATTTATGTCCTTTGTTTTTTTTTGCGAGCGTGTTCTCTGTTTTTTAGTAATTGTACTTCTTGATCTATTTAAATGGTTTAACTGTTTAAGAATTAAGACAATGTTAAGTTATCATGGTTCATGGATGATTTTGTTACTCATTGGTTATGAGTTCTCACTTATCAATTATCACTTATGAGTAATGTATCCCTTCATTGTATGAATATGATGTTGGCATGTTGCCTATAATAAATTGTTCATTTGATGACCACACTAGTTATGACTTATGAGTTAGTGTATACCTTGTGGTTTGCATTGATTTACTTGAATAATTATCATTTTTTTTTTCATAAAATATATCTTTTTTATGAATTTTAGAATTTTTTGACAATTATTATTAATTTTTAAAGCAAATTATATATTTTTGTGCCTTACACACTAAGGCGTGCGCCTTATTTGCGCCTTGCGCCCCAGGCTCTAGCGGCCCCTTGCGCCTCAGGCGCGCCTCGTCGCCTTGACAACACTGTATGTTCCCATTACCGATGTGGACCACTCGACACATGCCCGCACGCAGAGTGTGTTTCAACAAGGACCTATCAGCACGCGTAGAGAGCTAGGAAACATGGACACTTCCCCAGGCCTCCCGCACCCGTGTCGGACACGTGTCGGACACCGACACTCGTCGGACACTCGCCGGACACGCACCGGACACGCATGTGTCGTGTCCTACTTGCTTCCGAAAGCCGGACATGGTCGGACACTCGTCGGACACTCCTCGGACACTGCGGGTTGACGGATTGTTCGATATAGGGTCGGGTTACAAGCTGTGGTGATTCAGTTTTGGCTTCAACCTATCTGATTCTTTAAGTTTTGGCTTCACAGCCATTCTTTTGCATGCCATTTGAGCCTGAGTGTGATTCACTTGTCAGGATGGTTATGATGGACTGTTATGATTCAGGTTTGGCATTAACTTATCTTATCCTCTGAGGTTTCAGATAGGTTGAAGTCAAAACTGAAACACAACCGTTATTTTCCATACCATTTAGAGCTATTTGCAATTCACCGATCGGGCTGGATGTAACTAACAATAGTGATCCAGTATGCATTAAATTTTCATTTTAGTTGTTTTCTATGAGGTTTTTTCGGTTATTGAAATATATATGAATTGCAAACACACATAAAATATAAATTTAAAAATAGTAATTTATTTTGCCGTGTCCCCGCCGTACCCGTGTCCTCCTTTTTTAGAATTTGCCGTGTCGGCGAACCCGTGTCGTGTCGTACCCGTGTCCCCGTACCAGTGTCAGTGCTTCTTAGGTAGAGAGGTGTCAGCGGGTGCGATGGGGCCACTCGGGAGACGCTCCGGGAGCGGGCATGTGAGCACCTGGAGTGCTCCAAAAGGCCGACCTCTTGAAGGGAGGAGAGCACATCGGGTATATTAAGAGAGGCCAGCCCGCTCCCCTTTTGATGTGGGACTAACCGTTCAACATTCACCCGCATGTAGAGCGTGTTTTAATGTTAGAGGGTGCGATGGGGCCACTCGGGAGACGCTCCCGGAATGGGCCAACTTTGATACCATGTGACAACACCCGAGTGCTCCAAAAGGCCGATCTAAAGGGAGTAGAGCACAACATGTGTATTAAGAGAGGCCACCCCGCGCCCTTTATCAATGTGGGACTAATCCAGTGGGATAGTCCAACCCCCCCCCTCCCCCACACACACACACACGTGGCACGCGTGACAAGGCACAAATGAGCGACGCTCCAGGAGCGGGCCCAGCTATGATACCATGTGACAACACTTGGAGTGCTCCCATCTTAGAGCCTAGCTCCTAGTGTGCGGTGCGTCACCCACAAATTCTTCATTCACATTACTAATGTGGGACTAACCGCTCAACAAGTACACAGACTAGGATGGTATCGGCATGTATCACGGAGAGCAAAGGTGACCCTTGTTGTAAGGAGAGTGTCACATATTACTATAGAAAGGCCAAGAAATAGGAGATGAAGACCTAAAATTAGATAGTTCGAAGTTGTCGAAAATGATATGGAAAAGTATGCAACAACAACCGAGATAGCTCTTGACTCTTGAGGAATGGCTGACAAAGAAGGATTCATAAAGCTATCCAAATAGGTGGAAAAATGCTTAGATGGTTAAACTATGGTAGGAGTTAGGAATAGGCAAAGCATCTTGAACACGTGATTTTCTATTTGACACAAACTAGCTTGCACTCTTCTTTCCCATTTCAATTTCATCGGATCTCCAAGATTTGATCTAGCCAATTGAGAATCTCAACTACTTGTAAATTAATATTGACAATAGATAATAGTTATACCATTTCAAGGGTTGGGCCTAGTATTGACATGCGTATGAGGTCACACTCTGAAGGATATTGAACTCTACAACCCCACTCAGCATTCCGTAAGAAGGTGAATAGAGGTACTAATTTTTTATTTCTTGGTTTCCCGAATTTATCATACTGGGGTGTTTCTTTTTTTGATTTATTGTTTATTAGAAGAGTGTTCTATTACTTCATGCTACTTGGTTGTTGGATATATTTCAATATTATGTGAACATATTTAGGACGCATTCATCAGCAATCAGCACATACAATCGACGATACTTAACATATATAATATCCATGTAGTGGGCAATGAATTGGTTCACGAAGCGCACTGCATAAAATGTCAAGGTAAGAAACAGTCAAACAGACAACATTAAACACAACCTGACACTACCCGGTAAAATCTGAAAGCGGCTCACTATTTGTGGAATCAAAGTATCAGCAGTCCAAGCCTCAATCAAGCAGTCAAAACTGATTAGGTGAGAGGTGCACTTCGCTCCATCACATTAACCTTGACAAGAAAATAATCTCAAGGCCTAGAAAGTACAACACTCAAAGCATCATTCCCATCAATAACAATGTAATCAACATATACAAACAGGATGGAATTACGAGAAGAACAATTAAGTAAAAAATTGCATCAACATGATGGCTCTGTATGGATCCAACGTGAGACTCATGCACGAGAGCCTGTTTAAGGCCCATAGAATGCATGATAAAGGTGACAATGTGCGGTGAGTGAGAAAGTCAAGGTGGAGGCTTCACATACGGTTTGAGAGTTCGTCCGAATTTGAACCAGTTTGGATTTTGGTCAATCTGGATGCGAACACACCCAAACTCACAGGTTTGGATTTTGGGCAATCTGGACCAAAACACCTCCCCAGACCCAAACTATACTCTCATTTGGATCTAATTCAGTCAAATCAACTGGATAAATAAAGTTGAACTAGACCCGCTTGGCCAAATTAGCCCGAATTGGCCTAATCAGACTTAAATCTGACCCAAATTAGCCAAAACAAATACAGATTAACCGACTCAAACGTGGTTTTCTATATTTTTTATTTTTTAATCTCTCTTCAAAAAGGAAGCGTCATGCAAACTCGAAATGGCCAAACCAAACGGATCAGTTCAATTTTCACTTGATCCAAACCCAAACCTGAATTCTCAAACCTTGCTTGATGTAGACCTTAGAGACAGTAAACATACAAATATCCTTATAGTCAATGCCATGGTCTTGGGTAAAGATGAATGTCATTGGTCGAACCCTATGATGTAGAGAATTATTGAATCGGGTCTTATTCTTCTAAGCCCACTTGAAGTTATGATTGAGGAACATTCAAGGGGTGCTTCATAGACATTGTATTTAGGATCCATTAAGCCATATGTCCAAGTTATTTTGATTCTATTATCAATTAAATAGGTACCCTTTAGTTAAAAAGTTTTTAAATAAGAGATGCATCTAGGATTCATGCTTCAGCAAGGATTTATATGTCATATACGCCTCCTAATTCAAAAAGGATTTCTAAAGCTTTTCCGCATTTATCTAGGATGGAAACGGTGTCCCTATTGAGTTAAAATTCCTAGTTTCAATAGGCTTTCCTAATGGACCATTATTTCTCTTTATAAAAGGACCCCTTTCTCGTTTTATAATCTATAGATTTAGAAAATTCATGTTTAGATTTCAAACTTCATTACAATTTTTTTGTAATATCTTCAAGTTCTTATTTTAACAAGATTTAGCCTCTATTTACAAGGCAGAAATCTTTAGGATGGACCAATCCAGAATTACATATGGATCGATCAGCGAATATATTTTTGAATTTTCAGGCAATACGTGTCAAAAGTTAAATTATCATAATGGTACTTATGACGATACCATCTCTCAACAGGCCACATATTTGACTGACATGGCGAATCGATACAAACACATCTGGATCAATCTGCATGGAATCTTTTGAAATCTAAAACAACGCAATCAAATCCAAATCAGTTTCAATTTTCAAATCTAACCGATATACCAGCGCATGGGATAGATTTCGGCTCAACATTCAGATCGATATGCCAAAACGCTCGGATCGATCTAACTCAACCTTTTTAATTTAATGACCTATGTAGAGAAAGTAATAAATTCTCATGATCATTCATCTGGTACAAATTTAAAAATCAAAATTCACATTAAGATTCAAAATTTTACCAATGGAGAAAAATACTATTGTATGATGAATTTTACCAGATCCATTCTATGGAGTCCTTATCAAAAATGTGAAAAATGAATTGAACAGGACATTTTTCTAGGTTTCAACATGATCCATTGTGCCACTTCCAGCACACAACAGGCTCTTAGGCTTTCCAACAACATAAAGTCAAACCTAGTTAGACTCCCTCTAAATATCAGGCTCTTTTTTTTTTAAGGCATTTAGTTTTTAAAGGCTCTGTTTACCACCAGCGCAGTAGTACTTGTACCCCTGAAAAATTGTCAATGCATAAATATATCTGGTACCTTTTTCAGGTTGTATCTCTAGTAGCTGCACGCTGAGCCATTAAAATGATGGAAAAGCATCCATATGCCACGTAGCTTTTTCCATAGGGAGTATGCAAACAGGAGATTTCACTATTATTGTACTACTTTCTCAGTTTTTCTGAAAATTTTCATTTTTTTAATTGGGATAACTTAGTATTGATCAATCAAGGAACAATTACATTAGAAGTTTTTTTAAGTGTCGCGGTTAAAACAACAAATTAGTTATCCAATTTTTAGCCAATAGTGCAAGTGCAAAAGAACGGTAACATTTAAGGCTTGTTTGCTTGCTGTGTTTTTGGCCTTTGTTTTTTAAAACACATTTGTAAACAAATTAGAGTTGTTTGGTTAATGTGTTGTGACGTGTGCAAAAATATGCACACTAGGCCAAATATGTACAGGTTTTGCACATAAAGCTGCGCAAATTCAGTTTCACTTAAACACATGAAAGCTTAATTGCACAAGTCACATGTGCAAATAGATACACGTACATGTACATCATTTGAAAAGCATCCAAACATGCCCTAAAGTCAGGTAACCATTGCCTAATAATAAGGTAGTAGACTAAGTGCACATGAAACATATACATAGGTTAGAAGTATAATCTACATCTATCGAGACTTTTTGCTCATGGAATGTAAGATTTAAGTCTGTACACTTCTACAAAAAATTACTATTGCATAAAGCCAAAACCTAACGCATGCAGACACTAAGACGAAATTTGCAAAAACATGATAAATCGACATTATGTAATAAAAAAAAATTATGCAAGCATATAAGGTAAAAAAATAAATGTGAAATCAAACAATAATACACCGTTGACATTCTCAGTCGAGCTGCTCTTTCCGATGATCGCTTCGCTTCCATTACACTCGAGCTTCATATGAAACTCCGACCTACATAAAATAAGCCTATCGGACCCTACTCGGTACAGACAGATCGTTGGTCAATTGGTCTATATCTGTATCACCAGGCCCGGCATTGCCCACGTTGTCAGCATCGTTAGCCAGTTCGTCGGGGCCTCACTATACTGCCCTCCTGCAGATTTTTCAGGACCTTAGAGGCATCATCACCCGATCGCTCTTCCTGTCCTCGACTTCACCTCTGGTCCTATGTGCCTATCTGATGCTGACTGGATCGAGGATCCGACTGCTTGCCGCAAGACTATTGGCTACTACATGTTCATTGGAAACTCTCCCATCTCATGGTGTAGCAAGAAGCAAGAGTTATTTCTTTCTCCAGTACCGAGGTAAATTTTCGAGCCATGGCCTCTACCACCAAGGAGATCATTCACCTGTGACGTTTCCTTGGGGATCAAGGAGTTGAGATTTCTGAGCCTACAACTCTTCACTGTGATAACAGGAGTGCCACTACCAACCTGGTTTTCCAAGAGAGGACGAAGCACATCGAGCTCGATTGCTACTTATCCCGAGAGCAATATGATGCTCAGACTATATCTCTCCCTTTTGTTTCCTCTGGAGAGCAGATTATTGGAATTCTTTACGAAGTCGTACCCAGCTCCGCGCTTCCATTTTCTACTCAACAAACTCATGGTGCATGGTCCACCTTGAGTGAGAGAGAGAGAAAGAAGGGGGGGTAGAGGTATTTGTATGTATTAGTTATTAGCATATACACCATTACATTGTATGAATTTCATACCCACTTACCTACATATTAGGCTTATTGTCCCTAATGAGAAGCATTCCTTCTCCCCCAAAAGCCTACTCTCTCTCTCTCTCTCTCTCTCTCTCTCTCTCTCTCTCTCTCTCTCTCTCTCTCTCTCTCATAGGATTATTGGTGACACCAAAAGTACATAAAAAAACTGGGACAAAAAGCCTACATATTCTCAAGCTAGATGAGAAATGCATAATGTCTTGTCAGTGTTTATGTGTGTGGTTGTGAGTTGTGTGGGTGTGTTTATGTGTATATGTGTGCGGGTTTATGGTGGGTTGCAAGGGAGATGTGACTACAATATCAGCTAAATCTCTTCAAGACTAAGAAGGATGGACCAAAGCTTAAAATGCACATTGAATGGCTACTTGGACCTTTCCCATTTCGTCCATGTTGACCATCATTACTCAAAAAATTGGAAGATAAATAGGCGGAGTAATGATAGCTGGCACTTTCCCTAACATAAATAGCATTTTCAAAAGCAACCAGCATGCATTACAAGTGCATCTATGATACTAGACTCGTATAAGAGCATCTAAAATTTTGTTATTGCTTAAAAAGATGTCTTATAATCACTAAAAAGCTATTATGTTAGCTTACATCTATAATAATATAAGCTGGGGGATCCGTACGTGGCACCCCCTCTGAAGAGAAAATGCCCTGCTAGCATCCTACTCCACGTGCCATGTGGCACCCGCTTCTCTCTCTCTATCATATATCTGCAGGCTGCAGCTACTATGCCAGTATGCCCTAAAAACTAAAGGTACTTACGGTAAATATGCACCTTGAATGTTGCAGAATGTTGACGTTTCATATAGGAACACAAGAGAAGGAATTAGTAAGCAAAACCAAAAAATAGAGCAGGTAAGACTAGCGAGGTTAAAAAACCATTTAGAGGTTCTTAGGCATTGAAAACCTAGGAATAAACTATGTTACATTCTCTTCTTAGTACTGAGAAAAATGCTGATAACATACTGACAAGAAGATTTCATCGTAAACAGATTGAAATATGTTAAAATAAAATTTTCATCGCATTTGTTCATATGTTACAAGCGCACCATTTCTTCTTTGCATTTGTCCACATAAAAGCCAACTAAAAAATGCTCCAAATGTACATTGTCAGAAATGCAATGACAATCGTACAGTTATGATCGATAGTTACAAAAGATAAAATGGCACTGCATGCAGATCAAACAGTGTGTTATTGCAATCAAATAGCACATAAAACCTGTCACTAAAGATTCACAGTAGCTCAGGAACAAATTATTGGCCATAAAATAGCATCTGAAAGTATAAAACCTGCTAGAAAACCAATGAAGCACGCATATGATAATTCTTGATACCTTGTACGTTTTTCCTGCATTTGCACCACTCCGTCGGGTTTTAATCTCCACTATCCATCCGGAAGGCAACCATTCAGGGGATTTTTCCACCCGTGCTATAGTCTATTATAATTTGGAGTATTAGCATACTTCAAGGAAACACTAAAATATAATATAATTATCAAATGGCGTAAAGCTTACTTGTTGTTTGTTATCTCGAAAACAAGGTGTTGATCTGGTTGAGGAACCAACATTCTTTTCGTTATTAAGATAGCGCATAACCTCCACTTTTGAACGGCACGTGTAGCCAGATGCAAGAGATGTGTAATACTACAAAATCCGCAAATGGATTAAGGTGATCTTAGTTCCACAATGATTGCACTATCCAAGATGACTTCCACAAACTATAATAAATTAAGCCTCTTTATCATGTCTTGGCATGGATAAGTTGTTACCTAAGTCTTCAGATCGATATCATAAGTTTATAAGAGATGGGTTCTTATAAATATGAGAATTGACGGCATGAAACCTTTTATTAAGTGAATTAGATATATCGTAAAAGTAAAAGAATTACAATAAAGAAAAGTCAATAGTAAGAAGACATTGACTAGATTGTCATGAGTTGGAGAAAACTAAATTGCATACACTACTAATACTTGCATACATGTCTTATCTTGTATTGTTATGTTTTTACATTTTTTTTTAAATGTTTAGGGCATATCCACAAGAGGGCTTTAACCTGTTGTAATTGTAACATGTCGATCTTTTCCCCGCTTTAGCTAATGACCGCATTCACTCTTTGCAAGAGTTTCCAACATTAGTCCCTTTTAATGGGATCACAATGTCAGGTTGCCCTCCCAGGGTTATTGTGATAACTTTATATGTCCTTATTGGTGATTGGTGAAGTCATCTCAACTATGGTTGCATCGAGACAAAAGCAATGGTAGTTGCAACAGACTACATTACATATATATTGTAATCAGGTCATCAATTCGAGCAAGCCACCATCACCCTCGCCATAATCTCCAACATTGGGTACTTATTTCATTTCCAAAATACTTAGTTTCTTGAAAATTATATCCTTGGCGGAAAAAAATGCAGCCAATAAGTATTTTCATAGCACTTTTATTGAGACCCTGTGTAGAACACTAGAACTTTGTTCTGGAAGCTACGTTTGCATCTCCTCCCTCTTATACTCTTTTTATTTTGCATTTTTTTTAGGGAAATCTCCTCCGAGGAAGAGAGAAGGGAGTTAAGACAAACCCCAAGCTATAATGACAGTAAAGGGGAAAACAAGAATCTCAAGAAAGATCACAAACCACGGAATTAACCTTCAAGAAGGACTTAGCGAAAACGCCAGTGCATCGGTCAGGTCTGGGACAACTATGACTTCGAGGGCAGACAATGGGGAAGATAAATGCAGCAGAAGATTTGGGTTCCCAATCTTTCATATAACCATGATATCACGTAGTTGTCATCACAGATCAATAACAAACGCTTGAGCATCTCTCGGGGTGCATCATAACCACACGATGGCAGCCACCGTAACAGATGCATCGCACTCAGCCCGAACTGCACCCGTTGGTTTCTCTGATTTAAACAACTATTGTGAAGAGAGGTGTTGGCTCCAGCATTTCTAATTGATTCGTAATGCTAGCTAAGATGGTAATCACGGTTATAACAACGTTTTTGTACCACCGATAAGAAAGAGAGAGAGACGGGGAGAGAGAGACGGAGAGAGTAGTGTTTTGAAAACCGGACCGGACGGGCGGTTCAACCGGTTTGGACCGGAACCGGAACATGTTTCGGTTTAGTCTTTGAATAAACTGGTTTGTATGATCGGACTGGGCGATTGAACCGATTTGGACCGGAACTTATTTCAGTTCAGTCTTTGAATAAACTGGTTTGTATGTTAACCCAGGAATCACACCTTGCCATTGAAGAATTTAGTATAGATCTATTTTAAAAAACATATTTTCATGCGGTTCAAATGGTTGAACCACTGGTTTGAACAAATTTGGGCCGAACCGAATGCCTTTTCGGTTCACCTTTCGATCCGGTTTTGATTTAACATAGAGCGAGATCGTGGGGGAGAGAGACCGAGAGAGAGAGAGTGGAACGAAGACGCGAAAAGAGAGAGAGAGAGAGAGAGGCACAGAGAGAGAAAGAGACGGGCGGAGAGAGAGAGAAAATCAGGAAGAGAGAGACGGACGGAGAGAGAGAGAAAGAGAAAGAGAGAAACAAACGGAGAAATAGACGAATGGAGAGAAAGAGAAGAGACAAAGACAGACGGAGAGAAAGAAAATCGGGAAGACAGAGACAGAGAGAGATACGGAGAGAGAGAGAGACAGAGAGAGGGAGAGAGAAAATCAGGAAGAGAGAGATGGAAAGAGAGAGCGAGAGAGATCGGAGAGAGAGAGAAAGAGAACGGACAAAGAGAGAGAAATCGGGAAGAGAGAAATTTGGAAGAGAGGGAAATAAGGGGAGAGAGAGATACGGGAAGAGAGAGAAAGAGAGATCGAAGGAAGAAGAGAAGGAACGGCTATGATCGTGAGAGAGTTTTGTCTAGTCAGCATTTGATTCCTTTTTGTCTAGTCAGCATGTAGACCGTCGTCCCTTGTTATATAGATAGCGGGGTTAAGTGATTTTGGGCCAAACTTCATGGATAAAGTGTAATTTACCCTTTTTTGTTGAGGGGTGGTGTGGGTGGTTGTGGTGGGGATGTAGACATTGGAAAACTAGTACCGTCTGCAGACACATCAACCCTAGCTTCTCTTAGGGCCGTTTGTTTCTACGGAAGTGACCGTGGAAGTCGTCGAAGTAGCGAACTCAAGCATACGGCAATATGTTTTGACATAAATAGCTGTGGAAATTGGAAGTAGGACTTCTAGTCAACACTCAGAGGCCCCTTTTCCAAGGGCTTGACTTCGGAGCATTTTAATCCGAAGTGGGACTTCTCCCATCCCGAAGTGGTATTTTATATGTCATATCATCCCTGCATAACACTTTTTACACTAATGCCACTCCCTTGCATAACACTCTCACCAATATTTAATGAATGTCACATCATCGAAAAATTTTACACATGCATAACACTCTCACCAATATTTAATGAATGTCACATCATCGAAAAATTTTACACTTTTATCCATTCCATGCAGAACACTTTCATCAAAACAAATAGTGAAAGTGACAGAACTACAGCTTCTAGCCTTACTACTTCCATCAAAACAAACAGCGGAACTGAAACTTCCGGCCAGAAGTCCTACTCAACATTTCCTATACTTCACTTCTAAGCTCTTACAAAACCCAAAGATGAGAAATGGCATCAGATCCCGGTCAATGACCGGGATCGTTCGCCATTACCTTGCAATTCCGAATCCAAAAATGATCAAGGATTTCAACTTCTATAAAAAAAAAAGTTCGGAAAAAAATCCCAAAATCATGGACTCATCTAGCCCTTCTGATGGGCCTTCGATCGAAAAAGGAAAGATGGACGAGATTGGATTACCCGGTCTATCGATCCACTGGCCCTTATGCTGACCCTCATGGTCCACTCCTCCGGCAGCCATTCCGGACGCCTGTCCGCCGACATTCCCGAGCTACCCCACTATTCCGGCGTCCCTCGCCGGAATCCGACGCTTCTCCGGCCGCGATCAGCTTCCCCTTCCAGTACTCCACCTTGTACCCTCCCCACCGTCCCAATCTCAGCAAGAAGACCGCACTATATCAAGAGCCAGATGTACGGACGCCAAGCCCCGCACGTGGCGGGCTGCCTCCGGCCTAGAGATTCGGGCGGCAGTCCAGGACGCAACGGACGACGCCTGCTCTCTCTCTCTCTCTCTCTCTCTCTCTCTCTCTCTCCGTCTCTGTTGGTAGTGGGGAGTATCTAATTGCCGGGAGTACTGGATGACGATTTTACCCCTAGATCTCCTTTGTAATTACGGAGATACGGAACACGTGCTGTGTGACCTATGTCGGAAACGGCGAAAGCGACACTAGATTTTCCGCTTTCCCAAAAAAAAGGGACGCTAGATTTTTCGTAAGGCGCCTCGTACAGTAAGGTGCGGGACTGATACATCACAGCCGTCCGAGGATTGGCTATCCTACACGTGAATGACACTCACAGAGGGTCTGATTCGTCACGTCCGTCCAATGGGAGTCAACCTGACGGCTCCGATTCATCACAGTCAACCTGATAATTGAGTGACATCATTGACTTAAACCTTTTTTTGTACATAATAAAACAGGAGATTTTTCCTTAAATGCACCAAGTTTGTTGTATTGATTAAACTAAGTATTGCATCCAAATTCGTTAGTAATTAGTACCGTCGGCACCTAGGGCTAGCAATTTCGGACCCGACACTGCAGACCCAACACGAAGTTAGCGGGTCTGGATCAGTGCTAAACGGGTTCGGGTCGTAAACGGGTCGACACGATAGACCCGTTTAATAAACGAGTCGGGTCCAGGTTTAGGGTATAGACACGGTAGATCCAGAAAGACCCGTTTAAAATTCAACGGGTTGTGTCTGGTCGGGTCAAGTCAGGTCTACCCGCAATCTGATACTGTAATATATATAGTATCAGCGGATCTATCGGGTTAGGTCGGGTCAAGTCGGATCGGGTCAACTGAATAAACCTGTGTAGTAAAGAGGTCTAACGGGTCTTATCGGGCCTGCCCGTTTATAAACGGGTCGGGTATAGGTTTAGGATCTAGACACGATTAGTTAAACAGGTTGAGTCCGGGTCTAGGGGTTTTGGACACGACACGGGCCCGACCCGACCCGACCCATTGCCACCCCTATCGGCACCTGTGAAATCATTGTCATGTTCATATTTTATTTATTTGTGATAAAAATATTCATAACATCAAATCATCTTTTTTTTTTTGTAATGTTCAGTTGTGTTTAAAACAATAGAAAAAAAAATTCTCAATCACCTTCCAACAATCTTCAGCAATAGTTCCATGATAAAAAAGCACACAAATAGTGAGGTTTCAGATAACTTTTGATGAGGAAATTAAGAATTAAACTTCAGGCCAGGGAACATCCCAACAAACTCTGGCAAGAGTTACACAAATGGCAAAAGGGGAGTCTTTGACCCCACTCCTCAATACCATTGTCTAACACGAGCCAACTCATTTGCCAACTTCACATAAGGTGTATGTTGGCTGTTAATCAGTTGCCGGATGCAAATCACTTGTGATACTTTGAAACTCACTAGTGTCGTATCAAGTATCACTAGTGACATTCATTAATTAGTTGAGGTTGTTTGCAACGAACGACTATGATGGTGCCATGTGAAGTTGGTTGTTGGCAACCAAAAGTTGGCAAACGACTTGGCTACATAGTATTTTTCAACACCAATTCACCGAACCGTAGCGTCACGCGACCTGTCAACCATAACCCATCCTCTTCTCTCGAATCTCTCCTCTCTCATGCAATAGTAACATGCGACGTGCAGGCCAGCATTCCCTCTTATGGGCCCCTCTTTCCTTCTCTTGCACCGTCGCGCGCTGGCTAGAGCCAAGCTGGCGAGTGCACCTGACCCTCCTTCAGTCCTTCCTCCTCTTACGACGACCGACTGAATCCTCGATCTCCTCCCTGGCTCCTCCTTCCTCTCTTTCTCTTCCACCATTCCTCAGACCATAACAATCAAAGAGAATGAGGGAGAGAGGGCAGCCCACATCCTCTTTCTTGCTTCTTTAGCATGGACAGTGGACGCAAATCAACCTTCTCTTTCTTGATTGTTGCGAGGAGCGAAGCAGCAGTCTCTTCCCCTCTTTAGTATGATAGCAAGATATCAAGACCAAAAACTCCCCCCCAAAAAAAAAAGATATCAAGACCAAACATTATCCTTTTCCCTTGAGTAGGTAATCAAATTCTTTGAATTGTTATCTATTTTCCTGATGATTGAGTTCTGAAATCTAAATTTACATTGTCATTTCCCTTCTTTCTTCTTTCTCTACTATGATAGGCTTTTTGTACTAATTTAGGATTCATTTCATGATCCTTTAGATATACTAGTTTTAATTCAATATTTTGAGAATTTTTAAAAGTTAAAATCCTAACTTAGTTTTTCTTTACACTGCAATTGTTTATATGGATGATGGGATGATGGGATCTCACTTCAATACCTGGGTTTTTAGATATAGGAAATCTTACATGGTATCAAAGCCTAATCGTATCACTCACTTGCCGGGTATGGTTCCTACATATCTATCATCCATGTGACAAGGACAACAAAAGATTAACCTACACATGAGACGAGTATTGAAGGATTAGTCCCACCTCGGTAAAGTGGAGAGCGGAAACGATCCTTGTATGGATGATGGGACGGTAAAGTGGAGAGCGGAAACAATCCTTGTATGGATGATGGGACCTCACCTCAACGCCTAGGTTTTGGAAATAGGAAATCTCACGTGGTATCAGAGTCTAATCGTATCACTCACCTGTCAGGTGTGGTCCCGACACATCTATCATCCACGTGACAATGATCACAAAAAGATTGGCCTGCACGTGAGGGGGAGTATTGGTGGATTAATCCCACCTTGGTAAAGTAGATAGCAAAAACGATCCTTATAGGATGATGAGACTTCACCTCAACACCTAGATTTTGGGATAGAGGAAATCTCATATGGTATCAGAGTCTAATCGTATCACTCACCTTCTGGGTGTGATCCTCATACATCTATCATCCACGTGACAAGGACCACAAAAAGATTGGCCTGCACGTGAGGAAAAGTGTTAGAGGATTAATCCCAACACGGTGAAGTAGAGAGCGAAAATAATCCTTATATGGATGATGGGACCTCACCTCAACACCTGGGTTTTGAGATTGAGGAAATCTCACATTCACCCCCCCTCCCCCTCAACACTGCCGACTTGACTCCATAACTCATTGAAGGTGTAAACCTAAACGCAACTTGACACAACCTAAATGAAAAAACTAGACACAACTTGACGTAACATGAACACAACCTTAACTTAATGAATATAAAACTTGGGCTTAATATGAACACAACATGGACGCAACCTAACGTAACATGAACGCAACCTGAACATAAAATCTGAATGCAGCCTGATATAACCATGACGCCACTTCACCTTCTTACCTCCAGTTCATTGCCGGCTCGACTTGTTTTATCTATTGCTTCAATGAAGGTTATCGAAAAGTAGCTGAGAGCTTTCTTTTTTCATTCCTTCACCTAGGTATAGAGCCATGATTTTTTATAGAGGGCAAAGATAAACAATAATATAAATTATCAAGCGACAATGTCAATAAGAATTTGTACTTTCTTAGATAAGGCAAAGGACAAAAACAAAATTTATCAAGCAATATTGATATTTAAAATTTGAATACATCAATTAGCATTGTTGTCGCTATAAAGTTGTTTCATTACTATTAAAAATTATTACAATTGTCCTCAACGGTTTTTTATATTCTGGAGTTGTTGCATGATCACCTCATTGTCGATGCTATTGAATATATCTTTCTCTATGTATACAACTAAGCAATCATTTATCCATTTATCCCCCATTCAGTTGTATAATCGATTTTTCACAATCTTCATAGTTGAAAATGTATTTTCAACGGTAGCAATAGCAATTGACAAAATTAGTGCAAGTGTCATGAGCAAATAAACTAGCGGATATAATATATCTTTATTTTTTTTTTGATTATTTTCTCAGCAAACTTGTTAATTATTTCAAGGTTTGAAAACTAACAATTGGAGTGTATGTTAATAATGTAAGCCTTGAGTTGATTGTCTAGTGCTATAAGATTTACAGCAAAAAATTCAATTGGATAAAACTTATCATGATGAATTAATTTTTATTTTTCAAAATGTAAAATGAATCATATGCATTCAGATATATGACACAAAAAAGTAATTCAGTGTTCACGTCAGTAAAACAATTATTGGGCTTCTGAAGTTGCATATCCATGGTAGAGTAAAATAATTCAACACGATAATGATATAAATTTGTCATTTCTTCATCTTTGTGTCGTAATTTTCTCCAACCTATAAACTTATCATCCATATTAGGAATGATGAAATTCTCTCTAATAAAAATTAAAAAAATATTAGAGAGAAAAGAATATTATTCATTATCTCTCATAATTTATATTTGTTGCTTTGATACTTTAATGTCCTTAACTAGGACTATGATATTTATAATATCTTGATCTTTTTATTGTTGGCTCTGATAAATCATCGGTGATCCCTATTATATTTTTATCAAATAAAGAGTGAATATAAAATCAATTGATTGAATTGCCTCTAATAAAGAATAAGTTTCACCACATTGTTCTAAGTTTGAACCATCTTCAACGATAATCTCAAGCACTTCAACTACTGATAAAAAAATAATAATCAAATTTATCAATGAACCAAAATAAAAACCCCAATGTGTATTACCCGTTCGTTTAAGGCTAGTCTCCTGGTACAAGCCTTCACCACTTGAAAATCCATCACTCTTCAATGCTTTTAAAATTTTATCAGTTTGTTTTTTTTTGAAGAATGTCACAACACTTACAAAAGACTCCAACAATATATGTAACACTCGATACGAAGGTGAAGAAAAAGATAATTTAAACATAATTTATTACAACAATGAGAAATGCTAACTGAAGTTGATGTACAAAACAATGAATATAATATACATATTCATTTTCATTCATAATAAGCATTTTGATGCCATTAAACTCACCCTCTATGTTACTAGATCCATTATAACCTTACATGTATAGTTTAGAAATACTTAGTCCATGAAGGAAAAAGTTCATCGATTGTTGTTTTAAGTGATACGATAGAAGTTTTTCTGATATGTACAATACTCAGAAATCACTCAATTACATATCCTCAATCGTTCACATATCGCTAAGCAACAACTATTTATTCTTTGATAGATATATTATGAGATTCATCAACCAAAATGGTAAAAAAATATCACTAATTTTGTTGATAATAGTTTTGATGGTTTCCGCTTCAACTGCACTTATAATTTCTTTCTAGATATCAGGTGCAGTCTTTTTTAGATTTTCAGTTGCACTTTGCAAAATGACTTCTTTTTTACATCTTTATTATGACCAGCAATAAATTGCACAAGTTTAAGAAAATTTTCTTGATTACTCAAGCCTTCATATTCATTATTTTCACGAAAAGCTAATCTTTCTTGTAAAAGAAATTAAATACAATCAATTGATATAGTCAAACAAAACTGATAATCTCTTTGAGTTTGGTCTGATAGTTCCGAAAAAATATTTGAACGTGTTCTTTCTGATTCATTGAGCTTCAAACGCCTTGTATGCTTGGTTATGAACGATATTAGGCCCTCCAATATAAGCCTGGAGTTTTTTTTTTTTCAACTTTTGAATTTTTTCATCACAAAAGTCACAATCGCATTGATATCTATGACCATGTCTAAATATATAGCAACACAGACAGAAAGCTGCATCTTTTGCTATACAACCAACTACCAAATTCATTAAATCAGGTTGGGTTGAACTGTTATAACACTTGATCACATTCTGTCTGGAAAAAATTATGGTTATGAGGTAGATAATAGCCCTTCTATAAGTATGCCCTTCGAATTTGATCACGATTATTGGGATGATAATCTAAAATACGAATCCATAATCCTGAATCTGTAGGAAAGATCTTTTAAATTAACCTCGGTATCATGACTTGTATTTGAAGTAGACTCAACATAATCATATAAGCTTTTTCCCGTGTTGAAGGTTATAAATTAGTTACCGACTTCCTTTTGAGAAACTTATCCATAACTTATTCAAATAATATAATAGAATAAACCACTAAGGTAAAAATTCAAATTATACAATCATACATTAATCTCAAGACTCGAGTTTTAAGAAGTCTCTCGTTCTTAATCACTATGCTATTCTTAGCATTTTTCATTCACATAGCCACATCTAACATGACTATAATATACTTCAATATCTCATTCAATAAGTATGGCCTTTTTATGTTAACCTTTCAACCAAAACTACATCATTCTAGAAGGAAGTTCTCAAAGAGACTCTTTATAGTGATGAACTAAAAGGAAAATAATTCTTTATGCTAGATATAACTATAGATTAAGAAGATTTGCATAGGATCTATGAAAAAATATTAAAAAATTTAAAGTGACTGACATCTTTAACCTGTCCAATCAAACCACACAACAAGAATAAAAATTAAAATAAAGAAAGCAATGCAGGAAACCCATAAAGCATAGATATTATATATAATTAAGTTAAGAGAGAGAGAAAAAGAAACCTTGATCGATGGATAGATGGATGTGAACGAAGTCACTGAGAGCCACAATCGGTCAGTCCTCAGCTCTGCCAAGGTAAAAGAACACACAAAATTTGCATCAAAGATTCAGAATTCATAAAAAATTTATTAACAAACTAAAACTACTTTCCTTTTCAATTTAAGGCATACCCAATTGAAGAAATTGAAAATAAATACTTTTTCCTTCAAGATATATTTTGAATGAAAAAAAAAAAAAACATGGGAGGCCACCCATGGGTCGTTCTCATCTCTTTCGGCGAAGCAACAGAGGTAGTGGAAAAGCTTGATTTTCGAAAGGAGATCGATATAAGGGGGGACCGTCGATTGAGATAGAGATTTTTTAAAGATGGGGACCACAATAACGACCCTAATCTTTTTTATTGTTGCCAGTGCAATGAGATCATGAGGTTCACTCAATCGTGGCCATCCAACAGACTAGTGGCGCTTGAGGTTTTAGGCGGCAACATAAATGAATTTTTTTTTTTCCACGTCTCTTTGTGCGCCGAGTGTCCCTCTCAGATGTAGTTCCCATTGAAACCGTTGAACCAATTGCTACCTTTTTTTTTGCTACATGTCCTTGTTGGTCACTTCATGCTCAAGGCCCAAGTGCTGAAGCGGGAGGGGGGGGATTGCAGCTGGGAGAGATAAAGAGGCCGTTGACTACATCATTGGAGAAATTTTAAATTCCAAGGGGGGCAGTTGCCCCCCCTATTTACTATGTAGCTCCATTGATGCATTCACTAGAGGTCACCAGAAACCCCACTACTTGTGTTGTTTCTCATCATGAAACCCTCGTCAGAAGTCGTTGGGAGCTAGGTTGCCGGGGGTTTATTCTTTGTTATTTTTCGGAGGTCTTTGGGAAGATGTCAGGAGTTTATTCTTTGTTTCTTCATCGGAGTCACCATAAAATCCCACTGTTTGTGCTATTTCTTACAATAAAACCTTTATCGGAGGCCTTTAAGAGGTTGTCAGGGGTTGTTTTCGCCATTATTTCGTTGGAGGTTGCCGGGGAAGTCGCCGGGAGTTCTATTTCTCTATTCCTTTGTCAGAGGTCGCCAAAAACCCTACTACATTCGTTCTTTCTTGCAACGGAACCTCTTGTCAGAGGTCGACGAGAGTTCTCTTTCTTCGTTATTTCATTGAAAGGGCACTCAAATTTGAAACACAACTCAACACAAGGAGTTGCATTTAAGACTATTGGTTTCACAAAAGAATAAGTAATTTACTTATTAAGGACATTTTTGTCTGAAAAAATATTGTTGGTCATAAAAGTAATTGTTTCGAGCTCTTCATCTAGTTTAAGCAATACAACAAAGTTGGTGGTCATTTAGGAAAAAACCTTGTAAAACAAATACAAGAAGGGTCTTTAATTATCTCAACTAATCATTATTAAGAGTACCTCCGAGAGATTCCCCATCCGCCCTCCTTCCATACTTTAGGGATTGTAGCGTCAAAAAAATAGTCATATGCTCCCCCTTTTTATGTCATCTGTTAGATACCCTCACACCGGGTCGTAAAGGGAGGTCCACAGGGGGTATATTAAGCGGGTGATGGGTGCCTCCCTCACCGATGTGGGACTATCTGTTAACACTCTCCCTCACGTGGAGCACACGTGGCAAGGATCTCCCACGCGGAGCATGCATGGCAAGGCACGATTGGTGGGGAGCACCCGGAGCAAGAGCAGGAGTAGGAGACATGCTAGCTCTGATACCATGTTAAATACCCTCATGCCTCAAAACCCGGGTCGTAAGGGGAGGTCCACAGGGGGTATATTAAGCGGGTGATGGGTGCCTCCCTCATCGATGTGGGACTATCTGTTAACATCATCATTATCCTGTTCGCCATGAGTGGCGAAAAACGCCCCCTTCGTAAAAAAAATTTATCCTCAAGCGCATATGGTGGGCAGCATCCATCAGATACAACAACACAACAATAATCACTCTTTTGAATGCGATCCAAGAGCTAGAAAGGCTTGACACATCAACAGTCACACAATGATATCAAACCACAGAGGATGATCTCATTGCCCCCAATCACCCCCCCCCCCCTCCCCACTAGATCATGTGGTTCGATTTTGAGACAACTACCATTTCAATGCATAATATATAGATTTCACAACATCTCTTGGGTTTGAACTTGTACATTGACAAATGACAACCAGTGGATAATGAACAACGAACTACGCGCTGGTGGCGAATGGCAAAATCTGAGCAACAAACGGTGAATGTCAAAAAGATAGAGAGATTAAATGTTATAGAGATAAAATATTGTAGACAAACTATATATTGTAGAGTGGAAAATTATTATCAACGTATATTTTAAAAATTAATAGTGTTTTGTATAGTGGTTTGAAAATTATTTGCAATACATAGACTATAAGAATCTTCATCAAAGGGGAGAGTGCAATGTATGTGTCATCCAACTAGTTAGTTTAAATTTTTTGCTTAAGAAGATATCCATTCTATATCTCTAAATAACCAGAGTTGGGTAATACTCAAGTTAATTAAGGCAAGTTGATTCATCATGTAGGAAAATTATTGATCTTTCATGCCAATGCAAGTGGTTCACACATAAAGATATAAAAAGGGCACTGAACTTGCAAATTTTGCTACTCAAGCGTAGATGAGCTGGAAGGAGAATATTGCTCAGATATTGTTCATAATTCATAATAAAAATCTACCTTTATCTACTATTAACAGAAAGATTCATTGATAATATCAAGGCACAAATGTTTTTCACTTTTATAGGTTGACTACAACATGTGGCAAAAAGATGGATGCAGTTTACGATATCAAATCTTGCATTATATTATCTTCGCACACACTACTTCTTACGTAAGGGGAATCTTAAAGGGTTGCTCCCTAGTAGTATAATTTAAAAAATTTGAACCCGAGGTAAATCTCTTTACCTCCCAACTGATTTTTCGAGTTTATTGGTACAATTCTTCTCCTGCCAACTTGTCTTGATCAGTTTTTGGTACCAATCTTAGAGGGCCAATGTCAGATTGATTGTTAGCTAGAGAAGTACTAGTTTATGTGGAACCTTATTAATTAGATTTATGCTATGTAGTTGACATGTCATGACCCATGTGGACCCCAAAATCATGTATGTATATCCAAGATTAGTGAGCATGCCAAGATCTATGAACGATAGGCAAGACACGTGAGGATGCAATGTCTGTGAGGCATGATTTCACATGAAAGGTGATATGCGGGTATGATTAATCCAACATCGGATAGCCAACTTCCTGACCTAAAGCCTTTTAATTTATAGGTCACCTCACCCTTTGGCCCAGACTTTAGGGTATAGGGTACGACCTTGTGACATTACAAATGGTATTAGAGATGAGAACAACTCGTGCTATAAGGTGGCGGAGGGATTGTCCTATTTCCGTGTGGACCCCAATATCGGACATGCACATCCAATATTGGTAAGCATGCCCCTCACCCTTAAGCACATATTTCAAGGTAGAGAGCACAATCTTGTGGCGTCACATGTCCACCATTCATTTGTTGGTTAAGGCATAAATAATGGCACTAGATGGAAGTTGTAACAATTAAGGACAAAAATATTGAAGAACAAATTAAGATGATACATGCATGTACAATGCAGAGCATTGACGACACCTATACAGAGAGGAGGGTCTTGGAGAGCCGTGGAAGGGCCAAAGATGAGGAGAATATATAAAATTACTTTAATAAAAGTAATTAGAAAATATGTGAAAAAGTTCTCCTCGAGAACAAAGATAACCCTTGATAGGAATGAATAGTGAAGGAGGATTCACAAAGACAACCACAAAATAGATGGATATCGCTCGATAGTTATGATTACATAGATAATGCAGCACATTGGTTTTATTCTTTTCATATTCACAAGACTAACTCCTCTCATTCTTTTCATATCCACGAGATTAACCAAAAGCCAAAGGCAATCTTCTAATTTTTTTATTCACATCTTTGACCAAGGTCACGGGTTGTATATGCCTTGCCAATTTAGCTATTAGTTGGAGTTGTCAATTCTATTTGAACCCACCAACTTAAGCTCTGTGTCAACCAAACTTAAATTTTTTTAATATTCCAAATTGGCTCCATCGCTTAGTATTTTCAAGCTTAGCAGTTGCTTCCTCCTTCATCACGTGCTCGCTGTTGTTCGTACAGATCGTCACACTCATTCCCGCAAGTCACATTGATGTGCGACGCGATAGATTCCACCACAGGTCACTGCCATCACCTCTTTCCTCCTTCTTCATCCTCACTAAAACCCTAGTCCACCACCCACCAGGGGATTGGAGAGTTGGCAAAGCAGCTGATGCTTTGGTGATGAGGTTGTGGGTTCAACTCTTCCTCCCCTCGATTTACCCAGGAGCGAAGTGGGAATTGCCGAGTGGGTCGGGCTTCACTCCCACTCCCGGAGGGATTAGTCCGAGCCTGAAGTGGGCCATTGCCCGAAAGGTTTCGGGACACCCGCCGATGTCAAAAAAAAAAAAAACCCTAGTCCACCCTATAAACATGTCGGTGACTATCGTCCGACAATGTCAATGATTCCAAATGAAGTTATGATGTCAATGTAGGCGGAGAACTGGCGACATTATGTGAAATTGTTCGATAGCTTACCGTCGACATTGACATCATAATGTCATAAGGAACCCACCAACAATGTGGATCGGTACGGTGATCGGTAGGTCACCCAACCGACATGTGTCCAAAGTGGGATTGTGGTCTCAAGTAGATGGAGGAGAAAGAGTTCTGATATGTTTGGTTGGGAGGAGATCCAACTACAATATTAATTTCTTAAGATTTTAGTAGGAGTTGAAAAACACAAGAAAAAACTATGAATACAAACTACACCAGTTGACACATCGCCACCATCTCCGTCGGCCGTGCCACTGCCAGTGTCGCCATCACCTGCTATCGACCGTCGCTATCTCCGGTTGCCGCCATCGCCTATTGTTCATTGCCGGTCTCCGTCACAACCATCTCCCACAACCTCTTACCACAACTAAACAATCATTTTACAGCTACATGGCAGTTCCAAATTCCAATCCATGCTTTTACAATTGTAATTTTTTTGACAAGTGCATTTCTAAATGGATGGGTTACAACTCCACCATCCCCACCAACTGCTCCTATCCAGACATGCCCTTAGAGGATGCCTAGCGGGCGCGGGCAATGGCGGGAACATCTATCAAAGTCTGAGGACAATATCGTAATTACGTCTCAAATTGGAAGGCATTTCTGTAACGGTATATCAGAAGCCGCGATCCCTCCCCCGCCAAAGAAAACACACTTTTCCTGTCCACCCATTCCAACATTGGCTCTCCTCCTCTGTTCCCCCCTCCCATCTTCTCAAAAAACCTGAAGGCAGAGGAGGGAGAGAAGCGCCGAGGATCAAAAAAAAAAAAAAAAAGAGAGAGAGAAAAGAAAAGAAAAATCCTGAAATCCCCAAGCTCCTCCCCATAATGCCACTCTATAGCCAGTCGCTCCCCATCGCCTCTCTCCATCAAACCCTAGTCCCGGATCTCTGCGCTTCTCCCCGGGGTTTTCCCCTCTCCAGCCGCCGATTCCTCGAGTCGTATCTGAAAAGATCTGGCGATCGTAAGTTCTTTCGATCATTGGACACGATTTACCCGGAAATTTGATATTCCGATTTAACATTTTTATTTTGGAATTATATTTCCACAGTCTCTGGATCACATGCGGAGCCAACCGTGCATTTTCGGTGGCGGAACCGTGGGACAAAGGTTTTCTCGGTCGGAGACGGTCTGAGCTCTAGTATAGGCACATCATCGTATGGATCCCTGAAGAAAAGGTGCGATCTTTTTTTTTTTTCTGTTTTCTGTTGATACCAGTAGTTCATCTTATATGGTCACGAATCTTCTTCGCCAATACTGATAGAACTGAAGATTGCTGATGCTGCGGTAGCCTTAGAGACTTGCATACTATCATGTACATATTCTTTGGCACACAAAACATCTGTATGATCACATTGGTTTCTTTAGGCGTAAGGGTGTCAAAAGAAGCAAGCGAGATGGGAACAAGCAAACATGGTTGGATAACGAGCAACACACGAAAATATTTCGCATTTTTGGGGTGAAGTTAAAGAATAAGGCGTTGGTCCAATGTCTGTCAAAGATCTAGATATGCTATTGAGGCAATACTTGTTTAATTTAGTATGATTACCATGAAAGACGTACATGCATTGTTAAACTCAAACCTATTGACCAGTTTAGACATTTTCCAAAATAATTATGAGCATTGTAGAACTATTAGCCATGTATGTCCTATCGGTGGCATGCTTGTGTGTGTTTTCTATATGAGCTACAAGAAATGTGCATGCAATGACCTTCACGATCGAATGGAACCCTTTTTGACGTTCAATGAACCACAAGTAAAGTCTATCAAGGTGTTTGCCCATTATTTCAAAATGATTCCGCTCTATACGTCAATTGGGCTAGGAAATGACATGTATAAATCTATGGTGTTTTCCCTATGATTCTGCATCTCGATTAGAAGTTTTGTTTGAATAGGTTTTTGAATGGTATGTTTTTTTTTCAATTGTTGTGCCCTCAGAGTCACGTCCTGCCCATCCTTAACAAAAGAATGTGTTGGCCCTGCCGTTATGCTGAGTGTTGCGATCGTACTCAGTGTTGTCAAGGCGACGAGGCGTGCCTGAGGCGCAAGGGGCCGCTAGAGCCTGAGGCGCAAGGCGCAAATAAGGCGCACGCCTTAGTGTGTAAGGCACAAAAATATATAATTTGCTTTAAAAATTAATAATAATTGTCAAAAAATTCTAAAATTCATAAAAAAGATATAATTTATGAAAAAAAAAATGATAATTATTCAAGTAAATCAATGCAAACCACATAAAACCCTAGTCCACCCTATAAACATGTCGGTGACTACTGTCCGACAATGTCAATGATTCCAAATGAAGTTATGATGTCAATGTAGGCGGAGAACTGGCGACATTATGTGAAATTGTTCGATAGCTTACCGTCGACATTGACATCATAATGTCATAAGGAACCCACCAACAATGTGGATCGGTACGGTGATCGGTAGGTCACCCAACCGACATGTGTCCAAAGTGGGTTTGTGGTCTCAAGTAGATGGAGGAGAAAGAGTTCTGATATGTTTGGTTGGGAGGAGGTCCAACTACAGTATTAATTTCTTAAGATTTTAGTAGGAGTTGAAAAACACAAGAAAAAACTATGAATACAAACTACACCAGTTGACACATCGCCACCATCTCCGTCGGCCGTGCCACTGCCAGTGTCGCCATCACCTGCTATCGACCGTCGCTATCTCCGGTTGCCGCCACCGCCCGTTGTTCATTGCCGGTCTCCGCTACAACCATCTCCCACAACCTCTTACCACAACTAAACAATCATTTTACAGCTACATGGCAGTTCCAAATTCCAATCCATGCTTTTACAATTGTAATTTTTTTGACAAGTGCATTTCTAAATGGATGGGTTACGACTCCACCATCCCCACCAACTGCTCCTATCCAGACATGCCCTTAGAGGATGCCTAGAGGGCGCGGGCAATGGCGGGAACATCTATCAAAGTCGAAGGACAATATCGTAATTACGTTTCAAATTGGAAGGCATTTCTGTAACGGTATATCAGAAGCCGCGATCCCTCCCCCGCCAAAGAAAACACACTTTTCCTGTCCACCCATTCCAACATTAGCTCTCCTCCTCTGTCCCCCCCTCCCATCTTCTCAAAAAACCTGAAGGCAGAGGAGGGAGAGAAGCGCCGAGGATCAAAAAAAAAAAAAAAAGAGAGAGAGAAAATAAAAGAAAAATCCTGAAATCCCAAGCTCCTTCCCATAATGCCACTCTATAGCCAGTCGCTCCCCATCGCCTCTCTCCATCAAACCCTAGCCCCGGATCTCTGCGCTTCTCCCCGGGGTTTCCCCCTCTCCAGCCGCCGATTCCTTGAGTCGTATCTGAAAAGATCTGGCGATCGTAAGTTCTTTCGATCATTGGACACGATTTACCCGAAAATTTGATATTCCGATTTAACACTTTTATTTTGGAATTATGTTTCCACAGTCTCTGGATCACATGCGGAGCCAACCGTGCATTTTCGGTGGCGGAACCGTGGGACAAAGGTTTTCTCGGTCGGAGACGGTCTGAGCTCTAGTATAGGCACATCATCGTATGGATCCCTGAAGAAAAGGTGCGATCTTTTTTTTTTTTCTGTTTTATGTTGATACCAGTAGTTCATCTTATATGGTCACGAATCTTCTTCGCCAATACTAATAGAACTGAAGATTGCTGATGCTGCGGTAGCCTTAGAGACTTGCATACTATCATGTACATATTCTTTGGCACACAAAACATCTGTATGATCACATTGGTTTCTGTAGGCGTAAGGGTATCGAAAGAAGCAAGCGAAATGGGAACAAGCAAACATGGTTGGATAACAAGCAACACGTGAAAATATTTCGCATGTTTGGGGTGAAGTTAAAGAATAAGGCATTGGTCCAATATCTGTCAAAGATCTAGATATGCTATTGAGGCAATACTTGTTTAATTTAGTATGATTACCATGAAAGACGTACATGCATTGTTAAACTCAAACCTATTGACCAGTTTAGACATTTTCCAAAATAATTATGAAAGAACTATTAGCCATGTATATCCTATCGGTGGCATGCTTGTGTGTGTTTTCTATATGAGCTACAAGAAATGTGCATGCAATGACCTTCACGATCGAATGGAACCCTTTTTGACGTTCAATGAACCACAAGTAAAGTCTATCAAGGTGTTTGCCCATTATTTCAAAATGATTTCGCTCTATACGTCAATTGGGCTAGGAAATGACATGTATAAATCTATGGTGTTTTTCCTATGATTCTGCATCTCGATTAGAAGTTTTGTTTGAATAGGTTTTTGAATGGTATGTTTTTTTTTCAATTGTTGTGCCCTCAGAGTCACGTCCTGCCCATCCTTAACAAAAGAATGTGTTGGCCCTGCCGTTATGCTGAGTATTGCGATCGTACTTTTATGAATGGCCATGGTTAATGTTTTTTCGGCTTAGGTCTTTGCACTTGGAGACCTGTGAGCCTTTCTTCACCATGCTCATTATGTCGTCAATTGACATGTTTTGGTAAGGGTATGGATCCGATCTCATTTACTAAGATCGGGGCGTATTCCAGATAGGCTCAATTCCCATTCTGGCAGAAAATAAATTTGAGTGAGCTCCGTGCGATTAACGTTTTATTGTTAATGAGAGCAACTCATTCTCTTATAGAATCCCATGTCCACGCTGGTCCAGACAAGTACGTTGCAGGGAGAACTGAGCAATTGCGGGGATGATGGTGACTCCGACCATGGGTAACGATATGTTATAAACTTCCAAAGGAATAATGTTGCACCATACCTCATTATGATTACTTGACAAGACAATAATTAGTGACCGTGATTCCTTTTTTTACCCAAGTCAGTTGCTAGGTTCGATCTAGGTGTTCACAATCTCCAACCCTAAGGCCCTACCATTCTAGCATCAACAAAGTTATCGGTGCTACCCACCCAATCCATGGACAACTCTGTTTTCCAATAGTTATGCACACTACGGAAAGGGCTGCATCTCTTACCACACGAATAAACTTCAAAGTTCTTCCTAAAGAGATCATGAGGTAGGAAAAGTCTTTCGGCTACCAAAAGTGGTTCACTTTTCTTATCACCTGTAACCTATATTGGAATTGGCTCTTCCTCACCTTCCTCTTCAGAAGAATCAGAACTACTACCCTTTTGATTCTTTTCTTGCTCTACAAGATTCATTTGAACGATGAATTGCCTTTTTAGGCAGTACTAGTTGGCCGACAGACAGTACTAGTTGGCCGACACGTGTGATGAATGTGCTAGTTAGGCGAAAATTCTTGCAGAATATGTCATGCAAATAGTTTTCAAACAATTATACAAAATACTAACTCAATTTTAAAAGATCCAGTGCCAAAATTCTCGCTCCGTAATGCATGTGCATGTTGGGAGAAGATTCTTAGAGTATACGTCATGCAAATAATTTTCAAACAACTATAGAAAACACTAAGGTCTGTTTGACATCTTTTTTGTTGCCTTTATTTTTAAAAACAGAGAAACAAAAAATTGGAAGTGAAAATATCTTTGGCAGTCTGTTTTTACTTAGGCTTTATAAAAATGAAATTGAAATTTGTGTAAACAACATGCATAAACTGAAAATTCTTGTTATACTATTTGCAAAAACACAAAACAAAAACAATTGCTATCTCTCGTTACCTAGGGTGTGTTCGGAAATATTTTCTCTCTCAACATCCTTTTTCTTCTATAACATCCTTTACAAATTTCTCTCTATGATATTTTCACCCTATATTATATTCTCTCTAAAATATTTTTTTTCTCGTTGCAACATATATCTCTCTACAACATTCTCTCTGTAACATTTTCTATACAATATTGTTTGTATAATATATATTATCTCTCCATAATATTATCTCTACAAAATTCACTTTATATCATTATCTCTCTATAATGTATATTTTCTCTAGAACATTCTCTCTATTTTCCCTCTACAGTAGTCTTTGTACAGAATTTTCTCACTATACAACATTCTCTCTAAAACATTTTCTCTTGACATTTTCTCTCCACAACATATTCTCTCTCTATTATATATGCTATACATTATTCTCTTTATAATTATTTTTCTTTCTTCAATCTATATCTCTCTATAATATTTTCTCTCTCTGCAATATTCTCTCTCTATAATATTGTTTCTCTATATAATATATTAACACGTTCACTCTTTAAGATTCTCTCTCGATAAATGATACATAATATTATCTCTCCAATATTTTCCTTGTATAAGTTTTTCTATTTTACAACATTATCTATCCTTGCAATATATTTCCTTTTAACTTTTTTCTCTCTGTAATATTTTTTCTCTATAATCTCTATAACATTCTTTCTGCAGCATTCTTTCTATAACATTTTCGCTTTAGAATATCTACTCTTTATGGCATTCCTCTTTGTAATATTTTCTTCCTATAATGTTTTCTTTCTACAGTTGAAACCACAATATTGGTTTCTCCATTATTTGCTTATACTTTGACCCAAAACAATCTCTTGGATAGTGTGTGAGTCCAAGCATTTGATTACACTTGAGCGCGATTGCATACTTTCACATAGTCCATTGAAGATGTCGAAGATAGTTTGCAAACTTTAGTAAAAGTCCATGCCAAAGCATTGTGAAGAGCTTGTTAGATATATTGCATGAATATTGATTTTTTGGACTTTAGGTTTACAGTGTTTTTAATGGAACATAGATCGAATTCCATTTGTGCATATTTTCATCATATCGAGAATGCATCGTGTTTTAAACTTCGACTTTATCTTTTATATGCATTTTCATCTTCGTTCATAGTTCAAAAATATGTTTACACTATTTTCATTTTCAAAAACCCAGATTCACATCATTGCATATTTGCAGGTTTGTGAATCGACCTTCATTTTGAACGTTCGGTGCACGAGAACTCCATCTTTGGAGATTTTTGCCTTCGTGCACGGGTTTTTATGACTTCGGATGACCCTGCGGTTGTTCATTGAGTTCCTGGAATGCACGGGTGCATACCGGATTTAAAAAATCATGCTTTCCGTGTCTTGGTGCACACCAGGGGTCAGTACCATGCACTTACGAGTGCTGGTGCTCACATGGAGCTAGCACCTACCTCCCTGGCCTACAAGCAAACTCTCTGCCGAGGTGGTGCGCACCACCCCACATAAGATTTTCAGGGGGAGTTTCGTGTTGAGGTTGTTTTGGCTCGTATGATATCATTAAGACTCCGAAATGTGATGTCATCAGAGCTCACCAGTAGTTTTCAGTAATCGCTGATTGTTGTCGGTGTTTGCCGGTGGGCGTCTCTACCTCCTTCTCACCCTCCTTTGTTTGTTCTCTTGGAGAAAGCACTATGTAGGGCTCAGGTTCAAGCAGGAACAACAGGGAGTGGTGGGGTTATACGTACCGCCTAAGCGATTCTGGCTGAAATCGCCTACGTCGACTGCTTAGGCGGTGCCTAAGCTATGCCTTGACAACATTGCTGAAGGTCTAGCTGTTTCGTGATATTTTGACAAGTGTTATTGTTTAAACTATTGCTTGAGGTTTTTTAAACTAATGCTCAGGGGTTTTATTCAATTAATGACGCAACTTAACAATAATAATCAATGAATTCTCAAGGACAAACTAGTTAGCAAGTACATCCACGTGTATCTCATTTAATTTACTCCCAAAACAAAATTAAACCTCTAGGGTTTGGGTCTTATTCGGGCTTCGCCTCGCGTGTGCCATTTTAAACCTCTACTGCAACTTAAGTCGCTTTAATCTCATCCTTTGGATGAGATCATCCCAGGGGGTTTGTCTTTTATTATAAATAACTTAAGTGCCCTTTATTATTAATGGCTCAAGTGGGTGCGACTGTGCGAGCAACCCTCGTACCTAGGCAAGCCAATAAATACTCTCATCCTTTATTATAAATAACTTTAGCTTTTTGATGATTGTATTTACTGGGGATCACAATTCTTTATGGATGTAAATACTAATAATTATTGAAGACTCGTACTCTGCAAGAATATGCTCAGAAAGAAATCTGGACAGATTGTAAAGAAGATTTGTTAATAGAACATGTAAATTTGGAATCATGAAAGAGGAGGAAGAAAAGCAAATCGAGTTGTTAATAGAACATGCTCGAAAATAAAATCATAAGAAAAACAAGGAGAATCATAAGAATATGCTCGGAAAGAATATGGACTGATTGTAAAGAAGATTTACTAACAGAACATGTGAATTTGGAATCATGAAACAGGAGGAAGAAAAATCAAAGTGATTAGGAGTTCAATGACTAGTTGAATTAGACAATAGGAAGAGGATGAAATATTTTGAACCTTAAGCACTGATGGTTAGATGGTACATCTCTTGGTGAATTGTAGTTCTTTAGAGCTCAGATGCTCTTAAACCATGGTGAATTGTTAGTGAGTTAATGGAGGGAAGAGAACATGTGATATTCAGATAAAACTTAGGGTGCTAATAATATGTTATGATCAATGAATGACAAAGGATGGCTCGGTTTATACATAAACTGACTATAATGTAGGAAAGTGACCTGTTACGTTATGTTATGACATAGTTTACAATCCCTGTTATGCCTGATACCTGCAGTTAATGTAATTGGAGAGCACGTATCCAAAACATAGTCATCAGGAATCCCGATTCGCCAAAAACTTCCATTGAATTCCCATCTAACACATTCTTTCTCGTTTTTGGACGACATATTAGTCCGAAGTCTATTGTATGATTTTTTTTCCACTTTGATTATCTCAGCGATTCTGCTTCTTTGCTAATGAACTTCTTTGAAACAGATCCTTTAACTTGTTTTTTGGTATAAATTCCAACAATTGAAGTCATTCTTTGTCAGATTAGTGGAAAAATCCATCTGCTGCGGATGCATCAAGAAGTTTATTTGTGGATCTTAAAGTTTGCATAACTCACTCTTGTGTTGTATGGGTCGTTTCTTGTTTCTAGCGAGTGAAGACTTTGATATTTTGGTTTGTATTTGCCTCATTTTTATAAAAACTTTGGCATTTCCTGCAGAAAACCATTACTATTTTACTGTAAGTTTGTTTCTTAGTTTTCCGTGAGACATCGTACTTATTATTTTTTGAATTACAAAGTATTCTTGGATGATGAAAGGTCCAAATCTCTAATCTTTACAGAAGCATTGTGGAGCATATTTTTCTTCTCAGTGCGAAGGCAGACTTATCTGAGGCTGAAGAAAAAGATATGCTTGATCACCTGTATACGTCTCAATATCAAATGAATGGAATTATTGCAATATCAATAGGTAACATGTAATTACTGATCTTATTAAATATTTCATTCATCTGCATAGCTTAAGCATGTTCAATTGCCTCCGGTGAATATTTATGTTCACTTCCCAATTTATCTTTGTTTTTCTTCTTCTATTTTGACCAGGTTGACTAACTTTCGGATCAATTTGTGATATGCTTCATTTATCAGTGTAAAACTAATCATTATCATATGGCTTGTTTATGTTTTCACTTTGTGTATTTTAATTAGGAGTTCAAAAACATTACTTTCTCTGACATTATGTTTCCAGCTGATCTTTTTGAAGCATCAGATTTTAGGAAGTTATCATTGTAGAGAACTGAGCTATGTAGATCCTTTTAGTGGTTGAGAAACAATACTTGTGTATTATGACTTAATGCTTTAAGGAGCATCAATGGACGTATAGTTGAAGAGATAGACATCGTTAACATATGTATAAACGGGCCGGGTTATATGTAAAGATGGGTTGAGTTATATGTATAGACGGGTAGGGTTATACCATACAGTCTCTTGTATAATATTGGGCTTGGTTCCCTAATGAGAATTATTTTATTCTCTCCAGACCCTAGCCTTTTCCTTCTCCTAACATGGTAGCAAAGCTGGGCCATCTCCAGGTGGCGGCCTCCATCAATTGTGTCTCGCTCCGCATGCTTTGCTTGAGGGGGGAGAGGGGAGATAGTCCACCGGTTAGTCCCATATCAGTAAGGGGGGCATCCATTGGGTGCTTAATATGCCCGCTGTGGACCTCCCCTTATAACCTGGGTTTTGAGGTGTGACCATGTGAGGGTATCTAACATGATATCAGAGCCCTAGGCTCTTCGTGCGGCGACGGCTCTCCACGACGATGGTCCTCCCCAACTCTTTGGCCCTCCCTGTCACCGATGATCTCCGCGACGACGACTCTCCTTGACAACTCATGTGCGATCTGTGACCCACGACTCCTATGCGATCCGCAACCCTCCTGCGATCTCCCAAATCCCGCAGCCTCGCGATCGTGATTTAATACGACTCCTCCTGCGATCTCCCGAATCCCGCAACCCTTTTCGATCGTGATTTCGATCTCCCGCGACTCCTTTCAACCTCCTGCGATCTCCCGAACCATCGCCACAACCTCCTCTCTCCCCCCTCCCCTCACCCCTGTTGCACATCAGTCGTTTTACTCCCTCACCTGCAGGATGCAGCTGCTCCCTTCTCCCCGGATGTGGATCCTGTCTCTGTTCGTCGATACCCTGTGCGCGACCGTCACCCTCTTGACAGGTATGACTACTTTCCTAATAGGTTTGACTACTCTGTTTTTACCTCTGACTCTCCTGATAGCTCTAGTTACTCTGATATTGCCTGACAGCAAGCTATGAGAGAGGAGCTTAAGACCTTTCAGCATACTCAGACTTGTGATCTGGTTCCTTATTCCTCAGGCGTGGTGCCTGTCAGCTGCAAATGGATCTTCAAGGTCAGCACTCGAACAAGTGTATCCATTGAGAGGCACAAGACTCGTCTGATTGCTCTTGGCTCCAGGTTTTGGAATTTGTTGAAAATTGGTGAGAATGATCATCTTACCCTAGATATCACACCCACCAAATTTCAACAAATTCTGAAACTTACAGGGTGACATTTTCGATTGTAGCTTACTTTCTCCTCTAATGACTCATAGCTCACTAAAACACTCGTCTCTCTCTCTCTCTCTCTCTATATATATATATATATATATATATATATATATATATATATATATATGGGAAAAGGGATGCTGGACTTGAGGTGCAGCGTCGTTGCTACACCTCAGGCATTGTTTTACTATCCTAAAAGTTTTGGAATTTGATGAAATTTGGTGAGGGTGTTGTCTAGGGTAAGATGATCATCCTCACCAATTTTCATCAAATTCCAAAACTTCTAGAAGGGTCAAATGGTCGAAGCAAAATCAGCCGTCCGCAGTCACCGTTAAAATCTGCAGATTTTGCTTCGACCATTTGACCCCCCTAGAAGTTTTGGAATTTGATGAAAATTGGTGAGGATGATCATCTTACCCTAGACAACACCCTCACCAAATTTCATTAAATTCCAAAACTTTTAGGTAGGTAAACAAGCGAGAGGTGCAGCGTCGTTGCTGCACCTCGGGTGCAGGCTCCCCGCCCCCTATATATATATATATGTCTCAATAGAAGTTTTCGTAGACTGATGCTGAGCCGATGTCTGATCCGACACATTATCGTCATCTTGTTGGAAGTTTGAATATATATCACTATTTCTTGATCCGGCATTGCTTATGTTGTTCATGTCGTCAGCCAATTTTTGAAGCTCCATGGGCTGCTTATTGCTTTGTTCCTCTTATTATTCACTATCTTCATGGCACCATCACCGCACTTTATTTCTTTCCTCAACTTTGAGTGTTGTTGATTGTGCTGGCGACTTCACTGATAGACACTCCACTATTGGCTATTGTGTCTTCCTGTGATCTTCATTAGCTTCTTGGAATGCTAAGAAGTTGGATATCGTGTGTCGTTCAAGTGCTGAGGTCGTGTCTCTTGTCATGGCCAACACATCTGCTTAATTGACTTGGCTTTGATGCATGTGAGTCTATCTTGAAGTACCTTCAGGTATTGCAATAATCAAGAGTTTTTTCAATTGCCACCATACCGACATTTCATGAGTGTCCCATGCACATAAAGATCGATTATTACTTCACACGACATCATTACCTTGTTGGGATGCTCTCTATGTCTACGTACTAACTAGATGAATTCTTCATGGATTTGCATCTACATGTGATCATCCTCTCAACTCCTCGACCAACTCTTTATGTATGATCCACCATACATTTGAGAGAGGTGAAGGATCGATGGCTACAAGGAGGGTTTATATGTTATTATTCTTTTTGCATATAATGAATGTACTATTTTTAATTTTTATGTTGTTGTGTAGTATTCTCACTTGTAGCTGACTGCACTCGTGTGTGTGTGTAGGTGGGTGGGTGGGGGTGTGTTGGGGGGGGGGGGGGGGTGGTTCAGATCGGGAAGAACCTCTTTGGTCAGTTCAGTTTCCGATTTGGCCTTCAAAAACATTGAAAGTTAGTCGATTTGGGTTAGATTCGTCTGACTTGAGTTTGGATCTGAACCAGGCCGAACCAAGGAACCGAATACGAAATCGGGGGTGGGGGTGTTTTGGTTCGGATTGACCGAAATCCGAACAAGTTTGTTGGTTCGGTTTGGGTTGGGACAAACCTTCTAACCATGGTGTGTGCGTACATAATGGATGCATCCGCTATTAGCATTCTTCCCAAATCTTCTCCATCTTCATTGTGTAACATGCACTTGTTATATATTTTCAAAATTTATTTCCATCCTGGAAAGAACAAGTCAGCAATAAATAACTGAAATTTGGCATCTTGATGTTTCTTGTCTGACTTTTATTTGCAGCAACGAGCTGCTAGAGAGCATGATTAGGTCATTGGATATCTTGTTACCAAATAACTATTACGGCTTCAAATTTGATATATTTAAATGGTTTCTTAAAATTTATTTTTCATAAATAAGTTCTAACCTGCTTTGCTTCTGCAAAGGTACACTTATCTGACTCCTGTAATTTATAGAGTCGTACTACTGACAGTTCGTGCATTAATATATATTAGAGATACTTTTGTTTTCTTCTCTTGCAGGTCGTATAGTGGAACAAAATGCTGATAATTTTACCCATGCGGTATATATGCGTTTTCAGAAAAAGGAAGATGTTGCAAAGTTCTATGTTAACTCTTACTACTTAGGAATTCTTAAGGGACATGTCATACCATACTGCTATGTATGCCCTAACATGTAATCACCATTCCAGTTCCTTACTCGTATGTTGTTATTTCTTTATTTTTTTCCAATTTTCTGGAGAAGGTTTTTTTTTTTTGCCTACTATGTATAACTTGATGTAGTTGGTTTACTTATAATTGGTTGGATTTCTTATAGGGATGTACTTCTGTGGATTATGAATCAGAAGTAGAGGATGATATGATGTCCATTTTTCGGAGGGGAGAGGTAAGGTGGACGCAAGGCTGTGATTTATATTTCCCCCACTTTTTATATTGATGCACTAGATACCAAAATGGATTTGGGTTGATTCATTTTAGCTGTACATAAATTGTTACGTAACATTTTAAACCCTCGACAATCTTAGGAACAATTGTGATACTTGTTAAAGCAGTTTCATAAAGGCAAAACTTGTGATCCGTGCTTGTTTTGTTCTATTCCTTCTTGAATCATTTTAGTTGAATTTTACTAGACAATTATATGCTGCAAAAATATACTAAAAACTTTTTTCTTATGTCTTCTTTGCCAGATTTGGTGAACTGCATTGCCTGTTTCTGATCAACCCCATTGTCATTTTTTGTTCGTCTTGTACTTTTTCATTGTTGATACCTAGAAACAAGCATGTGTTGTTTGTTTGAACAGGAGTTCCACTACGGAGTGGAGTGTGTAGTTTTGTTATCTGTTTCCGAGACTGCACCTGGACATGCTGTAGAGGATGCACTGGCTGCTCTTCAGAACCTGATTGTAGAGTTTCGTTCCCTTATTGTACAGGCAACCCAAGGTATTTGAAAAGTGTAACTTATCACATGACAGCTTTCTGACCTTTGGTGTTCTTTCGTACTGCTAAATATGATGAAGATCTTGCACTCTCTGATTGATTATTGAAGTGATGTACTGCTGCAAATGTGTTGATGTGATTCTCCCTGAACATACGGCTGAATTATAACATATTTATTTGAACAAAGTTCATTGATCAGTTTTTTCATTCCGATGATTTGACAAACTTCATCAAGGAGGGTTAACGTGGTTTCAGTGACCTTGGAAACCATATAACCTTATATAAGTCAGGACTCAAAGTACTCTATATAGACAATGGTTCTCAAACAACTGTGCTGCACACACAAAATAAAAAGAATGCAGAAAGTTGTTTCCTCTTGGTTCCTTCGCCAAGGGTATTCTGTTTCTAGTCCCAATATAATATTTCCTCCTTAGTACATTGGTTAACTGTTAACCTACACTTGGATTGACTAACCTGTTAAACTGGATCCATTTCCTGATCCGAGGGATGCATGTCTAACAAGTGCAATTGAGTTCAGGGGCTAGGAAATGGCTAGTTGGCTCCTGCAAAAAATCAAACACAACGTGAAAAAACTGTCACATGAGATAGCAGAGGAATAAGAAGAAAGCTACTGAGCTTTGTTCAGTTTGTGTAGGATGTGTGCCCGTGCCCTCATATCTTATTGGTGGAGTTCTGAACTTCACAATTCTTCCTGATGGTCTAGGTGGCTGTCAGGTTGAGCTACTTCACCCCATTTGATCTTTGTCGTGATGGCATTAGAAAGCTCTAGCGGCTTCAAGGAAATAAGTAGGCAAAAAAATAACTGCATCTACCAAGAACTCTCAAACATGTATGCAAGCTTAGTATTAGACAAAATAGAGACAAGACTGTCTTAGCAAGTTGCCTTTGATTGCAGTGCGGGGCACGTACCTTCTCCTGTAGACGACGAGGTCGGCTGACCACTTGTACAGCCTTCCTGCTCGGGTTGGTCGGTCGAGCGCTCCCTTTATCTTGAGGTATCTTGTTTTTGCAAACAAGAGGGTGACTTACGAAATAAATGGATTTTTTCATCTCCCCTTTTCTAAAACGAGTATGGCGCTAGCGATGACGTCAATCACGACGAGGTATACTCCCAGCTCGTCTCTTTGCCTTGGTATTGTGAGGACGGGCAGGCGGGTGAGCGGGATAGGTAGTCTTTGACCCTTTAGAAGGCTGCCTTGCGATCATTGTCTCAGTCGATGAGCGTGTCCTTTCGTAGTAGCTCGAAAAGGGACTGACATACGTACGAGGACTTGGAGATGAAGCAGTTGATGGCAGCGATATTCTTGTTGAGGGTCTGGACTTAGCGACATCTCAGCGAAGGCTCGAATCTGGTTCGTGTTTGCCTCGATACCTTGGTTGGTGACGAGATAGCCCACGAACTTTTTCAAAGTTATTCAAAGACGCACTTGGCAGGGTTGAGCTTCACCTGGTACCTTCTCGATATTTGGAACGTCTCGTCAAAGTTGGTGAGGTATTTGTCCCGTTTTTTACTCTTTGAGTCTTAACAAGGAGGCCGTCGAGATTGGCCTTGACGTTGCAACCTTCCTGTTACTTGAACATCTCCGCACGAGACATTGGTAGGTCGCTCCCGTGTTTTTTAGTCCGAAGGGCATCACCCGACAGTAATAAAGCTTTTGGTTGCTCGCTCTGAAGTAGAATGTGGCCTTCTCTTGGTCGTCTGGGTGCTCGAGCCTGTGTCGGACTCATTTGACCTAGATCTCTCCTCACCCTTGCTGGGCCTTGTCACGGCCCGAGCGCATTCGTTGCTCGAATGGAGGGTCACCCTGGTGGGTACTACGGGCTCGGTCTGCGAACGAGCTGGATGTTCGTCCGACAGGCAGGGAGTTGGTTCCTCGTGCATCGTGGGTGTTGGGATTGATGTTGGCGCAGGAGCTACCACCCCCGTCCTCGCTGCTTGCGCAAGTAGGGTGGGAGCTCGAATGGGCCTGCGGTGGTTGAACTGCCTGTTGGTCGACGACGATGAGATTGCTCAATAGATCGCCTAAGGGGCTATCCGAGATTCCGAATTGTACGATCAACCCGGTCGACGGGCTCCTGTCTTGCATGCTTGTCGGAGACGCTCGAGCCTCTTGATAATAGCATATTGCGTGGCTAGCATCTCCCCGAGGAAGGGGTCTAGCAGGGCTGGCCAGAGCAGGGGGCGACACCGAGGGCCATGCCTCGAGCCCCCCTCAACGTGGAGCCCATCGCCGCCTGCAGGCAGGTATAACAGCACAACAAATCCCTTGACGTAAAGTTTTCGCCATGTCATGGACGACGACAACAATGGCTGACAATTCCTCTCCGGTGTAGGTTTCTAACCATTGCGGTTGTGGGCACCCTCGAAGAGGCTAGACAATACCTCACAGCTGCCATCACCAAACGTTGGGAGATGAATCATCTATCTTCCCTCGATTCTTGATGGTTGATATACACTACCAAAGTGAGGCGGCTACGTAACTCCGGTCTTCCTCTCCATCGAAGAAGAGTGCTCAAGCTACAGAAGCCAACCTGGAAGAAAGTGAATATGTCAGAGACGACTATCTCTCTATAGAGCACAGACCATCTGATGCTTAAGTCAAGTCACACAAAAAAGGAGGACGGGTTAGTGGAAAAGGGGAGCTAAGTAGTGGACTTACAATGATCTTCCAACCCCTTGAACAGTGCCTCAGTTAGGCTTTTATAGGAGCCCAGAGACTGGAGGCATCGACACATGTCTAGCCATGTAGCGGTGCGCGACTAGTGCAGAGGGCCACCCCTCGGGGCAGTCTGGGTGTTGTTGGGGGAGGGTGACGTGCTGACAGGGCACCAGGTTGCCCAATGAAACTCCACACGACGTGCTAGTGTTGGTGCATAGAAATCAGACTGGAGCAATGAGATCCCACATATCGTCCTCTAATTGGTGCAGGATGACGTTGGTGTCATACAAAGAGTTGGTTTGGGGAGTGGAACACGCCGCTCTTCTTCGCTACATGATGCGCTACGATAGCCTGGTCAGTAATATGTTCGTGTCAACCCTGCGGGTGTGTCACTTGACTCTTTTTCCACTGCTTGACACTTGTACGATGCTAGGTAACAATCACGCTCTAGTTCACCCTTACTTTTGCTCGAGAAACCTCCAAGTGTCGCGAGGTTTGGGAGGTCGTTCGACGGGCTGTCCTTGTTGGTCATCGCAGGACGAACCACTACTTCGGACAACGAGGTGATGTCCCGTGTCATCGCCAAGCTCGTTCCGTTGTGAGCCTCTAGTGGGATTGGGGCGGCCTTCCAAGTGCACCCATCTCCAGGCGAGCTCTTGCCTCTCGCGGTGGGCTACTTGCTGACGCCAGCATGACGCAACTTGGGCGGGCTCGGACCTTCTTCCAGTAAGCTACATGGTGACGTCAGCATGACGTCCCCTGGGCGAGCTCGGACCTCTTTCGAGCAAGCTATCTGGTGACATCAGCATGACATCACCCAGACGGACTCAGACCTCCTTCAGCTACTTGATGATGTTACCCAAAAATTGACTCGGATCTCCTATTGGCGAGCTACCTGGTGACATCAGCATGACGTCACCTAAGCTGGTTCAGATCTCCATCGGGTGAGCTGTCTGGTGACATCAGCATGACATCACCTAACTGTGTTTAGACCTCCTTTCGGTGAGCTATTTGGTGACGTCAGTAAGACGTCATCCGATTTTGCTCAGAACTCCTTCCGGCAAGTTATGGTGATGTCATCATGACATCATTCGGGTGGGCTTGAACCTTCTTTCGGCGAGCTATCTGGTGACATCAGCATGACATTACTCGGGCATGCTCGGGCTATCTGGTGTCCTCGTTCTTGCCTTAGGTTTTCTTTGATGCCCTCCTCACCCCGCCTTGTGGGGATCTTACCCGAGGCCACGTGGACAATGAGCATGTGACTTTTTTAAGACACCAACAGTAGTCATATAAGTGAGATGTACAACCTTACCCATAACTAATTATGTTTTAGGACTAGGCTAATTGAAAGACCCATCTCGTGTCAGTTTGAAGCTGAGTACCCATTCAACCTGTTGCATCTTGAGGATCATAATAATATCTCAGTTTGGTTGTAGAAACAAAGCTTTATACTAGGGCTGGCAATTTCGGACCCGACACGACCCGACACGAAGTTAGCTGGTCTGGGTCAGGGCTAAACGGGTTCGGGTCGTAAACGGGTCGACACGATAGACCTGTTTAATAAACGGGTCGGGTTCGGGTTTAGGGTCTGGACATGTTAGACTTGGGAAGATCCGTTTAAAATTCAACGGGTCGTGTCGGGTCGGGTCTACCCGTAATCCGATACTGTAATATGATGTACCAGCGGGTCTATCGGGTCAGGTCGGGTTGAGTCGGATTGGGTCAACTGAATAGACCCGTGTTGTAAACGGGTCTTATCGAGTCTACCCGTTTATAAACGGGTCGGGTATTGGTTTAGGATCTAGACACGACTAGTTAAACGAGTTGGGTCCGAGTCTAGGGGTTTTGGACACAACCCGAAACTAGACACGACACGACCCGTTGCCACCTCTACTTTATACATGAATGCACACAACATGTACAGTTTATTAATGTATAAGTTCATTACAGGAAATGGTTTTTTAGGCCACATCCGATAGATTCTTCATCCGATAGATTCTTCAATTAATACTCTTACAAACTAAACTTCTATGATGAACATACACTATATATAAATTATCATATTGTTAATTTGTTATGTACACATTTATATAAATATGTAACTAACACCTTTTCAACATTACTTAATGTATGTGATATATCCTTAAACATCTCAGTCATTGGGACTTCATATTAAATGCCCTAAGAGCTAAGGGATTTTCTAAAAATGACTTAATTGGATTAGACTGCTTCTATTCTTCTAAACTTTCCTAATAATGACCACCAGGGTATCACTTTAAAATTGAGAGAGGTCTCAAAGAAACTGACTATTTTCACCCTTCCTATTCATGCCATTCTAAGGAAAGCTACTACGATGAATTTGGGGCTTAGGTGGTCTCTGCTGCATACTTCAAATCCTCCTTTTGAAGATGATCTCTTGTTAAAAATTGTTCTATACTCTTTGGAGCTCTCTACTGGTTTATAATTTAACTTCACCAAGAGCTCCTTATTCTATCCAGGAAGCGATGAAGGCGAAGGGTTCCGATTGTCTATGGTACTCGATTATGAAGAAGAGGGCCATCCAATTAAATATCTCAGCATCCTATGAATAATAGAAGGCTGAGAAGAGAGTGGTATAAATTGATCTAGAAGATTGAATAAAGGCAATTGGCTAGAAAGGGAGGCATTTGTTTTTGGCAGCAGATATCTTATTCTTAGCTGATATTTTAAAAATTTTTATCCTATACAAGTTCTCAGTAGGATATTTGGTAAGATCTATCGGTTCCGCAAGGGAATTATTAAGATTAAGGAGGCCTATAAGCATGGGAACAAGTTCATTGTTGAAAATTGTTCGAAAATTCAGTTTTGTAATGATATTTGGGTTGGGGAGACGATGTTCAACAACCTCTTTCCTTCCCTTTTCATGATAGCATGGAACAAAAACTCCTACATAAGATTTCAAGATTTGATTTGCGGATGTCATACAATTTGAAAACCGAGATTCAGAGGCTCTATTCCAGAAGATCTGCAGGTCCAATTAGCTGAAGTTCTCTCTATTTTGTAGAACCCTTCTTTGTCCCAATGCCCAGGTTCAGTCCTGCGAAAATTGCATTCTTTGGGTCTCTTTTCAGTCAGCTCCTATGATTTTCTGAAATGTAGATACCCTTTGAAGATGAAGATCTTTGTATATCTTTCCTTACATTTAAAGTTTCCTATTAAAGAGAATCTACCATGCATCACAGAAATTTTAGCAGTTTTTTGTGTTTCTTTGACCAAGGACACTTCCCACATCTTTATCCTTTGTCCATTTTCTTGTATGGTTTGGGATTGCTTTAAGACAATCTCAACATTGGAGGAACCCCTAGCCATGCTTCATAATTTCTAAATATTGTGGAATTTTACAAAATATTGTGATTTTCTGGCCCTGAAACGAAATGGAATTTGGGGATATTCTTGATTTTTTTTGTTGAAATTTCTAAAGTTTTTTGACTTTTTGTTTGATTGTTTTTCCAATTTTTTAATAAATTCTAAAACCTAAACCCTTGAACTCTAAACCACATAACCTAAACCCTCTTGATAGCTTGTTCAACTTCTCTAGCATGGTTTTTCTTGAAAAAATTGTTTTGGAGTGTTAGATTTGCCACCTAAAACCAATTTGGGAAGATCAAACTAATTTAAAAAGTTCATTGAATTATTCATTTGTTTGGATCACAACATTCTTTCCCCAAAAATTTGAAAAAAGGGAAATCTTAGATTTTTTTAAAATTAATTTGCTTATAATAATTTAATTGATACTGATGGTGACACCTAATTTGGTGATCAGTTGCTGAATTTGTTGTATTTACCTTTTGAAAAATTTGGATCTTTGAAAAAAAAAAAAATATTGTTTTGAAATTTTTTTTTGGAAGGTAATTGTGTAAAATTTTAGATTGTTGTCTTTGCATAGCAGTCATAGCAATACATGTTACGTAGAATTCCATAAAAGCAGTAGCAGGTAGCTTAGCATTGTTGTTTGAGTGTTCCAAAGTGTGTATCCATGTTTGATTTATGAGTGCCCAGAGTTTCGTTATAAAATTCCATCATTTAATCAACAATTTTTATCATTTCTATGATAACAATATGATTACCCTGTTATGCATCTGTGCACCATACATAGATATATATCCTATGTGGAGTGCCACACCTATACATGGTGTAGAAATTTGATTTAGGTGTTCCAAAATTGTATCTATGTTTGATTTATGAATCATTTCTACATAACTGCAATATTTTCCATTGTTTTAAATATTCCACACAATATTTTCATATCATGCCATGTTGAAATATTAGTTGAAATCGAACTTTCGATCCGTGTTCCCAACAACATTGGAAGCTTGTGTGATTCATTTGGTGGTGAGTGAGATTTATATTAGATCTCATGTGATTCTGGGACTATCTCTATCGTTGTGGCTTGGCGCCTATGGCTTAAACACAACAGTAGATTTTTCAAGCAAAAATACAGCTTAGAGACTTCTATCATCAAATACTATCTTTTCTTGAAGACCTGGTCCTCCAATCTTGTCAAGAAGTTCAGGGACCATTTCTTATCTGTTCATAACTCATCGGATGCTGCTTTTTAGTTAGCTATTGACCAAATCCTTGTAAAAATCGTATCTATATATATTTATACTAAAATGGAACCCTCTCTCCCGTGTTGTGACATGTGGACGTCTTTTAAAGAGCTAGAATTCTTCTTCCGTGTGTGAACGCGGCTCTCTTTTAAATCCATTTATAAACCTATCATAAAGATGATAAATTTTCATTCAATGGCATTTAATGGTCATTTGATGTTAATCTCTCTCTCTCTCTCTCTCTCTCTCTCTCTCTCTCTCTAACAAGTGAATCACACTCACTTCAGATTTCACACTTCTTCGAACAGTTGCGATGTCGTCTTTGCCAAATGGCGTGCATCAAGCACATTCGGGCATTGCCCGGGTTTCTTACTAGTTCCAATAAATAAGTCAGGTCTATGTTTAACTAACCTCTTCTCTTTAGGGCTCTCAAAAAAATAGAAAAATAACAAAATCAGAGTCTTTACGTCATGATCTGCTTTTTATTTGCATGATGAGTATGTTTATTTTTCAACTTTTTTTTATACAAGATATCTAATTGTTTGAAGAGATATTATGTCCGTATTATCTTTTTTTGAAACTGAATTGCCAAATCATGTAAGCACTGACAAGCGATTCTGTGAATAATACTACGTAGCCACATCTCCGCCTAGTTTTTGTATATCAGTACTGATTTGAGAGTATGTTCATTCTTCTGCAGAGCCTATTTAAGTGAATTTCCATTAAATGATGACTTTCAGGTTCCAATTTCAACCTCATGGATAGCGAATACACACATGCTGCAGTTATACGCTTTCCATCATGTAAGTATGGTTTTGTACATGCTATAGATATTTGAAGTACCTGGCCTTTTGGTGGAGGATTTAGCTCTTGAGAGGATCTGGCAGCCAGGGATCATAAAGCCAATCTCTGCTTAATGGAACAATAATGTGGGTTATCATTTACCTTATTTTGGCCTTTTGTCTTCTCCAGTTGAGGCCTTGGAGATATTCAGAGAGAGCTCACAGTATAATGATGTAAGGACCTAATTCATTCAATATTTGTCTCCACAACTCATAGTTTTGTATATCACATCATTCATTGTTATGCACAGAGTAAAATCTTGTGTATCTGCATTTGTGTTTGTGTGGACTATTGTTGTTGTCACCAGCCAAGCCTTGTTGAGCAAATTTTTACTGAGCTTGCCCCATTAAACTTGAGTTGATGTCTTGTAGGATTGAAGATTTCATCATATCCTTTCTTAAGGCTCAGCTATGTTTTTGCTGAATGTTACCATAAAGTCTGGTAATAGTCATTGGGAAAGATATTTTTTGGTGAGCTTGTCTCATTAAACCCGGGCTCGTATGTCTTCTAGGATTGAAGATTTCGTCATGTCCTTCCTAAGGTTCAATTATGTTTTTGCTATGCATATGTACATGCATTAATTTCAAGGTGAAGTCTCGTAGTAGTCACCTGGGAAAGATCAGGTTGGGCTAACTTCCGTTGAGCTCGTCTCACTAAACTTGAGCTGACATGTCTTCTAGGATTGAAGTTTTCATCATGTCCTTTCTATAGCTTACCAATGAATTTTGCAGAGTTAACTTTTTTTGATGTATCTGTACACTGATTAACGTCAACTTGGACTGATATGGTTATCGCCAAGCAAAAATAGGTTGGACCTACTGCTGCTCCTTTGGACTAGAGCTTATTATTCAAGTGTTCGTCGTGTCGTTTTTGAGGTCCAGTTATGTTATTTGTTGCATGCTCGTGCTCCGTGAATGTCTGTCAATTCCCACCCTTGCTGGAGGTGATTCGTACGTTCCATAAGCTATGCTCTTGGTCGGCTTATATGCTTTGTTTCTTTAAATCTGCAGCTAAATCCGAGCTTGCTGAATCTGACCGTGCAACTGTGGTCTTGGTTCCTTGGCCAATCTTTGCCCGTTGGCCTAGTGAATAGACCCGACTGTTATATTATTTAGAAGCATTTAAGCATGCTATCTAGTTTACACATTGATTAGAAACACAGAACACATCTAGTGTCTACCATGCCCTGTTTGGATAAATGGTATTGGAATTTTCAAGGAGTTTCAGATCACTGTGCATGCAGTCTATCTTGTGTATTCTTTCAGATGACAGAGACCCCAATCGTTAATTTGTTCTGTCTACTGAGATTCTTACTTCTTGGCGCTCAAAAACCAGCCGATCATACCGTATATATTTGCACAGAGCTGGGTTGTTTTTTAAGAAGCAAATGGCTAGGAATTATCTTACTGAGATTTGCAATGACTTCCCTTCCATTTTGAATTGCAGATGTGGAGATTTAAATTCCTTCCAATCACCAAAAAAGCTATTGGAATATATTTTTCTGTAGATCCTGTGGGCACTGAATTAATGTAGCAGGTAATTTACTCTCACATTTATTATCATCCTATCCAGTTCTTGACTAGTAGGATGTGTAAACTTTGTTTGCATTTACTATCCCTGAAAAAGCTATGTTTATAATGGGAGATATTTGTTTCTGGCATGCATGTTGCACACAATGCTGACATACCACCATTCTTCCAAAAAAAAAGGGTACCAAATGTATTATCTTGTTTAAAGCTATTTTTTAACATGATGTAGAGATAACTAGGAGGTATATTATCTGTTCATTTGTAAACTTTTTTCTACACTTACATGAGCAATTATATTGTTAACGGTTAGTCCCACATCGGTGAGGGAGGCACTCATCACCCGCTGTGGACCTCCTCTTACAACCCGGGTTTTGGGCCTTGAGGGTATTTAACATGGTATCAGAGCTAGCTTGTTTCTTGCTCCTGCTCCGGGTGCTCCCCACCGATTGTGCCTTGCCATGCGTGCTCTGCGTGGGAGGATCCTTGCCACGCGTGCTCCGCGTGAGGGGGAGTGTTAACAGATAGTCCCATATCGGTGAGGGAGGCACTCATCACCCACTTAATATACCCGCTGTGGACCTCCCCTTACAACCCGGGTTTTGGGGCGTGACCGTGTGAGGGTATCTAACATATATATAGATAGAATACAGTTGGGGGAAATTGCTTCTTTACGAAGTGTGCGCGTGCGTGAACGTTTGTGTGTGTGTGTGTATGTGTGTGTGTGTGTGTGTGTGTGTGAGAGAGAGAGAGAGAGAGAGAGAGAGAGAGAGAGAGAGAGAGAGAGAGAGAGAGAGAGAGAGAGCACTTTGGTTGCTTGAGTGAGAGAGAGAGCACTTTGGTTGCTTGAGTCCTCAATTTCTTGATATCTTCAATCGATTACCTGATTATTTTTTTGTTTTGTCATGCTGTTTGGAGATTGCGTTGCTCTGTTGGAATATGAGGAGAGAGAGAGAGAGCTTGGTTTTGTTAGTCCTTTTTGTGTTTAGTTTCTTAATATCTTCAATTGGTCACTTGCGTTTTTTTCCTTTCATCCTATTTAGAGAATAGGTTGTGGTATTGGCGTATGCGATGGCTCCTTTGTACGCTAGCCTCATGCAGGCTGGAGGCTTCCGAAAGCATTACTTTTCAGGAAACACATCATTAACTGCCATTTATTTACAGCCTATTTATGGTGATACAATAGCTTAAACAACCCTCCCAAGTTTTTTTTTCCCTTTTGTTGAGGAAGTCCACCGATTAGTCCCACATTAGTAAAGAGGGCACCTAACACCAGCTTAATATATCCTCTGTGGACCTCCCCTTACGACCCGGGTTTTGGGGCGTGAGGGTATCTAACATGGTATCAGAGCTGGGTTCACCGTCTCCCTCCGGATGCAGCCCCTTCCAATTGTGCCTCGCTCCGCATGCTCCGCTTGAGGTGGGGTGTTGAGGAAGTCCACCGGTTAGTCCCACATCGGTAAAAGGAGCACCTAACACCAACTTAATATACCCTCTGTGGACCTCCCCTTACGACCCGGGTTTTGGGGTGTGAGGGTATCTAAAACCTTTGATCCTCTCTTGGCTTACATAGTGCCTAATTTGGTGCAAGAGCAACCATCAAGTGGCAACCCTTTTGATTTCTTCTCTGATTTGGGAATGCATACCATCTTGCAATCACCTTCTATTGGCACTTTCGCAATAAATAGCTGCCCATCCTCTTGGACCACCTACTTCTCAAGTGTTCTTTTTCATATCTTTCTGAACTGAATTAAATATGCCAGGTAAAGTGGCAACCTAAGGAGATAGTGCCATCAAAGACTTCTTTTCGAAAAAGGAAAAAAGAAAACATTCTTTTTGAGAACCTGAAGATGTAAGCATTCTTGACACACAAATTAGCATGGAATTGATTTGCAAATCTCAGGGAGGAGGATCAAAGTTCTCTTTTTTTCCTCTTAAAGCATCAATTTTGTAGGGCTTTCTAGTATACGGATTAGATTATTCGCTGAAAATGTCCAACATGGAATGTCTTTGACAATCCATGTTCTAGCCTAACTCTGCAGTTAAACTGGTAATCAATGTATTTGTACAGACATGCATCTATCCATACTTGCTCTGCTGCTTCTGCATCGGCACTTTGCATTTGTCTTTGACAATCCTTGTATAGTTGGACGCTGCGAAAGCTGAGGGAAAGGAAAATAGGGGGGGCTGACAACGACCTAAACCCTGACCTATTTCCATCCTTATTTCCCTCTCCCTCACTTTCGTGGCACCCAAACATCTCACAAGAAGACAGGGTTATGCCACCACTAGTGAAAAGTCCAGATTATATATGATTTTTATTTAACTGTAACTTATCATCTGCTGAGAAAGCTTTTCCCCACCATTTAAGGAGAGAAAGACAAGACGGTTATGAAGCTCTTAATGAAAGCCCAGGCCCATGTTTGGTTTTTTTAGAGGGTAAATTACACATTACCCCCCTGAAGTTTAGCTCAAAAACACTTAACCCCCCTATAGTTTAAAAACTACATTTTACCCCCTTCAATTCAGTTTTGATCAGATAAAAATTACCAAATGAGGAAAGTAAGTAGTTGACAAAAGGAGGTATTGTGCTAACATTTTAAACTTTAGGGTGCGATTTGGAACAAAATAAACTACAGGGGGGTTAGGTGTTCTTGAGCTAAACTTCACGGGGAGACCGGGGGGGGGGGGGGGGGCAAAGTGTAATTTACCCTTTTTTAATTATTATTTTATAAATTCAAAACAAGTTTTCCTCCACCTTTGAAGGGTTGTGTTTGCCACTTTGATAATTAAATACCTAATAAGGATTGCTGACTAGAATCTGCTCTTATCAAAAAATAAGATGAAAAATGAAAGGAGTTTATTTTTTTTTCCTAATTACTTCTCTGTTACCAAACAACGTACCGACCTTCTGTTTTGGTGTACTGACCATGCAATTCGATAATTAACGTCTAGCGTATCTTCTATGCTTACAGGTGTTTGTAGACATCTGCGGAGGATCAGAGAGATCATTCGGCGAATTTCCTGGTGATGATCTATACCTTAATTTCTTGATGTATTTGATACTCCGTTCGTTTCCAATATAAACCCATACATTTTTTTTTGTACCCAATCAAGCGATTGCTTCTACTTATCAAGGAAGAAAGAAGATTGAATCATATTTCCTTCGATTGTAGTATACATCTCTCATCGGAAATGAAACCATAGTCTAGCTCGCTGTGTAATCTACAAAAATAAAAGGAACTGTATTTTTTCGGCTCTAGGAGAAGGTATCAGGATCCTGGTGAAACCTGATCAGTTGTGTAGTGGGTTTGGACCCTGAGGCACCAATCTCTTGGATTCTCCATAGGTAATATCATCGTCATCGTCATGCTTCTGAGAGGTCGACGCCGTTGAGAAATACCCCATGGATGGCCCAGAGTACTCTCCCTCCCCCCGCAACGCCGCCACTCTGTCGGTAATTCTCCGGCCATAGCTGAAGCTGGAAAGTTGCGAGACGGATAGTAGTAGCAGGAGGAGGAACCATAAGGGCAGCGGGGGGGAATTCTTGGATCGCATGGTCAGGATGTGAGGTAGAGAGCACAAGAGAAGGCAATGGAAGTTCTTAGGGGAGGAAGAGAGGGAATGTGGGCAAGGTTGAATTGTGCTGAGCATGGCTGGTGGCTTGTGGGCAAGTATTAATATGGGGCCAGCTCCTATGGTGGGGAAGACAGCCTTTGCAGAATTACCAAAACGACCTTGCGGTATTAGCCAAATTACCTGCATTCTCATGGGTTCCCTCTGATCTTTGCAGGAGGTTGCGGGAGGCTACTTTCGGCATTGCCAATCCAATGGGGGGTGGTGGTGGAAAGACTGTAGTGATAGTTTATGGGTGTTGACCAATATTTGAGGTGGGTCATAGGCCATTTATTTTAATTTTTTTTTTAGTAGTATATGCATTTTAGTCACACTTATTAGAAAATGATCAGCTTAGCTCTATACAAGTCCTCAAGGTGAGGTGTGCATTGGGAGGGAATAGAAAACTTGTATGGCCTTATCAGGTGGGACCTACACTCAGACCTGCAGCTGATTATGTTATGGAAAGCAGAGACGTGGACTAATTGTAAGCGATGAAGATTGTCGGAAGTTTATGTCATGATGAGCTTGTTAGATACCCTCACACCACAAAACCCGGGTTGTAAGGGGAGGTTCACAACAGCTATATTATGCGGCCAGTAGGTGCCCCCCTTACCGATGTGGGACTGAATCAGTGGACTTTTTCAACCCCTCCTCTCACATAGAGCATGTGTGGCAAGGCGCAATCGGTAAGGGCGCACCCGGAGCAGAAGGAACCATGTTAGATACCCTCACACCCCAAAACCAGCTAAATGTTTGTCGGCCACAGTCAGATGAGGATCATCGATCTGGATGGCTGGAATTCCCGCAGGTCAAGTATCATCGTGATCGTTTGATTGATGGACCTCTTCGGGGATGGAATCGATGGAGACTTTAGGGTTATCGAGTGTCGCCCGACGAATCCAACTGGGGCCGGCTGTCACAGGGCTAGTGGGTTCAATTAGGCAGAGCCTTATTAATTGTTGGGAACTCATTATCAGAAGGTAGTACTCAACCCTAAAAAAAAATAATGGGTCATTGGCTTCAAGTGAGCAACATTTTTCAAGCATGGAGCTTTACCTCAGCTGGAGTCTAAAGCACGATTAATCAATTTTAAGTTGGTCATTAAGTCTAAATCTTAGCTTGTCAAACTGTATAAACAATGATGGATGACTTAATCAGAGGTGAAGGCATATTCAACTAGCCTTTTATGGCGCGGGGACTGTGGTCGGCTTTAAGAGTTCCTCATAGAACAACTAGTCTATTGTTTCTGCCTAGTTCAGATCTCCTCCAGTCGGTCGGTGGGTTCGATGCACATCACAGCTGCATGTGGTCGTTGGAGTGCGATTCACTTTTGGGTTGCCAATCATCGTACGTCTGCAATGCAGAGCACCTTAGGTCTTTATTTAAGTTAAGGACATGGTTTGTTGGGATATTAGCTAAAGTCCCTCCCAAATACACGTTTTGTACAGCAAGTTCCTAACAAAAAATGTTTTAACTTTTTAATCCTGTGAGTGATAAAACCGTCCCTCTATTACCCCTCAAGCAATAGTACCAATTCATCTTCGATAAGAGTATCAATTCGGTTTGGTAAGCGTATCAATTAGCCAAATTGATATTGTTTGGTAAGCGTATCAATTAGCCAAATTGATATTGTTGCTACAGTGATTTCACTGTAGCTACTACAATGATTTCACTATAGCAACAATATCAATTTGGTTTGATACGAGTATCAATTAGCCGAATTGATATTGTTGCTACAGTGATTTCAGTGTAATAACAATATTAATTATATTTGATAAAAATATTAATTAGCCGAATTGATACTCTTGCTACAGTGGTTTCATTATAGTAGCTACAATGAACTCATTATAGCAACCGCTACATGTACAATGTCAACCGTTGAATTGAGACTTGTTGGAGACGAATTGGAAAGGCGGTTTTGTCATTTGAAAGGGTAAAAAAAGAGTAGGGGGTTTACTGTAGCACATGCTGTTTTGGAGGGACTTGGTATAATATTAAAACATTGTCTAATATAGCATCTGCTAAAAGGACTTTAGGTTACGTTTTGCTTTCTTTTATCTTAGTTATTGATTAAGTTTGAGTATTTCAACCAACCCTTCACTGAGTGTGTGCAGTTCATTATCGAATTTTGATGAAATTTACCAACGTTGCTTTGGGCGGTTGGTAGTGGTACTGCTCCTCGTGGGCACTAACCCGGGTTTGATACCTGTTCTTTGTGGCGCTCCTGCTCGATGGTGGCGCGCATTCCTGTTGGTAGATGGGCCCTTCCCTGGTCTGGGCGGCGATCGTGATCGCTGGTGTGGCGACTTTTGTGGGCCAAGTGGGCCTATCCTCTTTTCCGGTTCGGATCCGGTAGCTGTGTGTGGTTCACCCTGTGACTTCTGGGTCTGACTAGTGCCCAAGAGAGACCACGGTTCGAAGCCTGCCTACCTCTTCAGCAACCAACTTGTTAGTGGGCCCCTTTTGAATGACTTGGAACACAAACAACACAAAAGAAGGGAATTGTTGGCGCAATCAACCAATCAATGCCACATTCACGGATGGTGGCCCACCGAATTAACATTTGTGATCAATGAGCCGCAGGCCTTGGTGGGCCCTAATTGGGCCGTGGTTAGTCTCCATTCCATCATCTTATTTAGGAGAGTTTTAATTGCAAGCCAACACACACATACACACTAGTGTGAATAATAAAATATTCATCACGAAATAGGTGAGTTCGCAAAGCAATTGATGCTTGGGTGTGGAAGGTTGCGGGTTCAATTCCTCCCACCCTCGAGTAACTCGAGGATTGCGCAGGGAAACTTCCGAGTAGATCGGTGTGTATTTCTGGAGAGATTAGTCTGAGCCCCTGAAGTGGTTCCATTGCATGAAAGGTTTCGGGACATAGGTAGATCTAAAAACAATTGAAAAAATAAAGGGGGACTTAGTGAGCCATCCCTGCCTGACAAAGAGATCAGTTAAGCTGAAGGACTTTGAAATATTATGGATGAAAATACCCTCTATAATATTTTAAATCTTCTTTTGCCATGCCACCAAATCAGTGAATCCTGCCGGAGTTGGTCGCTGCCACCGAAACACCAAACGCCGCTGCCGGAGCTACTTGTCGTTGCAACCGAATCAAATCTAACCGGCCCTAACTCTAATCCTAAGATCTATAGGCTATGAGATGAACCCTATACCTAGGGTCCTCAGCCGAACCCCGAACCAAAAGCCGCCACTGCCGGAGTTGCTCAAGAGAGGCGGGAGAAGAAACAAAAGAGGATGGTTTAAGATTTACCAAAAAACATAGAGATCTTAGGCTAAATGGAACTTTAGGAGGTCATGTTCACATGATGGATCTGTTGTCAAAGACCTCTCACAGATTAACCCAAAATAATAACAAATAAAATTTTACATATAAACCCCTAACCAAAATTGACATTACTCATATATTCTTGCATTTAATAAAATCTCCCTACAGTTACCTTTTTGCCCATTTTATTAAATGTTGAACTGTTAAAAGAGTATGTGAGGGAGCTGTTTATAAAACTTAAAGTGTTTATAAAACTTAAAAAGTGAGGAGGCTATTTATAATACCAATTTCTTTGGGGTGTTATACACAAAAAAAAACCCTCTAAAAGCTGTCCTCCCTTTTATCAAAGAAATTGGACCGGCACTAAGCAGGCTCGATGTGAATGGGAGACATTCGCTCGTGGACTCGCTAACGTTTGGGGGTCGGTAGCCACTTAAGGGTGGTGGGGCCGGGCACTACATAGTACATCTGACTCGTACCGCCACAACCGGCCAATCTGATGGGCCGGTGAGAGGTGGACACTGGACAATTCAAGTGTCTCGGTGATTTAATTAAGCAGACAACGGGGGGATCATGCAAGTGGGTCAGCCCAATTTATCTTGATCGGGGGGCTACCAAGAATCGTGGTGGGTCGAATCAGTTGAGATGGTTATGCCTCACACGGGTTAGTCCCACATCAGTAATGGAAACGGATGATTTAATTAAGCAGGCACCGGGGATCATGCAAGTGGGTCAGCCCAATTTATCTTGATCGGGGGGCTACCAAGAATCGTGGTGGGTCGAATCAGTTGAGATGGTCATGCCTGACACGGGTTAGTCCCACATCGATAATGAAAACGGGTGATGAACGGTTTATACACCAGTCTTGGATCTCTCTTTACAAGCCAGTTTTATGAGGAGGTGGGTATCCAAGATCAGATTCATTACAATACGGAAAATAATATTCTGCCAAACAGTTTGGTGGAACTTTTTTTTTCTACCAAATTGACCAACCCTAGCTCAGGGTGGCAATGGCGCCCCGAACCCAACCCGGAACAGGTCTGAAACTTTGTTGTTTGGGCATAGATTTTGTACCCGAAACAAGGTTTGGATAGGGTATGATATGGATACCTTAATACACATATTGGTCAACTTCTATGTATGACTTTGTATGCCCATGCATATAAATCCACTTTTTTTCATTGTCTTACATGGCAACTATGCACGGATGTACAGGAACCTACTCCCGTAAGATGGCTACCTCTGACTATACATGAATACAAATTGAACTTCGATGGTTTGATAGACCATGCCCACTAATATGGTTTGAGGCTGCTTTTGTTCTCCGTGATCATAGTGGGACACTACATGCTGCAAGTGCGGTTTCACTAACGACATCTTCCATATAGGTGGTAGAAGCGAGAGGACTCTGGAAAGGTCTCATCTTTGCTTCTACACTGATCCCTGACCACTCGCTTTGGGTTGAAAACGACTCCCAATGTGTACTCACTCAATTGTCCAAGGATCATCCAATCCTCGCATTCATGACTGCATTCAATTACTCAAGTCCTTCACACAAGTGTGGGTTTCTCACATCTATCGGGAAGGGAACTCTGCGGATTGACTAGCGGGTTTCGCAAGGACATCCGGCTCCTCTAGACATTGATGATCCGACTTTCTCCGCAATGTTTTGCGTCGCGTTCAGACCGATTGTGCTCAGACTGCTCGGTTTTCTCGGAAGACTGATCATGCTCAGACAGCTCGGTTTTCTCGGAAGAATGATGACATGGCTTCCAACTTGGAGAAATTTTTAGATGGGTATTTATTTATCTAGAAATAATTTTTTATTTACCTGGGAAAAAATTCAAGAAAAGCAATGTTGCTTGGTTTTCTTTGGGTGATGAAGGAACACAGTGTTCAAGTTCACCAAGCAGCAGCTTAAACAAAATGTGCTAAACATTTAAAGGGGAAACATTCAAGCCTCAACACACTTCTGCCTGAAAAGAGAGCCACCTCATTATTCTTATATCATGCGATCTTGTATGTAACAAGAAAAGCCACAAGTTGCTAACTTACATAAATATCCAGAGTTCCGGGAAGTTCGATTCGAGAAACTTAACATGGCCTGGCCTGTCCTGGCCTGGCCTGGCCTTATACTCTATTGTTCGACCCGAAGAAAGTACTTCAGTCGTGAGTCGTAACTCATTCCTTGATGTCCTCACCTGGACCGTTTTCCTTCGGCTCCGCTTCCTTCAGTTCCGGCGCCGGGCCATCCTTCTTCGGCTCTAGGCTGCGCTCCGCTTCGGCACTGCGGTCTGCGTGAACGCCTGCAGGGGCGGCGGCTTCGGTGGTCTCAACAGCAGCTTCGGCGGCTTCGGAGGTATCGCCTAAGGACCTGTCGGTCACGGGCACGGTCTTATTGATCGTTCCGACCTTCACATACTTGCTCATGAACTTGTACTCCCAGTCCTGCAGCGCCTCCAGCTCGAAGGGTCCGAGGCCCGAGATGTCTCCAGTCAGATCCTTCTGCTCAAACGACATCTTTGCAAGCGCTCTACTTGCGTCTTTACCTGCAAACAATGCGTACGGGCCACCGGGTCCATAAAACATCCTGTAGAATGGCATAATTAAAAAAAAAAACAAAAACAAATGAAACAAATTAGAGGATTCCAAATGACCTGAATCTTGGTACAAGTATAATAGTATCATAGTCAAAAATTTAGAAGCTGAATCCAAACAAAGCATTTGTGCTAGTACTAAGAAATCCCTCTGGGGGTCAAATGTCAGGCCAGCTAGAAAATAGCCCATAAGTGAAAATTCTAGCTATTGTTAATTAAACTAGGCAGGACTAGGTGATATTCATTAGTTAATGAGTTCACGACGAATATAGAAGTCAAGGACATGAATATAACCAGAACGGGAATCAAGTCAAACAGATCATAACACAATTCAGTTCTATACTACAGATGTATAACAAATAGACACGGAAACAGATATGGACACGGACACGGCAAATCATGAAAAACTAGGTCGCAATTCTGTCCAAGTTTTTCATGATTTGCTGTGTCCATGTCCGTAACTCCATATCTATATCCGTGTCTATTTGTTATACATCCGTAGTATAGAACTGAATTGCGAAGTACTGCTGCTATCACCATAACATATCAGTGAGATAATTTATCAAAGTCTCATAATAGTTTAAATATCACTCCCCTTGCCCAATAAGGGGATTCAAACCCGACATTATCTCTATAACCAATGTTTAACCTTGACAATCTCATGATTAGAACCAAAGATATACAAAAGAAATGTTTGAATGTCTCAATTGTTTCCTTTGCGAATAGAAAACAATGAGAATCAAGACTATGATTTAGCCTTTTATTCTTTTTCTTTCTATAATCTACCACTGAACTTTTGAGGCAACATTTTTCCAAATATTAGCTCACTTGAAATATAGTTTCTTTAAAACCCTCACCATGATTTTAAATTTTGATTTTGTTTATGGTTTTGAATCAAGACTATGATTTAGCCTTTTATTCTTTTCTTTCAATATTCTACTCCTGAACTTTTGAGACAGCATTTTTCCAAATATTTGCCGACTTGAAATATAGATTTTCTTTAAAACCCTAACCGTTTTTTGTTTTGGTTGAGACCGAAATAATGTATAAAAATTTCAAAATGGTAAAAAAAAAAAGGGGGGAGGGATGGGTATGGGGTTTTTAAAAATTTTAAATGTCTTTAATAATTGGCGCATACATATTTACATGAATTGTTTGAAAATTGGTACAAACATATTTTAAGATCTATATTATAAAAAATAAAAAATAAATCAGAATATAAAAATAATACTAGGATTAGAAAACCGATTAAACAAGTCTGTGCTGCATAGGGGAAGTAATACACTTTCTATTGTCCATGATTAAACTGATAGATACGGTGAAGTATAATGCCTAACTACAAAGTCATATGAATATGTCTTTGTAATATGGCTAACGCCTATAAATAGCAGCTATAAGTTCATGAATGATTGTTACTACTACACGGTGGATCAAAGCACAAGTTGTGAAGCTTGTCATTATGTCAGAACACAATAGCTGCGATATAAATGATGCCTTACGTCACCCGTGTGAACTAATATTATCTTATATGGGATCCATAATGTTTGTATTGGCATCGTTATGTTGATGGTTAGCTTGTGACTAATCAAAAGGTTCGAACACTAATTCGTTGTAATATCTCAATTTAGCATCAACTTCGATTTGGTTTGGTTCAACTAGGCTAAAACCAGAACTGTTTTGGGCACTTTGGTTCGGATTTCAAAGAATCCTCAAACCATGGCACAAATCAAGATCGGAAAAAGTTCTCTTTCACTTACAAACCACGTGCGTGTGCGCACACGCACACAAACACGCAAACACAAGTGATCTAATAAGTCCATTTCATCAAATCATCAACCACTCCCATATGTATGTGCCTTAAACTAGTTTTTGTGTGTGCATGTGGTTTTCCCCTCTATACACTCGGGCTCGATCAAATTTGATCAGATCATCAATCCCTCGTGTATAGCATGTGGTTAAAAGTAGTGGATGTGTGTCATACAGAAATGTATGTTATAGACAACTGTATACTTTGTGTGCTGTAAGAGAGCTTTTTATTTGTCCGCGCAAGCGTGTGTCTGTGTTGGGGGATGAGAGGAGGGGCTTGTTTAAAAAAGAACCTTACTGCCAAACAAGTTCGGATTTTGGCTGATTTGAACTAAAACATCCCCTCAACCTGAACAATGCATTGATTCATATCCACTTCGTTGATTTGGCCGGGTTCAGATTCTGTTCAGTATGGTTTGGAATCAGGTTCTCCCTGGATCCGATGTGGTTCAGCCAAATTAGATTCAAACAAGGCCGAATCATACTGGATTCAGACGAATCGGGCCCAAATCGGTTGAAGTAAACCTAATTACTATTTTTTCTAATTTCTTAACACTGGCTGAAATGGTTCATTTTTTCATGAAACATTTCATAACTCTCGACCTGAACCAAAATTCTCAAATCTTGGCACCTTCGCCTACAAGCCCATCCTTGATCCATCTATACCCACCTTAAGTAAAAGATGGATGACCCACAAAAATATTTTGCATTAAAAAGCATGAGGCCTCTGGATAAAACTGTCAAGATCTAACGTACATAAATTGAGGCAAGAGCAAAAAAATTTCTAGGACACAAGCGTGACAATTTAGCATGTGAAACCCATATATATATGAGGTTTTTTCCAGAATGGCCCCCAACTCTGTCGTATTGCTGGGAATAGACCCGGTTACTTTTTTGTATTACTTTTCTGACCACATATTTTTTTGGTGACCAAAGTACCCTTGTAAAGTTAAAAAGTATTCACCCCCAAATCAAAAGAGAAGACCCCCAAATTTCTCCCAAAATCTCTATCGATGGTTTCGCCAATTAGATCAAGAAATCAACTATCCACTTCGCCGGATTTGCAAGTAGTTGTCCTTTTCAAAGATGATAAGTCCTCATCTCGTACGATTCCGAAATTCAAAGGTGATCAGTCCTCATCCGCGAGCATCGGCAGATTTCAAAGGTGATTCGTACTCATCTTCGCCCATTAGATCCTCCAATAGAAGCTCAAGTATCCGATTTCAAAGGGTATCCGTCCTCATCTTGTATAAAACAAATGATTTATTTTCTCATATTTCGGCGAGCATCGACTGATTTCAAACGGTTCGCCAGAATTGTCCCAAAAAGGTAAAACCCTAAATCTCCTAAACTCATCATTACATCCCTCATTCTGTAGCCGTATTATATATTTGCAAGTATCATGCTCCTTAAATATGTTCACAACTATTTTTGCAATGCAAATAACAAAGCCCTAACGGCTTTTGATATAATGCGCCGGCGCATATTTCAAAATGCGTCAGCGCATATTTATACATACGCCGGCGCATTTAAGTAGACATTAAATTTTGAAGTCTATGTTGACGCTTAAAATTCTTATTCATTGTTGTTGCAGTGTTCCATATAAGGATTTACCACTACCCATATTATGCATTTATGATAAAGAATTGGTTAAAGTTAAGGAGAAATATAAAAATTTGGGAGGTACAACTAAAACATTTAGCTTGCGACTCTCTATTACATTTGACCAACTTGTTTAAAAACTCTATCAGGTCATGAATATTAGTGTTGAAGAGTATTGATGTGAAGATTTTTTATCCTAGTACAACTCCGTACCCTCCTGTAGATATTGTGGATAATAATGATATAGCATTATTTATTGCGCACAATATGCTAACGTGAACAATGCTAATATCCCGATGATCATAACAAAAGAAAGAAAATGTAATGTTCTTATATATAGCCCGCTATCTCTTTTGAAGAGGAAGTTATCCGAAATGTCTACTAGACGAGCCAAAGTATGTCGAAATTTATTCAAACATCCAAATGTACCTCTAGTAATGAATATAGAAGATTCAGCTATGCAGTTAAGCGATCATAGCTTTATCATAAAGTTAAACGAATATCCTACTCTTAATTTGAGATTGGACCGAAACACAAAAATGAATCATATTGACCAGAGAATTAACATTAACATAAAGCCTACCAATTGTGGTGGTGATTCATTTATTGAAAACAGTGAATATGGTTGTGATGTACTAAATTTTTTGTTCAAAAACAATAACAAATATCATATTGGATATGATTCGATTCAGCACATACCAAGTCTTATTCATGTTACTTCTGAAGAAAATTATTCTCCCATATTTTTCTCATCATCTACAATAAGGTTCGTATAACATTGTGTTATTCTATAGTAAATTCATTAATTTATTTATATGTATTTCGGTTTCTTATAAATGTACTTGTAATTGTAGGACTTTGACAACACCAAATAAAGAATGTCTCATAATTCCAAAGGAATGTATTGGTCAACAAGAGGGTGCTGAGAAATGCTGGGTTGAAAAGGTCAAGAAAGAGTAAGATACAATGAATGAATCATTATCTGGTTTTGAAGATACATATGTGAATGATGAGTTCCCTAATAACATAGAAATGAATGATGTCACCCAAGAACCTCGGTTCTTTCAGATGTTTAAGAATAAAAAGACTATGATTTAAGTATTAAATAAATATGCTTTACAAAATGAGATATACTATAATTTGTAAAAGAATGATTGTCCTTGGCGATTGCATACTTCTAAGTTGATGAAGAATGATATATTTCAAATTAAATCGTTAGCATCACAACATAATTGTTCGTTGCCCAACGTGGGGTTGATCATCAACAGTGTTCTAAAAAACGGTGCCTAGGCGCCTGGCGGCCCCCCACCACCTTGCCTAGGCCCTAGGCGCTCCAGAAAAGCGACCCAGCTCCCAGGCGGGGTAAGGCGGGCTCAGGCTGGCCAACCGGGATCAGGCTGACCAGGTGGGCTGAGGCTGGCCAGGCAGGATATGCGGACCAGGCGGGCTAAGATTGGCCAGGCGAACCATGTTTGCTTTTGTTGTTAATCACTCAATCTTGAATTATGGTTATATACTTATTCTTTAAAATAATAGTTTGGGATAATCTTGAACTTATATTAATTTATATATATATATATATATTAATATCAAAATAATTAAAAAAAGGCAAAGCGCCTAGGCGCTAGGCGGCCTCCACCACCCGACTAGCGCCTAGCGCGTTTTAGAACCTTGATCATCAACAATCCACGAATAAATTGATTAATGAGTTTGTGATGTCTCGGCTTACTTCACACATATTGTATATGCCAAAGGCTATTTATTATATGTGATATTCAACAAGAATATGGAGTGAATATTAGCTACAAGAAAGAATGGATGACAAGAGAGATAGTTATTCAAAAACTAAGAGGATTATATGAGAATTCATATACTATGCTTCCTCCATATTGTCAAGAGCTTGAGAAACAAAATCCAAAAACAATTATAAAAATTTTACAAGAAGGACGATTCAAACACTTCTTTATAGCCCTCGATTAATCTATAAGAACTATTCAAAAAGGGTTGTTAAAACCAGTAATAGTTGTTGATGGATCACATCTAAAAAGAAAATAAAAGAGAACACTATTTATTCCAACCACCCTGGATGATGATAATCGCATCTTTCTGATTGCGCTTGGGGTTGGAGAATCAGAGAACGATAGCTTGAATTGATTTTTAACACAATTGAGAGCTACATTGGGACCTACTGAGGATCTAGTAATTAGATCGGATCAGCATAGGGGTTTAGTATCTCAGGTACCTTTAGTCTTTCCGGATGCATATTATGGTTATTGTGTGTTTCATATATCACAGAATATGTATACAAAGTTCAAACAAATAAGGCTTTACCCATACTTCTACACGGCTGCAAAAGCAACAAGGGCTAACACTACAAGGGTAATGACAACCATGAGAGACCTGACTAAAAATGCATACAAATGACTTAGTGAAATTGAGAAAGAAAGGTGACCGACGACTTATTTTCCATGGAGAAGGTACAATATCATTACAACTAACTCTTCTGAAAGTTACAATAACGTGTTGAAAAAAGTACGAAAGTATCCTATCATCATGTTAATCAAGAAGTTTCGATTGTAGATCCAAAACCTTTGGTTCAAATGTAAAAATGTTGCATCAATAATGGCAATAAAACTAACTACATGGGCAGAAAAAAGGTTGGCAAAAGATATGGAGAACACTCGTAACACGTCTTGTTATCCAATTAATATAGACGAATATATGGTTAGATCTTTGGAGCAGCAGGATCATGTCGCGTTAAGAAAGGAACAATGCAGTTGTCGTAAATTTGACGAAATGACAAAGCCATGTGCACAAGCTTTAGCTAAAATTACGCAATATAAGATGGATCCATATTCCTATAGTGCACACTATTACAGTGCAGATTCTTATCGATTGGAGTCTATCTACCGGTTACCGACAAAAGTCAGTAGGTGACATGATTTTTAAAAAAAACATAACAAGATATTACCACCAGCTATAAAGAATCTAATACGAAGACAAAAAAAAACAAATATTATCACAAGGAGAAAAACGCAAGACGGTTAAGTGTGGTAGATGCAAACATACTAGTCATAACAGAAAGTCATGTAACTTTCTAATTCCATAAGGTAAAAGCAAATACTTTTCAAAGCCATATGCTAATGTTTTATTTATTACAAATGATATACAAAGAGCTGGATATTGTATACATAGAGTGCCAGCGCCCATAACACAAGGTGCTGACACCTAATACAAAAGGCTACGACGCCCATAACACAGGGCACCGACGCCTAATACGAATGATGTCGGCACCCATAACTCACCAAATTAAATTTTATGTTTGGGAATAAAGCTTAATTAAAATTTTACATTCAAAAAATTTAATTAAAGTACAATAAAAGACACAAAAAAAAGTTGTTATAATTAAAGTACAATAAAAGACACTAAGGGAAGTTGATCGAACCATATAAAGAAGTTACACCTAATTTCCTGCAATCAAGTTTACAAAAAAATATAGTTTTAAAACGTATAAATTAGTGAAGACAAAGTTAAAGTAAAGACCATATCAATCTCTAGTAAGGGACATGAATAGAAATATCTTCCAAAATTATCGGATGTGTTAGAAGTAAGTATTTTGTAAGGACCACTGCACGCACATCTTATAAGATTCCATGTTTCACCTGTCTAAAACAAAGAAATAAATTTTATCCACAAAAAAACAATGCAAAAAAACAAATTAGAGATAAATTTCACCTTTGATGTGAGGAATGGTGATGAGGTGATGAAGAAGAGAATGAATTCGAATTGGAAATAACTAATGAAAGGCTCTTCAATGGAGCCAATTTAATTATCTTAAGAGACTCTTCTCCTTCAGTTTATATTTAATTCGGATGGGACATTTAACGGTCTTCGATGGAGCTCATGAAACAAAGCGCAAGCAGTGAGCACAATACACAAGTGGATAAAGAAGACGTCAGTGCCACTTACATAAGGTGTCGGCGCCTAATATACACGGCGTCTGCGCCCTATGAACAATGTGCTGACGCTTAATACACAAGGCACCGACGCTTAATACACAAGACGCCGGTGCTTAATACTCATATGGAATATTCAATAATTAGAATTGTTTTGTGTCAAAAAATAACTCACTGAAATCACTAGTTCAGGAAATAACTCACAAAAGTTTACAAAATTTAAAACTGTTTACAAAGTTCAGGGATATTCAACAATACACAAGGCACCTAATACAATTAAACATATTTACAAAGTTTACAAAGTTAATGGATATTCAACAATACAAAGTTCTGGAATATTTAACAATTTAAACTGTATTGTGTCAGTAAATAACACACGAAAAAAACCAGTTTAGGGAGTAACTCACCAAAGTTTATATATGTTTCAAACTGATTACAAAGTTTACAAAATTAAGTGATACTCAACAATTAAATGTTAATAAACATGGCTCCAGCACCCAACGTGACAAACTGTGTACAATAAAGAGGCCATATGTATTATATAATAGGATTTAATATAATAAGATTTAAATTAGTTTACAAATAATAAGATTTAAATCATATCCACTAGTCCCACAGAACTGATTTAAATCATATCCACTGTATTATATAATAAGATTTACATAGGGCAGTCAATTCTGAAAAATCATATCCACTAGTCCCACAGAACTCATCTATCTAGTTCATCCAATAAAGAGGCCCTATGTAAATCTATTCCTACTATTTTGCATCCTAAAGATTTTAGTTTTACCTATACCAGTTTCTAGACCAGAGCTTTTCTCCATATTCTCATCAGCGTCCAACCCTTATACCAAATGATCAATGAGCATTTCATCACGTATAAAACACCAAGGTGTGCACCTGTAACATTTCTTAAATAATTAAACACCTGCATCCTTGGTCACAATCAAGGGCAGTTTCAAATGTTCTACATACGATCTTGATTAGCCAATAAGCAAGCTACAAGCCGTGAGTTCCAATGAAACTATGGGATGCGACAAAATGAGGATCGACACTCCCGGACCAAGGTTAGCCATTGTTTGGATCATCTGAAGCTTTAAAAATTATTAACACTGAAATATAAACATCCTGAATAACTCCTTGATGCCAAGTTTATAGAAGACAAGAACTCCATCCACTAATCCATTATCTAAACTACCCATTAGTTCAAGTAGTAGTGTGCATATTCCACAATCCATGTCTTGTAATTGAACAAAAAATGATCAACATTAACAAGCGCATATCAAATAATTACGCAAAAAATTATCAACATCACCGAAGCAAAAAATTATCAACGTCAACAATCTGTTGAGAAAATACATCTCAACAGATTCTTCTTCTTCTTCTTTTGAGATCAGCAGGTGTCCCGAAACCTTTCGGGCAATGGCCCACTTCAAGCTCGGACTAATCCCTCTGGGGCTGAAGCCCGACCCACTCGGCAATTCCCACTTCACTCCTGGGTAAATCGAGGGGAGGAGGAGTTGAACGCACAACCTCCTCACCAAAGCATCAGTTGCTTTGCCAACTCTCCTATCCCCTGGTGGGTATACCTCAACCGATTCTGAAAGCCACATAAGAAGCCTACTTCAAAAGATCATGAGAACTATCAGAACGAGAGGCAAACCCCAAACCCCCCCCCCCCCCCCCCCCCCTTCCATTTCAACCACCAAACACCCCTAAAAGTTACATAGAAAAAGCATAAAAGGGAGGAATCAACTAAAACAATAAACATCCGAGAAAAAAGAAATTAACCAAAAAAAGAAGAAAAAAAACACCCAAATCGAAACCTAACAATAAGAAAGGAACGCGAATCACTGCATGCAGATCGATCCATCAAATCACACAATCAAAGCTGATAATCAAAGCCTCAAGATAGAAGAAGATTCGTGAGAGCAAGAGAGATGCCTGCTCTGGGTGACGTCGTAGATCTGACCCTTGATGGCCATGAGCAGGGGCTTCTTGGGGTCGGCGCCGTCGTAGGCCAGGAGCTCCTCCTCGGCGATCTCCCCGAGCTGCACCGGCGGCGGTAGGGGCTCTATCTGCTCGAACTCCACCTCCCGCCTCCTCGGGGCCGGCGGCGGCTGGAAGAACCCGGAGACGACGTAGTAGAAGGCGACGGCAACGGCCAGCACAGTGAAGAAGATCGCTGGCGACAGCCCCGTGTACGTCACGATCGCATGCTTCGCCGTCTCCCACAGCTCTCCCACCTCCACCGCCATTCTCTCTCTCTCTCTCTACGACGGTCAAGATCGGGTGGGTGTCGTTTTATTGCAGGCGGAGATCCCTGCAAAGTCTGGAATCTGAGCGGTAGGTATGGGCTGCTGACCCGCATAGACGGCCCAAAGACATATGTTTATGCGGACAGCAGGCCCATACAACCGCGGGGCCCACTGCGATTCAAGATACATAGAGTAGCGGGCCCCAGCACTCAGAGCGTGCGGATGGGCTCTGAGAGCAGTGGGCCCCGCGGTTGTATGGTAGGCAGGATGTGCTGAAGATTTTCCCGTTTGGAAGAGAGCAGCGACATGCTGACCCTGCCACTCCCCTGACTCAAACCACTGTATCTGCATAGTGAATCGGGTCTATAAATCTATAATGCCTAGTTAAGTGGGAATACGAGAAATGTTATTCAACCAGATGAGTTTACAGACAAGTTTACAGATGGCTTACGTGTCATTGATCACAACCGTTTGTCAGCAGCTGCTCGATTGCTAGTCCGAGCATAGTGCCATTCACTGATCAAGTCTGTGATCAATGCCACGTAAGTCGTCTGTAAACTTGTCTGGTTAAGTAGCATTTCTCGTAGGGACACGTTGTATCAGTGGACATTGGATGCGTTACTCTGTAAAGATTGAAAAATACTGTTTAGTCAGATAGTTTTACAGCATATCTTATCCAGAATGACGTGGCATCCATTTACAGCGCCCCTTTTCTTGCCCATGTGAGTGATAAACGGACGGCAAAGGGACACGGTAACTGTATGGTACGTCATTCTGGCTAAAGAGGGAGAAAGTCTTTCATATAACCGTGATGATACGGCTTAGTTGGCATCAGGGATCAATCACAAACACCTGAGCACCTCTTGGGATGCATCATAACCACACGATGGCAGATGCATCGCACCCGGCCCAACTGCACCCATCGGTTTCTCTGATTTAAACGATATTGTGAAGAGAGGTGTTGGCTCCAGTGTTTTTGATTGATCCGTGATGCCAACTAAGATGATATCACGATTATACCAAAGTTTTCCTCCTAAAGAGGGTGTAAAACCTTTTGAACAGGTCCGCCGGGACTGGGTGGACACGGGCCGGGTTTGGGCCTAGTAACTACATATATTTTTTGGGATAATTGGTGACTAGTTTCATACAACATTTGATTTATGCGCACATGACATCCAAATATGGTCAGCTATGTTGGGTGCTTTCATTTGACAAATTTACTTTATCCCCTACATGCAATATACTTTACAAAAAGAAATCATATGGAAAGTAACACTTCGGCAATAAACAATATCAATTATTACAATGATTTTACTGTAGCAAAACTTTTGTTATAGTAATTTCACTGTGGCAATTTTTTTTAAAAAAAACTAAGATTTTATAAATAAAAAAATTACTACAATAATTTCATTGTAGCAAAGAGAAACAATTTAGTACCATAGAGGAACAATTGATTTTCACTGTAGCAATTGTTCTTCTTTAGTACCAAATTATTGCACTTTGCTATAGTGTACCAAAGAGAAACAATTCGATACTAAAAAAGAACAATTGCTATAGTAATTTCACTATAGCAAAGAGCAACAATTCGCTACTAAGATGAACAATTTGTAATGTACTGTAGCTGCTCATTTGCTACATTAAAGGATTGTTTGGTTGCTGTGCAAATGATGCGCGCAAATCTATTTGCACATGTGACATGTGCAATTAAAGTTTCATGCATTTATGTGAAATTTTATTTGCACAGTTTTATGTGCAAAAGCTGTACAAATTTAGTAAGTGTGTATCTGTTTACACACGTCACACCCTACTAACCAAACAATCCTAAACTGTTTGCACATATGTTTTAAAAATCACATGCTAAAAACATGAAATCAAACAAAAGTAACATGAACTCTTAATCAGGGATATTTTTGTCATTTAAAGGAGATAAAAGTCAATGAAGGGACCTGTCACGCCCCAGAAATCTGAAGACCGATCCCTGGGGTGTGAGGTGGGAAAAGGAAGAGGGTTTTGGGACTGGTTACTTAACTATACCAATTTGGGTTCTCACAGGGCTTCTTCTACGCTCTCTAACATGAAAAACAAGAAAGAGGGAGAAAACCAAAGGGGAATCTTTTAAATTTGATTTTTCAAAAAAAAAACATTTTTTTTTTTAAAAAGCAAAGAAAGAGAAATGTCAATAGAGGGAAAACATTATCTAGTCCGGCTCGACCTTCAAAAGTCATATCCTCTCAGTATACATGTGTGACCTGTCGGTGCCACTACATACTGACAGGAGTCTATCTGAGGGAGCACGAGGCTCAAGCCTCCTATGGCTAGCCAAGTGGTTTCATCCACGCCCTAACACTCAAGTACACCAGTCTAGAGTTTCTATCTACAGGGTTAATCAATTTAGTTATTTATATATACTTATATTTTCATCATGATCTAACCTAGGCTTGGGGCCTTGAGGAGAGGCCTACCCAAAAGAATTCAGCTGGAACCATTGCAACTACAACCATAGAATACTAACTAACTAATAAAACTCTTATTCCAATATAATTACTATGTCTGAAGAGAAAAGACTACAAGACGGACATACTAAACAGAAAGGTAAAGCTGCAACTCCAACTCCGCCTCTGGACTCCTACTGCTACTCCTGAGCCTCCGAACCTGCAACTGAGCCTACTCGTGGGAAAGAGTAGCCCCCAATAGGAAATTGGGAGATTAGCCAAATTAATGGCTAGTGACATCCTAATAGTCTTTAATAATATGAGACAACTAATCTTAATAAGATAAGATCTATCAATTCTAGTATGATCAAAGTTTGCAGAATGATACCTAAACCTATCAGTAGTCTATATTCACATGCAATTCCTACTGTCACTAAGTTATCTAACATGAAGTCCATTCCATGTTCTACAGCATTAAAGAACAAATTTATAAGACGTTCAGATTAAGTCACGAAGTCATCATGTAAACAGTCACTAAATTCTAAATTCATATATAGATAAAACACACACTATCAAAATGTGAACCCCGGATATTTTGTTCATCCTGCCCCCGGTCGGGCATTACTATAGGGCCTTTTATTTCGATGTAGAGGGCCAACTCTCTCGCCGTGCATCCACCAACACCATGCACAAATCACCCAGATGATCATAAGGGGTTCCCCGTCTTTTACGGTGGAGCTCTACCGCCCAACTTGCTTTACTATGGGGACTTCAACTCCCCGGGACAGGGTTGCTAGGCCAATCCCTACTCGAGGGCACCACCTATTGGCTTTACCACAACCCTTGCCCGTGACCCCTAACCTACTTAACTTCGGCTGTACGCGCAGGGTGGTTCACGGCCCTTGCACGCACGGGGTCCCTACCCTCTAACCAGGTAGATTCACATATAACATCTTTCAATACATACAATGAAGCTACAAAAGATATATTTAATGCTTATCAATTTCCAACAATTTACCCCTGGTCCCGTACTGCTCTCGCAACCCATGCGACATAATAAATCATTAAAGTAAAACACTCATCCCAGTGATCCGTGTGCTAGGGTTGCCATACTCCTCTCAGGAGGGTGGGCTCCGATAATTATTAGTTATTCAATTTATTATTTAATTTAAGGGAATCCTAATTACGGTGTCCATACAATCAAAAGCAATCATTATTATTATTCTATTAATATTTTAAGCATGCGTCGCCGGACTCGCGACTCCGCATGCAAGGCGGGGTCCACTTGACCACATGCGACGATGCCCGGCGGGGCCCGCATGCAGTGTCATGGACACCTACCCTTAGTCATTCTCATTTCCCACTATTAAAGACCACGGAAAGGGAAGTAGATGTCACCTGGTTGTCGATCGCACACGACTCCGGCTTGCTATTTGCTTCTGATCCGTCTCCGCTGGATCACCACGATCAAGGTCTGATAATAACCACAGCTCCGCATCACAACTCTATCGATTAAAACAGAAGAATCTACGACGAGGGTTTTATGCCAAGGATAGTCGGGCACCCTCAATAGGGGACCAACATTGAGTCGACAGCACACAAATCCGTGCGACTGAAAAACTCGAACCTAAACAATACTAGGCCAAACAAGTAAACAGAAGCTAAACCTACTCACCGAATCGGGCTCGAAGAACCCTTTCCGATGGTTCCAGTTTCGCTGGAATCTGACTTCGGTCGGATGGTTTCGGGTCAAACCACGTAGAACCGATAAAATCGATCGCATGGCTGGTTCACTAGGGTAGAAGGGGTTCTAGGGTTATATTCTGGGTTTAAAAGGTAGGGCTCAATGTTCTGAGCACAATGCCGTTAGTTTCGTCCGAATCCGAGTTCGGACGATAAAACGACGGTCAAACCACGGTACCGCGATAAGATTCGGTCCAAGGATAAAACAGGGTATTAAACAGTATAATTACTATTCTAGACTATGGCCAATAGGTAGTATTTTCCGAGCCGGTCGAAATGACGCTGGTTTCGTCCAATTCCGAGTTCGGACGGAGAAATGGCAGTCGAACCAAAATTGACTGGTTCACGGGTCTGGTTCAAGTGAACCAGACCGGTTCACTGCATGGGTTGGGTCTGCTGGGTCGGGTCGGGTCTGCAGTGCCATGTTGGGTCGGGTCGGGTTCAGGGCTAAACGGGTCGGGTCTGGGGGTTAAATATAACATGGGAAATTACCAAACCACCCCCCCTCTCCTTCTTCTCCACGCGACCAGCCCGAAGGGCTGGTTCCTGTGCGCCGACGGCCGACGAGAGGGGGCGGCCCGGAGCGCCGGCGAGCGCTCGGCCGGCCTCTCCCGCACCACCCCCACGGAGGAGGCGCGGTGGGAGGCGGCCGGAGCGGCCGTCGGAGCCCGAGGGGTCGGCCGGAGAGGGGCTCGCGCGGGGCTTGGTCGGAGGTCGGAGGTCGCCGGGGAGGGGTTCGATGCGGCGGCGGTGTCCGCCCGAGCGGGCCGCGGCAAGGGAGAAGGATGGGCCGGGGGTTGCGGGTTGGGTCGCGAAGGGGATGAGAGGAGGAAAGGGGGCTGACCTTGGATCTCGGCGTGCTCGCCGGGGCTCCGGCGAGGGGCGGGTCGAGGTGCTCCGGTCTTCTCCACGATCTCTTCTCCTTCCCTCTCTCTGACTCTCGCGTTCTCTCTCTACTTCTCCTGTTCTCTCTATCTTCCTCTCGTTCTCTCTCTCTATTTCTCCCGTTCTCTCTCTTCTACTCTCACGTTCTCTCACATCCTCTCTCTCTCTCTATCTCTCTCTATCCCGTTCTCTCTCTATTTATAGAGGGGGGAGGCTGTTGTGGATATGGTGAGATGGGCTGGGCGGATAGGGTCGGTTAAGGGGAAGGGATAAGGACTAAAAGATATGGGTTTATCAACCCAAAATCTTACCCGATTATTCTCATCCGAATTTCGAATTTAAATAACTGGGGAGGGAGGTCAAGAGAGCTTAAAATTATGCTAGGAGACCGGGAGGTAGGCTCTAGGGCTAGTCGGGCTCGGTCCCGAGCCCTGAACCGGGCTTGGTTGGAATCCGGGTGCGATTCATCCATCAACCGGGCTGAAAAGAATAATCACTTGTAACTATCAAACTGGAAGTCGGAATAGGGACCGAGAGGATTCGTTGGAAAGGTCTCGTCAACGCGAACGCGTTAGCACTTGGTACATAATTTTCTGACCTCTGGATCTCCCGAAAAGAAGGAAAGACTCCAAAACTCAAAATAGCAATAACTAATCACCCGGGTGTCGGATCGACCCAAACTTAGGCTCATTGGAAGGCTCTCTCAAATCCCCATCTAACATATCTTGTTTCGTTACGATCCGATCACCCGATCTCTTATAAGAAACAGAACAGCTACAACTATCGACCAATTATCGTTTTTCTAGGGTTTACCTGCCGGGCTGCCGAAACTAGCTGCGCATACACCTGATCGTTGCACGGAACACACCATCGTGACATGCTCGAAGTTACGGAGAATGTGAACGTAAAACATCCCATAGGTTTACGATCCATTTATTGGGAAAAAGCCCAAAGAAAAAGTCTGGCTGCAAAAAGACGAAACTAGCCATGGAGGATTTCTATTATTCTCAAATCTAACACCACAGGTGTTACAGAAAGGCAGGGATATCCTCGCACCCTAGGACTCTCCGGGGCCTTCGGAGCTCTTGGAGAAGGAGAAGAATCTCAGTGGGGATCCGGAAGCCGTGGGATATGTTGGTCATGGCGATCGTGTGGGTCATTTGGCTTGAGCGGAATAACCGAATTTTCAATGCTAAATCTGCAGAGCCGGAGAAGCTGCGGCATTCGGTGTATTCCCTCTTCAAAACATGGATTAGCCCTTGGCACGATAGCCTAGGGGAGGAGGCACTTCGTTTTTGTAACGGTATTCTGACTTAGTTTTTATTGGTTTCTGGTTGGGGTCCGCCAAACCCTCCCTCCATTTAGGAGGGGTTCTCAAAAAAAAAAGAAAAAAGAACAGCTTGCGAACAAGCCCAGGCTTGCTCGAGTGCTAAGGGGGTGTTTGGCATCATTCCGGAACAGCCTATTTCCATTCCGAATTCTCTGATTTGAAATTAACAGCTAGTAATTGTTCCGGTGGAATGAAGGACTTGGGAACCAAAAAATCTCACTCCCGTTGTTTCTGTACCAACGGGAGAGCTAGACCATCAAATTGCATTGAAAATAGTAATTGACGGTAATAACCCCTTCTGGAAGAGGATTAAGGGGAACAACTGTTCCACATACCAAACTCCTCCTAATTAAGCCAAGAACAAGCCTGAATAACAAGCTCGTCAGACTAAAGAACGGGCTAAGCTCAATCAAGGTACAGCTAGGGCTCGATTTGGTTCGCGAGCAGAGTTCATGAGTGACAGCTTGCGAGGATTGTGAATGGGCTCTAATTAAGCTGCCCATAGGCTCTGGGGGTGTGAATCCCACTACCATCAGGGGATTGGGGAGTTGCTAAGCAACTAATGCTTTGGTGAGGAGGTCATGGGCTCAATTTCTCCCACCCTCATTTTACCCAGGAGTGAGTTGGAAAACTTCTAAGTGGGTTGGCGCGCATTCCTGAAAGTGGATTCATTGTTCGAAAGGTTTCGGGACACCCACCATTGTTTAAAAAAAAAGTATGAACGGCGCTCTACATGAATTAATACAATAGTTTTGATGCGCCAGCACATAAATTAATACAATAGTCCCACATTGGTTGGTTGGTTGAAGGTGAGCACATGTATTCCTGGATCAATTGCTATTAGGGCTTCTTAGAAGAAAAAAAAAAAGGCTTATTTTGACTTTGCCCCCCAAATTTTGCCTTGAATTAGACTTTACCCCCCATCTTTTTATTAATTAGACTTTACCCTCCAAAACTAATTGTTTCGTCAGCTCACCCCCAAACATTTATTTCTTTTCCGTCAGCTCACCCTTTCTCTTAGATGGCGAGCTGACGGAACAGTTAGTTTTGGGGGGTAAAGTCTAATTAATGAAAAGATGGGGGGTAAAGTCTAATTCAAGGTAAAATTTAGGGGGCAAAGTCAAAATAACCACAAAGAAAAACAATTGCTATTAGTCTTTTGATCTGGTTTAACCTAATCCGCCACTAATACCAATTTCTATATTTGGAATTCATACCTTTTGTTGATGTGGTTCCAACTACAACAAAAGGGAGCTTCAAGATAATTAGGACCAAACACAAATTAAGCATGCCAAGGCAGCCAGGCCCGATCATTTCTCATTAATCTCGGGCTGAGCTGAACAACCAATTTTTTTACCGAATAAGCAAAAACTTCTATTTAAGTAGTTAAAGCATGTTTTTTTAAAACAAATTATGGCAGTCAAATATTTTTTTGATGTTATTTGTTTGTTTTAAAGAAACAAAGGTATGTAATCATAGGCCTATTTCCTATTTTATATTTTTTTATTTGGAAGAGACAAGTGGCCCGTACATTACCTATTTGTGCGCTCGCAGAAGATAGACGAAAGATCAAAATTTGCTAGTGAGAGAAATGCCCTGATTTTTAATAGGAGTAATTAGTTGTAGGTCCAATATAATAGTATTGGTTTACATTAAGTCCACCAAATCGCATTGGTTTACATTAAGTCCACGAAATAAATTTAGATTAAAAGATGATCATGTAAAGTTGTTTGTACATATAAGAGATCATCTTCTAATCGTTTCTGATGAGTTTGTTTTTAAATGCCAAGTCTACCCAAACCCTCTCCCACATGAAATCAATGTAACTACGATAGTGTCAGTATTGCTACAATGATTTTCAATGTAGCTGCTACGGTGATTTCACTATAGCTACTGTAGTGAAATCACTGTAGCAGTGGTAATGAAATCATTGTAGAAGCTATTGTGGTTTGGGTTTAGAAATTAGGTTAAGATTGGGGTTCACTATTTAGGGTATAGAATTAGGATTATGATTAGGGCTCACTATTTAGGGTATAGAATTAGGTTTAGGTTTAGAATTAGGGTTAGGGTTTCACAACACAACAAAAACGTTTCGGAATTCCGAAACGTTTTTTTATCAAGTTGTGAAACCGATTTAACTAGATGGTTAATGGAAGGGCACATGAGTCATTTTACCAATAGTTGGGCCTATGGCAATTGAAACTTTGAATAGTGGGTCTCTGTTAATAGAGAAATTTTGTCTACCCTTAACATAAATATAATTTCTTTAAAAGGGATATAGATTGCAAAGTCCCCCTTTTTAATAACCCCACGGGCTAGAAGGTTTAAAGTGAGAGAGCAGCCCGCCACTAAAGAGTGGGTGGAAATAGGGGTAATGCACAATAGGTCCCTCTAACATATCGATTTTAGTGATAAAAACAGCCTATATGGTTAATTAGTGTTAGGTTCTCTCGATTGAAAAATGTCCCTTTTACCCCTGCGGCCAACTGAACTCGTGAGCAAGATCCCTACATGCAGTTGTACATGTGTGAACCAGTCCGAGCCAAACAAAAGAACTATATCAAAAAGAGTAACGATCTTCAAAAATTATTACTCTTTTGCTATAGTGAAATCACTGTAACAAAAAAAAAAAAACGATTTTGCGCAAATTGAGTAACAATCTGTGCAAATTGTTACTCTTTTACTACAGTGAAATCACTGAAGCATTTTTTTTGGAGAAATCTTATCGTGGAAATTTTTTTTTGCTACAGTGAAATCACTGTAGCAAATCTACGTGTTGAGCCTGTAGCGACAAGGATAGAGTGGCATGCACTAAGAGATAAATTGGTCATTAAAAAGGGATAAAATTCACGTGTGGGACTTGCTCTAGCTGCATCCTTTTCGGGAGGGACCTGGTGTAACACCATCTTGTTGGCTATCCATCCTCTTAAACCTATCTCTCGTCATGGACCTCTCACTAAGCCCCCCGTGGAAATATATCATAGCACTTCTTCAAACCCTTTGACCAAGGGTTTAATAGGATAGATAGCATTTATTTTTCGGAAACGCAGAAAAGTGACAATTCATCTAGAAGGGGTCTTGATTGAAAATATTTAGTGTTGATAGAAGTAGTTCTAAGTTGCCTGTATCAGGAATAAAACTAAGGTTTTTCCATGGTGTTATTAATTAGTCTTTTTTTTTTTTTGGTACAAGAGATTGTGGTCATGTCATCATTGCCTTTAGGTCCTCTCTCACGAGGGCGCTGAATACATCAGAAAACTCCACTTCCCAAAGCCCCTCTCGACCCATCGAGATGGTTATTAGTCCGCTTTCAAACATCATCCAAACCTTTTCCATGTAAGGAAGTTATTGTAGAGAAAGTGAAAGAATTTCCATGCGTGAGTATGATACATTGATTTTGTGGCTGAAATTGTGAAAGACCAATGGGCTCCACATTATAGAAATATAGAATATTAGTAAAAGCTGAATTTCTCATGTTTTATTGGGTTTTGAATGAACTCGGACACCCAAGATGTCGAATTCAGGTTACAATAGAATCCGATCTCTCAAATCTCAAGTGTCAGTTTCACTTAGTTCCAAGATTAAGACGCCGACATTTAGGATGCCAGTTTCTTGATCTTATGAAGTCGGTGTATCAGATGCCGAAGTTCAATGAATTAATTAAAAAAAAAAACTAGGGTTATTTTGACTTTGCCCCCCAAATATTGTTTTGAATTAGATTTTACCCCCCAAAACTAACTGTTCCGTCAGCTCACCATCTAAGAAAAAGGGTGAGCTGACGGAAAAGAAATAAAATTTTGGGGGGTGAGTTGACGGAATAGTAGTTTTGGGGGATAAAGTCTAAATAATGAAAATATGGGGGGGGTAAAGTCTAATTCAAGGCAAAGTTTGGGGGCAAAGTCAAAATAACCCAAAAAACTTTGAGCTAAGTGGCACCGAGCGAGTTTACTTTTTGAGCACCAGATGGATCAAGATAGGTTAAGGCTGAAACTAAATCACGATCGTCTGTTACACCCAATCCAATCAGTGAATCATATCCAGCTCCTAATGGCGAGAAAAAAACAGGCACTCAGCCTCAAATAAACAGTTGTGCATGGCTTCAACCTTTCTCTCTCTCTCTCTCTCTCTCTCTCTCTCTCTCTCTCTCTCTCTCTCTCTCTCTCTCTCTCTCTCTTATTTTAATTTTTTATTATAATTAAATATATTCTACTCTCTTTCTCTCTTTACCTAACGGGGATGTAGTGCCCGATGTTCAATCCGATCGAGCAGCATCCTAATCTTTCAAGCATTGCATGGGATTAATACTAGTAAACATATATATTTGACAACCATTTAGAAACCTTGATCATGACCATTCAACTGTCAGTTTAAAATATAAGGTCCAATTTGCAGTTGGATGAAAGCCTTTTGGACACGACAACAGTTGAACTATTTTGATGCTACGTTAAGCAATATTTAACACCCACTTCCATTGTATTAACAAAGGAGAATGAGAACGCAACTGCGATTGCATCTCAGTGGTGGAGTGAGTCTTATTTTTGTGGGAGGTTGCAAGTTCCAATAATCTGATATGATATCTCCATGCAATACTTCAAAAAAAGCAGAAAAATTTTATTCATACCCTAAATTAAATAGCATATCCGTTTCCTCCCAAAAAATTGATTCTCCTCCTTCCCCATCTCGTCGGAGTCGTCGTCTGTGCTCGTCGTAGCCGTCAACCCCAGCATCCGACTTCATCTTTGAACCTTCCGTTGGCATCTCCCTTCCTGGCCTCCTCCGGACCTAAGATGATGATGCCGGAGATCAGTGGCGGACCCAGGATTTTTTCTCAGGAGGGGCATAATTATTAAAAAGTAACTACGTACAGTCGTTACCTCACAGTCGAAGGCTTCGGCAGACAACGTGACAACGTCTCTACCATTCCTTCGATCGCGCAACAAAAGTCGTATTAGGATTTTACCTCGAGTGGAGGAGAATTTTGATCCTTGGAGTCCTTCAAAAATTTGGAGTTGTAACTGACTGACTCGATCAGGGTGCACGGGTTGTAAATAGTAGACTAGATCCTTTTTTTTTTTGCGGTGGAGGGGGTATTTAATACGTACTCCCAAAACCTATAAATAAACCCAGATTCCCACTTGATTCTCATTCACTAAGGGCCATGTGATGAACTTTACGGGGATGACACATGTGCGGGTAGTGGCAGATGGCGGTGGATGTCGGCCGGACAGTAGTGGGCATTGGTGGCCAACAACGGGTGGTGGCCGACGGCCGGTGAGGCCGGTCGTGGGTCGCCAATACAGGTAGCAACGGCGGGTGGTGGGTGGTGGCGACGGAGGGGCCATGTGGAGGTGGGATGGTGGTCGGCGGCATGGCGGTGGACATTAACTGGCGGGGGGGGGTGGTCGGTGGGAAAGTGGCGACTGGTGGAGGCCACCACCATATGAAGTTGGCAACCAAAATTGACAAACTTCCTATATTTGTTTTTTTTTTTTGGATAAATTATACTTTTCTCCCCTCCCCTCCTGAAGTTTAGCTCAAAAAACATTTTAACAAACATTCCCCCCCCTCAATTCAGTTTCGATCAAATAAAAATTACCAAATGAGGGAATCAAGTTGTTGACAAAAGGGGTATTGTGCTAACATTTCAGACTTTAGGGAGTGATTTGGAACAAAGTTAACTATAGGGGTTATGTGTTTTTAAGCTAAATTTTAAGGGGGTAAGTGTAAATTGCTTTTGCTTTATCCCAAAGTGAGGGGGGGCTTGAGCCCCTCCTGGGCCCAATGTAGGTCCGCCCCTGCCGGAGATGTCGACCACGACTTTGCCACGCTCTCCGTCAGCGAACCATACCTCGCCACCGCCTCGATCCCGACCCGAGATCCACCTCCGCCTGGGCCACATCGCCCAACCACGACATCGCCCACGACGCCACCCAGAAGGTCATCGAGGACTTGGAGGCTCTGATCAGGCCTTGAATTAGGGCACCGACGTTGATGAGGCAGTTCTGATGGTGGCGTCTCCAACATTGTGGAAGGGGAGGAAGGAAGTAGATAGGGGTATGAAGGTGGGAATCAATTTTTTTGTAAGAAATGGGGGTATGCAAAGTAGTATAGTTTTGGGGAATGAATAACAATTTCCAAAAAAAAATCTCAATGCGGTGGATATGGGCCGGACTATATAGGATTACATTTTTTGGGTTGAGCATAATAAAAAAATAGGGGGAGTTGGTGGTAGATCCCTGACATAGGATTTTATTAATGTAAAGGACGTCCAAATATCCTTATACATATCATGTCCCTCCCGAAACATATGCACTTGCACCAGGTCCTGTGACGACCAAGATCCAATAGGCCAATAGCCAAGAGCCAAGACTCCTGAGGCGGGAATGCCAAGATGGATGAGGTAAGGTGAGGTGAGGTGAGGTGAGGTGTACAAGGCCATGAGTTAGCCCCACATCTCCTGGAGAGAAGGAGATCCTGAGCTACTTATATAATTTCCCCTCCTAAACATAGAAGACGCGTTTTAAAACCGTGCGCCGCTACGGAATTCGTAAGAACTCCGTAGTTAAGCGTGCTCAGGCGAGAGTAGTACCAGGATGGGTGACCCCCCTGGGAAGTTCTCGTGCGGGCACGGGCAAAGCGGACAATATCTTGTGTGTTTGGGGCGGATGTTACAAAATGGTATCAGAGCCGGTTCTCCTCGCTATGGGGGGGTCTAACCCTACACGAGGACGTGTAGCCCTAAGGGGGGTGGATTGTGACGACCAAGATCCAATAGGCCAATAGCCAAGAGCCAAGACTCCTGAGGCGGGAATGCCAAGATGGATGAGGTGAGGTGAGGTGAGGTGAGGTGTACAAGGCCATGAGTTAGCCCCACATCGCCTGGAGAGAAGGAGATCCTGAGCTACTTATATAATTTCCCCTCCCAAACATAGAAGACGCGTTTTAAAACCGTGCGCCGCTACGGAATTCGTAAGAACTCCGTAGTTAAGCGTGCTCAGGCGAGAGTAGTACCAGGATGGGTGACCCCCCTGGGAAGTTCTCGTGCGGGCACGGGCAAAGCGGACAATATCTTGTGTGTTTGGGGCGGATGTTACACTTTCCTTCGAAGCGGTCCCACAATTGTCTAGCAAAAGGACACCCGAGCAACAGGTGCGACGCCGTCTCCTCCTCCGAGGCGCAGAAGGTACAGAAAGTGTCTCGCAAGCTGTTCTTGATCCCCTTGCTCATTTGCAGCCACCACACTAGGCCTGTCAATTTGGTCGAGCTGAGCCCGAAACCTAGTTGACTGTCCCAAGCCCGAACCCAACCCGAATAAAAATCAACCTACCCAACCCAAACTCGACCTATTTTATTATTCGGGCTTCAGACCGAGTTTGGATCAGCCCATTTACCCCTTGACATGACCACACCGCATCACATATGGGTAGCAACTAGCAAGCAGTTGCCACCCAAATGGCGACCGGTCGTAATTATCTGTTTTATTTCTACTTTTTTTTTTTCTAATAAAGTTGATTTTATCACCAAAGTCTGGCCGCCGGTAAAACCATCTCATTATCTCTCATAATCCACAAGGATAATGATATTTAGCCATCATGTTGTCCACCAGATCAGGCCATCCTGATGTGGCACCGGATCACAGTCGTCAATTGCACCCAACTCCTCATGGGTGAGTCACACTCATCCCAACTGGCAGGCATACGAACGGCTGCAACCAGGTGCCACATCAGGATGGATCGATCTGTATGGAAAACCGGATGGCTGAATGACATTGCTCAATCTTCATCCCAGAACAAAAGGCCCTCTTCATAATCTCCCTCAAATTAATCATGAACAATAAACCAGTATAGTTTTTTTTGTTACAAAACACTTCAACTCAACAACAGCTTTCGCATCCCTTCAACCACAACAATCAGGCAAATATACAGGGTGAAAGCATTGGCAAGGATGCAAAATAGGCGTCGTCCCACCGGTTCAGCAATCCCCAGGTTCACCAAAGTCACTTCAACTTCTGAAGGAAGAGAACAACATGGACTGAACATCTTATGGCTGAGTCCGCTCCCAAAAATTGTCGGTAGCCGTGATTCTAGCCATCTTGGCTAGCCAGCCCGCAGACATTGAAACATCAATCCACCTTGTGAAGACGAAACCCGGATGTGTTCGCAAGATTCTACCGCAAATCAGCGCATCAGGAAACATGTCCGCTGTTATTCAAGATCCATATCAGACAACAAGATCCATAGTGCCGTTGCTTATCGGACAAGACCCATCATCACCAAAATCACTCTCTTTTGTGCTTGGACTATTTTCGCCTTTTTCATGTCGCAAAGGGGTGCAACTAGCTGAGCCCAGATTGCCGCCTCCCAAGTAAAGGACAATGTCGGATAAAAGGAGCCTTGCAACACCATATTGCACGAGGAAGTGACTCTGATCCCTGCCGACACTCTGCTGTCGGGATTGACCCGCTGATCCTTTCCTCCGTTGCTCGAGCCCGAGGGAGGGAAGATCAGTTCTCCTGCTCGCCGAGGGAGCCTGGCGTGACTGGGTTAGTTCATCCATCATGGCCCGCTGGGTGGCCAACATCTCCAATAAGAGCTGGTCACTGAGCGAGACAGGGGGTTGGGAAGCTTGAGTCGGCACACCACTTCATGTAGATCCGGCGCAAACCTTCGCCGTCTCTGTCCCCGCGTGGAAGGAGCCATTAGGGTCTCCTGCGAAAGCACAGCTTTCGACCGTGTGGTTGTGGGTGTTCTCACAGGAACCAGTCGAAAGATCCCACAGACGGCGCCAATTGTCGGGGGGAAATCTCGTTGGCTCGGGAGCTCGACCTGCAAGACAAGGGAAACGTAAGAACGACTGGCTCCGTGAGGAGCGCAGGCCCTCCGACGCTCAAGTCAGTGCTGGTTCGAAAGGGAGGAGGTTTTTGAAGTAGGAAAATGTCTAGGTTTCTGAGTTTCGAATCTGTACTTTGGAGCTAGGGGTTGTACCTTTATAGACCTTTTGCAGACCGCCAGAGTCTGACACGTGGCCGCTCCTTTCCGCACCTTCTACATCTTCACATGTCAGCCCACATGGGCCCTTTAATGGCCTTCGTCGTTTAGCCTGCCAGGTGATGGTGAGGGGGAATGCACCGGTCTTGTCCGTGCCAGCTGGACATTCTGGAAGGCTCCGGTATGGGATGTTCTGGACCGACTCTAGCTGGCTAATGTGGCTCGCAATTGCCTACGTAGTTCCACGAGGGTGGTGACATTTGTCGATTTGGCACCGCCTCACTGTAGGCGACCTCTGTGGGTAAGAAGGCGAATTCCTGCGCTATTTCATGATCGGGCGAGCTCTGGGTGTTGAGCCCTCTGAGGGGTTCTTTAAACTATGCGTGTGCGGTCAGGGCAAACTGTGGGTATTCGCGGATATCCTTCTAAGTTTCCTATTAGCAAGGGGAGATCTCTCCACATGCGAGCTAGATTTGGGCTTCCAGCGGGCTACTAGTGGCAATCGGGATACTCTCTCCAGCCGTCGAGCTGCGTGGAGAGCTTTGACTCACAATACCTCATGAATGAAGCCTCGTGGAAGATGCTGCTATGTCCAAGGGACGCAGCGATCCGCTACTGTAAGAGGAAGTTAGCCAGGGGCGACCTCTTCCGCATGCGAACCAATTGCGTGAGGTCAGGGTGAGCTCTCGGGCGAGCCATGGGTGTCAGCCATGGGTGACCTCTTCCACGTGCGACCTAATTGTGTGCGGTCAGGGTGAGCTCCCGGGCGAGCTGTGGGCGTCAGCCACAAGTGACCTCTTCCGCGTGCAGACAGTGTGAGCTCCCAGGCGAGCTGTGGGCATCAACCACGGGCAACCTCTTCCACGTGCGAGCTAATCGCGTATGCTCAGGGTGAGATCTCGGGCAAGCCGTGGGCGTCAGCCACTGGCGACCTCTTCCGCATGCAAGCTAATAGCATACGGTCAGGGTGAGCTCTCGGACGAGCTGTGGGCGTCAGCCACGGGCGACCTCTTCCGCGTGCGGACAGGGAGAGCTGTGGGCGTCAGCCACGGGCGACCTCTTCCGCGTGCGAGCTAATCGCATGCGGTCAGGGTGAGCTCCCCGGGCGAGCCGTAGGCGTCAGCCACGGGAGACCTCTTCCACGTGCGAGCTAATCGCGTGTGGTCAAGGTGAGCTCCCGGGCGAGCTGTGGGCGTCAGCCATGGGCGACCTCTTCCGCGTGCGGACAGGGTGAACTCCCGGGTGAGTTGTGGGCGTCAGCCATGAGCAACCTATTCCGCGTGCAAGCTAATCGCATGCGGTCAGGGTGAGCTCTCGGGCGAGTTGTGGGCGTCAGCCACGGGCGACCTCTTCCGCGTGCAAGCGAATAGCGTACGGTTAGGGTGAGCTCCCGGGCGAGCTATGGGCGTCAGCCACGGGTGACCTCTTCCGCGTGCGGACAGGGTAAGCTCCCGGGCGAGCTGTGGGTGTCAGCCACGGGCGACCTCTTCTGCATGCGATCAGGGTGAACTCCCGGAAGAGCTGTGGGCGTCAGCCACGGGCGACCTCTTCCACGTGCAAGCTAATCGCGTGCGGTCAAGGTGAGCTCCTGGGCAAGCTGTGGGCGTCAGCCACGGGCGACCTCTTCCGCGTGCGAGCTAATCGTGTACGGACAAGGTAAGCTCCCGGGCGAGTTGTGGGCGTCAGCCACGGGCAACCTCTTCCGCGTGCGAGCTAATCGCGTGCGGTCAGGGTGAGCTCCTGGGCGAGCCGTGGGCGTCAGCCACGGGCGACCTCTTCCACGTGCAAGCTAATAGCTTGAGATCAAGGTGAGCTCCCGGGCGAGCTGTGGGTGCTAGCCACGGGCAACCTCTTCCTCATGCGAACTGATCGCGAGGGCGGAGGCCGACTTCGTTGGGAGTGTTCTTTGAACTCCAAGACGTATTTTGGTCACGATGCTGCTTACCCAAAAATCGGGATTGACCTTGAATCTCGAGCTCACCCCCGGGGGGAGGGGCTTTTTCTTTGGCTACCCAAGGTCGCCCCTTCGGTCGACCAAGTCCGTTCCAAGTGTATCCAAAGATGAGGACGACCCCCAGGGGGACCCTGATGTCTCCACGTGTCGCCTCCCGTTACTGCCACGTGGACAAGCTGGTGACAATTTTGGCACCATTAGATATCATTTTCAATATCCTCATTAATACTCGCCATCTAGGAAAAGAATACCAACAAAGGAATATAGATGGACACAGGAGCAAAGCATGCTTGTATGTACTCGTCAAATCTCTATCGAACCTTTAAGATTCTAACACGTAGAGTAAAAGAAACTATGCTAAATAACATATTGATGGGGATCCGATTTGAAAACAAGGATCTCTAGGCCATTAATGAATAAATTAATAAATAATGAAATTAATATTTACATAATAAAATATTATTGTTTTAATCCGAAAAATATTCTATTTTGAGAATGATTAATTAGGGTATTTTAAATAGGGTTTTCGGGATAATATTTGATTAGATTCAAATCTTTTTAAATTAATAGGTTTAAATCTTTAGTAGGCAAGATTTGATTTGTTCGAATCTTTTGAATAGATAATCCTTATCTTTTTACGAGATCTTTATCTCTCCTTTTCTTATTTAAAGGCCTCATGTCTCCCGTTGTAAGCATGATGTAGTTGATTAATGAAAGGAAAGTTCTCGCTTTGATTTGTTTTCACTGAGAGGATTTGTGAGAGAGAAAGAGAGACCCTGGACTCCAACCATAATCTCTATTACTCGTGAGGTGAGAGGCCACGGGTTTCGAGCCAGGATCTTTGTTACCATTCTATCTTTCCCCTTTTCTCAACCACGAAGGCGACTAATCGAGCGATCGTGTGGGACCTCTGAGATCTCCCGCATCATATATATAACAAGTTTCTGAAGAGCCGTATGAAAGTAAGACTCCTAAATCAGATTTAAAATGAAAAGATATCGGATGCCAATTCATTTCGACGCACCTTTCCTTGCAAATCAAGGACATAATAATTATAACCAAAGGAACTACTTGCAAATACATTTATGTAGTTCAATTTGTTGCATTTTCCTTTGCAATTCTAAGGAAAAAATCATAAATGAACAACCTGATAAAAAAAGTAGACATGAGTTAGCAACATGAACAATACCTATGCTACCGGTGGTCATAAAATTTGCACTTCTTAGCAAAAGTAAAAAACCAATAGCTCAATCCAAGAATACTATAAATTCTACAAAGAAGAAATGCCCACAAATCAAAGGATTGCTCACAACTTTTTAAAACTACGATCAGAGTCGACATAGGATGGCATTCATGAAGTTACATGCAAGGAATTAGTAGACAACACGAGAAACAAGATATGATATGTCCAACAAAATTAGTAATCTTGTCGAAGTTCCAATGCTCTGTGATGATGATGAATACTTCCCGACTTTTGATCTACAGGAGTACTGAAAGAGATCGGCAGGAGAAATTGGTCAAGAAAGAGGTGGAAGCAAAGGGAGAGATAAAAAAAAAATCTATGGATATATCGGAAGGGGTGAAGCGTGGAATTAGGAAAACAATTTAGATCAGTAAGAGAAATTGTTACAGTAAATATAGCAAATGGGGAGAGAGAGAGAGAGAGAGAGAGAGAGAGAGAGAGAGAGAGAGAGAGAGAGAGAGGAATGCTTCAATCCTAACTCAAAGTTTGCTTGGGTTGCTAAAGTTGCTCTTGGGATGGTAGGTTTTGGGGACGAAAAGAAATTGTAAATAAAAGAGGCAACAAACACTCATATATGACTTACCAATGTTTCGAACCTAAGTTGATGTGAGCATGCACAGCGTGCGCATGTTTTCTGTTTCCAAAAGACAGAGGAAGCAACATATTATATTTAGATTATTTTCAAAAAATTTGATGTATTTATCAAAATAAAAAATAGAATTAGGTTTACAAACATGTTTCTAAAATATTTTCAAATTTCTATTTTTAAAGATGAAAAAAAAATATAGAAGTGCAGTTAAGCAGGGCCAAAGTGGTTCTCTACTTTATGAGGTACCCACCAAGGAAATCACACCTCCCTCACCTTTATAATTCCTACTCTGTAAGTTTTAACCAACTGTTTTGATAGAGTACCCATGCATAAAAATCCTAATTAGCCTAATTGAAAAACCTTCTAGCAGAAATGAACAATAATTAACATGCAAAATCAATTATTCTACAAATCAAGATTAAATTAAGAAAAACAAGTTAGATGTACTCAACAGTCAACCCAGTTCAAGGCACATCAATGCTGCAGGAGAAGCTGATGGTGTACTCCCAAGATACAACGAACCCCAATGCAAACCATGCTCGACACGACTATAGTGACACAAAATATGACATTTTGTGTAAGGAAACAAAGAAAATTGAAAAAGAGGAGAGGAGTGAGGATTCTCTAGGCACAACTGAAAGCAGGAATTGATCAAATAGCCAAAGGGGGATTTTTATAGGTGGTGAGACATAACTGCAGCCCACAATGTATCCTTAGTGTTAATAGCCAAACGGCTAGTATCGGTGAGCCACTAATCCCAACCCAGTAAATGCAAATGCCTAGCATCGACCCAACGGGAAGAATCAAGAATGACCCAATAACTCTCAGCCAACTTCATCAACAATTGAAGCTTATAACATGGTTAAAAGGAATTAAAGAGAGGAAAATATATGTTATCCCACGCCCACATCCGAATTTGCCCGGATCGACTCGCGAGCGCTGGCCCACTATGTGGGTCCCCCTTGGAGCCCAAACCCGCTTCACATTTTCCCATAGACAAGGACACCTCCTCAATAGACAATATGGGATCAAAAGATATAAAGGAATGAGGACGAGAAGGTGAGGGAATAATTCAGAAGTTTTGAAACTTCCTCCAATTAGCACTGCCACCAAAACCCAATGGCCATATCAGTTATCCCCTTGTGTATGTAGATGACTTGCTTGGGGAAATCTACGATTAAAGATGCAGTTACCAACACGTTTATCTTTCATGAGTTTAAGATGGTAAAAAGTGTAATCTTTGCCAAATTTAGAATTAACTTCCCCAAAGCTCCATATAAAATTTGGAAGGTTGGTCGGATCATCCTTCACTTTGATAATGACATATCCATATGACATCGCTTAGGCGTCCCAATCTAATATGAGAATAATCTCTTCTTAGCTTATCTCATTTCTTTTTTGAAAGGTAAATAAATATATTAAATTGAAAATTGGAAATACAGTACACGGCTTGACTCTGAATGAGCAAGCAGACCACACACAAGTTTACAACTCAGAGCATACACGTCACAACTACCCTAACCAAAAGGCTCCAAAAGGTGAGCAGCAATGGTAATAGGCCCTCCAACGTAAGGCAAAGCGATCCCTCAGCGTCAAACGAAGTCATCGTTTACTCCTAGATGTTCTATCACAAGGTCCCTTTGGCCATCCCTCTTTTGTCCGTTTCTTAATCCGAGAAGAGCTCGAGGTCCACTCCCTCCCCTTCGCCGTAGTCGCAACCACTTTTTGAGATTCAGAGATACCTGGTCACCTCCATCTTTGTCCGCGATCTCATTAGTCCCTCCGTCAAATAGACCCTCCGAATCCGAAGAGACCCCAATTTCGGAAGGCACCTCCCTATGCATTGGCACGCCCTCGTCCTCAATGCCAAGGAAAGGAGGTGAGTAAAAGGTCAACAACTAACCAATAAATCTGGATCCGAGATGCATCTTGGAAAACCTCATTATAGAGATAGCTTTTGTCAGATGAATCCAAGTAAAATTCGCCCACAAACTTGCTGAATTTATTTTGGAGATTTCCCACGAGTACCTTAAGCTCTGATTTCCTTCTTTCATCCAATAAGAGCAGCCCTGCCTTACTGAACCGAAGAGCTCCCTTCTCAAGTCCTGTGTCATCTCGTTGACCTTCACTCACCATAGCAATAGGAACACCATCACCTCCTCGGGCCACCCCAACCACCGTTGCACCATCCACTTTATCCGCAGCACAATGGCATGTTGCAGCGCCTCCAGTTTTCGCAGCATCAGCTTACGAAACAGCTCCAGCACCCCCAGCTTCCTTTCTCGTAACATTAGTCCCAGCAGCCCCACTGCCTTCGCCAACAATCAGTGTAGCATCATTATTATCTGCAGCAACTGCTGGGCCAACAACAGCTTCAACACTGCCATTAGCATCTTGCGTAACATCAGCAACCGCACCAAAGCTTTGTGCCAACAGCAGCTGCGTAACATTAGCATCCTGCGTAACATTAGCATCCTGCATAACTGGAGGCGCTGCATCAACTGAGCCAACAGCAGCTTCAGCAGTTTTGAGCCAGTACTCACAGTTGTTTGCGTTACAGTATTAACTACTGCATTATCAGCACCAAACGCTTCAGAAATTGCAGCGACTCCTTTGCCACCAGGCTCTGTTACAACAGCATCAGCAGTCCCACCCCCAGCAGCAGCACTGACTTCAGCAACCACCATACCTTCACCAACTAGCGTAACATCAGAAGTTCCAGCAGCCATAGCACATGCAGTGTCAGCCATTGCACCACAAGCATCTCCCACTATCATTCCACCACCCTGTGGGTTTGCATCCTCATCTAGACTGCCCAAAATATCAAATCTTGATCCACTCCCATAGTGAAACTCACTGAAATTCGACCTGGCAATTCATTTGTTCTTGGCCTGCACAGTATGCCACCGATTGTCCTTCGGCTGATCATGAATTTTGGCAAAAGCTACCCGTTCTGAAGGTTCCCCCACCACACTGGGACTCATATTTCTCCCCATCGATCTCCATCCCTACCCTGCTAGAGGTCTGCCTTGATCATACCGTTGACTAGCCTTCTTCCATTGAGGTCCTATCTTTATATGTTTGAAGCAACTGTTCTCGCTATGATCAAAAGTTTTGCAGGCTCTACACCTGGGCGGAATCCAGTCATATAATACCGGTTGCAAGGACAAGAGATTATCCTTGCTATCTCTAGCTTCCATCTCTTCCGGAAGAGGGTCTTCTACACTAATCTCTACACAGAATCGCGCATAATTCATCGAAGTTGTGCAGTGGTCGCGTGATCCATGTAGAAAGGAACTCCAATAACACTTCCCATCCTGCTAAGAAGCTCTTCCGACCATAAATCAACCAACAGGTTGGGGAATCTCACCCAAATGGGTACATGGGTTAAGTGATCCCGTTCACAATTCATCCCTTTCGCCCACTTTTTGAGTACTAGAGGCCTACCCTCAACATGCCAAGGTCATCCTCCAAAGCCTTAATGTAGTCTACTTTCACCCCAAATTTTAATAGGAAAATACCATTCGCCCGAGAGAAGAGCTCGAGACTTCCCATCGGCTTCCATTTTTGCATTAATAAAGCCTTCAGGTGCAAAAAATAAGGTCGTTTTCCCAGCACATACCCAACTAATGTTAACTCCCAATGTTTCTGGTTCTTCTCCACCTCCTCAACTGGGCAGACATCAATCTTTCTATTCCCAATAAGAGTCGGTGGTATATACCAGAGCTTTGTACTCCTAACAGTCTTTGCTCCAGCAGAGGAAGATCCCATATTGGCTTCCTGCTGCCCCACTTCAATGTATTCTACAGTCCCAGCATTATCATCCCTTTGAGGTTTTTCGACAAACACCTAACTTGCACTATGAGATATAATTTCAGCATAGGACTGATTGTTCGGGTTGGCAACAACCACACCATCCTCACCACCTGATAATGATCTTGGACTATGCGAAGAAAATAGAAGGGGGCGAAAAGGATCATCTATTCCCACCTGGACATCCCTGACCACCGGAAGGAATGGATGCACAATAGAATCTGTAGCTCTGCGATTTGCGGCCAAGAACCTACCCACCTGAGGTCCGATTGCTGGGATATGAGCTGTCACCTTTCCGTCGTTGGCAGGTCCTGATCCCAACCCGTCAGGTCTGCAATCCACGCCCTTGTGACTGCAAACGGCAGACAAAGGACCACTACCTCCCTGTCGGCCAAGGAGGGAACAAACAGAAACAGAACTAGGCCCTCCCCGCTCCCTTGGTTTGGGTTTGCTCAGACTCTCCCCGAGAAAGTCTTCCAACAGAGGACCTCAGGGAGGAAGGTATCCCTCCTCATCCGCCAGTCGATCTCCGCCCTCAACCGTCCCTAGATCTCGGCCCCGACCACAAGGAGGGGAGGGGAGGAGCCCCCCAAGAGGGGATCCCCCATGGCTAACCACCACCACCAGGAATCTAGAGAGAGAAGCTCTAGATCAACTTAGCTTCTAGGGTATCTCGAATACTTTAGCTTATCTCATTTCTAATGTTCAAGATAAAGGTTCTAGTTGGTCTACTATTCATTTCTTACCTTGTGTTGAGAGTTGACCTCATTTTATCATGCTCGTCTAAGTTATCCTAGTTTATACATTCGTTACTATGTCCTAAGGGTGTTATAATTAAAATGTGATTAGATGGTACACATGTTTTTGTGTTCAATGGCAACTTTGGTAAAGGCATGCACATTAGAATTGAGGATCATATTACTCTACCTAAGGAATTCTAAGGTTCGGTCCTTAGGTAGTTCCAATTAACACATATGGCCTTCATGACTAAGAACTTCCAAAATTATAGAATAGCCCTTTACTTTGTGATGAGGTCCTTAAAATAAAATACTTTCTGCATCCTGGGGATTGGAACTACCAATCAAAATGTCTATTCCTAGATGATGAAGAGATTGTTCAAAATGGGGCTTCTATGTACATCTAGTTGTTGCAGAAAAGGATGAAGCATTTCTAATTGCAATTGTATCTTACTAATGCTTATTCTATGCAACAACCTATGCTCACTCACCTAGGAACAACAGGGGAAATTTTAGAAAAGAATCTGATGCGTCTCAAGGTTATAGTAGATCTGTGGAAAGTCCTACAAAGGGAAAATTCTACAAAAGCTTCTAGTGACTCTCAAGGTTAAAGTAGAGTTGTGGAAAGTTCTACAAGGTTCCATCCAGTGTTACCAAAATCGCCGACTTTTTGAAAAGTCGTGATTTAATCGCAACTTATTCCCCAAACGTTTGCTATGGGAATAAGTCACGACTTTTTCAAAAAGTCGCATTACGCATATTAATCACAAATTATGTGTTTTCTTCCCGAACGATATATAATGATATATTGCTAAAAAAAATTGTTAGAATACACATATCTAATTATTAAATAATTTATCATTTTTTCCCGATTTTGCCGATTTTTCCCCCTTTTTTTTTGTTTTTTCCCTTGCCGACTTTTTCCCGACTTCCGACTTGGTAACATTGGTTCCATCCGATGCCTTCTCTTGCTCCATGTGAGATAAGGAGGATACCATGATTCATTTTCAATCTCTATTCGTGTGTACAACTACTTTTGAGTTGAGTATCTTGTGCATATTCAGAACCACGATGGCACAGACCCTTTATAGTTGCTATGTTGATGACCTATTGTAGAAAATCGCTAGGTAACTAAGGGGGTGTTTGGCATCGATCACCAAGAAGGTTCCACCATTTCTGTTTATGCATTTTTTAAAAAAAATGCATAGGCAGGAATGGTGGAAAGATTCCAGGGAATAATTCCAAATGCCCCATAAGTTCTTAAAACATCTACTATTGCTTATTTGTTTGGTAAGTTTGGAAAGGTGGCTTTTTAAGGAATCTTTAGGAAGAAGCAAAGGTCAACCGTGAACCTTCTTCGATCAACCCATATTTTTTAGCAAGAAACTACGTAGTGGTCAAGAGAATTTAGATCCTCCGCCAAAGGGAATATCTCAAACTATTTCCATAAACCTGATGGCTCTTCTAATTACTTATAACCCATGCAGATACCAATTGGACAAATACAAGATCTAGAAAACATTGTCATCTTGGTAGAAGGTTTACCTTGTTGAATTATATATGTTCCTGGGATGATAAGGGTGTGATGCTTTTGCAAGAAGGCAACGGGTAAAGATGGAGCAATACTAGAACTGACAACAATAGAAGGAATATCAAGGGTGTAGTGAAGCTCAGATCCAACAAAAACTCAACAAGTATAAACTTGAATTATAGGATAAAGTTCTTGAGAGAGAGATGGACGAGGAAGGACTAATGGCTAATGCATACTATGTTAATAAAAATGATAGACTGAGACATTGATTAAACTATCCTGCTGCATTGTTCATACACTAGGAGAACAAGAACAAAAGTTGGGCCAATGCACATACAGTCTACAAAAATCACACTTTGGATCCACTATAGTGCACAACTATATTCATATTTTGATCCTATGGTGTGTGCGCCTTTCATTGACAATCTGAGATCACTTCTTGACTCGTGTGTTGGTTTGGTGGGGGACATAGGAGATGACCACCAGGAAGTACACCACCCCATGGTGGATCTTCACCAATAGTGTTTCGTCCTAATAGGTACCATAGTGGTAGTCAACAAGGTGATTGGTCTGACTACAGTTAACTCGGGATTGGATTCAAGTGCAGCAGAAGCAGGTGATGGAAATCAAGGTGCAAGATGAAGGAGAGATTTTTCCAAATTTCCAGGATTCCTAATTCATAAAGATTCTTAGTTCAAAAACGGATTCCTCGTTATAATAGAATTCCTACTTAAGATACGATTCCTTGATGAGTTACGATTCATACTCAATGCAGAATATCTCCATGAAGTACCATTCAAACTCAAACTACGACTCCTTAATGAGGTAGAATTCCTTAATAATGAAGGATTACCTAATGAAGTCACAGTTCAGTGTGAGTTAAGTCAACAAACTTAGGTTCTTGTTGTAATTATGTTTTCCCCATTATTGAAATTTGACCGAGAGAGACTTTGCATTCGGATTGATTCTTGTTCATATTACAAGGTCTGAAACATCTTCTGCACCGCAAGATGAAATGTGGAAATGCTTCTTTTATTCTTAAAACATGCAGATTCACATGATTGCTATACTAAATTATGAGCCTCAGAAGAATTGAAGAAATACAAGACCCAATGGTAGACAATGCATAAAGAAAATTTGATACTTCACATTGGAGTAATAATATATCATAATAATATTAAACAATACAGTTATGCCATGCATGCAGGTCAATTTATGAAGTAGAAAGTGAAAGAACATGACAAAATACATGGTTTTACTTAAAAGAAAGTACAACTAAAGAAATGATGCCAAATTTTCAATTTGCTAGGAAAGTTGAGCTTACTTAACTAGAAGTTTTGTCCAAGCAACTACGTAAATCATAAATCAATTTAAGTTACAATTTATGTGCTTCTGGAGTAAATATTGAGTACTACCTTCATTTGTCTAAGTTCCGGAATCCAATTAGTCCTGATAAGTTCAGAAAACCATTCAACCAATAAGTCGTGGAAAGTTGAGTCCCTTTCAACTTACAAATGGAACACACGATATACTTGTCGACTGAGTCCGGTGCAGCTTATTATTGAAATTAAAACAGATGAAGGTATATGTTAAGAACATGTTATCCTGCAGTAGGTATCATTGTTCCATGCACAAATCAGAGCATGTTATACTGCAATAGGTCTCATGGTCCCATGCATAAATCAAAGGAATTCAGATATCTTCCACTAACTGAAGAGGTTATTGTCGAAGCCTCAAAGGAGCTCACGGATACAAAGGGTAAAGGCACTCACAACTTTGAAGTAAGCTTTCCTCTATTTGGAAACTTCTAATTTGAAGGCGCTGATAAAATTGGAGAGCGAAGGCAATTCATAAAGAAAAAATGTGCAATTACCAAAAACTGACTTCTATTCAACTCCTTAAATAGAACCTCATGAAAAGAGAAAAATCGATGCGGATGGGGCTTTTTTGGCATAGCACTTACACCTAGAAACTAATCAGAAGGCTACTCTAGGGGGATTAGCGATCGCAAGCAACCATCTTGATGTAGTCTTCCAATTAGCATCTCCTATATCCCCTAAACTTTGATAGTAAATGAAGATAGTGACCTTTCTCCACCATATGGCTGATTATTTCATTAGCTTCAGAAACCTTGCCTGCATTTCGCAGCCGCCCCACTAACGTACTGTACACCGAGAAATTCGGAGTGCAACCCTTGGCCTCCATATCCTTCAGCATGGAACATGCCTCATCAAATTTCCCAGTATGGCAAAGTCCCCGGATCATAGAATTGTACGTGAACACATTCGGAAGCTGCCCTTTCAGCACCATATCACCAAACAGTTCTTGAGCCTTATCAAACTCACCCGCCACTACATACCCTGTTATCATGACCGTATAACACACTACATCTGGCTTGCACCCATTCTTTTCCATCTCATCGAAGAAATATCGGCAAGCATCGAGATTCCCGGCGCGACTGAGCCCGTCAATCAAATTCGTAAAATGAAGAACACTCGGATGACAACCAACACCGTTCATATAATTCAACAGATTAAGAGCAGCAAGCGGTTTGTCCCCTCTTCCAAGCACGTGGAGTAGTAGATTATATGTATGCAGATCCGGAGCAAGCCCATCCCTGCCCATCTCATCAAGCAACCTATGGAACTGATCAAGCTTACCCAACCTGTATTTGGCGCACATGATCACATTGTAGGTCAAGATATCCGGCGAGTACCCCTCGAGCTGCATCTGCTGATAAACCCACTCAATCAACCTGTACTGAGTCACTGATAGAAGCGAGAGGAGGATCGCGTTGAAGCAGTGCTTGAACGGCCGGTAGTTAAAAGTCTTCGCCTTTATAAACCGCTCCACCAACTTCCTCGCCATGCCGGCCTCCCCACAGGTGCAGATGAGAATGTTGAACGTGCGGGCAGTGATCGGGAGCCCCTTTTGGGTCATCTCGTCAACCAGTTTCCACATTGCCTTCAACTCTTCCGAATCGGCGAAAATCTTCATGGTCAGATTGTAGGCATTGGGAGTGTGCTTGTAGCCCTCCTGCTGCCCCGACCACGCAAAGAATTTGTACGCCAGCTTCGCACACCGCGACTTGTTGACGGCATTGATGGACATCAGGGTGCGGAAAAGGACTTCTCTAACGAGCGCATTCGAAACCCTCAGCCCCAATTCTTCAAGTGCTGATCTGGTGTCAAAGCCCGGCCCGTCCTGTTCGAGGATCCTGATGACCTGGTCAGCCTCCATTCTAATGTTGTTGGAGAATCTCCAGCGAGGACTGGGATCGTCGGAATGGCCTTCCCCGCCATTGTCTGCCCCATCGGGCGAGGACCCAAGAAGCGTCTCATCGAGAAGTTGATCAAAATCCAATCTTTCGTCTTTAGTCTTTGATGCTGAGAACTCAAGAAGGGTCTCATCGGGAAGTTGATCAAAACCCAATCTTTCGTCATTAGTCTTTGATCCCGAGAACCCAAGAAGGGTCTCATCGGGAAGTTGATCAAAATCCAATCTTTCATGGTTAATCTTTGAGGTCTCCCCGTCTGTTGTGTGCCCATCACTGCAGAATCTCACGGAAAGTCGAGTGCGGGGGCAAGAACTGAAGAGATCCCGCACGACCCTTCGGCCAAAGAGAAGGGCAGAGTTCATGGCGGGGAGATCCCATCATCACGCTGGAAGTTCCAGCAGTTTCAGAACCCTTGAATCGTCCACCATAAGTTCGAATTCGACAGCGTAGGGATTGAGGAGATCCAAAGAATAACACACCTTGGGTCCTCGATGGAGTTGGTCAGGGTCGAGGAGAGCGAAGGACGAGGGTCAGATGAACTTCCGCACTGTAGAAGGATAGGAAAGAGTCGGCCGCCGGTGCAGAAGCATGATTTGCCGGAGCTGGTAGGGCTGTTCGTCGGATCCGGCTATTTACAGGCTTACAGCAGACATTTTACTAGGGGTAGCACAATTTTCAGGGGCACTTACGTAAGTTCCCATGTTATGAGAGCAATCTCATTCTTGGGGCAGCCCACTCCCTTCGTCCCCGGGTTGCCACACCTATCGAACCCGTGCAGGTCGACGCCCAGCTGCCGCTGCAGTCCCGCCCAACCCACCACCGCCTCCTACTCCTCCATCCTCCCCCTTCCTCTTACATTTGGTCTTTGCAGGCGGGGCCCTTTTACAACAAATTCGGCCTTGCGCGACCGAGTGCATCCACAGCTCATTCGACCGTTGTTGATTGCCCGAGTCGAATGGCTTGTGGAACAACTCGACATGGCAAGGCCAAATGCGCAGTACAAGGGCTCGACACCGAGTGTAAGGAAAGAGGAGGAGGAAGAAGGAGAAAAATGGAGGATGATGAGACTACAGCGGCTGCGGGGCGGGTTCAACAGGTGGAGGAGGAGGAGAGGCAATGGTTGTGAGTTGGCAGGACTACAACGACGTTCGGGAGACAGCTGACGGGCATCCTATACAGATCCGTCATGTGCATCAGCTTGAGGAAGAAGGGTGTGGACTGCCCCCATAATTAGGTTTCCAACATAACAAGGGTAACTTATGCAATTTTTTGTTGAAAAAGTATGTTGCCCCAAGTAAAATATATGCTTTAAATAGTTGGACCCCTGCTGGTCACGAATCTTTTCAAAGTATCGATCTGTAAGTCAATTTATTTAGAGAGTTATTATTTATGTGAGGAAATTGAGTGTTGGCAAATTCTATATTGAGTTTTAATTTTTTTTGGTGCATATTCAAGTCACAAAGTTTATAAAGAAGAAAGTCAAAGGTGCCTCGAGAGCTACACCAAGTTTGTAAAGAAGAAAGTTAAAGTATCTGTAAGTGCTTGTGTGTACATTTGCATGTACACACAAGCACATCGAGTTTTTTTGGATATCAGTTTTTTTGTTGTTTTCATGAAATAATTTTTAAAAAGAGTTTATTGAGCTTTTAAAGAATTTTTATTAAAAAAATTTTGGAAAATTTAGTTTTTGAAAACCAACCGATCATAGTTGTGTTTAGTTTTTTGGGATAAAAAATAAAACTTTCTGGCCGATCCATCGGATTTTTTCAGACCCATCAGATTTTCTATTTCGTGCAGAATCTGTCAATCCAACCGTTCATAAAAAAATTTCGACCCATTGGTTTCATTGTTCTTGCAATACTAATCATATATGAACCGTGTTTCTTTGGGACTTGCTTCCTAAGTTGTTTAGGTATTTTAAACCTATAAATATGCCATATTGATGCACGAAATTTCTATCATCTCTAGTTTTTTTAGGTTATACTTTTGAGAGACCTTTGTTGACTTATGCTTTGATGTCGTCAACATATTAGAGCAATTTTCCTCCTTTGTGAAGAGAAATATAGGGTTTCCATGTTCTTCTTGTATAGCATATAGGAATATCCTAGTAGCCTTCTCCAACCCATCTTGACCTCCATCAAGGTTGAGAGCTTCATCTTCTTTGAGAAGAATCTGAGGTCGTGTGGTGACTTCAAGGCCTGCTTTCGGTGGTGAGTAAAAGACCTCCCTTTTGGAGAAGCGGAATGTCGTGTGTCGACATCGTGGAGCACTTAGCAATAGAGGCTGAGGGAGTCGGTTCAGTGGATTCAAAGTTACAAGGTGCGAAGGCAACAATTCATCGTAATTCCAATTGGTTATTGAGATAAAAGTTGTTGAGTTTGTAGTCTCTTTTATCTTGAATAGTGCATGAACTATGATTTAGGATATAGGAACATGTGTAGATCTGAACTGTAACATCCATTCCAAACACACAAGATATTGTCCGCTTTGCCCGTGCCCCACGAGGACTTCCCAAGAGGTCACCCATCCTAGTACTACTCTCGCCTGAGCATGCTTAACTACAGAGTTCTGACAAAATCCGTAGTAACGCACGATTTTAAAACGCGTCTTCTATATTTGGGTGGTGGAGGGGAATTATATAAGTAGCTCAGGATCTCCTTCTTTCCAAACAATATGGGGCTAACTTGTGGCCTTATACACCTCACCTTATCCATCTTGGCATCACAACCTCAGAAGTCTTGGCTATTGGATCTTGGTCGTCATAATCCACCCCCTTTAAGGGCTACACGTCCATGTATCGGTGTTAGGTCTCCTTATATTGTCTTTAGTTTTCAGCGACTTAAAACAAACCTACTTTACCAGTGTAGTGAGTAGCTGCGAGTTAAAGTCGAAAGGGTAGAGTTAGGTTTGGCTCAATTGTGATAAAGACGTATCATTGCGGCCAAAATCACTTCTATCATCCTTTTCCACATGCTTAGGCATGGAAGGTACAACTCTAACTATTTGGGAATAGACTTTACTCTTTTGTGTAGGGTTTTTAAGATGCATGACTAGCTATCGCACACACAAGCATGCTTTTTCGATCGATTGATTCGTCGATTAAGCCGATGCATGCATGTTCATTCCTAAGCCTTTAAAATCAAGATGTATGAGCATCTTTTTGTTAGGAATGACCATATGAACATGTTATACTTCTTTGATTACTTCGTTCGGAGCAAGGGCTGAAGCCCTAAAATTAGTGTGTGCATAGTTGGCTAGTCGTGCACACGACTTCACAGTCGTGTGCACGACTTTGCCTTAGTCTAAGGTGGACAAAAACTATTTGTGTTGTCTACCATACTAAAATCGTGCGCATAATATTGTCTTAGCTTTTTTTTTCAGCACTCAGAATTTCAGCAATTTTAGCACAAAATTGTGCCTGCTTGACTAAAGTCCTGCGCACGACTTTCCAAAATCGTGTGCACGATCCAAGTCGGTTGCACTATTTTTAATGTCCACCTTAGCCCACAGATGGGACGGTCCTATAGCATGGCGACACGTTAGAAAGTCATGCGCACGACCTGTTTTAGAACCTACTAGAAGGGTTGAGTCGGTAGGCTCAACCAATCCTCTTTTGCCACGTGTTGGTCATGCGCATGACTGTAGGGTCGTGCTCACAATTTGGCTGAAACAGACCCTTGAAAATAAGGGTCTCTTCTTTGGTCTTAGCCATCCACCTAAGGACTCCTTTGGGCTATGAGTAGCCCACCCCTACACCTTTAAGCTAATAATGAGTATTTGGGTTTAGTAAGGAACTAGGAGAGAGTTTTAGGTTTAGTGAATTCATCTCTTTGAACTCCATCTCCTCTTTTCTTCCCCTTCTCCATCTCTCTCCAACTTTCCATTAGTTCCATATCCATGGGGGTTGTACTCATCCTTTGCATGATATCTTGAGTGTCTTCCAACACCTTGAGATCATACAAAGAAGATAGGTGGTGGTGCCATGGGGGATCCCCTTCTTGGGGGCCCCTCTCATCCCCCTCCTTCCTCTTGAGATGGAGGACGGGACCTAGAGAGTGTTGAAGATGGTGATGGGTTGGCGGCTGAGGATTCTTCTCATCTCCCTCGAGCCTTGGATGAGGGAGAAAATAGCCTGACAGCTCCATGAGGGAGATGTGGTGTGGTGGTGTTGAAGACCAGGTCTGGTGCTTCTTCTTCCTCTTCAGGCCGTGGTAATGGGAGATCGGAGCAGGGTTCAGGTGCTTCAGGTACTCATCCAGCTGGGGGTTCCGGATCTACAGAAGAGGGTGTTGCAGATCTGTTCGCAGAACTCAAAACTGGTCGGGTGGACTTCAGCACGAACCCAGATTTGGTCGGGTGTTGCGGATCTGTTCACAGAACCCAGATATGTTCGCAGAAACCAGATCTGGGTTCCAGATTTGGTGGTTCGGGTGCTACTGTGCCCAGATCTGAGGGTGCTGTGCCGTTTGGTGATGCTTCTGTGGCCAGATCTGATGATATTGTGCCCAGATTTGCAGAAGAGGGTGCTACTGTGCCCAGATCTGAGGTTGCTACGTCTGATGCAAACGGGGGGTCGGGTGGACTTCAGCACGAGGGTACTCGTTTCCCTCCCCCCCTTATCTATTCCCCGCACAGCCCTCGATGTATTTAAGATAATACGGGTGATGGGGCTGTTGCACCATCCTTTGCAGCAGTCATTATTCACAGCGCCGAACAGGCGTTTGTGGAAATGTCTAAGACAACTGCAGATGAGTCTGCTGCAGCTCTTAATACAGCAATGGGTCCAGGTGCACCCCAGGTGCCTGTCGGAGTGTCTGAACCATGACGGTTTGCAGGTGTTGGGGAGAGGATAGCGGGTAATGCTTGGAATGGTCCTCTTCACCTATCTGCTTTGACTCCCGACGATTACAAGCTCACTTTCATTGAACCTACAGTGATCGCAGGGAAGAAAATTGTGGTATGTCCACAGAAAAAGCTTGCTAAATCGGAAAGCTTCTGGGCCAACGCTTTAGTGGGCTTTGTCTTGGGGAGACAACCTTTCTTCCCTCACCTAAAGGCTTCGGTGTTGAGACTGTGGAAACCGAAGGGAGGAATGGAGATGTTTTCCCGAGAGAATGGAATTTTTCTTTTCAAATTTGTGGATGCTGAAGACTATTCGAGAATTTTGGCTGGCGGTTTGTGGCACTTTCAAGGGCAGCCTCTTGTGCTCAAGAAGTGGACGAGTGACACTCAGTATGATAGGGCAATGCTCACTCATATTCCTGTCTGGGTCAGATTCCCTAATCTCCCGGATAAATTATGGTCGTTTGATGCCCTAAGTAGGATGGGCAGTGTACTGGGAAGACCGGTTGGTATGGACGGGCCCACAGCTGCCGCGGTTGCTCATAAGGAAGGGGGTTGGGAAGACCGGTTGGTATGGACGGGCCCACAGCTGTCGCGGTTGCTAATAAGGAAGGCGGTAGGATAAACTATGCGAGGATTTGCGTGGAGATTAATGTTGAGGATGACTTAAGGTTTGACGTTGAGGCTCGGAATGATGCGGGCACCTTTGCCTCTGTGCAACCTGTGTCGTATGACTGGAAGCCTACTCGATGTAGAGCGTGTAAGTCTTTTGATCACAATGAAAATGATTGTGTGTCACACCCGAAGATCTCAGACAAGTGGAAGACCTTTCAGGGGCCTACGATTAATCCTGTTAAGAAACATTGGGTGCCAACGGATAAATCTCCATTGGACACCAATGCTTGGATTCAAGTAGACCCTAAGCATAAAGCTTCGGCTAAGGCGGTGGGTGCAAAAGCTGGAACTGCAGATTCTGGTTCTAGCTTCAAGATAGGGACCGCCTCTCAATTTGTAGTTTTGGCAAATCAGGAGGGGGACTTTGAAGGAGTGCTGGGTGCTGCAGTAGGTTCTCAAACTACTAATTTTGCTGATGTTGCGATTGTAATTGGTGCAGTGGAGGCTGGAGTTCCTGATGTTACGCACGTTGTGGATGGTGCTAGTGCAGTGGCTTATGTTGGGTCAGCAGAATGCAAGGCTGTGACAGATGATATGCAGCATGCAGTTGTAGCAGAAGGGATTGCAGATGTAGAAGTTACGCAACGTACTGATGATGCTGTTAGACCTATTGCAGTAGTTCGCGTAACAATGGCAGTTGCTGCTGTAACGCAAGCAACTGGCACAGATTCAACAGAAGAGAATACAGTGACTGTGTTGCAGGTGGAAGCCAATGTTACACGACCTATGGGTGCTGCAGGGCATGAGTCTGATGATGTTACGCTTGGTGCTACTGATGAAGTTGTTGGAGGCACTGCAGCTGGTGTTACACTACCTGTTGGTGCGAGTTCAGACATTCTTACGCTAGCGAATGCAGGGGCAGATTCCCGAGCAGAAAGTTCAGCCAGCGAGGGGGAGAGACCGATCGTATTAGCTCTCGCTAGAGGGAGTGGGGTCGTAGTTGGCCGGCGAAGTAATCGAGAAGGAAGTCCCAGCTTATCTATTCCTGCTCTTCAACAAGCACATCGGAAGGCCATGGCTCAGGGTGCGATGAGGTTATTTGGTGAGCAGGCGTCAGGTGTTTTGCAGGACTTTGGTGTTGATCATGGGAAGATTCCAGTTCGAGCGGAGGAAGATGGTCGTCCAGAGTCCTCTGTTCAATACAAGAAGTTGCCTCCCCATCTTGCCAATCTGCCTGCTGTCCTTACCGTGCCAAATCCAGCGCTTGAATCGACGTCCCGAGCCAAAGAATCTTGGCCTAAAGGTCAATCTGATAGGGTCACGAGGAGTAGGGGGCTAGCTAAAGCTATTAGGGAAGATTCTTTGACGGTTGTAGGCGGCGATAGTGGAGAGTTTCTTCGACTGTTGAAGTTCTTGGCGTATAGGAGAGTGGAGTTCGGGAAGTGGAGTGATTGGGCTAATCTCATGATGTATGCAGGGGAGATCCTTTGATAGTTGAAGGTAGTTTCATCCTCTGCTTGGGTATTAGTGTTGGGTCGGACCGTTTGGTTGTTTTTTGCTTTTCCCGTATGGAGTCCTGTAACTCACTACGGTGAGCTAGTGTTTTCACTCTCTGGGTTAGAGCTTGAGTGTGGCCCTATTTAGCCTAGTTTCTGCTTACTCATCCAGAGTTAAGCCGAGTTCTGCAACTGCCTTTATTTTCTAGTAATAAATTAGTTTTTTACCTCTCAAAAAAAAAAAAAAGATAGGGCAAGACTATGCTATAATCCAAAGTGTCATCCAATACTTGGATTCTTGCTAGTACTTGAGGGTTTTTGAGGCTTGTGTCATTGAAGTATACTAGGCTTAAAAGCATGTATCTAAGGTTTTGAAAGAGATCGAATGTCACATTCTATCTTAGTTACTTCTTAGATCCAAGTGTTCTTTGGTTTTTACTTTTCTTTCTTTATATCCTCCACATACATCTTTGGTTCTTTCCCACCACTGTGTGGAAGGCTCTTATGGGAGCACTTGGGGTGATTGCGGTTACACAAGCACCCATTGCCGCTGAAGGTGGGGTGGGCCTCTACGGCACCAAGGCGGATTGGAGGAACTCGGATTGGAGCGAGGAGCATTGTGAGTGGACCCTTTGAAGGGTGGTTGCGGCCAACTTCAACGTCGGAGCGGTGCATAGCTCAGGGGCAGCCGGGGTAACCTCTTTGTAACCATTAGTATTTGCTCCGCTTTCTTGGGTGCGTAGGGAAGACTTGGTTGCAGCCTAGGTCCAGCTTTGTCGAGGATGGTTTTTTCCCCGATTAAGGGTTTTCATATAGGAAAACAACTTGTTTCTTTTTGGCGTTATTTCTGTGATCATTACTATATCTTTTTCGTATTTAGGGCAAGCTAACCCGTGTTTGCATCTACCTATTGCGGGGAATGCCAACTAGCTTCGTCTAGTTGGTCTCTTAATGCACAGAGTTTTGCTAGCCAAGTTTAGCTAGCTATAAAATTTTTGTAGGGTTAAAACCCTTATTGTAAGGAGAACCGGCTTTGATACAATTTTGTAACCTCCATCCCAAATACACAAGATATTGTCCTCTTTATACGTACCCACACAAGTACTTCCCAGGAGGTCACCCACTCTAGTACTAACCCTACACATAATATTTCTCCTCGCAATGGGGTAGTCTAACCTTACACATGGACGTGTAGCCCTTAAAGGGGGTGAATTGTGACGACCAAGATTCAATAGTCAAGACTCCTAAGACTGTGATGCCAATATGGATAAGGTGAGGTGATGTGTTCAATGCCATGAGTTAGTCCCAAATCACCTGAAGAGAAAAAGATCATGAACTACTTATATAATTTTCCCTTCCAAACATAGAAAATATGTTTTAATAACATACTTCGTTATGGATTTCATAGGAATTCTGTAGTTAAGCATGCTCGAGCGAGAGTAGTACTAGGATGGGTGACCTCTTGGGAAGTCCTTATATGGGCACGGACAAAGCGGACAATATCTTGTGTGTTTGGAGCCAGATGTTAAAAAATTACCTATGAGAACTTTATAGAATGTCACCCATCATAGTACTACTCTAGCCTGAGCATGCTTAACTAAGGAGTTCTAACAAAATTTGTAGTGGTGCAAAGTTTTAAAACACATCTTCTATGTTTGAGAGGAAAATTATATAAGTAGCTCATGATCTCCTTCTCTGTAGGTGATGTGGGGCTAACTCGTGGGATTGGATGCCTCACATAACCTCATACATCTTGGCATCACAGGCTTACGAGTCTTGGCCATTGGCTATTGGATATTTGTCGTCACAATCCACGTCCCTTAAGGGCTAAACGTCCACGTGTAGGGTTAGACCACCCAATTGTGATGAGAACTAGCCTCAATACCCTTTTGTAAAATCAGCCCCAAACACACACGATATTGTTTGGTTTGCCCTATCCCACGCGAGGACTTCCAAGGAGATCACCCATCCTAGTACTACTCTTTGTCCGAGCACGCGCGAGGGAAGTCCTCGTGCGGGCACGAAGAAGTGAACCATATCTTATTTGCTTGGGACGGATGTTAAAAGGGAAATTAGACCCCGTAAAACAATTGAATCGGAGAGCTCCTTGAACCAGATCGAAGAGATCGGTGGTTGACTATCTCCCTCGCCATGTTGTTGATCTGCAGGCTAGGAAAAAAAAAAGAGTAAGCAAAGAGAAAAAGATCGAGAGGAGGCGGTCGGTGGTGCCTAGCTGCCTATGGTCGGGTGTTGTTGGCTTCTTGGCCGCCGGGCAAAGCATTGGCAATCGCAGGAGCACAGGAAGGAAAAAGAAGGGAAGAAGGAGGGGTGGCCTACCTGCTTCAGCAAGGCTCCTCCTCAACGTCGATTGGGTGCCAGTGGGGGGCTCCTCTCACTCCTCCTCCTCCTCCTCCTCCTCCTCCTCTCTCTCTCTCTCTCTCTCTCTCTCTCTCTCTCTCTCTCACACACACACACACACACACTCTTAGTGATGAGAAGGGGAGGGGGTGGCATGTCGATGCATCGTAGGGGGATATGGGCCTGATTTTGGGATCTCAAAATGAAAATATATTAAGTTTTTTTTAAAAAAATCCTCCCTCTCTCTTTCTCTCTCTCTTTCTAGTTAGTGATCAAAAAATTCAAAGAGAAGTGATAATCATCCCGATGTGTTTGTCGGGAATGATCAGCCTGATTGATGTGGCATCTAATCACAACGTCACTTTTTCTGCCTGTCCGAATTGAATGCGATACATTGGTCTAGACTGGATGCAACAGACTGTTGTGCTCAGGACACCTCAATTTGGCTAAAGGTTTCACGCTAAATAGTATTTTTTTCGATCATAAGTGGAGGGAATGAGTGCGTAGGGGAATCTTCAATTTGGGGATCTCAAAACATAAATATATTATTAAAAAAAATGGAGGAAAGTTATGAACGAACTCCCGAGTACTGAGGGATTATGCTACCTAGTATCGATGGACAGGATCGATTGACTCATGTGCAACAAACATATGCGACTCTCTTTCTTATGTTTTAAAATGCAGGTATGATGAATCACACTCCTCTTGTTATTAACGCGAATGGCAAGATCTACTCCGTTCGTTTTTGTCATAGTCAGCTTGTTGTTCCATTTTGTCCTAATTAGCGATGCGATCGACGGAAGGAGGGGGTGAAGGGGATGCGATCGAGGGGATCACAGGCCTGGCTGGCAAGTAGGAATGGTGGGGTGATGCGATCGATGGAAGGATGGGGTGAGAGAAAGAAGTGATGGAAGGAGGGGGTAAGAGAGAAATTGTACAATTTTAAATGAGACGGGATTTTAGGGATCGTGGCATTAACAATTGATCTGGTAAGGGATCGATTTTAGGCGATAAGGAGGGATTCTCTTTATGGACGATTGTGCGTAGTTTTTGATAGATCGAAGGTATTGAAATGTTCTAGTCAGTATAACACATTTGTAATATTTCGGCATAGTCATAGCATGTTATATAGATTTTAAATATCTAGCACATTGTTTATTTTATGCTTATGTTTCATTGACAATCATGTGCACTTAATGGATTTGCAATTAGGAAAACATATAAAAAAGTATGCAAACTTTACAAAATTTATTTTTCAAACCAAATACAAAGCATAACCACTCCGTAACACACCAAAAACTTACACACTGAAAAGTCCCAATGCAACAGCCTTTTCATTCCATGTGCATCTCTTGCTCGCGCCTTTACGGTTCCTGATGGGCCCCCTCCACCGCCTCCCCTCCCTTCGCCTGGGGGCTTGTGACCGGCGAAGCACCCGACCCCGCGCCTCCTCCGATCAGAGAGGTGACCGCCCCTCTGATCCTCCCCATCATCCCCATCCCGCTGCTTTCCTCAGCCGATACCGAGACCCCCTTATCGACCTGCCCCGCTCCTCCATCGCCGCCACTTGCTCCGGCGGCCCCGCTCTGCTGCGCCTTCCCCACCCCCGCCGGTCCCGGCCCAGCCACCTTACCGTACACCGTCGACGCCGCGGACGCCGCCGTGTCTTTCGCCCCGAACACGGTGGAGGAGAGCTTCTCGGTGTAACTCGGTTGCTTCGCGGCCGGTTCGGCGCTCTCTCCGGGTTTCTCCTCTGGGCCGGGCCGGGTATTTTCTGGAGACGAGAACTGGTCGTGGGTCCCCGTAGGCGGAGAAGAGCGCTCTCCTCCTTGCTGTCCCTCGGCTTGGTCCGACACGTTCGGAGCCTGGACAGGCGACATCCTCGTCTCATCCCCACCTGCTAGACACGTCAGCAACAACACGTAAGTGGGACCCAGTTCGTTTTCATTACAACGCCAAAAGTAAAAGGGTTATTTGACTTGGCCCCCCAAATTTTGCCTTAAATTACTCTACCCCGCATATTTTAATTAATTAGATTTTACCCCCCAAAACTTTATGGGTTATTTTGACTTTGCCCCCCAAACTTTGCCTTGAATTAGACTTTACCCCCCATTTTTCATTAATTAGACTTTACCCCCCAAAACTAACTGTTCCGTCAGTTCACCATCTAATAGAAAGGGTGAGCTGGCGGAAAAGAAATAAAGTTTTGGAGGGTGAGCTGACGGAACAGTTAGCTTTGGGGGGTAAAGTCTAATTAATGAAAAGATCGGGGGTAAAGTCTAATTTAAGGCAAAATTTGGGGGGTAAAGTCTAAATAATGTGTCAGCTCACCCTGAGATGGTGAGCTAACGAAAAAGTTAGTTTTGGAGGGTAAAGCCTAATGAAAATGTGGGGGGTAAAATCTAATTCAAGGTAAAATTTGGGGGGCAAAGTTAAAATAACCCAAAGTAAAAACGTTAGTTGGCTAACGCTATGCCCTCATGCAGTCTCGCACACAATCTGCCCACATGCCACAGAAGCCGTCCATCAAGTACAATACACGGCTCACCCAGCATGTGGGACAGATTTACAGGAAACGGCGTGGGGACACAGCATAGCTAAACGTTAGGTCGATCCTGGTCACCTTCAGTGGACACCGCCGTGTCTTTCACGGCGGACACGGTGGGGGAGAGCTTCTCGGTGTAACTCGGTTGCTTCGCGGCCGGTTCAGCGCTCTCTCCGGTGGTCTCCTGTGGGCCGGGCCCGGTTTTTTCCGGAGATGAGAACTGGTCGTCGTGGGTCCCCGTAAACGGAGATCGCTGTTCTCCTTGCTGTCCATCGGGTCGATCCGAGACAGGCAACATCGTCGCCTCATCGCCACCTGTTAGACACGTCAGCAACAACACAAAAGTGGGACCCAGTTCGTTTTCGATTTTCACTCCCACAACAAAAGTAAAACGTTAACGCTATGCCCTCGGGCAGTCTCGCACTGCCCACATGCCCGCAGAAGCCGTGCATCAAGTGCAACACACGGCTCCCACAGCATGTGGACAGCTTTTGGGCACACGGCGTGGGGGACACAGCATCGCTCAACGTTAGGTCGATTCTGGTCACCTGCAGTGAACTCCTCGGACGTGGGCTCCGGGACAGCGGGGTCCTCCTCTTCAAGCCTCCCGTTGATAATCCCTGAAGTGCCCCTCTCTCGAGCCAGACCTTCATCTTGGCCGTGTGGAGCAGCGTCGGTCCCGTACGCTGCCGACACCAGAGATAGAGGGTAACGGGAGGATCACGCCGTAGGCCCTTAGTGGGAAGGAAAACTTTAGAGAGACAGAGAGAGAGAGAGAGGAACGTACGAGGGCCACCGTGGACTTGAGGGTCCACTTCGATCTCTTCGTCGTCCTCTGGGCCGGACAGGGTTTTTTCTAGAGATAAGAACCGGTCGTCGGTCCCCATGGGCGGAGATTGCTCTCCTCCTAGCTGTCCCTCTGGTGCCTGGAAAGAGCCGACGACAGGCGACATCCTCTCCTCATCTCCACCTGCTAGACGCGTCAGCAACAACATGTAAGTGGGACCCAGTTCGTTTTCCCACCAGTTTCAAAAGTACGGGTGCAAAAAAAAACCATCGGACTCAAAGTCAACGACCCGAACCCGATCAATGGTCTGGCCCGAAAACACAGTGGGCCGGGCTCAGGCCGCCACACTTAGTCCACAACCCGGACCTTCCTGGCCCGACCCGACCCGGTCCGAAAGGAATCTCCAAAGTCCAGCTCGAGAGCCCAAACACTTGGTATATTTAGAATTTATCGATTTTTTATGAGGATGATCACTATAGTAAATTGATCATCTTCACAAAAAATAAGCAAATTTTAAAGTCTTCATATGTGTTATTTAAATTAACAGTTCAAATGGATGGTTAAAAAGCTTCTAACATTTGATGCTTTTAGTGGTTTTGAAATTTGTCGGTTTTTTGTGAACAAAAAATCAACAAATTCTAAAACCTCTAGTCCATCAATATGAAAGGTTATCAATATATTGTCAATGGATCCCAACCAATATGTATATAGACGATAAACATTTTGCATTAAAAAATAGGGTAATATGTGATAGGTTCCTGAAATAGATCAATTTTAGTGATAAAGACAGCTAACATGGATAATTAGAGTTAGATCCTCCCGATAGAAAAATATATTTTTTATCCTTGCGGTGAGGTGTACACGTGAGCAAGAACCCCTACGTGTAGCGGTATATGTGGCCCCCGGTCCGAGCCAATTAAACTATAGCATAAAGAGTAACAATCTTTGAAAATTATTACTATTATGCTACAATTATATCACTATAGCAAAAAAATTAATAAAATCTTAAGAAATAAAATAAAATTTGCTATAGTGAAAAGCAACAATTTGCATAGATTGAGTAACAATGTGTGCAAATTGTTACTATTTTGCTACAGTAAAATAACTGTACGATTTTTTTTTTTTTTTCCCGATAAATCTTGTTTGGAAGCAAAAAAAATTGCTACAATAAAATCATTGTAGCAAAAGCTTATCAATCTTTGCAGATTGAGTAACAATATTTGTAAAGTAACAATTTGTGCAGATTGTTACTCTTTTACTACAGTAAAATTAATGTAGCAATTTATTTTCGTAAAATCATGTCCCAAAAAAAAAAATCACTGTAGCAAGCCAATTGGTTGAGTACATCCTATAGCAACAAGGACGGAGGGACATGTACTAAGGAACAATTTAATCATTAAAAGGGGATACAAGTTACATGTGGAACTTGCTCTAGTTAGATCTTTTTCCGGATGGATCTAATGTAACACCATCTTGTTGGCTATCCATCCCTTTAAAATGATCTCTTATCAAGGACCTCTTACTAAGTATAGCGGTTAGTCATAAACTTTTATGAGGTTTTGAGTTCAAACGCAAAAAGGATTTTATATATATATATATATATTAACAAAACACTTGTTTTAGTTTTAATCCGGCCCAAAATTCCGAATATAATCTATACACGGTCTGCGTCTAGAGTGGCTCAGACCCTTGGCTGGGGCCTGGCCCGACAAGGCCTATGGTACATTCCGAGCTCAGGATCTTTAGGCCCGGCCCGTTTTACACCCCTATTCAAAGGTAAAACGTTAGCTGACTAACGATATGCCCTCAAACAGTCTTGACACATAAACTGCCCATATGACACAGAAGCCGTGCATCTTAGTCTATGCATCAAGTGCAATACACGGCTCCCGCAGCATGTGGACAGTTTTGAGGACACACGGAGTGGTAGGGGTGGCAATGGGTTGTGTCGGGTCGGGTTTGCATCGTGTCTAGTTTCGGGTCGTGTCCAAAACCCCTACCCGACCCGTTTAACTAATTATGTCTAGATCGTAAACCCGTACTCGACTCGTTTATAAACGGATAGACCCGTTTACCACACGGGTCTATTCAGTTGTCCTGATCCCACCCAATCCAACTCGACCTACCTGATTGACCTGCTGGTATTATATATTACAGTATCGGATTGTGGGTAGACCCGATCTGATAGGACCCGTTGAATTTTGAATAGGTCTTTCTGGGTCTATCATGTAAAGACCTTACACCTAGACCCAGCCCATTTATTAAACGGGTCTATCGTGTCGATCCGTTTACGACCCGAATCAGTTTAATCCTGACCTAGACCCGCTAACTTCGTGTCCGGTCTAAAATTGCCAGCCCTACGGAGTGGGGACAGCATCGCTGAACTTTAAGTAGATTCTGGTCACCTGCAGTTAACTTTTCGGATCTGGGCTCCGGGCCAGCGGCCGGGTACTCTTCAAGCCTCCCCTCGATAATCCCCGAAGTGCCCCTCCCTCGCTCCAGGCCTTCGTCTTGGCCTCCAACTACGTGTGGAGCACCGGCGGTCCCGTACGCTGCAGACACCAGAGAGAGAGAGTGGATAACGGGAGGATCACGCCGTAGGCCCATAGTGGGAAGAAAAATTTGAGAGAGAGAGGAACGTACGAGGGCCACCGTGGCCTTGAGGATCCACTTCGATCTCTTCGTCGTCCTCTGGGCCCGACCGGGTTTTTTCTGGAGATGAGAGCTGTCTGTGGGTCCCCGTAGGTAGGGAGTGCCCTCCTCCTTCTTGTCCCTCGGGTCGGTCCGAAACTTTCAGAGCCTGGAAAGAATCAACGACAGGCGACATCCTCTCCTCATCGCCACCTGTTAGACGCGTCAGCAACATGTAAGAGGGACCCAGCTCATTTTCACTCTAATTTCAAATATAAAAAAGAGTAATACAATTTCGAACTTAGTTTTTCAAAAAAAAAAAAAAGGCTTAGTAACCCTATAAAAGAACCCTGTTTCATTTTATTTATGAATTTCACGCTCTGTTTCCGCTCAAAATGACAGATCCTTGTTATTATGACTTATGAGTGTGTTTCGGAAAAAAAATTAAACGATATTTTAGATATAGCCCCTTAACTATTTTGCAATATTAGTGGCAGAACACCATAACTTACTATATTAGCTAAAGTCCCTACAAGCATACATACATCTTCACGGGACTTATGTCAAATTTTTTCAAAAAAAAAACTACTTGGAACATTTTACATCGATAAGTCATCGACAAACAAGACCCAAGAAATAATGACAGAGCCTAGAGTTAGTGCACCGGTATTTACACCAAACAGTGACCCAAGAAGTGATAGCAGGGCCAGAGTCAGTGCATCGGCATTCACACCAAACAGTACGTGACCCGTAAGCCTCTCCACCACTTGTTGAGCGTGAACAATTTTGTTTCGAACGTTCACGACTATCATTGCCTCATTTCAAGGGTTTTTGGTTATTTCACCATAATTAGTAACATGAAATAACATACATGCATGTGAAATAGACGAATGAGAGCCCTAAATGTTCTAACCTTATAATGAGAGGTTGGAACAAAATCATTCTCTTCTCGAGCATTGTTTGTCAATAGGGATGGCAACGCGACGGTGTACTATATGTAAAACCAAAACCGTACCATGCGGTGCGGTACATCACAGTTTAACATTGTAATGATCTAAAAGGTGCGATATTTTACGGTTTTGAGCAAAGCAAAACCGAACCCAAACCGCAAACCGAAACCGTACCGTGACGGTTTTATATTTTGGCAAACCAAAACCACACCATGCGATGCGATTTTCTGCGATTCTCGGTTTTAAACCGCACCGTTGCCATCCCTATTTGTCAATATCTTTGTCGATGGAGATTGTTTGAATAGCATTACTCGAAGCCGTGCATTAAGTGCAATACACGGCTCCCGCAGCATGTGGCTTTTTGGGGACACAGCGCGTGGGAACATCAACGTTAGGTCGATTCTGGTCACCTGCGGTGAACTTCTCGGACCCGGCCTCCGGGACAGCGGGGTCCTCTTCAGGCCTCCCATTGATGATTCCGGAAGTACCCCTCTCTCGCTCCAGACCTTCGTCTTGGCCTCCAACTACGTGTGGAGCAGCGGCGGTCCCGAACACTGCAGCCACCAGAGATAAGACGGTAACGGGAGGATGACGCCGTAGGCCCATAACGGTAAGAAAAATTTTAGAGAGAGGGGAACGTACGAGGGCTACCGTGGACTTGAGGATCCACTTCGTTCTCTTCGTCGTACTCTGGGCCGGGCCCGGCGGGCCGGGTTTTTTCTGGAGACGAGAACTGGTCCTGAGTCCCCGTAGACGGAGAGCGCTCTCCTCCTGGCTGTCCCTCGGGTCGGTCCGAGACTTTCATAGCCTGGAAAGAGCCGACATCCGGCGACCTCCTCCCCTCATCGCCACCTGCTAGACACGTCAGCAGCATGTAAGTGAGACCCGGTTGGTTTTCACTCCAGATCTGCCCACATGCCACATAACCCCCCGTGCAATCCACGGCTCCCGCAGCATGTGGACAGATTTAGGGTACACACCCCGTGGGGATACAGCATGGGTCAACGTTAGGGGATCACCTGTAGTGAACTTCTCGGACCCGGGCTCCGGGACAGCGGGGTCCTCTTCAACCGGCCTCCCATTGATGATCCCCGGAGTGCCGCCCTCTCGCTCCAGATCTCCGCCTTTGCCTCCGCCTACGCGTGGAGCAGCGGCGGTCCCGTACGCTGCAGTCACCAGAGATAGAGGGTAACGGGAGGATCACGTACGGCGCCGTAAGCCCAGAAGAAAATTTTTAGAGAGAGAGAGAGAGGAACGTACTAGGGCCACCGTTGACTTGAGGGTCGACTTCGGACTCTTCGTCCACCTCTTCACGTCCTTCCTCTTCTTGTACTTGGCTGTGAGGGTGATCATGGACGTCGCCATGGCCGTGCTTCATCTTGTTGCTGAAGGTGTCCTTGAACTTCCTCACCCTGTCCTTCACCTTCTTCAGGACAGGCGTCTTCTCGTGGTGCTCTTCTTCGTAAATATGGCCGTGCGCAGGGGCATTTTCGGGATTCATCGTAACGCACAAGGCAGTGGGGAGAGGCAAGAGAGACCGATTCGGTGGGTAGAGTTGAGGGGAGGATCGACGAGAGGAGACCGAAGGAGCGAGGGCGGGTTATAAAGAAGGGGGAACGGGAAAATCTATCTTCGAAGATATTTTGAGCCACGTGGACGTCGGTCGCATAGGCATCGGACACGTGGACGTCGGTCGCATAGTGAAGGCATCCACTGACTGCCACGTAGCTGTTCGTTGACAGCCACGTTCCCTTGATTCCATGAAGACGTGTAGAACCAAAGTTGCCCGTTTGACGTGGCACTGTACGACTGGTGGCTGTAGATATTTAAATGACGCTAGGGAGTTTCAACAGCCACCCGTACACGTCCATCAGGCAGTGTTTTCAAAGCCAGACCGGAAGGCGAAAGGAAAATGCATCCGGTTCGGTTCAAATAGGTTCAAATCGATGGTTTAACTGTTTGAACCGTATAAAAATGTATTTTTTAAAATAGATATTTACTAAATTCCTTAATGGCAAGGTTTGATTCCTGTGTTAACATACAAACCAATTTATTCAACGACTGAACCGAAAAATTTTCGTTTTCGGTCCAAATCGGTTGAACCGTCTGATCTGGTCCGGTTTTCAAAACAGTACCATCGGGCTAAATACCATTTCTCTAGAGTTCAGATCTCTTCCGGTCGATTGAAACCGATCCGTGGGCCCGGCGTGCATCACAGCCGCATGTAGTCGGGATTCAGTTTCTGATCACTATCATCGTGCGATTGTGATAGGCACTGGCCCATCGACTGGTATTCCTCATCCAATAGATGGCTCGAACATCTATTGGAGCAACTGGCTCCAATAGCTCATGTGGCTATCAATGATGGAACCATATCCCTCATAAGAAAGAAATGTCATATAAATAAAGGATAAATTATACTTTACCCCTTGAAGCTTGTGGGTGCAAAATCTAGCTAACGCCAAACGGTGGGACCCACAGCCCTGCCTGGGGCCCACGAGTCCAACGATAGGACCCGCAGTCCTGCCTATGGCCCACAAGTCCAAAGGTGGGACCCGCAGCCCTGCCTGGGGCCAACGAGTACGACGGTGGGACCCGCAGCCCTGTCTGGAGTCCACGTGCACTATCTGGGCCCTGGTAAATCCCCCTGGGTTTACCAAACCCCGGATATTTCTGGGAATATTCCTCAGATAAACTAAGCCCTTATAAATAGAAAACCCTGTAAATGATTCCAAATCCGAAATTCCAGACCAGAAAACCACTTTATGTTTTCCAGAGCTACTCGAGCTTTCTGGTTTTCAGACTCCTTCTCCATCCTCGGATTACTTGTAAGGAGCACTCCTCGGCCTGTCGAGAGTAGGTCCACTGTTTACTCAGAGATAGTGGATTCAAAGGCTGCGTCTTACCGCAAGAAGACGTAGGCTTCGGCCGAACTTCTTTCACCACAACTAGTGTCAATTCTCTCTCTACCCTACAATGCTTATATGACAACCTAACAAGTTACAACTCAGTGCTTTGAAGCCCGCCATATCCCGAAGGATCAAACCTTCAATCAACTGTTGGAGGAGAGTCATGTACGATGGCAAGAAATCCTCCCCCACAGTTTGGCGTCGTCTGTGGGATCGCGATCCTATCGATCAACTTATATCTTTTAAGCTTTCCAACTCCTTCGGTAGCTGCTACCGGTTGCCCGAGCAATCCGTCTGTCTCCATCGTTACACCTGAATGGCGAAGACTTCGATGGACCAACCGGAGGAAAGCAGCATGCACCCAGACGCTCAGTATCCAACGACTCACTCAATGAGTCATTGGTTCGTGCCGATCCAACACCCAGAACAACAACTCGTTGTTAATTCAAAGAGTCGCCCGTTGGTTGATCACATCGCCAAGGCTCAACCTTGACAGTCGTCTCAACTCGTCGACCTAACTCCTCAACGCTTGGGGGAAGCACACATCTCTCCCAGTGCCGATGCTCAAGCGATGTATCAGATCACGGCAGATGACTTCCAATTTCTTACTCTCATGAAGAAGAACGTTGCTCTCATGTTCAAGAGAGACTCACTCCGACAAATCACCGTCAATGCAAGAGTCAACCCTCCGTGGTCAGCTGTCGGCATCAACGACGGAGCAAACATCCACCGCCGGTCGGTCGACCAATCTTCCGCTCCTTCTAGACGATCCGTCGTCGACATCCCTCGACGGTCCCTTGAATTCCTCTCAAGAAGACCCTCAACTATTCCACCTAAGCCAACGGTCTGGGAACGGCTTAATGAATCTGCTCGCCATCCTGAGCCTCTCGGTTCCGAGTCATCCTTCGATCCCTGCATTGCAAGGGATATTCGGAATAATAGACACCACTTCAGAGTTCGACAACACTACAATAGCGATCGAGCCCCAGCCTGACATCGGACAACGAGATGGACTCTGACGCCCTCTTTTTCTCCTCCAAGATGCTTCTCCGACCAATGAGGCGATCGAAGGAAAGATCATACCTCTGAAGGCTTCTCCGCACCCTGTTTCCTCGAAGAAACGATCATACCTCTGAAGGCTTCTCCGCACCCTGCTTCTCCGACCAATGAGGCTTCTCCGCACCCTGTTTCCTCGAAGGTGGAAAGCACCCGCTCTCCACAAGTTCAACTACCTGACTAGAGATCCGACGCTGCACGTCCTTGTCTTCAGGCAAGCGTTGACGTCACATGATAGCGACAACTAGGTTCTATGCCGTACCTTTGCTGGCAGCCTGGACAATATGTCGCTCGATTGGTATCACCTCCCGACTGGTTCTGTGAGTTGGTTCGAGGATCTGGCAGACCTCTTTGTTCAACACTATCGACTGAACTTTAAGTCGATCGGAAAAGAAGCTGGACTCCCTTTACCAGCTCAGGGTGGAATCGGATGAAACCCTCCGAGAGTTCTCTTGGAGGTTCTAAATGAGCATGTTGCGCTCTACGGACACCACCTCGATGATAATGCCATCATACTTACATTCCAGAATGCCCTATGCTTTGACCTCCATATCTACAATGATCTCATTTGCAATCCTCCTGCCTCCCTCAGAGTGCTATTCGATCAAATTCAAAAGAAGATCGAGGTGGAGGACGATCAAGTCGCTCATAATAAATGTGACCTCGAGAAGCACCTTTCTGATAAGGAACCAACGAGACCAACAGCTCAAGCTCGCAACGCTCAGGCTGACGAAGTTGGAGCCTCCAAGAGGCCGAGGCAGGCAGACGATAGACCCATAGAGCCTCAAAAGACCACGAATACTAAAGGAAACTAACCCATCCACCGATCAGAGTAGAAGGCCGCCGGCAACTATCAACAACTCAAAATGTCGCTCATCTGAAATCCATGATGTAACATCTTTTGAGTTATCAATGAAATGACAATTGTTTCAAGTTATATAAAAAACTATCAGATTCTATCTCAACTTCTACTAAACATCACAATTAGTTCGATTCGCGTTGCGACATGGCCGACTAATCTACAACGGTACAAAGCTACATGTCCTGATACGTAGGTTCGACTGAAATGGCACTTCACTTAAGTCCAATTGATACAAAGAGCGCTACGCTGAGTACTCCGAATCATTGGCGTTGCACATACTCCCGTTGTCCCATAAGGACACATACACTAGTGCCTCGTCATAGTTAGTTTGGTTCGTGTTGTGACACGGCCGACTAACCTGCAACGGTACAAAGCTACGTGTCCCAATACATAGGTTCGACTGAAATGACACTTCACCTAAGTCTAACTGATACAAGGGTGCTACGCTGAGTACTTTGAATCATTGACGTCACATATGCTATCGTTGTTACGTAAGGACACATGCATTAGTGCCTCGTCACAGTTAGTTCAGTTCGTGTTGCGACACGGCCGACTAACCTACAACGGTACAAAGCTACGTGTCTTGATACGTAGGTTCGACTGAAACGGCGCTTCGCCTAAATCCAACCGATACAAAGGCGCTACGCTGAGTACTCCGAATCATAGGCGTCGCACATGCTTTGTAACGACCCTTTTTATTATTATTATTTTTATTTTATTTTACTGGGGCGGGTCTATCAGAGCCGGCGAGGTTCGCGCGCCGGTGCGTCTCGACGTGAGTCGAGGTCGAGTCAGGTGCGGCGCGAGAAAAAACCAAAAAAAAAAAAAACTAACTAATAAACTAAAACCTAAAACTAAATAATAAACTAAAACCTAAAACTAACCCACTACCCGAGCCCAACCCAACCCCCAAACCCACCAGCTCTATCCCGCTCTCTCTCCTCTCCCATCTCTTATCTATCTTTCAATCTCTCTCTCTCTCTCTCTCTCTCTCTCTCTCTCTCTCTCTCTCTCTCTCTCTCTCGCTGTTCCTCCCTATCTCGGATTTCTCTCAACCACTCACCCGAGCTCTCCCCTCTCTCTCGGATCCTCTCTCTCTCTTCCTCTCAGATCTTACCCCCCTCTCTCACCCAACCCTCTCTCTCTCTCTTGAACCCAAATCGAACCCGATCCGACCCGATTTCCCCCCCCAAACTCGACGCTGTCCTACCCATCCCCTGCGACCTGCTCTTCCCTCATCGTCCCACCCCCTTGCACTGTCGCTCTCCCCTGTCCTCCACTGTACTTCCCTCACCTCTCCCTCTCTTTCCCTGCGACCCCATTCCCCTTTGTACCGGCGCCCCTTTTCCCCATTTTAAAACCCAGATCCAGCCCGACCCCCTCAACACTTCTCCGATCGCCCTCTCTCTCTCTCTCTCTCTTTCCCTCTTTCAATCTCTCTCTCCCTCGTGGTGTGTGTGTGGGTGCGGCAGCCGGAGCGCAGCCGACCGGAGGAGAGCCGCGCCGATACCGGAGAAGGAGCCATCGGTCGGAAAAGGAGCTGTAACCTGAGCTGCCGCCGACTTTTTTCCTCGACTAAACGGTCAGCCTTCCCTCCTCCTTGCGCTCTCTTTTTTTGTTTTGCGAAACAGACCGGCCCCCTCCCCTATTCCCTTTTTCTTCTTCTTTTTGTATGAATTTGGCCGACCCCAACCCCGGTGGGCTTCGCCCTGTTGCAACCATGGTTGCCGACGGTTTGGCTACCGGTGGTCAGGCACCCGGTGGCCGGCAGCTGTATAGTCGGTAAGACCCAATCTGACCAACTCAACCCCCTGTATTTTTCTTCTTTGAAGCGGCAATGGATGCCGACCATGTTGCTGGTGGCTATGCAACCGACAAGGGCCCACCTAGCGTCGGTTTTCCCTTTTTCCTTGTACCGTGCTGAGATGGCGGTCGGTAGCCTGACCACCGACGGCTAGGCGACAGGTAGCACCCGACCGCCCTCGGCTTGACACCAGCTCGCACCCCACCACCAACTTGCCGAGCCTCTTTTTTTTTCCTTGTAGTAGCCATCGTCGGTCTTTGATCAACGACGGAGCCTGATCAATGTCAGTTATCCTCCTTTATTTTCCCATTTATGTCGCGACTGTCATTGCCCGGCAGCCAGTTGATGTTTAGGTTGTTGATCATTGAAAACCGTGGAACCTTGGATCATGTTTAGGTTAGGATTCCTGCGACATTTGGTAGCCAATGGCGCATCTTCTATTGTCACCTTTTTCAGCTATCGTCCACAGAATGTCGTGCTACACACGACGACGCATCACTCAACGATCATTCGCCAAACCTAGAATCCGACCAGGTAAGGCAAAATAGTTATCGCCAACCCAAGCACATGCTTAGTAAGGCTTGTCAGATTGTCACCATGCCAAACCGACCAAATCCGCACCAAGTCCGAGATCGTCTCGGGTGGATGACGAATCAACCTCGACCATGATCTGAACCCTATAGCAATTGCCTTTGTTCTAAATAATAGTCTAGTAATATGTGTGTGTGCACACTTGTCAGACTTTGTACGCGTTAATCGAGCGAAGGTGGATTAGGAGCAATCGACGGGAGTTCGAGCACACTTTCCAGGTGACACTGCATGCTGTTTAGCTAATTAATTGTGCTATTATAGAAATTAAGGGTAGGTGTCCATAACGCTGCATGCGGGTCTCGCCGAACATCGTCGCATGTGGTCGAGTGGACCCACCGCCTTGCATGCGGAGTCGTAAGTCCGGCGACGCATGCTTAATAATATAATTTAATAATAAAATTTCTGATTGCTTGGGCATCGTAAGTAGGAATTCCCCTTAATATTAAAAATTAATAATTAAATAATAATTATCGGGCTCACTCTCCTGGATGGAGTGTGGAGACCCAGGCACACGGGAATACGGGCGAGAGTAAATTCTATTGTTATTGTGGTGCATGAGTTGTGAGCGGGGTGCGAATCCCGGGGTAAAACATCGAAATTGCTTTATTATTATACTGGTGTGATATTCTAACCTGTGGAAAGATTCTGACCCCGTGCGCGCAAGGGCCGTGAACCAGCCTACGCGCACAGCCAAAGATTAGTAGGTCAGGGGGTCACGGGCATGAATTGTAGTAAAGCCAATAGGTGGTGCCCTCGAAGAGGGATTGGCCTAGCAATCTTGTCTCGGGATAGTTGAAGCCCCCAAGGAAAGCAAGTTGGGCGGTAGAGCTCCACCGTGAAAGACGGGAAACCCCTTATGATCATATGAGTGACTTTGACTTTGCGCATGGTGTCGGAGTATGCGCGGTGAGAGAGTTGGCCCTCTACATCGAAAGAAAAGGCCCTATAGTAATGCCCGACCGGGAGCAGGATGAACAAAATATCTGGAGTTCACATTGAGTGTGTTTAATTTTATTAATTGTAAAATGGTACTCTCGATAACTTAGTAATAGTAGGAATTGTATACAAATGTAGAAACTGCATGGACACTTACGACGTGATTAAAAACGTAGTTGGACAATTAGAATAATCAGTAAACTGTTTATAAAATACGGGCGTCATTAATTACCTAGGCAGTTAGCTTGTCACTAGCCATTTATTTGGCTAATCTCCCAATTAATTTTGAGGGCTACACATTCCCACGAGTAGACTCTTCTGCAGGTTCGGAGACTCAGGGGTAGCTGCAGCACGAGGCCAGCTGCGAAGTTAGGACGGTGGTAGAGTTTCGATTTCAGTCTGTCGTGTAGTAGTACTGTTTCTTTTTGGCATTGTAATCGAACTAAGTTTGGCTTAGTGTATGTTATTAATGGCAATGATACAACTGTGTTCTTTTTGGATAGGCTTCCCCTCAAGGCCCCAAGCCTAGGGTAGCTCACTATAAAAAATATAAGATATAAAATGATCTAATTGACTAGTCCCATAGATAGGACCTTTAAACCAGTGCCCATGTGCTAGAGAGCGGGCGAGGCTACTCGGCTCGCCGTCAGAGGCTTGAGCCTCGTGCTCCCTTAAGAGGGACTTCTGTCGGCATGTGGGGCACCAGTAGGTCGCGCATGCTGAGAGGATAGCCCGTTTCAGGGTTGAGTATGATCATCTCTCTGTCGATAAAATTGTATCTCTATACTTTCGTTGAAAATAAAAATATTTTCGTAAGTGTTAAAATATTCCTTGAGAGAGTGGAAGCCCTGTGAGAAACCCTAATTGGAGTAGACAGTTGACCAAATCCTAAATCCCTTGGTTTTTCTCAATTCATACCTCAGAGATCGGTACCAGATTTCTAGGGCGTGACATGCTCCCTTGTCACGTAAGGACACATGCACTAGTGTTTCGTCGCAGTTAGTTCGGTTCGCGTTGTGACACAGTCGACTAACCTGCAGTGGTACAAAGCTATATGTCCCGATACGTACGTTCGACTGAAACGGTGCTTCGCCTAAGTCCAACCGATACAAGGGCGCTACACTGAATACTCCGAATCATTGGTGTCGCACATGCTTCCGTTGTCACGTAAGGGCACATGCACTAGTGCCTCGCCACAGTTAGTCTGATTCGTGTTGCAATGCGGCCGACTAACCTGCAACGGTACAAAGCTACGTGAGCCTGACATAGGTTCGACTGAAATGACGCTTCACCTAAGTCAAACCGATACAAAGGCACCACGCTAAGTACTCCGAATTCTTACCCCGATCGACCAGTAAATCCAAGGTCCCGCCCTTGGCATTCAAAAGCAAACCCTGATGCAGGCTCCACCTCTTCTGCACCTACCAAAGCCCGAGATGGCAGTACCGTCTAGGCCCAAGGAGACAACCTTGGCTTTCAAAGACAAAGCCCGAGACGGTGACATCATCTTGACCCAAGGTGATAGCCTTGGCATTCAAAAGCAAAGTTCGAGGCAGGCTTCGCTGCCTAGGCACCTAACAAAGCCTGAGACATCGGCACCGTCTCGGCCCGAGGCAACCACAGCCTCGGCAACTAACGAAACCCGAGATATCGACGTCGTCTCGGCCCGAGGCGACCTCCACCTCGGTATTCGAAGATAAAGTTCGAAGCAGGCTTCGCCGCCTCGGCACCTGACGAAGTCCAAGACGTATGCATTGTCTCGGCCCGATGCGACCTTTGCCTTGGAATTCGAAGCAAAGACCAAGGTAGGCTTCGCCGTCTCGGCACCAGGCATAGCCCGAGATAGCGACATCGTCTCGGCCCAAGGTGATAGCCTTGGCATTCAAAGACAAAGCCCGAGGCAAGCTTCACTGCCTCGGCACCTGACAAAGCCCGAGACGTCGGCACCGTCTCGGCCCAAGGCGTCCTTTGCTTCGGCATTCGACGAAACTCATGGCGGCATCCACCTTGGCTGTTGACGAAGCTCAAGGCGGCCTTTGCCTCAGTATACGAAGAATCATAAAGCCCTGCCCTCGGCATTTCGATGACAAAACCCGAGATGGCCTATGCCTCGGCAATTAACAAGCCCAAGGCCCTGCCCTTGACACTCGATGATAAAGCTTGAGAAAGGCTTCACCGCCTCAGCACCTGACGAAGTCCAAGACGTCAATGTTGTCTCAGCCCAAGGTCGCCTTTGCCTCGGCATTCAACGAAACTCATGGTGGCGTCCGCCTCGGCATTCGACGAAGCTCGAGGTAGCCTTTGCCTCGGTATTCGTCGAATCCCAAGGCCCTACCCTTGGCATTTGGACGACGAAACCCGAGGTGGCATTCACCTCAGCATTTGATGAAGCCAAAGGCCCTGCCCTCGACATGCGACGATGAAGCTCAAATCCCCTCCTTGGCATTCGAAGACAAAGTCCGAGGCAGGCTTCGCCACCTCAGCACCTGACGAAGCCTGAGACGTCGATGCTGTCTTGGCCCGAGGCAACCTTCGCCTCGATATTCGAAGGCAAAGTTCGAGGCAGGCTTCGGCACCTGACGAACCCCGAGACGTCAGCACTGTCTTGACCAGAGGCGACCTTCGCCTCGGTATTCGAAGACAAAGTCCGAGGCAAGTTTCGCTACCTCAATACTTGACAAAGCTTGAGACGTCAATACCGTCTCGGACGGAGGCGACCTTCGCCTCGGCATTCAAAGACAAAGTCCGCGACAGGTTTCGCTGCCTTGGTACCTGACAAAGCCCGAGGCATCGACACCATCTCAGCCCGAGGAAACCTTTGCCTCGGCATTCGAAGACAAAGTCCGAGGTAGGCTTTATCGTCTCGGCACCTGACAAAACCTGAGACATCGGCACCGTCTCGGCTCGAGGTAACCTTCGCCTCAGTATTCGAAGACAAAGTTCGAGGCAGGCTTCGCCACCTGACAAAGCCCGAGACTTCAGCATCGTCTCGGCCCGAGGCAACCTTCTCCTCGACATTTGAAGACAAAGTTCGAGGCTGGTTTTGCTGCCTCGGCACCTGACGAAGTCCGAGACGTCGGCACCATCTCGGCCCGAGGCGACCTTCGCCTCAACATTCAAAGACAAAGTTTGAGGCAGGCTTCACCGCCTCGGCACCAGACAAAGCTCGAGACGTCAGGACTGTCTCGGCCCGAGGCGACCTTTGCCTCCTCGGCACCTTTCAAAGCCCAAGACGTCAACGTCGTCTCAGCCCGAGTAGACAGCCTCGACATTCGAAGACAAAGTCCGATCGAGGCAGTCTTCGCCGCCTCAACAACTTCCCTGAGATGTCAACACCATCTCGGCCCGAGGAGACAGCCTTGGTATTCAAAGACAAAGTTCGAGACAGGCTTCGCCTTCTCGGCACCTTCCAAAACCTGAGACTTCGACATTGTGTCGGCCCAAGGATACAACCTTGGGGTTCGAAGACAAAATCCGAGGTAGGCTTTGCCGCCTCGGCACCTTTCGAAAACCAAGACGTCGACACCTTCTCGACCCAACGAGATAGTCTGGGCGTTCGAAGACAAAGTCCAAGATAGGCTTTGCCACCTCGGCAGCTTCCAAAGTCCGAAACTGCCGTCTTGGCATTCGATCGAAAGTCGAAGCTTGCAACCTTGGCACGTGGCAGCAAAGTCTGAGACCTGATTCTCGGTATTCGACCGAAGTCTTTGCTCATGACATCAACGTTGTTTAGTAGCATGTCAATCAAATTTGATTCAAAACATCCAGACATCTAATTGCTTTCTGAAGGTATTTTGTGCAAGATGTTGCTGTTAGAATTGGTGAGGTCTACAGCTCGTAAAACCTATAGTTTAGCTATGTATGGTTGATAGTATAAGATTGCATCTAGGTACGTACCTTAGTACGTGTTCTGATTACAGAACAGAGAGCCATGGCTACATGGTAATCCTCTTGAGTGGGAGACTCAAGGGACTGGTCCCATGTAACCAAAATACGTTCGCAGCTCTGATTAGGGTTGGTCGCCCTATCAGGTTAAGCTGTTGGGATGACAGAGCGTGGGTGTCTCCACCAAGGTCATTACCAGGCACAGTGTCTGTGGCCGAACGGAACCAACACGGTGCACAGATCGATGAGCAGACATCGGTGCACTAAACCGTGTTTCTGCTTAAGGGTAAAACGGTCCTAAACCCTGAGGAACCATGTCTGGTGGACTAACCAGTTGTGTGGTTGTGAGCGCGGAAAAAGATTCGGGTCGTCTTTATTGCGGATCACACGAGATTACAAATTTTCTTTGATCAGGAGATTGTGGGAGAGATCCTCTGGGGGGTCCCTTTGATCCGCGTCTCCACGTGGTATTCGTGCGAGAGCTTTGAAGGGGTTGCCCAGGACAGGGGTCTTTACAGGGTGAGGATTTTTGAGAGGCTAAGGAGTTTCCGCCGTTGATTTTGTCCCGTCCGTGCTTCGCGCTTTCTCGGCTAGGGAGGCTTTGGGCTTCGTTCCTCGGTCTTCGTGTCTTCCTCGATCCTTGCTCGACCTCGGCGTCCTTGATCGTCGGTTCGCGGCGTCGATCGTGTTTTTGGCGTCAGCTTTGGCTTTAGCTTTCGGCTTTGGCGTAGCTTTGGCGTTTGCTTTGCTTTGGCGCTTGCGCTTGAACGTAGGCGGGTAGAGACTTGCGATGCTTTAGTTCTTCCGGACTTCGCGTCGTATCGGCTAGAACGTGTGGTGCTTTGCTCGTGACCGTCGTAGTTGCTTGGCTTTGGCACGTGCGTTGCTTTAGCGCAGGCTTTACCGGTGCGTCTGCTTTGGTTTCTTGCGTTGGCTTTGGCTTTGGCTTTGGCTTTGACTCGATCTTCTTTTCGAACGGTGAAGGCTACTTCTGCGAGGCTTCTTGATTCTTCCGGCTTCCTCGACGGTTGTGGCGTCGGCTTGGCTTCTCGGTGGGGGTAGCACCGATCCTTGTGCGACGGTTATAGCGTCGGCTTTTGTTGATGAAGACGGCGGGTGTAGCACCGATCCCCGTGCGACGGTTGTAGCGCCGACTTTTGTTGATGAAGACGGCGGGGGTAGCACCGATCTCCGCACGACGGTTGTTGCGTCGGCTTTTGTTGACGAAGACGACAGGGGTAGCACCGGCTTCAGGCCTTCTTCTCCAAGCTTTCTTCTTCGTGCGAGGAGTCGACGCCTTTGTTGAAGACGACGAGTGTTGTCGGCTTCGATCTTCTTCTCCGGCCTTTGCTTATGGCGTCTTCGGAGCTGATGAAGATCGTTGGAGCGATCGGGTGATGACGGCTCCGGGTCTTCTTCTCCACGCTTTTTTCTTCGTGCGAGGAGTCGAAGCTCTGATCTCCGAGTGCAAGGTCTTCACGTTGATGAGGACTTGAAGGGCCAAGGACTCCCGTAGGATATGCTTGCCGTGCCTCATGAAGCCTTCGGTCTTCAAGCGTTGGAGCTTCTTCGTAGCGCTCTTTCGTCTTCAGCTTTTCCGACCTGGCGACGGTTGTGACGTCGGCTTCTTCTCCGGGCGTGTTTGGCTTGATCGGAGTTGAAGGCTTCTTTTGGAGATGGCGGGTGTAACACCGATCTCTATGCGACGGTTGTAGCGTCGGATTTTGTTGATGAAGATGGCGGGGGTAGCACCGATCTCCGCACGATGGTTGTAGCGTCGGCTTTTGTTGACGAAGACGGCAGGGGTAGCACCGGCTTCAGGCCTTCTTCTCCAAGCTTTCTTCTTCGTGCGAGGAGTCGATGCCTTTGTTGAAGACGACGGGTGTTGTCGGCTTCGATCTTCTTCTCCGGCCTTTGCTTATGGCTTCTTCGGAGTTGATGAAGATCGTTGGAGAAGTCGGGATGACGACGACTCCGGGTCTTCTTCTCCAAACTTTCTTCTTCGTGCGAGGAGTCAAAGCTTTGATCTTCGAGTGCAAGGTCTTCACGTTGATGAGGACTTGAAGGGCCAAGGATTCCCGTAGGACGTGCTTGCCGTGCCTCGTGAAGCCTTTGGTCTTCGAGAGCGAGGCTCTTTCTTCGTAGAGCCTTCGCGTCTCTTGTTTTCGACCCTTTGTGCCTTCCCCCACCCCTTCTATTTATAGGCAAAGGGGGGTGGTTGGGGGAGATATGGATGAAATCTTTTTTGTTTCCTCCAATATCTCCCCCAATAACCATCAAGATATTGTTTCCTTATTTGGGGAAACAAACCCGATCCCCTCCTTTTTAGTTGGGGTGGTTACGGGCTAGATGTGACTCGATCTTCAAAGATCGAGTTGTTATTTTTGTTGCACTTTTGGATCGGATGGCGACACAACGTCATCTTGTCCGTTGGATCGAGGGATCATCGCGGATCTACGGCTACGTAGACGTCCACGCCACCTCCCCCCGCATCGAGGCGGTTTTGATTTCTTTTTCCTTTCTTTTCTTTTTCTTTTCTTTTTCTTTTTCCTTTTTGTTTTCTTTTTCTTTATGGCCGGCCCCACCTCCCCATGGGGAGGGGGGCACGGTTTTCTAGAGGGGGGGCCGGTGGGCCCCCCTTTTTGTGCTCGAGCTGCGGGTCGGGTGGACCCGTTTGCTTTGAGTTGGGCCGCGATGCGCGAATTGGGTTTGCACGCGGGCCGAGTTCGCATGCGGGCCGTTGTGTGCGGGCCAGATTTCACATGCGGGCCGTTGTGTACGGGCCAGATTTCCGCATGTGGGCCGTTGTGTATGGGCCAGGTTTCGTATGCGGGCCGTTGTGCGCGGGCCCAGTTTCGTATGCGGGCCGTTGTGTGCGGGCCAGGTTTCGCATGCGGGCCGTTGTGTATGGGCCAGGTTTCGCATGTGGGCCGTTGTGTATGGGCCAGGTTTCGCATGCGGGCCGTTGTGCACGGGCCCAGTTTCACATGCGGGCCGTTGTGTGTGGGCCTAATTTTCGCATGCGGGTCGGGTCCAATCTGTGGGCTAATTTCGGTGCCCACAAATGCCCCCTCAAGGTTGAGTGCGCCCGCGGGAAACGCGTAGCATTTGGCCTTGACTTGTGTGTTCGCTCAGAATTTAGGTCTTTACGAGGACCCCCGCCATTTCGTTTCCCCCATCGTTTTGCTAGCGCGGGAGACGAAGGGCTTTGGCAGCTTGGAGACGAAGACGTCTTCTAGGGTTTTGTTCATCTTCCTTGTTGTCGCGGACTTCCTTTGAATTGAGGATGGTGCGAACATTGACGGCGGTCGCTGCGCGGAGTCCCAGGGCAGCAAGGCGACGGGAGCATGAGTACGACCGCGATGCACCTCGGTGGAGGGTTGTTGCCCCTCTTCGGTGCTGGAGCGCAATGGTGGAAGCCGATTGTTGCAGTTGAAGGTGATGATGACGACGCGTCTGGCACAGCGCAGGGAGAAGACAGTGTCGACGAGGTTTGGCCCCACTTTCTTCGTGTTTTTTTATTTTCCGTGGTTACATCGGATATTGATGCCCACCGGATAGAGACCCCTAGATTCAGGGAATAAGAGATTTTCCTCGTCTTTATCCCAATAACCGATTGTTCCTATTTATAGGGTGTTCAATGAAAAATTAGATTCATTCTCTCTTTTTTTTTTTCCTTCGTCTTCTTCGTCTCTGCCGTCGGGTTCGCGGGGTCAGCGGCAGCGCAGGCGGCGGCGAGGTGCGGGCTGCAGCGCGCTCAGGCCGGCGCGGTGTAGGGGCGGCAGCAACAGCATCGGCGGCGTGCGGTGGCCGCTGCGGCGGCTCAAGCGGCGGCGCGGGGGCCAGCGGAGCAGCAGCGGCGCGGAGGTGGCGCGCGGGGGCCGGCGCAGCAGCGGCAGCGGCAGCGGTGGTGGCACGCGGGGGCCGGCGCAGCAGCGACAGCGGCAGCGGGGCGCGAGTGCCGGCGCAGCAGCGGCAACGGCAGCGGCGGTGGCGCGGTTGCACGGGCGGGGGCCGGCGCAGCAGCGGCAGCGGCGGTGGCGTGCGCGCTGGTGGCCGGCACGGCGCGGCGTGGGTGCGGCAGGGTGCTGGTGGCCGGGTTGGTGCAGGCACGGCAGGGTGCCGGTGGCCGGGTTAGCCGAGGCCCATAGCCCCCCCCCCCCGCGGGTTTTAACAGGGGAGAGAGAGAGAGGGGGGGGGGCTGCAGCTTTTTGCTGTGGCCCCCCTCTCGGTTTTTCCATTTTGCACAAGGGGGCTGGGGCTGCGGCTTTTTGCTGTGGCCCCCCTCTCGGTTTTCCTTTCTGCAAAGAGGGGCTGCAGCAGGGTCGAGGTCGTGCGCAACAGTGGCGAATGGCGTCGGTTGCGGGTGAAGACGGCTGTGAGCGGGCGATCGGTGCACGGGCCGGGGTTGCGGCGGGCGCAGCGCGCGGGGCGGCTGCGAGGTGCGGAGGCGGGCTCGGCCGGGGGCTGCGGCCGGCGCGCGAGCCAGAGACGGGGCGCAGCCGGGGGCTGCGGTGTGCGGCCGGCGCGCGGGGTGCGGGAGGGCGCAGGCCGGAGGCGGGCTCGGCCGGGTTTTAGCAGGAGAGAGGGGGTGCTGCGGCTTTTTGCTGTGGCCCCCCTCTCAGTTTCCCATTTTGCAAACAGGGACTTTCTCTTTTTTTTTTTTTTTTTTTTGACTTCTGGACTTGATCTGTTTTTTTCTTCTGGAACTGATTGTGCATCTTGATTTGACTTGGACTTTTTGTTTCCTTGCAGGACTTGTCCCTTCGAGTGCTTTCTAAAGGCCGGCTGGATCATTGAGGAGGCCTATCGCGGGAGCAGAGCGACTAGCGAGGTTGCACCTGGGCAGGCTGAGTGAGGTAGACTGGATCTTCCTCTAGACGACCATGGGTCGCTGGAGGCCTATGGAGAGAGCTTTTCTGGTGGTGACATCAGCTTGAAGGACGTCGAGACGGGCGTTTTGGAGTTCGACGAGGAGCAAGACAAAGCCACTAGCGTTGACAAGGAGCAGCCTGCTTTGGTCGTCTTTTGCTTACCGATCTTGACCTTGGTGACTACTCCAACAACCCTTTTGGCTTCGTGGAGGTCACGAAGGATGCAGTCCTTGGCTCGGGACCCCCTTTTTTTTTTTGTGCCTTGACTTGATTTGTTTGTGTCCGTATGCGTGACTGATTCGTGCTTTTCTTCATTTCTTTCTTCAGGGCCTGCCGTTAAGAGAGCTTTCCAACTTCTGGATGGATCGTCGATGCGGTCTCCTACGGGAGTATGCATCTTCGTTTCCCTTTTGCGCAAGTCTTCTGTCATCGTTACGAGAGCTTTCGATTTCTGGATGGATCGTCGGTGCGGTCTCCCACGGGAGTACGCATCTTCGTTTCCCTTTTGCGCAAGTCTTCTGCCGCCGTACTTCAAAGCAAGAAACGTGTGTCGAAGTTGGACGAGTTCATTCTCACCGATGAGGGATCTTCATGGCAGATCGTTCGACCGAGTCCGGAGTTGCCATTCAGGAGTCAGTTCTGACGGATATTTTGGCCGCAGCTTCTTTGTCGGTTCCTGTGGCATCTTTGACAGCCGTCACGGCGATGGTCCAGGAGGCGGTTCCCGTGCTTGGGTCTTCAGGACAGGATCGCGCCTTGTTTCAGCACTTAGAGGCTTGCCATCGAAAGTGTAGATCGCAGAGCCTTCTTTCTAAGCTTCTTTTGGAGAGTTGTGCTGGAAGTTTATCCAGGCGACGCTTGCACCCTTCCAGGAGGAGGGCCTTGACGCTTTGAGTAGCTGGTGGGTTTTCCGGTGGATGGCTCCTTGTTTGAGGAGCGTATGTGCACCCTTTTGGTGGATAGCTAGGCTTATTGCTTGCAACGGGCTTCATTAGTGGAGGACGCTTCCTTGGCATTGGCAAAGGTTGAGGAAGAGAAACGTCGACTTGAGGGGCTTCTCACGTTGCTACTGCAGACTTGGTTCGGGTGCAGAAGAAGGTGGAGATTACTCGCGCGTCGCTTCAGAAGCTGGAATCCCTCCTTGCAAGGCAGCGTGCAAAGCTGGCGACGCGTTGAACTGGTAGATCGATCGAGAAGGCTTCTGTAGCGAACCTTGCGAAGCAGCGTGCAGAGCTGGCGACGTGTCGGAAGCTGACGGCTTCTCTACCTATGGAGTTGCAGCGCGTGTAAGCTGCGGGAGGCGAGCCGCTTCGGTGCCTCTAGGACTTCAACTTGCTACTCATGCGTTGCTTCGAAAGCTGGAGTCCCGTTTGGAGAAAGCTCGAGCAACCAAGAAGACTTTTGCAATGGAGCTTGCAAAGAAGCGGGAGGAGCTTACAAATCGCCGAGAGCTGGTGGTTTCTTGCCTTTCGGAGTTGCACTGCGTGGGTGCCTCGAGAGATGAGCTGTGGCAGCACCGGGAGCTGGTGGCTTAACGGAGGCTGACGGCTTCTCGATCCCCGGAGTGGAACTTGCGTCTTTTCTGGGCTCATTTTCTGGAATGGTGGTTTGTTTTTTTTTTTTTTTTTGTTTGGACTGAACCTTTACAGGCTGCCTACGTACCCTACTGAGAGGGATCAAGTCACACGTAGTTCCTTTTTTTTTTTTTTTTTTTTTTTTTTTTGGGGCAAGGGGGGTAACCTTGCGCTAGGCAAAGTACCTCTTGAGGGACTTGCCGCTGGTAGGCAGAGTCGCTGCTGGTTCGCAGTTGTCATCCGTCTTCTTCGCTTCAATGTAGTTAGAAGTAAAGATCCTCTTGATTGGAGTTTTGATGATTGCTGGAGTTTGACTGGATCCGATGCCTCGACGATTTGGAAGAATTTGTTCGCTAATTTTGCGGAGGCGTGCTTGAGTCTTTGTCAGGTGATGTGGTATTGCAGCTGAGGGTAGTGAACCCATATGCACCGTGCTTTCTTTGTTGCAGCTGGATTTGAACATCAGCTCGGTGGAGTTTTGCCCCCGAGTGTTTCCTAGCTTGATTGCGAGTTGCTCGGAGCTGGTGTACTCGGAAGACTCGGTTGAGCTCGAGACATGCAACAGACCATGTAACGGTAGTGCCATCTCTTGCAAAGTGATGAAGTTGGCCTTGGAGAATCGTGACGATAGTTCCTTTGCTGGAGTGGAAGACGATCGTCCTGGCTTGCGAAGCCATTGAGGCGCGAGCCACAAGACTGTCGCATCTTGAGCAGGCAACGGAACGTGTGGCGTTGAGCTTGATTTGGAGTTGATATGGATTTTTCGTCTTGATGCTGGCGCTCCTTTAACTTTGTGCACCGTCTGGCTGGAGAATGTCGCTAGTTTTGCAAGTGGAGAGGTTTTGTCTCTCGCAGCTGCTTTGACTTTCTGGGCTCGTGGAGCTTTTGCTGGAGGAACTTCTGCAATGGGGTCTTTGACCTGGTGGAACTCAACGTCAGCAAGGTGTGATTCAGCCTCGTTGCAGTGCTTGCCATTGGCGACGATGGTTCTCCCCATGCTTTCGATGTTGGTGCCGCTTTCTTCATTGAGCACTTGGTGAACTTCCCTCATGCAACAAGAGACCTTGAGGTTTTGATCAACTTCAAGGAAGCGGCTGGGGAAAAACTCCTGGAGTGTCGCCAGCTCTGGGCATGTTTGCTGGAGAAGATTTTTCGAACTTACTGGAGGTACTTTGGACGTCTTTCTTTCTGGAGCTTCACTCTTTTCCTTGAAGGTCTTTCTTTCGGGGAGTTTTGTTGTCGCCCGATCTTTCTCGTGGTTGGCCAGACGTGCTATCCTGTAGCTTGATCGTCGTGGTCTTCTCCTTCGAGGCGCCATAGCCCATGCATTTTCATCAGTAAGATCTTCTTCGTCAGGGTGAAGAATTGGTGCCGTGACCGAAGGCTCTTCTTTGATCGGAAGGACTTGCTCTTCTGGAGGCTTTACTGATTCATCTTCTGATCCCTAGCCGGTTGGCTTGATTTCTTTCATTGGGATCGAAGGAGGTTTGGAGTAGAAGACGTAGAAGTCGAACTTACCTGATGGCTGGCCTAGCAGGCTGACTTCAGGGTCTCTTTGCTCGTTTCTTACTTTGAGCACATACTGGGATGTAGCTTTGTTTGGAAGAGGGAGTGTTTGCGCGAGAGGCGGTTGCCCCCAAGGCAGTAAGGATTTGGCCCTGGGTACTGCAGGAGCATACCGTTGTCGTCTTCTTGGAGCTGGTTTCGCCATCGATCTTTGACAGACGATGCGCAGCCTTGCTGAAGTGCGTTGTGGAGCGGTCAGTGCTGGCGGGAAGGAATCGAAGGTGATTGACGTCATATTTGACTCGACGATATCACTAGAGTCGATCTCGATCATCCCTTGCTTGGCGAGTGTCATGATCTTATCTTTGAAGACAAAGCACTTCTCGATGGGATGGCTGACCATCCAGTGGTACTTGCAGAAGAGCGGATCGTTGACTCGATGTGCTTGTTCTGGCCTTTTTGGTGGCGGAAGTTCGATCATCTTTTCTTGCATCAACTGATCAAACATGGAGGAAACTTCCGAGTCTGGGAAGGGATACTCCTTAGCTTCAAGCTCCTCGAGGGTCATCCTTGGTGGCCGTTGAGGCTGAGGAGGTGGTATGGCGGCTCCTTTGCCTTTGTCCAGCTTGCCACCGATCTTGAGTGGTTTGGAAGTCGAAGCGAGGTCGGTGACATTAACTTGCTTTGATGCCGCCGGTTCGTCCTCCTCTTCCACCTTCTGGAAGGCTATGGCCTTTGAGTCCCCGCGATTTGCTAAGCTGAGCTCCATGTCGTGGGCTCGAGTCGCCAGTTCTTCGAAGGACCGAGGCTTGATCCCTTTGAGGATATAGAGCAAGCCCCAGTGCATGCCTTGGGTGCACAACTCAATAGCCGAGTCTTCAGACAAGCGATCTTGCGAGTTTAGCGCAAGGTTTCTCCAACGATCAATGTAGTCGATCACCGGCTCATCCTTCCTTTGCTTGGTAGCAGTAAGCTCGGTCATGCTGACGATGCGCCGAGTACTGCAGAAGCGGTTGAGGAACTCCCTCTCCATTTGATCCCAGCTGTCAATGGATCCTGGAGGAAGATCAACATACCAGTCAATTGATCCCAGCGTAGTTGCCATGCTAGTTTCATACACGCGTATGTAGATCGTTTCGATGAAAATTTTGATATATAACGCACACCGCTCACGGTCCTCGGACCTTCACTTTGCTTCCGCTGCGGGCCTCTACCATGGATTTATTTCCAGCAATTGGTATCAGAGCACGCTAGTGGTGTACGTTTCATGTTTTTCATGAAACCGTCATGTGCGCGCATGAATAGTATGTGCCGCCATCGGGGTTCTACGAGTAGATCATGCATAGTATATTTTTTGTGTGTTCTATGAATCGTTCTTGCAGGGCGCCGCTTCTAAATTTATTCTGGATATGTGATTGCTTGCTACCGGGGGTCGGACCCCATGTTAGCGATTTTGTCTGGATGTTTTTTCTTCTATGTGTGGATAGATTTTAGAGCCATAGTCGGGCAAGAGGTGAAGATTTATCACCCTTGATTCCCAGGCTTTTGCTAGGTTTGTTTTCCTTTTCTTTCTAGGAAATTGTGTACGAGCGAGCACTTGCTCGAAACGTACTAGATCTTTTTCGGTTACAGATTGAAGAGGAGGACTTGCCGTGGAGATCCACCACCGGGAAGATGAGCGGAACCTTAGAGGATGATGGCGATCCGGCGAAGCGTACACGATGACGGCAAAGGGCAGAAAGCGTCAGGAGATCGTATACAGAGGCTTGCACCGGATCGAGGACCTTGCGAAGGAGACAGAGAGCCTGCGCTGTGTCAGTCAGGTTCAGGGGTCGGACCCTGAACTTGATTTAGTTGTGTGCTTGTTTCTTTCAGAAGTTCTTTATATTTCTGTAGAGAACCCCGATGCAATAATTTGATTATCTGTATTAGAGGGATGCCCTTTCCCCTCGGGTCCTAGCGACCTTATTAGGATAGGATTCCACTAGTGACGCCTATTATTTAATTGACCCTTGATGATAGCATGAATTCCTCACATTTGGTTATGCCCCCATTAGGTCAACACCCGATTAGTCGGGTGTGCCTATTTGGCAAGCATCGAAACCTAGAATGAGTTGGAATTCTACTATGACATCATTCGTCAAATTTATAAGCGAGGCGCCATGGTAGTGGAAAACCTTTCCTGTCAGTCTGACCTTAGGCTAGGCTCCAGGGCATTAGCATAAAAGCCATGTTTGCAGAGCATCGATGTTCTTGGGATATGTAATGTGACCCTTGAGTGGAGAAATCCACTTGAGGTAGGGACTATGATATTCCGAGATCGATTAATGCTTCGTGAAAGGCTTGAAATGCTAGTGGGAGCACGGTATGACCAGGGTCTAGTGTATAGGTTATCGTGACCTTAGTGTACACTCATACTTGCATTAAATAACCCTCAACTATAATAAGGGATGCGAGAGAGGACTTTTAGAGATCCCCTGGCCTCCATGGCCAATCACTTCGTGCTCGGGTGGGAGGGCATAACTCAACAACCCCCTCGGGTGAGAGCTGTGTTTTTCCATGCCAAGCTACTTAGTGATCTCCCTCGGGATATGGCGGTTACGGCGCCAAGGGTTCAGGCTTTTACTCACCCTCGTGGGGGCCATTAGAACTTCTGTTCCGTAATTACCTAGGCTCGTGGTTAAGCATCCGAAGTACACGTGAGGTATTCGTTGCGAAGACAATGGTGATCACGTGGTACTGGCCAAAGATAACCATGGTCCATCAAAGCCCTTAGTTGGCAGATTTGGATAGGGTCAAGGGAAAGACCCGTGTAAGCGGATGACCTGCACACTGCCCCCTCGGACAGGTGCAGCCTATTCCGAGATCTTACATACATGGTTAAATTAATCCATAGAGGTGTCTTCGCTGTGAGGGTAGCGCTGACATTTAGATATAATTAGCTTATTTTTAAAATCCATAAAATAAGTTTTTTTTTGTGCATTCTTTTTCATTCAACCATATAGTTCCCCTATCCGCTATCCCATAAGAGAACCAGTTATCGGGTCCCTAACTACGTAGAGCGAAAGCGCTTTTCTTTAGCTTATGCATAGGGTAGTAAACGTACATTGGCATGTAATCTAAATATCTCTGTACTAGACCTAACGGGTCCAAATATCACTAGGGCACTAACTAGGGCATATGAAGACTAGCGAGAGTCTAAGGAGATGTGCAAGTGCTATGTTATAGCAGACTTGCGGACAACACTCCTTAGAAGTAAGCAAGAGATATGCCCGGTCTTCTCAAAATAAGTTTTACTTGCATAAGATGTTTGGAAGGCGGAGTCGGTAGACTCATCGCTTATCCACCAAGATACTTGTCGGTACCGAGATGTCAGTGGGTATGCTTGTTCGGGAACATATATTTGAGTTCCAGATCGAACTAGATTCCAAAGACATAGTACCAGATGACGAGGTGGTGGAAGACGTCTGTCTTGCATCCTTGTCTGGAACCTCGAAGGCGTTGTCAGAGATTTTAGCTTTAACAAGCTAGAGATGACAAACGCAGAATTTCTAAGGAGATTTCTAAGAGACAAAGGATGGGATCAAGATTAAAGGCAAAGCCTTTAGTGCTTAACCTATGTCTTCTTTAGAAGAACCTAAGGGAGTAACTTATAAGAGATCGAAAACTGTTCTAGTGCAGAAACTGGTGTGGACTCCTAAGTATGGTAACGCTAAGGACGGAAGTGTTTCCGCTTTGGCGAGTGTAGGGGGTATTTGAAGATTGAGTATGGCCTCAGGATGTTAGGAGTTAAGTCGCTATCTAGTAGCAGTTCTTATACTTCTTGGAATGTAGACTCCGGGTCTACAGAGATTCAAGGAAAGCAGAAGGCTACTTTATAGTGAAGTAATCCTAACATAGGTACTGATGCCATAAGCCGCTGCGAAAGCTGTTAGATATGATTGTCTTAGTTTTTCCGAAACACGGATTTTGATTTTTAGAGATGTAATTCTGTTTCCTTTTTGATAAATGAAGTTTTTTAGTTTTAGATAGCATCGTAGGTATGTATCCTAGACTAAATTGGTAGCTTCATAATTAGAGGAATAGATCAGAAAAATCTCTTTGTATTTAATCTGAATTTGGAAATAGAGTTCATGACAGCTGCAACGTCTAATTAAAATTCATCTAAATCCTTCGGAGAAGCTATCCCATTTGTGACCCCTCTGATTTAGATATTCTGCCTTAGATTAATTCAGAGATAACAGAAGGCCGAGTTTCTGTTCACAGATTCATCGGAGATCCTTCTAACCTCTGAATGTAATCTGGAAGGCATAATAACTAAAAGGGCCACAAAAGGTATGGGGGTTAGTTAATTTTGACGTCTATGGTTCCAAGAGTGTCTAGACGATAGAAGACTCTTCGATTTAATCGAAGGAATAAGTCACTATCAGACGAGTTCCATAGGATCCTGAGGGAGCATGGGATTAACTCCCAGTTAAATGCTCCAAGGATGACACGTCAGAATAAAGTCTCCGAGAGAAGGAATCAGACCCTGTTTGACATGGTCCGTAGTATGATGAATATTGCCAAGTGTACTACGTACCTTTTGGTGGGGATGTACCTTAAAACAGTAGCTTATATCTGAAACTATCTCTCATCTAGATCAGCACCTCAGACCTATAGAGAGCTATGGTCTAAGCGAAAGCTGACACTATAGTGTCTCGAGATATAGGGTTGTCCTGCACTTGTGCAAAAGGACAAGAGGGATGAGATGGAGATATAGTTCCAGGTATATCTGTTTGTAGGTTACCCTTAGGAGGCATAAGGTGGACTGTTCTATGATCTTGAGGTTTGGAAGGTAATTGTTTCTACGAACACCATCTACCTAGACCAGGATTATATTATAGACCATAAGTTTATCAGTAAGGTAGTTCTGGGTGAACTACTGGGTACTGGTAGAGAGTGCGCATCTGAAAAACTCCTGCCACCCAGAATCTTTGACCAAACCCACCTGCAACAAGTTTTTTGGTCGAACCCCCCTTCCCCTTGATTTTTTACACAAAACCCCCTTGCCCCATGAATTTTTTGCACAAAACCCCCCTACCTTTGATTTTTTGCACAAAACCCCCATGCCCTAATGTTTTGCACATACCCTCCTGCCCTAATATTTTTTGACCGAAGTCCCCCCGAGGTTTTTAGGCCCGAACCGTCTTGCGCGTGGCTATTCTTGTGACCCCAGTCAACCAGGTTACCACCTACCCAATTGGGAGGGGGTAACATACACGCAATCAGCCCCGCGCAATGGGTCGGCAGACGCACAACGATCAGCTCTGGACAGGGGGTCGGCAGACAGATAGCAATCGGTCCCGGACAGGGGGTCGACAAACAGACAATGATCGACCCCACACAACGGGTCGACAAAAGCACACCCGACCGGACCCTAGTAGGGGGTCGACGGGCCCAACAGTCGGCCTCACGTAGCAGGTCGGTAGACAGACGACGACCAACCCCTGACAGAGGGTCGGCAGACGAGCGATCAGCTTTGTACCAGAAAATCCTAGCCAGCTAGGTTAACACCTATCTAGCTGGGAGGGGGTAACTGTGGGTGCAAAATCTGGCTAACACCCAACGGTGGGACCCGCAGCCCTGCCTGGGGCCCACGAGTCCAACGATGGGACCCGCAGCCCTACCTGGGGCTTACGAGTATGACAGTGGGACCCGCAACCCTGCTTGGGGTCCACTTGCACTATCTGGGGTCTGATAAATTGCCCCGGGTATTTATCAAATCCCGAATATTCCTAGGAATATTCCTAGAATATTTCTCAGATAAACTAAGCCCTTATAAATAGCAAACTCCTTCTCTACCCTCGGATTACTTGTAAGGAGCACTCCTCGGCCTTTCGAGAGTAGCTCTACTGTTTACTCAGAGATAGTGGATTCAAAGGTTGCGTCTTACCGCATGGAGACGTAGGCTTCGGTCGAATTCCGTCACCACATCTAGTGTCAACTCTCTCTCTATATATTTTGTCACCTTCAATTCAATTCTGATAAGATAAAAATTACCAAGATGAGAAAATTAAATTGTTGACAAAAGGGTTTATTGTGCTAACATTTAAACTTCAGGGGGAGATTTGGAACTAAACTTGAGGGGGGTAAAGTATAATTTACTCTAATAAATAACTTTGAGTCTAAAGTGGTAATATAGGCCCCCACATGATAGGCTATACAGTGACAGACCCGGAAGGTAATAAAGTGGAAATGATCCGATCATAGTTTGCCATGATAGCCCGTTGCTCCAACAGCTGTTGTAGTCAAGTATCACCCACCAGGGGATAGGAGAGTTGGCAAAGCAACTGATGCTTTGGTGATGAGGTTGTGGGTTCAACTCTTCCTCCCCTCGATTTACCCAGGAGTGAAGTGGGAATTGCCGAGTGGGTCGGGCTTCACTCCCAGAGGGATTAGTCCGAGCCTTAAGTGGGCCATTGCCCGAAAGGTTTCGGGACACCCGCCGATCTCAAAAAAAAAAAGTATTGTTCATATCCTTCAATACGTTGAGGGGAAATTTTCAGTACAATAGTTGTACCATACATGCAACCGTGGGGCCCACTATGATTCAAGAAACCTGGGGTTGCGGCCCCGGCACTTGGGGATAGTGGTTCATGTTGAAGATATGATTCCAAACAAGCCACATACAAACTTCAAGATTTGTGCACGAAGAAATGATAGAAGACAGAGCACCAAGGGGAGAAGGGTCAGCCAAGAAGAGTCATGCGCACGACTGGTCCAAGTCGTGCGCTTGACTGGCATCGGCATAATTGTCGACCGAGAAGACGATTGTCAGACGAGAAAATGGGTCGGTTCGTACGCACGACTTGGGAAGCATAATTGTCGGATGAGAAGACGATTGTCAGACAAGAGGACGGGTCAGTTCGTGCGCACGACCTTCCCAGGTAATGCGCACAGCTGTGGCTGTTGGCAGAACATGGGTGACGTGTTTTGGCCTGCGTTTTCTCGTGGGACTCATTCTCCAAGTCGGATACGAATTTAACCTTATAAAGGGGAGGTCCTAGGACGAACACAGGGCACCGTGGATTATCTTAGAGGCACAAGAGATGCCTAAGGGAGAGATTAGAAGGTATCCATCAGCAAGGGAGAGGGAGAGGGTGAGGAAACCATTGGAGATCAGTGAGGTTTCGGAAAGGGTTTCTTCTTGTTCCAAGGGGTGTAGGGCTGCGGGTTCTCTTCTCTCAATGTGAGATCTCTTTGTAGGTGTATGAGGGATTGGGTAGAGGCAATTATAATTGTACTCGGGTTTTTTCCATACTAGTGAATCCATCGATCGGTCGTTGCCGGAACTTCTTGGGTGTTTTGCTTGCACTATCTATTTTCTAGGTCTTGTCGGTGGTTATATCCGCCGTGGTGCTTCCACGCACGTCGTGTTTCGCTGTGCGAGGGCCTCAGATCTCAACAAATTGGTATCAAAGTTTAGGTTCGGGGTGATACCAACAAATTGATATCAAAGCTATTGTTGGGGGATCCAGGGAGGCTTTAGTTCGATGGCATAAAGCAAGGCAGACCAAGGAAAGGAGGCCGAGACGCATGCGCGGCACGTGGTGTGATGGAGGACCCGAGAACGGCACTCAAGAAGGAAGCTGGAGGATCAGGGAAAGGTTGCGATCTAGCACCTTCTCTCCCGGAAGGCTTGTTAGCGACGACTGTCGGCGCCCTAGGTGAAGGGCATGGCGGGGAGAGGCACGATCCAGTACTCTCCGGGAGGTTCGGGTCTTTAGAGGAGACTTCGAGCTGGAGCTTGCGGTTGAGCACGTCCTCCCTCGGGGCGGTTCGAGACACCGAAGGTGTTGGCCAGGAGGCGGGTGCGATCAATGCACCTACTCCTCAGCTTGACGGATCGCCGCGGTAAGTTATGATGGCACGGTATGTGCGGGTGCTTGTATCGAGGGGGAGCACCTTGATGGCATGGGAGTCGCCGACGGCATCATGTTCAACCGCCGACGAGAGACTGGTGGACGTGTCAACGGACACCGGTGCGGATCGTTGACGGGCAATATGGGCGCTGACGGGAGCGGTTGCGGCAGGCACAGTCGCTGGCATACCTGCGGTTTAGCAGGTGTGGCGTCGGAAAAAAGCACGGGTCGTCTTTATTGCGAATCACACGAGATTACAAGTGTGGCCGGGACCCGGGTGGCTCGGGTGTAGCGAGTCCGGGTTGCGGCATGTTTTGATCAGGGGATTGTGGGAAAGATCTTCTGGGGGATCCCTTTGATCCGCGTCTCCACGTGGTGTTCGTGCGAGAGCTCTGAAGGGGTTGCCCAGGACAGGGGTCTTTACAGGGAGAGGGTTTTGGAGAGGCTAAGGAATGTCCACCGTTGCTTTGTCCCTTCCGTGCTTCGCGCTTTCTCGGCTAGGGGGTTTTCGGCTTCGTTCCTCGGTCTTCGCATCTTCCTCGTTCCTTGCTTGACCTCGGTGTCCTTGATCGTTGGTTCGCGGCGTCGATCGAGCTTTTGGCGTTGACTTTGGCTTTGGCTTTTTGGCTTTGGCTTGGCTCCGGCGTGGCTCTGGCTTTTGCTTTGCTTTGGCGCTTGCACTTGGACCTAGCTGGGAGAGACTTGCGATGCTTTCGTTCTTCCGGACTTCGCGTCGTATCGGCTAGAACGTGCGGTGCTTTTGCTCGTGGCCGGCGTAGTTGCTTGGCTTTGGCACTTGCGTTGCTTTGGCGCGGGCTTTACTGGGGCTTTGCTTTGGCTTCTTGCGTTGGCTTTAGCTTCAGCGTCAACTCGATCTTCTTCTTCGAACGACGTGGGCTACTTCTTCGGTGCTTCGACGGTTTGTGTGTCGACTAGATTTCTCTTCTTCTCCGGGCTTCTTTGGCGTGATCGGAGTCGAAGAATGCTTTCGAAGATAGTGGGGGTAGCACCGATCTCCGTGCGACGGTTGTGGCGTCGGCTTTTGTTGATGAAGACGATGAGGGTAGCGACAGTCTCCGTGCGACGGTTGTAGCGTCGGCTTTTGTTGATGAAGACGACGGGGTAGCGACGCTTCAGACAATCTGCTCCAGGCTTTCTTCTTCGTGGATGGGGCAGGCGTTTGTCGAAGACGACGGGGTGATGACGCTTCGCTTCTCTCCTCCGGGCTTTGGGGCTTGATCGGGATCGAGGATTTGTTGGAGACGACGGGGTAGTGCCGCTCCTCTTCTTCTCCGGGCTTTTGGGCTTGATCGGAGTCGAAGGCTTGTTGGAGACGACGGGGTAGTGCCGCTCCTCTTCTTCTTCGGGCTTTTGGGCTTGATCAGAGTCGAAGGCTTGTTGGAGACGACGGGGTAGTGCCGCTCCTCTTCTTCTCCGGCCTTTGCTTCTGGCGTCTTCGGAGTCGAAGGGTTCTTCTTCTCCGAGCTTTCTTCTTCGTGCACGGAGTCGAAGGGATGATCTTCGTGTGCAAGGGTCTTCACGTTGATGAGGACTTTCAGTAAGCCGATCCCTCGGGACAGGCTTGACTGTGCCTCGTGAAGCCTTGGGTTGATGAAGAAGCGTCTCCTCTTCTGCAGAGCTCCGGCGTTTCGTCTTCAATTTTTCGACCATTTTTTCCTTCCCCCACCCCCTCTATTTATAGGCAAAGGGGAGGGGAGAGAGATATGAGAACTTTTAATTTTAAATCCCTTTTGTATCTCTCTCATAATTACCCAGGATTTATTCATCCATTGATGAGGGGAATAACATTTAGTTGTTTTCCTTTTCTGGCGGGTGCAATTATGGCTGGATTTCGCACACGAAATCGATGGCGATCGGGCGCTTCTTCTTGTGCGTCGGATCGAGGGATCGGCGCAGATCCGCGTGTGTGCAGACGTCATACGCAACCTCCCCCCGCGCATGGCGGTATTTTCTTCCTTTTCTTTCTTTTCTTTCCTTTTCTTTTCTTTCCTTTCTTTTCTTTCTTTTTCTTTTCTTTCTTTTCTTTTCTTTCCTTTTCTTCCCTTTCCTTGCAGGACCGGCCGACCCCTCCATGGGGTTCGGGTCCCAATAGAGCCAGCCCCCATGGGGTTCGGGTCCTAGTAGGGGCCGGCCCCATGGGGTTCGGACCCTAGTAGGGGCCGGCCCCTCTTGAAGTGGGGTCCGCTCCTCTTTTGCTAGGCGCGAGTCGGGTCCGAGTCGTCGGGTTTGCATCCACGTCGGCACGCGTAAGTCGGGTCCGGGTCCGAGCGCGTCGAGTTTGCGTCCACGTCGGCACACGTAAGTCGGGTCCGGGTCCGATGAAATCCGTGTGTCTACAAATGCCCCCTCAAGGACGAGTGCGTCGATGAGAGCGTGTAGGGTTTGGACACATAGGAATCGTAGAGCGCTTGTCCTTGATTCCTTTTGTGGGCGGGGTCGGAGGTCTATTTAAGGACCCCTACTCCCTTCATTCGTCATCGTGCTTCTTTGCGAAGGTTCTGCCGGCTTCTGAAGACCGTTGTCGGAAGAGAGCTGCCTGGGGTTGCACGAGACTTGCTCCGTCTTCCCGGTGTCGCCTCTTTCGTCAGCGTTGTGTTTCTTCGCGAAGGTTCTGCCGGCTTCTGGAGACCGTTGTCGGAAGAGAGATGCCTGGGGTTGCACGAGACTTGCTCCGTCTTCCCGGTGTCGCCTCTTTCATCGGCGACGATGGTGCGCGATTTTGCGGTCGTTGCGAAGGCGGGTTCGAAACGGCGTTGTGGCGATGACCGAGGCGGGGAGGATGTAGGAGCGCGGCTGAGGTGCGGGTCGCCTTCGCCGCCTCTCTCTTCCTCCTTCTTCTTCTTCTTCTTCTTTTCTTTTTTTTTTTTCTTTCTTTCTTTCTTCTTCTTCTTCGGCTCCGGGCTGCATGGGCAGCAGCGGCAGCAGCGCCGGACGCACGCGGGGGCTGCGCGCGGGTGGCGCGAGGCCAGAGGCGGCGCGGGCGCAGGCGGCCGGCGGTGCAGCGGTGCGGGGTGCGCACGGGGCTGCGCGCGGCGGTCGGGGTCGCGGGCGGCGCGCGGAAGCCGGGGCCCGAGCGGGTCGGGGTCGCGGGCGGCGCGCGGAGGCCGGGGCCCGAGCGGGTCGGGGTCGCGGGTGGCGCTCGGAATCCAGGGCCCGAGCAGGTCGAGGTCGCGGGCCGGCGAAGAAGAAGGAGAAGAAGGGGGGCCGCGGGCCCCCCCCCTTTTCTCTTTGGCTATCGGGTTCCCATTGGAGGAGGGTCGCGGGCCCCAGCGGCTGCTGTGTGGCGCGCGTGGCTTTTTTTTTTTTTTTTGACTCCGAAGGCTCCGACGGTAGCTGTAGATTTGCGGAGCATAGGTGGTGTGTGCGCCCGCGGGGGCGCATTGCGACCGCTCGAGCGCTGACGGTGGCGTGACCACAAGTCGGGTGGTCCTCTGGACAGGGGTGCAGGCCCCCTTAGTGTTTTTTTTTTTTTTGCACACACTTGTCTTGACTTGCCTCCCTTCATGGTCCTCCAGGGCTCGCGTCTTCGAGAGTTTGACTTCTCCGGGATGGATAGCCGAGGATTTCTTCGACGGGAGGAGGTGTCTTTGTTTTCCCCACACTCGCGTGCGCCGTCACCGCAACTCAAGGCGGGAAGACCTTCTGTCGTTGCTCCGTGTCTTTGTGCACGAGCGCATCACGGAAGATGGAGTCGCGGATGCGACTTGTGGGATGCCAAAATTAAGCGAGAAGATTCACACTGACGAAGGGATCTCTATGAGGCTTCTTCGGCCGAGTTTGAGTCTTCCGTTCCACCACTGTGATGAAGATTTCATGCCTACGCCAGTTGTTGCCTCGAAGATATGCGCCAGGCTGACCCGATGGGGCACCGATTCTTGGCCTCGGGGAGATGTCCAGTACCTTTGTGGCTTTCGCGAATGGATGGACGAGCTCTACGAGGTCTTTGGCGCAGAACCTGAGATGAACTTATTGGCCAAATTTTTGGCGCCGGCTCGTCGAGAGTACAGTCGTCCTGAGGGGATGTACCACGCGCTTTGTGAGCTTTGGTGTCCGGAAACTAACACCTTCCTTACTGGGGCGAGGGAGATAGGCATCTCGCTTCGCGATGTCCATATCGTTTTCGGGTGCCCCGAGGTACGGAATTACTACCAAGAGGAGGTGCCAGCCTTGAAGGATCTGTTGGACAGCAGCTACGCTCCGAGCTCTTGCCTTCTTCTGTTCAAGGCACATGCTATCATTGCGGCGCGAGATCAATCAGATCGAGTGCGTCCCTCTTCTTGGGTCGACTTTTGGTTCAGAGGCGAGTATAGGTCTCCAGCGCCTTCAGCTCACCCAATGTGGAAGATCGCTCAGATGCAGAGGCCTCCGCTTCGCTCTTTTGTGAGGCCTATCGACTCCTTGGCCCGAGAGAAGCATTCAATGGAGGGGAAGCCGTGCCCCTGGGAAATCCTTGGCTTGAAACGCGACAGCGAGGAGTGGCGTTCGGTTTACCGAGCTGCCGGGCTGGTCATCTTCCTCTGCCGGTTCGTGATTCCGTGTTCTGGGGAGGTTATTCCTCCGGGGACCTTCCTTGCTGCTTCCAGGATGGAGAGGGGCGAGCTCTTCGATCTAGCCCCGGCCATACTATGCGCCTTGTATCGGGCTCTCAGCGGGACTTACTGGGACTTGTCTGGCTCAGATAAGGCCAAGGAGGAGCTTGGCCGGTCGACTGCGTTCGGACCCTTGCATTATTTGTACGGCTGGATAGCTCTGCATTTCCCAAAGGGGATCTTTGCCAGACGCGGGCATCCAGCCGAGCTGCCTTTCCTGCCCGGGGTAGGAGGGATCTTAAACGCCTTTATCAGTTGGGAGCGTCCGAGAGAGTGTGCTCGCACCCTTTTGAGGAGGATAGGGAGCGTCGATTTTGAATTTCTGTCGGAGCATTCGGTGCTGCCCTTGGAGAGGTCGACTGTGTATGATAACGAGGAGCTCCCGGACAGCCTTTACTGGAACATGGTCAGCTGCCGTCCTGGCTACTTGGTCTGGCGCAAAGGGGATGTGGTGGAGGTGGAGCAGTACTCCCCCTATCGCTTTGCTCGCCAACAGGGGTTTCGACAGGAAGTGCCTGGCATGCCTCTGCAGTTGCAGGGGCGCATCAGTCCGCAGGAGGGTTACCGTCTGTGGGCTTCTCTCTACGCTCGCTTGACTGGCAGCAGTTTCTTCCCTGGGGCCAAATCCGGGTTTCGGGACGCCGCCACTCCGGAATACTGCAAGTGGGTTGAAGGGCGAGTTTCCCCTTTACTTGTGAATTTTCCGGTCGACGTCTTGGCGAGTAGCGGGTTCAGGAATTTCTGCTTCAATCATTCTGCGGGAGTGGAGGACCGCCGCCTCCGACTGGGGCTTCAAAGAGCGCAGAGGAGCTGTAGTCGCCTTTCCAGTGCTCGTCGGGTCCCTTCTTCCGTTCCGGTGTTGGATGCCGAGCTTACTAGTGTCCCTGGGGCATCTTGCTTCCCGAAGGCCGAAGTTGAGGGCACCCCTCCCAAGAGAAGAAAAGTTTGCATTCCCCGCGGGATGGTCCCAAGGGTCCCTTGTCTGGTGGAAGATGCCGAGGAGCCTGGACTTCTGAAGGATGAAGTGATTCCCCCGTCTAGGGGCGCTTCATCTGACCACACAGGTATGGAGTTCTCTTTATTTTATTTGCCCTCTATGTTCAGGAAGTTTTATCACGCTGAGTATCGGATATTCCTTTTGACCAGATTCCGTTGTAGTGGTAGAGCACAAGGCGAACTCTCCAGAGGCGCCTCTTGGGCACTCGTCCACTGGCGCTGCGCAGGAAGTGCCTGAAGCCTGTGGGCTAGACATCCCTCCGGATGATCTGGATCTCCTTGGGCTTTGCGGGGAGAATTTCCCCAGTGGTGACATTGACCTGGACGACATTGACGTTGATGCTTTGTCCTTCCACGAGGAAGCTGAAGTCTCTAGCGTCGATAAGCGGCACTCCCCAGTTACTGTACCCTCGTGCCCATTGGAGGAGACGGTGGTTGCAGCGGTAGCGGCGGTTTCTCCGGTCCTACCATCCTCGTTGGCGCAGGCGGCTCCTGTGGCAGTTGCAGCGGCAGGGAAGGTCTTGCCTACCTACTCCGAGGCACCTCGCCTGGTTTTAAGGCCGAGGAGCAGGGTCTCAGAGTTCCTTCTTTCGAGCTGCCGGCAGTATATCAAGTCGACGTTGGAGCCTTTCCAAACTGCCGGCCTTGGCGCCCTCTAGGACTGGTGGTCGACGGACGGTGCGGAGTTTTGCGCGAGCCTGGGGGAGTTCAAAGTTGACAGCTCTCTTTTCGTCGCTCAGATGAACCTGCTTGTGACTGATAGCGAGGCTTATCGATCCCGGCGGGCTTTGCTGGAGGGGAGCTCCCTTTCTGAGCTGGAGGCTGCTGAGGCGAGTCTAAGTCAGTCCGAGCATCAACTTGCGGAGGCTACGTCCAGCCTATCGAAGGCTCAGAGGAAGATAGAGTCTGTGCGTGCCTCGCTTCGAAAGGCGGAGTCTCGTCTGGAGCGGGCCGATGCCGCGGAGAGCGCTTTGAAGGCGAGTTTCTTAAGGTAGCAGTCGGACTTGGCGACCCTTCGTGAGCTTCTGGCCGCTCGTCCCGAGGAGCTTCAGTGGGTGGAGGCGACTAGGGAGGAGCTGCTGCGCCGTCTTCAAGCTCTGGACACCTTCTTTTAGTTGTTCCTTGTTTCATTGTGGCTTTCTTTTCGGGACTTATCCAATGTACTGGCTTTTCTTCATTATCTAATAATATCGCCTCGTTTTGCCACATCCTTTTCATGGAACTTTGTTGTCTTTTTCTTTTGGTCGGACTGAACCTGAAGTAACTTCTCAGGCTGCCTACGTACCCCCCTAAGGGGGATCAAGTCGCATGTAGTTCATTTTTTTTTTTTTTTGAACAAGGGGTGTGGCCTTGCTTTAGGCATAGTACCTTTTGAGGTACTTGCCGTTGATAGGGCCGAGTGTCAGCCCTTCTGGCGTGGTGAGGAGATAGGCGCCGTTGGAGTAGACTTCCTTAACGGAATGCGGGCCATCCCACTTGGCATCAAATTTCTTCCCTCCTCGATGCGAGAGAATGATGGGGCGTTTGACCGCCAGCACCAGTTCTCCTATCTGGAATGATCGAGGGCGAATCTTCTTGTTGAAGGCGCAAGAGAGCCTGGCCTGATAACATTCCAGACGTTGTTGAGCTTCGAGGCGTCTTTCATCCAGTGCTTCCAATTCTGCTAGACGAAGCTGGGCGTTGTCGTCGCTGGTGAGGCCTTCCGGGATGGCTATCCTGAGTGACGGGATCTGGAGCTCGAGCGGAAGAACGGCTTCCACACCATAGACAAGGGAATACGGCGTTGCTTGCGTCGACGTGCGGAAGGACGTCCGGTAAGCCCATAGTGCTTCGCCCATGCATTCGTGCCAATCTTTCCTTGTTTTCGAGACGGTTTTCTCCAGCAGCTTGCATAGAGTCTTGTTGAAGGCTTCTGCTAGGCAGTTGACCGGAGCGTTGTACATCATCGAATAATTCTGCTTAATGTCGTACAATGCGCAGAATTGGCTGACGGCAGCATTTTTGAACTGCTTCCCGTTATCTGTTACGATGTAGCGGGGGACTCCATAGCGGAAGATGATGTCATTCTGGATAAAGTTGATGACAGAGTACTTTGTAACTTCCCGCAACGGTATTGCTTCAGCCCACTTGGAGAAGTAGTCCGTTGCCGCCAAAATATAGAGATGTTGCTTGGATGACTTGGGCAGGGGACCGACGATATCGAGACCCCATCCGTCGAAGGGCCAAGACGTGATTGTTGGGTGTAAAGGCTCCGGAGGTTGACGGATGTAGTCCCCGTGCATCTGGCAAGCTTGACATCTTCTCGCGTAATCCAAGCTGTCTTTGATCATGGTAGGCCAGTAGTATCCCATCCTCCTGACGCGAAAGTGAAGCTTCGGACCAGACTGGTGCGATCCACAGATTCCAGCGTGTACTTCTTCGAGCGCGGTTTCTGCTTCCTCTTTCGCGAGGCACCTCAGGAATGTGCCGTCATAGTTTCGTCGGTACAGCTCGCCATTGAAGTGGTAGAACCTTAGAGATCATCGACGGATGTCACTTTTGCGCTTCGGATCTTCAGGGAGTTTACCGTGAACGAGATACTCCACAAACGGTTGCCTCCAGTCTTGTTCTTTAATCTCGAGGACATGCACCGCATTGGTTTGAACCGGTACTTCGGGCGGACCCTCTTCTTCGGTGATCACGAATCTCCTGCAGACGGGGACGACGAGCGAACGTTCATCTGGAAACGGGAGTGTAGCCGCCAGATTTGCGAGTGCGTCAGCCTGCTGGTTGAGGTTTCGGGAAACGTGCTGAATGGAAGCGGCCTTGAGTCTGCCGAGGAGCTCCACGGCCCGCGCATGCAACGACACCAGGTCTTCTTTGTTGACTTCGTATGCCCCCAGGACTTGCTGGATCACGAGCTGAGAGTCGCCAAAGATCTCTAGTCCTTGAAGCTTCATTTTGTCGACCAGCTCGAGACCGATGAGTAGGGCTTGATATTCTGCCACGTTGTTGGAACATGATTCTGAGAGCAGGAATGAGAAGGGGAGTATTTCGTTGTCCGGGGTGACGAAGATGACTCCGGCTCCCGCTATGTCTTGCCTAGCTGCGCCGTCGAAGAACATTTTCCAGGATGGGGCGACGTCGACGGAGAACACTTCTTCATCTGGGAGATCTTCTGATAACTCCTATTCTGCCGGGAGAGGGTACTCTACGAGGAAGTCAGCGAGGGCCTGCCCTTTAACCGCTTTCTGTGGCACGAAGGTGATGTCGAATTCAAGTAGCAGCAGGGCCCACTTGGCCAGACGTCCGGAAAGCACTGGTCTCGACATGATGTACTTGAGTGGGTCAGCCTTCGAGACGAGTCTGATGGTGTGAGCGAGCATGTAGTGTCGCAGCTTTTTCGTGGCGAAGATGAGCGCTAAGCAGACCTTCTCGATTGGGGAGTAATTCAGCTCTGCGCCAACGAGAGTGCGACTTAAGTAGTAGCAAGCTGTTTCCACGCCAAGTTCATTGTTCTGGGCCAGGAGTGCCCCCAAGGATTGCTCCTGGGCGGCGATGTAGAGGATGAGCGGCCTCCCTTGAACCGGTGCTGATAGGACTGGCGGCTTCAGTAGATATGCTTTGATGTTTTGGAGTGCTTCTTGGCACGCTTCATCCCATTTGAACGACGCTCCTTTCTTCATGAGGCGACTAAAAGGGTGGCACTTTCCGGCCAGGTTGGCGATGAATCTTCGGATATACGCCAAGTGCCCCTGGAGGCCTCTGAGGTCTCGCACTATCTTTGGTGTGGGCATATTGACGATAGCATCAATTTTGGATTGATCTATCTCAATGCCACGATGTCGGACGACGAAGCCGAGGAACTTGCCCGAGGAGACTCCGAACGCGCACTTGAGCGGATTCATGCGGAGTTGGTACCTTCGAAGTCGTTTGAAGATTAGCTCGAGATCTTGTAGATGTGCCGACTTCTTCTTGGATTTCACCACGAGGTCGTCGATATAACACTCCACGTTTTGATGAAGAATGTCGTCGAAGATTTTCTGCATAGCTCGCTGGTAGGTGGCTCCCGCGTTCTTCAAGCCGAACGGCATTACCTTATAGCAGTAGATTCCTTTCGGTGTGCGGAATGCCGTGAGCTCCTCGTCCTTGGGTGCCATCCGAATCTGATTGTAGCCCGATGATCCGTCCATGAAAGTGAGCACCTCGTGACCTGTCGTCGCATCCACCATTAGTTCCGTGATCGGCAAGGGGAAGTCGTCCTTCGGACATGCGTTGTTCAAGTCTCTAAAGTCCACACACACTCGGATTTGGCCGTTCTTCTTTTTGACTGGGATGACACTAGAGATCCATGTCGGGTACTTGACTTCTTGAATGAAGCCGGCTTCGATCAATTTGTTGACTTCGCCTTCTATTTGGGGTACCAGTTCTGGCCGGTAGCGCCTTTGTCCTTGCTTGATAGCGCTGGCTCCGTGTTTGACGCTGAGCTGGTGGACTGCGATTTTGGGATCGAGGCCCGGCATTTCCTTATAGGACCATGCGAAGATGTCTCTGTACTCTCTAAGCAGTTTGGTGTATGCTGCTTCCTCCTCAGTAGTCAAGAGTGTGCTGACGAATGTAGGCCGAGGCTCCGTCTCCGTGCCCAAGTTGATTTCCTTCAAGTCATCAACGGTGAACTGCACCCCTTCTTCGAGGACTGGAGGGCGTCGGGCAACTCGTCATCCGAAGTAGAAGTGTCACCGTTGCCGGGATCCGTAATGGAGATATGATGGACGGCCGCCATGGGTGGGTGGGTGGGTGTTGAGACGAAGTCCTTGATTGGCATTTCCAGGCGATCGAACACTGACTTCTTTGATTATTTGACTGGCCCGAGCCTCTCGAACACGGATGTGCGTTTTTGATTCGACTAGTCTTTACCGCCTCTGGTTTGCTTCCGGAACAAGGCTTGGCATCGAGCCCGTCGTCGTCTTCTCCTGCTGTCTGGATGGCTGAGGTAGGTAGAGAGTGCATCGGAGATTGTCGATCCTTCAACTGTTTCATCTACCATTCTCGCCTCGATGTAGTTCAAGGTGAAGGTCTTCTTTGCTGCGGTTCTGATGACCAGCGGAGCTTGACTGGAGCCGATGTCTCGGCGGTTCGGGGGAATTTGTTCTCCATTTTGAAACAGCCGAGCTTGAGTTCTCGTCATCCCATGTGGAGTTGCTGCTGGCGGAAGTGTGCCCATGGTGCTTTCTTCGTTGTAGCCGGCTTTGAACAGCAACTTGGCACCGTTTTGCCCCCAACTCCCTTTTGGCTTGAATCCGAGTTGCTCGAGGTCTGCCGATTCGACAGGTCTGCTCGGGTTCGGAGCTTGCGTCAGACTAGGTAGTGGGACCGTCATTTCTTGCAGAGTGATGACATTGGCCTGAGATAACGACGGGGCCTGCTTCCTTGTCGGAGTAGAAGGTGATCGCTCGGATTTACGGAGCCACTGCGGCGCGAGACGCAGGATAGGTGCCGTTTGGACTGGCAAAGGGGTATGTTGCATTGTTCTTGGCTCAAAGCTGATGCGCATCCTTTGCCCAGGTTTCGGCGTTCTTTGGACCTTGAGTCTTGCCTCGTCAGAGGGTGGCGCCGGATTTGCGGGAAGAGGAGTCTTGTCCTTCTTTACTTCTTCAATCTTTTGGACTCGAGGGGCTTTAACTGGAAGAACTTCCGCGACCAGGCCCTTTGCTTGGTAGAACTTAGCGTCGGCCAAGTGTGCCTCGGCCTCGTTGAATGGCTTGTCGTCCGCAACTATGCACCTCTCCACGCCTTCTTCGTAGTACTTGAGGCACTGGTGCCAGGTGGATACCACGATGCCGTTCTCGTGCAGCCATGGTCTTCCTAATAGGAGACGATATGATGTCTGGCAGTCGATGATGTGGAAGAGGACCGTTGTATCCAGCGGGCCGATGGAAAGCTTCAAACGAATGATTCCGACGGTGGACTGTCCGCCCTGGTTGAAGCCTTGAATGACCAACTGACTTGGCGAGAGCTGGTCGTCGGTGATGCCGAGTTGCCGCATCGTCTGGGTAGGCATGATGTTGACAGCGGAGCCACAGTCCAACAAGATTCGGTTCACTGGCTTCTCCTTGATGTATCCCGAGACGTAAAGAGGCCGGTTATGCAGTCGCGTTCCGAGTTGCAGGTCCTCATCCGAAAAGGTTATCGTTGCATCACACGAGGCCACAGCTTTGCGCCTTTGATCGTCCTTCCTCTTCCTTTTGTAGCTATCCGGATCGGCCAAGGCCGCCGCCATTGCCAGGCGAGCCTTCTTCGGAAGATGCAAAGCCTCTACGAGCGGCATGTGCAAGATTGCTTCGTCGTGAGAGGCAGTGCCCCCTTCGTCGGAATCGTCTCCCTCATCTGTGGAGTCGCCTTCTCCAGAAGTTTCGCTTTCGTTCTTTCCTTCCGACGCCTCATGGACTTCGACCATGCAACAAGACACCTTGATGTGTTGGTCCGCTGGGAGGAAGTGATCTGGGAAGAACTCTTGCAAAGTTGTCGGCTCTGGAAGACTCTGCTGAAGGATATCGTCTTGGCTTGCTGGCGGCACTTTGAACGCCTTCCTCCCCGGAGTCTTGCTTTTCTTCTTGTAGGTCTTCCGCTTGGTGAATCCCCTCATCACACGGTCTTGTTTGAGCTTCTTTTCTTGCCATGGCTTTCGCCGCCGCGGTAGCATGACCCATGCTTCTTCGTCGGTGGATTCCCCTTCGCTAGGATGATGGTCGACAGCAGCAACTGGTTCCCTCGAAGGCACTTGTTCTTCCTGAGGCTCTACTGGCTCGTCTTTCGATCCCCAGCCGGTGGGCTTGATTTCGTCGATTGGAACGGACGGAGGCCTTGAGTAGAGGACGTAATAGTCGAACTTCCCTGAAGGCTGGCCCAGCAGACCGACTTCTGGATCTCCTTGCTCGTATCTCCTTTGGAGCGCTCGTTGGGATGCAGTATTGCTTGGAAGAGGCGCTGGTGTGAGCGATGGTTGCCCCCAGGGCAGCGGCGTTTCATCCTCGGTGAACGCAGGAATACGTTGACGTCGCTTCGAGACTTTCGGCTGGGAAATTGACTTAGCGATTGGAGCTTGACAGTTGATGCGCAATTTGGGCATGCTTCGCCGAGCAGCAACGAGCACCGACGAGAAGGAGCCGAAGGTGATGGACGTTATGTTGGCTGTAGCAACCTCTTCGGAGTTGATCTCTATCTTCCCTTGCTTAGCGAGCGCCATGATTCTTTCCTTGAAGACGAAGCATCTTTCAATGGGATGACTCACCACCCGGTGGTATTTGCAGAAGAGAGGGTCGTCGACGCGATGCATCTGCTCGGGCCTCTTCGAAGGAGGGAGTTCTATCATCTTCTCTTGCAGCAGTTGGTCGAACATAGAGGAGACTTCCGAGTCTGGGAAGGGGTATTCCTTGGCTTCGAGCTCTTCTAGAGTCATCCTCTGTCTCGGAGGCGGCGGTACGGCGATGCCCTTCTTCTGATCTAGCTTGCCACCGATCTTGAGCGGCTTGGAGGTTGGAGCGACATCAGCAACATTAACTTGCTTTGGTTTTGGTGCCGGTGGCTTGTCCTTCTTCTCCACCTTCAAGAAGTCCTTGTTCTTCGAGTCCCCGCGGTTTGCTAGGCTGAGTTCCATGTCATGAGCCCGAGTTGCGAGTTCTTCGAAAGACCGAGGCTTGATACCTTTGAGGATGTAGAGCAGGCCCCAATGCATGCCTTGGGTGCACATCTCGATGGCCGAGTCTTCAGACAAGCGGTCTCGTGAATTCAATGCGAGGTTCCTCCATCTGTCGATGTAGTCGATCACCGGCTCGTCCTTCCTTTGCTTGACGGCGGTAAGCTCGGTCATGCTGACGGTTCGTTTGGTGCTGTAGAAGCGATTGAGGAACTCTCTCTCCATCTGATCCCAACTATCGATGGTCCCTGCAGGAAGATCAACGTACCAGTCGAACGCGTTGCCTTTGAGGGTGCGAACGAATTGCTTCACCATCTCGTCGCCATATGTGCCGGCATTATTGCAGGTCTCGATGAAGTGGGCGACGTGCTGTCTCGGATTTCCCTTTTCGTCGAAGTGCTGGAACTTTGGTGGCTGGAATCCGAATGGGAAGCGTAGCTGCTGGATCCTCGCAGTGTAGGGCTTCGAGTACGCCGCCGTGATCGGAGGAAGGCTACTGCCGTGGGAACACATCATGTCGGCTATCAACGCTTGGACTTGCTGAGCATTCATCGTTGCCGTTGTCGGAGGTTGTGTGGCCACCGAGGCTGGCGCTGGGGAGACGACTTCCAATAGGACGGGAGCCGAGGAGAGCGCTGGAGTAACTGCTTGAACCATCGGAGCAACTTCTGCAGGAGCGGGAGTTGAAGACGGAACTGGAGCGGCTACTGGAGAAGCGACGGGTTGGCCGACTACTGCAGCATCCTTCGCGCTTAGCTTTTGGAGCAGAGTGTTGATGTGGCGATCCTTCTCCTCCATCAGCCGAGTAATCTACGCCATGTGCTCGTTCATCTGCATGACTTGGAGCTGAAGAGAGGACAGAGGGTGGTGACGGAGAACGTCTCGGTGTTGCATATTCGTATCCTCGCCGTCATCATCGGAGACGTAGTTACGCCGACTTGCTTCTGGCTGATGATTGATGTTTGCCCCCTGCAGAGGAGGTGCAACGTCTGCTGGAGAACCCGAACGGGCTCGGGGCTGGGGCTGGTCCTCCCCAAACTTCTGGACATGGACTCCAGGATCGAGGCTCGTTTCTTCATGCACCAGGGCCTCGTCGGCGCTTTGGCGAGCATCTTCGGTAGTAGCTTCCGGCACGAAGACGTCCGCAAGAGTCCGAGTACGCCGAGTGTAGACGCGCACCATCGGTGGAGGATCACCCTCCGGATTTACTGGATCACCGTGTCGGAGTAGAGGAGACTCGGCGATTGGTGAGAGGCTTGGAGCAAACGCATCGTTGTTTGTTCCGGCCATTGCAAACTTCAAGCAGCTTCTTCAGTCGTACGGATGAAAGGAGAAGAGGTCCCACCGGGCGTGCCAGAAATCTGTGGCGTCGGAAAAAAGCGCGGGTCGTCTTTATTGCGAATCACACGAGATTACAAGTGTGGCCGGGACCCGGGTGGCTCGGGTGTAGCGAGTCCGGGTTGCGGCGTGTTTTGATCAGGGGATTGTGGGAAAGATCTTCTGGGGGATCCCTTTGATCCGTGTCTCCACGTGGTGTTCGTGCGAGAGCTCTGAAGGGGCTGCCCAGGACAGGGGTCTTTACAGGGAGAGGGTTTTGGAGAGGCTAAGGAATGTCCACCGTTGCTTTGTCCCTTCCGTGCTTCGCACTTTCTCGGCTAAGGGGTTTTCGGCTTCGTTCCTCGGTCTTCGTGTCTTCCTCGTTCCTTGCTTGACCTCGGTGTCCTTGATCGTCGGTTCGCGACGTCGATCGAGCTTTTGGCGTTGGCTTTGGCTTTTGCTTTTTGGCTTTGGCTTGGCTCCGGCATGGCTCTGGCTTTCGCTTCGCTTTGGCACTTGCACTTGGACGTAGCTGGGAGAGACTTGCGATGCTTTCATTCTTCCGGACTTCGCGTCGTATCGGCTAGAACGTGCGGTGCTTTTGCTCGTGGCCGGCGTAGTCGCTTGGCTTTGGCACTTGCGTTGCTTTGGCGCGGGCTTTATTGGGGCTTTGCTTTGGCTTCTTGCGTTGGCTTTAGCTTCAGCTTCAACTCAATCTTCTTCTTCGAACGACGTGGGCTACTTCTTCGGTGCTTCGACGGTTTGCGTGTCGACTGGACTTCTCTTCTTCTCCGGGCTTCTTTGGTGTGATCGGAGTCGAAGAATGCTTTCGAAGATAGTGGGGGTAGCACCGATCTCCGTGCGACGGTTGTGGCGTCGGCTTTTGTTGATGAAGACGACGAGGGTAGCGACGGTCTCCGTGCGACGGTTGTAGCATCGGCTTTTGTTGATGAAGACGACGGGGTAGCGACGCTTCAGACGATCTGCTCCAGGCTTTCTTCTTCGTGGATGGGGCAGGCGTTTGTCGAAGACGACGGGGTGATGACGCTTCGCTTCACTCCTCCGGGCTTTGGGGCTTGATCGGGATCGAGGATTTGTTGGAGACGACGGGGTAGTGCCGCTCCTCTTTTTCTCCGGGCTTTTGGGCTTGATCGGAGTCGAAGGCTTGTTGGAGACGACGGGGTAGTGCCGCTCCTCTTCTTCTTCGGGCTTTTGGGCTTGATCAGAGTCGAAGGCTTGTTGGAGACGACGGGGTAGTGCCGCTCCTCTTCTTCTCCGGCCTTTGCTTCTGGCGTCTTCGGAGTCGAAGGGTTCTTCTTCTCCGAGCTTTCTTCTTCGTGCACGGAGTCGAAGGGATGATCTTCGTGTGCAAGGGTTTTCACGTTGATGAGGACTTTCAGTAAGCCGATCCCTCGGGACAGGCTTGACTGTGCCTCGTGAAGCCTTGGGTCGATGAAGAAGCGTCTCCTCTTCTGCAGAGCTCCGGCGTTTCGTCTTCAATTTTTTGACCATTTTTTCCTTCCCCCACCCCCTCTATTTATAGGCAAAGGGGAGGGGAGAGAGATATGGGAACTTTTAATTTTAAATCCCTTTTGTATCTCTCTCATAATTACCCGGGATTTATTCATCCATTGATGAGGGGAATAACATTTAGTTGTTTTCCTTTTCTGGCGGGTGCAATTATGGCTGGATTTCGCACACGAAATCGATGGCGATCGGGCGCTTCTTCTTGTGCGTCGGATCGAGGGATCGGCGCAGATCCGCGTGTGTGCAGACGTCATACGCAACCTCCCCCCGCGCATGGCGGTATTTTCTTCCTTTTCTTTCTTTTCTTTCCTTTTCTTTTCTTTCCTTTTCTTTTCTTTCCTTTCTTTCCTTTCTTTTTCTTTTCTTTCTTTTCTTTTCTTTCCTTTTCTTCCCTTTCCTTGCAGGACCGGCCGGCCCCTCCATGGGGTTCGGGTCCCAATAGGGCCGGCCCCCATGGGGTTCGGGTCCTAGTAGGGGCCGACCCCATGGGGTTCGGACCCTAGTAGGGGCCGGCCCCTCTTGAAGTGGGGTCCGCTCCTCTTTTGCTAGGCGCGAGTCAGGTCCGAGTCGTCGGGTTTGCATCCACGTCGGCACGCGTAAGTCGGGTCCGGGTCCGAGCGCGTCGGGTTTGCGTCCACGTCGGCACACGTAAGTCGGGTCCGGGTCCGATGAAATTCGTGTGTCTACAGCAGGGTACGGTGGCTGTCAACGGATGGTGGAAAAAAGGCGATGACGGTCGTAGTGGTAGTGTACTTAGCTGCAGGCACACCTGTGGTACAACAGGGTGCAAAAGATATTCGAGCATTGGCTGACGAGCAACGTCTCGGGAGCGATGGGCACGGGTAGCGTCATACAACGAATCAAGTGCCATTGTTTACGGTAGAGTCATCAACGGGCGATGGTTGGAGCTTCCTTGATCATGACAATAGACGGGAGAGCGGCGGCACATGCACAGTGTTCAGTGAAGAACAAGGGTGCAAGTGGAGCACGCTCAGGGACAAGGTTGATCAGGAGGTCGGCCAAGTCAAAAGACTTGGGCAATCAACAAGTTTGGTGATTGGGCTCCTGGCGTGAGAGCAAAGGTGGCGATGACAATTAGGAGATGGATTTACGGTGCAAAGATGGTGATTGGTTTATAGAGATGCTCACGTCTTGTTATAATGCCAATGTGGAGATTGTTAAAGATATGGCTCCAAACAAGCCGCATACAATCTCCATGGTTCGTGCGCGAAAAAACGGCGGAAGACAGAGCACCAAGGGGAGAAGGGTCGGCCAGGAAGGGTCATACGCACGACTGGTCCAGGTTGTGCGCAAGACTGGCATCGACATAATTGTCGGGCGAGAAGACGGGTCGGTTCGTGCGCACGACTGTGGCTGGCAGAACGCGAGTGATGCGTTTTGGCCTGCGTTTTCTCGTGGGACTCCTTCTCCAAGTCGGATACGAATGTAACCCTATAAAGGGGAAGTCCTAGGATGAACCTAGGGTATCATGGATCATCTCTAAAGCATAAGAGAGACCTAAGGGAGAGATTAGAAGGTAGCCATCATCAAGGGAAAGGAAGAGGAAACCATTGGAGATCGGTGGAGTTTCAAGAAGGGTTTATTCTTGTTCTAAGGGTGTAAGGCTGCAGGTTCTCTTCTCTCAAAGTGGGATCTCTTTGTGGGTGTATTAGGGATTGGGTAGAGGCAATTATAATTGTACTCAGGTTTTTTCCATACTAGTGAATCCATCGATCGGTCGTTGCCAAAATTTTCTTGGGTGTTCTACTTGTTCTTCTTTATTGCTCGGTCTTATTCGTCTCTGCCGTGGGTCTTATTCGTCTCTGTCGTGGTGCTTCCATGCTCGTCGTGTTCTACTGTGCGAGGGCCTCGGATCTCAACAGTCTCTACTCCCTAGCACTCAGAGCGTGCTGATAGGATATGGTGGCAATGGGTACAGGGGTTGTTTGGTAACAACAATTGTCCTGAAAGTTTTCCCGTTGAGAAGAGCACTGGGGCCAAAGATGATATTAGGGGATTTACGACCTCATCCCTTAACTTTCAATAATTCACAAGTATATAAGATGGAATTACTATTCATACCCCAAAATTACTTCATATATCCCGTTTATCCAAAGAAACTTGGCTTCCCACCTCATACCTAATTCATACCCCCATACCCTGAAAAGAAAAACCTCAAACTACCATTGCATGCTTCCTTCCTTTCATTCCGCACCGCCAGAGCCGTCACCATTGAAGGTTTTCATCTTCCTCTTTCCTTCCTCCTCCTTCCCCATCACAATCAGAGCCGCCTCCATTGTCGGAGTCGAAGGGGAGAGTTCGTGCAGAACCCTCCGTCTTAAATTAGCCAAAGATTGATGCGATGTAGGGCCGGCAATTTTGGACCCGACACGAAGTTAGCGGGTCTGGGTCAGGGTTAAACGGGCTCGGGTTGTAAGCGGGTCGACACGAGGCCTATGAAGAAAGATAAATTCCTCTTTTCTCCGGTTGCATCGCATCGTGCCGCGTGTCACCACGACCTTACCAATCTGGCATTCTCTTTCCAGCTGTGGAGTTGGCTTTTTTTTTTATTGATTGCTTTGGATCCTAAAAGAAATGAGAGAAAAATCTGGACCCTATTCAATGTTGGAGACAATGAAGTAGCAGCTGGACCACATGGGGGTAGTGGGCCCTACTGCTTAACACGTGACACATGCTCTCACGATGAGCACGCTCAATACGAACTGTCCATCAAAACCCCTTGTGTGGCTTCTTCAATGCCTATGAGCTGCATTCTAGCACATGATGATATTTTGATTTTTCAAAATATCTCTATATCACTAGTTGGTTGTCTCTTTGTTTGGGAACTCTCATGACGCACTTACTTGAGTCATGACTAGTGATTCCATTATTACCGGGATGCCTTTAGTAAACGCATAGGGTGTCCATAGTAAAGTCAATTTGCAACATGAACCAGTGCATTGCACCCGTGTAGCAAAGTCCACTAAGGTAGGGAGATGACTACGTGTGTCTTTGTATTATTCCGGGATTTTCCATAGCTCACACACACCTACGCATCTACCATTAGGGGTGGCTATGGGTCGTGTTGGGTCTAGTTTTGGGTCGTGTCCAAAACCCCTAGACCCGGACCCGACTCGTTTAACTAATCGTGGCTATATACCCGTACCCGACCCGCTTATAAACGGGTAGACCCGATAAGACTTGTTTACCACAACAGGTCTATTCAGTTGACCCAATCCGACCCAATCCAACTCGACCCGAATTGACCTAATAGGCCCGCTGATACTATATATTACAGTATCGGATTGCGGGTAGACCCGACCCGACACGAATCGTTGAATTTTAAATAGGTCTTCATGGGTCTACCATGTCCAGACCCTAAACCCGGACCCGACCCGTTTATTAAACAGGTCTATCGTGTCGACCCGTTTACAACCCAACGGGTCCAATTCCCCTGGACTTACTATGTTCTCTCACATACCCTTGTTTTTCGCTTATTGTTGTAAACCCGTTGCCCTCCACTTGGTGTCATGATGCAACTCGAGTGGTGGAGAATAACGTCAGACTTGAGTGTTCATATTACTCGGTTTCTTCCAGGTTGACCACATACGTCATACCTCTGAATATCCTAACGAGTAAACGGATTCGGTCAACAATCCAACTGATGACCACCTGGTTAGGGTTTAATACGACGTAAGTCAAGCCAAGGAACACACCTCCCTTTTAGGGGTGTGGATGACCCACAACTAGTAGCCCACCAGACATGGTTCCTCAGGGTTTATGATCGTTTTACCCTGAGCAGAAACACGGCTTATTTAGTGCACCAGTGTCTGTTGACCGATTTGTGCACCGTGTTGGTACCGTTCAGCTACAGATATTATGCCTAGTAATGACCGTGGTGGAGACACCCACGCACTGTCATCCCAAAAGCTTATCCTGATAGAACGGCCAACCCTAGTCAAAGCTGCGAACGTATTTAGGTTACATGGGACCAGTCCATTGAGTCTCCCACTCAAGTGGATTACCATGTAGTCATGGCTCTCTATTCTGTAATCAGAACACGTACTAAGGTACGTACCGAGGTGCAATCCTAAGCTATTAACCATATATAACTAAACTATAGATTTTTACGAGCTGTAGATCTACCAATTCTAAAATCAGTGCCGAACGTCACCGGTTACATGCATGGAGCAGCCGGTCGAGCTCTGCATTGGACATTATCGGTTACGCACAAGGAGCAACCACCCAGGATCCGCGCCGGACACTACCTGGCGTGTGGGTTGCTGCCGGTAGTGCAAGCTGATGCCGCCGGTCATGCGGGCTACTGACGCCGGTCGCGCAGTCCAACATCGCCTTCGTCGAGAGTGGTCGTCGTTGTTTTGTCGCTGACTGCCGTTGGTTCGCGCTCCAGTCGAGTGCGTTGCGACTGCTGTGTCATACGTGGGGTCGTCTGATATTGATGCTGGGTACGGGCTGATGCCGGCTGCCTACGATATCGATCAAAATCTTGTGTCTCCGGTGGCGAGTGTGGCTAAGTACAAGCCACCGATCGTGTCCCCTAGTCATGGCGGCATGCGATCATGCTCGAATGGCCACCGAGATCAAAATCTCTCGGGTCATGACCAGGTGGTGCTAATCCGAAAATGGGAACAAAAGCAATCATGCGGATCTCCGACGTAATCCAATCTCATCGGAGTCGAAGAGCAATCATTGGTGCACCAGGGGAGGAGGATTAACGCTGCTTTGGTTCGTCCCGCTCTATCTTGCGACGTGGGATCGACCAGGCTTGAAGGCGTCGTGTGAGATCGACCAAGCTCGATAAGATCGTGCTGATAACGTGTTATGAGACGAAAGAGAAGAGATAGACTGATATAGTACCCCCACCATTGGGGTCGTATATTATTTATAGAGTGAATAAACTTAGCGTCCAAGTAATCACTGTCACGCCCCAGAAATCTGAATACCGATCCCTGGGGTGTGAGGTAAGAAAGGATGGGATTTTGGGTCTGGTCAATTATTTACACCAATTTGGGTTCTCACGGGACTTCTTCTACGCTCTCTAATATGAAAAACAAGAAGAAGGGAGAAACAAGAGGGGAATATTTTAAATTTGATTTTTCGAAAAACATTTTTATTAAAAAACAAAGAAAGAGAAATTATCAACAACGAGAAGATATTATCTAGTCAAGCTCAACCTTCAAAAGTCATATCCTCTCAGTATGAGTGACCTGTCGGTGCCACTACATACTGACAGGAGTCTATCTGAGGGAGCATAAGGCTCAAGCCTCCTACGGCTAGCCAAGTGGTCTCATCCATGCCCTAACACTCAGGTGCACCAGTCTAGAGTTCCTATCTACAGGGTTAATCAATTTAGTCATTTATATGCACTTATATTTTCATCATGATCTATCCTAGGCTTGGGGCCTTGAGGAGAGGCCTACCCAAAAGAATTCAGCTGGAACCATTGCAACTACAATCATAGAATACTAACTAACCGATAAAAACACTTATTCCAATACAATTACAATGTCTGAAGAGAAAAGACTACAAGATTAACGTACTAAGCAGAAAGGTAACACTGCAACTCTAACTCCGCCTCTGGACTCCTACTGCTACTCCTGAGCCTCTGGACCTGCAACTGAGCCTACTCGTGGGAAAGAGTAGCCCCCAATAGGAAATTGGGAGATTAGCCAAATTAATGGCTAGTGACATCCTAATAGTCTTTAATAATATGAGACAACTAATCTTAATAAATTAAGATAAGATCAATCAGTTCTAGTAGGATCAATGTTTGCAGAATGATACCTAAACCTATCAGTAGTCTATATTCACATGCAATTCCTACTGTCACTAGGTTATCTAACCTAAAGTCCATTCAATGTTCTACAGCATTAAAGAATAAACTAAATAAGACATTCATCTAAAGTCACGAGATCATCATGTGAACAGTCATACAATTCTAAATTCATGTACAGATAAAACTCACACTATCAAAATGTGAACCCCGGATATTTTGTTCATCCGGCCCCCGGTCGGGCATTACTATAGGGCCTTTTATTTCGATGTAGAGGGCCAACTCTCTCGCCGTGCATCCACCAACACCATGCACTAGTCACCCAGATGATCATAAGGGGTTTCCCGTCTTTCACGGTGGAGCTCTACCGCCCAACTTGCTTTACTATAGGGACTTCAACTCCCCGGGACAGGGTTGCTAGGCCAATCCCTACTCGGGGGCACCACCTATTGGCTTTACCACAACCCTTGCCCGTGACCCCTAACCTACTTAACTTCGGCTGTACGCGCAGGGTGGTTCACGGCCCTTGCGCGCACGGGGTCCCTACCTTCTAACCAGGTAGATTCTCATATAACATCTTTCAACATATATACTGAAGCTACAAAAGGTATATTTAATGCTTAACAATTTCCAACAATTTACCCCTGGTCCCGTACTCCTCTCGCAACCCATGCGACATAATAAATGAATAAAGTAAGACACTCATCCCAGTGACCCGTGTGCTAGGGTTGCCATACTCCTCTCAGGAGGGTGGGTCTCGATAATTATTAGTTATTCAATTTATTGTTTAATTTAAGGGAATCCTAATTACGGTGTCCATACAATCAAAAGCAATCATTATTATTATTATTATTAATATTTTAAGCATGCGTCGCCGAACTCGCGACTCCGCATGCAAAGCGGTGGTCCACTTGACCACATGCGACGATGCCCGGCGGGGCCCGCATGCAGTGTCTTGAATACCTACCCTTAGTCATTCTCATTTCCCACTATTAAAGACCACGCAAGGGTAGTAGATGTCACCTGGTTGTCGATCGCACACGACTCCGGCTTGCTAGTTGCTTCTGATCCGTCTCCGCTGGATCACCACGATCAAGGTCTGATAATAACCACAGCTCCGTATCACAACTCTATCGATTAAAACAAAAGAATCTACGATGAGGGTTCTATGCCAAGGATAATCGGGCACCCTCGATAGGGGACCAATATTGAGTCGATAGCACGCAAATCCGTGCGACTGAAGAACTCGAACCTAAACAATACTAGGTCAATCAAGTAATTAGAAGCAAAACCTACTCATCGAATCGGGCTCGAAGAACCCTTTCCGATGGTTCCGGTTTCGTTGGAATCCGACTTCGGTCGGATGGTTTCGGGTCAAACCAGACAGAACTGGTGAAAACCAGTCGCATGGATGGGTCGCTAGGGTAGAAGGGGTTATAGGGTTATATTCTAGGTTTAAAAGGTAGGACTCAAAGTTCTAAGCACGATGCCGCTGGTTTCGTCCGAATCCGAGTTCGGACGATGAAACAACGGTCAAACCACGGTACCGCAATAATATCGGGTCAAAGGATAAAGCAAGGGATTAAACAGTATAATTACTATGATAAACTATGGCCAACAGGTAGTTTTTTCCGAGCCGGTCGAAATGGCGCTAGTTTCGTCAATTCCGAGTTCGGACGGAGAAATGGCAGTCGAACCAAAATTGACAGGTTCACGGGTCTGGTTCAGGTGAACCAGACCGGTTCACTATGTGGGTTGGGGCGGGTCTGCGAGGTTGGAGAGCTGGGTCGAGTTCAGGGTTAAACGGGTCGGGTCTGGGTGTAATGCAATATCGGGTCGGGTTCAGGGTTAAATAATAACCTGGAAATTACAGATCTACCCCCCCCCCCATGATCATCTTCTCCACGAGTTCACGAGACCAGCCGGGCCAGTTCCTGCGCGTCGGCGGCCGACGGGAGGGGCGGCCTGGAGCGCCGACGAGCGCTCGATCGGCCTCTCCCGCACCACCCCCACAGAGGAGGCGCGGGGGGAGGCGGCCGGAGCGGCCGTCGGAGCCCGAGAGCTCGGCCGGAGGGGGCTTCACGAGGGTTGGTCGGATCGGAGGTCGGTGGTCGCCGGGGAGGCTAGGGGTTCGGTGCGGCGGCGGTGTCCGCCCGTGCGGGCCGCGGCAAGAGAGGAGGAAGGGGGTCGCGGGGTTGGGTCGGGGAGGAGGATGGGAGGAGGAGGGTGGCTGACCTGGGGGTCTCGGCGTGCTCGCCGGTGCTCCGGCGAGGGGCTGGTGGGGTGCTCCGATCTTCCTCGATCTCTTCTCCTTCCCTCTCTCTGTCTCGTTCTCTCTCTCTCTCTCTCCCGTTCTCTCTCTCTATTTCTCCCGTTCTCTCTCTCTCTCTCTCTCTCTCTCTCCCGTTCTCTCTCTCTCTCTCTATTTATACATGTATATAGGTCGGTAAAGAGATGGGGTGGGGGGATAGGGTCAGTTAAGGCCTTCCTAATAAGGGGGAGGGGATAAAGGTATGGAAGATATGGGTTTATCATCCCCAAATCTTGCCCAATCATTCTCATCCGAATTTTGGATTTTAAATAACTGGGGAGGGAGGTCAAGAGAGCTTAAACTATGCTAGGAGACCGAGAGGTAGGCTCTAGGGCTAGTCGGGCTCGGTCCCGATCCCTGAACCGGGCTCGGTTGGAATCCGGGTGCGATTCGCCCACTAACCGAGCTGAAAAGAATAATAAGTCGTAACTATCAAACCAGAAGTTGGAATAGGGCCCGAGAGGATTCCTTGGAAAGGTCTCGTCAACGTGAACACGTCAGCGCTTGGTACATAATTTTCTGACTTCTGGATCTCCCGAAAAGAAAGAAAGATTCCAAAACTCAAAATAACAATAACTATTCACCCGGGGGTCGGATCTACCCTAACTCAGGCTCATTGGAAGGCTCTCTCAGAGCCTCACCTAATGTATCCTGTTTCGTTATGATCCGATCACCCAATCTCTTGTGGAAAACAAAACGGCTACAACTATCGACCAATTATCGTTTTTCTAGGGTTTATCTGTCGGGCTGCCGAAACTGGCTGCGCATACACATGATCGTTGCACGGAACGCACCATCGTGACATGCTCGAAGTTACGGAGAATGTAAACGTAAAACATCCCATAGGTTTACGATCCATTTATTGGGAAAAAGCCCAAAGAAAAAGTCTGGCGGCAAAAAGACGAAACTAGCCATTGATGATTTCTATTATTCTCAAATCTAACACCACAGGTGTTACAATCACCATATAAAATCTTAATTCCATGAAGATTGGACGGTGGATAGCCATACGATCCAATGATATCATAACATCTCCTCTATTTTCTATAATTTTTTCTAAGTTTAACAAAAATATTTTCTATAATTTGTATAAGGTTAACAAAAATGACTAATTGATCCATATAGAACAAAGATTGATGCAAAAAGATCATGCTAAAGGATCAACGAAAGAAGTTAAAAGGTCTGACCAACAATTTCATTTTTTTTCCCCTCTTAATTCCTTCTCCTATTTTCTACACATATGACGCATTGTTTCTAGGTATATTTTTTTTCTCTATATATTTTCACAATTCTTTGCATATGTTTTTAGTGTAAGTTACGCTTTGCCCCCTTGAATTGTAGCTCAATAACAACACTTAGCCCCCTTGTTGTTTATTTTGTTCCAAATTGCACCTCATTATCAAAACAGAATTGAAGGAGATAAAATGCAGTTTTTAAACTATTGGAAGTGTTTTTGAGCTAAATTGCAGGGGGCAAAGTGTAATTTATCCATATTTATATGGAAATTTTATGCATATCCCATAAATCTGTAATTAGCCCCCATTTCCAACAAACTTGTACACACTCCTCTTTTTTTTTCTTACCCTATTGCTATCCCAAAAATGCCCTTCCTTACACCGGACCTTCAATACACCCCAGTTAAATAGCCCGCCCCAACTTGATTATACACCAATCAAACACATACCCCCTTAAATATATCTCAATTATATGCACTCTTGAATACACCCCTCTTAAATAAACCCCATGCAGTTGGCTGGTACTTGAAGGCACAAGTAGCGCTGCAACTTGGGCGGGCCAACCCGAGTCCAACCCAGATTTGGGTGGGCTAACCCGCGCCCAACCCGAATTATTTTTTCTCTACCATATTGAAGCCGATCAACCCACCCCGCACTGCCCAATCAACCCGGCCAACCCGACGGGTTGGGGTTGGGCTTGGACTAAGGAAGTTCAAAGAGACCTTGGGTTGGGGGTACAAAAGAGGTTGAGTTAGGACTTTGGGGTTTGGGGTACAAAAGAAAAGGGCATTGTTGGTATTAAAGAATTGTTGAGTAAGATATTGAGAAACGATAGGGAGCCGGTGGCTAATTACAGATTTCTGGGGTACGAATAAAATGTCTCTATTTAAATTGTAAACCATATAAAATGTATAATAAAACTAGTAAAAACGCCGTGCCCAAGGTCACGGAAAAGATTTCTAGGACGACGAAAATATTTCGAGGGCGGGGATAATTTTTAGAGGGTGGCGGCAACATTTTGGGGGCGGCAAAAGATTAATTTTGAGGACGTGAAAATTTTTTAAGGGAGGGGTCAATATTTTAAGGATGGTAACAATAATTTAAAAGTGGTAATAATTTAAAAGAGATGATAATATTTCCATAAAAGCATTTTGGCAAGGACACATACATTAGTTGGGGGCGACAAAATTCAATAATAACATAACTGCACTAATATTTTGTGTGAATGGACTCACGGAGTACGTCGTATGCTCACAATATTTTGATGTAGGTGGGCCCCACTGATGAATCGGGAAACATTTTGAGGGCGGTGATAATATTTAGAGGATGACAGCAATATTTCAAGGGAGGCAATGATAGTTCATGGGCAATGATATTATTTCAAAGGGGGGCATAATATTTCGAGGGTGGCAACGAAACATTTCAAGAGCGGTAACAATATTATTAGGGGGTCCAATAATTCGAGGGTGACAATAATTCAAGAAGGGGGCGCACAGTGGGTGCAGAGAGAGAGGGGGCACAACGGGCAGGGTGGGTTTCGATTTTCAAGAGAGTCACGGGGTGGGTATTGAACAGAGGTCTGGCGGCAGCCAGAGGAGGCTACGATGGGGGAGGTTGGAGAGAGAGAGAGAGAGAGAGAGAGAGAGAGAGAGAGAGAGAGAGAGAGAGAGAGCACCTGCGGGGCGAACAGAGGTTGGGCTGGGGCACACAACGGGTGCAAAGAGAGAAAGAAAGAGAGACAGAGAGAGAGAGAAAGAGATTATATTTTGGGATGTCTCAGCTAGCATCTTCAGCAAAATTCCCACATAGGAAATATTTTTGGATAAATTATGCTTTGCCCCCCTGAAGTTTAGCTCAAAAACACTTGATCCCCCTATAGTTAAAAAACTACATTTTGCACCCCTTCAATTCAATTTCGATTAGATAAAAATTACCAAATGAAGAAATACATTTTGCCCCCCTATGTTACTTATGTTTGTTCATTCTCGGCACTCGTTTTTCTAATCCAGAAAGTATTCTGTGCGGGATCTTTCGAGTGAATTACCAATGGAGATTTTGTTGTGTAAACCAATGCAGGTTCGCATCTTGTGTAACGACTGTGGAGCAAACTCTGAAGTACAGTATCATGTGGTTGCTCGGAAATGCCCCAACTGCAGGTCCTATAATACTCGCCAGAAATGAAGGCACAGATGAGATGAAATCGTCCACCACGACTCATACTTGTTGGTGCACTGTATGGTGTCAGCCCATACCAGACTTGACGAAGTATATGATGCAAATGTATCACAGCTGCTTCCTCTCCTGGAACCCTATGATGCTGCCTGCCAAACTGAGACTGGAGCAATCACAGCTGTCCGCATCAAAGGCACTTTTCCTCTCCAAAGATGACTTCAGATCACTATACTCGCCAATAAGATCATTCAATTTTCTCTCGGTCTTATTTTTTTCTGCATGTAATGACCTGATTTTATCATTCAGATCCTCACTTGAAGATTCCTTTGAATGTAATTCTCCTCTAGCATTGAAGATTTAATTTTCGACTGTTCGACAATCGAATTTGCTTCTGCGAGATCTGCTTTAGTTTGGTCAAAAATAGAGATCAAGTTCTTATATTCTGATTCGTTATCCAGATCTGTCGGCACTGCAGCAGGCCGCCTTCGGCGGCAACACAGCTGTCGGCAAAAAAGCGGACCGCCTTCGAAAGGTACACACAAAAACAGATTCTCTCACTACAAAACTTCACAAATAGATGTCTACAGAGACAGCTTAAGGAAACAGATCCAAGCCTCATTCGTCACCCTTCCCAACTTAAAGAGAGGAAAAAGGATCCACACCCAACTCAAAAAATACACAAAAAGAAAGAAAATCCTCAAAAACATTGCCTCACTTTTGGAAAGTACTGTACAATTTTTAAAAAAACTCTTCTAACTCCTAGCACAACCACCTAAATCTTAAAATCTTCGTACATCGCCAACCTCAATTACAGACTTGGTGTATGTAAAACCAGAAAAATTGAAGCCCCCGCATCCAAAACTTCAGGCTTTGTAGCTATTTCTCCAAGCTGTAGATATCAGAAAAACAAAATTGATGGTAAAACTGGAGCAAATGCTATACAGGTCAGAGGCCCGTGAAAACGGCTGGGGTCATTCAGATTCCTGAGTCGTCCGGTGCGTTGGAGGATTCCTCTACATTTAGGTAATCAATGCTTCTTGTTAATCTTTATTTCTTTCTACTTTATTGACCAAGCAAGTCAGAAAATCAAGATACAAAATTTTGAATAGAAAACACAGAGTTAGTGTTTCATGATACGTCTCTTCCCCGAAATTATTCAGTGTCACGGAAGATATAACTGACTCCTACTTAGCTGTATTTATAGTACGAAGAAAACATAGAGTAACTCAAAATGTTATCTTTCAGGTTCTTGCGGAGATAAGACCATACCTCGAAGGCACAGGAGGTGGAGTGCTCGAGCTTGTTCAGATCAATGGTTATGTCGTGAGGGTCCGACTCAGTGGACCTGCAGCCGAGGTGATGACGGTTCATGTAGCTCTAACCCAGAAACCGAAGGAAAAAATACCTTCCATTGCAGCCGTCCAGTTGGTGGAATAGTCAGGCTCAAGCTACTAATCTTATAATTGTTTGTATTGAATCAGAATCAGTGCTAAAAAACACAGCATATGATCTTACAGAGGTTAACTTTTTTAACAAAACAGTATTATCCCATCAGATGGGGTCGCCCATGGATCACAACTCTAATAAAAAAGGATTCATAACATACATAAACAGTATTTTACAGTGAGGTTGCAAAAAAGTTGTACCATTCTGGTGCTTAATTAATCAGATAACCCAATATCTCGAACACCAACATGAATCTGCAATCTGTTCATCATCTTCCGCAGCTCCTCCAACCTCTTGCACTCCCCATATCGGGTTAGAAAGCCCTCCAACACCCGAAATCCCCTCTCGGAAGGAACCCTCCCTCTCTCGACCATCTGTTTGAAACACCGGTAGGCCTCCGCCACCTTCCCGCTGTAGCACAACCCTATCACCAACATATCCAATGTGTGTTGATGAGGGCAGCAGCCCTTCTCCACCAAGTAATCCCATAGCTCCAGACCCAGATCGGACCGTCGGTCCTCGCAGAAATGCTTCATCAGCAGCATCACCATCCGTGTCCTCGGGACGAAGTTCCTCTCCACCATTGTCTGGTAGACCTTGTAAACATCCTCCGACCATCCAAACCTCTTCAATCCGCAGAACAGGGTATTGTAGGTCACATCGTCCACCCCGATTTCCTTCGTCTCCATCTCCTCCATCAGCTCCATTGCAGACTTGAGATCTCCGGTCCTCATCAGCGCACCCATCAGGGCATTGTAAGCTCCCCTATCCGGCGTCAGCCCTCTCTCACACATTTCATCAAACAGACTGCGGGCACGAAATGGGTTCCGGGCGATGCCAGCCCCATGAACCAATGTTTGTCCATTTTGGGGATGAGTGCAATTCATGGATTGGATATGGTTACAACAGACAACTGCGATCATCAAGGTAGATGACAATATTTCGAGGCGAGGACAATATTTGTGTATTAAAAATCTGTACAACAGACAACTGCGATCATCAAGGTATGGTTGAAGCATTGTATGGTAACAAAATTGCACTCTGTTTTTTTTTTCCTTCCATGTATGGTTGAAGCATTATACAACAGACAACTGCGATCATCAAGGTAGATGACAATATTTCGAGGCGAGGACAATATTTCGAGGCGAGGACAATCAGTTAATAATTGTGTATTAAAAATATGTGGACATTAATATCATCTTTCCACATTTCTACAAATCAACCATACATGGAAGGAAAAAAAAAACCCATATTAAAAGATTTCGAGATTTCGAGATCGACGAAAATATCATCTTTCCACATGTCCGCAGCTCACTTTCCACCCCGGCTGCCATATTTTCGTCGTTCTCGAAATCTTTTTTAATACGGGCATTCAATGCCTTGTATCAACATGTTCACATAGATGGGATGACCTTATATCAATGTCTCAACCAGACCAAAACAGAAGATCAACTAAAAGCAAAATAATTAAAAAATGAGACGGGAAAACAATATGGATGAAGAAAAGATGGACGAAAAAATACATTTTTTTGCATAGGCAATAATATGTATGCAAAAAAAAAAAAAACAGAGGATCAAATTTTTGCATCCATATTTTTGGAAAATATGGATGCACACTTCGGGCTCAGAGAATTCATAGGCAAAATCATTCAAAAATCAGATTGGTAAAAAAAATGTATGATTTTTTGCATTTAAAATGGCTGATTTTTTCTATGAAAACTCCGAGCCCGCAATGAGTCCATAGCCCGGAAAAAAATCAACACACTTCGGGCTTGGAGTATTCCTAGGCAAAATCAGTGATTTTAAATGCAAAATCATTCAAAAATAAGACAAAAAAAAATATGGATGCACCATATTTGACCGCCTTAACCGTAACCAAAAATCTAATTTGGAATATATGTTATCGAAAATTTCAAATCCTTGAAACAACAGTCAATAGTCTCATTCTAACCAAATGAATCCATATGAACCTAAATTCAAGACGGGTAAAATATCTGGATGTACACTTCGGGCTCAGTATTCATAGGCAAAATCATTAAAAAATAAGACGTGTACAAAATATGTATAATTTTTTGTATTTAAAATGACTGATTTTGTCTATGATGCAACAGTCTCATTCTAGCCAAAATTTTACAACATTGTACTATAATGTTATAAAAATAATACAACTCAAGGGACAGAGGCCCCTCTTCAGCGATGGAATGTAAAGGAATCTCACCTCGTATTGGTCCGCACCTTGGTGGTGTGCGGTGAAGTCTCCGCTGATTGCCAAAAAAAAAAAACAAATGATCAACGTTTTTTTAAAAAACAGAAGATCAATTTGCGAGAGAGTGAGAGGTAGAGATGGTACCTGGGGGTGTGAATTGGGTTTTGTCCAGTCAGGATCAAGTCTCTCTATTCAATGAGCCTAACATTCCATGATGCTACGACTGCAGAAACACAAAATCAGGGATTAAAATCAAAACCAGCAATGAAAAATCTGGATGTACACTTCGGGCTCAGAGTATTCATAGGCAAAATCATTAAAAAATAAGACAGGTAAAAAATATATATGATTTTTTACATTTAAAATGATTGATTTTGTCTATGAAGCAACAGTCTCATTCTAGCCAAAATTTCACAACATTGTACTATAATGCTAAAAAAATAATGCAACTCAAGGGACAGAGGCCCCTCCTCAGTGATGGAATGTAAAGGAATCTCACCTCATATTGGTCCGCGCCTTGGTGGTGTGCGGTGAAGCCTCCGCTGACTGCCAAAAAAAAAAAAACAAATGATCAACTTTTTCTGAAAAAATAGAAAATCAATTTGCGAGAGAGTGAGGTAGAGATGGCACCTGGGGGCGTGAGCTGGGTTTTGTCCATTCAGGATCAAGTCTCTCTATTCAATGAGCCTAACATTCCATGATGCTACGACTGCAGAAACACAAAATCAGGAATTAAAATCAAAATCAGCAATGAAAAATCTGATTGTGTAAGGGTTAAAAAAGTTTCACTGATTAGCACAATACAACTGTTTTGGTAGAGAGAGATTAGAAGACATTATCTGCATGAAAGGGTTAAAAAAATGAAAGAGTAATTGACAGCACCGTACCTGGGCGATGGGCAATGGTCATTCGAGGGAGAGAGGTAGAGAGATAGTGATTTCGTGTTATAAAGGGTAATGATCAACATAATATTGGGAGAGGAGGTGCTCGATCCCTCCCCCTTCGTCTTCTTCCTCGACCGTTGCTGCAGATCCCCGTGCCCAAGGGCACGAAAAATCCCGTGCCCAAATATAATTCGATCATGGATAAGCATGATATTATTGCATTATCTGTAACTGATATATCAGAATAGCACGATAGAGAATTAAACATTAGAACCCTAAAAAAAAAGGCTTACTCAAATCAGGTTTATATAAGCATAAGGTCGGCGCCCCGGTGATGAGCTCCAGCAGCAGCAGACTGAAGTTGTACAAATATAATTCGATCATGGATAAGCATGATATTATTGCATTATCTGTAACTGATATATCAGAATAGCACGATAGAGAATTAAACATTAGAACCCTAAAAAAAAGGCTTACTCAAATCAGGTTTAAGCATAAGGTCGGCGCCCTGGTGATGAGCTCTAGAAGCAGCAGACTGAAGCTGTACACATCGCACTTCTTCAACGCCATCCCTGTCCGGAGGTAGTGGAGAGAGAGAGAGAGAGAGAGAGAGAGAGGGAAAAAAAAGAAGAAAAAATGGATCTGAAACAGAGAGAGGAAAAAAAAAGAAAAAATCGATCTGAAATCATGGGCTGTCGTCAGCCGTTGGAGAGCCTCCCTCCCGGATGCCATTCCGCCGACAACCTCGACCTCTAGAGCCTGAAATAGAGAAGGAAGTGGGGAAAAAAAAAGTAGAGAGAGAGAGGACCTGTTGCTGCCTAGGGTTTTAGCATTGAGTGGGGAAGAGAGTGTGCAGGAGCTCCGTGCGATGGATCACAACCTCACAGAAGAAAAAAAACAGAGACCAGAGGACCTGAAACCACAGATCAGAAGTTCCATGTGTGTGTATGTATGTGTGTGTGAGTGAGAGAGAGAGAGAGAGAGAGAGAGAGAGAGAGAGAGAGAGAGCTGAGACTGTGTGCCACCCCGAAGAGGGACTTAAGGGAAAAGAGTTTGGAGAGGAAGCAGAGAGGGTAGGAGCCTGGATCCACCGCTTCCACCACCAACGTCCCCGTCCTCTCTGCGATCAACGGGAGGAAGGGACCGGCCACCCTAGTTAACCCCACCCCTCCGATCTACGCATCTTGGCCCCGATCGGCACCGCCCCACCTCCGATCTACGCATCTCGGCCCCGATCGGCACCGCCCCACCTCCGATCTACGCATCTCGGCCCCGATCGGCACCGCCCTGCCTTAATTCTTCCTCCTTCCTCCTGTGAGAGAGAGAGAGAGAGAGAGAGGAATCGACAGAGAGGGGAACCGACTGCGGGTGGAGGGCGTGGGGCTTCGACTTCCAAGAGAGAGAGAGACGGGGCGGCTCCGACTTCTGAGAGAGAGAGAAGCGAGAGGGGGGGCGCACAACCGGCAGGCTTCCAAAATATAGAGGGTTTACAGGGCGAGAGGGGCGGCGGCTCCGACTTCCGAGAGAGAGAGAAGCGAGAGGGGGGGCGCACAGCCGGCAGGCTTCCAAAATATAGAGGGTTTACAGGGCGAGAGGGGCGCGGGCTCCGACTTCCGAGAGGGAGAGAGAGCGAGAGATTTATGAGAGGATTTAATAGTTTGAGTGGGATTCAATGGTTAGGATTAGAAAATGAACGAATGTGATCGAGTCGGAATTAAATAGACTGAGTAAGATTCACTTAGCTCTGGATGAAACGGACGACTGTGATCGAGTCTCCAAGTTTATCCTCCTCCTCTAGATAAATCTGAGCCGCTCCTTTGTCTCAGTTCATTTGTCCCCCCACAACCGTCGTCCCTTATTATATAGATGTATGTAAACTTTACAAAACTTATTTTTTAGACGAAATACAAAGCATAGCCACTCAGCACGCGACACGTACACCAAGTACCATGTACACTGAAAAGTCCCAACATCCGTTTCATTCCGTGTGCTTCTCTTGCTCGCGCCTTTCCGGTTCCTGATGGGCCCCCTCCACCACTTCCCCTCCCTTCGCCTGCGCGCTGGTGACCGGCGAAGCACTCGACCCCGCGCCTCCGCCGATCAGAGAGGTGACCACCCCTCTGATCTTCTCCACCATCCCCTTCCCGTCGCTCCCCTCGCCGGATCCCGTCGCCGGAGCCCTCTCCGCCGCCGCCACCTCCTCATCCTTCGTCTTGTGGACCGACCCCGATATCACCTCGGACAGAGCCCTGTCCTCCTCCCCCGGCCTCAGCTTCTCCGCCAAGTACTCCCTCACCGAGACCCCCTTATCGACCTGCCCCGCTTTTCCATCGCCGCCACTAGCTCCGGTGGCCCCGCTCTGCTGCGCCTTCCCCACCCCCGGCCCCGCCACCTTCCCATACACCGTCGACACCGCGGACACCGCCGTGTCTTTCACCGCGTAGACGGTGGAGGAGAGCTTCTCGGTGTAACTCTGTTGCTTCGCGGCCGGTTCGGCACTCTCTCCGGGTTTCTTTTCAGGACCGGGCCGGGTTTTTTCTGGAGGAGATAACTGGTCGACGCGGTCGTGGGTCCCCGTAGGCGGAGACCGCTCTCCTCCTTGCTTTCCCTCGGGTCCGTCCGAGACTTTCAGAGCCTGGAAAGAGCCGACAACAGTCGACATCGTCGCCTCATCACCACCTGTTAGACACGTCAGCAAAAACATGTTAGTCGGTGCATCACGTGCAATACACGCACGGCTCAACGCTAGGTCGATTCTGGTCACCTGCAGTGAACTTCTCCGACCTGGACTCCGGTACAGGGGGGTACTCCTCTTCCAGACTCCCCTTGCTGATCCCCGAAGTGCCCCTCTCTCGCTCCAAACCGTCGTCTTGGCCTCCAACTACGTGTGGGCCAGCGGGGGTCCCGGACTCTGCAGCCACAGAGATCGATAAGAGGGTAACGGGAGGATCACGCCGTAGGACCATATCGGGAAGAAAAATTTTAGAGAGAGAGAGAGAGGAACATACTAGGGCCACCGTGGGCTTGAGGGTCCACTTCGACCTCTTCGTCGTCCTCTTCACATCCTTCCTCTTCTTCCACGTGGCCGTTAGCTTGATCGTGGCCGTCATCGCCATGGCCGTGCTTCACCTTGCTGCTGAAGGTGTCCTTGAACCTCTTCACCTTGTCCTTCATCTTCTTCATGACCGGCTTCTTCTCGTGGTGCACTTCTTCACCCGCGGTATCTGCATGGATAACAGAAGGGACATAACAGTAATATCACAGTGTCCGGACGTACGGGGATATATAGGAGCCATGGCTTGTAGGTTGAGCCGAACCCTTTACCTGTATGCGGACCCACAGCGTGCGGGCGTTCTTCTTCGTAAATACGGCCATGCGGAGGGGCAATTGCGGGATCCATCTCAAAGCAGATCGAAGCAGTGGAGAAAGGGCAAGAGACGAGGGTCGACAAGAGGGGATCGACAGAGGGGGATTATAAAGAGGGGGAAAGGGATAATCTTAGAAAGATATTTTGAGCCACGTGTACAACACGTGGACGTCGCAGAGTGAAGGCATCAACTGAGTGCCATGTGGCACATTGTTGACGGCCACGTTGTGTAGGACGAACCAAGTGCTTACACCGGCCCAATACTTGGCTCCAACAGTTGTTGGAGCAACAGGGTACTACTGCTAATGTGGCTATCAATGATTGGACCACATGGCAGTAAATTTTGGGTTATTTTAACTTTGCCCCCAAATTTTACCTTGAATTAGACTTTACCCCCCATGTTTTCATTAATTAAACTTTAATTACCCCCAAAACTAACTGTTCCGTCAGCTCACCCCCAAAACTTTTTTCTTTTCCGTCAGCTCACCCTTTCCCTTAGATGGTGAGGTAACGGAACAGTTAGTTTTGGGGGGTAAAGTCTAATTAATGAAAACATTGGGGATAAAATCTAATTCAAGGGTAAATTTTGGGGGCAAAGTCAAAATAACCCTAAAATTAGGGGTGGCAATGGCTCGTGTCGGGTCGGGTTCGTGTCGTGTCTAGTTTCGGATCGTGTCCAAAACCCCTAGACCTGGACCCGACCCGTTTAACTAATCGTGTCTAGACCCTAAACCCGTACCCGACCCGATAAGACCCGTTTACCACCCGGGTCTATTCAGTTGACCCGATTCGACTCGACCCGATCTGACCCGAAAGACCCGCTGGTATTATATATTACAGTATCGGATTGCGGGTAGGCCCAACCCGACCCGACACGATCCGTTGAATACTAAACGGGTCTTTCCGGGTCTACAAACCTTAAACCTGGACCCGACCCGTTTATTAAACGGATCCATCGTGTCGACCCGTTTACAACCCGAACCCGTTTAGCCCAGACCCAGACCTGCTAACCCTTTTAATCTGAAGTGGGAATATAGACCCCACATGATAGGCGCTCCAAGCCTCCAACGGTTGATGGAGCCAATATTGTTCTTAGCGAATACACATCATCCTCCCCACTGCAATGCAACATATATAATAAGCAGTAATGTCTGTACGTGTCTGTCGGCACTCGGATTGTTGCTTTCAATGGCCCAACACTTTCGATGAAGGTGCCCACATTCTCCCACATTTATTGGGGTGGTGTCAACCTTTAATTGTTCGACGAAGCCCACTTCTGTGTTGGGTTTAGTGGCATGACAGAAAACGCAAAATATTGTTCTTTCAAGAGTCAATTTGTTGAGCAATAAAAGGACATCCACTCAAGAAAGTACTAAATCGATTGATCACTGAGTGTAATGCATTGTTCGGTATGGGTGCAACAGCTAGAAGATTGTGCAGTGCCAGAGGCGGAGCCAACTAAGGCCTAGTGGGGGCACCTGCCCCCACTGGGATTTGAAATGTTAAAAGCCAAATTACCCTTTGCCCCCCTAAAGTTTAGCTCAAAAATATTTAACCCCCTTATAGTTAATTTTTTTCTAAATCGTTTCCCAAAGTTTGAAATATTAGCACATTACCCCTTTTGTCATCTACTTAATTTCCATAGTTGGTAGCACTCATTTGGTACCACTAAAAAAAAAACCCTAATTTGGTAATGTTTATGTGATCAAAACCTGAATTGAATGGTGAAAAATATAGTTTTTTATATTATAGATGGGATAAGTTTTTTTGAGCTAAACTTTAGGGGGCAAAGTGTAATTTATTCAAATTTTATATCCCTTAAAGGTATGTATCAGTCCAGCCCTATGGAACCCCCACCCCACTAAAATCTAAAACCAAGAATGGCCACCAAATACAATTAGTGCATCTGAAGAAAAAAATAATAATTCATCTCCAGTAACCAACCTCGACGACCTTGAAGTGCTTGCTGCTCACACGTTGCAGCCTCACAGGGTCACACCGGCTCACCACACAGCCTGCTACTTTGATAGACTGACTCCTGAACATCGATTCCCCCTGCTTGACTGCATCCAGTGTCCATTAAAACAATAGCTTGTTTAGTTCTACCCACGATTGCACTATCATGAAAAGAGATAACTTTTAGGGTTTTAAATTTTCTTGCCCCCACTGGAGTGAAATCCTGGCTCCGCCACTGTGCAGTGCTAAGAATGACAGTGGTCGTGGGGTTCAGATGATGGAGAAAAGAAAGTAAGTAGAAGATTTGGTTTGCAATGGCTCTCTCTTAGGGTCCCAACTACATGCATGAACCAACGGGATCTTGATGATGCTTTCTTTCTTTCATTTTTTTTTTTTTTTTTTTTTAGAGTAATCCCTCTTGTGTGTGGAGGAGGGGCCGGTTTGGCGTCTAAAATACTAAATTTACAGAAGAACTAAAACTTCAAAAAAAAAATTATAGTTGTTCAACAATGGAAAGTAAGGAACTCAAGAAGAAAGTTGCCTAGGACTTCAGCAGCTCAAGAAAAATTCTTTCTTCCATGTTGGAGTGGTTCCTTGTTCGACTCTTGGCAAACACCGTGGAGTGAACTTTTTCTCAAAGGGTGGTTGTGCTTTGTTTGCATGTGTGAATCCAAATTTGTTGATGCCATACATGCTCACGGGGTTATGAAAATAATAAATTACAGCTGTTGTTTGCCGCCCACTATTTCGATCTCCGAACTTAATTGAGCTCTTGCTATAATGCTCTGTCATCTGACTTAGGGCGGGCAATTTCGGACCCGACACGGCAGACTCGACACGAAGTTAGTGGGTCTGGGTTAGGGTTAAACAGGTTCGGGTCGTAAACGGGTCGACACGATAGACCCGTTTAATAAACGGGTCGGGTCCGGGTTTAGGGTCTGGACACGGTAGACCCGGGAAGACCAGTTTAGTATTCAACAAGTCGGGTCGGGTCGGGTCGGGTCTACCCGCAATCCGATACTATAATATATAATACCAGCGGGTCTTTCGGGTAAGGTCGGGTCGAGTCGGATTTGGTCGGATCGGGTCAACTGAATAGTCCAGAGTGGTAAACGGGTCTTACTGGGTCTTATCGGATCTACCCGTTTATTAGCGGGTCGGGTACGGGTTTAGGATCTAGACACATTAGTTAAACGGGTCAGGTCCGAGTCTGGGGGTTTTAGACACGACACGAAACTAGACACGACCCGGCCCATTGCCACCCTTAATCTGACTGCCTGCAGGTCCTACAATAAAAAAAATAAAAAATTGCATGCTCTCTCTCTCTCTCTCTCTCTCTAATTATTCCTAATTTTTATCGATATATGTGAGAAATCACTATGCAACCAGATGTGTGACATAGTATTGTGCCAACCCCTTTGTTTATCCTTTGTACTTAGGCTTTTTTTTTTACCTGTTTTTTTTATAATATACTTTTCTAAGTATTTCTTGTTGGAGATAGAAATTGGCATGATAGATAATCTTCCATTATTATCCTCTCTCTCTCTCTCTCTCAAATGGCTATACATGTTGACCCTGTTGGAGGGTTTTACTAGGGGCGGAACGAAGGGGGGCCGTGGCCCCCCCAAAGTTGGCAAAATTCTTAGAGGGCTCCTTTGAGATTTTGAAAGGACATCCACTCAAAAAAGTACATAATCGATTGACCACTTAGTGTAATGCTCTATTCGGTATGGGTGCAACATAAGACTGTGCGGTGCGAAGGATGACTGTAGTCATGGGGTGCAGACGATGAGGAAAATAAAGTGGGCAGAAGATTTGGGTTCACAATGGCTCTCTCTTAGGGTCTCAACTACATGTACATGCATGAACCAACGGCTCTTGACTTGATAGTGCTTCATTTCTTCCATGTTGGAGAGGTTTCTTGCTCGACTCCCGGTATGAACACCGTGGAGCGAACTTTTCCTCAAGGGAGGTTGTGCCTTGTTTGCGTGTGTGAATCCAAGCTATTGATGCCATGCTCTAGTTATAACACTCTGTCGTCTGACCGCTTGGCAAGTCCATCAATATAAAAAAGAAAAAATTGCATGTTTGCTCTCTCTCTCTCTCTCTCTCTCTCTCTCTGTCTCTTCTAATTAATCCTAATTTTCTTCGATATATGTGAGAAATCACTATTCAACCAGATGTGTGACAGAGTATTGTGTCAACCCCTTCGTCTATCCTTTGTACTTTGTCTTTTTATGTTACCTTTTTTTTGATAATATACTTTTCTAAGTATTTCTTGTTGGTGCTAGAAATTGGCATGATTGATAATCTTTCATTATTATCCTCTCTCTCTCTCTCTCTCTCTCTCTCTCTCTCTCTCTCTCTCTCTCTCTACGGATTGGTTCTCAAATAGTTAAACATGTTGACCTTGTTGGAGGGTACTACCAGAGGTGGAACCACCGGGGGGGGGGGGGGGGGCTGTGGCCCTCCCAAAGTTGGCAAATTTCTTAGAGGACCCCTTTGAGGTTTTAAATTTTTTTAACAAATATTTACACATGGCCTCCCCAAAATATTAAATTTTGAAGTTCTTGGATCTGCCACTGGGTACTACGATGCAAGGGATAATGTGAAGTTTGGTCTCCCCATGGTCCTCACCATTATACCAAGATGTCCTGGAACACTGGAATACGACAACAGTTAGCTGGTAGTGGGGAGCTCAGCCATACCAGGGGGGAGAGACACACACACACACATACACACACACACACACACACACACACACACAGAGAGAGAGAGAGAGAGAGAGAGAGAGAGAGAGAGAGAGAGAGAGAGAGAGAGATCTAATTAATATGTTCATGAGTCATCTATCTAAACTTTTTATGATGTTATAAAGGTTTTCATCATGAATTACAATATTTAATTTGTTCATTAGTCATTATATATATAACTCTACCACCCGTGCAATAGACCAATGACAATGATCTCTATGGATACCCAATGGTATCCAACATCAATTGAGACAACATGATATGGAGCACAATAATTTTTAGGCCTAAATGATGAAACAACCAATTCTATTAATTAACAAAGAGATTTATAACATGTTTGGTTCCATGTGTTGAAACTCATGAAGTTAACATTGTGCATTCCCGTTTGTTTGGTTCCGTGTAGTTGTCGAAAACAGACACAGTTGCGCTTCCTGAGTGACTCATTTCTTATAGAAAACATTGTAGTTGTAACATAGCCTTTTGCTGCGTGTTCTAATTGCACCATTTGCGGCCCCACCACACTCTCGCATTCGAATTACAACGAACCAAACAAGTTGTTAGTTGCAATATGAATACATTAGACAAGAAACACAACATGATTGAAACAAAGTGTTGATGAAGCAAGCTGCAAAAAAAAGGTAGTATCGAATATACACATGTTTTAAATAATAGCAAGTTCCAAAACTCATGCATGATCGAGGAGCACGACTAGCCATCATTCAATTCTCTCCTTCACATTTTTAAATGTTCTGGAGGAATAGAAGTGGGGTTAGGACATGAGAATTCTTGGACAAGGGTGAGAAATCCTCAAAGAAAATGAGAATCCTAGAACTTCTCAATACACCCAAATCTTAATGGAAAAAAGACAAAGTATTTATTAAAATCCTCAATCCAACAGAATGTAAAACAAGAGCGAGATCCCAAAAACATAGAATCAAAGCAAAAATATTCACATTTAATTGGTCATAAAAGAAACACAAAAGTCATTTCAGAAAAAAAAACATACACAAACGACCTCAGATTCTATACACCTGTGCCTATGGCAAGAAGATAAGGTTTATGACTGTGGTGAGAATTCAATCTTTTTTCCATCTGAGATATAGATCCAAAACCGTCAAAGAATCAATAAAATAGCTTGAAAATCCTTACCCACATCAAACACCATGAAAATGTTTCTTCTAGAATTTAATATAAATATTATTGAAACCGAACATAAGTAACCCTTTTTGCATACAAAAATAAAAATTTCTTAATGAATTACTGCACATATTTATAGATATGTTGCACCTTGAATCCAACCACATCGGCAGACACACGAATCAGACCGAGGAACTTGACCCATTCCACGTTTCAACTAAGATATAAAGATCCAAAACCACCAAAGAATCAAGAAAAAAAAGCTAAAAACTCCTTCCCATGTTTCAACTGAGATATAGATCTGAAACCGTCAAAGAGTCAAAGAATGTGGTATTTGTGTGAATGTTTGTAATATTGTCTTTTATCTGTTACTACACTTTATTTTTTGTGTGGGTATATCGAGTGCGCTGTGGGGCTTCTTTTTCAACACCGACGCTAATGGTGGTGGTGGATCCGGCTGCTGATCCATATTTTAGGTTTTTTTTTCTTGTTGTGTTAGGAGCGCACGTTTGCTCGTTTTTATATTTGTCTCACCATTGGAATTTGACTGCTGGTGCACGCCAGAGCGACGTTGTTGATGTTTCCTGCCGGTTGGTGGTTTGCAGTTATATCCCATCGGTTGGCGGTTGGCGGGCTGTTTGTTCTCGTAGTTGGGCGGGCTATCCTTTGCTGTGCTAGCATATGGCGCCTCCTGGGGTCCTTTTGTGACCTTATCTATTTGATGAACAAAAGAAAAAAAAAAGAAAAAAAAAGAACTCTTACGTACCTTACTGCATCGCATGTGACTGTTGGAATTGGATCCGCTTATCGGAGTCGCAGCGGAAACAAAAGATAGATCCGAAGATCATACGGTGTATGTTTCATTACAATTAATTCTACAAAATAATATACATGCAAATCTATGATCTTAGCATATGTGTGGACACCCTAGAGGTATACTACGATCTACGGAAGACATGCATACATCTAGTTAGGTGTTTAGAATCATCTACCTTGTGGATCTATAATCCGGAGAGAACGGAACGATGATGAACCGCACGTGAATCGCAAGGGAAGCTGTCGGATAGCACATTGTCCTTTGCGAATTGAGGAATCCTCGAAGTCCTATATCTGAGTGCAAGGACTACGAGCCGACGGAGGAATTCGTTGCGAAGACGATGGCAAGCCACGAGATCTCCTCCTTCTCTTTCTCTCTTATTCTTTCTCCTTCCTTCCTCCTTCTTCTTCCTCTTTCTTCCTTGGTCGAAACCTCAGAAAGGGAGAGGGGGTCGGGTTTTAGGAGAGGGGGAGCACATAGGGCCGGCCCCTCCCTCTCTATTCCTCTTATAGGGCCGGCCTCCTAGTGCTACAAGCAAGCTAGGGCCGGCCCTAGATGGATAGGGATGAGGGGGGGCGGTTTTCAGGGTTTCCAAGTGTCTATCGTAAAGCCTGGACGAAAATGCCCTTCACGAAAAGTGAAAAACTGAAAGAAAGATTGAGTGAGGTGCGCTACTCGGAATCGAGTTCCGTTAGTGCCTATGAGCTTCTGGAATTATTCCGCTCATTCTAAGATCCATATTCAATATATTCTGAGCCATATTTCAGTATTTATCAAAATACCCCTACGGCCTCTAACACATGTGAATTAGGTTCTTAGGCTCCGGGCTTGCACTCCATCGCGCTACTTCGCATCCAACGTATCCAACCAGGTCGGGGAACAATTCCTATACACAACAACAGGGTGGAACCTTCAGGGTTTGGGATCTCTAGCTCCAACAGGATCCCTGATTAACTATTCCGGTGACACACCGAAAGTTCCGTTAATCAGCCCTAATCCGATTAACCCGCGTAGCCACCCAGAGTGCGACGTGAGTTGAACTCTAGTGATCCTAAACTTATGTTACTCTCTCGTAACCCTGCTCTCTACTATACTCTGATAATCCGTAGTCCCTCCTATTACTGGTGCCATAATACGACTCGGGCGGTGAGGAGAACCGTCAGATCCTGATTGATCATCTGACTAGGAATTGATGACTAGTCATCTATAACACCACACACCTTCCAGCGCTATGCCTAGCATCCGGAACATCGTCAGTCATATTGACAACCACCAGGCCTGGGTTAACTGTGTGGACAGATTTACTCATCAAAACACATCCATCCAACACTGGACGTCGGATAACCTGTAGGGATTACATGTCACTCAAGCACCAGTCGGGTAACCCAACGTACTATGGTATTGGACTATGGAAGGCCCGCACACGTTGGCACATCAAAGCACCACACAACTGGTTGACCCAGTGTACATGGTCCCTCAGGGTTAAGGACAGATTATCTATAGTAGTAAGATGGTTTATGCACCAGTGTCTGAATCACTGAACTGTGCACTGTCTTAGTTCCTATTAAACACGATCATCGTGCTTGGTTAGGTGAATAGGAATCCCATGTTCCCGTGGTGGAGACTGTTGTAGCTCGTGTGTCCTTAGCGTGGAATTTCTGTATTAACATTAATAAAGATGACTTTGGTTATTGCTTTAATTAGAATACTACTATGGTATATGAAAATACTGTTGGAATTGGGTTTCGCTAATCAGAGTCGCAGCGAAAGCAAAAAGAAAGATCCGAAGATCATACGGTGTATGTTTCATTACAATTCGTGATACAAAACAATCTACATGCAAATCTATGATCTTAGCATATATGCGGACACCCTAGAGGCATACTACGATCTACGGAAGACATGCATGCATCTACTTAGGTGTTTAGATTCATCATACCTTATGGATCTATGATCCGGAGATTACGGAATGATGAAGAAACGCACTTGAATCGCAAGGGAAACTGTCGGATATCACCTTGTCCTTTGCGAATTGAAGAATCCTCGAAATCTCGTCTCTGAGTGCAGGGATTACGAGCCGACGGAGGAATCCGTTGCGAAGACGATGGCGAGCCTCAAGATTTTCTCCTCCTCTTTCTCCTTTCTTCCTTCTCCTTCCTTCCTCTTCCTTCTCCCTTCTTCTTCCTCTCTTTTCCTTGGCCGAAACCACAAAGGAGGAGCACAAAGGGTTGGATTTTTGGAGGGGAGAGAGTAGAACCTTGGGGCCGGCCCTCCCTCTCCCTATTTCCTATATAGGGCCGGTCTCCCATGGCTCCAAGGAGGCTAGGGCCGGCCCCTATATGGATAGGGATGAGGAGGATCGGATTTTAGGGTGTTCCAATGTATATCGTGAACCCTGGACGAAAACGCCCTTCACAAAAGTAGAAAAACTGAAAGAGAGACTGAGTGAGGTGCGCTACTCGGAATCGAGTTCCGTCAGCGCCTGTGAGCTCCTGGAATTATTCCGCTCAATCTAAGATCCATATTCAATATGTTCTGAGCCATATTTCAGTATTTGCCAAAATACCCCTACGGCCCGTAACATATGTGAATTAGGTTCTTTGGCTCCGGGCTTGCGCTCCATCGCGCTACTTCGCATCCAACGTATCCAACTAGGTCAGGGAACAATTCCTATACTCAACGACAGGGTGGAACCTTCAGGGTTCGGGATCTCTAGCTCCAACCGGATCCCTGATTAACTGTTCCGGTGACACACCGAAAGTTCCGTTAATCAGCCCTAATCCGATTAACCCGCGTAGCCACCCAGAGTGCGACGCGAGTTGAACTCTAGTGATCCTAAACTTATGTTACTCCCTCGTAACCCTGTTCTCTACTATACTCCGATAATCCTTAGTCCCTCCTATTACTGGTGCCATGATACGACTCGGGCGGTGGGGAGAACCGTCAGATCCCGATCGATCATCTGACTAGGGTTTGATGACTTGTCATCTATAACACCACACACCTTCCGGTGCTATGCCTAGCATCCGGAACATTGTCAGTCATACTGACAACCACCAGGCCTGGGTTAACTGTGTGGATAGATTGACTCATCAAAACGCACCCATCCAACACTGGATGTCAGATAACCTATAGGGATTACATGTCACTCAAGCGCCAGCCGGGTAACCCAACGTACCGTGGTATTGGACTATGAAAGGTCCGCACACGTTGGCACATCAAAGCACCACACAACTGGTTGGCCCAGTGAACATAGTCCCTCAGGGTTAAGGACTGATTATCTATAGTAGTAAGACGGTTTATGCACCAGTGTCTGAATCACTGAACTATGCACCGTCTTGGTTTCTGTTCAACATGATCATCATGCTTAGTCAGGTGAATGAGAATCCCACGTTCCCGTGGTGGAGACTTCACCATATCCTTTACCTGCCAACAGCTTATTCTCGGTGAAGCGACCAGCATCACCTAAGCTGTAAACTAGTTCTAGGTCTATACAGAACTGGTCCACTGTGTCTCCCAAACATGGATCCTCTATGCGCCTCAGTGGCCTATTGTGTTCCCTAGGGTCCTTTTATTATATGAGTATTATCATATGTTGTAGCTCGTGTGTCCTTAGCGTGGATTTTCTGTATTAACATTAATAAAGATGACTTTGGTTATTGCTTTAATTAGAATACTACTATGGTATATATTAATACTATATATAATAAAGGACCCTAGGGAACATAGTAGGCCATTGAGGCGCATGGAGGATCCATGCTTGGGAGACCTAGTGGACCAGTTTTGTGTAGACCTAGAACTAGTTCACAGCTTAGGTGATGCCGGTCGATTCACCGAGAATAAGCTGTTGGTAGGTAGAGGATGTGGTGAAGTCTCCACCACGGGAACGTGAGATTCCCATTCACCTGACCAAGCACGATGATCGTGTTGAACAGGAACCAAGACGGTGCACAGTTCAATGATTCAGACACTGGTGCATGAACCGTCTTACTACTATAGATAATCTGTCCTTAACCCTGAGGGACCATGTACATGTGGGGGAAAATCTTCGTGCCGACCCGAAGACTCTCGCAGCACCAGTCAATTGGAGTCGAAGTTGATGTCGAAGATCGTTGATCGATCTGTTGCTGAAGTCTAAGCCTTTTGATATGCAAACAGAGGAATGCAATCAGAGGAATTGTGACACGAGATGTGATCTCGGAGTTCAGCCGAAGCCTACGTCTCCGTGCTATAGGGAGCAACCCGAATTCACTAACACTTCAGTTGAAGTGACCTCGACAGGCCGAGTGTCACTGAAAGCTCCCTGATCTTTTCGAAAGAGAAAAGAAGATCAAAGAGAGATGGTAGATCGGAAGTTAGAAAATCCCAAAGCTCTGGTTCTGAAAGTCAGATCTCAGAGTGGAAATCAGAATTTTCGGATCCTTTTACATTCGAAGGCACTGCTATTTATAGGATTCTCTGGTGGGAATTCCGGGGTAAATGGCGGTTTCTGCTGCTGTATCTGGGGATCCTCCAGGCAGGACCGGTGGGTCCCGTGGTAGTCCTCGTGGGCCCACCAGGCAGGGCCGGTGGGTCCCGTGGTAGTCCTCATGGGCCCACCAGGCAAGGCCGGTGGGTCCCATGGTAGTCTTCGTGGGCCCACCAGGCAGGGCCGGTGGGTCCCGTGGTAGTCCTCGTGGGCCCACCAGGCAGGGCCGGTGGGTCCCGTGGTAGTCCTCGTGGGCCCACCAGGCAGGGCCGGTGGGTCCCGTGGTAGTCCTCGTGGGCCCACCAGGCAGGGCCGATGGGTCCTGTGGTAGTCCTCGTGGGCCCACCAGGCAGGGTCGGTGGGTCCCGTGGTAGTCCTCGTGGGCCCACCAGGCAGGGCCGGTGGGTCCCGTGGTAGTAGGTAAACTTATGCCAAAATTTGCACCCACAGTACACTGGGCCAACCAGTTATGTGGTGCTTTGATGTGCCAACGTGTGCGGACCTTCCATAGTCCAATACCACGGTACGTTGGGTTACCCGGCTGGCGCTTGAGTGACATGTAATCCCTACAGGTTATCCGACTTCCAGTGATGGATGGGTACGTTTTGATGAGTCAATCTGTCCACACAGTTAATCCAGGCCTGGTGGTTGTCAGTATGACTGACGACGTTCCGGATGCTAGACATAGCACCGGAAGGTGTGTGGTATTATAGATGACAAGTCATCAAACCCTAGTCTGATGATCGATCGAGATCTGACGGTGCTCCCTACCGCCCGAGTCGTATCATGGCACCAGTAATAGGAGGGACTGAGGATTATCGGAGTATAGTAGGGAACAGGGTTACGAGGGAGTAACATAAGTTTAGGATCACTAGAGTTCAACTCGCGTCGCACTCTGGGTGGTTACGCGGGTTAATCGGATTAGGGCTGATTAACGGAACTTTCGATGTGTCACCAGAACAGTTAATCAGGGATCCGGTTAGAGCTAGAGATCCCGAACCCTGAAGGTTCCACTCTGTCGTTGCATATCGGAATTGTTCCTCGACCTAGTTGGATACGTTGGATACGAAGTAGCGCGATGGAGCGCAAGCCCGGAGCCAAAGAACCTTATTCACATGTGTTACGGGCCATAGGGGTATTTTGATAAATACTGAAATATGGCTCAGAACATATTGAATATGGATCTTAGATATAACGGAATAATTCCAGGAGCTCACAGGCGCTGACGGAACTCGATTCCGAGTAGCGCACCTCACTCAGTCTCACTTTCAGTTTTCCGCTTTTCGTGAAGTGCGTTTTCGTCCGGACTTCACGATAGACACCCGGAAGACCTAAATCCGATCCCCCCTCATCCCTATCCACCTAAGGGCCGGCCCTAGGCTCCTTGGAGCCATGGGAGACCGGTCCTATAAAGGAAATAGGGAGGGGAGGGGCCGACCCTATGGTTCTACTACCTCCCCTCCAAAAATCCGACCCCTAGTCCTCCTCCTTTGTGGTTTCGGCCAAGGAAAAGAGAGGAAGAAGAAGGGAGAAGGAAGAGGAAGGAAGGAGAAGGAAGAAAGGAGAAAGAGGAGGAGAAAATCTCTCGGCTCGCCATCGTCTTCGCAACGGATTCCTCCGTCGGCTCGTAATCCCTGCACTCAGAGACGGGATTTCGAGGATTCTTCAATTCGCAAAGGACAAGGTGCTATCCGACGCTTTCCCTTGCGATTCAAGTGCGGTTCTTCATCGTTCCGTAATCTCCGGATCATAGATCCATAAGGTATGATGAATCTAAACATCTAAGTAGACGCATGCATGTCTTCGTTAGATCGTAGTATGCCTCTAGGGTGTCCGCACATATGCTAAGATCATAGATTTGCATGTATATTGTTTTGTATCACGAATTGTAATGAAACATACACCGTATGATCTTCCGCTGCGACTCTGATTAGCGGAACCCAATTCCAACAATTGGTATCAGAGCACGCTTTGGTGTATATTTCATGCATGAATTCGTGAAAACATCATGTGAATATATGATGACATATATTTTCGTCGGGGTTCGGCGTAGATCATGCATATGGATTGTGCTATGTATCGTCTTTTTGCAGGTGCCGCGCTGTATAGTAATCTGTGATTGCATGCATCCGGGGGTCGGACCCCGGATTTAATTTTGCATTGATTATTATTGTGGATTAAGGCATTAGATGGACGAGAGTGGGGGTTGACCATCCTCGGTTCCCTGGCCAGTTTTTTAGGATTGTCTTCTTTTCTTTCTAGCGAAATTGTACACGAACGAGCACTTGCTCAGAGCGTGTTAGTTTTTCGGTCACAGGAAGAAGGAGATGATACTACATCCACGGTTCGGGCAAGCGGTACCATAGCGTGCAAAGACCCGGCGAAAGCGTGCACGTTGGCGATGAAGGGGATCGTCGTCAGAGATCGTGCAGAACGGAAGAGCGGGATATCTTGGCTGTGCTATTCAGGTTCAGGGGTCGGACCCTGGACTTGATTCAGTTTGGATGTTTTTCTGTTGTTTCTCTTTATTTCATATTTAGAGAACCCCGATGATAATATGATTATCTTGCTTGTGAGTTTGTCTCTAGATCAGGCTTAAGGTTAGTACTAAGCTTATGGATTCATCGGTGTCTCTATATGCTTCTAACACGTGCGAATCCGGTGGCTAGCTAAAAGGAAAAGTGGTAACCGCCCTCGTGGTAGTTCAGGTAGCCAAGTACTGTGCACCGAGATAGACGCAGTGTTAGATTTGTTTAGTGATAATTAACTAATGTCTTCATAAGAAGTATGATAACCCTAGTGGGATGTCCTTTCCCCACGTGGTCCTAGCGACCAAGTTAGGTTAGGATTTCACTGTGTGATACCCATTTCTAGATGACGTTTGATGGTAGTATGAACTCATCACGATTTGGTTATGCCACCATTAGGTTGAGGTCCGGCGGAGGTTGTCGGATGTCCCTATTTGGCCAGCATCAAAACCTGTAATGAGATGAGGTCTACTATAACATCAAGCATCAAATTGTGAACGAGGCGTCATCGTAGTGGGAGTCCTTTCCACGTTGATTTTAGGCTAGGCTCGAGATCTTAGTATTCTGGACAAACTAGTGAAGTATCGGGATCCTTGGAATCTATGTAATGTGATCCTTGCAAGAAAGGCGAAAGCTGAGTATTCAAGGTAGGGACTATGATATTTTCCGAAGATACTAATGCTTTACGGGAGGGTTTGTAATCCTAGTGGGAGCACGATAGACTAGGGTCTATGTCTAGGCGATCGTGACCATTCTAGATATGCATAAAATCTAATAAAGAAGGGATGTGTAAGAGGTTCCCTCCAAAGGGGAGCCCCTGGCCTCCACAATCAACCGACTAAGGGTCTGGGTGGGAGGTACGCAGTTCGATATTCCCACCGGGTGAAAGCTGTGTTTTCTTCCATGCTGGTTCACCTAGTGGTTTCCTTCGGGACATGGAGGATGTCGGTGGCAGTGGGTGACGGTTTTATCCTGCACCGCGGGAGCCTATGAACCCCCCTATCGACACCACCTAGATTTGTGGGAAGCATCCGAAATCTTGTGTGAAGCCGCTGTTGCTGCGCACGCGGGTCACATAAAGCTGGCCAAAAGGAGACTGTGAGGTCTTTCAGTTTACCATGGGTAATTCTGATGAAGACTGGGTCGTAAAAACCCCGTTGGTAGAAGCGGTTGCATGCTCTCACCGAGATGCTGTCTCCAATTCAGGGCCGATAGTCTCAGTGCTCCAGCCCAGGGAATTTAGATTCCTAGATGTCTCCACTTGAGGTGGTGAAGACATAGCAACTCGAGTAGACATTATCTATTTCTAAATTCCATGAAATAGATTGTAGTAGACCCTAACTATTGCTTTAAACCATTGTTTATAGAAATCATGACCAAGCTCGACCCCCTTGCCTCCATACTTAATGATAACAAACTTACGGGACCAAACTACGAGGACTGGAAGCGTAACCTGATGCTCGTCCTAAGGGTTGGCAAACACACAATTGCCCTAAGTACCCCCCAACCGGCCATGTCGGGACCAGATGCAACTGAGGCCCAGTTAAAGGAATGGAAAGACTGGCTAGATGCTGATGAGATGTGCAAGTGCTACATAGTGGCATCCTTGCAGACCATCCTTCAGAAGCAAGTCGAAGACATGGCCTTTGCTTCAGACATGATGCTCTACCTAAAGGAAATGTTCGAGGGTCGTAGTCGGGTAACTCGTTACTTGACCATCAAGAAATTGGTGTCCACGAAGATGGCATAGGGGACTTTAGTTCGGGATCATATGCTGAAATTATTTGGCTATATGAATGAGCTTGGTTCCTTCGATGTCATCTTGGATGCAGAGATCAAAACCGATATTTTTCTCGCGTCTCTGTCAGGAGCGTTTGAGGGCTTCGTTACCAACTTCAACCTTAACCGGTTGGAGATGTCTAACGCAGAGCTCCTAGCAGCGCTCCAGGCTGTAGAGGACGGGATGAAGGCAGGAGCCCAATCCCTGAACGTAGAGCGGAATTCTTCTCTGAAAGCCAAGGGCAAGTTTTAGAAAAGAAAGTCTAAGAAGCCCGTGAAGATGGGCCAGGTGCAGTTGCAGGTTCCCAAGAAGAATGGTCTGGCGAAGCCCAAAGGAAAATGTTTTCGATGCGATAAGAAAGGGCACTGGAAGGGCGACTGCCGCGCAGCTCCCAAGAAGGCTGAGACAGGTATATCTCAAATCCATATAGTGGAATCCCTTGTAACATCCAGTTGTTCTCCAGTTTCATGGATTGTGGAGTCTGGTTCCACTAACCATGCTTGCAATAATTTGTAGGGGTTCAAGAAGACAAGATAACTGGATGAAGGAGAGATAATCCTAAGTATGGGAACTGAGGCCGTGGCAGAGGCTGAAGCAGTTGGAGATGTCATCTTGTAGTTCCTTGATGGAAGAAGTTTATTACTTAGAGACATACTTTATGTACCGTCCTTGAGACGTAATTTAATTTCTGTTTTCTTATTGAATAATGAAGGTTTTTCAGTTTTATTTGATGCTTTTGGTGTGTCAATTAAATTGAATGGTTCCTTTGTTTGTAAGGGAAAGATACATAATGGTCTCTATGTAATTAACTCCAATCATAAGCAGGATAACATACCTGAAGCTTGTGTGATTAATTCATCTAAAAGGAAAAATCCCTCAGATAATCCAATACTTCTTTGGCATTTAAGGCTAGGACACATAGCCTCAGACAGGATTCACAGGTTGGTTAAGGTAGGACTCTTAAGTCCAAATATTTCAGAAAGCCTACCGATGTGTGAGTCTTGCCTGGAAGGTAAGATGACTAAAAGGTCTTTCCGAGCCAAAGGTAGCAGATCTAAGGAGGTATTGGAGTTGGTACACACTGATGTATGTGGGCCCATAAGTGTCCGTGCTATATGAGGCTTCGAGTATTTCATCACCTTCACGAATGATCACTCGAGGTTTGGATACATATACCTAATGCGATGGAAGTCTGAATCCTTTGATAAGTTCAAGGAGTTCAGAGCTGAAGCAGAAAAGCAGACGGGTAAAAGTATCAAGTCTCTTCGATCGGATCGAGGAGGCGAATACCTATCGGATGAATTTATAGGGTACTTGCGTGAGCATAGGATCGTATCCCAGTTGACTGCACCAGGGATACCACAACAAAACAGTGTATCTGAGAGGAGAAACTGAACTTTGTTAGACATGGTTCGGACTATGATGAGTTATGCAACATTGCCACCTAGTTTTTGGGGATATGCCATAGAGACGGCATTATATACTTTGAACTTTGTTCCATCAAAATCAGTACCCCTAACTTCTTGGGAGCTGTGGTTGAAGCGAAAGCCAAGCCTACAACACTTTAGAATTTGGGGTTGTCCAGCACATGTGCGGAAGGACAAGCGAGATAAGATGGAGTCAAAAACTAAGGTATATCTATTCGTTGGGTATCCAAAAGGGACAAAAAGTGGTTTATTTTATGATCAAGAGGATAGAAAGATTGTCGTCTCGACAAACACCGTATTCCTGGAGCAGGATTATTTAATAGACCATAAGCCCACCAGTAAAGTAGTTCTTGAAGAATTGCTTGGTACTGATGGGAGTACACAGACAGAAAACGTAGTGGGAGCCGATACCACTAAGATTAACGGTACTGTAGAATCGACTCCTATGGAACCACCGCAGGTTCATCGCAGTGGGAGGACCACAAGTGCTCCTGATAGATACATTGGAGAAGCCTTTATGGTTGATACAGAGTTTTAGGAGAATGAACATCTGAACTATGACGAAGCGATGGTATCCACTGACCATGCAGCATGGCAGGAAGCCATGAAGGCAGAACTGACATCAATGTCCCAAAACTCGGTCTGGACACTTGTAACACCACCTTACAACAGTAAACCTGTTGGGTGTACAAAAGAAAAAGAGGTCCGGATGGTACCGTTGAGACTTACAAAGCTAGACTAGTCGCTAAGGGTTATACCCAGCGAGAAGGGATCGACTATGACGAAACCTTTTCGCCAGTGGCTATGCTTAAGTCTATCCGGATCCTCTTGTCCATTGTAGCCCATTATGATTGGGAGATCTGGCAAATAGATGTCAAGACCGCATTCCTCAACGGGGATTTGGAAGAAGACATCTACATGTCTCAGCCTCCAGGCTTTGTAAAAAAAGGTCAGGAAGGTCTGGTGTGCAAGTTGCAAAGGTCCATTTATGGACTGAAGCAAGCATCCAGAAGTTAGAACATGCATTTTGATCAGGCTATCCAGTCTTATGGATTTGAATAGAACGTGGATGAACCATGTGTTTATAAAAGGAGCTATAAGACTGCAGTAGTTTTTCTAGTACTTTACGTGGACGATATCCTACTCATCGGAAATAATGTTGGAGCGTGTCTACAGGGAAGGTGTGGTTATCCTCTCAATTTGACATGAAAGACCTGGATGAAGCGAGTTATGTTATAGGGATCAAGGTAACTCGAGATCGCCAGAACAAGATTCTCTCGCTGTCACAGTCAGCCTACATAGATACTATCTTGGTCAGATTCAGTATGCACAACTCCAAGAATGGACTGGTTCCATTCAGACATGGAATGAAATTGTCCAAGGATCAGGGTCCTAAGACTCCGGAGGAGAGGACAGAGATGCAGAAGATACCTTATGCTTCGGCTGTAGGGAGTCTGATGTATGCCATGCAGTGCACGAGACCAGATATATACTATGTAGTAGGCATGATGGGCAGGTATCAGTTAAATCCGGGTACAGGGCACTGGACTGCTGTGAAAAGTATACTCAAGTATCTCCGTAGGACGAGAGATTATGAGTTAGTTTACTCTTCACAGGAACTGATGTCGATTGGATATACGGATTCTGACTTTGTGTCAGATCCGGAATCCAGGAGATCGATGTTAGGGTTTTTGTTTTCATTAGGAGGAGGAGCTGTCAGTTGGAGGAGCGTGAAGCAGGGATGCATCATGGATTCGACGACAGAGGCTGAGTACGTTGCGGCGTGTGAAGCAGCTAAGGAGGCGGTGTGGCTCAAGAAGTTCCTCACGGACTTAGGATGCGTACCGGGAGCTCAAGATCCTATTGTCCTTTACTGTGACAATAGTGGAGCGGTAGCACAATCCAAGGAGCCAAGATATCACCAGAAGAGCAAGCATACCGAGCGAAAATACTACATTATCCGGGACTTGCAGAAGCGAGGGGAGGTTGCAGTGACGCAGGTGGCGTCTGCAGATAACATGGCATACCCTTTCGCAAAGGCGTTACCGACCAAGGCTTTTGAGAAGCACGTGGATGCCATGGGAGTTAAGACTGTTGTTCCCCGCTAGGCCAAGTGGGAGATTATTGTAGCTCGTGTGTCTTTAGCGTGGATTATCTGTATTAATATTAATAAAGATGACTTTGGTTATTGCTTTAATTAGAATACTACTATGGTATATGTTAATACTACATATAATAAAGGACCCTTGGGAACACAGTAGGCAACTGAGGCGCATGGAGGATCCATGCTTGGGAGACCCAGTGGACCAGTTCTGTGTAGACCTAGAACTAGTTCACAGCTTAGGTGATGTCGGTCGATTCACCGAGAACAAGCTGTTGGCAGGTAGAGGATATGGTTAAGTCTCCACCACGGGAACGTGAGATTCCCATTCACCTGACCAAGCACGATGATCATGTTGAACAGGAACCAAGACGGTGCACAGTTCAGTGATTCAGACACTGGTGCATGAACCGTCTTACTACTATAGATAATCTGTCCTTAACCCTGAGGGACCATGTACACTGGGCCAACCAGTTGTGTGGTGCTTTGATGTGCCAACATGTGCGGACCTTCCATAGTCCAATACCACGGTACGTTGGGTTACCCGGCTGACGCTTGAGTGACATGTAATCCCTACAGGTTATCCGATGTCCAGTGATGGATGGGTGCGTTTTGATGAGTCAATCTGTCCACACAGTTAATCCAGGCCTGGTGGTTGTCAGTATGACTGACGATGTTCCGGATACTAGGCATAGTACCGGAAGGTGTGTGGTGTTATAGATGACAAGTCATCAAACCCTAGTCAGATGATCGATCGGGATGTGACGGTGCTCCCCACCGCTCGAGTCGTATCATAGCACCAGTAATAGGAGGGACTGAGGATTATCGGAGTATAATAGAGAACAGGGTTATGAGGGAGTAACATAAGTTTAGGATCACTAGAGTTCAACTCGCGTCGCACTCTGGGTGGCTACGCGGGTTAATCGGATTAGGGCTGATTAACGGAACTTTCGGTGTGTCACCGGAACAGTTAATCAGGGATTCGGTTGGAGCTAGAGATCCCGAACCCTAAAGGTTCCACCTTGTCGTTGCGTATAGGAATTGTTTCCCGACCTAGTTGGATACGTTGGATGCGAAGTAGCACGATGGAGCGCAAGCCCGGAGCCAAAGAACCTAATTCACATGTGTTACGGGCCGTAGGGATATTTTGGTAAATACTAAAATATGGCTCAGAACATATTGAATATGGATCTTAGATTGAGCGGAATAATTCCAGGAGCTCACAGGCGCTGACGGAACTCGATTCCGAGTAGCGCACCTCACTCAGTCTTACGTTCAGTTTTCCGCTTTTCGTGAAGGGCGTTTTTGTCCGGACTTCACAATAGACACCCGGAAGACCTAAATCCAATCCCCCCTCATCCCTATCCACCTAAGGGCCGGACCTAGGCTCCTTGGAGCCATGGGAGACCGGCGCTATAAAGGAAATAGGGAGGGGAGGGGCCGTCCCTATGGTTCTACTCCCTCCCCTCCAAAAATCCGACCCCTAGTCCTCCTCCTTTGTGTTTCAACCAAGGAAAGGAGAGGAAGAAGAAGGGAGAAGGAAGAGGAAGGAAGGAGAAGGAAGAAAGGAGAAAGAGGAGAAGAAAATCTCGCGGCTCGCCATCGTCTTCGCAATGGATTCCTCCGTCGGCTCGTAATCCCTGTACTCAGAGACGGGATTTCAAGGATTCTTCAATTCGCAAAGGACAAGGTGCTATCCGACAGTTTCCCTTGCGATTAAAGTGCGGTTCTTCATCGTTCCGTAATCTCCGGATCATAGATCTATAAGGTATGATGAATCTAAACATCTAAGTAGATGTATGCATGTCTTCCGTAGATCGTAGTATGCCTCTAGGGTGTCCGCACATATGCTAAGATCATAGATTTGCCTGTAGATTGTTTTGTATCACGAATTGTAATGAAACATACACCATATGATCTTAGATTTTTCTTTTTACTTCCGCTACGACTCTGATTAGCGGAACCCAATTCCAACATCATATACCAGAGTAGTATTCTAATTAAAGCAATAACCAAAGTCATCTTTATTAATGTTAATACAGAAAATCTATGCTAAGGACACACGAGCTACAACAATCTCCCACTTGGCCTATCGGGGAACAACAGTCTTAACTCCCATGGCATCCACGTGCTTCTCAAAAGCCTTGGTCGGTAACGCCTTTGTGAAAGGGTCCGCCATGTTATCTGTAGACGCCACCTGAGTCACTGCTACCTCCCCTCGCTTCTGCAAGTCCCAGATTATGTAGTATTTCCGCTCGATATGCTTGCTCTTCTGGTGATATCTTGGCTCCTTGGATTGTGCTACCGCTCCACTATTGTTGCAGTAAAGGACAATAGGATCTTGAGCTCCCGGTACGCATTTTAAGTCCGTGAGGAACTTCTTGAGCCACACCGCCTCTTTAGTTGCTTCGCACGCCGCAACGTACTCAACCTCTGTCGTCGAATCCGCGATGCATCCCTGCTTCACTCTCCTCCAACTGACAGCTCCTCCTTTTAATGAAAACACAAACCCTGACGTCGATCTCCTGGATTCCGGATCTGACGCAAAGTCAGAATCCGTATATCCAATCGGTATCAGTTTCTATCAAGAGTAAACTAACTCATAATCTCTTGTCCTACGGAGATACTTGAGTATACTTTTCATAGCAGTCCAGTGCCCTGGACTCGGATTTGACTGATACCTACCCATCATGCCTACTGTATAGCATATTTCAGGTCTCGTGCACTGCATGACATACATCAGACTCCCTACTGCTGAAGCATAAGGTATCTTCTGCATCTCTGCCTGCTTCTCAGGAGTCTTAGGACCCTAATCCTTGGACAACTTCATTCCATGTCTGAATGGAACCAGTCCCTTCTTGGAGTTGTGCATACTGAATCTGACCAAGATAGTATCTATGTAGGCTGACTGTGACAGCGAGAGAATCTTGTTCTGGCGATCTCGAGTTACCTTGATCCCCAGAACATAACTCGCTTCACCCAGGTCTTTCATGTCAAATTGAGAGGATAACCACACCTTCACTGTAGACAACGTTCCAACATCGTTTCCGATGAGCAGGATATCATCCACGTAAAGCACTAGAAAAACTACTGCAGTCTTATCGCTCCTTTTATAAACACATGGTTCATCCACGTTCTGTTCAAATCCATAAGACTGGATAGCCTGATCAAAACGCATGTTCCAACTTCTGGATGCTTGCTTCAGTCCATAAATGTACCTTTGCAACTTGCACACCAGACCTTCCTGACCTTTTGCGACAAAGCCTGGAGGTTGAGACATGTAGATGTCTTCTTCCAAATCCCCATTGAGGAATGCGGTCTTGACATCCATTTGCCAGATCTCCCAATCATAATGGGCTGCAATGGACAAGAGGATCCGGATAGACTTAAGCATAGCTACTGGCGAAAAGGTTTCGTCATAGTCGTTCCCTTCTCGCTGGGTATAACCCTTAGCGACTAGTCTAGCTTTGTAAGTCTCAACAATACCATCCGGACCTCTTTTCATTTTGTACATCCACTTACACCCAACAGGTTTAATGTTGTGAGGTGGTGTTACAAGTGTCCAGACCGAGTTTTGGGATATCGATGTCAGTTCTGCCTCCATGGCTTCCTGCCATGCTGCATGGTCAGTGGATACCATCGTTTCGTCATAGTTCAGAGGATCATTCTCCTGAAATTCTGGATCAACCATAAAGGCTTCTCCAATGTATCTATCAGGAGCACTTGTGGTCCTCCCACTGCGACGAACCTGCGGTGGTTCCATAAGAGTCGATTCTACAGTATCGTTAATCTTAGTGGTATCGGCTCCCACTACGTTTTCTGTCTGCGTACTCCCATCAGTACCAAGCAATTCTTCAAGAACTACTTTACTGGTGGGCTTATGGTCTATTAAATAATCCTGCTCCAGGAATACGGCATTCGTCGAGACAACAACCTTTCTATCCTCAGGATCATAAAATAAATCACCCTTTGTCCCTTTTAGATACCCAACGAACAGACATACCTTAGTTTTTGACTCCATCTTATCTCGCTTGTCCTTTCGCATATGTGCTGGACAACCCCAAATCCTAAAGTGTTGTAGGCTTGGCTTTCGCTTCAACCACAGCTCCCAAGGAGTTAGGGGTACTGACTTTGATGAAACAAAGTTCAAAGTATATGCTGCCGTCTCTAGGGCATATCCCCAAAAACTAGGTGACAATGTTGCATAACTCATCATAGTCCGAACCATGTCTAACAAAGTTCGGTTTCTCCTCTCAGATACACCGTTCTGTTGTGGTGTCCCTGGTGCAGTTAACTGGGATACGATCCCATGCTCATACAGGTACACAATAAATTCATCCGATAGGTATTCGTCTCCTCGATCCGATCGAAGAGACTTGATACTTTTACCCGTCTGCTTTTCTGCTTCAGCTCTGAACTCCTTGAACTTATCAAAGGATTCAGACTTCCGCCGCATTAGGTATATGTATCCAAACCTCGAGTGATCATCCGTGAAGATGATGAAATACTCGGAGCCTCCTATGGCACGAACACTTATAGGACCACATATATCAGTGTGTACCAACTCCAATACCTCCTTTGATCTGCTACCTTTGGCTCAGAAAGACCTTTTAGTCATCTTGCCTTCCAGGCAAGACTCATACGTCGGTAGGCTTTCTGAAATATTTGGACTTAAAAGTCCTACCTTAACCAACCTGTGAATCCTGTCTGAGGCTATGTGTCCAAGCCTTAGATGCCAAAGGAGTGTTGGATTATCTGAGGGATTTTTCCTTTTAGATGAATTAATCACACAAGCTTCAGTTATGTTATCCTGCTTATGATTGGAGTTAATTACATAGAGACCATTATGTATCTTTTCCTTACAAACAAAGGAACCATTCAATTTAATTGACACACCAGGAGTATCAAATAAAACTGAAAAACCTTCATTATTCAATAAGAAAACAGAAATTAAATTACGTCTCAAGGACGGTACATAAAGTATATCTCTAAGTAATAAACTTCTTCCATCAAGGAACTGTAAGATGACATCTCCAACTACTTCAGCCTCTGCCACGGCCTCAGTTCCCATGCTTAGGATTATCTCTCCATCACCCAGTTTTCTTGTCTCCTTGAACCCCTGCAAATTATTGCAAGCATGGTTAGTGGAACCAGAATCCACAATCCATGAAACTGGAGAACAACTGGATGCTACAAGGGATTCCACTATGTGGATTTGAGATATACCTGTCTCAGCCTTCTTGGGAGCCGCGCGACAGTCGCCCTTCCAGTGCCACTTCTTGCCGCATCGGAAAAATTTTCCTTTGGGCTTCGTCGGACCATTCTGCTTGGGAACCTGCAACTGCACCTGGCCCATCTTCATTGGCTTCTTAGACTTTCTTTTCTGAAACTTGCCTTTGGCTTTCAGAGAAGAATTCCGCTCTACATTCAGGGATTGGGCTCCTGCCTTCATCCCGTCCTCTGCCGCCTGGAGCGCCGCTAGGAGCTCTGCGTTAGATATCTCCAACCGGTTAAGGTTGAAGTTGGTAACGAAGCCCTCAAACGCTTCTGACAGAGATGCGAGGAAAATATCGGTCTAGATCTCTGTATCCAAAATGACATCGAAGGAACCAAGCTCGTTCACATAGCCAAACAATTTCAGCATATGATCCCGAACTAAAGTCCCCTCTGCCATCTTCGTGGACACCAATTTCTTGATGGTCAGGTAACGAGTTATCCGACTACGACCCTTGAATATTTCCTTCAGGTAGAGCATCATGTCTGAAGAAAAGGCCATGTCTTTGACTTGCTTCTGAAGGATGGTTTGCAAGGATGCCATAATGTAGCACTTGCATATCTCATCAGCATCTAGCCAGTCTTTCCATTCCTTTAACTGGGCCTTAGTTATACTTGGTCCCGGCATGGCCGGTTGAGGGATACTTAGGGTAATTATGTGTTTGCCAACCCTTAGAATGAGCATTAGGTTACGCTTCCAGTCCTCGTAGTTTGGTCCCGTAAGTTTGTTATTATTAAGTATGGAGGCAAGGGGGTCGAGCTTGGTCATGATTTCTGTAAACAATAGTTTAAAGCAATAGTTAGGGTCTACTATAATCTATTTCATGGAATTTAGAAATAGATAATGTCTACTCCAGCCGCTATGTCTTCACCACCTCAAGTGGAGACATCCAGGAATCTAAACTCCCTGGGCTGGAGCACTAAGACTATCGGACCTGAATTGGAGACAGCATCTCGGTGAGAGCATGCAACCGATTCTGCCAACGGGGTTTTTACGACCCAGTCTTTATCAGAATTACCCATGGTAAACTGAAAGACCTCCCAGTCTCCTTTTGGCCAGCTTTATGTGACCCGCGTGCGCAGCAACAGCGGCTTCACACAAGCTTTCGGATGCTTCCCACAAATCTAGGTGGTGTCAGCAGGGGGGTTCATAGGCTCCCGCGGTGCAGGATAAAACCGTCACCCACTGCCACCGGTATCCCCCATGTCCCGAAGGAAACCACTAGGCGAACCAGCATGGAAGGAAACACAGCTCTCACCCGGTGGGAATATCGAACTGCGTACCTCCCACCCAGACCCTTAGTCGGTTGATTGTGGAGGCCAGGGGCTCCCATTTGGAGGGAACCTCTTACACATCCCTTCTTTATGAGGTTTTATGCATATTTAGAATGGTCACGACCACCTAGACATAGACCTTGGTCTACCGTGCTCCCACTAGGATTACAAACCCTCCCGCAAAGCATTAGTATCCTCGAAAAATATCATAGTCCCTACCTTGAATACTCAGCTTTCGCCTTTCTTGCAAGGATCACATTACATAGATTCCAAGGATCCCGATACTTCACTAGTTTGCCCACAATCCTAAGATCTGGAGCCTAGCCTAAGGTCAACGTGGAAAGGACTCCCACTACGATGACGCCTCATTCACAATTTGATGCCTGATGTCATAGTAGACCTCATCTCATTACAGGTTTCGATGCTGGCCAAATAGGGACATCCGACAACCTCCGCCGGACCTCAACCTAATAGTGGTATAACCAAATCGTGATGAGTTCATACTACCATCAAACGTCATCTAGAAACGGGTATCACACAGTGAAATCCTAACCTAACTTGGTCGCTAGGACCACGTGGGGAAAGGGTATCCCACTAGGGTTATCATACTTCTTATGGAGATATTAGTTAATTATCACTAAACAAATCTAACACTGCGTCTATCTCGGTGCACAGTACTTGGCTACCTGAACTACCACGAGGGTGGTTACCACCTTTCCTTTTAGCTAGCCACCGGATTCGCACGTGTTAGAAGCATTTAGAGACACCGATGAATCCATAAGCTTAGTACTAACCCTATGCCTGATCTAGAGACAAACTCACAAGCAAGATAATCATATTATCATCGGGGTTCTCTAAATACTGAATAAAGAAAAACAACAGAGAAAGCATCCAAACTGAATCAAGTCCAGGGTCCGACCCCTGAACCTGAATAGCATAGCCAAGATATCCTGCTTTTCCGTTCTGTACGATCTCTGACGACGATCCCCTTTGTCGCCAACGTGCACGCTTTCGCCGGGTCTTTGCACGCCATGGTATCGCTTGCCCGAACCGTGGATGTAGCATCATCTCCTTCTTCCTGTGACCGAAAAACTAACATGCTCCGAGCAAGTGCTTGTTCGTGTACAATTTCGCTAGAAAGAAAAGAAGACAATCCTAGAAACATGGCCCGGGAACCGAGGATGGTCAACCCCCACCCTCGCCCATCTAGAGCCTTACAATCCACAATAATAATCAATGCAAAATTAAATCCGGGGTCCGACCCCCGGATGCATGCAATCATAGATTACTATTCAGCGCGGCACCTGCAAAAAGACGATACATAGCACAATCCATATGCATGATCTACGTTGAACCCCGACGAAAACATATGCCATCATATATTCACATGATGTTTTCACGAATTCATGCATGAAACATACACCAAAACGTGCTCTGATACCAATTGTTGGAATTGGGTTCCGCTAATCAGAGTCGCAGTGGAAGCAAAAAGAAAGATCCGAAGATCATACGGTGTATGTTTTATTACAATTCGTGATACAAAATAATCTACATGCAAATCTATGATCTAAGCATATGTGCGGACACCCTAGAGGCATACTACGATCTACGGAAGATATGCATGCATCTACTTAGGTGTTTAGATTCATCATACCTTATGGATCTATGATCTGGAGATTACGGAACGATGAAGAACCGCACTTGAATCGCAAGAGAAACTGTCGGATAGCACCTTGCCCTTTGCGAATTGAAGAATCCTCGAAATCCCGTCTCTGAGTGCAGGGATTACGAGCCGACGGAGGAATCCGTTGTGAAGACGATGGCGAGCCTCGAGATTTTCTCCTCCTCTTTTTCCTTTATTCCTCTTCCTTCTCCCTTCTTCTTCCTCTCTTTTCCTTGGCCGAAACCACAAAGGAGGAGCACAAAGGGTCGGATTTTTGGAGGGGAGGGAGTAGAACCTTGGGCCTGGCCCTCCCTCTCCCTATTTTCTATATCGGGCCGGTCTCCCATGGCTCCAAGGAGGCTAGGGCCGGCCCCTATATGGATAGGGATGAGGAGGATCGGATTTTAGGGTGTTCCAATTTCTATCGTGAACCCTGGACGAAAACGCCCTTCACGAAAGTGGAAAAACTGAAAGAGAGATTGAGTGAGGTGCGTTACTCGGAATCGAGTTCCGTCAGCGCTTGTGAGCTCCTGGAATTATTCCGCTCAATCTAAGATTCATATTCAATATGTTCTGAGCCATATTTCAGTATTTACCAAAATACCCCTACGGCCTGTAACACATGTGAATTAGGTTCTTTGGCTCCGGGCTTGCGCTCCATCGCGCTACTTCACATCCAACGTATCCAACTAGGCCGGGGAACAATTCCTATACGCAATGATAGGGTGGAACCTTCAGGGTTCGAAATCTCTAGCTCCAACCGGATCCCTGATTAACTGTTCCGGTGACACACCGAAAGTTCCGTTAATCAGCCCTAATCCGATTAACCCGCGTATCCACCCAGAGTGCGACGCGAGTTGAACTCTAGTGATCCTAAACTTATGTTACTCCCTCGTAACCCTGTTCTCTACTATACTCCGATAATCCTTAGTCCCTTCTATTACTGGTGCCATGATACGACTCGGGCGGTGGGGAGCACCGTCAGATCCTGATCGATCATCTGACTCTGGTTTGATGACTTGTCATCTATAACACCACACACCTTCTGGTGCTATGCCTAGCATCCGGAACATCGTCAGTCATACTGACAATAACCAGGCCTGGGTTAACTGTGTGGACAGATTGACTCATCAAAACACACCCATCCGACACTGGATGTCGGATAACCTGTAGGGATTACATATCACTCAAGCGCCAGCCGGGTAACCCAACGTACCGTGGTATTAGACTATGGAAGGTCCGCACACGTTGGCACATTAAAGCACCACACAACTGGTTGGCCTAGTGAACATGGTCCCTTAGGGTTAAGGACAGATTATCTATAGTAGTAAGACGATTTATGCACCAGTGTCTGAATCACTGAACTGTGCATCGTCTTGGTTCCTGTTCAACACGATCATCGTGCTTAGTCAGCTGAATGGAAATCCCACGGTCTCGTGGTGGAGACTTCACCACATCCTCTACCTGCCAACAGCTTATTCTCGGTGAAGCGACCAACATCACCTAAGCTGTGAACTAGTTCTAGGTCTACACAGAACTGGTCCACTGGGTCTCCCAAGCATGGATCCTCCATGCGTCTCAGTGGCCTACTGTGTTCCCTAGGGTCCTTTTATTATATGAGTATTATCATATACCAGAGTAGTATTCTAATTAAAGCAATAACCAAAGTCATCTTTATTAATGTTAATACAGAAAATCCACGCTAAGGACACACGAGCTACAACAAATACTCATATAATAAAAGGACCCTAGGGAACACAGTAGGCTACTGAGGCGCATGGAGGATCCATGCTTGGGAGACCCAGTGGACTAGTTTTGTGTAGACCTAGAACTAGTTTACAGCTTAGGTGATGCTGGTCGCTTCACCGAGAACAAGCTGTTGGCAGGTAGAGGATGTGGTGAAGTCTCCACCACTGGAACGTGGGATTTCCATTCACCTGACCAAGCACGATGATCATATTGAACAGAAACCAAGATGGTGCACAGTTCAGTGATTCAGACACTGGTGCAGAAACTGTCTTACTACTATAGATAATCCGTCCTTAACCCTGAGGGACTATGTACATTGGGCCAACCAGTTGTGTGGTGGTTTGATGTGCCAACGTGTGCGGACCTTCCATAGTCCAATATCACGGTACGTTGGGTTACCCGGCTGGCGCTTGAGTGATATGTAATCTCCATAGGTTATCCGACGTCCAGTGATGGATGGGTGCATTTTGATGAGTCAATCTGTCCACACAGTTTACCTAGGCCTGGTGGTTGTCAGTATGACTGACGATGTTCCGGATGCTAGGCATAACACCGGAAGGTGTGTGGTGTTATAGATGACAAGTCATCAAACCCTAGTCAGATGATCGATCGGGATCTGACGGTGCTCCCCACCGCCCGAGTCGTATCATGGCACCAGTAATAGAAGGGACTAAGGATTATCGAAGTATAGTAGAGAACAGGGTTACGAGGGAGTAACATAAGTTTTGGATCACTAGAGTTCAACTCGTGTCGCACTCTGGGTGGCTACGCGGGTTAATCAGATAGGGCTGATTAACGAAACTTTCGGTGTGTCACCGGAATAGTTAATCAGGGATCCGGTTAGAGCTAGAGATCCCGAACCCTGAAGGTTCCACCCTGTCGTTGCGTATAGGAATTGTTCCCCGACCTAGTTGGATACGTTGGATGCGAAGTAGCGCGATGGAGCGCAAGCCCGAAGCCTAAGAACCTAATTCACATGTATTACGGGCCATAGGTGTATTTTGGTAAATACTGAAATATGGCTCAGAACACATTGAATATGGATCTTAGATTGAGCGGAATAATTCCAGGAGCTCACATGTGCTGACAGAACTCGATTCCGAGTAGCGCACCTCACTCAGTCTCTCTTTCAGTTTTCCGCTTTTCGTGAAGGGCGTTTTCGTCCGGGATTCACGATAGACACCCGGAATCCCTAAAAACCGCCCCCCCTTATCCCTATCCATCTAGGGGCCGGCCCAAGCTTCCTTGAGGCTTTGGAAGACCGGCCCTATAAAAGGGAATAGGGAGAGGGAGGTTCGACCCTAATGGTCTCCTCTCCTCCAGAAAATCCGAACCCCCCCTTAGTCCTCCTCCTTTGTGGTTTCGGCCATGGAAAAGAGAGGAAGAAAAAGGGAGAAGAAAGAGGAAGGAAGGAGAAGGAATAAAGGAGAAAGAGGAGGAGAAAATCTCGCGGCTCGCCATCGTCTTCGCAAACGGATTCCTCCGTCGGCTCGTAATCCCTGCACTCAGAGACGGGATTTCGAGGATTTTTCAATTCGCAAAGGACAAGGTGCTATCCGACAGTTTTCCTTGCGATTCAAGTGTGGTTCTTCATCGTTCCGTTATCTCCGGATCAAAGATCCATAAGGTATGATGATTCTAAACACCTAACTAGATGCATGCATGTCTTCCGTAGATCGTAGTATGCCTCTAGGGTGTCCGCACATATGCTAAGATCATAGATTTCCATGTAGATTGGTTTGTAGAATTTAATTGTAATGAAACATACACCGTATGATTTTCGGATCTATCTTTTGCTTCCGCTGCGACTCTGATAAGCGGATCCAATTCCAACAGAGACTTCACCACATCCTCTACCTGCCAACAGCTTGTTCTCGGTGAAGCGACCGACATCACCTAAGCTGTGAACTAGTTCTAGGTTTACACTCAACTGGTCCACTGGGTCTCCCAAGCATGGATCCACCATGCGCCTCAGTGGCCTACTGTGTTCCCTAGGGTCCTTTATTATATGTGTATTAACATATACCAAAGTAGTATTCTAATTAAAGCATTAACCAAAGTCATCTTTATTAATGTTAATACAGAAAATCCACGCTCAGGACACACGAACTACAATAGTGACATGATCCACCATAAAAGAAAAACATTTGCTTGTGAGTTGTGAATGCATAAATGGCCTTTCAAATCTTTTGAGGCCATTCAGATTATCAATCTACCGAAGGATTTGGATAAAGATGCAATAAGGATATAACTTCTATATTTGCTTGTGAAATATTTAATCTAGACCAATCAAATGTTACAAATCACTCTACTTTTATTTTATAACCTAAACCAATCAATGCTTTTAGTTACCCTTGATATATTTATTATTATTTTCTCCTATATTAAATAAGGCAAATTATCCCCCCCCCCCTAAAGTTTATCTCAAGAACACATAACCCCTGGCCTATAGTACCATAAAGTTTGAAATGTTAGCACAATACCCCCTTTTGTCAACTATTTAAGTTCCTCATTTGGTAATTTTTATCTGATCAAAATTGAATTTAAGTGAGGCAAAATGTAGATTTTTAAGTTTAGCGGGGGTTAATTGTTTTTGAGCTAAACTTCAAGGGGAGGCAAAGTGTAATTTACCCTATTAAATATTATAAAAAAATTTATGATTTCATAAAAGCCAAGCTTTGGAGGATTTATTTCAAGAAATAGTGCTTGCTTAGGGAAGTATCGTTGCTTGCACTTTATGTATACATTAAAGTAATTATTAGTTTATCCTCTATTTTATCTCAATACACCCAAATCTTAATAGAAAAAAGGCAAAATATTTATTAAAATCCTCAATCCAACAGAAGTAAAACAAGAGCGAGACCCAAAAAAAATAGAATTAAAACAAAAATATTCGAATTTAATTGGGCATAAAAGAAACACAAAAGTCCTTCGAAAAAAAAAGATACAAAAACGACCTCAAATTGTATACACCTATGGTTGTGGCGAGAAGACAGAGTTCCGCTATGACTGTGGCGAGAATTCAATATTTTTTTTATCTGAGATATAGATCCGAAATCGTCAAAGAATCAAGAAAATAACTTGAAACTCCTTACCCACATAAAACACCATGAAACTATTTCTTCTATAATTTAATAAAAACATTATTGAAACCGAACATAAGTAACCCTTTTTGTATATATAAATAATAATTACTCAATAAATTACTGCACATGCTTACAAATATGTTGCACCTCGAATCCAACTGCATCAGTAGAGAAACAAATAAGAGTGAGGATCGTGACCCATTCCATGTTTCAACTAAGATATAAGGATCCGAAACCGTCAAAGAATCAAGAAAAAAAAAACTTGAAACTCCTTCCCCCTAATCGGAGTGAGGATCTTGACCCATTCCATGTTTCAACTGAGATATATATATATATGAAACTGTCAAAGAGTCAAAGAATGTGGTATTTGTATGAATGTTTGTAGTATTGCCTTTTATCTGTTAGTACTCTTTATTTTTTGTATGGGTATATCGAGTGAGCGGTGCGACTTCTTCTGTAACGCCGGTGCTAATGATGGTGGTGGATCCAATTGCTTATTCATATTTTAGGTTTTTTTTTTCTTGTTGTGTTGAGAGCGCATGTTTGCTTGTTTTTATATTTGTGTCTCACCTTCGGAATCCGGTGACTGGTGTGCACTGGAGCGGCGTTGTTGATGTTTCTTGCTGGTGGGCGGTTTGTGGTTATCCTACTGGTTGGCGGTTGTGTTGATCTAGCGGGGTGACGGATTGTGTGTTTCTACTGACTAGTGGGTTGTTTGTTCCTGCCGTTGGGCGGGTTATCCTTTGCTGCACCGACATGTGGCGCCTCTCGGGATCCTTTTGTGACCTCCCTTCGATGAACAAAATAAAAAAAGATTTTTGGTGTATCAAAATGATAGAAGTTTGTTGATTTTTTGTGGATATGTTATCTATAGCAAGATAATCACCCTCACCAAAAATCAGTCAATTCTGAAACCTCTAGATATATCAAAATGATAGAAGTTGTATCGTCTGTTCATTTCTATCGTTAATTTGATGAGGTTATCTGAAATAATTAGAGGTTTCAAATCTTGCTTATTTTTTGTGAGGATGATCATCTCAACATAGATATCATCTCTACAAAAAATTAGCAAATTTAGAAACCTCTATATATGTTAATAGAGGAGCATGCGTTGAAGTCTTCAATGATCATCTATTTCTCTCCCACCAGTTCTCTCTCTCTCTCTCTCTCTCTCTCTCTCTCTCTCTCTCTCTCTCTCTCTCTCGTGCGCCCTCTCTCTAACTATCTCTCTCTCTCTGGCTCTCCTATCTCTCTCCCCCCCGGTTTTCTCTCTATCTCTCTCTCCCACCCACTCCCTTCTCGGTTCTCTCTCTCTCGCCCTCTCTCTAACTAACTAACTAACTAACTAACTCTCTCTCTCTCTCTCTCTCTCTCTCTCTCTCAGTCGCTGTCTCTCTTCGATCTCTCTCTGATTTTCTCTATCTCTCTCTCTCAGTCACTCTCTCTCTAACTAACTCTCTCTCTTAGTCGCTATCTCTCTCTCTCCGATCTCTCTCTCTCTCCCCTTAGTGTTCTCTCTCTCTCCTCTCTCTCTCTCTCTCTCTCTCTCTCTCTCTCTCTCTCTCTCTCTGAGGGTGGCGGGGAGGAACCCAAATCTTCTTCCACTTTTCTTTGCCCCATCGTCTATCCCCAAGTCACATCCCTCCATTGCACCCATACCCGACCGGAGCATCACACTCACCCCAACCGGCAGGCAAAGGGATGAGAATGATCATGTACATGTTGGTGCCTATGTCGCTGGGCCAATCAGAGCCGTTTCTTTGCTTGCCAGTTGGGACTAAGTGCGATGCACCAGTCGGGTACAGTGCATAGGATGGCTGTGACTTGGGGGGCAAACGATGGGGCAGAGAAATGGGCAGAGGATTTGGGTTGGGAGGTGGGGGAGGGGGGGTAGTGATGCCCAGGGGCTGTGTTGCTTCCGAAGGCGGCCCACTGCAGTGCCGACAGACACGGGCATTCATTAGTATATATATATACAGTAAAATGGTTCGGGCCGGAAATCACTAAGTCCGGGCCGGACTTGTTGACTGGAAAGAGACGACCGGGCCGGGCCGGGCCAGGCTTTGGGCAGGATTTGGTCGGGCTGGGTCGGGCAGTGCGCACTTCTGGGGGCCCCTAATTGATAGGCCTACTCCCCACTGAAGTTGCTCTCCAATGAACCGGACCGGACAAACGAACCTGCGCACATCTGCATGGACTGCGTATGTTAGCTACCGACGCGAGGGGCTATATAAAGGAGCACCACGGGCGCCATTTCAATTTCCGAAAAACAAAAAGTTTCCGGTACGCCTCCTGTTCTTCGTCCCTCGGTCTGCTCTGCAAGACGACGACGACGAGCGCCCGCCGAACGAGAAATCACCGCCATGCGAGCTCGATTCCTCACCACGGACTACTTCTCCGCCCAATCCGCGACCGAAATCCTTAGAGATTTCCATCCCCTCTTCCTCCCAGCTCCTCATCTCCCCCCTTCGGGTCCTCACCATGGAGCAGAGATCTCATGCTTCGATCTCCTCCGAATCCAATCCGAGATCGATAGCCTCCCGATCGAGGGAGCTCTCTCTCAGTTCCTCTCCGACGTCGTCCCTCGGCCTCGTGGTGCAGGAGAAGCGAGCTCTTCGGATGCCAGCCCTCGGCATCAATGCTCCCTCTCCGAAATAGAGCTCTCAGAGGTGATACTTAATTTCTTTTAACAGTTTCTGCCATGAATCCACTGTAGAAAGCTCGTTTGCTACTTGCTGTTCTTGTTGTCCTACCATAAGAGATGCGATGGCTCCAATGAGGAAGGGAACGAGGGAAATCGGGGGAGTTTCAGATCTGAAGCAGCCGATGACGAGGTTTCAGATGTAAATCTGTTGATTTTTTTTAGTTCGGTTGGCTCTGATGGAGTCTGTTTGTTAATTGTTGTGTGAATTTTCTTGCAGAAAGTAGCAGATTTCATCCACGGAGAGAATGGATTAGAGAACTATTTAGGCGGTAGATCTTCTGCTTACGTAACTGAAGTTCCAGAGGTAAGAGATGGATTTCAGTTGAGGATCAATTTAATTTAATTTTTTGCATTGGAAAGATTTATCCTTTTTTTTTTCATTCTAAAAGATCTCTGCATCTGTTGTGTGACACTAGCGGAGCAACGTGCAGGAATTTCAATTTGAAGTGGTGGAGGTGGAGTTTCCCCTGGTATAACAACATCTACTATAAAAAAACATTATTTTGTGTTTATTTGTCATGTTTCATCCACATTGTGATAGTTCTTATAGATATTCTCATTTTTGGTTTGACAGAGCGAGTATTTGAGCTCCTGTGAGACAGAGGAGCCTGGAATTCACTTCAAAGTTCCTAATATTAAAGTTCCTATGGTACAACTTCTGTTTCATCCATTAAGTAGTTCTACCATCGGCATTCTATTGTCCATTTCTGGAACTGCTTATTTTACTCATCATTTTGTTATCAATGTTTAGATATGAATCATATGATCACATTAAATGTTACTAAAGACAAAAATCAGCTCAAATTTTGTTCTATGTGCACCCATAAAATCACTAGAGCCTACAACTGCGGTTAACCCGTTGTTTCCCTCTCAGATCGTCGCAGGACCGAATCTTGGGTTTTTTACGTTGTGTGGCATATAAGTAACAAACTAACATGGTGCTCCTGTGGGAAAAACAAAGCTCGGTCTTTGATGAGGAAAAAAAAACTTTGTGCTCCTGTAATTGGCAGGCTTCGAACCATGGTCTCTCTGGTGCAATGTCACTTAAAACGCCGCTCTAACCAAACAAGTATTACCTCTTTAAAAAAAATCACTAGGGACCCAATTAAACAAAGTTATAAATACTAAAGTTGTCCCCAGGTCTCCCATGTCTATTAATAAGGGCAACCAGTGCCTCTGTAGCCGGTCCTGTGCAACCCACAGTCGCCATTGCTGCCGCTGGTCTTGTGCAACCCACCATCACCCATAGTTCAAAATTTTATAAAAAATTTCCTTATTTTTGGCCCTTAAAACGAAATAAGTAGGTTGATTTTTTTGTATATTTTGGTCAGAATTTTCCTAAATTCTCAACCCTAAATCCTTAAAGCTAGGATGCTAAAACGCTAAACTCTGAATCAACTTTCTTTGGGGTGTCAATTTGCCATCTAACACCACTTTGGGAAAGATCAAATCAATGAAAAATGCATCACAACGTTTGTTCAATGGATCGAAGCAATCTTCCCCAAAAAAATTCAAAAACGGTAAATTGTAGATTTCTTACATTTAATTTGTTTCTGATTGCTAAACTGATAACATGATTGTATAAGTGTTATGTTGGATCAAGCCTGATGGTTAGGTTAGAAGATTGGGATGCAGTCCCTCGACGTGATGAAGGCCCTGAGGATAGGGGAGTTTCAATAGAGTTAGCCATCACTAGGCCTATAAATCTGGCTCTTTGGAGAGGGTATCATGTCCGGCCCGGCCCTTCAAAGCCCTGCTCGCCATGGGCCTGAGGGCCGGGCCGGGCCCAGTTTTCATAAGCCCTCCAAGATGAGGGCTGTGTCAGGGAAAGGTCATTAATTCCAAGTGGGTTTTCAGGAAGAAGGAAGGTATGCTGAATGAAGACCCAAAGTTCAAGGAAAGATTGGTTGCTAAAGGTTTTGCTCAGCGTGAAGGATATGGAAGAATAGAGCACCATGACATGGAGCTGAAACAATGGACGTGAAGACGATGTTTCTTCACGGGGATATGGAAGAATAGATATATGTCATAGCTGGACGGGTTTGTGGAAGAAGGCAAAGAAGACCAGTTCTGTAGACTGAAGAAGTTGATCTACGAGATCAAGCAGTGTCTAAGGTAGTGGTACATGCGCTTCGACTCATTTATGATCCAGATCAGTTACTCGAGGGGGATATATGACCGCTGTGTCTGCACTCGCATCTTCGAGGATAGAGAGATGGTGACGCTGATGCTTTATGTGGACGACATGCTCATTACATGTCGTGACATGAAGAGAATTGAAGAACTTAAGAAGATGTTGAGGAGGGAGTTCGAGATGAAGAATCTCGCAAGCATGAGGAAGATCCTTGACATGGAGATCATGAGGGACAGATAGGCCGAAAAGCTCTGGTTCTCAAGGGATCTATATCAGGAAGGTCCTTGAGTCGTTTGACATGAAGGATGCACAGCCAACTTCTACTCTACTGGCTTCACAATTTTTAGTGAAAGTGGCAATGTCCGTCTACGAAGAAGGAGATGCAGAAGGCACCGTACTCTAGCGCGGTTGGTTGTCTGATGTATGCTATGGTGTGCACGAGGACAGATATGGCACAGGTGGTGAGCGTCGTGTCCAGATTCATGTCGAATTCGGGGAAGGTCTATTGGTAGATGGTCAAGTGGATACTCATGTATTTGAATGATAGTGCAGACTGAGGGATCATGTTTGCCAGGTAGAAGGGAGAGGCATGTATCATGGGATACTCAAATTCTGACTATGCAGCGGATTTGGACAGAAGGTCTACTACAGGGTACGATTTCACCTGCGGTGGAGGATCGATATGTTGGAGATCTATGCTATACTTGTTGATGACGCTCTCCACTACCGAGGTGGAATACACGACGTTGACAAAGGTCGTGAAGGAGGTTATCTGGTTGAAAGGCTTAGCTTGCGAGATGGAACTGAGGCAGAGCTCAGTTACAGTATAGTGGAATAGTCAAAGTGCAATATGTTTGACAAAGAATCCGGTATTCCATGTGAGAACCAAGCACATTGATATCCATTATCACAGAACCAGAGAGAGATTGGCTGGACGATGGAGAGATTGTGGTGTAGAAAGTTCACACGTACGAGTATGCATCTGATTTTCTCACGCGGTCAGTTTTCAGGGAGGAGTTTGAATATTGCTCGAACTTGCTCCATCTTGTCTCTTGCTAACACAGATGAGAGATCACCTCTCCACCTGAGGTGCGGTGGAGGTGAGTTGAGACTCGCCAAGGTGGAGGTTTAGCGAAACTGAAGCATTGACTAGAAACATCACCAAGGTGGAGATTGCTGTATATTGGCTTAGTTTCGACGCACGGGCGCCACCTTGTTGGTGCCCGGGTGAGCTCGTAGACAACAGAAGACAAGGAGTGCCCGGCTATAGGTTTCGCCCGGGCGAACCCCTGTGGGTTCCTGTGCAAAATTCTAGGTAGAGAAATTTCGGGGGGCCCAAGGTGTGGGTTTCTCTAGGGCGAACTTCGAAGATGCTCGGGCGAATCCTGTAGCGGGATGAGGTTTATTTTGTACGGGTTTTCAACCTAGAAAATGTTTTTTTTCCTTTAGGGTTGAGGTGTGTTCGCCAATGAGGTTTGAGGGCTTTTGGGGTTCTTCTTTGGGCTTCTTTATTGTGTAAGAGAGATGAAGAGAGGATCGAAGATCATGATAGTAGGATTGTCTCCTTGGGATCGGAGGCACGAGGGGAAGAAGAGGCGAGGGTGTATTATTCATCTCTATTCCATAGTGCAATGAGGACAGTGACCGACACCCGCAGAGGTAGGGTTTTCCGAACTGCGTGAACAAATTCTTTGTGTCGTGTGTAATTGCTTTCTCTCTTTGCTTTGTGATTCTTGTTTGGATCGTGATCTATTCTATTCGGATCTTCAGAGATCCAAGATCCTAATTCGCTTTTGCGAGAGAAAGGGGTGGTTCTATCTTGTTAGGGTTATTCTGTGCCAACAAGGACACATGTTCTATGAGCTAAATATCAACAAAATGATGCAAGCATATTTTCGATATTGACGTTACAATTTTCAACCATGTAGAAACTCAGACATAGAATGTATAAATATATACATTGGCAGTATACTAACCATGTATGTGGTAGTGTATATGGTATGATAAGCTAAAAGCCTACAAGGCATTGGTTGACGGCTAAAATATATTTTTATTGCCAATTTCTATGTGTTTGGTCCAAACACATTGCATTTCTATATATATAAAAACCAGAAATATGATAATTAGAAGAAAGTTGATGGTTGCTGCACTCTAGCATCTTCAGCTACAATCAATTCATGGTCACTGAAATGTAGGTGAACGGATTGCATGTGAAGTTATATCTAATAATTCCTAAATGGCTGCTAGATTTAGTTCTGAGTTCGTGCTTCTGTGCATAATTTAGTGCTGTAATGTCATTGATCCTTTTATTGGACCATACATCTGTTTCGTTGTAGGAAATTGTCGACACTGAATTGGGGCTAACATTCTCATATCCCTACAAGATTGCAATGTCAATTTGTTCAGTAGAAGATATTCCAGCCGAATTTAATGACGATCATGACTGTTCTTTTGTTAAAGATAGTACTTCTTCACCAAGAGGGCTATCAAAGCATACTATGAAATTACCCCACTACGAAGTCACCGAGATTGGTCTTGAGCTTGATGGAAGTTGGTCAACGGAAGAAGCATATAATTGTTTACTTTCCAGAATAGAACTCAGGCAGGGGGATCCAAATCATAATTTGGTTATTAATGGCAATAAATTCTTGGTATCCACAGATATGGATCTTTTGGAGCAGTTTTCAGGATATGCTCCATCAAAAAATATTCTTGAATATAGACCTATATCCTTTGATACTATTTTGGAGATGGATCCAATACATCTCAACAATAATATGCTCCTTGAAAAAAATTCAGCAATCTATCCGGTCACATCAGATGGAGATTATTCGCATTTACCGTGCTCTGTTCAGTTATTGGAAGTCCAAACCTTTGATTATCCTTCTGTTTGTTTCTCACAAATGTTAGGCAGTTTACAAACTTCCCAGGAACTGGATATACCGGAGATGTTCAAAGAAGATATGGACTCTTCATCGACCTTTCACGAATCTATCATTAGCTCTGAGCTGACTCTGGTCGATGACACATTCAAATCATTGCCTGCACCTGTTATCTGTGATGATAAAGCATCAAAATTACCAAATATGATTATTGGAGATATTCTACATGGCCTAAAACCACATCCTCTATCGGCATGCGATGGAATATACTTAGATTGGCATCCTTTGCTAGAAGGTACATGCAACCGTGAAATATGTTCCACTTATAAAAGCATGTTGGATGAAGTAAGTGCTCAGAGGATAGATTCTGAGCTGCAATCCATTGGTGAAGATACAGGAGCTATTGATTTTGACTTCTTGGATGATTCTCTGGAAAGGTTAAAGATGCTTCAGTGTGAGGAGGTACCGATTGAGCCTAATGAAGTTGCTCCTAAAGCTCATGATCCAAACGCTAAACTTGCTACTGAGATGCACAAAGATGAAATTCTCAAGACCGATAGCAAAGAACATAAGGTAAAGGTAAATCCAGAGAAGGCTTCTTTCTTATTTGAATCTATGTCACAATCCAACAATCTGAATTTTTTCTTAGATGTTAGGAGAGGTATTGCTAAGAGAAATGGCAATAAAACCAGGAATAGAGATGCTAGCAGAGTTGCCTCTCCTGTTGTTTTTTTGGAAGAGCCTGCAACGACATGTGTCCCTAAAGCATGTATTAAGCAGTGGCACATTGAGGTTCATCAGGTCAGCTTATCAGATCATATTTTATTCCTTATAGATCACATCCAGAAGAGTTATTTAGACATTTTGGAAAATGACACTGATTTGAGAAAGACTATTTTGTCTGGGAATGATCTTGAACTTCTTCGCCTTCCAAAACAAAAGCTTCTGGAACTGATTACTGAAAAGGGTGCATGGCAGATTTCAGGCTATAATGATGAAAATGTAAAGGCGTATGTTGCATTATATGCAATCAAACAGTTGGCATGCTTCTTGTGCTTCTTTGGTGTCCATGCTGCTCATTTATATGTAAGCAATTTGATGCGAAGCCTTGACTATTTGACCGTAAGATTAAGACTCGTTGAATCCTTGATTGAAAATGCATACTGGAAAGCTGAGAAACAACTTATCGAGTCACATCCATCATTGTCTACTATTGAGGGGATTCTGATGTCAAATTCTTGTCAAGATGGAAATAAAACTCTCATTGTTGCAGAGAGAGTTTTTTGGTTGCCACTGAATTTGAAGTTGACTTCCTTGAAGATAAAAATTCACGAAGTAAAGTGCACCCTTGCAGATCAATTGAATACCTTCGATCACAGTGAATTTACCAATACCCTGTTGGATGCTCTGCTGCATTCAGACTGCTTACTAGCATCTCCTGAGTAAGTTCTGATGCTTTAAGTTGATGCAATTGTCATGTCCTAACGTATAGATTGTTTTGCAAACTTATCTAAATGTCTAATAATATAGATTGGAGATTATTGAGAACTTTTTAAACTGCCTTTAAGACGATGTTTGGTCAGAAGGAATACGAGAGAAATGAATAAAAAGTGGGGGTTACAAACTTAACCTCAAGTGTTTTCCCCCATTTTTATTGTGATGTTGACAAAATAGTTTATTTTCTAGAATTTACAGATGTCGCCTTAATCATTCCAAAAAATCCGGATATATAATTTTTTCTTGTCTTGAAATATTAGTTATCTACTTCTCCACAAATTAAGTTTCACCCAAGTTTTGTTGAATTTTTTATTCTTTCTTGTTGTATTGATCTTGAGTCCTTTACCTAGACATAAGGCAATAAGTATTTCTATGTCCCAAAATGTCTTACACTTGAGCATCATAAAACTCGATGCGTGGATACCTCTTCACAATACCTTAACCTTGGCCAACAGGTCATGTTTCATCTATATAAATTTTATTGGATTTATGGATCACCAACATTTTGCTTATGTTTTTGGACCCACTCTCAACTTGATGTTAACATCCTATGAATTGTTGCTAAGTTTTTGGCCAAGCGAATCAGAATGTTTTTTTTTCATTTCACCTCTGGCTCATACGTAAGGTTATATAATTGAATGCAATTCCCAATATCAAATTTTTTCTTTTATCCTCTTTGTCTAAACTCTTTCATAAACTTGATGAATCTTGAAGGGTTGATCCCTAGTTACAACTTGCATGTGCTTAAACCACATAACCAACAAGGCAGGTCTCCCTACTCTGTTAGTCTATGGCCTTTTTGGTTCTTTGGGCAAGTTTTCAACACCAACTTAGAAGGTTGGCGTCAAGTTGGCAACCGATTGGAAATTCTTGTCAAGTTTTCGAATAATCGACCGATCTTGATGGGATACGACTCAGATGATGGTGATGATTATTGGCTTGTCATTAACCTTGTTAGTCTTATGTATTTACTAGTGCACACATCCTTTGTATATCAGGACACTATATATTGGCCTATTGACCCTAATAAGAACTCATTCCCTTCTCCCCCAAAACCCTAGGCTCATCTTTCTCCCCCCTCTCTCCTGATGTTATTGGTGATATGGCATCAGAGCTGTCTATCCGGCTCTCTTCTGCACACCGGTGATTCTCTACTCCGAGAAATGCTTCTCGAGTCGACAAGCCCGACGAGATCTCCCGGCCCTCTTCGCGTAACCTCGTCGAGGTGATCGGAGATCCAAACCCCCTCGAGATTGACGCCGCAGTGAAGACGATCGGAGATTCAGCTCTCCCTCGAGATCGACGCCGCAGCTTCAGTTGCATCTCCATCTTCTCTGCTTGAGCTGCTCCTCCGATCTCCCATGCACCTCCTCTGCCTTGAGATCCCTCCTTTGACTCAAGATCGTTCAAGCTGCTCCTCCGATCTCCCCTCACCTCCTCGAGTGGCGAGTTTAACAGCTTCGACGTCGTCACGTCAGGGACTCTAGCAACAAGTTGAGCATCTTCTTCAACCTCGGGATCAATGAATTCAAGGAAAATGTTTGGATTTTGAAGAGCACCACCACACATGGCGTTCTAAGCTTTGCTAAGAGTAAATCTCTAAGTTGGGCTCTCCACAATGATATTTGGCACACCAACATTCGTGAATCCAGGTGGATCGTCGTCATCGTTTCTCTGTGTTACCATAGTTGTCAAGGCAAGGCTAGGCTTTCGGAGGGAGCCTAGGCACGCCTAGGCATGGCCTTATGTGCATAGGCGTGACCTTATGTGCATAGGTATCCTCCAGGCACGGGTATATATGTATAGTCTATATTTGCAGGTATATATGTAATAGGCAACAATATAACACCTTGCTAACATGAAATTGAGCATATTCTAGTAATATGCATGCAACACAATGACACATACTTAATATAAACAAGTAAACAACAAAAGTAACAAATAGAATGCAAACACTTGCTAACATAAAATTGAGCATATTCTAATCAAATGCATGCAACACAATGAACATATAGTATAAACAAGTATACAACAACAAAATGAACAAAGAAGATGGGGGCGGGTTGGATTTTACTTAAAAAAAACAAATAAAAATCAATGCCTAAAACTAGGCATGCACCTAGGCTAGGCTGCTGCTTAGTGCTTTTCGCTTAGGCTTATTGGGGTGTATCTGTCTTCGGGTGCCTAGGCAAGGCCTTAGCGTCGCCTTGAGAATAATGTGTGTTACTGCGTTGAGCCCTTAGCGTGCCTCCTACTCGACAGAGAGGTGGAGGGGTAGGAATCCACCCTCTGCCCCCAATTGTAGATCACTGGTCAGGTAAGATGGAGATCCACCATGTGAACGACCTGCATCACGACCACCAGAACAAGTCGCCGATCCTTGAATGCCAGATCTAGATCTAGATTTATCCTTGAATGCTAGATCTAGATCTGGATTCCACTACCTCAAGACAAAGCTCAGTCTCTAGAGAGCACTTAATCAATGAAATTCATTAAAGACAGAGTATGGGGAGGGAGAAACCCCTCCTCCCCATCATCCCTATCGACGACCTCCATGGTTAGTGAAAGGCCGTGGACATCGAAGCACAAGGAGGGAGATCCCTCCTAGGGGAAAGCAACCCTAGTCGGCCTCTCTTTCTCTAGGAAGAGGTGCACCAGCTGGAAGGGATGGGGTGGAGTACCGGGGAGAGGGCCGCTAAGGGGTTTGAGTTATATATTTGTAAGATGCATATCCACTAATTATTATTCTTAATTTATTATGCATAATTAAGTCTTAAAATGTGTGCATGCATACAAGCACTGCAAGTTGAAAACTTTTAGATGGTATACTTGTGGTAGGTGCTACTTGTAAGCTTAATAGTAATACTCTCTTTTTTGACACCAGTAGCGAACTTGTTGAACTACAAGAGGAAGATTTTGTGAATCTCCTGCCATTTTGCTTTGGTTTGCATAGATGTACCAGTAAACATAAATGGTTCAATGGTTTAACATACGAGTTATATTGTATAATAGATTTCATAACATTTTTTCTGTCTTTTATCTACAAGGCATGTCTCAGCTTCATTCCCTTTCTACAAGTTCAGCAACATCGTGGAATATGGAGATCCATTCACTTCATCTAGAATATCTTCTATTTCTCCAAACCTAGATGTTTTGCCTCATCTTCACTTTGTCACAGTCAAGATGGAGATTAATAGTCAACTGGAGGCAATTTGTGAAGGCTTTGATTTATCACAGGATCGTAAGTTTGCAATGGTAATACTCTGGCTTTATGCATGATTAAATTGTTCTAGCTTAGATCACTTCTCATTGTGTTTAGTATTGGCATTAGCATCTAGGGCGTTCTTCGATTGATTCGTTTTTTGTACATAAATTGGCTTTCCTACCCCTTTCTGCCAATATGACTTGATCATTGCACTATTTTTGTTCATACTGTTAAAAGTAGCAGTGCCTTGATTAACTTAGGAGAGTTCACTCTCTTATTTCCTTCTAATAATATGTTCCAGAAATTAAATTGCTGCTTACAATGCTAGGAGCACATTAAGTAGCCAGAAGTATGAACAACTGACGTTTTTGACCCTTTTTATGTTCCTATGAATATCTCGGTAGTGATTATTGAAAAAGAATATGACTGCTTGTGTCTGAATTTTCCTACCTTGTGGAAGAGTATACATTGAACTCTTAATGAAGTTGAATGACTGCTTTCATTCAGAAAGTCAATAACTGCGATCATTGGTTTCCATTTTATTCGCTTTAGGGATCCATCGTTACATCAGTATGCGGTTGATTCTTGTCTTCATCCCTAATATCTGCTCGTGTACTAAGGCCAGCTTGATTCCTGTGTTTTGGACCAGGAAGGAGCCCCCCAGTCTACGTCCAGTATGCAAGGGAGTTTGGACAACCAGCACCTCGTACAAATACTGAATTTTGTACCTATTGAGGAGAAAAGTAGCTGCAAGTCTTCTGAATCTGCAAATCAAGTAGATACTTCGCACGACAACGAGTCTGCTGCGAGCCTTCCATATTCAACGAGATCCAAGGATATGGATTCGAGCGCACCTTCCGTTCCTGATGTCGTAGTTATTGTAAACACCCAAAGTCTTGAGAAAAAAATGCTGATATCTAGACGGAGTTCTTATCAGAAAATCCTAGCAACAGAGAAAGGAGGTATACAAGTGGTCGAGCGAGAGATAAATATGCCGTTGGACCTTATCTTCAGTGCTGCGGTATGCCTAGTATGGTATGAGGCCAGAAATATAGGGGACAGCACCGCTGCAACAGTGGAAACATCATCTGTACACATGTTCATGGAGAACATCGCGACCAACATCTTGATGTCACTTAGTTTTGCTTTCAGTGGCTGCATCCTGGTAACTACCTTTTCTGCTCTCTGTAAAATTTATTGCTCATCTATTTCCCTGTAAAAATAGTCCATCAGATGAACAAATCTCTTTTTTCCATCATGACTGTGGTTATTTTAATCATTGCCCGTGGTATCCCTTACAACCTTAGAAGCTAATGGCCTGTCTACCATGGAGATGAAGTTGATGGGTCAATCTTGCTGATAAAACCTAAAGAGGAACCACACAATATCTCATAAAATATAGGGACAAACAGAAACCTCCCCTGAACTATGCACCTCATTTCATATTGATCCCTAAACTTTTTTTTTTGAACAATTTGAACCCCAACTATGCTCCTTCTGCTTTTAGCCCCCTTCGTTAACTTTTAGTCCAAAAATACCCTTATTAATTTTCAACAAGGCTCAAATTATTTTTGAAATAACTTATGCTTACTAGGACAAGGGTATTTTAGGAATAAAGGTTGACAAAGGAGGCTACATGCAAACACTTATTAACTTTCAACAAGGCTCAAATTATTTTTGAAATATTTAACTTATGCTTACTAGGACAAGGGTATTTTCGGAATAAAAGTTGATGAAGGAGGCAACATGCAAACGAAACATAGTTCAAGGTTTAAATTGTTCACAAAAAACGTTGAGGGACCAATATGAACTGGGGTGCATAGTTCAGGGGAGGTTTTAGTAATTTATCCTAAAATATAACATGAGGGTGGTTGTAGCATAGTAGGGTGTCTATTTTTTTTTTAATCTTGACTATTATTTTCGGTAAAAAAACTCCCATATACTTTATCAGCAAGAGGTTAAAAAGGTCCTTTCTTGCTTTTTACGTCTGTATGTTGAGATCTATTTGCTAGCTGATACTAGTGAAATATGAATTGATTGTGCTTGATAAGATTTACTAGTTTGTGATTGAAGGCCCAAATTCATGGATGAGTCGTTTCAGCTCGATGGTGTTTAGCTTATCCTGGAATAGCTTATTGATTCTAACTTACCTAGCTTGCTCCATTTCTGGAAACATGCTCTTCTTTTTGTATGCTTCTAGTTATGTTTTGATATAGTGTAAGTTTATGTATTTTCAGATCTTTGAGGGAGAAAGCAGCTTTCTTGCAGCCATAATGGAATCATCTGATGCGCTCTATGCAGCAGCTGCTAGTCTGGACATGAATTTACAGCTATTCTGCTCGTACATGCCTGAATCAACCGATGAAATCATTCTGAGCTGCATCAGGAATGCCACTAGGTTAAATAAAGGCCTTTATCCAGCAATGCCTGAATCCGAAACTCTCGGAGAATCATTTCTTATGAGTTTTCCTTCAATAAATCCACTCTCAGCTCATGCAATCCTTTCCTCTGGTGGCACTCTTGTTGAGTTTCTTGAGTGGTCACCTGAACGGAGAATTCAGGCCATTGGAAAGTATCACATACCTGATGAAAGTATTTCACTGTTCAGTTCTCTTTGCAAATATGGGGAGATGGGGGAATCCAAATCTGTGATGACAGAGTGTTCATCCATTGATTCAGAAGTTAGTAGTCGAAAGCTTCAGTCTCATAAAAAAAGGCAGAAGTATGCAACGAGCTCTCACACCATTGACTTGACACTTGATGATTCCTTGTATGATGAGCCACTAGATGGATCGAATGATGGCACCAGGGAGATGCCTCAAGCACCCCAGAGAGAAAGACATAAATATTCAATGAGCTCTCACGCCCTTGGCACGGCAGTCTGTGATTCCTTGTATGTTGAGCCGCTAAAAGGATTGAATAATGGCATGAGAGAGATGGCTCAAGCATCCCAGAGAAAAAGACAGAAATATTCTATGAGCTCCTATGCCCTTGGTATCACACTCGATGATTCCTTATCTGTTGAGCCACTAAATGGACCGAATGATGGCATCAGGGAGCTGCGTCAAGTATCCCAGTCATATGAGTCCAGTAAGTTCTTTGATGTTCAGGATATACTGAAAAAGGTTAAGAGCCGCAGGGTCTCCTTGAAGGATGAAGTTTTATGTAGAAATCAGGGAGTGAACACTTCGATGACAAGTGGTTTAGACAAGACTGGCATGGTTGGATGCGACAATCTGAACGGAGAGCTCATCGATGAAGTTCTTGTTCATAATACCGCCTTCCTTGATGGGAAATTTCCTCCAATACCCAGTACCACAAGTTTCTTGGGGAGACTAGAATCACGAAGGGAGCCGGAGGTTAGAAGCTCTCTGCCTCCCAGCAGATTAGCATTCAACACTTACAGCCGTACCTTCCCGACGTCTGCAGAGATTAACCATGACACAGATAAATGGGCTTCTTCACAGGATCAAAATCAAAGCTTCAAGGACAAAATGTTTCGAAGGACGGCCATAGGCTCTAACAAAGATGATTCTTTAGTGCAAGGGCATGAAGAGTATTTGAAAAAGAATTTTTTGCAGGAAGGGACAAGAAATGTCCTCGGGATATCAAGTCAAGAAAAACCATCACCGTTTTATACTACGAATCCGTACTCCAATGCAATTAAATCTTCCAGAAAACGAGGCAGCCAATGGGCAATTGAATATTTTCAAAGAGGCGAGGAGAAGAGCCGAATGCATGAGCAAGCCCTCCCATGCAACACTTGCCTCAGTTGTCCTGGGAGCTTAAAGAAACAAGACATATCTAAGAGTAAAAGCCCATCTGTGATCGACAGATATAGGTACCAAGGAGGTAGCCAACGGAACAAAACAGTCAAGCAGAAGTGGAAGAAGGGGGTTAGTATACAACCAAATTCAAATATAGAGAAAAGGAAGGATTCATCCTTCATTAGTCCATCATGGACCCCAGTCGATAAAAGGGCAAGACAGGTATATATAAGATTCTAAGTCTGGTTCGAGTTTTTAATCTGCTTTGTTTTTATATGGTGCGAAGAATCTTACTTGATAAAAACTGCAGAATCTGTCTTTTAGAAGAACGGGAAATGAAAAACAGAGCAAACTTGTCTGGAGAAGCAGAAACAGCCCTTGCATGGATGGTAGTCTAACGAAAAGATACCACGATGAAGGATAGGTTTGAATTCTTGACTATAAAAACGCAGTTGATGTCTAATTTGGGTACAGATTGCTCTATATTAGATGATAGATCTTTTCTACCCCCGATGCTGTTGAAAGTTTAATGTCAATGCACTGTATTCAAAGGGAAATAGCCGATGTCTGATCGGGGAAAAAAAATAACATCATACATTTTTCTTATTACTCCAACATCAGTCCAAGACTTTGTATGCCACTTCATCAAAATTTAATCGGAAGTTATACATTCTTCTCAGCAAAAGATACATACGACACCCTAATGAAAATATATAATATGGATGTACATTTTATGTATTTCCTGACAATCCCTAAATGACCCTGCAAGTTCCGGTTCTGCCATCCGGCATGTCCAGATGCTTGCCTATACAGAACTCCCACAAACTAAAAAGAACAAAACTAATTCTTCAAAGCATTTTTAAGGGTGCGGATATTTATCACGAGCTGTTGTCTTTCACCTTCTACTTCCGCAAACTTAAGGCTCATGTCGGAATATCTTTCTTGCATTTCTTTCAGCTCAGTTTCCATTGATTGATTTCGTTGTTTCAGTAATGCCATCTCACTTAGTATGTCACATATCTTCTGTTGATCAGAAGTGCTGGACAGCAAGGTTTCCTCATCTTTCTCTGTGTTGGCTCCAATATTTCTGCAGAGATGTTGAGTATTATCAGCAGACTTAATGAACTACTTTTTGAGGATTTGAATGGCATTCATGTAAATTACTGACATAGTGCCCAAACTCTCATCTGAAAAGTGAAGATGATTGGTAGTTCACAAACGTCTACTCTATGTTTAATTCAAACAATAATATTTACATCTTACATGCATGCTTTATCTTCGATCCTTGACTGCAGCAAACAGTTGTCTATTTTTCCGACTCCACTGGTGTTACTATCCACTATGTTCTTATCGACACCGCATTCTTCCTGCATTTATATTTGAACCAATATTTACTACTATATAGTCATGAAATCAAAGCCTTCATCTTCATTGACCAGAAATTATGAATCAATTCACTAAGTAGGGTACCTGTAAGTTGTCACTGCTTAATTCTTCACTATTAGGTGCTATGTCCTTTTCTTCAGGCATATCTTCATGGTGTCCATTGTAGAGATTGCCCTGCCATCAGCCAAGTATGGGTGAGGAGCTCGAAACCAGTATAGATAGCTCAATTTAAATAGTATAATCATATGCTTTAAAAATATCAGAATCAATTTTTTGACTGTTTTTTTATAAAAGTTAAAATTAATGTAACATCCTGTACGCAGGTAATTCCTCTGTATTTACATACTAATAGTCCCTGTGAGAAAAAGGGGGCAAAAAGCTTCTATATGACTTTTAGACTGTACAATCCAATCGAAATTGGACTATTGATTTGGACAAGAATCAATACTGAGTACTATGTGTTGGAAATATGGAATCAGAAACTAGGTTTTGAGGTACGTATTGTATACTTTCTTTAACGTGTGATTTGCTTCCACTTGAATTGAGTTTGTTGATGGGATCCATGATCCAACAAAGCCTTAGGGAGTCCGCGTTCAACAACAGCGAAGAACTCCAAAAATAACTCTTGCTGATACTGAAACTTTCTGGAAATTAGAGAGGGAGAAAGCACCAAACTGGGAGCAATTCAGATTGATTTGATGTGTCCAAAAGTGTGAGGTCTGCTCTTATTTAAAGACTTCGAATGAACACATTTCACATGGTGTCTTTTCCGAAAGGTATCTCTCCTGATCAGAAGGTATATTTTTTTTTTTTAAAAAGCACATGTTATGGAAGAAGGCACCCAGACGGATTTGAACACATCTTTATACAATTTTATGGGTAAGTTGGCCAAAATACCCCCGTCTCCAAAAATTTCAGGCCATAGACTACGCCTCTGAACCCCCGGCCTTATGGGCAGGGGGACGTTGGCCCCCTGCAAAACCCTGCAAACTCACCGCGGAGTTAGATCTGCGGTAAACATGGTTTGGTGTACAATAGTCTCTCCCATAATTCAATTAAACTAAATTTAATAAACACCCATGTTGAAATAGTCTTAACCCTATACAAGTCTAATACCTAAATGGCTATGTTTATCTTGTGTAAATTTAACATCTGAAGAGAATTATAAATTATGAAACTAGTGTTTTATGCATCATCACGTTCACTGGAGTCAATTTTATCCAAATCCTCTTCAAAGAAACTCATAATTACCAGACATGCACTGGATCGAACAAAGTAATAAGTGGAATATTCATATCAAGCAATCAAATCGAATCATTATATCAAATAATCAAATTTTAACTTAAGGAATACTAGCTAGCTAACCTTATGGACCATCCCTTCACAAAGACCTGGGATATTTCCACTGAAGTTTTTCATGCCTTTCTCTATTTCTTCGATTTTATGTCTATGATCTTTCTCCTCCTGTAAAAACGAACTCCTTAGGCTATCCACTGCTGCATCCTTCAACTTGATCTCTCCCTGTTAGACAGAGTGACCATAATTACTGACAGTAACACAAAATAAATTTATAAAGAGATGTGTGTAAAGCTAAGTATGTGTCAGTTGTTATGTGTACTGTTGCACGTGCAGATAGGAAATCGTTTCAATATTTTGCTACAACAGTTGTTGCTCTACCTCGAGTAGTTGGGTTTTCTCATGCAAACAGGTGACGAATACTTCCTTTTTCTGAAGGTCTTTCTTTAACTGAGAAAGCCATTTCCTCAGGTTTGCTTTTTCTAAGGCATCCTCGGACAAGGTATGCTCCAAGTCGCTATATCCCCGTCTAAGGGTTTCTATCTCTGAATTCAGATCTCTGATCATTATATCTTTCTCATTTAGTTGCTCCAGGGTTTTATTCACTTCCTCCCTCGTTGAACCGAGTTCCATCTGAAGTGTATCTCGCTGCAGGTTTCTTTCTTGTAACAACATCTCGCTTTCTTTCGCTGCTGTCTTCATCTGTTCCACCTCAGCTACAGTTTTTTCTTTACATTCTATCTGTTCAGAAAGATGTTTATTCTCTCGCAAGGCTTTTTCCACCTCAGCTTTGAGTTGTACCATTTCTTCCGATGAAGCCCTTTGCCTTGTTTCCTCAGATTTCTTTTGATTCTCGAGTTCCTTCCGCTTGCCTTTGAGCTCCAGGAGTAGTCTATCGGTTTCTTTTGTTTTAAAATCTACCAGGCATAACAACTGCTGAAATTTTACGCGGTATTTACCTTTCACCGATGCGAGCTCCTCATTGCTTTTCTCCAACCGTTCTTCAACGTGGCTTTTCTGAAGACGCAGTTCACTCGATTCATCTAGTGCTTCCATTACCAGCTTCTCGTTCACATTGAAGGCGGTTGACATTTGAGCGCAAAGCCTCTTGGATTCCTCTTGAAGCCTTTCAATGGTGCTAGCGTTACTCGTCCTCGTCTTTCTCAACGCCTCCTCTGCTTGTATGGCCCTTTGTTCTTGGCTGACTTTAGCATCCGTGATAGCTGCCAGGTCAGCTTCGAACGCTTCGGCCTGTTTCTGAAGCTCGTTCTCCAAGCTTTCAACATAGGTTTCGAGGTCGCTGATGATGGCTAAGTGTCCCGAGCACTCGTACTGCATCCTGAGCTGTTCCCGGAGTTGGGTCTGCTCCAGCTTTGATGAGATGTCATGGTTTTCCTGTTTCAGGATCTCGTAGTCGAGAGCGAGCTGTTCCATTTGTGTCTCTATTTCCTCACGATCTTTCTTGTACAACTCTACAATGCTGCTCAGGTCTATGATCTGCTGCTCCAGCGAACATGCTACGTTGAGATCATCGCGGTCGTTGACTAATATTTCCAGCGCACATTGTTCGTCGTTTTCGGATATTGTTTCGAATGATTCTTGCTGAGATTCTTTGACTTCCCCGTTGGTTTCTGGTTCAACAAGAATCGTGCTGCAGTTAATACAGCACATATCCTGATTTTTCTGTTCCAACAGCTCATCGAGATCTCTCACAGCAAGAATCAACTCGGAGTTCGAATCTTGGGTCTTCTGTAGTTGTAACCGAAGGTTTGCATTCACGTTTTTCTCGTGATTTAGCTCCTGTTTGGCTTCTTCAAGCATGGACCATGGGTCTTTGTCACCGAACTGTAACTCATCTGTAATATTGTTATCATCGGTTGTTCCCTTGTGCAAGCCCTTAAGTTCGTCGCACTCTCTTGCAAGTGCTTCTCTCTCTTCTTTTAGCCGACTTACCTCCCTCGAAAGATCCTGTCCTCTCCTATTCTCCTTCACGACTTGTTTCCTGAGAGTCTGCAATTCCAGATCCGACACCTCTAGCTGCCTTCTCAATGCGACAATGTCACCTCCAACATTCTCGAGTGTGCCATCGGATTCTTGCAATCTTTCACTTGACCCAGTCTCCACCGAACTGCTTGTTGACCCACTCGTACTCCCATCAGGGGCTGGAGTTTCACCGCTGCTGAGACGTGACAGAAAGCTTGCGGACTCCTGATACGTGGTGGTGGCGTTCTTGATCCCGATCTCTTTCGGCGTGTATTGCCCCGAACTGGTATCCGAACCTGATGCCGATATCGCATCAAAGCTGCTAGATTTCGTGAGGTTGCCATCGGAATCCGTGCGCGGAGGAATGGTTCTGCTCGACGGGAATTTCACTTGTGATTGGTTGTTGATAAACGCGCCGTCCTGAAGATAAAACCAGAAACAAACTTTAATTGGCACACCACATCCGCATGGGAGCTCAGATCAAAGGTTCGTACAAATCCGAAATAATCATCATAGAGGCCTCGGTCTTACCTCTGTAGAATTGACGCCATTTGCTCCGTTACAATCTTTGCTACCTTCCGCGTCGTCGCTAATGCTTAACTGGCTCTGCAGGGTTCTGCGATGCTTTTTGACGACTACATCCCCACTGTCATCTGCAACTCTGCATGATTAAGAGAGATGATTATCAAAACGATCGATTGATAATGCTAATCTTAAAGCAGTCCCGATATTTACCTTCCCTCGGCATCACCCTGCATTCTCTGCACAGTGACCTACAGTACAAGTAAGAGCCCAGTAGTTAAGGAAACGGAAAATCAATGTGAAGCCATGAGTCACATGAAGTGTCTGATTTAATTTTCGAATGGATTTCGATCAAGCCTGAGAGTGGAATTTAGAGATCTGGTGGGAAACTTGTGATCTCCAGGAGCCTGCATTGTTAGGAAAACACATGGGAATTAATGTCATCAGTTCAAAAGAGAGGGGGACTGGCTCACATGGAGGATAGCTCCAGTGCTTGACGCATTGAGAGGACGAGAAACGGTGGAGGGCTTGAGCGCCTCGGCATGATCCGCCAAGTTGACGGCGATCTCCCCCACGACTCCAGATTTCGTCGATCCCTTAAATACAATTAGCCCAAATCAGCAAAGATCAAGACCTGAAGTTAAAGAAAAAAAAAAATCAAGGACTAATTTTAAGCCGGGGAGAGATCGATACGGTGGCCGAAACGAGAAATTGGTAAACTTTGTCACTGATCTTCCTGGTTTTCGGATCCTGGGAGAGTTTTACTGTTTCATAGATCGGGCTCGTCCAGTGGCATTTCCCGTCGATCACCGGAGCCTTCTCCGATCTCGACGTCGGCGTCCCGGCATCCATAGGAACCAGAGTCACCATCATGGTCTCCCATCCTGATACGGGCACCTGAGGAAAAGAGCAGCCTGCAGTTAATGGCCTTGTGATCCCCAATTCCCCTGCGCAATGCCATGGATCCTCCGCACCCTCCCCATCAAATCTCGCCCAAATCTCTCGCCCTCAGAAGGAGGAATCGAGGGCCAGGGCCGGGGCTCATCTCATCATCACACATTACAATCTATCATCCAAAGATCAGCCATGAGGGTGCTCGGAGTACCTGGGTTGCCTGGAGCTGCAGCCTGAACACGGCGCTGATCTTGCTCTTCTCGCTCCTCCACCTCGCCGCCTTGAACATCTTCGATCCCCCCTTCGTCAGCTCGGCATGACCCTCGTCGCCCGCACCGGGGGCTCTCCGGTGAGCCTCGGTGTATCAATGCCAGCCATCACCAAATCCCCTCTGTAATCCCCGCATTGAAGTTGGGGTGGGGGAATGTGGACAGGACTCACGTCACCCTGTCTCACCCTCTATTTATTCCCCCCCATTCGGAGGTGAAAGCGAGATCCTATGAATTGTAGAGAGAGAGAGAGAGAGAGGTACAAGGAATGGGAATATAATGGTAAGGGGGAGGGTAAGAAGAGAACAAGCAAGCAGATCTGAGAGCTCACTTGCCCTCTGTCGCCTCCGCTCTCACTTTCTGAAGCAGTCAGTCGTCGGTTGGAGCGGAGATGTGTACAGTAATGTTACGTTGAAAAAAAAAATGAAGAAGCTTCTGTGCAATAATTTAGATGTGAAGTAATTTAAAATTAAAATTAATATAAAAAAAAGGTGGAGAGATTGTGGCTCGTGAGAGGAGGGGTTGGGTGCGGGGGAGGGATATAATATGTCTGCTGGTGGGTCGCGTGAGACAGACTCACAGCAAAGCCTTGGATCACTGATCAGTAAAGTAATGTAAAGTAATCCCTGCGCCTCCCCTCCCGCCCTATTAGGCTGTTGTGTCACTTGTGTGTGGCCCTTCTGTAAAAACAGAGCAACGTGGGCTTTGGCTTTTATGCATGCATGTGGGTTTTGTTTCCTCTTTCTGTACAAATCAGGGAGGAATCCAGTTCTTCTCTTTGGCAATCATTGGCCGTCCATTGAGTGGATCTTTCTCTGGGTGTCTTTAGGTATTGTGATCCTTTTGGAGATTAAAGATTTGGTTAAATTAAGGGGATCCTAAAAAAAAGGAGGGTCCAGCTCGCTCTCTCTCTCTCTCTCTCTTCACTGCTTACTATACATAGGTACTGAATACGGGTGTTGCTATTTGCACACCACAAATTACTAGCACCCCGGCTTAAAAGGAAATGATGGATGTGTCCCTGCAGCATCTCAACATATTGATATGCATACTGTCTGCCGCCTCTGCCTCCATCGACAGAGCCGCCGGTCGCCGTTGCCTCCTCCTTGCTCCGATTGTTATCGACGTCCTCGCCTGAGTCACCTTACCCCTCTGCAGACCCGATCAACATTGACCACATCATGTCGATCAGGAGCAATCGATAATGAGGGGAAGAGAATAGAGGGAGGGAGGGAAAAAGGTTTCTTTTTTTTTTTTTTTTTTTTTGGGGGGGGGGGGGGGGGTGTAATAGTGAAAAATAAAAAATAGGCTTGGGTGTGTGCATGATATTGAGGCTGTTAGTAATTTTGTGGTTGCAAATAGCAACACCCTTGAATAATTGGCCTCACACGTCTATTTCCCATGCTTCCGTTTCTGGCCAAGTGTACAAAAAAAGAAAAAATTGCCATTATATACTTAACTTGCGCAGAATTGAACTCTGCGTGTTTCCCCCTTTCCCCCTTCTGACCTAGGGTTTCGTTGATCCGATCTTGGCCTCCTCGGACGCCGGCGATGGCTCCGGAGAGGCTAGGACCTCGTGGTGGGGAGTCTACGAGATGGGATCTGGCCCTCTCTCCTTTCCCTTGTAGATAGGGGCTACTCCGAGCGGTCGACTTTTTGTGCTCGTCTCGATGGTGTTGCATGGCGACCCTCTCTCGGGCGGCGGCCTCCACTCGGCGTCGGGAGCACGGATCTATCGCCGGATGGTTAGATCTGGCCCCGGCCTTTGTTGGAGTCGAAGGATTTCTAGATCTCGACGGCGCGTGGGTCCCGTTACTGTAGTGACGGTGGTGTTCGCCGGCGGAAGGGTGGGGCTACTGCGACTCCCTCATCTTGGTCGGGCTGCCGGAGTTGATGGCGGTGGATTGCCTGCTGTTTTGGTTATATTTTTGTGGTTTGTTTTGTTTTGTTTTCTTGCTCTAGTTCTCCCTTTGTTTTGGGAGCTGCGATATCTCTATCGGTGAGCGAAGTTGTGTATTTAGTCGATTGTGTGTTGGTGAGCGCTAGTGTTGGCGTCTTCCCCTGCTTGGTGGCGGTCTTGTTCCCGCCAATGGTATCCGCCGGATGGTGGGTTTGCAGTGTTTGCGTTGGCATGTGGCGCCTCTTGGAGATCAGGTTGTGATCTCTCCTTTGATGAATACCTAAAAAAAAAAAAATGTACAAAAAAAGAAAAGAAGTTGGTTAGGTATATCCGTATATAGAGAGCATTTTTGCTGCCACACATGTATGCTGTATGTGCTAACGGCATGTATGCTGTACTTGCTTACCGCCCATTCAGGATTTGCCACGTAGACCAGTAAAAGGTCATAACAGGGCGCATCAAAGTGTACCCCGGGATATCACCTTTTAGTGGTTTACGTGGCAAATCCTGATTGGACCGTAAGCAAGTGCTGCATACAAGTCCGGCAGCAAAAATGCTCAAATTGGCTATCCAGGCCCACTCTGGAGAAATAACAAAATCGGTCTAACTGGCCAGTAGCCCTCAGGGTCGTGCGATAGTGAAGCAGCGGCGGGGCCCGCTGCTTTCCCATCACACCCCTGGTGGGGGTACCGGCCTGTTATATGCCGATTTCGTTACTGGAGCAGAGTCGGTTCGGCTGAAGTGAAAGCACCTAGCTCCCCTCGACTCATGCTTCCAGCCAGCACATGCGACCCGGGCTCCACACTGCACCAGTGCCACGGTGGTGTGCAATGCATTGCAGTGCGAATCTTTTTCTTTAGAAATTTAGCTCAAAAACACTTAACCCCCATATAATTTATTTTTTTTCCAAATCGTTTTCTAAAGTTTGAAATGTTAGTACAATACACTCTTTTGTCAACTACTTATTTTTCTCATTGGTAATTTTTATCTAATCAAAACTAAATTGACGGGGGGTAAAATATAGTTTTTAAACTATAGGGGGGTTAAGTGATTTTGAGTGAAAAGTTCAAGGGGCCAAAGTATAAAAATGGCAGTTAGAAACTTAGACCTTAGAACTTTGGACGGAGAAAATAGTCGGTGGAACAGTTATAGGTGCTGAAGTGGTGAAACATTGAAGTTTGGTTTCTATTACTAGATCCCGATCCAAATATTTGGATCCAGAGTGGGGCTAAACACGTGCCATTGGTCCCGCGTAGCGGGGCTGCAACCCGACAATCCTTGGTCTGGTTTTGTTCGGTTCTATAAGTTTTTAGTAGGGACCGTGCGGCGTATGGGATATTGTTTTGGGATTTTTTTTCAAAATAATATTTAAAAATAAAATATTTAAACTAATAGCGTTTGATCAAAAGTAATTACTATACTAGTGCTTTGATAGCCACGTGACATGTCAGCGCCGTAAAGTAAGTCGCGATTTTTTTTTTTTCTGTTTCAAATAGAACCCGGTATTTAGATTACTGGGTTTAAACCTGGTATTATGGATACCGAGTTTATCCGAAATCCAACGAGAAAACAGTTAAGTATAGAAACATTATACATGGGGCTTCTGTTAAACTTGGTGTCCAAAATATCGAGTTTAAATCCTGTAATCCAAATGCCGGATTCTACTTAAAACGGGAAATTTTTTTTTCTCAGGACTCGCTTTACGACGCTAACATGCCACGTGGCTGTCAGAGCGCTAGATTGGTAAATAGTTTTGATCAACTACTATTTAGTTAAATATTTATTTTTTAAATAATATTTTGAAAAAAAGGCTGGCACTTGTTAGGGTCCACACACAAGAGAGACGTGGTTCGAAATTTGCAACAGCCATAGGAGTGCAAATAGTTTTGACTTCTTCAATTTGTCCATAAAAGCACTGACATTATGATTCGTCACAGCGGTGTAGGACAAACTCAATTGGTATTCGATTATGTGACTGTCTGAGAAGGAAGCATCAGGTTTACCACTGGGATGCAACCTCACTGTTACTGGTTCTAAATTCACGTAACGGAATTGTATGGTTGGGTTATGTGTCAGGGTGTCAGTTAAATTGAACAAATCTCAGAGTTTTTTTTTTAAAACCCCTCCTGTTAGATGGATGGTTAGGGAGCCCCCGACTAGTTATATTAGAATAAAAAAATCTCATGTTAGTATGTTACAATGCGATTACAAAGCTCCCGAGCCTCCTCATTGAAGGACTCGACCCAGAGAACGATCCACCCTAAAACTGACTTGTAGATACATGTTGATTAGACCATTATACTTCACTAGTTAGATAGTTAGAGAGTGTTTTTGTTGTGGGTGCTGGAAACAATGAGTTAGTGATGCTCTGTGAGAGAATCATCTCTCTCTAACTTTTCCTAATTTGAATTAGCAGGGCTTTGCAACTTTATAAATTTGTTCAATTTGATGTTTGATATATTTTAATTTCTTAACAAGTTGCATCTGATTCCTCTCAAATTTTATAGAGAGAACATATAAAATTTATATTATCTTCTAATTAACAGGTTGGGGTCTGCCAAACCCCCACCTAATTAGGGATGCCAATTCACTCAAAAAAATAAAAAAAAGCTATGTCTATGTTATAATTTGATATGTGAATTGTTGAAGTTCTTGCTAGATCTTATATTTTGTATGTCAAGGGAAATATCAAGGAGTTGATGTATGTACGAAGCGTACTAGGACACTGACTTTAAAACAATAGATGTTGCCCTTGGTGCAAAGACCTCCTGACCGTTTAGGGGTGTTTGTCCAGAACAATCTATTTCCATTCCGAATTCCATGATTTGAAAATAACGGCTAGTAATTGTTCCGGTGGAATGAAGGACTTGGGAACTAAAAAATATCACTCCGGTTGTTTCTATGCCAATCGGAACGCTGGGCCATCAAATTGCATTAAAAATAATAATTGACGGTAATAACCTCTTATGGAAGAGGTTTAATGGGGACCAGATGTTCCACATACCAAACATCCCCTTAGTTTCCAACAAACAACAAACCTATTAGTATTAGATAGAGCTCCAGGTATAGTTGTTGATCATGGTTTTCAATCGACTCTTGTATAACACCCAGACTAAAAGAGAAGAAGATTTAAAACGGAGAATGAGAGATAAATTTCAAAAAGTATGATTCTTTTTTGTACATTATAGACGACTCTTTGCAGTTTGTACTCTAAATTTGATGGATTAATTGGTCTGGTTTGAGTCTCTATATATAGGCAACCAGGCATCCCAAATACGCACTGGTTCACCCAACCAATAGGTGGATGGAGGCACCCCTAAGACCAACTGTCAGCCTTTAACCGATAGCGCTACAATTGAACAATCATCGCACTTCCAACCACTCCACTAAATATACTACACTTAAAAAAGTGGGGCCTGCTTAATCTGAACATAGCGTTAACAAGGCGGTTCTGCTAAGATGCATAAATATGCAATAACCTACTTAATTGGTGCCTTAGGTGGCAAATAAATTAGACATGACAATTTGATCCTTCTTAGTCAGGCGGCTGTATGAGTATATTCCCCTAAGTTGCCTATGGCAAAAATGATATGGATGGCTAGCATAGGCAACATTAGGCATCCCCCGATTGGAAGTGCTCATCATCATCACCATCTCTCTCTCTCTCTCTCTCTCTCTCTCTCTCTCTCTCTCTCTCTCTCAAATGGGTTACCTATATTGATGTGGATCTCTCGATCTCCTTCTTGTTTTGTTGTCTTTTATTTTTTGGTAGGAACCATGGGGGTTCTATTCATGGCGTCCTTGCCCGATCAATAGAAAAATCATTACAATCGGGAACAACAGAAAAAGAGAAAAAGGCCCTTTCCGAAAAGGGTTTTTTTGGCTAGTAAATCGGCACAACCGTTCAAATCTCTACGGACATTGCAGAACCGACACTCTTCAAAGAGGTTGATGATCATCCTGCAGTCGGATAATAACTCTATACCCACCACGGAGGATAGAGATCTCCATCCGGCAAGATGTGAATAAGAGTCAGGTTATCCCCCTCAACTACTACTCGGGTTGCCGCCAAGTAGAGTAACGCCTTTAACCTATAAAGCAACGTTGTTACTTCAATGGCAATAGTTTCATAGGCACCATGGATTTCTCCTGCAGAGAGAATGTGTGCTCCAGTACTATCCCTGATGAAAATACCGGTTTCTGCCACCATATTATTTAAAGCACCATCTGTATTCACCTTATAAAACCCATCGTTAAGGGGGAGCCAATGTGAGGGATGAAAATCCAATTGTCTCGTGCTCCGATTGTTGAAATTGTTGAACAACACATTGGAAGCAATGATAGTGGATAGAGGACTTGGTTTAATACGATCAAACACCCATCGATTTTTTGCTTTTCAAATGTTGCCCATAATTATGGCAGTTAGCTAAATCGTTTGGGAGATTCCTTGTTCCACTTAAGAAATATGGTCATACAATCAACTAAAGAACCCTCAGCCTCATCTGTTCTTAGTTGGAACTTAGAACCAAACTAATCTGCCATTGTAAATTGTAATAAAACAAGACGTGCTCAATGTATTCATCTACCTCAGTGCAGATTGGACATAATCCATCAAATGCCGGTAGTATATCAGCAAGGTTTTTAGCCGTGGGGATACATCCTTGGAGGGATCGTCAAACAAACATAAGAATTTTCGATATGCAGTCTTTCAACATTCAAAGAAATCTCCACCTAAAGCTCGCACTTGCAATAGGGGGGGAGGGAAGAAGAAGCTGCGTTCTTCTCCTTAAACAATGCCCAGTATGCAGAGCTGATTGTAAAATTGCCTATCGAGGATGGAAGCCAGATGAGAGAGTCCGATGATATTGTTTTTGCTAGGTGGATGCATAGGATGGCATTAGTCCATGTTTTGCTGTCGTTCGCTCTCTCCTCTCTTTCTCTAAAAATTCCTAATTCCAATCTAGCTAGCCATCGAACCCATCTAGCTATGTTCCACTTTTAATGCCGAGCATCTTAAATGGGGATTTCTATCGTGACCCTTTGTCTCATTTTCACCATGTGGTGCTCATCGGACTAAAGAATATGTGGAAAAAAGAGAGAATAGAGACGAGTTAAACCCTTCTTATTGGTGACCATGGCATTTCCTTAGTTGATAAGGGTATTGTGGTAGTTTTAGAGCATGCAAAAGCTGACCCGGTCCTGACCCGGCCTGCCTAACCCGACCCTAACTCGACTTGTTTATTAAACGAGCCGGGTTAGGATTCAGCATTTGTTAACCCGCTCAAAAACGGGTCAACCCGACCCGGCCCGCCTAACCCATCTAACAGGTGATTCTTGTATCTTGCGAGTCTTTGACTACCACGGTGCCCCCTATCATTACTCCGAAAGCCTGAATTTCGCTTCGGCCCGTGCTTCTATTCCAATTCAGGAGTACTTTGTCAATTTGTCATTTGGTGACGAGGTGAGTACGAAGTTAGAGAAATCAAAGTCTTCTAGACTTCTAGTCAATTCCATTTTTTTTTAGTGATAAATAAATAAATTAATATCACAAAGGGGAATTACAATTCACGGCTTTACTCAGAATGAGCAAGCAGAATCCCAGAAAACAGACGCTAACAAAAAGCTTAAACACTTGGCCAACATAAAAGAAGCCAACAAAAAACCACACCACCATCAACCTAGACGTAGGCCAGCTCCAACTCTAAACACTTGCACCAAGATGCTAGAAAACAAACTCAAGTAGCCCCTTGCTCCTAGTGACTTTGTCTGAAACGCTCTTAGGCCAAGATTCCTTAGCATGTGAAGTACTAGTAGACTTAGTCTCCACTGCTCTAATAGAAGCCTCATAGGCAGGATTAGGCACAGGCTGAAAGGAGGGACAGTTAGCCAAATGAGATGACAGCTTACCCCCCCCCCCCCCCAACAAAAGGATCAGGAATAGAATATGGGGCCGGGGGTGAAATAGCACTCCCCACCACAACTTCCTCCTCAAAGGACTTCTACTCAATTCCTTTTCCACTTATTAGTGGGTTTTAATCTTTAGACTTTTAGTAATTTCCTTTGGTTTGTCCTTTGACAACCCCACTAGACTAGATCCACGAGGTATACAATCTATTTCTTTTGATTTGTATGGAATTATATGGTTGATTTGTATTGTTTCTCATGTTGGATTAGTTAATAATTTTTTTGATTATGTGATATGTAAATTCTATTAAAAGATTAAATTATTTTGGATAGTGTATATTTAGAATATTTAGATTAATAGTGTTAGATGGGTTAGGGTTGAGCCTCTTAGGATTAGGGTTGGAAAGGTTGACCCGTTTAATGAATGGGTTAGGGTTACGATTGAGCCGTTCCAACCCGTCAACCCGCCAACCCGTTTGCCAGCTCTATGTAGTTTGATTTGGATGAATAACACTCAACGCCCTATTTGCACCAATGAAATTTATGATGACACCTACATTTGTCTTTGCCACTAACTTGTTCTGGTCGGATAGTATTGACACCCGCAGTAATACCAAAATATCCTCTTCTCTCCCAGTCCTTTGTCATCATCCATATCCCACTACCCACACCCCTCTGCCTCTATGGTTGTTCCCGCCCCGCCGTCCCCATTCCGATGACACCTCCAGCCCACACCCTCCTCCTCCCTCTCTTTCTTTCCCCTCCATCTTTTTTGTGTTGGACAACAAAGCCGCTAACAAATGTTGGTGGCAGCCCATCGACACGATGACGGTAGCTACCCATCGACGGTTTTGGCGGGGTAGTTACCGACATCACCATGTTGATGTTGGTACGTAGCCACTAACATCGGCATGTTGATGATGGTGTCTACCTCGTCAAGACCTTCAGTGGAAAGCCACCAACACTGTATCAGTGGGTTAGCTGCCATGGACATAGACCGAGGACTTAAGATTTCAACATGGATCAAATAAGGAAGGAGGAGGAGGAAAGAATGAGGGAGAGGGGGTTTGTCATCGAAAAAGAGGAAGATAGAGGGGGCAGAGGTCAATGGGGGCGACAACAATTAGGGGTGGCAAAAATCTTGGTCCGGGTTTGTTTCGAGTCGAACAATTAGGGGTGACAAAATTTGAAAAATCCAAAATCAACCTGAATTATCTGAATATTTATTAAATTATATTAATTTCAATATATATTATTAAATATTTATAATAATTGTATGTATAATTATATATATTATTTAATAACTAATATTTTAATATAATATATTACATATATTGGATTGATTCGGACAAATCCGGTTGAATTGGTCAACTCGGACCCAAACCCGGATTAAATCCAAAAAAAAAGAAAAATCTTGTCCGGATCCGGATCCCGAACTTGTTTTTAATGACTCGAACCTGGTTTATTTTCGGATCAAACCGATCGATCGAGATTGAACAAAAAATTACCACACCTAGCAACAGTAGCGAGCGGTCGAAAATTAAGAATGAGGATAATCAGGAAATAAAAAAAAAACCTTCTAGCTAGCTCGATGACAACGATCACCAAAAAATATAAAAAAATACAAAAAACAAAAAACAAAAAAAAATAAAAGGAAAGAGGAGAATAACGACGGGGTTGGATAAGGCCCAACAACCTCACCTCATACTGCCACGCGTCACTATCATTCCCGTCGCGTCACGGTATTCCATTCCACCGGTGATTTATTATCACGAAAACGACTTTCCAACAAATACATCTCTCCCTCCCCCCCCCCTCCCCCACACAAAAAAAAAGGGAAATATTATTCATACCCCATAAATCTGTAATTAGCCCCCATTTCCAACAAACTTGAATACACCCCACATTTTTTTTTCATACCCCATTTCTATCCCAAAAATACCCTTCCCCCTTACACCCCACCTTCAATACACCCCAGTTAAATGTCCCGCCCCAACTTGATTATACCCCAATCAAACACATACCCCCTTAAATATACCCCAATTATATGCACTCTTGAATACACCCCACTCTTAAATAAACCCATGCACAAGTAGAGCTGCAACTTGGGCGGGCCAACCTGAACCAACCCGAGTCCAACCCGAACCCAACCCGAACCCAATCTGAATTTGGGCGGGCTAATCCGAGCCCAACCCGAATCATTTCTCCTCGACCCGACAGGACCCGACACGAAGTTAGTGGGTCGATACTATAATATATAATACGAGTGGGTCTTTCGGGTCAGGTCGGGTCAAGTCGGATCGGATCAACTGAATAGATCCGGATGGTAAACGGGTCTTACCGGGTCTTATCGTGTCTACCTGTTTATTAGCGAGTCGGGTACGGGTTTAGGATCTAGACATGATTAGTTAAACGGGTCGGGTCCGGGTCTAGGGGTTTTGGACACGACACGAAACTAGACACGACACGAACCCGACACGACACGACTCATTGCCACCCCTAGCTGCAACTTGGGCGGGCCAACCCGAACCCAACCCGACTTTGGGCGGGTTAACCCGAACCCACCCCGCACAACCCGACGGGTTGGGCGTGGGCTAAGTTTAAACGAACATTGGGTTGGGTTGGGGTACAAAAGACGCTGAGCAGGGGCTTTGGGGTTTGGGGTATAAAAAAAAGGGCATTGTTGGTATTAAAGGATTGTTGAGTAAGTTATTGAGAAACACTAGGGATACGGGGGCTAATTACAGATTTTTGGGGTATGAATAAAATTTCCCAAAAAAAAAGACAAATTACAAAAACCTCCCTTAAACTATACACCTCAATTCATATGGGTCCCTTAACTATTTTTCTAAACAATTTGATCCCTGATCTATACTTTGTGTGCATTTAACCCCTCTATCAAACTTTTTATTCAGAAAATACCCTTATCAAATTCCACTAAGACTCAACATTGTTTTGAAATAATTAATTTATATTTTATTAGGATAAGGATATTTTTGAAATAAAAGTTAACGGAGAGGGCTAAATACAGACAGAGCATAGTGCAGGCATCAAATTGCTCAACATAAAAGTTGAGGGATCAATTTGAAATGAGATGTATAATTTAGGAGAGGTTTTTATAATTTGTCCAAAGAAAAAAAAAAATCTCTCTCCTCGACCAAATCTTTTATATTTAGGATGAGAATAAAAAAAGATTCATGGCTGAACGCCACAACGTCCGTGTCCTCAATGCCTCATGCCGATCGTACCGTTGGTTTGACCAACATACGATGTGTGGCATGCCATCTAACCCTAATAATTGACTGATTGATGATCGTTCGTTGTGATAATGATCGTATAATAGCTTCGTTTAGGGTGCACCTAGACAACGATCCCCCATCATCTGCAGTTGATGGTGAGCCCCCGCTAGTCCGGGTCTACACTTGGGATCTTGTTTGATAACATTTAGGGCTGGCAATTCTGGACCCGACACAGCAGACCCTACACGAAGTTAGCAGGTTGTAAACGGGTCGACACGGTAGACCCGTTTAATAAACGGGTTGGGTCCAGGTTTAGGGTCTAGAAACTGTAGATCTGGGAAGACCCTTTTAAAATTCAACGGGTGGTGTCGAGTCGGGTCTACCCGCTATCCAATAATGTAGTATGTAGTTCCAGCGGTCTTATCACGTCAGGTCGGGTCGAGTCGGATCTGGTCAACTGAATAGTCCCGTGTGGTAAATGGGTCTTATCGGTCTACCCGTTTATAAACGGGTCGTGTACGGGTTTAGGGTCTAGACATCATTAGTTAATCGGGTCGGGTCTAGGGGTTTTGTGCACGATCCGAAACTAGACACGACACGAACCCAGCCCGTCATGACCCATTGCCACCCCTAATAACGCTGATCTGGAAATCCGCACGGATGGCTGTTTTGCTGAAACGTTCACCTCTATAGCGGATTCTGCGAAAAAGTGCAACCGAGCCTCGAGCTGAGAAGGATTTTTTTACGATTTTGATGAAAAACGGATCTGGACGAAATCTTTCCAGCATCATCAAATATATAAAATCTGATAAAACATTGAAACGTGGATCCACGGATCTCGTTTCATCGTCATCAAACAAGGGCTTAACCTCCTTCTAGTTCAGATGGAAGGGAGAGATATAATTCTAAACAAATAGTGTAATTTGATAAAATGAATAGACTCACTACAAAAAAAACAGTTATTACCGACGGACAATATCCGCCGGTAATATTAACATTCCGTCGGTAATATTTTATAGCGACGGAAGATATTTTCGTCGACAGCTGTCGGGAAAAAAGGTGTCGGGGAAAACAATACGACGGACCAAATATTACCGTCGGTAATAATAATTAATACCGACGGTAATATAAAAGCCGTCGGTAAGATTTAAACAATTAAAAATTAATATAATATATTGTTACCGACGATATATAATAATTCGTCGGTAATATATAAGACTTTTACCGACGGTTATAATATAACCTGTCGGTAATACTTTATATATTACCGACGAATCCATAGTTCCCGTCGGTAATAATAAATATATTGCCGACGGCTATATATTTCCAGTCGGCAATAATATATATATTACCGACGGATATTATATTCTGTCGGCAACTTATTTATAATTTATATAAAAATAAAAACTTTAGTACCGACGGAATAATTAATTTCCGTCGGTAATAAGTATGTTTTTTTTAAAATAAATTTATTTAAATAATGTTATTTAATTCCTGTGATTTACAACAATACCACAATATATTACCACAATTTATCAAATATTACCACAATTTATAAAATATTACCGCAAATTTTAAAATATTACCTAAATTGATAAAAAATTACAGCAAATTATCAAATAATAACCACATATTACAAAATAATATTTACACAATCCAAAACTGAGAGATGCCCTATCTCAACCACCCCCGCCCGCCACCAACGCTGGTGCTCTCATCAATCCCCTGACGCCGCCCTGCTCCTGCAATTAACATATATTTGTTAAAAAAATAGTTTATATCTATAACTGAGTCTAAGCGTTAAAAAATCATAAGTTAGTGTGTTTCGGTTTTGAAATAGGTTTGGATTCGATCAGATCGGCATCCGATAATTCGAAGTTGGAATTATTCCGTATTTCGGACTTGCGAGCGAGTTCTAATTGGATATTTGATCAATTTACGCTCCGATTCACCGATTTAGAGTCTAAGTGTTGGAAAATCATAAGTTAGCGTGTTTCGGATATGAAATAGGTTTGGATTCGATCCGATCGTCATCGGATCGGCATCCGATAATTCGAACTTTGAATTATTCTGTATTTCGGACTTGCGAGCGAGTTCTAATTGGATATTTGACCAATTTACGTTCCGATTCACCGATTTAGAGTCTAAGTGCTGGAAAATGATAAGTTAGCGTGTTTCAGATTTGAAATAGGTTTGGATTCGATCGGATCATCATCGGATCGGTATCCGATAATTCGAAGTTGGAATTATTCCGTATTTCGGACTTGCGAGCGGGTTCTAATTGGATATTTGACCAATTTACGATCCGATTCACCGATTTAGAGTCTAAGTGTTGGAAAATGATAAGTTAGCGTGTTTCGGATATGAAATAGATTTGGATTCGATCCGATCGTCATCGGATCGGCATCCGATAATTTGAAGTTGGAATTATTCCGTATTTTGGACTTGCGAGCGGGTTCTAATTGGATATTTGACCAATTTACGCTCCGATTCACCGATTTAGAGTCTAAGTGTTGGAAAATCATAAGTTAGCGTGTTTCGGATATGAAATAGGTTTGGATTCGATCCGATCGTCATCGAATCGGCATCCGATAATTCAAAGTTGGAATTATTCCATATTTCGGACTTGCGAGCGAGTTCTAATTGAATATATATTTGACCAATTTACGCTCTGATTCACCAATTTAGAGTCTAAGTGTTGGAAAATCATAAGTTAGCGTGTTTCGGATATGAAATAGGTTTGGATTCGATCCGATCGTCATCGGATCGGCATCCGATAAATCGAAGTTGGAATTATTCCGTATTTCGGACTTGCGAGCGGGTTCTAATTGGATATTTGACCAATTTACGCTCCGATTCACCGATTTAGAGTCTAAGTATTGGAAAATCATAAGTTAGCGTGTTTCGGATATGAAATAGGTTTGGATTCGATCCGATCGTCATCGGATCGGCATCCGATAATTCGAACTTGGAATTATTCCGTATTTCGGACTTGCGAGCGGGTTTTAATTGGATATTTGAGCAATTTACGCTTCGATTCACCGATTTAGAGTCTAAGTGTTGGAAAATCATAAGTTAGCGTGTTTCGGATATGAAATAGGTTCGGATTCGATCCGATCGTCATCGGATCGGCATCCGATAATTCGAACTTGGAATTATTCCGTATTTCGGACTTGCGAGCGGGTTCTAATTGGATATTTGAGCAATTTACGCTCCGATTCATCGATTTAGAGTCTAAGTACTGGAAAATCATAAGTTAGCGTGTTTCGGATTTGAAATAGGTTTGGATTCGATCGGATCATCATCGGATCGACATCCGATAATTCGAACTTGGAATTATTCCGTATTTCAAACTTGCGAGCAGGTTCTAATTGGATATTTGAGCAATTTACGATCCGATTCACCGATTTAGAGTCTAAGTGTTGGAAAATCATAAGTTAGCGTGTTTCGGATTTAAAATAGGTTTGGATTCGATCGGATCATCATCGGATCGGCATCCGATAATTCGAAGTTGGAATTATTTCGTATTTCGGACTTGTGAGAAGGTTCTAATTGGATATTTGACCAATTTACGCTCCGATTCACCGATTTAGAGTCTAAGTGTTGGAAAATCATAAGTTAGCGTGTTTCGGATTTGAAATAGGTTTGGATTCGATCGGATCGTCATCGGATCAGCATCCGATAATTCGAAGTTGGAATTATTCCGTATTTCGGACTTGCGAGCGAGTTCTAATTGGATATTTGACCAATTTACGCTCCGATTCACCGATTTAGAGTCGTAGTGTTGAAAAATCATAAGTTATCGTGTTTCGGATATGAAATAGGTTTGGATTCGATCGGATCGTCATCGGATCGGCATCCGATAATTTCAAGTTAGAATTATTCCGTATTTCGGACTTGCGAGCGGGTTCTAATCGGATATTTGAACAATTTACGATCCGATTCACCGATTTAGAGTCTAAGTGTTGGAAAATCATAAGTTAGCGTGTTTCGGATATGAAATAGGTTTGGATTCGATCGGATCGGCATCCGATAATTCCAAGTTGGAATTATTCCGTATTTCGGACTTGCGAGCGGGTTCTAATCGGATATTTGAACAATTTACGATTCGATTCACCGATTTAGAGTCTAAGTGTTGGAAAATCATAAGTTAGCGTGTTTCGGATATGAAATAGGTTTGGATTAATTCGATCGGATCGTCATCGGATCGGCATCCAATAATTCCAAGTTGGAATTATTCCGTATTTCGGACTTGCGAGCGGGTTCTAATTGGATATTTGAACAATTTACGATCCGATTCACCGATATAGAGTCTAAGAGTTGGAAAATCATAAGTTAGCGTGTTTCGGATATGAAATAGGTTTGGATTCGATCGGATCGTCATCGGATCGGCATCCGATAATTCGAACTTGGAATTATTCCGTATTTTGGACTTGCGAGCGGGTTCTAATTGGATATTTGACCAATTTACAATCCGATTCACCGATTTAGAGCTAAGTGTTGCAAAATCATAAGTTAGCGTGTTTCGGATTTGAAATAGGTTTGGATTCGATCGGATCGTCATCAGATCGGCATCCGATAATTCGAACTTGGAATTATTCCGTATTTCGGACTTGCGAGAGGGTTCTAATTGGATATTTGAGCAATTTACGATCCGATTCACCGATTTAGAGTCTAAGTGTTGGAAAATCATAAGTTAGCGTGTTTCGGATATGAAATAGGTTTGGATTCGATCGGATCGGCATCCGATAATTCCAAGTTGGAATTATTTTGTATTTCGGACTTGTGAGCGGGGTCTAATCGGATATTTGAACAATTTACGATCCGATTCACCGATTTAGAGTCTAAGTGTTGGAAAATCATAAGTTAGCGTGTTTCGGATTTGAAATAGGTTTGGATTCGATCGGATCGTCATCGGATCGGCATCCGATAATTCAAAGTTGGAATTATTCCGTATTTCGGACTTGTGAGCGGGTTCTAATTGGATATTTGACCAATTTACGCTCCGATTCACCGATTTAGAGTCGAAGTGTTGAAAAATCATAAGTTAGCGTGTTTCGAGTATGAAATAGGTTTGGATTCGATCGGATCGTCATCGGATCGGCATCCGATAATTACAAGTTGGAATCATTTTGTATTTCGGACTTGTGAGCGGGTTCTAATCGGATATTTGAACAATTTACGATCCGATTCACAGATTTAGAGTCTAAGTGTTGGAAAATTATAAGTTAGCGTGTTTCGGATATGAAATAGGTTTGGATTCGATCGGATCGGCATCGGATCGGCATCCGATAATTCCAAGTTGGAATTATTCCGTATTTCGGACTTGCGAGCGGGTTCTAATCAGATATTTGAACAATTTACGATCCGATTCACCGATTTAGAGTCTAAGTGTTGGAAAATCATAAGTTAGCGTGTTTCGGATATGAAATAGGTTTGGATTAATTCGATCGGATCGGCATCCGATAATTCCAAGTTGGAATTATTCCGTATTTCAGACTTGCGAGCGGGTTCTAATTGGATATTTGAACAATTTACGATCCGATTCACCGATATAGAGTCTAAGTGTTGGAAAATCATAAGTTAGCGTGTTTCGGATATGAAATAGGTTTGGATTCGATCGGATCGTCATCGGATCGGCATCCGGTAATTCGAACTTGGAATTATTCCGTAATTCAGACTTGCGAGCGGGTTCTAATTGGATATTTGACCAATTTACAATCCGATTCACCGATTTAGAGCTAAGTGTTGGAAAATCATAAGTTAGCGTGTTTCGGATTTGAAATAGGTTTGGATTCGATCGGATCGTCATCGGATCGGCATCCGATAATTCGAACTTGGAATTATTCCGTATTTCGGACTTGCGAGCGGGTTCTAATTGGATATTTGACCAATTTACGATCCGATTCTCCGATTTAGAGTCTAAGTGTTGGAAAATCATAAGTTAGTGTGTTTCGGATATGAAATAGGTTTGGATTCGATCGGATCGTCATCGGATCGGCATCCGATAATTCCAAGTTGAAATTATTCCGTATTTCGGACTTGCGAGCGGGTTCTAATCGGATATTTGAACAATTTACGATCTGATTCACCGATTTAGAGTCTAAGTGTTGGAAAATCATAAGTTAGCGTGTTTCGGATATGAAATAGGTTTGGATTCGATCGGATCGGCATCAGGTCGGCATCTGATAATTCCAAGTTGGAATTATTCCGTATTTCGGACTTTCGAGCGGGTTCTAATCGGATATTTGAACAATTTACGATTCGATTCACCGATTTAGAGTCTAAGTGTTGGAAAATCATAAGTTAGCATTTTTCGGATATGAAATTGGTTTGGATTAATTCGATCGGATCGTCATCGGATCGGCATCCGATAATTCCAAGTTGGAATTATTCCGTATTTCGGACTTGCGAGCGGGTTCTAATTGGATATTTGAACAATTTACGATCCGATTCACCGATATAGAGTCTAAGTGTTGGAAAATCATAAGTTAGCGTGTTTCGGATATGAAATAGGTTTGGATTCAATCGGATCGTCATCGGATCGGTATCCGATAATTTGAACTTGGAATTATTCTGTATTTCGGACTTGCGAGCGAGTTCTAATTGGATATTTGACCAATTTGCAATCCGATTCACCGATTTAGAGCTAAGTGTTGGAAAATCATAAGTTAGCGTGTTTCGGATTTGAAATAGGTTTGGATTCGATCAGATCGTCATCGGATCGGCATCCGATAATTCAAACTTGGAATTATTCCGTATTTCGGACTTGCGAGCGGGTTCTAATTGGATATTTGAACAATTTACGATCCGATTCACCGATTTAGAGTCTAAGTATTGGAAAATCATAAGTGTGATAATATGATCTAAACTCAAATTAGTAAGATTCATATTTTTTGCTAATATTATAAAGATTAGTAAGTACCTGATCATGAGGATGAACCACCGCTAGACCGGCTTATGAATTCATAAAATTTACGCTCCAGTTCCCTGCGAGCTTCTCTTTCCTCATCGAGGGCCTTCTTCTCCGCCTCAACCCTCTGCTCGAGGGCCTGCCTCTGCTCTCGCTCCGCCTCAATCCTCTACTCGAGGGCCTGCCTCTGCTCTCGCTCCGCGTCTAGCGCAGACTGCAGCTGAGTGATAGCACCGGTCTGGGTGTCCCGTGCCCTCGAGCGCATACCCTCTCATCCAAAGTAGGAGGAGGGCGTGACTCCAAGGCCCGTACAGAGGACACGGCCGTGCGTGGCAAGTCTCAGTACAGTATCCATTGCTGAGTCGACAGATACTGAGCTGGAGGAGGAGCCGGCCTCGCCCGACGGGGTCACCAGAAGTCGCATCCTCTCCTATATAAAAACAACCAATGATATTCAATGATATTTTATGGCATATGTATAAGAATATATTAACAGTAATTTAATTACTTACCACTTGCGAGGCAACCCTGTCGTCCAGAAATGCCCCATCGATACGCCGCCTCCTAGAGGCCTCAAAAAGGTCAATCCTATTAGGCTCGTGGCCCAAGGACTGTGTCTGTTGGACATATAAAATAAATAGATGAGTTAATATAACATGTATAGAGCTTTAAATAATAACAATGTTTGTATCATTTACCAGCTGCTGGGCAAGCAGGGGCATGGAGGTCCTCCCCTTCACTGGAGCAGGTGTCGTCGAGGCACTTCTATTCTGCTTGCCTATAGCAGATTTCGCCTGTGTCAATCGATTAAATTTTGAAACATCAATACAAATTTTTAGTATAACATTAAAACAAGTACGAATCAACAAAATTATAATTATACCTGAAAGTGAGGGGTGGCCCAGTGAGCGACCAAAAACTGTAGAACGTGTAGCGATGGCGCGTCTCTCGTCCCGGCCGCAGCCTGTACCTCCTCAGCCGGCTGGGCGACCAAGTAACCGTAGAGCTGGTAGAGCTCGTGATGGTAATCCCTGTACCGCTCACCCATCATCTTCCACAAGTCCTCCCGATGGGTGTCGGTTTCCATGTTCTCCCATTTAAATTTCTCCTGTAAAATCAATTTAGAAACAAATCATTTTATCAAATCAAATTATAAAGAAGTACGATATTATTCTAAAATGCTTTAATGAAACTAACGTACCAAAAACTGCTGATACATCCTCTCCTTATAAGATGCATCAATGTTCTTCCACCCCCTTAACCCCACAATCAGGGTATTCCTCTCCTCCCGTACTATAATACTGACCCACGTGGCGGCGTCAGAAGCGTGCTCGCCCATAAAGGTCCTGCCGCTCCACTGTAGGGAAAGCGGCTCGCGTAAGGCCGACAAGCGCCGGGCCATCGTCACGCCTCGGTCGCCTACGTGCTTGGTGATCCTCAACCCTGCAAATAAAATATACATCAGTACTGAAGAAGTATTTACAACATATATAAAACTTTAGATCTAAATATTACCTGTGGGCGTAGACGCTGTAGCCGAGTGCTGAGCACTGCTCGAAGCTCCGGAGGCTGCGACCACATCAGGAGCTGGTGTAGAGAGAGGAACAGCACTACCAGATCTGGACGGCTCAGCCTTGGACCCTGGGGTGGCAGCCGGAGCGCTCCGAGCTACCCCACCCCTGCCTCTACGAACATATGACCGTGATGCCATCTGAAACAGTTTAATTTATATATGAAACAGTAAGATTTACATATGAAACAATATGAAACAGTTTGATTTACATATAAAACAGTATGATTTATGAAACAATATGAAACAGTTTGATATACATATGAAACGGTATGATTTACATATGAAACAGTATAAATTAATATGATATACATATGAAACAATATGATTTATATATGAAACAATTTGATTTAAATATGAAACAATTTGATTTACATACGGTCTAGTCATTTTCTGTCTCATCTCTGTCACTCTCATCGCATCCCTCTTCTATCATTTGATCTGCATTCGTTGTCCAGTTTATATTGTCGACATCTTTATTTTCGTCGTGCACTGCGTCGACAATGATTATCTCATCATTCTGGTATGCATCCAAATCATCATTGACGACCCCCGCATCCTTGTCTCCCATGTCATAAAAATCTCTGGGTGGTGACCTGACTACAATTTGCCAACCTGGAGAGGTATTATCCGGTGCATAAAATATCTGTTGCGCTTGAGAGGCAAGAATGAATGGATCTTCATATTGGGTATTCAATCTCTTACCAGTGTTGATGCTGATAAAACCGTATTTGTCGACATTATAACCAGTCCCGCGATTATTAACATCATACCAATCGTATTTGAATAATACGATCCGATTTTGGCCAAGGAATTTAATCTCGAGAATCTCATTGTGGACGCCGTAGAAGTCGATATTTTCTAATTCTTCTTGCTCACCGTTGACGACAACCCCACTATTTTGGGTTCTTCATGATTTTTCACTATCTTTCGTCCGAAATCTATAACCGTTTATGATATAACCATCGTACGATATTGCGTCTTGCAAAGGACTACAAGATAAGCGCCAGAGATCCTCATTCATCAGCGGATCGTGGTTGTCGTGCAGCTCTTGTGCCTATAATAACCACATCACATTCATGATATGAACATATAATTATTGTTCGGTAATGGATGTCAATGAAATTCAGTAATGATGTGAATACTTATGTGTTTCTCGAACCACGATAGGAATTCACGATCATGAATTTGGGGAGCATTTCGAGTACCCCGATTATTAATGATGGCTTTATGCTTCCTGTTTTACAGGTTATGAATTAGATTATAATTAGCACATATACTTAATGAATGGACTGGAAGAATGAGTAAATGATCGTAAAATGCTTACTCAATGAATGGCCACACTTCATCACATTGGCGCAACACATACATATGTGCCTGTTGAATCTCATCTACAGACAATCGACGGGTTTTGCCTCCTCCTACAGGTCTACCCATTTCGACAAATATAGACAGACCCCCATCGAAGTCTATTGGACCACCATCATAGTTCCGCTCAAGTTGATTGAATCGCGTGTCTATACCATGTAGGTATCTTGAGCAGAATGTTAGACATTCTTCTGCTAGGTATCCTTCAGCAATTGATCCCTCCGGACGACTTTTATTACGAACATATGATTTCAATATTCGCAAGTACCTAATTTGAGAAAAAAATATTTGGATGAATATATCAAGAACGATCAAATACATTGTGCGAATGAGACGAGACGATTACCTCTCGATAAAATACATCCAGCGGTAATAAACTGGGCCGCCGAGTTTGGCCTCATTTGCCAAGTGAACGGTCAAATGCACCATGACATCAAAGAAGGAAGGTGGAAATATCATCTCTAGCTTGCACAATGTGAGCGCAATATCCCTCTCCATCTGTTCAAGTTGGTCCACTCTAAGTACCTTCGAGCACAACTGTCTGAAAAAAAGTGCTGAGCTCAATTAACGGACCGGACACCTGTTCGGTTAAATTCCCACGTATCGCAAGAGATAATAATCGCTGCATAAGAACATGACAATCGTGGCTCTTTAATCCAGACAACTTCCGGCCGTTCTCTTGCATGCATCATGCGATATTCGAAGAATAACCGTCTGACATTTTCACAGACCGTAGGAATACACATAAGGCTGCCTTTTGCTGTGAGCTCATGGTGTAGCATGCAACTGGCAACACATACTTATCCCCAATCTCTTGGAGATGAAGTGATTTTCGGATGCCCAACTCCTTAAGATCGAGACGAGATTTAAGATTATCCTTCATCTTACCGTCGAGATTCAGTAGTATTCCTATAATATTGTCACACATATTTTTCTCGATATGCATGACATCCAAGTTATGCCGCAAGAGTAGGCTGCTCCAGTACGGTAGTTTAAAGAAAATACTCTTCTTCTTCTAGCTATGCTCACGCGTAGAATCTTCATACGTTCTCTTCTTTTTACCTTTCCCAAGTGCCACGGTATCAAGCTGATCCAATTCACACAAGACTTCTACCCCCGAAAGCTGCTCCGGGGCCTTTGCAAGTTCCTTCTTGCCGTTGAAAGCTCTTTTGTTCTGCCTCCACTTATGGCCGTCAACAAGGAATCTTCGATGGCCCATATAACAGAACTTGCTTCCGTTCTTCAACCGTAATGAATCTGTCTCCTTATTGCATGTAGAGCACGTCAATTTTCCTTTAGTACTCCACCCGGATAAGTTGGCATATGCAGAAAAATCGTTGATGGTCCATAGAAGTGTCGCATGCATCCGAAAATTCTGGCACAACGAGGCATCATACGTATCGGCCCCAACTTCCCATAACTCGTTCAACTCCTTAATCAACGGCTGCAAGTAAACGTCAATATCATTACCAGGCGACCTGGGTCCGGGAATGAGCAAGGAGAGCATTGTGTATGGCTTTTTTAAGCACATCCAGGGAGGCAAATTGTATGAAACTAGGACAACTGGCAAATGCTGTACGACACACTCATATTCCCAAAGGGATTGAAGCCATCGCTAGCAAGCCCTAACCTGACGTTGCGAACTTCACATGCGAATTCAGGATAGGTATGATCAAAATCTTTCCACGTCAGAGAGTCGATCGGATGTCTCATAATCCCGTCATCTGGACGTTCTCGTGCATGCCACCTCATGTGCTCAGCAGTCTTCGATAACATAAACAACCTCTGAAGCCTGTCCCTAAGCGGGAAGTATAGGAGAATCTTTGCAGATACATTTTTCTTCCTTCGACTGGTACTAGACTCGGCATCCGTCTCTTTATATCTCGTTGCTCCGTATATGTGGCATGACCTCGCATGTTCGTACTCTTTCCGGTACAATATACAATCGTTCACGCATGCATCAATTTTCTCATAACCCAGACCGAGATCTTTAATTGTCTTCTTCGCCTCGTAGAATGATTTCGGTACTGTCTCACCCATAGGAAAAGCCTCTTTCAGCAACTCTACCAATATATTAAATGACTTATTACTCCAACCATTGAGGCACTTCAAATGAAGAAGCTTTACAGTGAAAGAGAGTTTTGAAAACTTCTCACACCCCGGGTATAGAGGTTGTTTGGCATCTTTAAGCAATCTGTAGAACTTGTCCGCTTCGATATTGGGCTGATCACCTGACGGTGTTTCCGTGCCTATTCCACCTTGCAAATCATGTATCATACCCTGTATGTCATCGTCATCGTCTGTATTAATATTATCATCAGCGATCACTGTGTTTGAAGTTTCACCGTGAGCTGCCATGGGGACTGCATCTAGCTCCTCACCGTGCGAGAACCAATGGGTATAGCTAATGTCAATGCCACGCATTACCAGATCAACCTCACATTCCTCTCGAACCTTCCTAATCACCCTTCCGCAGTCTATACAGGGACACACAATTTTTCCATCAAGCGGTGCAAGACGCTCAAATGCAAAATCCAGAAATTTCCTGACTCCTTCTCTGTACTCTTGGCTCATGCGATTCGAGTTACGCATCCAACTCTTATCGATCGAAGACATCTTCGTCTATCTGGCTATACAACACCTGACATATAATTTCAAACAATGTTATAAGACTCCGCACAATTTCGGTTTCGGTTCCCGGGTATGGAACACCGAACCAAAACTTCTACAGGCCATCCACATCCCTAATGGATAGGTGTATTATGATGAGTAGACTAGTCACATAGTAAACCTAGGGTTGGTGGCCAGCATTTGAACTGCTGATAGTTCGAATGCTAGGCATAGCACCAAAGTTATGCGACAGTAAGTCAACAAGTCAGGGAGCCTCATCAAGTAAACACTTGGGGTCTGACGGTTCTCTCTGTCGCTCGAGTAGATTTATGGCTTTAGCATACCTCATATCACACCGAACCAATAAAAACCGACCATTTCGGTTTCGGTTTTGATTTTTCGTAAACCGAAAAAATATAATCGACAAAACCCACACCGAAACCGACCGACAAAACCGACGCTCACCCTAGTCTAAAAACTACATTTTGCCCCCCATTCCCCCATTCAATTCAGTTTTGATAGGATAAAAATCAATGTTTTAAAACACGAAAACTCGACTCGACTCGAAACCTTAATGAGTCGAGTAGACTCGACAACTCGGCTAAAACCCGACAAAACTTGAGTCGGATCGAAACTCAGCCGAGTCGGATCGAACTCGAGTTTTGGACCGAGTCGGATCGAAACTCAGCCGAGTCGAGTCGACTCGGCCGAGTTTCGAGTCGACTCGGTGAGTTTTAAAACAGTGTAAAAATTACCAAATGAGGGAATTAACCAGTTTTGATAAGATAAAAATTACTCATATGAATGAATTGGAATAACTCATATGAATCGTATGATAATAACTCATATGAATGAATCGTATGAATGGATACATTACCATTTGATTCCCCCCATTTAATTCAGTTTTGATAAGATAAAAATTATCAAATAAGTATGCAATTTTCATAAGGGAATTCAGTAGATGACAAAATTAGTATGCAATTTTGATAAGATAACATTTCAAACTTTAGTATGCAATTTGGAACAAATTAACCTAAGGGGAAAAGGGAGGAGGAGGAGGAGCTCACCAGCGATGGTCGGTAGGCCTCGAGAAGGAGGAGGAGCACTGGTGTCGCAGTCGGTGGCGCGAGAAAGGGGAGGGGTGGCCGGAGGTGCAAGGGAGGGGATGGGTGGCCGGCCGGAGGGGGGGTTTAGATCGAGAGAGAGAGAGAGAGAGAGAGAGAGAGAGAGAGAGAGAGAGAGAGAGGGGGGGGGGGAAGGCTAGGGAGGCCGGGGAGGGGGGGAGGAAATAGAGAGAGAGAGAGAGAGAGAGAGAGAGAGCCGGGAGGCCGGGGAGGGGCGGAGGTCAGGAGGGGGATGGGTGGCCGGAGGGGATCGCGGGGCTGCCGGAGGGGGACGGGGGTCGTCGGACGGGTCGGGTCGGTGAGAGAGAGAGAGAGAGAGAGAGAGAGAGAGAGAGAGAGAGAGAGAGAGAGAGAGAGAGAGAGAGAGAGAGAGATTGAGAGAGGGGCGCCGGAGGAGTTCGGTCGAAACACAAAAAGAAACGGGTGGCTGTGGTGTATATTAGAAGGGTTTTTACCGACGGAACTTATAAGTTCCGTCGGTATAATTACTTTATACCGACGGTAGGATAATTTCCGTCGGTAAAAATCAACGACAAAACTCAGGGTTCCATTTTTTTCCAGAGGCTCGGTTTTCACCCTGAGTTTCGTCGTGAAATTTTACAGATGGATATTTAATTCCCGTCGGTATCGTGCCGACGGCCATATAATTTCCGTCGGTATAATTCTTTATACCGACGGAAATATAACGTCCGTCGGTAAAAATCGACGACGAAACTCAGGGTTCCATTTTTTTCCAGAGGCTCGGTTTTTACCCTGAGTTTCGTCGGGACAATTTTACCGACGGATATTTAATTACCGTCGGTATTGTGCCGACGGACATATAATTTCTGTCGGTAAAAGTAGTTATACCGACGAAAATATAATGTCCGTCGGTACAATATCACGATGAAACACAGGGTGCCTTTTTTTTCCAGAGGCTCGGTTTTTACCCTGAGTTTCGTCGGGACATTGTACCGACGGACTTTATTTAGCCGTCGGTATAAAATATTGTGCTGACGGATATATATATACCGTCGGTATAAAGCATTTTACCGACGAATACTATGTGACCGTCGGTAATAAATGTGCAAAAAAAATTAAAAAAATTGAAGTTATAATACCGACGGATATTATAGTCACCGTCGGTAAAAAGTATATTATTACCGATGGTGATAATAATGTCCGTCGGTAAAGAACCTATTTCTTGTAGTGACTAAAGAGTATAAACAGATGTTTGGAGGTACCATGGAGCAAGCCAACCAAGCATGAAGGATCAATAGTGCTGGTATATATACAAAAATATTGCAGGTTGATCGATCTCTACTGGACATGTGGCTTGATCCTAATTAAGCCACCACAGGCTCAAGCTGGCGTTCCCGATGGCAGGCCTTCTCGTATAGGTTGGAGTAGTTTTTCGGGAGGACTACGTCCACAAGTAGAGTTGACTCCTTCCTTGGAAGTAGGGATCCGGAACTCCTCATTCTTCTCTCTTTTTTTTTTTTTGTCTCGGACAAGTGAATCGAAAATACGGGTGATGTGTTGAAGGATTCGACTCCATGGTGTTCGGAAACCCAAGAAACACCTTTTGGCTTGGATTCAAGTAAGAAGAAGATTCGAGACTCCTAGAATGGACGTCTTCTGATCATTCTTCATTTACGAAGAACTAAAAGAAGAGAGAAAGGAAATCAGGGGAGTATAGGCTGGTGATTCTTTTACTAAAATGGTGACATATCTTTACATTCAACTGTACAAATTATCAACTCCTTATGTGCCCCAGCTTCCTATTTTATAGTGGAAGCTGGAGGAGGGAAGCCTTTTATTGCGTGACAAGTGTCTACTCACATGGTGTGCCATCATTGCTCACATGCTTAGCCTCTCTTTCTCTGACATATGTTGCTCGAGGATTGGCATTAGAGGTTGTGCTACGGATCCGTCTACGTGTCATCCTGTGAGTCCCTCGGAGTGTGTTTGCTCCCCCATTTGGCTAAGGATGCCATGTGTCACCGCTCGTTTGGTCTGCAGACTTTACTGGGAGGTCTCCTACATGGAGCTTCAGTCAGGTCGAGCGTGTAGGGTTGTTAACCACTTCTCATCCTTCGGGTTGAGTTGTCATGTTCACTAGTCATAGCTTTTTGACGTGTCGTGGGACAAGCTTCGGCCCTCGTCGCCCCTCCTCATGCATCTTCTCATTTGTAGTTGGAGTGGCTCTTGGACGATCATGGTTGAATGTTTGAATCATGTCGAATTGCCTCTGTGGGTGCAAATTTTGGCATAAATCCACCACGGGACCCACCGGCCCTGCCTGGTGGACCCGCGAAGACTACAGCGGGACCCACCGGCCCTGCCTGGTGGGCCCACGAGGACTACAGCGGGACCCACCGGCCCTGCCTGGTGGGCCCACGAGGACTACCACGGGACCCACTGGCCCTGCCTGGTGGGCCCACGAGGACTACAGCGGGACCCACCGGCCCTGCCTGGTGGGCCCACGAGGACTACCACGGGACCCACTGGCCCTGCCTGGTGGGCCCACGAGGACTACAGCGGGACCCACCGGCCCTGCCTGGTGGCCCACAAGGACTACCACGGGACCCACCGGCCCTGCCTGGTGGGCCCACGAGGACGCAACTTTACCTGAAGGATCCCCAGATACGATAGCAAAAACCGCCATTCGCCACCCAGAATGTCTATAAATAGCAGAGCCTTCGAATGTAAATGGATCGAAATCTAAGATCCGGAAATCTGATTTCCACTCTGAGATCTGACTTTCAGAACCAGAACTTTGGGATTTCTAACCTCCGATCTACCATCTCTCTTTGATCTTCTTCTCTCTTTCGAAGAGATCAGGGAGCTTTCAGTGATACTCGGCCTGTCGAGGTCACTTCAACATAAGTGTTAGTGAATTCGGGTTGCTCCCTATAGCACGGAGACGTAGGCTTCGGCTGAACTCCGAGATCACTTCTCTTGTGTTAAAATCTTTCTCTCTGATTGCTTTTCTGTTTGCATATCAAAAAAGCAACAACTTCAACCAACCGATCGACCAACGATCTTCGACATTAACTTCGACTCCAATTGACTGGTGCTGCGAAGGTCTTCGGGTCGGCACGAAGATTTTCCCCCACAGTTTGGCGCCGTCTGTGGGATCCGAGCGAGAAGCTGTGTTCTCTCTACTTCGACTACCATATCAATATAGTCAAACTTCCTCGTCCCCTCGGTTAATCAGACAACTGATCGGGCGTCGGCAATCTCGTTGCACCCTTCGCACACTGAATGGCGAGAACCAAACATCAGGGTCAACCAGAAGGAAGTAACACTCAACATCAACCTCGTCCTGAGACTCGTTCAATGAGTCAAAGGCTCAACTTCGGGCAGCCCCTTGCTGTCCCCGAGATGGGAGTTCACTCAGGAAGCGGGAGATCAGTCGATCGACCGATCGCCCCTCATCCTCATCAATCAATTGGGCAGACTGTCCCTGCTCCTGCTGAAGATCCTCCATCGACTTACCAGATCTCTGCAATCGATTTCCAACTACTCCAATTGGCGAAGCAAAACGCCACCCTCACTGCTGAGAGGGATGCTCTGAAGAAGGCAGCTTCCGAAGCTGGAATTGCTATTCCGATCCCCTCCGCAAGTGAGAGGGTTGATCCTCCTCGACATTCAATTTACTCCGAACAACGGAGGTCAATGGGCACTGATGCTCTCGAGAGGATTCGACGCGACCCAACTCCCTCTGCTGCTCCTTGGAAGCAGAGTGTCTGGGATCGTCTTGAAGACGAGTCCTCCCAATCTTCATCTGGTCGTAACTGCGACAAAAGAGCACCATCGAAGCTCAACCTGCCAAGGAAGCACCAAATGAAAGGCGCTCCTTCAAAGAGTAGAGTCTCCCATTCCATTCCACTCCAACGTGGACTTGGATCGGACCTTCGACATCGACTTTGACCGGCAAACACTTCAATACCAGAGCAAGACCTTGCGATCTTGCCTCTTGACCCACCTCTAGGTCGAGGACATGGTCGTAGGGATGGGTATTCCTCTGCCGGACCTCTACATCGAAGTCTCTTCGATACCACCTTTCCAAGAGGATGGAGAACTCCTACCCTCCCCAAATTCAACTGCGTCCGAGGAGATCCAAGCCTCCATATACTTGCCTTCAAGCAAGCTCTAACGCCACACGAAGAGGAAAACAATGTGCTCTGCCGCACCTTCGCGGGAAGTCTGGACGAGCCTTCACTCGACTGGTATCACAATCTCCGAGCTGGGTCCATTACCCAGTTCGGTGTTTTGGCTAACCTCTTTGTGCAGCATTACCAGCTCAACCTGAAACCCGAGAAGAAACTCGACTCTCTCTACCGACTGAGGATGGGTGCAGATGAGACTCTCCGCAGCTTCACGAGGAGGTTTCGCAACGAGCATGCTGCTCTCTCTGGAAGGCATCTGGATGATGAAGCCATCATGTTGGCTTTCCAGAACGCTCTCCGCTTCGATCTACACATCTACAACGACTTCATCCGCAATCCCCCTCCTTCTCTGGGAGCAATGTTTGACCGAATTCAAAGAGAGATTGAGGTGGAAGACGATCAAGTCGCTCGGAAAGGGCGTGAAACTAAGAGAAGGCCTGCTGAAAGAGAAGCTCCTAAGTATGCTGCAAAGGCTCACAACACTGAAGCAGCAGCCCCTCCGGCCAACAAAAGATCAAAGAATGATGGGCGTCGATCTCCAACGAAGACCACTTTCACCGAGTGGAACATGCCAGTCGAGCAGATACTCGACCGCATTCAACACGACGAGTATCTTCGGAGGCCCAATCCTCTTCAACCAAATTCCAAATTCACAGCAGACAAAACAGTCTACTGTGAATTCCATCGAAGTCACGGCCATTCCACCGATCGGTGTTTTCGGCTGAAATTCCATCTTGAAGACTTACTACGAGAAGGCCACCTTCAAGAATTCGTCAACAATGGGCACGATCAACGACGAACCTCTGCCAAGGGGAAAGAAGTGTGTTGGATACATCAAATCTCTTCCAACCGGCAACCAATTTCTGTGAATGCCAATGTCTTTGGCATTCATGGAACCTTGCACAATCAAGCTTTGACCGGGAAGGAAGTCGATCGGCAGGTTCGACGCATCTTCCATGTTCGATCTACTGCAAACAAAGAAGATACCTGGATCGAGAAGCCCATCGAAGGTCTGGCTTGGCCATCCATAGTCTTCAACGACACCGATCTTCAAGGAGTTCACACTCCCCATCGAGACCCCCTGGTCTTGAAACTCATCATCGACGGAAGCACCGTCAATCGAATCCTCATAGACACTGGAAGCTCCATTGACATTATGTTCTCAGACTGTTTCAAACGTCTGGGACATAAGTATCAAAGCCTCGACGTCGTCCCGACTGTGATCACCGGCTTCAATGGTGAACAAAGCATCACAGTGGGCGAATCCAGATTTACAATCGACCTCAGCCGAGAGACTCGAGTCTCGGTGAGGTTTGCAATCGTCGAAGGAATGTCTAGCTATAACGCCATTCTTGGGCGACCATTCCTCCATCAGATCAATGCCATCTCCTCCTCTTACCATCAACTACTCAAGTTTGCAACTGGAGAAGGCATCGTCTGCATTCGAGGCGATCAGCAAGCTGGAAGATCTTGTGAAGCTGCTGCTGCTAAAACAGATCGAAAGATCAATATTGCTCCTCCAAAGCGGCCACGAGATGAAGCTGGTCCCTCTTCTAAATAGCAATCAAAGGAGATTCCGCTGACCGAACCTCCGCCAATCGAATGGGAAGCATCACCTTCAATTGAAGAAATCATCCCGATCAACATAGGCAGCGGAGATCTCCCTCGACAAACATTTATTGGTACCGGTCTTAGCGACGTAGAAGCGCAAGACATGGTATCCTTCCTCCAGTCCAATATCGACGTCTTCGCATGGTGCTTCGAAGACATGCCTGGGATCAATCCAGATGACGCTTGTCACCGACTTGCGATCAAAGAAGAGGTGAAGCCCGTCAAGCAAAAGCCTCGCACCATTCGACCAGAGCTGCAAGTTGCTGTTCAAGAAGAAATTACCAAGCTACTCGCAGCCGGATTCATCCGAGAAGTAGAGTATCCAACTTGGATCTCTAATATAGTGGCTGTTCCAAAGAAGAATGGGAAAGTCAGAGTCTGCATCGACTTTACCAATCTCAACAAGGCTTGCCCCAAAGATCCTTTTCCCATGCCAAGGATAGATAGACTCGTCGACGCCACTGCTGGCCACGAGCTGTTGTCTTTCATGGATGGGTATTCTGGGTACAATCAAATTCCTCTTCACGCCGATGATCAAGAGAAAACGTGTTTTGTGACTAGCCGAGGTCTCTACTGCTACAATGTCATGCCATTTGGCCTCAAAAATGCTGGTTCCACCTATCAAAGGTTAGTCACGAAAATGTTCGAAGATCAGATCGGTCGCAACGTCGAAGTCTATGTAGATGATCTCCTTACCAAGAGCTTCACTAGAGGGAAGCATCTATCTGATCTAGCTGAAACCTTCCAAGTCCTTCGAAAGTATCGAATGAAGCTCAATCCAGCCAAGTGCGCCTTCGGAGTTCAATCTGGCAAATTCCTGGGTCATCTTGTGACCAGGAGAGGTATTGAAGCCAATCCTGATCAAATTCGAGCCATCATCGATATGCCTTCACCTACAAATCGAAAAGAAGTTCAACGTCTCACTGGAAGGTTAGCAGCACTCAATCGATTCATCTCAAAGTCCTCAGACAAGTGCAAGCCACTCTTCGACAAACTACGAAAGGCGGATACCTCCGGCTGGAGTCCAACCTGTGAAGAAGCATTTCAAAGTATCAAGAAATATCTGGTGCAAGCTCCTATCCTGACTGCTCCACTTCCAAAAGAAGACTTGTGGCTCTACCTTGCCGTGACCGATCAAGCAATCAGCGCGGTCTTAGTCAGTAGAAGAGAAGGCATCGAACATCCAGTCTACTACATCAGCCACACTCTTCTTCCGGCTGAGACTCGCTACTCAAAAACTGAGAAGGTCATCTTGGCCTTGCTCACTGCTTCGCGTCGTCTTCAACCGTACTTCGTCTCCCACCAGATTACTGTCATTTCAGAACACTCACTCAAAGATATCATTGACAAAGCTGGTCGAGCTGGTCGAATGACCAAATGGGTGATCGAAATGAGTGCTCTGGGGATTCAATTCGAATCTCGCACTTCTATCAAAGGTCAAGCAATTGCTGATTTTCTAGCTGACTTTCCAGTTGAAGACCCCATCACTTGGGAAGAGGATGTCGACATGCGCTTGGAAGATGAGGATACTCCTCCGATCAATCCTGCAACAAAAATTGATCCAAGTCTTGAAGTTATTTCTGCAACTCCTCCATGGAAGCTTTATACTGATGGAGCATCAAGTTCGATCGGTTCGGGAACTGGGATAGTCTTAATATCCCCCGAACTCGATCATCTCCAGAAGGCCACTCTCCTTGGGTTTAATGCCACCAACAACGAAGCTGAATATGAAGCACTCATTTCCGGACTCGAAATGGCAGAATCTCTGGGGGTAGATCGAATCATCATATACAGCGACTCCCAATTGATCATAAGGCAAATCAATGGAGAGTACACAGCTCGAGAAGAAAGAATGCAACTCTACTTGGCCTTAGTACGACGTCTTCAACAACGTTTTACTAGCGCTGAATTCATTCAAATCCCCAGAGCAGAGAACCGAGAAGCAGATGCCTTAGCTAATGCTGCCTCAGTTCTTGGAGACTCACTCGGAGGAAGGCAAATACAGATCGATTATCAAGAAGTGCCCAAGACCATCCCCGATCAACAGATTCTTACTACTACAAAAGGATCTGGGGGTGGAGATCAGCTTGAAGACTGGAGAAGACCAATTTTCGACTTCTTCAAGCATGGCAAAATGCCAGAAGATCCAAATCAAGCCCGAAGACTTCAAAGGAAGCTCCCATGCTACACTATTCAAGGAGAAGATCTGTACTTCAAATCTCACAACGGGATGTTGCTCAAGTGCCTTGGTCCAGAGCAAGCACAGTCAATCCTGATTGATATCCACTCTGGAGCTTGTGGAAATCATTCGGGGGGAAGATCTCTTGAAGCCAAGACGAAGCTACAAGGGTACTACTGGCCAACAATGGCAAGGGATGCTCAACAAGTCGTTCAAAGATGCGAGCCTTGCCAACGACACGCTCGAGCTATCCATCTCCCTGCAGATGAACTTCATCAATTATCAAGCCCCTGGCCTTTCCATCAATGGGGGTTAGATTTCTTGGGTCCTTTCCCTCCAACTCCAAGCAAGAAGAAATATCTACTGCTGGCTACTGATTACTTCACCAAATGGGTTGAAGCTATGCCCCTCTTTCGAGAGACTGACGACGAAGTGATCAAATTCATTCGGCACAACATCTTCTCAAGATTTGGCACACCTCAAGTTCTTGTTGCTGACAATGGAGCTCAATTTGACTCAGACAAATTCCGAGAGTTCTGTCTGAACAACGGTATCAAGTTATTCTATTCAACTCCAAGATATCCTCAATGCAATGGTCAAGCTGAAGCCTCAAACAGATCTATACTTGATATACTCAAGAAGAAACTCAACGACAAGAAAGGATTGTGGGAGCAAGTCCTACCTGAAGTTCTTTGGGGGTATCGCACAACTCCGAGAAGATCAACAGGGTTCTCACCCTTCCGTCTAACATATGGATCAGAAGCAATACTCCCAACAGAAAATATATCTAGTACTTTGAAGACCAAAGCTGTTGAAGAAGGAGTCAATGAAGAACTTCGGATCAATGATCTAGACTTCTCTGAAGAACTACGAGATCTAGCATCACTTCGTGTGGCCAAATATCAACAGAAGATCAAAAGAGCCTATGACAAGAAAGTCCACAAGAGACAGTTCCCAGTGGGTAGTTTAGTTCTCAGAGCAGTTTTCTACAATACCAAAGAGCACAGCAGTGGAAAGCTTGCTCCCAACTGGGAAGGTCCATATATCATTGAGTCAGTTGGAGGCAAAGGTTCTTACAGACTGATCACACCAGAAGGAGATAGATTGCCTCGAGCTTGGAATTCTAGACACCTCAAGTTGTTCTATCCATAATGTAAATTCTGTGATGAATAAAGCTCTCTTTCAAATGTTCAAGTGTACAAGTGTTCTGATTTTCAATCCAAGTTCTGAAGCAGTTTCAAGTTATCCATATTCAAATTACCAGGTCTTTTAACAAGTTTGGGTGTTAGGGTTGCGACCCAACCCCTTACTAGCAAATGTTAAAAATTGACCATTTTCAAGTTACCAGGTCTTAACATGTTTGGGTGTTAGAGTTGCGACTCGACCCCTTACTAGCGAATGTTAAACTGACCTTCGAAATTCAATATCCAATTTCAATCAATTCGATATCGTCTAACAGGTTTGGGAGTTTGAGTTGCGACTCGACCCCTTACATTCAAATGTTATTCGAATTCAAATTCAATTTTCAAAGTTACAAGTTTGGGTGATTGAGTAGCGACTCAACCCCTTACATTCAAGTATATGCGTATTCAACTTACGTTCAAATGTATGAATACTCAATCATGTCAAATAGCATTCCAGAACTCAACATTCAAAGACATTCAACTCAAAAGAAGTGCAAGTTTCAAATACCAAAAAGATGTCTTCTATTATCAAAATATGTCAGATACAAGGAGCTGTTACATTTCAAAAATTTACAAGTACAACAACAAAGAAGAAGAAAAGTCTCAGGGCTTGGCCACACTCTTCGCATGCGACTTCTCCCCTTCAGATCCAGGACGAGCTTTACTCGCCACTGATGCCTTGGAGGATCGGACGCTAGCTACATGAGTCCTGAGCGCTTCTGCTGCCTTCTCTGCTGTTTCCTTGTAAACCTTGCACTCTGACAGCGCATGCTCCAGTGCCTTCTTGGAAGTCTCCTCTCTGGCAGTGAAGGCAGCGTGCTGAGTAGCAAGTTATTGCTTCAGCTCTTGAATCTCGATGGTGCGGCCACAGGACACGTCCTCAACCTTGGAGAGTCGAGTCTTTAAGGATTCGAGCTCGTGACTCTGTGCCTCACACCGATCCTTCAGCCCCTTAATCTCCAGCTTTCCCTTGCGAAGTTCCTCAATCTTGGATTTGAGAGAGGCTTTCTTCGAAGTCAGGAGCTCTCTCAGCTCATCTCTCTCCGCGGTCAACTGATTTATTTCAGCTACAGCTTCTTTTGCTCCCGCCCTCATGGAGAGTTTGGTTGCAACATTCATAAGTGCTGAGTTCTGCAAAAGAACAAAAGAGTTGAATTATTCTGAAGAAAGATACGATTCAAATGATCGATCAAGCAGATGCACCTACCAACAGGTTAATTCTATCGAAAGCTTCATCCAAAGTGGCACCCGGGAGGTTGATGAGTTTCCTGATCGCAGCAGTGGGGCGGTTGATATCAACGTCACCCAAGCTCCTTATTGTTGGAGTCAATCCAGCAGGCGCACCTGCAATCAAAGGGAATCAAAGTGTTAGATTATTTTCGAACTTCAGAGACAAGACATTCAAAGCAAGTTAAGTTCAATTACCTGATGTTTCGACCCTCGGCTCTTTGCCCTTTCGACGATCAGAGCCACTCTGAGGAGTCGATTTCTCCTGAATCGGGGTTGGCGCTGGTTGAGGTTGAGGAGCCCCATCGCCCACTCGACTTCCCCTCTCCAAATTAGCAGGGGGGGAAGCATTCCTGGGAGGTGAGGCTCTCTCTTCTTGCGACCCGCCTGGCTGGATGAGCCCGGCCACCATGGCCTCCACCTCGTTGAGCAGAGAGTGAGAGGGGGGAGGGGGTTGCTCAACCTCTACACCCCCACTCATTGTTGCTCCCTCAATGCGAAGAGCATCGGGGGGGATTTGATCAAGAGGCATGGGGTTGCTTCCAACCCCAGCACTCTTCGATAGTTTAATTTTGAAGCGCATCGGCCTCTTCAATTCGTCAAATTTGTAGGTGGGAACCACCTTTTTGCCGTCGCCTTCTGTGTCGAGAATTTCCTCCATCTGACGGGCTTTAACCTCGTCAATGGGAATAGGGATCGAGTCCTCCCCCGTTGCACCACCAGTGGGGGTGGGAGGAATTTCTTCCTCACCACCCCCATTCTCACCATCCCCACTGGAGGAGGTAGAAGACGGATCGTCCTCGCCGTCCCCTTCCTCGTCTTCGTCATTGCCACTGATGTCGTGGCTGACATTCTCTGTCTCTTCTTCTTCTTCATTCTTCTTCTTTTCTTCTTCCTCTTCGTTCTTCTTCCCTTCATCTTCATCTTCCTTAGGCTTGACGAGAGTTTTTCGCTTCTTCTTCACTGGGCCTCTTTGGAGCACCAGTTTCTCATCCATAGTGGGCAATCGGCGCCTTGCGGTGTAGATTTTCTTCTCGGCTCTAATCTTTCGAACGATCTTACCCGACTGAGGGTCCTCCTCGTAGTCCGAGTATAGAACTTCGTTGTCCTCATACCTGTCCTTTGATCTGTGGAGGAGATTGGCCTTGCCATATCTCACAGGACAGTTAGAAAACTGTTTCCACGACCTGGTTCCACAGGTTAGCTCGAGGAACAAGTTATCTATGGCTCCCGCCCTCTCAGAATTCCAGGCGAAGATACCTCCAGCGCTGTACATCTTAACCGCCTCGTGCACGCTGTCTCGGGGGGTGTCGGGCACAGACATGGATGTCCAGGCGCCAGATACAGAAATAGGCCAGTCCGTGTACAATTTGTCCGAAGGGACTGTATCGGTGAGTGGGCGCAGTGGAGATACTCCAGTCAAATTATAGAAAGGGCTGTCCTTCCTGTAATTCCATCGATAATGAAAGAAGAAGTATCCGAGCTCAATCCTGGCAGGTTCACCTTCCGGGATACTGGAGTAACAGGCCCTCAAGTCCTCTTGAAAATCTGATTCCACCCGGCAGAACGCATAGATGATTCGCCAAGCGTTCCCAGTGACTTGCCCCGGGCAAAGGCCAGATGTATTCAGTAGTCTTGCAGCGAAGGGTGGCAGAGGCAGACGTAGGCCGCAGTTCATTTGGCCGATGGTCACGATGGTTCCCATGACCTTCTCGTTGCTGGCAAAACTGGTGAAGACGGTCTTCTTGTCGATGCCGAAAGCCGTCTGGATGCTAGGGAGTGAAGGCTGCGCTCCCTTCCCTTCAGTGAAATAAGAGAGAAGTGCTTGCCACTTCTTTCTCTTCGTATCTGTGAACTCACCACCAACATTGTACATGTACTCCGTCTCCTCTGTCAGGGGCATAAGCGGACCCAGAACAAACTTCACTTTGGGGATGAATTCTGGCCTTGATGGCGCTGAGGCAAAACCTACCCCTTGGTGCCTCTTGCCCAGTTGGCCAAGTTCAGCGAGAGCAGCCTTGCCTTTGCCACGGCCCCTCGGAGGAGATTGAACCTCGACAATTTCCTTCTCCTTTCTCTTCGAGGGAGCTGTACCGGACTTCTTCGAACTGCCAGATGAAGCCATTGGACCGATCGAACGAAAACAAGAACAAGAGCTGAAAATCGGAAACAGAGAGTCTGGACTTCGAAAAATTTTGGAAGCGTGAGGCAAAATGACAGCCGGTGAAAGCTTTTGTACCCAGGGTAAAACAGGTGCGCAAATCGAGAAGACACGTGTCTTCACCATATCAAATCGCGTGTTTTTGCAGGTACACGTGGCATCCATCCGTAGCAAGCGCAAAATCAGGCGAACAGTCGCGACCAGACAAAACGTCGGACCTACCGGTCCACATGAACCAACGGTCCATGCAAGCCACCGGTCTGGGTAAACCGGACCGCCGGTTCAAAGCAACCATCAAGTCAACCAAGGATTCAAAACAAGAAGAATCAAGCTCCATCAATGTTCAAAACTCTGCCAAAATATCGGAGAACAGAGCAGTAAACCTTCTCTGAAGGGCAGGTTCAAAACTTTACTCTGATAGGTCAAATTTCTACTGGATCTGGCAAAAAACCAAGGTTTTTTGCCGATCGCTCGAACCTTGACCGGATATTTTTTCACCGATCGGACAAACATGTCCGATCGGCGAAAGTTATCTGATCGGTCAAATTTCTACTGGATCTGGCAAAAAACCAAGGTTTTTTGCCGATCGCTCGAACCTTGACCGGATATTTTTTCACCGATCGGACAAACATGTCCGATCGGCGAAAGTTATCTGATCGGTCAAATTTCTACTGGATCTGGCAAAAAACCAAGGTTTTTTGCCGATCGCTCAAACCTTGACCGGATATTTTTTCACCGATCGGACAAACATGTTCGATCGGCGAAAGTTATCTGATCGGTCAAATTTCTACTGGATCTGGCAAAAAACCAAGGTTTTTTGCCGATCGCTCGAACCTTGACCGGATATTTTTTCACCGATCGGACAAACATGTCCGATCGGCGAAAGTTATCTGATCGGTCAAATTTCTACTGGATCTGGCAAAAAACCAAGGTTTTTTGCCGATCGCTCGAACCTTGACCGGATATTTTTTCACCGATCGGACAAACATGTCCGATCGGCGAAAGTTATCTGATCGGTCAAATTTCTACTGGCTCGGCAAAAAACCAAGGTTTTTTGCCGATCACTCGAACCTTGACCGGATATTTTTCACCGATCGGACAAACATGTCCGATCAGCGAAAGTTATCTGATCGGTCAAATTTCTACTGGATCTGGCAAAAAACCAAGGTTTTTTGCCGATCACTCGAACCTTGACCGGATATTTTTCACCGATCGGACAAACATGTCCGATCGGCGAAAGTTATTTGATCGGTCAAATTTACTACTGGATCGGTCAAAAAACCCTTTTTTTTGACCGATCACCCGATTCTTGACCGGTTGAATTTTGCCCGATCGGTCAAAATTTGACCGATCGGTCAAAAGTGACCGATCGGTCAAAATTTAACCGATCGGTCAAATTTCAGCTGATCGATCAAAATTACTACTGGATCGGTCAAAAAACCTTGTTTTTTGACCGATCACCCGATTCTTGACCGGTTGAATTTTGACCGATCGGTCAAAATTTGACCGATCGGTCAAAATTTGACCGATCGGTCAAATTTGACCGATCGGTCCAAATTGACCGATCAGTCACTTTTTTCTCTAACATGCGACAAGTTTCTTCGTGTCCGTTTTTCAAAACAGGAAGTTGCTATTTTTTGCACCAAGTCCAAGCCAGCCAGAATGCACTCTAGCTAACTTGGAGGGGGTAACTGTGGGTGCAAATTTTGGCATAAATCCACCACGGGACCCACCGGCCCTGCCTGGTGGACCCGCGAAGACTACAGCGGGACCCACCGGCCCTGCCTGGTGGGCCCACGAGGACTACAGCGGGACCCACCGGCCCTGCCTGGTGGGCCCACGAGGACTACCACGGGACCCACTGGCCCTGCCTGGTGGGCCCACGAGGACTACAGCGGGACCCACCGGCCCTGCCTGGTGGGCCCACGAGGACTACCACGGGACCCACTGGCCCTGCCTGGTGGGCCCACGAGGACTACAGCGGGACCCACCGGCCCTGCCTGGTGGCCCACAAGGACTACCACGGGACCCACCGGCCTTGCCTGGTGGGCCCACGAGGACGCAACTTTACCTGAAGGATCCCCAGATACGATAGCAAAAACCGCCATTCGCCACCCAGAATGTCTATAAATAGCAGAGCCTTCGAATGTAAATGGATCGAAATCTAAGATCCGGAAATCTGATTTCCACTCTGAGATCTGACTTTCAGAACCAGAACTTTGGGATTTCTAACCTCCGATCTACCATCTCTCTTTGATCTTCTTCTCTCTTTCGAAGAGATCAGGGAGCTTTCAGTGATACTCGGCCTGTCGAGGTCACTTCAACATAAGTGTTAGTGAATTCGGGTTGCTCCCTATAGCACGGAGACGTAGGCTTCGGCTGAACTCCGAGATCACTTCTCTTGTGTCAAAATCTTTCTCTCTGATTGCTTTTCTGTTTGCATATCAAAAAAGCAACAACTTCAACCAACCGATCGACCAACGATCTTCGACATTAACTTCGACTCCAATTGACTGGTGCTGCGAAGGTCTTCGGGTCGGCACGAAGATTTTCCCCCACAGCCTCCCTTGCCCCACTCCTTGAGGTGTCTGTTGGGTTAGCCGCTTGCGGCATAAGGATGGCCCGGTACAAACCCACCATGGGCTTTTGGGTTTAAACCCTAATGGGCCTTAACTAAAGCTGTACCCGTTAATGATGTGGTTAAGTGATGAATCCTAGCCCTTAGATCAATCCAGTGGATGGTTGGATTGAATCCGGTTATTAGGGTTTTGGGATGGTGTCCTGGTTTAGTTATAAATAAGATGCCTCCCATCTATTAGGGATCTGTCCGATGTCATCTAGTCTCTTGACGGCCAAGAACTAAACCAGAAATACCTATCCCTCTCCTCCCTTCTCTTCCGATTGTGCGACGACAACGACATGAGGAGAACGAAGAGGATTCGACTACGTGGGAGACGCATCGTATCGAGGAGTCATCTACCTGCGGTTCGTCACCCGGTTAGTTATGGCCGGAGGTACATCTCGATCTTCGCTTCCGCTATGGGTAGATCCAATTTTCGTGTCGGATCTCATTTGGTTTGATGAGATCTCTCATGATGGAGATTATTTCCTTACATTGGTATCAGAGCCATGGTTTGCTCGGTCTTTTCTCCGGGTTTTCGATCTCTAAATTTTTGGGTTTCAATCCTCGTTGGATTGGAGGCGGTGAGGTCGAAGTCATCGGCATCGACGAGGTTCGCGATCCCACCCGTCCTCATGCACGCAACAGTGAGGTCGGCCGATGCTGCATGATGCATGAGGCTTGGGCCGGCTGTAGCCGTGCAATGTCTGACCGGTTGGACGGAGCCCATGTCGATCTTGGGCCGATGTCTCACATGCCATGCATGAGGGTGGCGGCTGATGCTGTGTGAGAAAGGGTGGTGAGATTAGGGTTTCTTTTAACCCTAAACTAACTTGTTTGACCCTTTTGCCCCTCTTTAAAGTCACATTCAGTCATCATTTTTTTTTTCATTCGTTCCACTGTAATTGGCTTTAATTCGATCCGATCCGACCTGACCCTTTAAAGGCTTTAGACCCGTAAATATTGAAACCTCATTTCAGACCTAGTTTCATTCTGTTTTTTGCCCATGAATAGTTGTTTCGAAGCTCTTCTCGAAAGCTATCATTCGACATATAGTATGGACTTAAATGGGATTGATGTTGTACCATAAAAATGGGCTTCTACATTTACGTGCCTATTAGCGTGCTATTTTTCGAGCGATTCAGAATCGATCGAACCTGGTAGTAGTTAATGAGTTAACATAAAGATTGGGCATATTGTGCTTGGTACTTGGGCCGGCTAGGGATCATATGTGGCTTGCATATATAGATTGTTTTCACAGGTGCAAAGGAGCTTGCATGGAGTTTTGATGCAGCGAAATTATTATTTTCTATGGGGCCTGTATGTACAGTGCTTCCAATTTGTAATAATACAGGGCTGCGCTAATGCAAAATATGAATGTCTGTGTTGTATGTGATTGTGGGATCCCTGGTCAAGCCCTAATAGCCCAAGTTAACTCATTAATGTTATTTGTTTGTTTTTCAAGCTATTTGATTATAGTAATCTTGCTTGTTCTTGATCATCATAACAGTATAGATAATCATCGAAACTGACTCAGGATTGGCCAAAGCGTCCTGGGTTAATTTTGATGAGTGACTCCTAAAAGGTGCATCATGGGATGCACAGGGTCACATAAAGTTACTGTGATGGTCATATTCTAATTATATGATAATGATCGTTGCCCGGCCCTAAAGGGAGGCAGCTGTCAGCATCATGTAATTAGGATAGGGCAGAGTGTTGCATGGTGAAACGGAGACAGTTCTAATGCCCACAGGTAATAGATTGTCAGTCCATTTCACGGTACAACACTCTGGCTCTATTGAAAACGTTGTAGTTTCTAAAAAACACAGTGGAATTCATGTAGCTTATGACCTTTGCTCAAAGGGAGGTTCGAATTCCCACTGACTGACCTTAACATGGGTTAATTGTCATATATGGTTTGTTTCCTCGTATTAATGTAAGCTTTGTATGTTTCTTTTCAGCTATGTCCTTTATCAATGACCCTACACAGCGTCTTCCATTTTTGTCTGGTGATAATTATTCGGATTAGAAGGACAATATACTCTTGGCCATGGGGTGTATGGATCTGGACTTGGCGCTTCGTGTGGAGGAGCCTACTCCTCCAACGAAGAAAAGTACGCCAACTGAGGTTGCATCATACGAGCGGTGGGAGCGATCCAACCGCTTGAGTATGATGCTCATCCAGACTCATATCGATAAGAGCATCAGGGGTTCTATCCCTGAGTGCTGACTGGTCAAGGACTTTATGAAGGCTATCGAAGAGCAATTTAAAAGCTCTGATAAAGCCTTGGCCAGTACCCTAATGGCCAAACTATCATCCATGAGGATAACCGGAGATAAGAGTGTGCGAGAGCACATCATGTAGATGCGTGATGTAGCATCTCAGCTAAAGGGTATGAAGATAGACATCAACGAGTCGTTCCTAGTGCATTTTATACTGAACTCCCTGCCCACTCAGTACAGGCAATTCAAGATCTCCTACAACACTTATTCAACCAACTGGTCAGTAAATGATCTGTTGGTTATGTGTGTTCAGGAGGAAGGGAGGCTGAAGCAGGAGAAATTAGAGGTGGCTCACCTCGTTTCTCATAAGGCAGGGCAGTCCAAGCCTTATAAGGCAGTTCCCAAGAAGAAGCAAAGCCAAGGAGTGCCAATAAAAAAAACTGATGGCACCCATAAAGAGGTGAAGTGCTTCTTTTGCAAGAAAAGGGGACATCTCAAGAAGGACTGCACCAAGTACCAGAAGTGGCTCGCTAAAAGAGAGTCTAAAGGTAATCTCATGATCCTAGTGTATTATGAATCAAAGTTGGTTGATTCTCATAATGACTCCTAGTGGATTGACTCCGGATCTACAATCCACGTTTCTACCATCTTGCAGGGTTTCCTCAATTTAAGGGAACCAACTAATGGGGAACACGTCATCTACTCTGGCAATAAGATGAGTTCAAGAGTTGAAGGTATGGGGACATACAGGCTTCGTCTCTAGAGAGGATACACCTTGGACCTAGAGAAGACATTTATATTCCTAGTTTCTCTAAGAATTTAGTATCTGTATCAAGACTAGTTCCATATGGCTTTGATTTTTAGTTCAAAGACTCATCTTTTCTGATTATTAAAGATAAAGTAACCATTGGTTTAGGTTCTTTGATAGATGGTTTATATTGTCTCTCTCTAAATTCTTCTCTTGAATGTTCTATGATGACTGTGAATGGAGATTCCTCTATATTGTGGCATAGGAGACTGGCTCATATCTCCATAGAGCGCCTAAAGAGGTTAGTGAAGGATGGAGCCTTAAAGACTCTTGACTTCACTGACTTTGGGACTTGTGTAGACTGCATAAAGGGAAAGCAGACTAACAAGTCCACTAAGGGTGCCACGAGGAATAATAAGAAATTGGGGATCATACATACTGATCTCTGTGGACCATTTAGTACACCCTGTCTGAACGGTCAGAGATATTTTATTACCTTTATAGATGACCATACTCGATACATGTATCTCTACCTCTTAGATGCTAAGGCTGAGGCATTTGATGCTTTCAAAATCTATAAGGCGGAGGTAGAGAAACAATCTGGAAAGAGTATCAAAATTGTAAAATCAGACAGAGGTGGGGAATACTATGGAAGGTACACAGAGTGTGGATTAAGACTTGGTCCATTTGCGAAGTTCCTAGAAGAACATTGTGGCTCAGTACACAACGTCTAGCACACTGCAACAAAACGGTATTGCTGAAAGGAGGAACCACACTTTGATGGACATGGTGAGGAGCATGATTTGTAACTCCTCCATTCCTCTCAATATGTGGAGTGAGGCCTTAAAAACCACTGTGTATGTGCTGAATATGGTTCCATCTAAAGCCGTTTCTAAAACACCCTTTGAGTTATGGAACGGATGTAAACCTAGTTTAGGACACATGCACATATGTGGTTGTCCAGTTGAGGTCAGGGTGTACAACCCACATGAGAGAAAGCTTGACTGTAGGACTGTGAGTGGTTTCTTCATCGATTATACTGAGAAGTCCAAGGGTTATAGGTTCTATTGTCCTTCGCACACTCCTAAAGTCATAGAAGCTAGAAATACCAGATTTTTTGAGGATGGTAACCTCAGTGGGAGCGTCCCAACACAATCAATTATGTTTGAGGAAATACGGGTTCCGGTAATCATATCCGTAATCGAGGGTGGACAGATTGCTTATCAGGAAGAACCAACCCAGGTGATTCATGAGCAACCAGCCTAGGACCTCCCAGCCCAAGAGGAGCAGGTTGCCATAGAACCTATTGAAGCTGTTGCTCCGGAACCACAAGTTGTGGTACCAACAGAAACTAGGAGATCCTCAAGAAATGAAACCTGCAATTTCTAACGACTACGAGATATACCTACAAGAGTCCGACGACTCAGTTGGACTTCAAGACCCACAAACATTTTCACTAGCCATGAGTGGGTGTAACTCCACGAAATGGTATGATGCCATCCTGGAAGAGTTGAAATCCATGACTGACAATCAAGTCTGGGATCTAGTAGAGTTACCCAGAGGTGCTAGGCCAATTGGCTGTAAATGGGTCTATAAGACCAAAACGGATGCCTCTAGTACCATCAAAAGACATAAGGCAAGACTTGTGGCCAAGGGTTTCACTCAAAGAATCGACATTGATTATCATGACACTTTCTCTTCAGTTTCTAAGAAAGATTCATTAAGGATAACCATGGCTTTGGTAGCTCATTATGACTTAGAGTTACAACAAATGGATATGAAAATGACCTTCCTGAATGGGGATCTTGAGGAAGAGGTATATGTTGGAAATAAATCCATGGTAGAGGCCCGCAGCGGAAGCAAAGTGAAGGTCCGAGGACCGTAGGCGGTGTGCGTTACATATCAAAATTTTCATCGAAACGATCTACATATACATGTATGAAACTAGCATGGCAACTACACGAACCCCTAACGACGATCTAACGCAAAAGAACAATCTAGCATGTATGCATGTTCTAATTATGTTAGATCTATTTGTTAGAGATCATACCTGCGTGCGGAATCTTTCACCGCGACAAATTTCTTCTTTGTCGATGGAGACGGGCTACGGATCTGCTCGATATAGCTTCGGTACGACAGCCATAACTTTCTGCTCCGAACTCCGATTGGGCTCAAATTTGGACTGCAGGTAACCAACTTCGAGACGCAACTTTTCCAACAAGTTTCACGTTGTTTGGACTTCTGTAGATCCCGGAATCGCAGAAACAACGTTGATTTTCTGTGCAGATTCTGGACAGCAAAAGGTTGCGGGAGACGCCTTCTAGTTCACCCGATCTCACACGATGCACGGCACCTCGTTGATGGATCTCTGAGTGCCTCCATACGACGAGCCTTCTCCTTCTACGAAACACCACGCGAGGAAGACGAGTCGCCATCCAATGGCGCAAGCGAGGGAGAGAGAGACAAGGAAGGAGATGCGAAGAGAGGAGAGGGGCTTCGGTTTCCCCATGGCTTGCATGGCCGGCCCTAGGGCTTGCCCATGCATCTAATTTCGTGCCCCCTCTCTCTCCTCATATATAGGGCCGGCCTATCCATATGGATAAGGACAGTATGGATAAGGATGATTGATTCAAACCTTATCCCTATATATCTCTTCTTTATCTCTATCCTTTCCTTGTTTTCGAAAACGGTCAAAACCAGCCCATTTTCTGCGCCTCATAACCGGCCCCTTCATCGGAGGCAACAACCTCCCGAAACTAATGGGGCCGGCCTTGACCAGTCTCTCAACACTTAGGGCCGGCCCCCTTAGTGCATAGTGGTGCATGGTATGAGCAAAACGCCCTTATGCCACTAGTTGGCCGTTCCTCGTGTACGAGACTTTGCAAGGCACACATAAGTGAAGTGCACCAGTGATTTCACTATTCTCTGAGGTTCCCGTAGGGTGCCCCTAGTGAAGTCAACTAGTCAACTCGCAACATGTCCCGGTGCATCGCACCCATGTGGCAAAGTCCACTTATGGCAAGGAATTGCTACATGCGTCTCTGCACTAACCTAGGGTTTCCCCTTAGTGCACACACATAGCTACGCATCTACCGTGCACTAGTGCGAAGCACTCACGGAGCGTATGCTTGGACTTCTTGCTTCCTTTAACTACGTTCTGTGTTTCGAGGAGATGGTATAAGAACCGTACATAATATCGATAAGGTGGAACCTTCAGGGACCAGGGTTCATGGCTTCCAACTTAGACTCGATCGACACACTACCCGAGTGTACCATCGATCCTCTGAGTCTGAGTTAACCTGCGTAGCCACCCAGAGTGCGACGCAGGCTGTACTCCAATTCCCCTGGACTTACTATGTTCTCCCTCATACCCCTGCTCTCCGCTTAGTATGGTAAACTCGTTGTCCCTCCACTGGTGCCATGATGCAACTCGAGCGGTGGAGAATACCGTCAGACTCGAGTGCTCATATGACTCAGTTCCTTCCAGGTTGACCACGTATATCGTACCTCCGATAACTCTGCCGAGTAACCGGATCCGTCACCAGTCGAACTGATGACCACCTGGCCAGGGTTTAATACGACGTAGGTCAGACCAAGGAACGCACCTCCCGTTAGGGGTGTGGATAGCCTACAGGAGTGACATGCTGATGCAACGCCAGCCGGGTAACCCAGTACACCGTGGTTTTGGATCACTGCATCCGGATCCTCACATATTGGTGCGCCAAAGCACCACACAACTGGTTAGTCCACCAGACATGGCTCCTCAGGGTTTAGGACCGTTTTACCCTAAGCAGAAACACGGTTTAGTACACCGGTGTCTGCTCACCGATCTGTGCACCGTGTTGGTTCCGTTCGGCCACAGATACTGTGCCTGGTAATGACCGTGGTGGAGACACCCACGCTCTGTCATCCCAACAGCTTATCCTGATAGGGCGACCAACCCTAATCAGAGCTGCGAACGTATTTAGGTTACATGGGACCAATCCCTTGAGTCTCCCACTCAAGTGGATTACCATGTAGCCATGGCTCTCTGTTCTGTAATCAGAACACGTACTAAGGTACGTACCTAGATGCAATCTTATACTATCAACCATATATAGCTAAACTATAGGTTTTACGAGCTATAGACCTCACCAATTCTAACAATCTCCCACTAGGTCTAACGAGGAATAACGGTGTTGAGCTCTGTAGCTTCTACATGCTGCCCAAAAGCCTTTGCAGGAATTCCCTAAAGGAATTGGCAACATTGTCTGTAGATTCCACCTCAGTACCGCTACTTGCATTTCCTCCTATTACTGTCAGATCAAGTGGAGTTTGTACTTGATGGGTTTCCCCTAATGGTGGTGCCTAGTCTCCTTGGACCTTGCTTACCGCTCTTCTGTTGGCAACAACAGATACCTGAGCCTCTGGTACGCGTCCAAAGTTCTCTAAGAACTTCCTAAGCCTTACCACCTGATATACTACCTCGCACGCAACAACGTGCTAAGTCTCTATGGTAGAGTCTGTGATGCACTCTTGCTTCACACTCTACCAACTACCGCTTCTAATCCCAAGAAAAAAATAATCCCTAAAATTGATTCTCTGGAACACACATCTGACACCAAAGTCAGATCCTGTGTGTCCAATCGATATCAGGACCTGTGAAGTGCAAGCTAACTCACAATCCTTACTTAATGAGGATTTCTGAGTATACCCTTCACATCGGTCCAGAGATCTGGACCCGGGTTCGACTGAAACTGACCCATCTTCCTGCTGCGCAATAGATATCTAGCCTCGTAAACCGAATCTGGCTAGAATCTTATCTTCATGCATAGCCTGTGACAGCAAGAGAATCTTGCTCTGGTTATCTCGAGTTACCTTGATTCCCAGAGCATAACTCGCCTCACTAGGGTCTTTCACATCGAATTGTGATGACTACAAACTTTTACCGTAAACAATATTCCTACGTCATTTTTAATCAGTAGGATATCGTTAACGTAAAGTACTACGTACACCCTTGTAGCTTTTTCACCTTTCTTGTACCTACTTGGTTTATCATCATTCTGATCAAATCCGTGTGAGCGGATTTCCTTGATCAAAATAGATATTCTAACTTGGATGCTTGCATCAGTCCATAAATGGACCTTTGCAACTTACATCACATATCTTCCTGACCTACTGACACAAAGCCTGGGGCGATATCATCCATATGTCCTTTCCAAATTCCCGTTAGGGAATAACTGTCTTGACATCCATCAACCAGATCTTCCAACTATAATGGGCTGTGATGGATTAAGAGGATCTGTTATAGACTTAGACATAGCTACCAGTGAGATGGTTTTGACATAGTCAATCCCTTCTCCTTTGGTAACTAATCTAGCTACTTAAGTCTTAACCGGGTGCTCTTCTTATACACCTCCTACACCCTGAAGGGTGATAGTGCTATAAGTGTCAAGACTGTTCCAAGGGACATTGATGCAAGCTTGCCTCCATGGTCTTTTGTCAGTCAGAGCTGTCAGAAGCTCCCACTACTTCTTCGTAGCTCTAGGGATCATCCTCCTGAAACTCTGGATTAACTATCAAAGTTTCTCCATAGTATCCTTCAGGAGCTCTGATGGTCCCACAACGATGAGGTGGTGGTGGTACAAAGGAAGCTCCCACTACTTCTTCGTAGCTTTAGGGATCATCCTCCTGAAACTCTGGATTAACTATCGAAGTTTCTCTATAGTATCTTTCAGGAGCTCTGATGGTCCCACAACGATGAAGTGGTGGTGGTACAAAAGTGAATTGTTTCTATAGTGTCTGGTATACTAGTTTCTTATATCATCTACTCCCACTACGTTTTCAGATGCGCACTCTCTACCAGTACCCAGTAGTTCACCCAGAACTATCTTACTGATAAACTTATGGTCTTATAATATAATCTTGATCTAGGTAGATGGTGTTCGTAGAAACGATTACCTTCCAAACCTCAAGATCATAAAACAGTCCACCTTATGCCTCCTAAGGGTAACCTATAAACAGATATACCTGAAACTACATCTCCATCTCATCCCTCTTGTCCTTTTGCACAAGTGCAGGACAACCCTATATCTCAAGACTCTATAGTGTCAGCTTTCGCTTAGACCATAGCTCTTTATAGGTCTGAGGCACTGATCTAGATAAGAGATAGTTTCAGATATAAGCTACTGTTTTAAGGTACAACCCCACCAAAAGGTGGGTAGTACATTTGGTGATATTCATCATATTACGGACCATGTCAAACAGAGTCCGATTCCTTCTCTCGGAGACTTCATTCTGACGTGTCATCCTTAGAGCATTTAACTGGGAGATAATCCCATGCTCCCTCAGGATCCTATGGAACTCATCCGATAGTGACTTATTTCTTCGATTAAATCGAAGAGTCTTCTATCGTCTAGACGCTCTTGGAACCATAGACGTCAAAATTAACTAATACCAATACCTTAGTGGCCCTTTTAGTTATTCTGTCTTCCAGATAACACTCATAGGTTAGAAGGATCTCCGATGAATCTGTGAACAGAAACTCGGCCTTCTTTTACCTTTGAATTTATCTAAGGCAGAATATCTAAATCAGAGGGGTCACAAATGGGATAGCGTCTCCAAAGGATTTAGATGAATTTCAATTAGACGCTGCAGCTGTCATGAAATCTATTTCCGAATTAAGATTAAATTTAAAGAGATTATTCTGATCTATTCCTCTAGTACTGAAGCTATCTTTTCAGTTTAAGATACACACACACACGGTGCTGTCTAAAACTAAAAACTTCATTTACCAAGAAGGAAATAGAACTACATCTCTAAAAACAAAATCCGTATTTCGAAAAACTAAGACAATCATACCTAACAGCTTCCGCAGCGGCTTATGATATCAGTACCTATGTTAGGATTACGTCACTATAAAGTAGCCTTCTGCTTTCCTTGAATCTCTGTAGACCCGAAGTCTATATTCCAAGAAGCATAAGAACTGCTACTAGATAGCGACTCAACTCTTAACATCCTGAGGCCATACTCAATATTCAAATACCCCCTATGCTCGCCACAGCGGAAATACTTCCGTCCTTGGCGTTACCAGACTTAGGACTCCACACCAGTTTCTGCACTAGAATAGTTTTCGATCTCTTATAAGTTATTCCCTTAGGTTCTTCTAAAGAAGACCTAGGTTAAGCACTAAAGGCATTGCCTTTAATCTTGATCTCATCCTTTGTCTCTTGGAAATCTCCTTAGAAGTTCTGTGTTTATCATCTCTAACTTGTTAAAGCTAAAGTCTCTGATAACGCCTTCGAAGGTTCCAGACAAGGATGCAAGATAGACGTCTTCCACCACCTCATCATCTGGTACTATGTCTTTGGAATCTAGTTCGATCTGGAACTCAAATATGTATTCCCGAACAAGTATTTTCTCTGACATCCTGGTACCGACAAGTATCTTGGTGGATAAGCGATGAGTCGACTGACTTCGCTTTCCAGACATCTTATGCAAGTAAAACTTTATTAGAGAAGACCCGGCATATCTCTGACTCGCTTCTAAAGAGTTGTCTGCAAGTCTGCTATAACACAGCACTTGCACATCTCCTTAGACTCTTGCTAGTCATCATATGCCCTAGTTAGTGCCCTAGTAATATCTGGACCCATTAGGTCTAGTACAGGGATATTTAGATTGGAAGCCAATGTACGTTTACTACCCTAAGCATAAGCTAAAGATAGCGCTTCCGCTCTACGTAGTTAGAGACCCGATAACTGGTTCTCTTATGGGATAGCGGATAGGGGACCTATATGGTTGAATGAAAACGAATGCAAAATAACTTATTTTATGGATTTTTAAAATAAACTAATTATATCCAAATGTCAGCGCTACCCTCACAGCGAAGACACCTCTATGGATTAATTAACCATGTATGTAAGATCTCAGAATCGACTACACCTGCCCTAGGGGGCATCATGCAGCGTCAATCCGCTTACACGGGCCTTTCCTTGACCCTATCCAAATCTGCCAACTAAGGGCTTTGATGGACCATGGTTGTCCTTTTGGCCAGTGCCACGTGATCCCCATTGTGCAAGCAACAGATGCCTCACGTCCACTTCGGATGCTTACCCACAAGCCTAAGCAATTACGGCACGGGAGTTCATGCGGCCCCCACTAGGGTGGGATAAAAAGCCCTTCTCTCCTGGCCCCGTAACCGCCATATCCTGAAGGAGACCGCTAAGTTATCTGGCATGGAAAAACATAACCCTCACCCTAGGGGGTGTCGAGCTACGCCCTTCCACCCAGACACAAAGCAGTTGGTTGTGGAGGCCAAAGGATCTCGATGAGTCCTCTTACACATCCCTTATTATAGTTGAGGGTTATTTAATGCAAGTATGAGTGTACACTAAGGTCACGACAACCTATACACTAGACCCTGGTCATACCGTGCTCCCACTAGCATTCAAGCCTTTCGCGAAGCATTAATCGATCTCGGAATATCATAGTCCCTGCCTCGAGTGGATTTCTCCACTCAAGGGTCACATTACATATCCCAAGAACATCGATGGTTTGCAAACTTGGCTATTACGCTAATGCCCTGGAGCCTAGCCTAAGGTCAGACTGACAGGAAAGGTCTTCCACTACCATGGCGCCTCGCTTATAAATTTGATGAATGATGTCATAGTAGAATTCCAACTCATTCTAGGTTTCGATGCTTGCCAAATAGGCACACCCGACTAATCGGGTGTTGACCTAATGGGGGCATAACCAAATGTGAGGAATTCATGCTATCATCAAGGGTCAATTAAATAATAGGCGTCACTAGTGGAATCCTATCCTAATAAGGTCGCTAGGACCCGAGGGGAAAGGGCATCCCTCTAACACAGATAATTAAATTATCGCATCGGGGTTCTCTACAGAAATATAAAGAACTACTGAAAGAAACAAGCACACAACTGAATCAAGTTCAGGGTCCGACCCCTGAACCTGACTGGCACAGCGCAGGCTCTCTGTCTCTTTCGCAAGGCTCCTCGATCCGGTGCAAGCCTCTGTATACGATCTCCTGACGCTTTTTGCCCTTTGCCGTCATCGTGTACGCTTCGCCGGATCGCCATCGTCCTCCAAGGTTCCGCTCGTCCTCCCGGTAGTGGATCTCCATGACAAGTCCTCCTCTTCAATCTGTAACCGAAAAAGCTCTAGTACGCTTCGAGCAAGTGCTCGCTCGTACACAATTTCCTAGAAAGAAAAGGAAAACAAACCTAGCAAAAGCCTGGAAATCAAGGGTGGTAAATCTTCACCTCTTGCCCGACTATGGCTCTAAAATCTATCCACACACAGAAGAAAAAACATCTAGACAAAATCGCTAACACGGGGTCCGACCCCCGGTAGCAAGCAATCACTTATCCAGAATAATTTTAGAAGCGGCGCCCTGCAAGAACGATTCATAGAACACACAAAAAATATATTATGCATGATCTACTCGTAGAACCCCGATGGCGGCACATACTATTCATGCGCGCTGTGGGGGAAAATCTTCGTGCCGACCCGAAGACTCTCGCAGCACCAGTCAATTGGAGTCGAAGTTGACGTCGAAGATCGTTGGTCGATCTATTGATTGAAGTTGTTGCTTTTGATATGTAAACAGAGAAATGCAATCAGAGAGATTGTGACACAAGATGTGATCTCGGAGTTCAGCCGAAGCCTACGTCTCCGTGCTATAGGGAGCAACCCGAATTCACTAACACTTATGTCGAAGTGATCTCGACAGGCCGAGTATCACTAGAAACACTCTGATCTCTTCGAAGGAGAGAAGAAGATCAAAGAGAGATGGTAGATGAGAAGTTTGAAATCCCAGAGCTCTGGTTTTAGAATTGAGAGTTCGATCCATTTACATTCGAAGGCTCTGCTATTTATAGGATTCTCTGGGAAGGATTCCGGGGTAAATGGCGGTTTCTGCTGTAGTATCTGGGGATCCTCCAGGTAAGGCTGGTGGGCTCCGCTGCTGTCTTAGGGGCTCACCAGGCAGGGCCGGTGGGTCCTGTTGTGGTACTTGGGGGGCCCACCAGGCAGGGCTGGTGGGTCCCTCGGAAGCCTTCATGGGCCCACCGGGCAGGGCCGGTGGGTCCCGCTGTGGTACTTGGGGGCCCACCAGGCAGGGCTGGTGGGTCCCGCTGTGGTATTCGGGGGCCCACCAGGCAGGGCTGGTGGGTCCCGCTGTGGTATTCGGGGGCCCACCAGGCAGGGCTGGTGGGTCCCGCTGTGGTATTCGGGGGCCCACCAGGCAGGGCCGGTGGGTCCCGCTGTGGTATTCGGGGGCCCACCAGGCAGGGCTGGTGGGTCCCGCTGTGGTATTCGGGGGCCCACCAGGCAGGGCCGGTGGGTCCCGCTGTGGTATTCGGGGGCCCACCAGGCAGGGCCGGTGGGTCCCGCTGTTTGCAGACTTCTTGCCAAAATTTGCACCCACAGTTACCCCCTCCAAGTTAGCTAAGAGGCCTCCTTGGCTGGCTTGGACTCGTGGTGCAAAGCTAACGACCCCCTGTTACACATGAAGAGGAGCTCTGTCGAATGTTAGCGAAAAAATAGACTGATCGGTCAAATTTGACCGATCGGTCAAATTTGACCGATCGGTCAAATTTTTGACCTATCGGTTAAAATTTGGCCGATCGGACAAATTTGACCGATCGGTCAAATTTTGACCGATCGGTCAAAATTCAACCGGTCAAGGATCGGGTGATCGGTCAAAAAACATGGTTTTTTGACCGATCCAGTAGAGATTTTGACCGATCGGTTGATTTTTGTTCGATCGGACAAATTCGACTGATCGATCAAATTTTGACCGATCGGTCAAATTTTGACCGATCGATTAAAATTTGGCCGATCGGACAAATTTTGACCGATCGGACAAATTTGACCGATCGGACAAATTTTGACTGATCGGTCAAAATTCAACCGGTCAAGGATCGGGTGATCGGTCAAAAAACATGGTTTTTTGACCGATCCAGTAGAGATTTTGACCGATCGGTTGATTTTTGTTCGATCGGACAAAGTTGACTGATCGGTCAAATTTTGACCGATCGGTTAAAATTTGGCCGATCGGACAAATTTTGACCGATCGGACAAATTTGTCCGATCGGACAAATTTGATCGGTCAAAAGTGATCGGTCAAAAAAGTGATCGGTCAAATTTGATCGATCAAATTTGATCGGTCAAATTTTGATCGGTCAATTTCGACCTATCGATCGAGGTGATCGGGTGCAAATCGCCAATGGAAGGGGAGGGTGTGAACATCTTCATGTCTGTTTATGGCACCGAAGGGAGAAGTGGAGGATGGTATGGTATGTTCGATCAGGTAGAGATCAGATTTGAGAGAAGAAGGTTGTTTTGATCGGGAGGAGGTTATTGATCGGGTGCAAATCGCCGATCGGGTGCAAATCTCCGATCAGGTGCAAATCGCCGATCAGGAGCAGGTCACTGATCGGGTGTAAATCGCCGATCGGGTGCATTTTGCCGATCGGGTGAATTTCACCGATCGGACAAAAAACAGCCGGTCAAAGAAGGGTTGATCGGCAAAATACCCCCGTTTGGCGCCAGATCCAGTAGTATTTTTCGCCGATCAGATAGAAAACGAAGGGGAAGAAGGGGATCGAGTTTGCCGATCGGTCAAATTTGACCGATCGGTCAAATTTGACCGATCGGAGGCACTGATCGGGTAATTTTGTACTAAATCTGGAGAAAAAACCCCCTCCGCGACCGATCGCTGAAATCTTGACCGGCTGAATATGCCCGATCGGTCGCCAGCAGCCGATCTGAGGCGGGGTCGTCGTTCTCGGTGCAGTGGGAGATGGCGATTGGTAGTGGGACTTCGATCCGTCGGTTGCCGGGGAGTTGCGGCCGATCGGTGATGAGATCGGGAGCGGCGGAGCTGAGGTTGGAGCTGAGGGAGACGAGGGGTTTAGAGCTCCTCTGCTTTGTGGACGCGGGAGAATAGAGGATCTGAGCGGAGTCGCTGTGCAGTCACGGGCCGGCTGCTTTCAGTCACGGGTTGCATCTCCCCACTGAGCCATGCAGTCACGGGCCGGTTGACCACAGCTTTGTGGACGCCAGCTTGTCACCCACGTGGGGGCAACATGTGGTCTGGATACTTGGTGCTGGTCTAAAGGGAAGGCTGTGACAGCTTGATGGAATGAAGGCTGTGATCAAGTGGGAATGAGAGGCGGAGTGTTGGGTGGATCGGCGCACATGCATGAATGCATGCATGGAAGTTCCATGCATGATGGAAGGGAAGGCTGTGATAGCTTGATGCACAAATGATGGCATTGATTATGGCCATTGATTCACACCTTTGATGCTTGCTTCAAAGGTCAAAAGTTGACAACCCAGGTGAAGGCCATGTAAATGTTTGGTGTATATACCACGCGTGCTCCCAACCCGGCACGCTATGATCGTTTGATTTGAATTATTCTTGATCAAACACCATACAACCAAAAGGTATTTCAAATGGACTGAACACCCAGATCGGCCAAGTGGGACTTCCTCTCTCGGGCTCGAGGGGTCTGTCTCGAAATTGTAATGCCGTGGCACTGCTGGTCTGAGAGTGAGCCAACGATCGGACTTGAGTGTGGTTTGATGTATCTGTATAGTTTGTCTCTAGGATTTGCATTCTGGAGTCCGTCATCTTTCATCTAGCGTCGAATACGTAGAGGAACATGGGCGACTCCTGGCCAATGGTCGATCCTTCGACTGATCGCCACTAATCGGTAACGGTCACGAGGGTCGACTACCGTTAGAAGATCGGTTGACGAAGGTCGGCCGATAATCCGTAGCATTGAAAGCCATGCCACGGGAGGTCATGTGAGTCAGTTGGGCAGGGCCAATCCTCGTAGTAAGGAAGTTTGAATCGATCGAATGTCGATGCTACGAACTGTTGTAACTCGATCTTTTGCAAGATCAGCTTGTACTCACAAGTCTTCGAATGCACAAGCATGTACGAATGACATGCGTACCTAGTTGTCCTCCACTGGACTAACCAGGGTAGAGAGTGTCATTAGAAAGCAATTGAATGTCTGGGTGTTCTGAAATAGAATTTGAACATCTTGCTACTGAATAGTGTTGAGGCCAAATTATCCGGTCAAGGTTCGAGTGATCGGCAAAAAACCTTGGTTTTTTGCCAGATCCAGTAGAAAATCGACCGATCGAATGATTTTAGCCGATCGGACAAGTTTGTCCGATCGGTAAAAAATTATCCGGTCAAGGTTCGCGTGATCGGCAAAAAACCTCGGTTTTTTGCCAGATCCAGTAGAAAATCGACCGATCGAAGGATTTTAGCCGATCGGACAAGTTTGTCCGATTGGTAAAAAATTATCCGGTCAAGGTTCGCGTGATCGGCAAAAAACCTCGGTTTTTTGCCAGATCCAGTAGAAAATCGACCGATCGAATGATTTTAGCCGATCGGACAAGTTTGTCCGATCGGTAAAAAATTATCCGGTCAAGGTTCGCGTGATCGGCAAAAAACCTCGGTTTTTTGCCAGATCCAGTAGAAAATCGACCGATCGAATGATTTTAGCCGATCGGACAAGTTTGTCCGATCGGTAAAAATTTATCCGGTCAAGGTTCGTGTGATCGGCAAAAAACCTCGGTTTTTTGCCAGATCCAGTAGAAAATCGACCGATCGAATGATTTTAGCCGATCGGACAAGTTTGTCCGATCAGTAAAAAATTATCCGGTCATGGTTCGAGTGAGGCCACGAGCGAAGACTTCGATTGAATGCTGAGACTCAGGTCTCGGACTTTGCCCTCAAATGGTTGATGAGTTTTCGCCTTTGTCAATCGGCTTTTGAATCTTAGGACGATCTGCAACGTCGGAAGATTTTTGAGGGTTGGTCGGAAGATCACGCGACTCCTGGGTGATAGTCGTCTCGTCGTTGATGCTGGCTATGAAAGATTATCGTTTCACCCCCTCATCGATAGTGGATTTCCAGAACGAGTCTTCCTCGAGCATGAGAGCACGTGATGCTCTCTTATGAGTGTCGAGTGGTAGAAGTCTTCTGTAGTGACTTGGTAAATTTGAGAGATGTCCTGCCTCTGGAGTGACATTGGCTGAATGCTGCTCGACACGTGGGACCTTGATCTTCATGTCGAGATGTGTTGGGGCAAAGAGCTTTAGGCTTTGCTAGGGTGCCGAGAGCAGGTCTCGGATTTTGGACTTGCTGCACGTCGAGGCAGCGAAGGTGTCTTGGATTATGTACCTGAGTGTTGATATTCTGGTAGCTTGAAATTGAGAGTTGTGCTGTTTCACAACCCGAAACCGTTTAACATTTGCACGTAAAGGGTCGTGTCGCAACACGAGGCCCTAAACTTGTTAAACGACCTGGTAGCTTGAAATTGAGAGTTGTGCTGTTTCACAACCCGAAATCGTTTAACATTTGCACGTAAAGGGTCGTGTCGCAACACGAGGCCCTAAACTTGTTAAACGACCTGGTAGTTTGAAATTGAGAGTTGTGCTGTTTCACAACCCGAAACCGTTTAACATTTGCACGTAAAGGGTCGTGTTGCAACACGAGGCCCTAAACTTGTTAAACGACCTGGTAGCTTGAAGGTTGAGCTGGCTCAACTTGAATTTGCTTGAAGGTTTGAAACTGAATATTGCGCTGTCTCATAACTCAGAATTTGAACGGACAAGTAGACGTTTGAAAGCAATCTTTATTCAACATAGAATTTACATCATAGATAGAACAATTTAAGATTTCGAGCATTCCAAGCCCGTGGCAATCGATAGAATCCTTGGCCTCCTTCTGATTTGACTTTGTATAGACCTTCCCAGTTGGGATCTAGTTTCCAGCTGCTGCGTTCTCTGACGATACAAATGGTCGCTTGAAAGTTGATCATCTCCAACCCCCCAGATTTTTCCATCTCGAGGGAGATCTTCACTAGTGATGTTCGAAGGAATGATTTTGCCTGCCTTTGAGAAACTCTTGGAGATGTCCTACACGTAGCAGATCTTCCAAATGATGCCTTAGCCGGTGGCACTAATCAGTTGAATGACCATGGCTGCGATGGAAATCACAGTAGACGGTTTTGTCTGCAGTGGCCTTAGTGTCGGGCTGCAGTGGATTAGGCCATCGGAGGAACTCTTCATGCTGAATTCGATCGAGGATCTGTTCGATTGGTAGATTCCATTTGGTAAAAGTAGTCTTCTTTGGAGGAGATCGGCGTCCATCGTTTCTTAATCGCTTGGGTGCGAGAGGAACTTCTGCTTCTGCATTGTAGGCTCTGGTAGCATATTTTGTGGTTTCCCTTTCGGCGGGTCGCCTCTTCGTCTCTCGTCCCTTTCGGGCAACTTGATCATCCTCAACCTCAATTTCCCGTTGGATTCGATCAAACATTGAACCTAGGGAAAGAGGAGGATTGCGAATGAAGTCGTTGTAAATGTGCATGTCGAAGCGGAGTGCATTCTGAAATGCCAACATGATAGCTTCATCATCCAGATGCCTCCCAGAGAGGGCAGCGTGCTCATTGCGAAATCTCCTTGTGAAGCTGCGAAGACTCTCATCCGAACCCATCCTTAGCCGATAGAGGGAATCGAGCTTCTTCTCCGGCTTCAAATTAAGTTGATAATGTTGCACAAAGAGATTGGCTAAGACGCTGAACTGAGTAATGGATCCAGCTCGAAGGTTGTGGTACCAATCGAGGGATGGCTCATCGAGGCTCCCGGCGAAGGTGCGGCAGAGCACGTTGTTCTCTTCTTCATGCGGTGTCAGGGATTGTTTGAAAGAGAGTATATGGAGAGTTGGATCTCCTTTGACGCAATTGAATTTGGGGAGAGTGGGTGTTCTCCATCCCCTTGGAAATGCTGACTCGAATAAGCTTCGATGGAGGGGTCCGACGGAGGAGTATCCATCCCTACGACCCTGCCCTCGACTTAGATAGAGATCGAGGGGTAAGATCGAGAGGTCCTGTTCGGCAGGTTGGAGTCGATGACGAAGGTCCGATCCGAGCCCACGTTGAAGCGGAACGGATGGTGAAACTCTATTCTTCGAGGGCGCACCTTTCATCTGACATCTTCTCGAGTCATCTTGCTTTGAAGGGACTCTTTTGTTGAAGTTGCGACCAGGAGTGGATTGAGAGGATTCGTCGTCGAGGCGGTCCCAAACACTCTGCTTCCATAGGGCAGCAGAGGGAGTTGGATCGCGTCGAACCCTTTCGAGGGTAGTAGTGCCCATTGACCTCTGTTGCTCAGAGTGGATTGAATATTGCGGAAGATCGACCCTCTCATTTGTAGAGGGGATAGGAAGAGCGATCCCAGCCTCAGAAGCTGCCCTCTTGAGAGCATCCCTCTCAGCGGTGAGGGTGGCGTTTTGCTTTGCAAATTGAAGCAGTTGAAAGTCGACCGCTGAAATTTGATATGTCGAAGGAGGGTCTTTAGCAGGAGTGGGGGTTGTTTGACCGATTGATTGTCGCGCAGGGTGGATGATCGGTCGATCGACAGATCTTCCACTCCCTGAATGAACCCCCATCTCTGGGACAGCAAGGGGCTGTCCGAAATTGAGCCTTTGACTCATTGATCGAGTCTCAGGACGAGCTTGTTGTTGAGTATTACTTCCTTCTGGTTGACCTTGATGTTTCGTCCTCGCCATTCAGAGAGCGAAAGGTGCAACGAGAGTGCCGTTCAGTTGTCTGATCAACCGAGAGAGCGAGGAAGTTTGACTATCAAGATCAGTTGTAGGTTCAACCGATCAAGTAGTAGCGGAGAGTTGGACTTTTTGATCGAATCCCACAGACGGCGCCAAACTGTGGGGGAAAATCTTTGTGCCGACCCGAAGACTCTCGCAGCACCAGTCAATTGGAGTCGAAGTTGACGTCGAAGATCGTTGGTCGATCTATTGATTGAAGTTGTTGCTTTTGATATGTAAACAGAGAAATGTAATCAGAGAGATTGTGACACAAGATGTGATCTCGGAGTTCAGCCGAAGCCTACGTCTCCGTGCTATAGGGAGCAACCCGAATTCACTAACACTTATGTCGAAGTGATCTCGACAGGCCGAGTATCACTAGAAACACTCTGATCTCTTCGAAGGAGAGAAGAAGATCAAAGAGAGATGGTAGATGAGAAGTTTGAAATCCCAGAGCTCTGGTTTTAGAATTGAGAGTTCGATCCATTTACATTCGAAGGCTCTGCTATTTATAGGATTCTCTGGGAAGGATTCCGGGGTAAATGGCGGTTTCTGCTGTAGTATCTGGGGATCCTCCAGGTAAGGCTGGTGGGCTCCGCTGCTGTCTTAGGGGCTCACCAGGCAGGGCCGGTGGGTCCCGTTGTGGTACTTGGGGGGCCCACCAGGCAGGGCTGGTGGGTCCCTCGGAAGCCTTCATGGGCCCACCGGGCAGGGCCGGTGGGTCCCGCTGTGGTACTCGGGGGCCCACCAGGCAGGGCTGGTGGGTCCCGCTGTGGTATTCGGGGGCCCACCAGGTAGGGCTGGTGGGTCCCGCTGTGGTATTCGGGGGCCCACCAGGCAGGGCTGGTGGGTCCCGCTGTGGTATTCGGGGGCCCACCAGGCAGGGCCGGTGGGTCCCGCTGTGGTATTCGGGGGCCCACCAGGCAGGGCTGGTGGGTCCCGCTGTGGTATTCGGGGGCCCACCAGGCAGGGCCGGTGGGTCCCGCTGTGGTATTCGGGGGCCCACCAGGCAGGGCCGGTGGGTCCCGCTGTTTGCAGACTTCTTGCCAAAATTTGCACCCACACGCGCACATGACGATTTCATGAAAAACATGAAACACACACCACTAGCGGGCTCTGATACCAATTATTGGAAATAAATCCATGGTAGAGGCCCGCAGCAGAAGCAAAGTGAAGGTCCGAGGACCGTAGGCGGTGTGCGTTACATATCAAAATTTTCATCGAAACGATCTACATATACATGTATGAAACTAGCATGGCAACTACACGAACCCCTAACGACGATCTAACGCAAAAGAACAATCTAGCATGTATGCATGTTCTAATTATGTTAGATCTATTTGTTAGAGATCATACCTGCGTGCGGAATCTTTCACCGCGACAAATTTCTTCTTTGTCGATGGAGACGGGCTACGGATCTGCTCGACATAGCTTCGGTGTGACAGCCATAAATTTCTGCTCCGAACTCCGATTGGGCTCAAATTTGGACTGCAGGTAACCAACTTCAGGATGCAACTTTTCCAACAAGTTTCACGTCATTTAGACTTCTGTAGCTCCCGGAATCGCAGAAACAACGTTGATTTTCTGTACTGATTCTGGACAGCAAAAGGTTGCGGGAGACGCCTTCTAGTTCACCCGATCTCACACGATGCACGGCACCTCGTCGATGGATCTCTGAGTGCCTCCATACGACGAGCCTTCTCCTTCTACGAAATACCACGCGAGGAAGACGAGTCGCCATCCAATGGCGCAAGCGAGGGAGAGAGAGACGAGGAAGGAGATGCGAAGAGAGGAGAGGGGCTTCGGTTTCCCCATGGCTTGCATGGCCGGCCCTAGGGCTTGCCCATGCATCTAATTTCGTGCCCCCTCTCTTTCCTCATATATAGGGTCAGCCTATCCATATGGATAAGGACAGTATGGATAAGGATGATTGATTCAAACCTTATCCATATATATCTCTTCTTTATCTCTATCCTTTCCTTGTTTTCGAAAACGGTCAAAACCAGCCTGTTTTCTGCGCCTCATAACCGGCCCCTGCATCGGAGGCAACAACCTCCCGAAACTAATGGGGCCGGCCTTGACCAGTCTCTCAACACTTAGGGCCGGCCCCCTTAGTGCATAGTGGTGCATGGTATGAGCAAAACGCCCTTATGCCACTAGTTGGCCGTTCCTCGTGTACGAGACTTTGCAAGGCACACATAAGTGAAGTGCACCAGTGATTTCACTATTCTCTGAGGTTCCCGTAGGGTGCCCCTAGTGAAGTCAACTAGTCAACTCGCAACATGTCCCGGTGCATCGCACCCATGTGGCAAAGTCCACTTATGGCAAGGAATTGCTACATGCGTCTCTGCACTAACCTAGGGTTTCCCCTTAGTGCACACACATAGCTACGCATCTACCGTGCACTAGTGCGAAGCACTCACGGAGCGTATGCTTAGACTTCTCGCTTCCTTTAACTACGTTCTGTGTTTCGAGGAGATGGTATAATAACCGTACATAATGTCGATAAGGTGGAACCTTCAGAGACCAGGGTTCATGGCTTCCAACTTAGACTCGATCGACACACTACCCGAGTGTACCATCGATCCTCTGAGTCTGAGTTAACCTGCATAGCCACCCAGAGTGCGACGCAGGCTGTACTCCAATTCCCCTGGACTTACTATGTTCTCCCTCATACCCCTGCTCTCTGCTTAGTATGGTAAACTCGTTGTCCCTCCACTGGTGCCATGATGCAACTCGAGCGGTGGAGAATACCGTCAGACTCGAGTGCTCATATGACTCGGTTCCTTCCAGGTTGACCACGTATATCGTACCTCCGATAACTCTGCCGAGTAACCGGATCCGTCACCAATCGAACTGATGACCACCTGGCCAGGGTTTAATATGACGTAGGTCAGACCAAGGAACGCACCTCCCGTTAGGGGTGTGGATAGCCTGCAGGAGTGACATGCTGATGCAACGCCAGCCGGGTAACCCAGTACACCGTGGTTTTGGATCACTGCATCCGGATCCTCACACATTGGTGCGCCAAAGCACCACACAACTGGTTAGTCCACCAGACATGGCTCCTCAGGGTTTATGACCGTTTTACCCTAAGCAGAAACACGGTTTAGTGCACCGGTGTCTGCTCACCGATCTGTGCACTGTGTTGGTTCCGTTCGGCCACAGATACTGTGCCTGGTAATGACCGTGGTGGAGACACCCACGCTCTGTCATCCCAACAGCTTATCCTGATAGGGCGACCAACCCTAATCAGAGCTGCGAACGTATTTAGGTTACATGGGACCAATCACTTGTGTCTCCCACTCAAGTGGATTACCATGTAGCCATGGCTCTCTGTTCTGTAATCAGAACACGTACTAAGGTACGTACCTAGATGCAATCTTATACTATCAACCATACATAGCTAAACTATAGGTTTTACGAGCTGTAGACCTCACCAATTCCAACAGTATACATGCTCCAGCCTAAAGGCTTTACTTCTGACAAAGGGAGTTAGCTAGTTTGCAGACTCAAGAAATATATATACGGACTGAAACAGGCTTCCCGACAGTGGTATTTAAAGTTCCACAATGTCATAACTTCTTTTGGTTTTGTGAAGAATATTATAGATGAATGTATATACCTTAAGACTAGTGTGGAGCCGTTATACATTTCTAGTCCTATATGTTGACGATATTTTGCTAGCCAATAATAACTTGAGGATGCTATATGAGACGAAGCAGTTTCTCTCACAGAACTTTGATATGAAAGACTTAGATGAGGCATCCTATGTTATAGGGATAAAGATCCATAAGGATCGATCCCAAAGGGTTCTAGGATTGTCTCAAAAAGCCTATGTTAACAAAGTTCTGGAAAGATTTAATATGCAGAACTGCTCGCCCAGCATTGCTCCCATTGTCAAGGGTGATAGATTCAGTTTGTCCCAATGCCCAAAAAACGCTCTTAAAAGAGAGGCTCTGGCTAACATTCCCTATGCATCTGCAGTTGGCAATTTGATATATTTGGAGGTCTGCACAAGACCAGACATTGGATTTGCAGTAGGGATGTTAGGAAGATACCAGAGTGATCCAAGCATGGATCACTGGAGGGCTGCTAAGAAGGTCATGAGATATTTACAAGGGACCAAGGACTTCATGCTTACATACAACCACTCTGATCATTTAGAGCTGATCGGGTACTCTGATTCGGACTTTGCGGGTTGCATTGACTTCAGAAAGTCGACATCGGGTTATATCTACCTATTGGCTGGTGGTGTTGTCTCCTGAAAGAGCACCAAGCAAACCATTACGGCATTGTCGACTATGGAGACAGAGTACGTTGCACTTTACGAGGCAACCATACATGCATCTTGGCTAAGGAATTTTATCATAGGGATAAGGATCATGGATTCCATATCCAGACCTCTAAAGATCTACTGTGATAATCTTGCTGCATTGTTCTTCTCCAAGAATAACAAAAGTGGAAGTCAAAACAAGCACATCGACATAAAGTACCTTGTTATTAAAGAAGATGTAGCAAAAGATAATGTTCAGATTGAGCATATTGGTACTGAGCTTATGGTGGCTGATCCACTGACCAAAGGATCGCCACCAAACCTTTATAGAGGTCATATGGATCAGATAGGTCTGATTAGCTCATTGTATTTTTAAAGATTATGCATTATGAACCTATTATTTCTTTTACTGCGGTGAATAAAGTATAATTGTCTCTGTTTGTGCACTAAAGTTTGAGACATAGAGTTTTGACACAGAGTGAATCATGCATTCACTACATAAAGTAATTCATCACATTAAGTGTTTAACTAAACTGATCATACTATATATTAATATATGGAAGGAAGTGTCTATTTGTTAGGACACGACCGCCATGATTCATGTAGTTGGTGTCTTCAGTTTAAACTCAAGGATACCACATAAGGCATTACGGGCGCTTTTGTTTTTCGGAATTTTTCGTATGCGCATACTAAAGTTTTTATCGCTTTTGGTCCATTAGAGTTTTATTTTCTTTAAAATAAATGGTTGTTTTTCAAATATGTGTTTGTAAGTCCAAGTGAGAGAGTGTTGGGTTAGCCGCTTGCGGCATAAGGATGGCCTGGTACAAACCCACCATGGGCTTTTGGGTTTAAAATCTAATGGGCCTTAACTAAAGCTGTACCCGTTAATGATGTAGTTAAGTGATGAATCCTAGCCCTTAGATCAATCCAGTGGATGGTTGGATTGAATCCGGTTATTAGGGTTTTGGGATGGTGTCCTGGTTTAGTTATAAATAAGATGCCTCCCATCTATTAGGGATCTGTCCGATGTCATCTAGTCTCTTGACGGCCAAGAACTAAACCAGAAATACCTATCCCTCTCCTCCCTTCTCTTCCGATTGTGCGACGACAATGACGTGAGGAGAACAAAGAGGATTCGACTACGTGGGAGACGCATCGCATCGATGAGTCATCTACCTGCGGTTCGTCACCCGGTTCGTTATGGCCGGAGGTACATCTCGATCTTCGCTTCCGCTATGGGTAGATCCAATCTTCGTGTTGGATCTCATTTAGTTTGATGAGATCTCCCATGATGGAGATTATTTCCTTACAGTGTCTCCTTTTAAGGAGTTGTAGACTTGGTGCCGAACAAGGGGTGGATATATATTTTATGCACCCACACATACCAATGTGGGGGGTGCCTATCACTGCGTGTCACACTAAGCATTGCGGTGCCCCCCACAAGGTAATGGTCAGAAGTAGGGCTGGTAATTTTGGACCCGACACGAAATTAGCGGGTTTGGGTCTGGGTTAAACGGGTTCGGGTCGTAAATGGGTCGACATGACTAACCCGATTAGTAAACGAGTTGGGTCTGGGTTTTGTCTTTGACCCGTTTAAAATTTATTGGGTCGTGTCGGGTTGGGTCTACCTGGCATCCTATCACAATGTGATGTAGCAAGTTATGTGATTCACTAGTCTGCGATGGGTTCGATGAACAACTATGATCAGGACACCTATGATGGAGAGTTGCAACGAAATAAAAAATAAAAAATAAAAAAATAAATATTTAAACTGGTCTTATCGGATTTTAGTGAGTCTATCTGTTTATAAACGGGTCGGGTTCGGGTTTAGGGTCTAGACACGATTAGTTAAATGGGTCGGGTCCAAGTTTAGGGGTTTTGGATACGACACGAAACCGGACATGACACGACCCATTGCCAGCCCTAGTAAGAAGCTCTCACGGGTAAGGATGATCAACATATCTCCATAAAAGGTGGTCTTGGCATACTCCACATTGTAGATTAGACCAAATATTGTTGGTCAACTCAAAGATCATATGTACTCGAATGATAGGAAATAGGATTGCCCCCTCACCATGATGAACCCAAAGATTGAAGAATGCGTCCTTGAGAATATCTAAAGGTGGATGTTTATTAAATTTAGTTTAATAGAATTATGGGAGAGAGTACTTTACACTAAACCATGTTTTTGAAAAGACTCGTCCCATGAAATAAGTCAATCTGAAGCTAAAAAAAAAATTTGCAAACTTCATAATTCTATACACATCGAAAACTCTCTTGCTTCCAATTTGGCTCTCTGATTTTCAGAAATATTCAGTGTTAACAAGAGTTATTCAGAGTTATTTGTTGTTGTTGAATGCAGATTTCCAGAAGTCTTTGTTATATCCTAGAAGCGGTTTTGCAATAATTACATCAACAAACTCTATTTGAGTTTATGCTTTAAAGAAATCGTATTTGATACATGCCTGGTTTTTCTATAACTTCCAACAATCACTAGCAGGGATCATGTCACTCCAAAACAACAAGCAATTATCAAGGGCGTCGCCAACTTGGCCTGCTGCACATGTCATATATCCGGGACCATCATGTAATGAATGAGGAAACATTCTCTCTCTCTCTCTCTCTCTCTCTCTCTCTCTCTCTCTCTCTCTCTCTCTCTCTCTCTCTCTCTCTCTCTCTCTCTCTCTCTCTCTCTCTCTCTCTCTCTCTCTCAATATATAAGGAGTCCAAAAACAACCAGGTGAGGGGATCCCTCTGAACTTCTATTCACACGCTTCAACTTCTTCAGGGACTAACTTGAGGTTGATACTTGACAACCAAGATCCAAGAGCCAATAGCCAAGACTCCTGAGGTAGGAAAAGCCAATTAAGATGGATGAGGTGAGGTGTACAAAGTCATGAATTAGTCCTACATTGCCTGAAGAAAAGGAGATTCTGGGTAGGGGTGTGCATTGGTTCGAAACCGACCTATTTAGGTAAAACCCAAACCGATCCAACCTTAGTCGATTTTGACGATTTTCAATCCGATCCAAACCGAACTAAGATTGGAATCCAATCCAATGAAAGTCGGTTTGGATTGGATGGTCGGTTTAGGTTTTGGACCATGTTCTTATTAGGCTCTTCTCCCCCCCCCCCCCCCCCCCCCCCCCCTTTATTAGGACCTAGTTCAAACTTAAAAAATAATATTTGTTATCAAATAATTAGGCATAAATAAGATTTTTAACAGATTTTGAGTCATCCTACAGCATTGCAATGGTTGTTGGTAGCAAGGATATATGAGGACCTATGGTATATTTAAAAACAAATTATATGCATAGACATATACATATGTCGGTTTGGTTCGGTTTAGGTCGGTTTTGAATTTAAAAATCCATCAACCGATCCAATCATGTCGATTTTTTAAAAACTCAATCCGATCCGATCCATTAAGTGTGTCAAAATCAATCAAAATTGGACGGTTTGGTTTGATTTGGTCAGTTTGATCGATTTGGTTTGGATCTTGCACATCCCTAATTATGGGCTATAAATATAATTTCTCTTCCCAAACTGATATTATGCGTTTTAAAACCGTGTGCCACTGTGGATCCTATAAGAACTCCATAGTCAAGCGTGCTCGGGTGAGAGTACTACTAGGATGGGTGACCTCCTGGGAAGTTCTCGTGCATGCACAGACAAAACGAACAATATCATGCCTGTGTGTGGCGGGGTGTTACAGATACAGAGGCTAAATCTTTTATGTGCCTTGCTCGTGGAGTAGGCTTCGGCTGAACCTCGTAAATCTCTTGTGTCTTGATCTCTTTATTTTTCTATTATTATTTACTTGGATAATTTGTGGTTTTTGTAGTATATCGTTTGTTCGAGAGATCCTTACACGTAGCGATCTCATTAATGGAACTTCTTTAGTTAATTTTTTTCTCTGGTGATTAGGGCAGATGTATTGCCTGATTGTTTTATTGTTTAACCTATCTACAAAACTGAGGTTGTAACCTCAGAGGATCTGTACATATTAACTACTATTGTAAATTGATACTCAAAGTGAGCAATAAGGTTAGCAAAGGAAAAACAAATAAAGTAATTTAGCAAGCAAAGACCTGTCAGGGCCTATCGTCCAGGCCCATGAGGTCATTGTTGGAATTAAATCATATTATTAGAGTCGCAGCGGACGCAAAAGTTAGATTCGAGGATCTTAAGGTGCATGTTTTATTACAATTAATTTCACAAAACAATCTACATACAAATCTATGGTCCTAGCATATGTGCGGACACCCTAAAGCCATACTACGATCTACGAAAGATATGCATACATCTAGTTAGGTGTTTAGAATCATCATACCTAGTGAATCTTAGATACGAAGAGAATAGAACGATGGTTAATGATGAACCGTACATGAAGCGAGAGAGATACTGTCGGATAGCACCTTGTCTTTACGAAGGAGGAATCCACGACGTCCTATCTCTGAGTGCAAGGATGACGCACCAACGGAGGATATTGCACGTAGCGAAGATGATAGTGAGCCGCAAGTTCTCCTCCTTCTCTTTTTCTCTTCTTTCTTCCTCCTTCTTCCTCTTTCTTCATTGGCCGAAACCACAAAGAAGGCAAAGGAGAGGGAGGGGGGGCAGATTTTTTGGAGAGGGGAGAGGCTAGGGTTGGCCTCCTCGCTCCCTTTACCTCTTATAGGGCCGGTCCCCTACTCGCTTACGCAAGCTACGGCCGCCCCCCTAAGGATTAGGATGAGAGGTGGTTTTAGGGTTTCCCCTTGACACTTCGGACGAATACACACTTTTTGTCGGGATACCATTGATAGAGAGATAGAGTGAGGTAAGCTAGTCGGAAATGAGTTTCGCTAGCACCTATGAGCTCCTTGAATTATTCCTCTTATTATAAGATCCATATTCAATATGTTCTAAGCTATATTTTAGTATTTACCAAAATACCCCTATGACCCTTTAACATATATGAATTAGGTTCTTAGGCTTAAGCTCGATCTATCATGCCACTTCGCATCTAACATGTCCAACCGGGTTGGAGAATAATTACTATATGCAACGACAGAGTGGAACCTTCAGGGTTTAGGATCTCTAGCTCAAACCGGATCCCTGATTAAATATTCCGGTGACACACCAAAAGCTCCGCTAATCAGTCCTAATCTGATTAACCCGCATAGCCACCCAGAGTGCAACACGTTGAACTCTAGTGATCATAAACTTATGTTACTCCCTCATAATCCTATTCTCTACTATACTCTGATAATATTTAGTCCCTCCTATTACTAGTGATATGATTCGACTCGGGCGTTGGGGAGCACCGTCAGAACCTTATCGATCTTCTGACTAGGATTTGATGACTTATCATTCATAATGCCACATACCTTCCGATGCTATGCCTAATATCCGAAACGTCGTCAGTCATACTGACAACCACCAAGCCTGGATTAATTATGTGGATAGATTACTTATCAAATCGCACCCATCCATTACTAGATATCGGATAACCTATAAGGATTTCATGTCACTCTACCACCAGTTGGGTAACCCAACGTACCGTGGGTTTGAACTATGGAAGGTCTGCACATGTTGGCATATCAAAGTACCACACAGTTGATTAGCTTAGTGTATATGATCCCTCATGATTAAGGACAAATTATTTATAGTAGTCAGACGGTTTATGCACCAGGCTCTGATACATTGATCTGTGCACCATCTTGGTTCCTATTCAACACGATCATCATGCTTGGTTAAGTGAATAAGAATCCCACATTCTCGTAGTGGAGACTTCACCACATCCTCTACATGCCAACAGCTTATTCTCAGTGAAGCGACCGGCATCACCAAAGCTGTGAACTAATTCTAAGTCTATACAGAACCGGTCTAATGGGTCTCCCAAGCATGGACCCACCATGTGCCTCAGTGGCCTACTATGTTCCTTAGGGTCCTTCATTACATATGAATTAACATATACCAAAGCCGTATTCTAATTAAAGCAATAACTAAAGTCATCTTTATTAATGTTAATACAAAAAATCTAAGCTCAGGACATAAGAGCTACAACAATCATGCCATTCACCAAGGCCCTGTTAGAATTAGTGAGGTCTACAGCTCATAAAAACCTATAGTTTAGCTATATATGGTTGATAGCTTAGGATTGTACCTTGGTACATACCTTAGTACGTGTTCTGATTATAGAACAGAGAGCCATGGCTACATGGTAATCTACTTGAGTGGGAGACTCAATAGACTGGTCCTATGTATCCTAAATACATTTGTAGCTTTGATTAGGGTTGGTACTATTAGGATAAGCTATTGGGATGATAGAACGTGGGTGTCTCCACCACGGTCATTACCAGGCACAGTATTTGTGGTCGAACGGAACCAACACGGTACACAGATTGGTGAGCAGACACTGGTGTACTAAGTCGTGTTTCTGCTTAGGGTAAAACGATCATAAACCCTAAGGAACCATGTCTGATGGGCTAACTAGTTGAGTAATGCTTTGGTACACCAATATGTGAGGGTCCAGATACATGACCTAAAACCAAGGTGTACTGGGTTACCCGGCTAGTGTCGCATCAGTGTGTCACTCCTGCAGGTCATCCACACCCCTAACGCGAGTTGACTAGTTGACTAGTCAACTTGTATTAGTTAGACTATTGACCGGATCTGGTTACTCGGCAGAGTAATTGGAGGTACGACGTACATGGTCAACCTAGAAGGAACCGAGTTATATGAGCACTAGAGTCTGACGGTATTCTTCACCGCTCGAGTTACATCATGGCACCAAGTGGAGGGACAGTACGTTTATCATACTAAGCGGAAAGCAGGGGTATGCGAGAAAACATAGTAAGTCCGAGGGGATTGGAGTGCAGCCTGCGTTGCACTCTGGGTACTACACAGGTTAACTCGGACTTAGAGGATCGATGGTACACTCAAGTAGTGTGTCGATCGAGTCCAAGTTGGAAGCCATGAACCTTGGTCCCTAAAGGTTCCACCTTATCCACATGATGTATGGTCCTTAAACAATCACCTCGAAACACAGGATACAGTTAGAAGAAGCGAGAAGTCCAAACCTACACTCTGTGAGTGCTTCACACTAGTGCACGGTAGATGTGTAACTATATGTGTGTACTAAGGGGAAACCTTAGGTTAGTACAGAGACACATGTAGCGATCCCTTACCATAAGTGGACTCTACTACATGAGTCCGATGCACTAGAACATGTTGTGAGTTGACTTTACTAGGGTCACCCTACGGGCATCTCAGAGAATAGTGAAATCACTAGTGCACTTCACTTTTTTATGCCTTAAAAAGTCTCGTACACGAAGGACGACCAACTAGTGATATATGGGCATTTTGGGCAAACTATGCACTACTTTGCACTAAGGGGGCCCGGCCTTAGGTGTTGGGAGATTGGTCAAGGCCGGTCCCCTTGTTTATAGGAGGTTGTTGCCTTCAATAAAAGGGCAGTCATAAGGGACAGAAAGGGGGCTGGTTTTGACCGTTTTCAAAACCAAGGAAAAGATAGAGATAAAAGGAGAGATAAAGGGAGAGGTTTGAACTGGTCAAACCTTATCCGTTAGGGCTTTATCCAAAGGATAGGCCGACCCTATATAAGGGCAATGAGGGAGAAGGGGGGCCAGCTATGCAAAAGGGGGAAACCCTAGCCGCCCCTCTCTTATATCTTCTCCTCTCCTCTCTCGTCTCTCTCCCTCGCTTGCGTTATTGAATGGTGACTCGTTTTCCTCACATGGTGTTTCGTAGAAGGAGAAGGCTTGTCATATGGAGGCACTCAAAGATCCATTGACGAAGGTTCGTGCATTGTGCGAGATTGGGTGAACTAGAAGGAGCTTCTCGAAATCTTTTGCTATCCAGATTTTGCGTAGAAGGTCAGAGATGTTTCTGTGATTATGAGAGTTACAGAACTCCAAACGATGTGAAACCACTTGCAAAAGTTGTGCCTCGAAGCTCTCTAGATGCAATACAAATTTTAGCTCAATCAGAGTTTGGAGAGAAAAGTTATGTGGTTGCACCAAAGGTATATCGAGCAGATCCAAGGCCGTCTCTATCGACAAAGAAGAAATTTATCACAGTGAAAGAATTTGCACGGAGGTATGGCTTCTACATGTAGATCTAGTATAGAGATAAAATATGTATGCATGCATTCTAGATTATTCTTTTCGCTAGATTGACGTTAGGGGGTCGTGTAATTCCCATGCTAGATTCATACACACACGTGTAGATCGTTTCGATAAAATTTTTGATATGTAATGCACACCATCCCTAATCTTCGGACCTACACTTTGCTTCCGCTGCGGACCTCTACCATGGAATTATTTCCAACAGGCCCATCCTAGCTAATCATGGGATAAGCGGTAAATTGGGTCATGTTAGGGATCCAATCTCTCAAATCTTCTTGAATGGGATTAACAACCTTCCCCTTTCTTATTCTTGGAAGATAGTTATAAGAAATATTCTACACGGATCGTGTGGATGTCTCTTTTATCGAGAACCATTGGCTTTGAAAATGATAAAAATAGAGACCTTATGCGAAAGCGGTGGATCAAAACGTACATCCGACCATAATTTGGTGGGTGATGATGGTCTGGAATTAGATTAATGCAGACAGATCTTTCTCTCGCGAGATCCTAATCGCGATGGATGAAGAAATAGCGATGATGCGATGTGATGACCGCCGGTGGGAGCCTTAACTCCTTTTCTTCTTGGCGATTGAAAATCCCAGGGAGACCCCATAAGATTGACGAGATGAGAGATCTAGAGGAATTGCGAAGACAGATAATCCTCTCTCTCTAATGCGATCTAATCATAGAATAAAAATTCAAGAGAGGGTGAAGGGGCAGCCGGGTCTCTCTCTCTCTCTCTCTCTCTCTCTCTCTCTCTCTCTCTCTCTCTCTCTCTCTCTCTCTCTCTCTCTCTCTCTCTCTCTCTCTCTCTCTCTCTCTCCCTCTTGTGAAAACGAGAGCACCAAGGGGAGGGAGAGTGCTGCAATCACAGTAGTTCTCTCTCTCTTTTGCTTCGGCTTTCAGGAGAGAAGAGAATGGAGGAGAGAAGGAAGCGGGGGCTGCACTCAACCGCAGCCCTCCTGTGTTTTCTGCGAATGGACGGGCAAAGAGGAAAGGGGGGTCGTGACTTTTCACGACATCTCTTCCCTCTCCTCTTGGTTTTGCAGCACCAAACACACGGGATGAGAGAGGGGATCGGCCCCCTTAAATCCTGTACACCGCAGGCCCCTTTTCCAGTTTCCAATTTGGGTCTCCAATGGGTTCAAGTCTACTAACGGGGTGCGCAAGGTGGGCGCATCGCATCGCCGTTGCTCCGAAGTTGGGACCCGCACCCTCTCAAACCCTAGATCTAATTCTGACACCTGTAGGATTAGGGTTGATTCAGGATTAATTAACTACATACATCTGAGCCCGACTAATTACCAACTAGATCGACCGAGTTCAAGACCGATTGAGTGAAGTTGAGCCAAAACCCAACAATAACAACTAAGAGTTGCTACTGGCATGCAGCAAGGGGCACAATAGAGAGGCCACTAGGTCGCTGTGAGCATCATGTAGAGTGTTCTCAATACTAAGAGCACAACAGAGACACTGTTTTGGGTACACTAGCGAGGAGAGTGTAAAGCAGAATACAGAGGAAAGTATCATGTACAAAAAGATCGACGGGCTACACCAGGGACAATACCAAGCACTACGAGGACAATGCTGCAGAGAGCGCATGTGCTATCTTTGTCGGTGTTTGTTGTCCATGTGAAGGGCCGTGTGACGTTTGTTTAGTCCAATATCAGCAATGGGAGCGGGATGACGCCCCTTATGTACCCATCATGTACTCTTTTCTTCAAGAGGTTATTCTTTTGGAATAATAAGAGAATTTCAATATGGTATCAGAGCCATGCCCGAGTCTCACCCTGTTGTGGGAGGGCCCGCCCTTTGTTTGTTGTCCACGTGCATATTCTCGTAGTGTCGATCTACACTTGAGGGGGCGTGTCGGTGTTTGTTGTCCATGTGAGGCAGCGTGTGATGTTTGTTTAGTCCCACATCGGCTATGGAGAGATCAAGAAGTTTCCTTAAATACTTTGTTGAGACTTTTCCCTACAGCTCATTTTGTGGGGTTAAGGGAATTTCAATAATCTAGCCCCCTCATAAAAGGGTGTATATCAGCTATAACTCGATCACTATTGACATTTTTTTTTTTTTTCATTGAAAGGGGAGGTCACAACTGGACCCCCAAGAGGCGCCACATGCGCCTCGAGCCACCGGGATCAACTTTGCTGTGTAGAGGACGGGATCGTGAAAAATCCAATCGAAAACTCCGCCACTAGCAGGCCGGGGCCAGATCTCCACAGTGGCTGTAACCGGCGAAGGCCGCTACCCCGCCGATTGCCGGCCCGATCCGAGTAGGAGAAAAGGGCCGCATTACGCCGGAGAGTTGCATGCAAAACGCCACTGCCGCCGGAGGGGAAGATGCCCCCTATCTACATGGAGAGGGAGGGGAAACCAGATCTCATCCCAGAAGCAGCAGGACCAGCCTAACCGAACCCCTTGCCTCCTCGGAGCAGCCGGCGGCAACTGAGAAGGCCAAGGAAGGGAGCTTCGAAACCCTAACACAAGGGACTAGTGACAGCTCGGCTGGTAAAAGAGCATCTCCAACAGACTCACCAAAGTGACTCCGTCACTCCTTTTGCGAGAGGTTCTGCCTCTTGTTTCGTTCCAATAGACTCGTTACTCCGCTCACTAGATCTGGTGGGCGAGCGCCACTCGCTAGTCGCTACAACATCCCCCCCCCCCCCTACTACATGCATGTCTCCAACATAAAAACAAATATAAAATCTTTAAAAAATTTAAAAACTTAGAAATTGTGAAAAAATGGAAAAACATTCAAGTACAGAGAGACTGACAGAGTTGGCTTTCAAGAATGGCTCCTTGCTCTGGTTAGGGTCCGCCAAACCCTCCCTCCTAAGAGGCGGGGTTCTCAAAAAAAAAAAGAATGGCTCCTTGCTTTAGGGAGGTTGACAGAGATGCTCTAAGACATATACAATTCGTGACCTTGATCAAGGGTTCAAATAAATACTACAACATATTTCCTCACGTAATATACGTACGGTCCCTGACAAAGAGATCGATTTTGCCCAAGGATAGACAAGAGACCAGTTTCACCTAAAGTCCTTGGATTAACGGAGCAGTTTAGCCTACAGTCCCGATTTTTTCAAAATCCTGAAACCACCCACTTCTTTCTCCCTCTCTCGAGTAGCAGTGGCGGAGGCGGCACGAGCAGCGGCGAAGGTTACGTGCATGAGTAGCGGTGGTGGAGGTGAGAGGCCACATGCTCGGAGGGATTCAATTGTCAATTTTGGGGTCAAGGGTTCATCCCATGGCCTATAAATCATAGGGTTTATGGTTTGGTTTAGGTCTAGGGTTCGGTTTAGGTTTAGAAAAGAGTGGCATCAAATAAAAATTTGAAGTGCAGGGTGGGGTATTTTCGTCCCCATATTCCTCTATTCTTTATCCTAAAACTGATCTTTCCCCCTAAAAAAAAAAAAATCCCTCGCCCTCACCTAATCATGCTTACAACGTATGCATACTCTATGTGCACCATGCGGGAAACAAGTTGGCGCCAGTGTTTCTAAAACCGGACCGGATTGGGCGGTTCAACCGGTTTGAACCGAAACCAAAACATGTTTCGTTTCGATCTTTGAATAAACTGGTTTATGTTAACCCAGGATTCAAGTCTTGCCATTGAAGAATTTAGTAAATATCTATTTAAAAAACCATATTTGCATGCGGTTCAAACGGTTGAACAACCGGTTTGATCCGATTTGGACCGAACCTAATGCCTTTTCGGTTCACCTTCCGGTTCGATTTTGAAAACACTGGTTGGCGCCAAATCATTAGTCAGCAGCCCCACACAGGTCGAGAAGGCTAGGATCCATATAGTGGGATCAGGAGATCTCGAGGGTCCACTTGAAATCTATAGCAAGATCTTTCACTAATTATAGCTTTGTTTGTATGCTCTTAACTAACTTGGCTAATTAATAACATATTGCCAACTTTCCTTAAACAATGGCACCACTTTTGAGTTTGGCAACTAAGATCTAAGTGGAACCACAAAGCAAATTTTTTTTTTTTTTTGGTACATAGTGGGGCCCTATCCAAACCCATGAGTCACCACCACATGGCAAACAAGAGACAACCACCGGATCCGAACCAGCCAAGAGGAAGGACCCATCTGGGCCATAGGAAGTCGCCACACCATGGATCGAGAACGTCAACAAAGAGGCGGGGAGCGGGTATTGAGCGTGGGTTAGTGGGGAACTAGCCAGACCCATAAGTCGCCACCACAGGACGAACAACACATAGCCACTGGATCCGAACCGCCCAAGAGGAATGGCACACTGACCCATAAGAAGTCACCACACCAGCGAGCGAAAATGCCAAACAGAACGAAAAAGGGTCCACCTGTCTCATAGAAATTCACCACACCATCGAGCGGAAGCACCGGGTATCCAACCCGGGTTAGTGCCCACGAGGAGCAGTACAACTCCCAACTGCCCAAAGCAGCAGTGGTCCACAAAGCAATCTTATTATATATTTTGGTATTCCAACTTGGTTGGTCTTTAATGGGGACATCATATTTAATTCACAACCTTACGTTAGGAGATAAAGAGCAAATAGGTCCAAGATGATTTACGAATATTATAATAACATTGATCATAATTATCAGTAAGTGGTTAGTGCTGCTTTTTATTTTAATCGAAATCCTCTTATTAAGATAGTAAAAGGAGACCAAGATGGCCCCTATCCCAGTATCCAGCTGTTTGTCAGAGTAATTCCCAAAAATGACCCTCAACTCCTGCGAGACGCTGAAACTGGCCCGAGTTGCTTTTATCATTACTTTTCTGACATTTTATATTCGTTGAGCAAAAATATCACCAATATATTACTTCGTGAAAGTAAACACCTTCGACAAGAGTTCACCGACAGGAAGAAATACAGATGGTGGGGTTTCTGACTAGCTCCACTAAAGCACTATGAAAGCAAACTCTCGGCGACCTCCGATAAAAGGTGTGAGTGCAAATTTTGACCAACGCCCCGCGACGGGACCCACCAACCCTGCCTTGGGGGTCCACAGAGATGACAGCAGTACCCGCCAGTCCTGCCTGGGGGTCCACAGAGAATACAGCGGGACCCATCAGTCCTGCCTGGGGGTCTACAGAGACGCCAGCGGGACCCACCAGCCCTGCCTGGGGGTCCACAGAGACGCCAGCGGGATCCACCAGCCCTACCTGGAGGTCCACAGAGTTGATAGCGAGACCCACCAGCCCTGCCTGGAGGGTTCACAGAGACGATAACGGGACCCATCGGTCCCCCGCCGGAATCCAGACGACAGCTGTAGAAAATCGCTTTTTACCCCAGTTCCCGTCCAACGATTCTATAAATAGCAGACCCGACAAGTGTAAAGGGATCGAATAACTGATTTCTAAATCAAACTTTCGAAAAATCCAGAGCTCTGACACCCATACCTATCGATTTTCTTTTCGAAGAGAGACCAGTGATACTCAGCCTGTTGAGGTCACTTCAGTGCAAATGTTAGTGACTTCAGGTTGCTCCTTATAGCACGGAGACGTAGGCTTCGGTTGAACTCCGAGATCACATCTCGTGTCAACAACATTTCGACGATTAAGAAGTTTAACTCAAAGACATTAATATTCGAACCTATACAAACCAGACAAACGTCCGATCAGACTCTCGACTCGATTCGATTGACTGGTTGGGCGGAGTCTTCGGATTGGCACAAAGATCATCTCCCATAGTTTGACGCCATCTGTGGGATAGATCGAGAAGCTCATTTTGCTCTACGACAATATTAGATCGGTTGAGCAGACAACCGATCTTGATAACCATACTTCCCGGCCCCCTTAGTTGAGCAGACAACCGATCGGATGCCAGCGATCTGGTTGCTTCCTCCGCTTTCTCTAAATGGCAAAGACGAGGCATCAGGATCATCCAGAGGGAAGTAATACTCAACGGAACTAACCTCGTCCAGAAACTCGATCAATGAGTCAGCGACTCAACTTCGGGTTGCCTTTTACCCGCCCCGACGCAGCAGTACATTCCGAAAATGGGAGATCGGTCGACCGACCGATCCCTCCGCCACTTCGACAATCAGTTGAGCAAACTACTCCCGCACCAATGGAAGATCCTCCTCCAACTTATCAGATCTCGGTGCTTGACTTCTAGCTGCAGCAATTGGTGAAACAGAATGCCACTCTCACTGCTAAGAGGGACGATATCAAGAAAACAGCCTCCGATGCTGGGGTTGTTGTTCCTATCCCTTCTCTAAATGAAGGGGTCAATCCGCCTCGACAATCCATCCACTCTGAACAACGCAGATCAATGGGCAATGCAACTCAAGGGATTAGTCGCCGCGAGCCCACCCCCTCTGCAGCTCCACGGAGGCAGAGCTTTTGGGATCGTATCGATGATCAATCTTCACAATCGTATTCGGGCCGCAACTGTATTAGGCAGGCATAGTCGAAACCCAACCTACAAGTGAGGCATCGGATGCAAGAGACTGCATCAAAAGATCGATTCTCTCCATCTCTCCCACTCCATCGAGATTCCCAAATCGATCTTCTTCACCAGGGCCACCCGGCGATATATCAAGGTGAAAACCAAGACCTCTCGATCTTGCCCCTGGATCAACGACAAGGTCGGGGACTCCGTCTCAGGGAAGGATATTCTTCAGTCGGGTCTCTCCATTGAAGTCTATTTCAATCATCATTCCTAAAAAGCTGGAGAACGCTGACTCTACCGAAATTCAATTGCCTAAAGGGAGATCCAACTCTTCATATTCTGGCATTCAAACAAGCTTTGACGCCGCACGAAGAACAGAATAATGTACTCTGCCGGACCTTCGCCGGTAACCTCGACGAACCTTCTCTCGATTGGTATCACAACCTTCGAGCTGGATCAATTATCTAGTTCGGAGTCCTTGTGAATCATTTCATCCAGCACTATCAACTTAACCTTAAACCAGAGAAGAAGCTTGATTATCTATATCACTGAGGATGGGAGCTGATGAGAGTCTTCATAACTTCACGCGAAGATTCCACAACGAGCATACCGCTCTCTCCGACCGACACCTTGATGACGAAGCCATTATGTTGGCCTTCCAAAATGCTCTCCAATTCTATCTACACATCTACAATGTCTTCATCAGCAATCCTCCGCCTTTCCTCAGCATAATGTTCGATCGAATCCAGTGAGAGATAGAGGTCAAAGACAACCAAATCGCCCATAAGGGGCGCGAGTCCAGACGACAACCTGCAGAGAGGGAAACGCCTAAGCAATTGGCCAAAGCCCATAACGCAGAAGCACCAACACCTCCACAAGCCAAGCTACCAAGGAAAAATGATCGCAGATTACCTCTGAAGAAAACAATATTCACCGATTGGACCCTTCCGATCGAGCAAATTCTTGATCAAATTCAATATTAAGGTTTTCTTCGGCGGCCGAACCCTCTGCAACCAGACACCAAACTTACCGTCTATAGATCTGTTTACTGCGACTTTCATCGCAGTCATGATCATCCAACCAGTCGATGCTTCCGACTAATGTATCACTTGGAAGACCTGTTGCGTGAATGCCATCTCCTTGAGTTCGTCAAGAACAGATGTGACCAACGCCGACCTTCTTCAGCAAAAGGTAAGGAAGCCTATTGGGTCCACCGTATCTCGACTAGCTCATCGCTAGTCATTGTGCGAGCTAACATCTTCGACATCCATGATGCATTGAACCATCAAATGCTGATCAGGAAGGAAGTCGACCGACAAGTTCGTCGTATCTTCAATGTTCGCTCTGCAACAAACAAAGAAGACACTTGGGTCGAGAAACCCATCAAGGGCTTAGCTTGGGCATCTATCATATTCAACGACTCAGACCTTCAAGGAGTCCACACTCCACAATGTGATCCCTTGGTATTGCGACTTATCATCGAAGGGAGTACCGTCAATCGGATCTTCATCGACACCGGCAGCTCAATCGATATTATGTTCTCAGATTGCTTCAAGCGTCTGGGACATAAATATTCAAGCCTGGATGTCATCCCCACTGTCATTACCGGCTTTAACGGCGAGCAGAGCATGACCATGGGCGAATCCAGATTCACCCTGGACCTCAGCAGAGAGACTTGAGTCTCCGTACAGTTCACTGTCATCGAATGTACTTCTAACTACAACATCATTCTTGGGCAACCCTTTCTTCACCAGATCAATGTCATATCCTCCTCATACCATCAACTCCTCAAATTTGCAATAGGAGAGGGCATTATCTGCATTCGAGGTGATCAACAAGCTGGGTGATCTTGCAAAGCTATCACAGCAAAGACGGATCGAAAAGTGGATCTCGTGCCACCAAAGCGTCCAAGAGAAGAAGCTAGCCCTTCTGCAAGCTAGCAATCAAAGGAACCCGTACTATCAGAACCTCCATTTGTCGAGTGGGAGGCTTCACCTTCAATCGAAGAGATCACCTGAGTAAACATTGGTAACGATGATCTCCTTTGAGAGACGTTCATCGGTACCAGTCTCAGTGACACAGAAGCGCGAGATATGGTATCCTTCCTCCAATCCAATATTGACATTTTCACATAGTGTTTTGAAGACATGCCCGGGATCAAACCGGATGACGCATGCCATCGACTCGCCATCAAAAAAGGAGCAAAGCCTGTCAAACAAAAGCTCTGGATGATTCACCCAGAGCGCTTGACTGTTGTTCAAGAGGAGATCAACAAGTTGCTCGCGGCAGGCTTCATCTGTGAAGTAGAGTACCTAACTTGGATCTCCAATATCGTCACGGTTCCTAAGAAGAACGGGAAGATTAGGATCTGCATCGACTTCACCAACCTCAACTAGGCTTGCCCTAAAGACCTATTCCCCCTGCCATGAATAGACAGACTCGTCAACGCCATTGTTGGGCACGAGCTTCTATCCTTCATAGATGGACACTCAGGGTACAACCAGATTCCTCTACATCCTGGCGACCAAGAGAAGATATGCTTTGTAACAGATAGAGACCTCTACTGTTATAATTTTATACCTTTTGGCCTCAAGAACGCTAGATCTACTTATCAGAGGTTAGTCACGAAGATGTTCGAAGAGCAAATCGGTCGTAATGTCGAAGTCTATATCGATGATCTCCTTACCAAGAGCCTCGGTCGTGAGAATCATCTCTTCGATCTTGCAGAAACATTCCAAGTCCTCCGAAAGTATCGCATAAAACTAAATCCGGCCAAGTGTGCCTTCGGAGTTTAATCGGGTAAATTCCTAGGTCATCTGGTGACTAGGAGAGGCATTGAAGTGAATCCCGATCAGATTCAAGCAATTCTCGGAATGACCTCACCCTCCAATCGGAAAGAAGTGCAGCGCCTCACAGGAAGGCTAATGGCCCTCAATCGATTCATCTCTAAATCTTTGAACAAATGCAAGCCCCTCTTTGATAAACTACGGATAGCAGATACCTCAGGATGGGACCCAACTTATGAGCAAGCTTTCCAAAGTGTCAAATACTATCTCGCCCGGGCTCCTATCCTCACGGCTCCACTGCTAAAAGAAGACCTTTAGCTCTATCTTGCTATCACTAATCAAGCCATCAACGCAAATCTGGTCAGCAGAAGAGAAGATGTTGAGCACCCCGTCTACTATATTAGCCATACTCTTCTTCCGGTAGAGACTTGCTATTCGAAGATCGAGAAAGTCATATTGACATTGCTTACAGCATCACGACGGCTCCGACCTTACTTCGTTTCTCACCCGATTACGGCCGTCTCAGAACATCCACTCAAAGACATCCTCGATAAGGCAAGACGAGCTAGTCGAATGACTAAGTGGGTGATCGAGATGAGCTCTATCGGCATCCAATTCGAATCTCGTGTCTTTATCAAAGGGAAAGCTATTGCCAACTTTCTTGTCGACTTTCCGGTGGAGGATCCCATCACCCTGGAGGATGACGTTGAGATGCACATCGATGACGATGAAGAACCTTCACTCAATATCGATCCTGAGACCTTCAATCCGAGCCCTGAGGCTCCCACTATTTTGCCAACTCGATAGAAGCTCTATACTGATAGAGCTTCAAGCTTGATCGGTTTGAAAATTAGGATAGTCCTGATATCCCCCGAGCTCGATCATCTTTAAAAGATTATTTTTCTCAGATTCAATGCTACAAACAACAAAGCCGAGTACGAAGCACTCATTTTTAGGTTGGAGATTACCGAAACCCTGGGAGTAGACCATATCACCGTCTATAGCGATTCCTAGCTAATAATCAGGCAGATCAATGGAGTCTATGAAGCACGAGGAGAGATGATGCAGTACTATCTAGATTTGGTGCAGCAACACAATCAACGATTCCTGGACATCGAATTCGTACAAATTCCAAGAGCAAAAAATCGAAAAGTCGATGCTCTAGCCAACGCTGCTTCAGTGCTCGGAGACTCTCTTGAAGAAAGTCGAATTCAGATCGACTATCAAGAGTTGCCTAAAACTACCATTGAATAATAACTTGTTGCCATGACGAAAGACTCTGGGGGTTGGAGACGGCAAACCTTCACTCTTACTTTGGTAGATGGTCCTCCAGACTGGAGGCAACCAATTTTTGGCTTCTTCAAACAAGTAAAAATACCGAAAGATCTAACCCAAATTAGAAAACTTCAAAGGAAGCTTCCTTTCTATAGCCTCCGAGAGGAAGATCTCTACTTAAAATCACATAGCGGAACACGTCTAAAATGTATTGGTCCCGAGCAGACAGAAGGAATTCTAGCCGAGATCCATTCTGGAGCTTGCGGTAATCATTCTGGCGTAAGATCCCTCGAAGCCAAAGCAGAACTTCAAGGCTACTACTGGCCAACCATGGTGAAAGACACTACTCGGTTCGTTCAAAGATGTGATCCCTGCCAAACACACTCGAGTGATCCATCTCCCGGTAGATGGACTGCATCCCTTGACAAGTCCTTGGCCTTTTCATCAGTGAGGGTTGGACTTTCTGGGTCCGTTCCCTCCATCACCAAGCAAGAAGAAGTACTTACTATTGGCCACGGACTACTTCACCAAGTGGGTTAAGGCTATGCCACTCTTTCGAGAAACGGACAACGAGGTTATCAAATTTATTAGACATAATATTTTCTCTAGATTTGGTACACCTCAAGTACTTATCGCCGACAACGGAGCTCAATTCGACTCAGATAAATTTTGAAAGTTCTATCTGAACTATGAAATCAAACTCTTCTACTCCACTCCGAGGTACCTACAATGCAACAGTCAAGCCGAAGCTTCCAATAGAGCAATCCTCGATTTACTCAAAAAGAAGTTAGAGGACAAGAAAGGGTTATGGAAGAAAGTCCTGCCAGATATCCTATGGGGCTGTCGGACCACTCCTCGACGATCGACTGGATTTTTGCCCTTCCGCCTAACCTACGGGTCAGAAGCAGTCCTCCCAACTGAGGCCATCTCACCAACTTTGAAGGCTAAGGCGATTGAAGAAGGAATCAACAACAAACTTTGGATAAATGATCTCGACTTCTCAATAGAGCTATGTGACCAAGCAACTATCTGTGTTGCCAACTATCAACAGAAGATCAAGCAAGCATATGATCGAAAAGTTAGCAGAAGACAGTTCCACATCGGAGATCTAGTTCTCAGAGCAGTCTTCTTCAACACAAAGGAGCGCGGCAGCGGAAAACTAGCTCCCAACTAGAAAGGACCCCTACATCATCGAATCAGCCGGAGGCAAAAGATCATATCGCCTAATCTCACCAGAATGAGATAAGCTACTAAGGGCTTGGAATGTCAGACATCTCAAAATGTTCTACCCCTGATGTGAATCCTGTACTAAATGAATATTGTTTCAATTTCAATCTTGTCCATTTCAATTCTATATACTCATATAATCACAAATAGTTTTGATGTTGTGAGATAACATAACTCTTAACTGACAGATTGACTAACAGTTTGTGTGTTCGTGCTGCGACATGACCCCTGACAGGCAGAAACAAATAGTTTTAACATTGTGAGATAATACAACTTTTAACTAGCAGATCGACTAACGGTTTGGGTGTTCATGTTGCAACATGACCCCTTACAGGCTGAAACAATGGTTTAGAAGTTGCGACACGATGCAACTTCTGACTGACTAATCGATAAATAGCTTGGGGGTTTGTGTTGTGACACCACCCCTAGCTGGCAGATATTCTTTCAATCATTCAAACACAAACCAATTCATTCAGAACAATGAATATCAAAGAAACATTTCTTTCAAACATCAAAAACAAATTTTCAATTATTCAATGTTTGTAAGTACAAAAGGCAGGCATATCAAGGCTTCTCAACACTGGTCGCCCTAGATCTATCTCCGCCGGAACCACCGCGAGCCTTGCTTGCCATGGATGCCTTTGAAGATTGAGCACCGCTGCTATGAACCAGCCTAAGGGATTCCATGGCTCTTTCAGCCGTCGACTTTAAGTTAGCCAAGTTGACGTTCAACTGTTCGATCTCCAGCGCGTGGGCCTCCTCTTTTGCAGCGAGCTCTGCCTTCAGCTGCTTTATATTCTCGGCAAGTTGGAAGAAGATACTCTCCACCTTGAAGAATCTGTTTTTAAAGCTTTGAAGTTCTTTATTGGCAGCTACGAACTTGGCCTCCATTTTTTTCTTCATATGTGCCTCACTGCGGCCAGACTGCTGACTCGAAGATAGCGTCACAGATAGCTTTGCCCTCTCATCATTAGCCTCCTCCAGGAGTGCATTCAAGTGGGAGATCTCGCCTGCAGATTCCCTTTCCCTGACTTTCTTAAAAACCCTACTGTTGAGCTTCAACAGGGCAGACATCTGCATAGTAATAAAAACAAGTCAGGAGCATCAGATAGAAGTACAATAACCTGAGACGAAGTCAAAACTACTCACTATAACTTCAAGCCTATTTGATGTCTCTTCGAGGGACGCATCTGGTAGGTTGCAGAGCTTCCGCAATGCCCCAGTTGGACGGTTGAGATCAACCTCGCCCAAGTCACGCAGCATAGGCTGCAGACTGCCAGGTGCACCTACATACAAAGCATTCAAAGTGCTCAGACATGTTCAATATTCAATTAAAATGAGAGGAAGTAAAGAATTAGAACTTACTCTTGCCAATAGAGCCTCCGTGTGAGGGTTAAATCGGTCCCTTCCCTCGATCAGACCCCTTCCCCTTAGGGGTGGGAGTTTTCCTTGCAGGGATAATGATCGGGACCTATTCGAACACATCCTTCTCCCCCTGACCCTCGTCTCCCTTCGGTTCGGGAGGAGACGAAGCTCCCCCTTCGCTATGTACCTTGCCTGCCCCATGGAAAAGGGCAGACATCAGGGCGTTGGCCTCTGCTGCCACCTTGGTCGCGTCACCTCGAGGCGCCAGCCTTGGTTTATCGGCTTCCAGACCTCCACACACTGAAGCCTGCCCCATCGAGGCCTCACCCTGCCAGAGACCTTCGGGTGGCGCCTGCGCAATGGGCGTCAGGTCATAGACCACGTCCCTCCCTGAGTACTTGACCATGATGCATGTAGGATGCTTCAGGGTCTCAAAGTGGTAGACGAGCGGCACCTTCTTGCCGTCGTCTACAGTGTCAATATCGTCCTCCATTTGATGAGCCTTAGCCTCGTCGATAGGAGGCACTTGACCAGCACCTAGCGGGGTAGGGGGCATATCTTCCCGATCTCTAGCCCTTTCTTCTTCGTCTTCTTCCTCCTCCTTGTTTTCTTCTTCTTCTTCATCTTCTTCCTCCTCCTCCTCTTCTCCGCCTTCTTCCCTTTCTTCCTCCCTCAGACCTTCCTCCTTCTCCTCTTCTTCCTCCTTCACCTCCTCCTCCTCCTCCTCTTCTTCTTCTTCTCCTCTTTCTTCTTTTCTTCCTTTGTCACTTTCCTCTTCTTCACCTGGCCTCGCCTGGTCACTACTAATTTTTCCTCACCAGGCCCCGAGCGTCTTCGCTTGTCGTACACCTTCTTATCTGCCCTAACATATCGAACCAACCTGCCTGTCTCGAGATCCTCCTCGTAATCAGAGTACAGGGTGTCATTATCCTCGTACCTCACCGGCAGGCGATGCATTAGGTTGGTGTTGTCATGGCGGACCGGACAGTTCACAAACTGCTTTCATGACCTGGTTCCGCATGTCAGCTCCAGGAACAGGTTATCGATCAATCCGACCTGATCGGATGACCAACACAGATTGCCTCTCGGTCCGCACCTCTCGACCTCCTTGTGGACTTGGCTGTGAGGGATCTCTGGCACTGAGAAGGGAGTCCATGCCCTCGAGACGGAGATTGGCTAGTCGATGTATAGCTTGCCAGAGGGGACCGTGTCGGTAATGGGGCGAAGGGCAGAGACGCTGTGCAGATTGAAAAAGGGGATGTCCTTCCTCGAAACCCACTGATAGTGGTAGAAGAAGTAGCCCAACTCAATCCTCGCTTGCTCGCCATCGGGAATACTGGAGTAGCAGACCTTCAGTTTATTCCGATGATCAGATTCTGCCCTGCAGAAGGAGTAAATGATCCTCCAAGCATTTCCAGTCAATTATCCGGGGTAAAGTCCGGACATGTTCAGCAACCTAGCGGCGAAGGGAAGTAAGGGCAGACGTAGTCCGTAATTAAGTTGGCTGATAGTCACAATCGTGCCCATAATCTTCTCCTTGCTGGCAACCTCTATATAAACTAACCGAGTGTCGATATCGAAGGCAACCTGCACCCCGACAAGTGCTGGGCAATGGGCGCCTTCAGTCAAGAACCCGAGCAGCTTCTCCCACTTCGCCCTCTTCGCGTCAGTGGTCTTCCGACCGATACCATACTTGAAGACATGCTCCTCAGATAGAGGCTTCAGCGGCCTCAGTACGAAGTCAACCTTCGGGATGTGCTCCGGCTTGGTGGGTGCAGAGGCGAATCCAATAACCAAATGCCTCTTGCCAAGGACGCCGAGGCTACCCTTGGCCTTGCCTTTTCCCACGATAAGGGCTCAACTGGGGCTTTCCCTTCATCGACGGCTTCACGTTGGGAGGGACTATATTCTTGGTGCAACTTGCAGAGACCATCGCGATAGAATGAGAGAGCAAAGAAGTCAGAAAAATTCTAAACAGCGTGAGGAAAAATGAGCTCCGAGACAGGATTTATATGCCCCAAAAAACTAAGCGGGAAAACCTATACAACACATGACACCATCAGATTAGCGGATAGCGAAGTAACAGGGCAGATGAAACGATAGACCAGACAAAACGGCAGGCATACTGTGGGCACCGAAATTAGCCTACGGATTGGACCCGACCCGCATGCGAACATGGCCCGCACACAACGGCCCGCATGCGAAACTTGGCCCACACACAACGGCCCGCATGCGAAACCTGGCCCACACAACGGCCCGCATGCGAAACCTGGCCCACACACAACGGCCCGCATGCGAAACCCGGCCCGCACGCAACGGCCCGCATGCGAACTCAATTCGCGTGCAATGGCCCGACTCAAAGCAAACGGGTCCCACTGGACCCGCTACCCAAACCCAAAAAGGGGGCCCACCGGCCCCCCCTCTTGAAAACCGTGCCCCCCTCCTCATGGAGAGGTGGGGCCGGCCCTAAAAGAAAGGGAAAAAGAAAAAGAAAAAGAAAAAGAAAAGAAAAGAAAAAGAAAAAGAAATCAAAACCGCCTCGATGCGGGGGGAGGTGGCGTGGACGTCTACGTAGCCGTAGATCCGCGACGATCCCTCGATCCAACGGATAAGATGACGTTGTGTCGCCATCCGATCCAAAAGTGCAACAAGAATAACAACTCAATCTTTAAAAGATCGAGTCACATCTAGCCCATAACCACCCCAACTAAAAAGGAGGGGATCGGGTTTGTTTCCTTGAATAAAGGAACAGTATCTTGATGGTTATGGGGGGAGATATCGGATGAAACAAAAAAGATTTCAGCCATATCTCCCCCAACCGCCCCCCTTTGCCTATAAATAGAAGGGGTGGGGGAAGGCACAAAGGGTCCGAAAAGCTGAAGACGAAAGAGCGCTACGAAGAAGCTCCAACGCTTGAAGACCGAAGGCTTCACGAGGCATGGCAAGCATATCCTACGGGAGTCCTTGGCCCTTCAAGTCCTCATCAACGTGAAGACCTTGCACTCGGAGATCAGAGCTTCGACTCCTCGCACGAAGAAGAAAGCGTGGAGAAGAAGACCCGGAGCCGTCATCACCCGATCGCTCCAACGATCTTCATCAGCTCCGAAGACGCCATAAGCAAAGGCCGGAGAAGAAGATCGAAGCCGACAACACCCGTCGTCTTCAAAGGCATCAACTCCTTGCACGAAGAAGAAAGCCGGGAGAAGAAGGCCTGAAGCCGGTGCTACCCCTGCCTCCTTCGTCAACGAAAACCGACGCTACAACCGTCGTGTTGAAGCCGGTACTACACCCGCCGTCTTCATCAACTAAAGTCGACGCTACAACCGTCGCACGGGGATCGGTGCTACACCCACCGTCTTCATCAACAAAAGCCGACGCTACAACCGTCGCACAAGGATCGGTGCTACCCCCACCGAGAAGCCAAGCCGACGCCACAACCGTCGAGGAAGCCGGAAGAATAAAGAAGCCCTGAAGAAGTAACGCCAGTCGTTCGAGAAGAAGATCGAGTCAAAGCTAAAGTCAAAGCTGACGCAAGAAGCCAAAGCAAACGCACCGGTAAAGCCCGCGCTAAAGCAACGCACGTGCCAAAGCCAAGCAACTACGACGGTCACGAGCAAAGCACCGCACGTTCTAGCCGATACGACGCGAAGTCCGGAAGAACTAAAGCATCGCAAGTCTCTACCCGTCTACGTTCAAGCGCAAGCGCCAAAGCAAAGCAAACGTCAGAGCCACGCCAAAGCTACGCCAAAGCCGAAAGCTAAAGCCAAAGCCGACGCAAAAAGCACGATCGACACCGCGAACCGATGATCAAGGACGCCGAGGTCGAGCAAGGATCGAGGAAGACACGAAGACCGAGGAACGAAGCCCAAAGCCTCCCTAGCCGAGAAAGCGTGAAGCACGGACGGGACAAAATCGACGGCAGAAACTCCTTAGCCTCTCAAAAACCCTCACCCTGTAAAGACCTCTGTCCTGGGCAACCCCTTCAGAGCTCTCGCACGAATACCACATGGAGACGCGGATCAAAGGGACCCTCCAGAGGAACTCTCCCACAATCTCCTGATCAAAGAAAATTTGTAATCTCGTGTGATCCGCAATAAAGACGACCCGAATCTTTTTCCGCGCCCACAGATTTCTAGCACGCCCGGTGGGACCTCCTCTCCTTTCATCCGTACGTTTGAAGGAGTTGCTTCAAGTTCGCCATGGACGGAACGAATGATGATACATTTGCTCCAACAAGCCTCTCACCTATCGCCGAGTCTCCACTACTCCAACACGGTGATCCAGAAAACCCGGAGGATGTCATTCCCCCGGTAGTACGCGTCTACACTCGGCGTACTCAAACTCTTGCGGACTTCTTCACGCCAGAAACTGCTGCCGAAGATGCCCGCCAAGGCGCCAATGAGGCCTTGGTGCATGAAGAAACGAGCCTCAATCCTGGAACATCTGTCCAGAAATTTGGGGAGGACCAGCCCCAACCCCGAACCCGTTCGGGTTCTCTAGCGGACTTTGCACCTCCCTTGCCGGGGGCAAACATCCGTCATCAAGCAGAAACAAGTCAGCGTAACTACGTCTCCGACGATGATGGCGAGGGTGCGGGCATGCAACATCGGGACGTCCTGCGACATCATCCTCCGTCCGCTCTCCAGCTCCAAGTCATGCAAATGGGTGAACACATGGCTCAGCTCACCCGACTAATGGAAGAGAACGATCGTCACATCAACACCTTGCTGCAAAGGCTGAGTGCCAGGGATGTTGCAATATTCGGCCAACCTCCTGCTTCTCCAGTAGCTGCTCCAGCCCCGTCTCCAACTCCTGCTCTTGCAGAAGTCGGCCCGGCAACACTAGCAACTACTCCTGCACTCTCCTCGGCTCCCGTGCCGGTCTCGGTGGCCGCGCAACCTTCAGTGGCAGCAACGATGAATGCCCAGCAAATACAAGCACTGGTGGCTGACATGATGCGTTCCCACGGCGGCAGCCTACCTCCGATCACGGCGGCATACTCAAAGCCTTACACCGCAAGGATCCAGCAGCTGCGCTTCCCTACCGGGTTCCAGCCACCAAAGTTTCAACACTTCGACGGAAAGGGGAACCCAAGGCAACACATTGCCCACTTCGTCGAAACTTGCAACAACGCCGGCACATACGGCGATGAGATGGTGAAGCAGTTCGTTCGCACACTCAAAGGTAATGCTTTTGACTGGTATGTTGATCTTCCTCCAGGATCCATTGACAGCTGGGATCAGATGGAAAGGGAATTCCTCAACCGCTTCTACAGCACTCGGCGCATCATTAGCATGACCGAGCTTACTGCCATCAAGCAAAGGAAGGACGAATCAGTAATCGACTACATCGATCGATGGAGGAATCTCGCCCTGAATTCACGAGACCGTTTGTCGGAAGACTCGGCTATCGAGATGTGCACCCAAGGCATGCACTGGGGCTTACTCTACATCCTCAAGGGGATCAAGCCTCGGTCCTTCGAAGAACTCGCAACTCGAGCCCATGACATGGAGCTCAGCTTAGCAAATCGCGGGGACTCGAAGACCAAAGACTTCCTGAAGGTGGAAAAGAAAGACAAACCGTCGGCACCCAAATCAAAGCAAGTTAACGTCGCCGACATCGCCTCGGTCTTCAAGCCACTCAAAATCAGCGGTAAGCCGGATCAAGAAAAGGGAGCTGCCATACCACCGCCTCCATCCCAAAGACAGTCAAAGATGACTCTAGAAGAACTCAAGGCCAAAGAGTATCCCTTTCCAGACTCGGAAGTCTCCTCCATGTTCGATCAACTGCTACAAGAAAAGATGATCGAGCTTCCTCCTTCAAAAAGGCCCGAACAGATGCATCGGGTCAACGATCCGCTCTTCTGCAAATACCATCGGCTGGTTAGCCATCCTATTGAGAAGTGTTTCATCTTCAAAGAAAAGATCATGACACTCGCAAAGCAAGGAAGAATTGAGATCGACTCCAGTGATGTTGCAACGGCAAACATGACGTCCATCACCTTCGGTTCGTTTCAACCAGTATTCGTTGCTACTCACCAGAGAAGGCCCAAGTTGCGCATCAATCGCCAAAGGCCAATTGCAAAGTTAGCCCCACGACGAAAAGTCTCAAGACGACAACAGTACGCTCCTAAGCTCGCTGAGGAAGAAACGTCACTGCCCTGGGGGCAACCATCGCCTACATCGATGTCTCTCTCAAACAAAGCTATGTCCCAACGGAATCTCCAGACAAGGTACGAGCAAGGAGACCCGGAGGTCGGTCTGTTAGGCCAGCCCTCAGGTAAATTCGACTACTACGTCCTCTATTCCAGACCTTCGCCTGTCTCAAAAGAAGAAATCGAGCCCACCGGCTGGGAGTCAGAAGGCGAACCACCAAGATCCCCAGAGGAGCAAGGCTCCCCGAATCATGGAGAACCGACAAATCTCCAGACAAGGTACGAACAAGGAGACCCGGAGGTCGGACTGTTAGGCCAGCCCTCAGGTAAATTCGACTACTACGTCCTCTATTCCAAACCTCCGTCTGTCTCAATAGAAGAAATCAAGCCCACCGGCTGGGAGTCAGAAGGCGAACCACCAAGGTCCCCAGAGGAGCAGGTCTCCCCGACCCATGAAGAACCTACAGCTGCCATTCCAGACCTTCACCTTGGTAACGAAGAATCCACTGATGAAGATGCCTGGGTCATGTTGCCTCGCAGACGAAGGCCATGGATGCCAAGAAGTCGCAAGCTCGATCGGGTAACAAGAAAGCTTCCGAAACGAAGAACTTATAAAAAGAAAAGCAAAGCTCCAGGAAGGAAGGCGTTCAAAGTACCACCGGCAGATCCTGATGATCTCCTCCTGCAAAACCCTCCAGAACCGACAACGTTGCAAGAGTTCTTCCCCGATTACTTCCTCCCAGCTAATCAGCAGCACGAAGCTTCCTGTTGCATGATTGAGATTCGCGTGGCGCCAGAAGAAAAAGATAGGATCAAGCCTTCTGAAGAAAGCAACACCGACAACGAGGAGGATGATTCCGACAAAGCCATTACTGCTGCTTACGATGAGGCAATCCTGCATTTGCCACTCATAGAAGCACTACACCTCCCAGAGAAAGCTCGCCTAGCAATGGCCGAGGCTTTGACAGACCCAGACAGCTACAAAAGAAAGAAGAAAAATACCGAGAAGGACAAATCTATTGTCTCATGTAACGCAGCAATAACTTTCTCGGACGAAGATCTGCAGCTCGGAACACGATTGCACAATCGACCCGTCTATGTCTCGGGATACATCAACGAGAAGCCGGTAAATCGAATCCTGTTGGACTGCGGCTCCGCCGTCAACATCATGCCTATCCAAACAATGCGCCAGCTCGGCATCACCACCGACCATCTCACACAAAGCCAGCTGGTCATTTAAGGGTTCAACCAAGGAGGACAGTCCACCATAGGGATCATTCGTCTAAAACTCTCCATCAGTCAACTTGACACGACGGTTCTTTTCCACGTCATTGACTGTCAAACATCATATCATCTTTTACTGGGAAGACCGTGGCTGCACGAAAACGGTGTCGTAGTGTCTACCTGGCACCAATGCCTCAAGTACTACGAGGAAGGTCTGGAGAAGTGCATCGTTGCAGACGACAAACCATTCAATGAGGCTGAAGCGCACCTCGCCGATGCCAAGTTTTACCAAGCAAAGGACCTTGTTGCAGAAGTCCTTCCAGCTAAAGCCCCTCGAACTCAGAAAGCTAAAAGGATGGAGCAGGAAGAAGCTCTGCCAACTCCAAATCCAGTACCACTATCTAAGGCGATACGCGAAGTCAAAGAAGTGCTAGCGCCGAGACGAATAATGCGCATCAGCTCCAAGCCAAGATCCATGAAGCACACTCCATTACCTGCCCAAGCTACGACAGTCTTACGCCTCACGCCTCAGTGGCTTCGCAAAGATGAACCACCACCTTTTGCCTCGCCAAAAGGGATGGTCCAGCCGCTATCGGAAGCTAATGTCATCGCTCTGCAAGAGATGACACTGCCACTACCCAGCTTGGGGCAAGCTTCAAGTTCGCCAAAACCCATCAATCCCTTCGAATCCAGCCAACTCACATTCAAGCCAAAAGGAAGCTGGGGGCAAAATGCCGCCAAGCTGCTGTTCAAAGCTGGCTACGACAAAGATAGTGTTGCACATATGAGTACGCTCCGGCCAGCTCCAATACCACACGGGATGACTAAGACTCAAGCCCATTTACTCCAGGGTGGCGAGCAGATCCCACCAAATCGGCGAGGCATCGGCTCTCGTCAAACCCCGATGGTCATCAAGATAACAGGAGAGAAGACCTTCACCTCTAACTACATTGAGGTGAAGTTGGTGGATGAAGCGGAAGAGGGATCGTCAGCCTCCGATGCACGCTCCACCAATATCATTCATCCCGCTACAAAGGGCGCCAAAAGAAGGCGATATCGAGCTCGGCGTCAGATCATACCTCAAAAGCAAAGGAAGAGCGTCAAAAACCAGGCAAGTCAAAACCCAATATCGGTATTCAAAAGACTTGGGCCAATCGGGCAAGCAAAGCAAAGGTCAGTATTCGACCGTTTGGGAAAGCCACCCACTGAGGTGAGAAAAATCATTCCCACCCAAACTCTGCAATTGTTTGGGTGCAATTGTGATATTCTGGAATGGCAGAATGATTCTGGAATATCACAATTGCACCCGAGCCCGCCGCTGACCCCGCAGACCCGACGGCAGAAAAAAAAAAAAAAAAAAAAAAAAAGGAAACACCAGAGGCTGTTGGTGAAAATTTCCATTTAACCCCCTATATATATGCACAATCGGTTATTGGGATAGAGACGTGATAAATCTCCTATCCCATGAATCTAGACGGTGGGCATCCATATACGATGTAACCACGAAAAAAAAAGAGAACACGAAGAAAGTGGGGCCGCACCTCGTCGAATCTGTCTCCTCCCTGCGATATGCCAGACGCGTAGTCATCATCACATTCGGCCACAACAATCGGCTTCCACTATTGAGCTCCCGCACCGAAGAGGGGCAATAACCCTCCGTCGAGACGCATCGCGGCCGTCCTCGCGCTCCCGTCGCCTTCCTACCCTGGGACTCCGCACAGCGGCCGCCATCAACATTCGCACTATCCTCGAAGCAAAGGAAGTACGCGACAACAAGGCAGATGAACAAAACCCTAGAAGAGATCTTCGTCTCCAAACCGCCAAAGCCCTTCGTCCTCCGCGCTAGCAAAACGATGGGGGAAACGAAATGGCGAGGGTCATTGTAAAGACCTAAATTCCGAGCGAACACGCAAGTCAAGTCCAAGCGCTACGCGTTTCCTGCGGGCGCACTCGAACTTGAGGGGGCATTTGTGGGCACCGAAATTAGCCTACGGATTGGACCCGACCCGCATGCGAACACGGCCCGCACACAACGGCCCGCATGCGAAACTTGGCCCACACACAACGGCCCGCATGCGAAACCTGGCCCACACACAACGGCCCGCATGCGAAACCTGGCCCACACACAACGGCCCGCATGCGAAACCCGGCCCGCACGCAACGGCCCGCATGCGAACTCAATTCGCGTGCAATGGCCCGACTCAAAGCAAACAGGTCCCACTGGACCCGCTACCCAAACCCAAAAAGGGGGCCCACCGGCCCCCCCTCTTGAAAACCGTGCCCCCCTCCTCATGGAGAGGTGGGGCCGGCCCTAAAAGAAAGGGAAAAAGAAAAAGAAAAAGAAAAAGAAAAGAAAAGAAAAAGAAAAAGAAATCAAAACCGCCTCGATGCGGGGGGAGGTGGCGTGGACGTCTACGTAGCCGTAGATCCGCGACGATCCCTCGATCCAACGGATAAGATGACGTTGTGTCGCTATCCGATCCAAAAGTGCAACAAGAATAACAACTCAATCTTTAAAAGATCGAGTCACATCTAGCCCATAACCACCCCAACTAAAAAGGAGGGGATCGGGTTTGTTTCCTTGAATAAAGGAACAGTATCTTGATGGTTATGGGGGGAGATATCGGATGAAACAAAAAAGATTTCAGCCATATCTCCCCCAACCGCCCCCCTTTGCCTATAAATAGAAGGGGTGGGGGAAGGCACAAAGGGTCCGAAAAGCTGAAGACGAAAGAGCGCTACGAAGAAGCTCCAACGCTTGAAGACCGAAGGCTTCACGAGGCATGGCAAGCATATCCTACGGGAGTCCTTGGCCCTTCAAGTCCTCATCAACGTGAAGACCTTGCACTCAGAGATCAGAGCTTTGACTCCTCGCACGAAGAAGAAAGCGTGGAGAAGAAGACCCGGAGCCGTCATCACCCGATCGCTCCAACGATCTTCATCAGCTCCGAAGACGCCATAAGCAAAGGCCGGAGAAGAAGATCGAAGCCGACAACACCCGTCGTCTTCAAAGGCATCAACTCCTTGCACGAAGAAGAAAGCCGGGAGAAGAAGGCCTGAAGCCGGTGCTACCCCTGCCGCCTTCGTCAACGAAAACTGACACTACAACCGTCGTGTTGAAGCCGGTACTACACCCGCCGTCTTCATCAACAAAAGTCGACGCTACAACCATCGCACGGGGATCGGTGCTACACCCACCGTCTTCATCAATAAAAGCCGACGCTACAACCGTCGCACAAGGATCGGTGCTACCCCCACCGAGAAGCCAAGCCCACGCCACAACCGTCGAGGAAGCCGGAAGAATAAAGAAGCCCTGAAGAAGTAACGCCAGTCGTTCGAGAAGAAGATCGAGTCAAAGCTAAAGTCAAAGCTGACGCAAGAAGCTAAAGCAAACGCACCGGTAAAGCCCGCGCTAAAGCAACGCACGTGCCAAAGCCAAGCAACTACGACGGTCACGAGCAAAGCACCGCACGTTCTAGCCGATACGACGCGAAGTCCGGAAGAACTAAAGCATCGCAAGTCTCTACCCGTCTACGTTCAAGCGCAAGCGCCAAAGCAAAGCAAACGCCAGAGCCACGCCAAAGCTACGCCAAAGCCGAAAGCTAAAGCCAAAGCCGACGCAAAAAGCACGATCGACGCCGCGAACCGACGATCAAGGACGCCGAGGTCGAGCAAGGATCGAGGAAGACACGAAGACCGAGGAACGAAGCCCAAAGCCTCCCTAGCCGAGAAAGCGCGAAGCACGGACGGGACAAAATCGACGGCAGAAACTCCTTAGCCTCTCAAAAACCCTCACCCTGTAAAGACCTCTGTCCTGGGCAACCCCTTCAGAGCTCTCGCACGAATACCACGTGGAGACGCGGATCAAAGGGACCCTCCAGAGGATCTCTCCCACAATCTCCTGATCAAAGAAAATTTGTAATCTCGTGTGATCCGCAATAAAGACGACCCGAATCTTTTTCCGCGCCCACCCATACGAAGCGCCAACTCTACCTCACACGATCGACAGGCAGACGATCGGGTGAAACTTCAAAAGTTCGGCCAAAAGACTTCGCCCAATTGACAAGCAAATGATCGGGTGATTTTCCAAAGGATCGAGCAAAAAACATGGTTTTTTACCCGATCGCCCCAAGCTCCACCGGTTGAATTTGACCAATCGGACAAATTTGGCCGATTGGCCAAAAAGACTTCGCCCAATCGATAAGCAGACGATCGGGTGATTTTCCAAAGGATCGAGCAAAAAACATGATTTTTTGCCTGATCGCCCCAAGTTCCACTGGTTGAATTTGACCGATCGGCCAAAAAGACTTCGCCCAATTGACAGGCACACGATCAGGTGATTTTCCAAAGGATCGGGCAACAAACATGTTTTTTTGCCCGATCACCCCAAGCTCCACCGGTTGAATTTGATCGATCGGACAAATTGGTCGATCGGCCAAAAGATTTCATGTCACGCCCCAGAAATCCGGAACCGATCCCTGGGGTGTGAATTGAGAAAAACCAAGGGATTTAGGGTTTGGTCAACTGTCTACTCCACTTAGGGTTTCTCACAGGGCTTCTACTCTCTCAAAAAAATATTTTAAAACATACTTTTATGAAAACCTTTTTTTTTTTTTTTAGGAAAAGTATAGAGATATAATTTTATCGACAAAGAGATGATTACGCTCGACCCTCAACCGGGCTATCCTATCAGCATGTGCGGCCTACCGGTGCCCCACATGCTGACAGAAGTCCCTCTTAAGGGAGCACGAGACTCAAGCCTCTAACGGCGAGCCGAGTAGTCTCGCCCGCTCTCTAGCACTCGGGCACTGATTTGCATGTTCTATCTAATGGGCTAGTCGGTTGGCTCACTTTTTAACTTATATTTTCATAGTGAGCTACCCTAGGCTTGGGACCTTGAGAAGAGGCCTACCCAAAAAGAATACAGCTGTATCATTGTCAGACATAAAATATACCCTAAGCTAAATAATTCTTATCGAATCTAATTCGATTACAATGCCAGAAAGAAAAGGGACTACGACAAGACATACAGAAACCTAAAACTTCACCGCCCTCCTAACTCCGCCGCTGGCCTCGTGCTGCGGCTACCCCTGAGTCTCCGAACCTGCAGAAGAGCCTACTCGTGGAAGGAGTAGTGCCCCAAACGGGGTCAGTCCAAACCACTGACTGGCAAGTAAACCCCACTCTAAGGGGGTGAGTGTGTGCGAGAGTGTCATTATACAAAATCAAAGAAAACAATTACATATTTAATTAATAAAAAACACTCTAAAGAATTCTAGCAAGGTATGTGATGAATTCGCACCAACTATTATTTCTACTACTCCCATATAATGTTACATTCATCTTCTAACCATAATATATGTATAGATAACTTGTACAGATTTTAACAGCATGCGTCATGGTATCAAACAAGTATATAAAAAAAAGAGTCTGATAGATGTGCTGGTGAATAGGATCATTTGTAGTCGTTTAGTATATACAAGTCTCAGCAACGATCCTTCTTAACTACATTAGAAACTACATGACATACAATTCTACCTAAAATGTCAAAGCCAACATTCTGCTATTGTCTAATACTAACCAACACTCTAATCATGATTAATGATATATAATATACAAGAATCATATATAGAAAATCACAAAATAGCAGTATGAAAGACTTAACCGAAAATAGCCTCAGAGCAAGTGAATACTTGCCTTAGGTTTTGTGAGATGTATTTGCATGTCTCTGATTGTCCAATTTGATCTTTCTACTAGTTGATCTCTGCTCTGCCCTTCGTTTGATCATCATGGTCAACAACTGACATGTTATACACATTATATTATTAGTCTATTAATTTAAACGATGACATCTATAACGGGTTCAGGGCAAAATCGGGGGTTTGATTTATCATCCGCCCGAGATGCGATCGGGTTAGGTACAATTTTGGCAATCAAAGCAACCGGTTGGTTGAGCTCGGTGGCACCGTGTGCAAGGCCACGATGGAATCACTACTAACCCAAAACATGAGTTTATTTCAACCCATTGACATATAATATAAAATTACCAAATTGCCCCCATCACCTTCCTCCAAGTCAAGTTAAAGAAAGGAAAGGGAAGCCTTAGCTGGCCTAGAGCCGCGTCGATCGATTCACGAGGGTTGCCACTGGCTCTTACAAAGTCGTCGGCATTATCGCCACCATGGGGTCAGTTGCATGCGCAAAAGCCTACACAGGGATTTAATACTTTCGGTCCGCCTGGGCGATCAAGACCGCATTGGCACAAATCATATTTAAACAATCATAAAAACATTATTAAATTGCTTAGCTCGATGGATCAAAATTGACGACTCGAGGGTTCTCCTCATGGTAGGGTTTCCAATAGCCGGTTGTCGGATTAACATCGCAATAGGAGGTCGAGTGCCACATGGATGCCAATCGTTGGCCTCCCGACCGGTGGCAACCTCAACAAAAAGAGGGAAAAAGAGGGGGGCTTGTTAGTCAGCTCGGGTGACTGTCAGCCCAAAGAGCATGTTCGGGCTTAATCCGTTTTTGTTAGCTGCATTGTCGCCGGCCATATGGCTGGGCCGGGCCGCGTCGAGACAAGCAACATGGGACATCCACGACCAAGTAATAGAGAACACACACAGGGGGGAGGAAGGGGGACCTATCTTGGGTAGTGAGATTCCTCCGCAGCTGCGAGCTCCTCCGCGCCACGCCTCCTTGTCCCAGTCGATCCCTTAGGTAGGCCGCTACTAAACCGATAGAAGGGTACCGAGGTCATGGGGGTCCCCTTATCCGCGGCTGCGTTTTCCCACCGGCCACCTTGTGGCAGCCCAAACCGTAGAGAGAGAAGAGAGGAATTCGGAAAGAAGGGTGAGGAGAATGGGGGTTTGGGATTTGATTTAAAGATAGGGCAGATCGGGGTTGTTGGGGAGAGATAGGGATTGAAATCAAGTGAGAGAAAAGAGGGGGAAACGATTGGGGTTGAGATCAGATGAGGGAAGAGAGAGGGGAAGGTCGGGTCTGGGTTTAGGGCTGGGATTGAGGGAAGGGGGTGAAGGGGGTCGGGCTGAGGAAGGGGAGAGAGGGGGGTCGGCTTGGGGGTTTTAAAGGGGAGGGGAAGGGCGGAGGCCGGCGGGGTAGGGAGCCTAGGGGCGGTGGCGGCAGCAGGATTTGGGGCGGCGCCGTCGGCGGGAATCCGGGGCGGCGGCGCGGCAGTAGAGGGGGGCGGCGTCGGCGGGAATCCGGGGCGGCGGCCGGCGGCTTTGGGGAGAGGGCCGGGGTCGGGTTTGGGTTCAAGAGGGGGAGAAAGAGAGAGAGTGGAACCAGAGAAAAGAGAGAAGAGAGAGAGAGAGAGAGAGAGAGAGAGAGAGAGAGAGAGAGAGAGAGAGAGAGAGAGAGAAAGGGGGGATGGGTGGGGTCACGGGTTGGGGGTTGGGGGTTGGGATGGGTAGTGGGTTTTAGGTTTTGTTTTTCTCTTTTTTTTTTTTAAAAAAAACCCGGTCATTACATCCTACCCACCTTAATAGAATTTTCGTCCCGAAAATTAACCCCTAAAACTAAGGATACACAATCATCAATCTCTACTACCAAAGTGAAGAAAGACAAGAACAATGAAAGATGACTTACGGCTGGCATGAATATCCTTACTACTATCGATACTAAAAAGTTAAACCACTACGCCAATAATACAAAAAAAAGAGAAGAGGGTCACTTGTATGACTACTAACCTAACGTATAATAACGAGTCACGTAATTATTAGGATGGAAGTGAACATCCAAATTCTCGCATCGCGAATACGAGTTTTGGCTTTCATTTTCCATTTTTTTTTCATTACGGACTAAACCAAATCATGAGTTTTGATCATTAACCCTGCCTAGATAAGGGGCATCCCCCTTATCGGTTCTGCCGAGGGGTGTCCCCCTCGGTAGGGCAATTACCAAAATTCATAGATTCAGAAACTCAGACTGCACTCAACTGATAATATTGATAATAAAAGTATATTCATATATATGGGTGCCCATACACCCATATATAATCTTATACTTTTAGTATCAAAACTATAATCGTAGGGATGTATACTACACATATGCGCCCATACCATATATTTAAATACACATTCCTAAATGACGTTACGAAATAAATGACTCAACTAATATACCTAAACTTAAATTCTTTAAGATTTCCTTCTAGAACAAATGCTTCTATTACTTATGCAATTACTACTATATGGCTTAGAGAATACTACATCCAAGATAACATAACTAAGTTACATACCCCCCGAGAGGAAGGAGGGAACAACGTTGAATCGAAAGCAAATATATTTATTGAAACTCATAACACCTGCACTCCCAATGATGCTATTATGGCATGACTCGGAAACCTTCTAGAGGGTATACCATGGTCCACAAATCAGGTAAGGAAGGAAACTTACTATCTGAGTAGATGACAATGAAATAAGAGAATAATTAACCTACTGACAGGAAAGAGCCAAAAACTAAGATACGACATAATAAACACTACACAGTTGGGTCACGAGTCCTTAAACTAAAACAACTCTGATTTAGTCGAAGAAGTTATCAATTAGAACCCTAATAGGCAACTAATACGAGATATTAAATCTTTACCCTAAATAAATCAAGTTAGTTAGATAGAAATCTGACAGACACAGAAAAGCGAGAACAAGAGAACTGAGACAATTGCGAACAACTTGAAACAACTCAAGGTAAGACAAGACTAGTTAGATCTAGGTAAGACAAGACTAGTTAGATCTAGGTAAGACAAGACTTAGTATGACAAGGACAACGGAGAAAACTAGCACAAACTTGAACCTATTGAATACCAATGAAAGTCGGTCAGAAGAAACTGAACCGATAAAAGTTTACTAGAACCGGTAAGAAATTAGAATCAAGACGGGGTAAAACGGCTAAACAAATACTGCTCGTAGGATCTTAACTGATAAAGCATTTCCAATTTCATAAATATAGAAAATTCCCTTGATATTGTCACTAACATCCTTCTCATATTCAGTTATCGCAATTTTATCTTACGTCACTGCCATCTGGCCAGCGTACTTTTTCTCGCGAGTCTCAACCGGAATTGTATAACCAATTTTCAAAGCCTCCGAAGAGTTAGTGCGTATGTATCCATCAAATCCTCCGAAAAGAAAGTGCGTAACCGCCAAAGCCTCCGAAGAGTCAGTGCGTATGTATCCGCCAAATCCTCCGAAGAGAAAGTGTGTAGCCGCCAAAGCCTCCGAAGAGTCAGTGCGTATGTATCTCTGGGAAGTTCTCGTACGGGCACGGGCAGAGCGGACAAAATCTTGTGTGTTTGGGGCGGATGTTACAAAATGGTATCAGAGCTGGTTCTCCTCGGGATGGGGGGGTCTAACCCTACACGAGGACGTGTAGCCCTAAGGGGGGTGGATTATGACGACCAAGATCCAATAGGCCAATAGCCAAGAGCCAAGACTCCTGAGACGGGAATGCCAAGATGGATGAGGTGAGGTGAGGTGAGGTGAGGTGTACAAGGTCATGAGTTAGCCCCACATCACCTGGAGAGAAGGAGATCCTGAGCTACTTATATAATTTTCCCTCCCAAACATAGAAGACGCGTTTTAAAACCGTGCGCCGCTACGGATTTCGTAAGAACTCTGTAGTTAAGCGTGCTCGGGCGAGAGTAGTACCAGGATGGGTGACCCCCTGGGAAGTTCTCGTGCGGGCATGGGCAAAGTGGACAAAATCTTGTATGTTTGGGGCGGATGTTATATTTCACCCAATCGACAAGCTGATGATCGGGTGATTTTCCAAAGGATCGGGCAAAAAACATGGTTTTTTGCCCGATCGCCCCAAGCTCTACTGGTTGAATTTGGCAGATCAGACAAATTTGACCGATCAGATAAATTTGGCTGATTGGATAAAAGACTTCACCCAATCGACAGGCAAACGATCGGGTGATTTTCCAAAGGATCAGGCAAAAACCATGGTTTTTTGCCCGATCGCCCCATACTTCACCGGTTGAATTTGATCGATCGGACAAATTTGACCGATCGGCTAAAAAGACTTCGCCCAATCGATAGGCAGGCGATCGGGCGCCCCAAGCTCCACTGGTTGAATTTGATCGATTGGACAAATTTGACCGATTGGCCAAAAAGACTTCGCCCAATCGACAGGCAGATTATCGGGTGATTTTCCAACGGATAGGGCAAAAAATATGATTTTTTGCCCGATTGCCCCAAGCTCCACTGGTTGAATTTGACTGATCGGATAAATTTAACCGATCGGACAAATTTGATCGATCGGACAGATTTGGCCGATCGGCCAAAAGACTTCACCTAATCGATAGGCAGACGATCGGATGATTTTCCAAATGATCGGGCAAAAAATATAGTTTTTTGCCTGATCACCCAAGCTCCACCGATTGAATTTGACCGATCGGACAAATTTAACTGGTCAAACAAATTTGGCCGATCGGCTGAAAAGACTTCACTCAATCGATAGGCAGACGATCGGGTGATTTTTTAAAGGATCGGGCAAAAAATATGGTTTTTTGCCCGATCGCCCCAAGCTCTACCGGTTGAATTTGACCAATCGAACAAATTTGACCGATCGACTAAAAAGACTTCACCCAATTGACAGGCAGATGATCGGGTGATTTTCCAAAGGATCGGGCAAAAAACGTAGTTTTTTCCCCAATCGCCCCAAGCTCCACCGGTTGAATTTGACCGATCGGACAAATTTGATCGATCAGCCAAAATACTTCATCGAATCGACACGTAGACGATCGGGTGATTTTCCAAAGGATCGGGCAAAAAACGTAGTTTTTTGCCCGATCGCCCCAAGCTTCACCGGTTGAATTTGATCGATCGGACAAATTTGATTGATCGGATAAATTTGACTGATCGACCAAAAAGACCACCCAATCAACAAGCAGACGATCAGATCAGGTGATTTACCAAAGGATCAAAAAATATGATTTTTTGCCCGATCGTCCCGAGCTCCACTGGTTGAATTTGACCGATCGAACAAATTTGATTGATCGGACAAGGTTGTCCGATCGGGCAAGTTTGTCCGATCGTTCAAAGATGACCGATCGGCAATCCTGACTGATCGATCAACAATCAACCTATCAATGAGTTTTTGTCCGGTCGGTCGCCATTGTCCTATCAGCTAGCACCGCTTCATGAGAACTCGATGACACCAACCCTTGACAGGGGATTTGGATTTTGCACTTGGATTCCAAGTCAGCCAGATCAGTCTCTATCTAACTTGGAAGGGGTAACTATGGGTGCAAATTTTGGCCAATGCCCCGCGACGGGACCCACCAGCCCCGCTTGGGGGTCCACAGAGACGACAGTGGGACCCGCCAACCCTGCCTGGGGGTCCACAGAGACACCAGCGGGACCCACTAGCCTTGCTTGGGGGTCCACAGAGACGATAGCGAGACCCACCAGTCCTGCCTGGAGGGTTCACAGAGACAATAACGGGACACACCAGTCAACCACCGGAATCCAGATGACAGCTGTAGAAAACCGCCTTTTACCCCGGTTCCCGTCCAAAGATTCTATAAATAGCAGACCCGACAAGTGTAAAGGGATCGAATATCTGATTTCTGAATCAGACTTTAAAAAATCCAGAGCTCCAACACCCATACCCATCGATCTTCTTTTTGAAGAGAGACCAGTGATACTCGGCATGTCGAGGTCACTTCAGTGCAAGTGTTAGTGACTTCAGGTTGCTTCTTATAGCACGGAGACGTAGGCTTTGGCTGAACTCCAAGATCACATCTTGTGTCAACAACCTTTCGACGATTCAGAAGTTTAACTCAAAGACATCAATATCTGAACCTATACAAACCAGACAAACGTCCGATCGGACTCTCGACTCGATTCGATTGACTAGTTGGGCGGAGTCTTTGGATCGGCATGAAGATCATCCCCCACAAGAGTTCACCGACAGGAAGAAATACAGATGGTGGGGTTTCCGGCTAGCTCCACTGAAGCACTATGGAAAGCAAACTCTCGGTGACCTCCGATAAAAGGTTCAATGGCAAAGAGGAAGCAAGTGGTAGGATCTCTGATGACATTTAATTTGGTGAAGCCATGGAGAAATCAAACTCCCAGCTGCGATCTCTGACGAAGGCCCCACAGCAAAGAGGAGCACAAATGGTGGGGTTTCTGGCGACTTCTAGGCAAAGCAATATGGAAAATAAACTTCTGGTTACCTCTGACAAGGAGTTGAGGGTAATTTTTGGAACACAAGTGGTGGGGTTCCCAGTAACGTCTGTGAAGCAATGGAAAAATCAAGCAATTATAAGGCTAATGAAAGGTCGACGACTTGACGCAAAGATCTTACAAATTTTCGGGATGCAAAATTTTTTGCATCCGATTGATCCCAAATTTCTACCATTACTAGATAATGATTAATAATGATTTAACATGGCAATGAAATAATTAAAAACTAATAATTTACACCATTTATGGATTATCAAAATGATTACCTCTTAGGACTTACATATGCCTATGCTTGTAGATCTGTTGATAAAGATGAAGGCGAAGATTTGATCTTGCTACCTTCTCGATTCAACGTCTATCCCATGCATGTAGCCGGCGATGGTAGACTTATGGGAGTCTTCTCCTTCCTCACAATCCTCATGATGACGCTTTCTAAAGACTTATGGGAGTGTATAAGTCTGAAGGGAGGAAGACCTTCTTCATTCTTTTCTCTCTTCTCTCTTTCTTTTTCTCCTTGGCCGAAATCTCCAAAAGGGGAGAGGGGGGGGGGGGGGGGGAAGGTTTCTTGCTGCCCTCCTATAAGTGGGACGGCTAGGGTTAGCCTCCCTCTCCCTTTTTTGGCCGAAATCCCCTAAAAGGGAATCCCTAACTTGGGGGGATTTGAGATCCCTTGGATCTCTACCCCCATAACCACCTGTGGAGTCACCTCATCATAGATTTCGGCTAGAGTATGCCCTTGGTAAAAATCCACATGAGGGGGGTTCCATAGGTGGCAGTTTTTACAAGGGCCAGGGGCACCCCCAGTTGTGGCACCCCCTTAAATGAGAAAGGTTGCACAATTAGTCCGGTTTGATTTCGATAATATCCTAACTCGCACCATGGCTTCTCATAGTCTAACTAGGCAACCAATACGAGAAAATAATTAATTAATTAAATAATTAGTTATTTACCAATATCTACCTGGGACAATTATGATAATGCCCTTGCACTCAGGGGCCTTCTCTTCTGTCCACCAGGATGTTGACCAGAGAGGGAGATAGAGTCGCACTCCATCCCCGGACACTTATGGTAACTCCTACATTTTAGAAAAGTCATCAAATTCCATTGGACTGTGCTGTGATGACTTCTCCTAGAATGTCCGAGGGCTAATTTAGCCTTTAATGACATTCATGACATTTCCAGAAAAAATCAACTTAGTCAACCTTAGTAAAGTCCTAGTGATCTTAGATAACTTAAGGATCACACATGACTAATTAGCACACATTAGTATCCATGTCTTCATTCTACGAGCCTAGGACTCACCAGGTGGGTCCCATTGAGGAACCCTAATCAAACTAGGTTTTCCTTTTAGAGGATATGAGGGAGGAACCACTTAGGTAAACCTAAGCTATATCTTATAATCCACATACCTCTGGTTTTACTTGTCTCCGTGGTGTTAGCCACTATCAGTAAACCCTAACGGCATTGGGTTATATCCGCTTGGCTATAGTAGGTAGCTAGGAGTTGGAATCTTCAGAATCCTGATAAGCTTGGTTCCCACTGGTACCATGGCCTAGGCCACACCAGTAAACAATGTCTATAAGCACTACTAAGTCACTGCTACATCCGAGGTTATTAGTAATTATACGAGTACCCTTTACCCTACTAAGCTGCATTAAAACCTTTCCAAGCCGATGTCCGTGCAACTAATTGAGATCAATACCGACTTTCCCTCTTAGGTTAGTTCGCCCAATTGAATCCTGACTTCTCAATGCTTTGTGATCACCCCCTTGTGCATTAGTACGGCTGGCCAGTCTTAGTGATCAGCCCTTTATGAGAATCACTCAACGAGACACCTAGTCCCTATCAAGGGATATGGAATTTGAAGGACTTCTTGCGTTCCCTAATGCCTAATGCTAATCACCCAATCTATCTAGGTTTAGGTTTGCAACAGACCACACTGATTGGCAGGTCAAAGTAGAGAACATCAGGCCTAAGGTTCACAACACATCTTGGTAAACTAGTAGTAGAGGTCCTATGGTCTTGGATGATAGTAATTAAGATCGATTTTCTCTCTTGATTATGTTCAATGTATTCCGGTTACATCAACACATTCTAACCTAGTATCTCATACCAATGGCTAATATAGGTTAGCTCTCCCTAGGAGAAAGTCAGTGTGTTACAGTCTCTTATACTAAGTGTCCAGTCTAGCAATGACTGCGAATCTACATCAGTGTGTATGGTGACTCACATCTCCTGTATGTAGATCTTATTTACATACCCGAGTCACCTCAACTAGACTAATGTGGACACTAGTGGATTTATGCATCTCATGCACAGTATTGTGTAAGTTTTAGTGAAGTGATCCTAATCAAGTATCATCACTGCTGGAATTGGCATGTAGGTTACACCAATCCCAACAGAGATATCTAGTGAGAGTTACTAGGGAATCCAATATGAACTTAATTTCTTTTCATGAGACTAAGTGGGAGTTGACCAGGTCTCGATTAGAGCATCTCCAACGGTGCTTGCTATTACACATGCATTGCTAAAGTATATGCTAAGCATATTCTTTTATTTTGTTGTAATAGCAGGCCATCCCTCCAATGTCAGTTGTATTTTCACCCTCAAATCTTAGGCGGACGGCCACGATAGACATGAGAGAACGAGACGGATGACCACGATATACGGAGGAGAGAGAGAGAGAAGGAGAGAGAGAGAGAGATATATAGAGAGAGAGAGAGACTTCACAAAAAATAGCGGCTCCACTATATTCTTCACAATTTCGGTATATATACCAGCCAAAAGGTCTCCCTGCATTTTTGTAGGGAGGTATAACAGACGGTTGGAGGTCCCCGTCCGCTATATATGGCAATATGGCGGATGATTGACGATGCTCTTAGTTGTTTAACAAATAATTTATGGAGTTGGTGTCATAATGGTGGAATAACATCATTGTTAGGGTCTGCCCAATTCATCTTGTTTAAAGCTTCATAAGTGGAAGGAGCTCATTCTTGATTGGTATTCCAATCATATGCACCATGTTTTGAGCAATCTCTGGCATATTAGGGGGGATCTTCTTAGACTTGATTGGGCAGAGGAGAGAATGAGCTGAATTGAAGTGTCTCCCTTAAGCTTCAGTTGGAAGTCTTGCGCTTGGAAGAGGAACATGAATGTCATAAAAATCTAGGTTGAGATGGGATCTTGAGGGCGACAAAAAATGCTAAATTCTTTCCTAAAACTACGTCGATACGACTTAGGAAAAATTTTGTCTTTGCTTTGGAGGTGTCAAATGTACATCATTTGTTCCTCGTTTATAGTAAAAATCTTTTGAGCTCCAGTAACGATTGGGTGAACCACCTTTAAAATATCTTGTGTTCTTTGTCTTTGTTAGTTCTTCTATTTACTCTGTGATTGATCTCCCAACAATACTTTCGTCGGGTTTTTACTAAGGTCCCATTTGATAGACTGAAGGTGGGATCTTTTACTCCTAACTCTCTCTTATCTGATCAAGTAAATTATTGGAGGCTCCTTTTGAGGAAGCAGAAGTTAAGGCGGCTACGTTCCAATTGAATGAGAAATAAATAATTAACTTATTAAAATAACATCGTAACGTGGTTGGAGTCCATGCAGAGAAACGTGGCTAACTCAACTCTGTACACGACCAACTGATACTCACACGCTTGGAGGGCAATGGGTCCCACACTCAGGCCTCTGTCCCTAGAAGCCCATGAAAGAGGTGCAGCAGGGATAAACTAGCATCTGATATACTGACGTAAACACCGATCTAGTGAATGATATAGCGCAAGCGCCATATGTATCACATATGACCGGTGGCACGCCCAACATGCCTCCTAAGCCTCCAATAAAAAAAATAAAACATCCGGCTCAAGCAGAAAGTAGCGTAACCAAGTAACCTAAATAAGATATTACATTATTTAATAAGATAATCAACTATTAAATTATAAATAATATATTAAAATATTTAATGTTTAACTTACCTCACTTTCAGTCAGCAAATCCAATAACATCCGGTACAACGGAATGCTGTGGTGGGGGTATAACTCGTACCGCTGGTGGGGGATGTTGTGGTGGGTACTCATGGGCCCAAATATGAAACAATATAAAAAATATGTAAGATACTAAACACTTTATATAAAACAAAATAAGTATAATATATTATAATATTTTTTATCAGTAGTAAGGGTGTGCAACCCACTAGCTGGTGTGCAACACCCATCGCAAACTGACTCAGGCTAGAGTATAAAAATACCAGAATGGCTGCACCCCAGGCATATTGGGAAGTGATAGTCAAGTCCTAAAAAAAATAAAAAACTAGCATGCATAAGATTGCCAGTTACATCTAGAAATAGGCATAAACCACACAGTACTAACAAGTATGCACGTGTGTACCTCAATGTCTTAAATAATAAATATATATATATTATTAGTATGTCATTTATATAAGAATATTAATATATATTAAATATAATTAATAAATAAAAACTAACTGTCTCAGGATGTACCAGCTTTTGAGGTCCTAGTCTAAACTGAGTACGAAAGCTTCTCAGCTAGATGTATTCTTCCCCCTGTGATGGCGGAAGCGGTACAACTCATAAGCCGTCGTGGATCAGTTGACGGTAGTCAAAAGGTCGGGTGGCATGAGGTATAGTCATAGGGAGGCCTGTGATGGCCAACCCTATAATCTGTTGAGTGTCTTGCAAAGTGATCGATATCTCTCCAAAAAAAAAATAAAATGTATGAGTAGCCGGCTACCAACGCTTAGCTAGTGTATAGTATAGACACATGTCGGTGCTAAGCTATCGGATATGACAGAACCAACCGAACCTGGCTTACTCCAATAACTGTACGGGAGCCAAATAACTCCCACTCGTCAAGAATTTATTTGAATATAAGATTATAAACATACCTCAATATGCTCGAATACTGCAGTAGCATGATGTGCAGCTTGGGACAGAAGCACTTGGTTCGTGGTCAGGCCCCCTGGAAGTTGTCCATCATTTTGCTCCATTAGGCTAAGAGCACCTCAAGATTTATACGGAGAGCAACCCCGTTCCCCCCAACCACACCGAGTCCATAGGCTACCAACAAAGAGAAGCAGAGAGAAAGGGAGAGCAGAGGAGAGGAGGAGAGAAGAGAGAAAATGTTTACGCCAAATGAATTCTACTGACTTAATTCATATATATATATATATATATATATATATATATATATATATATATATATATGAGGAATGGGATGCTGCCTATCAAAGCGGCATTTTTTGCTGCTTTGAAACATTGTTTGACCATCCTAGAAGTTTTGGAATTTGATGAAATTTGGTGAGGGTGTTGTCTAGGGTAAGATGATCATCCTCACAAATTTTCATCAAATTCCAAAACTTCTAGGGGGTTCAAATGGTCGAAGCAAAATCAGTCGTCTGCAGTCACCGTTAAAATCTGCAGCATTTTTCTTTGACCATTTGACCCTCTTAGAAGCTTTGGAATTTGATAAAAATTTGTGAGGATGATCATCTTACCCTAGACAACACCCTCACCAAATTTCATCAAATTCCAAAACTTCTAGGATGGTCAAACAATGTCTCAAAGCAGCAAAAACGCTGCTTTGATAGGCAGCATCCTGTTTCTCATATATATATATATATATATATATATATATATATATATATATATATATATATATATATAGGGGAGGGATACTCTTACTCATGGCCTCTTACTCATATAGTTACCTATGATCCGGGCCATCCATTAGATCCCGACGTACGGTTCAGATGGGGAGTTAAAGCAATAGTGTTCGCATTAAAAGCCCGTATTAAAAACCTTTATTAAAAGCCCGCATTTAATGCGGACACCATTGCTTTAACTCCCCATCTAATCTGAACCGTACATCGGGATCTAATAGACGGCCCGGATCATATGTAACTATATGAGTAAGAGGCCATGAGTAAGAGTATCCTTCCCCATATATATATATATATATAGGCTTAAATGCGGTCTGTGCGGTACGCACCCGCAGCCGTCCGATGCGGTGCACCGCACCGCGCCACATGCATCAGACGGCTACGGATGCGGACCGCACAGACCGCATTGAAGCATGCCCATATATATATATATATATATATATATATATATATATATATATATATATATATATATATATATATGGGAAATGGGTTCCTGGTACATTGTACCAGAGTATTGCCTGAGACAGTGCTCCGTATGCTGCCAAGTGGAATAGGGGACCAGCTGTACTCCATACGGGTGCGAAACGTGCGAAAATTCTTTATTTGCGAAACCCAGCCGTAGCCGTCCGATCAACCGATCGAACGATCGGTGTTCACCCCGCCCACCGACCGCAGCTGTTACTGTGCCGGGCACAGTAACAGCGATTTCGGTGGGTGGGGTGAACCCTGGCCGTCCGATCGGCATGAATCGAACGGCCAAATATCTCTCTCGCCGGTTAAAATGGTTAACCGTTCGATCGAACGATCGAACGGGTGAGATCCCGTGGGACACCATCAAATAGGACAAAAGGTAGTGGGTTGGGTGAACCCTGGCTGTCCGATCGGCGTGAATCGAGCGGTCAAATTTCTCTCCGGTCGGTTAAAATTTTTAACCGTTCGATCGAATGATCGAACGGGTGAGATCCCGTGGGAAACAATCAAATAGGACAAAAGGTAATGATTACAATCATTACCTTTTGTCCTATTTGATGGTGTCCCACGGGATCTCACCCGTTCGATCATTCGATCGAACGGTTAACAATTTTAACCGGCGGGAGAGATATTTGGCCGTTCAATTCACGCCGATCAGACAGCCAGGGTTCACCCTACCCACCGAAATCGTTGTTACTGTGCCCGGCACAGTAACAGCTGTGGTCGGTGGGCGGGGTGAACACCGATCGTTCGATCGGTTGATCGGACGGCTACGGCTGGGTTTCACAAATAAAGAATTTTCGCAGGTTTCGCACCCGTATGGAGTACAGCTGGTCCCCTATTCCACTTGGCAGCATACGGAGCACTGTCTCAGGCAATACCCTGGTACAATGTACCAGGAACCCATTTCCCTATATATATATATATATATATATATATATATATATATATATATATATATATATATATATATATATATATATATATATATATGGAGATATGATTTATGCCATCTATGATGGCGTAAATCGTTTACGCCATCTCAAATGGCGTAAACCAGTACGCCATGACAGATGGTGTAATTCAAAGGGTACTTAGGGTATTTAAAATTAACACTCCATCTTTATGCCGTCTGTCATGGCGTAAACGATTTAAGCAATCTAAGATGGCGTATTGTTCTTGTTTTTACCATTCCTAACGTTTTGTTCCGTTTATTATAAAATTAATATTTTATATTCCGTTTTGAAAAATTTCTGTACAAAAAAATATAATGAAGAAAAACAAAAAAAAAAGAGCATTCTTGATTTCTTTTGTATGCTCGTATTATGTTATTTAACCTGATCGATCCCATGAGTTCAAAGATATATACATATCAAGAGATTTTTTTTCTTTTGATGAGGACAAGTTTATCTTGGTTAGAGTGACGCTTGTAAGTGCCATTGAAGAGAGAGACCATGGTTTGGAGCCTGCCAACTAGGACTGCAAATGGGCATGATTTGGATCATGTCATCGCAAGCTAGGGCTTGCCCCGAACTTGTGAGGGTGTGCCCTGGCCCAAATTTAAAATTTTGGGTTAGGCCTCAATCCCGCCCGAAACTTATTTATGAAGTCTAAGCTAATCCCTAGCCCAAATTAAGCCTAAACCTCTAGCATGGCAATGCCTACTTTTTGTTTTGGGCCGGGTTAGCAGTTGGCCATACCCGGCTCATAATACAGTCAGGCCTAAATGTTTGAGCCCAGTCCGGTCCAAAGCCCGAATTATTTCATTCTTAATTTTTATAAACAATACCTACAAAATTCTCCATACTGTGCTTTAGAATCTACCAAAAGTTTGAGCTCAGTCCAGTCCAAAGCCTAACTTAACTCCGTCCAAACTAGGCTCAAATTGTACCTGACCCAATGTGTCTTGGGTTGGTCCGAGCCCATTTACAGTCCTACCACCACCTACAGGCGCACAATGTTTTTTTTTTCTCCTCCACCAAAGACCAAGCCTTGTATTTTCCCATAGGTTCACCACTTTGTTATACGCCATGCAGTGTAAGACAAGGCCGGAATCGGTCCTACGACTGCGCCGGGAGAGAAACAATGGTGTTAAACACTGGGATACAACCGTAGTTGTTATCACATGAGGTTATCACTATATGACCTGCGAATCTTCATTGACAAGAGCTCGAAGAATAGAACGGAACTGATCATCCCAATAGCCCTCCACGCCTGTCAACCTCGTCTCTTGAGCAAGCCAGTGGAAGGCCGAGTTGGATGTATGAGGTATCCACCGGACAGACACATCAGGCACTTGCATCCATAGTTGGTGGCATGACAATATTAAGGAACTCAAACTCCTGAACTTGTACTTATCCACCACTAGAGCCTCTCTCGCCTGCACCGCATCAGTCAACACAACAATCCACCCACGTCGTCTTCTGGCCAACTCTTTGAACGCCCCATGCATCAGCATCGCCCACAGCTCAGCCAGGAGACAGGATTCAACCTTGCATAGAAAGGCTCCAACTGCCATCGCAAGTCTTAGTCGAGACACTAGGACCCACGCCCCACTAGCCAATACCCTTTTTTGCGAGAAAGGCACCATCAGTCCAGATAAAGAACTCGTTCTCCAGTTACCCGGCCGACAATCCACCTGGAATCACCACCTCCCAGACATACCTGTGAAGCCCCACGAGACCTTGACGAATAACTGAATGCTTGTAATATGCATCAGAGACTTCTCTAAAATTTTCGCTGAAGGGCACGCTCAAAACACACGATGAAGATCCTCCTTCGGTTCCTGACTCAACTACTTTATAATCACTGGATTAGGAGTCCAATGGCATCCCAATAGTCTAGAAGAGAAATGAGAATGCTATTTGGTATGATGGGTTTCCAAATAAAATTTCTATCCTGAATTGGCAACGGATCACAATCGTTCCTTTGCCTATCGATCTGGGCTGACTGAGATTTACCAATCATTGAGCTGGGATAGGGCCGACCCTGAGCATGGGCGTCGTGGGCGATCGCCCTGAGTCCCGCAATCAGATGGGGCCCTGAATTTTTTTTAATGTATATTCTAGGCCAAATTGGGCATCTAGCGATAGGAACTGAGAAAGGGTTCAAAGCAGGCCGGCCCACGTCGGACATAGGCCCCCAATCTTTGGACTTTTGCCTTGCATTTGAGGCCAAAACCCAAACAAATAGTTGTAGGCTCTACATGGGGCCCAACGTGCAAAAAATTTATGTCATTTACCCATTAAAACTGCTCATTCTCGAAAAAATGAAGCGTTAGCGTTGAAAATATACACAGTTACCAAAAAAAATCTTACCTCTCTCTCTCTCTCTCTCTCTCTCTCTCTCTCTCTCTCTCTCTCTCTCTCTCGGTGATTGTGATCTGTTTTTTGACCGTTTATGGCCCGCCGTCCTCGACTCCTTTAAGTTCTCTTGTATGTGCTCCCCCTCTCGCTCTTGCTATTAGGCAGTGTGACCACCCACGGACACTGGATGGACGATGGTCCCACATCCGCAGGTGACAGACACCAGTCTCTCCTTATGTGTGTGTTTGTGACTGGTGACTAGCGACTACTCATGGCTGCCGGCTTAGCAGTAGCGATGGCCAGCCCCCCCTCTCTCTCTTGCGTGCGTGCCTTGGTGCGTTCTCCATGTGTGTGTGTTTGTGATTGGTAACCAGCGACCGTTCTTGGTCGGCGACTTTGCAACAGCGGGCTTCTCTTTCACTCGCTCTTCATGTGTCGGTTTATGACAGGGTCGTCTCGAATCCGACTTTGATCATTGATTCGCTAATTACTATTCACTCAAGTCCAAGATAATTTTAGTTTTAATTTCTTTTATATAAGTTTGTTGTCTGAAATTAATTATGTTAATTTTAATTCAACATGGTATATAAAGTAATACTTTGCTTCTATTGATTTTTCTTTTTTTTACTTTTATGTTAGTTTTATGCCTATTAGCATGTATAAAAATAGCTCTATTTTTAATCTTCGTCCTAAGCCCCAAAAATCTTTGCTGAGAACAACGGGTTGGTTGTGCTGAGACACACTGGGGTGGGAAAAAATTACAAAAACCTTTACATTAAATATCATGCTCTCTCGATGCATCCCGGATGATAGCACATGCTAACTGAGCCACCTGGCCCACCTCCTCTCTCACTCTCAAAATAAATTTTTTCAGCAAACCCTCCAACATGAACCGCTGATATACATCAAGTAGTTCATGTTGGAGTAGGACTGCAACTTAGGCAGGTTGGGTCGGGTTGGGAATTCAACCCAAGCCCAACTCAAGTACTAAAACCCCCAACCCTAACCCAGCCCAACCAACCTCCAACCCGAGATGCCCAGCCCAAGCCCAACTCAAGCAAAAATTTCTATGCTCGGGTTGGGCTTGAGTTAGCCCAAGTTGGTAGGACAGTTCGGGTTGCGCAGGTTCGAGTATATTTATTGTTTAAAATTTTATCCTTTGAAGATCAAATCTAAAAAGAATTTATACTTGCTAACACTACCATATAACTCTTTTTGCATTTCTATTCATGCAATTTACTAGATCATTAGATAATGTCTTTATTTGATAAGCAAGAAGCAAATAAATAATATGGGATTGGGTGAAACAGATGATTGTGACAGCAACCCCTCAACATATGACTACCTATATATCATAGACTCATAGATATGCATGGGTACTCGGGTTCGGGTTGCTCGACCCCGGCCTCAACCCGAGCCCGACCCATATTCAACTCGGGTTGTATTTTTCAAGCCTAACACAACCCAATCTTCAAATACATCAACCCTAATCCATCCAAAATTCGGGTTGAGCTCGGGTCCAACCCACCCAAGTTGCAGCCCTATGTTGGAGGGTTTGCTACCCTTCTTGTCAGGCCCCCCCTCCCGTGGGCACGACTCCTTTCCATTGATTATCTTGCCCCCCCCCCCCCCCCCCATCAATTGATACTATTTGGAGAGTGACATGTGTCAATCCAAAAACCAACGAGCACAATCTAGGCCATGGGATGAACCCAAGGGGGATGCCACCACCTCCGGTCGCCGCCCGACCCACCACATGCAGCTGCCGGCCTACCATTGTCCTTGTCGGCCGCTGTCACCGCCACCTCCGATGGCCAACCTTGCTGATAGTTGGCCACCACCACCGTCGACGACCACCGGCCACCCACCCCATCAGGCGATGGGTGGTGGTTGGCGATCGGCAAGAGTGATTGCCAACGGCGGCGGGTGGTGATCGGCGGTTGGCAAGGGTGGTCACTGGCTGGCAAGGACGATGATTGTAGGTAGCCATAGGTGGTGGGCGACCGGAGGTGGTGGCTTTCCTACTTGGGTTCATACTAGGCTGTGGCTGTTGGTTTTTGGGACATCCCTCTTGGATTCATCCTTGAGGTTTTTACCGAAATGGCCACCAACTCTCAACTATTGTTGAGAATGGACCCCCTCAAAAAATCTGCACGAAAATGGCCACTGAAAATTCTTTGGGACCTAACTACCCTTTTACTTTACTACTAAAACCCTAGCTCCCATTGAGTCGCCCTTCACTTCCCTCATTTGGACGGCAGCTTCCTCCACCTCTTTCGATGGCAACTGAGAGACGGACACCCATTTCAACGGCGATCATCAAATCCCGTGAGTCTTCCTTCACTTCACCCCCTTTCGACGGCTCCTACACTTCACCCCCTTTCAACGACTCCTATACTTCACCTCCATCCTTTGCGATTTTTTTCATATATGTTTGATTAACTTCTTCATTGTACCATTTGATTACTTTTGATTTCATTAACAACAACAACCAATCGAGAAAAAGGAATGAAATCAACAAAAAGTAGTTGAATATTAACAGCATATTTTAGGACGAAAGATGGACGAAAGATGGACGAAAAATGAACGAAATTGATAAAATTGGCTATTCATCATTATGGTTAGGACGAAAAAGGGATGAAATCGACAAAATTAGCTGAATTTATATTATATTGGTCGTGATGAGTCCTACACTTCACCCCCTTTCAACGACTCCTATACTTCACCTCCATGCTTTGTGATTTTTTTCATATATGTTTGATTAACTTCTTCATTGTATTTGATTACTTTATAATTTCATTAACAACAATAACCAATCGAGAAAAAGGAACGAAATCAACAAAAAGTAGTTAAATATTAACAGCACATTTTAGGACGAAAGATGGACGAAAAATGAACGAAATTGATAAAATTGGCTATTCATCATTATGGTTAGGACGAAAAAGGGATGAAATCGACAAAATTAGCTGAATTTATATTATATTGGTCGTGATGAGTCTAGTATGTATTGGTCGTGATAAGTCTAGTATGTATTGGATACGTATGATTAATTTTTGGTATCAAATTTGGTATTGTTGAGTTTTGATATTGTGGTTCTATGCTTAAAATAGTAACATCACATTGTAGGATGAAAAAGTGATGAAATCGATAAAATGATTCATATTTGATATCAAATTTTATATTGCTGAGTTTTGATATTGTGATTATATGCTAACAGGGATTTGAAATATGGATTCAACATTACCGATACTTTGTTGTTACGATGGAGAATTGTTATATTTGAAAGAAAAATACGAGTACAAGGGTGGAAGAACTAAAAGTATCATTTTATCTACAAAATCGGATTTGACTGTCTTCTTCAGGAAATTTATAAGATTACAAATGATAGTCTCAAAGAGTATGAAATCACAATGAAGGTTTTATATCCAAGTACACTTGCATGTCCTCCTGCCGAAATTGTGGATGATAATGATGTTGCAGTATTTATTGCCCATAACATCCGAGCCAATAATAGCAATGTCCCATTGCTGATAAGCAGAGTGCTGAAAAATCCGAGATCTATTGACAGGTCGATTGAAATCGAACAACTCGGTAGTAAGAGGAAGTTGAAAGAAACGACACAGGTGTCTCGTAAAACATCTTGTGTAGTTACCCCTCCCGTTGACTTAAAAAATATCTCGACGTCATCGGAGCTTTGTTGTTCGATATCGTCATCATTCGGTGTTGGAGATTTGCATACGGATGAAAAGATTGATATTAATTATGGCGAAGATTTCAGTTTTGTACCATGCACACTAGATGTCAGTCAACGTATTGAGTACAAGAGTATGGAGAAACCTGAAGACAACCCTCTATTATTTGACATTGTTATGAATGACAGAAGGTATGAATAATTTTTTCAAATATCTTATATTGTAATTCTGATGATTAATTAGTTCATGTACTTATATGTTTTTAAATAATATATGCCCAGTAAGGTGAATATAGATGACGATCAGCAGGGATCAAGAAGAGATGCAAAATTATCTATAGATCTTAACCAAAAGCCTACTGGTTGTCATGTATTGGAGGAATTATTCATTGACACTCCTGCGGATATGGTAGTATCTCCAAAGCACACTCAACAGAATAGTCAGCTGAAGGATAAGGATATTATCTGTAAGCAAGAAGGAAGTAAGACTGAAAAACAAAGAAGTAAGAAAGAAGTACCACTGAGACATAGCCAGAAAGAGTGTTTTGCCAGCAGTAGTTGGATGGAAAACGATGAACGTAAGTCTTCAATACCTGATTCGGTTTTGGTTTATGAAGACAAATACGTACCTAACGAATTCCCTATTGCTGTTGAAGTAAAAGATGATTATCAACAACTTTATCCTAATCAGATGTTTATAGATAAAGACACATTGATCAAGATGGTACAGAAGAATGCTTTATTTACAAACACTGAGTACAAGGTGATGAAGTCCAGCAGAACAAGATATGCATTAAAATGTAAAAGAGAAAATTGCAGTTGGAGATTACGTGCAAGTAGACAAAAAGGGTGTGATGTTTTCAAAATTACTTTCCTAGGCCTACACAACTGCTCATTGCCGCAGCGTGGAATTGATCATCGACAAGCTACAAGCAAGTTGATATGTGATTTTGTGAAAGCTCGAATAGAAGCACATGTATTGTACTCTCCCAAAGCAATTATATGTGATGTGCAATAAGAATTTGGTGTGCAGATCACTTATCGAAAAGCATGGCTGGCAAGGGAGATGGCAATTGCTCTTTTAAGAGGCTCATACGAGGACTCGTATGTAATTCTTCCAGCATATTGTCATGAAGTTGCACAAAATAATCCTGGAACCATCACTAATATTTTAAGGGAAGGAGACAGATTTAAGGCTGTTTTTATGGCTCTTGGTCCATGTTTACGTAGTTTTCAAAGACAAAATCTAATACCAGTAATAGCCGTTGACGGATTTCATTTAAAAGGCAAGTACAAAAGTACTTTATTTATTGCAACCACTTTGGATGGAGATAATCATATATTTCCCGTGGCTATTGGGATTGGTGAATCGGAGAACAATGAAAGTTGGAATTGGTTCTTAACACAACTGCGGGACAGCTTGGGTCAAGTTAATGATTTGGTTATTATATCCGACCGACACAAGGCTTTATTGGCTCAAGTTCCTATTGTCTTTCCGGATGCTGTACATGGTTATTGTGCGTTCCATATTTCGCAAAACATGTATGCCAAATTCAAACAACAAAGATTATACTCTTACTTTTATACAACTGCAAAGGCAACAAGAGAATCAAAGTTTCATCAAGTGATGGAAACTATAAAGCACATGAATGAAGATGCACATGACTGGTTACGAGAAATTGAGCCAGCAAAATGGACTACAGCGTATTTCACACGCAGAAGGTATAATATTATAACCACAAATAGTTCTGAAAGTTACAATAGTGTTCTAAAAGATATCAGAGAACTATCCATCACTATGATTTTGGAGCAATATCGGTTAAAGCTCCAACTTTTATGGTTTAAACGAAGAAATACGGCAACAACTTTGATAACAAAACTAACAAAATGGGCAGAAAATCAGCTAGCCGGAGATATGGATAGAGCTCGTGGCACAGCGTGTCATCCTATTAATCTCGATGAGTATATGGTCAGATCTATACAATATTGTGATCATATAGTTTTAAGCAATCGAAAATGCACATGCCGTAAATTTGATGTGATGGCCATGCCATGTTCACATGCATTAGCCGGAATTGCACAGTATAAGATGGATCCTTATCTATTTTGTGCACACTACTATACAGCGGATAACTACAGGGCAACCTATGCAGAATCTATATATCCAGTTGCTGATAAAAGTGAGTGGAAGACCCCAGAAAGTATTCAATCAGCTAATAAACTAATCCCACCCATTGGAAAAAAAACAGCGGGAAGGCCAAAGAAAAAAAGAATTCTCTCACAGGGTGAGGAACGCCGGACTGTCAAATGTGCTAGATGTAAACGTTCTGGACATAATAAAAAATCATGTAACTTTCCTATTATTACAGAGTAAAGGTATCATGTTTTTTTACTTGTTCCCTTTATAACTTTACACATACTTCTTCCAGTCATTATAACATGTCTGACTGAATTATTGAAATCACTATGATTACTTGTTATATATGCATATTATGATATATATTCTTGTTTTTAATTTCTGCATTTTTTTTCAATATTTATAAAACTTATTGAATGACATGATTATACAGGTATCGTACCTATGGCAAATAAATACTATGTGGTATCGTTCATTCCGTTCCTTGGAGGAGGCTGAAGGTCACTTATCCAAGTTCCAAAGCGAGCATCTCCCTCCTGATAAACATCATGATATCCCTTTGGATAGCAAGCGTCATGCACCTTCGGATTGCGTCTCTTTTGTCCCTCCCGCTCCTAAGTTTACCACTCGGGAGTGTGGGTTTTGTATGTTAGGAGCACTTTTGGCTATGATGGTCTTTCTATTTATATTCATTGTAATATGAATGAAGGTGATTGTAATGATATGTGAGGGGGAACTCTATTGTAATGATATTTCTGGAGTATTGCATGTCTCGAATGTTGTAATGTAATGACATATCTTAAGTTTGTAATGTAATGACATTTCTTAAGATTTTGCATTTAAGAAGTTATTCAGTTTGAAAACTGATCTTATTTGGTATTTCTTCGCATCCTCTATTTGGAGTTCATGGCGCAGGAAAAAAGTACAAACTGATCTTAGAAGAACATTGGATATCTTCTGCTTCTCCTATTACATAGAGAGAAAATATCATAGAGAGTGGAAAAAATTTATAGATTGAAAAAAAATTATAGAGAGAGAAAAATAAGGAGAGGTAGTCTCATGTAAAAATATTATAGAGAGTGGAAAAATTTATATAGAGAGAAAAAAATTTATAGATTGTTATAGAAAGAGAATCAATATTATAGAGACAAAAAATTATAGAGAGAGAAAAAAATTATAGAGAGATAAAAATTATAGAGAGAAAAAATTATAGAGAGATAAAAATTAGAGTGAACAAAAATTATAGAGAGAGAAAAAATAGACGAAATTTATAGAGAGAGAAAAAATATAGAGAGAAAAAAAATTATAGAGACAAAAAAATTATAGAGACAAAATTATAGAGAGAAGAAATTATAGAGAGATAAACATTAGAGTGAACAAAAATTATAGAGAAAGAAAACATAAAAGAAATTTGTGATTTCGTCCAATTTTCGTCCAACTTTCGTCGACGAAAACTAGAAGAAATTTGTTATTTCGTCTGATTTTCGTCACAAAGCCCATAGCCACTCTCGGCCAGAACTGACTGTGCTTTTTCGGCGACGAAAACTAGACGAAATTTGGTATTTCGTCCGATTTTCGTCACACAGCCCATAGCCACTCTCGGCTAGAACTGACTATGCTTTTTCGGCGACGAAAACTAGACGAAATTTGGTATTTCGTCCAATTTTCGTCACATAGCCCATAGCCACTCTCGGCCAAAACTGACTGTGCTTTTTCGGCGACGAAAACTAGACGAAATTTGGTATTTCGTCCGATTTTCGTCACACAGCCCATAGCCACTCTCGGCCAGAACTGACTGTGCTTTTTCGGCGATGAAAACTAGACAAAATTTGGTATTTCGTCCAATTTTCGTCACACAGCCCATAGCCACTCTCGGCCAAAACTGACTGTGCTTTTTCGGCGACGAAAACTAGACGAAATTTGGTATTTCGTCCGATTTTCGTCACACAGCCCATAGCCACTCTCGGCCAGAACTGACTGTGCTTTTTCGGCGACGAAAACTAGATGAAATTTGGTATTTCGTCCAATTTTCGTCACACAGCCCATAGCCACTCTCGGCCAAAACTGACTGTGCTTTTTCGGCGACGAAAACTAGACGAAATTTGGTATTTCGTCCGATTTTCGTCACACAACCAAAAGCCAGTATCTGGCAGAAATGACTGTGATTTTTTTAGGACGAAAACTAGACGAAAACTCGACGAAACATAGACGAAATTTGTTATTTCGTCCTGATTTCGTCTCACAGCCCAAAGACAGTCTCGGTTAGCCTGATTGTGTAATTTTTCTTCGACGAAACATAGACGAAATTTGTTATTTCGTCCGAATTTCGTCTATATTTTAACAGGTTGTATGAGCAGTCTCTGGTAGGTTTCACTGTGATGCAAATTACAACAAATTACAAACAACATATCATTCTAACTTCCAACAAATTACAAACAACATATCATTCCATTACAAACAACATATCATTCCATTACAAATTTCACTGTGATCCAACTTCCAACAAATTACAAACAACATATCATTCCATTACAAACAACATATCATTCCATTACAAATTTCACTGTGATCCAACTTCCAATAAATTACAAACAACATATCATTCCATTACAAATTTCACTGTGATCCAACTTCCAACAAATTACAAACAACATATCATTCCATTACAAATTCCAACAAATTACAAATAACTTTGATCCAACTTTCAACAATTACAAACAACATATCATTCCATTACAAATTCCAACAAATTACAAATAACTTTGATCCAACTTCCAAATCATCGAGTCATTCCTTCAGTTATAGCCCTTCCATTACAAATTACAACAAAGTACAACATATTACAAATTACAAATTCCAACAAATAACAAGTTCTTTGATGCATCGAGTCATCCCAATCGTCATGGCCCTTCAATCTACATATTTATACAAAATTTGATATGCAATTCACCTTCGAAATGAGGTCATATCAAGCTACAAATTTAAACAATTAGATTGCAAGTGTAATTATTGAATATTATAACTGACTGAATATTACATTGCAAACAACTGAATATTATACCTGACTGAAATCGATCTTTTTGTTGCAGCTATAATAATTGGCAAAACATATCAAAAATACGCCACAATCAAACCTATATAATATATAAAATTGTTAGTTGTATAAAAGGACTAATATTTTATTGTCAGCATTTCGTAATAAAAACTTACCCATTGTTTTGCCTAGGATGATCTTTACCATTCTTGCTTATCCATTTTGCACCCTGTAATGCATTTTCATCTCCCAAAAAATTTAAAAACATTGGTAGAATTTCTAAAAATGCTTCTACCTTTTTCCTATACTTAGAAACAGGGTCACTATAAAGAGAGTCTATCAAAACTAATTGCCTATCCTGCATATGAAGAATCCCAAGATACCAATGTTGGTTTTCTTCATTGATAGGGATTATTACGTATGAACACTTCCATAACGGAATGATATCCCCTTTATCATCTTTGAGAGGACAACCGAATTCTTTGGGCTACCTATATGATGCAATGAAGGCATACATAAGGTGATCTTTATCTAGGTTGCTTTTATCGTAACTTTGTACAAAGTCCTTCCAATCCTTATAGCATGTTTGACATAATATCTGCAATTCAAACATGAATAATAAATATTTATTGAATTGTGAGAAAAATTTTTATACAAATACTATTAAGAATGAGAGATATACCCAAGAATATGTCCTAGCCAAAGAAATGGTGAATGTTGTACTGGTCTTATTCCTTAACTTGCGCTCTTCAAGTAAGTACATATATACATCAATGTGCTGCAACAATATAAAGTTTTAAACGATTGAATATGACATATCGAGATATATCAAAAAAAATAATTGATATAAACTCACCTCGCTCATCACCCATGATGTGCGCTCATATAGTTTGTTAATTAAGTAAGGGGTTATAAAGAACCCATCAATTACAACTTCAGGCCTATATTGACAATGATACAATTAATTACTAAGAGGCAAAATATGTTATCATTCAAAAATAGATTATATAGTGACTATACTTACAAATTATTTCTGTTGTTATCAAGAAAAGCTATCATTGTCTCTCTCTCTTCAGACGAAAGTCTTCTTATCGATTTTTCCACTTCAACGACCTCCTCTTCTTGTATTTCCTTACGGAGAATTTTTTTCTTTTTGTAGGTGGTGTATGGAGAGCTTATTTTTCGACCCGGTTTCTTCAACCGCTGTGATGTTAAACCTTTGAATGTAACCCTCTCCACCACCACCTCGTCTCCCTCCTCATCATCCTTCTCCTTCTTCTCCTTCTCCTTCTCCATTTTATCCTTTTCTTTTTTCTCCTCCTTCACCTTCTCCTTCTCCTCCTCCTCCTCCTCCTCCTTCTTCTTCTCGTTCTTCTTCTCCTTCTCCTTCTCCTCCTCATCCTCATCCTCCTTCTTCTTCTCATTCTCCTTCTTCTCCTCCTCCTCTTCCTCCTCCTCCTTCTTCTTCTCCTTATCCTCCTTCTTCTCCTCCTCATCCTCCTTCTTCTTGTCATTCTCCTTCTGCACATACCGTTAAAGATAAACATATAGTTAATGCATACGTATACAAAAAGCAAATAATTATAGAATACATAGGAATCGTTATTGGTTTACCTGACTCTTTGCAATGATGCATAATAGTTCTCCAACTCTCTCCTCAAGTGAGGAGATCTTCTTTTCATATTTCTCCTCAATTGAGGAGATCTTCCTTTGACATTCCTCAAACTTCTCCTGAAGTGAGCATAATTTTTTTTCAAATTTCTCCTCAAGTGAGGAGAATCTTTCCTCAAACTTCACTTCATCGGATCTGTCAAAAGCTTCCGGTGCAGTCAACAACAGCTGATTGCCTTCGAAGGGAGAAGCCTCAGCATCAAATAGATTTTGCAGCAGATCATTTGTCTTCTCCTCTTCTGTGAGAGTCAGCTCTTTCAAAATCTGAGCCTATTAATATATTCAGACAAAAAAATTAATAATTATACGATGCATCTATTACTTTAATCTAAGCAATTAAAAACTCATATACTTACTTTATTTGAATTCACAATATCATTTATTCTTTGGTGTGACGCTACTCTTATGTCATACCAATTGAGTAATCCCGGCCATCTTGGATGCTCAAGCATCATGGCACATACACTCCCCAGTTGGGGAATCCATTCGAATGCCCATGCCTGTAGCAAATAATTAAAGAAAAATTAATACAAATATCAAACAATAGATACTATGAATTGTTTATGTATAGAATAATACCTGTAAAATGTACATGCATCCAAAAATATTATACTTTGGTGGCCACTTAGTAACATTTACTGCACCTTCAAGCCCAGATATAATATTGCTATAACAGAGGTTACCCCAAGGGTAGCTATTGAAACCGTCCAGATCATCCACCAATCTCAAATATCTTTCCGGTACGTTGACATTCTTGTTGCTCCCAAGAATGACACTTTCCAAAAGAAGTACCAAAGAAAGTTTTATTGCATCATCTGGAACTGCAGTTGCTATGATTGAAGCCATTAAGGAGGCCTGAGTAGCCCCGCGTGGAAAGTATCTGCTTCTCAAGTTGTCTGACCCTATCTCTAGCATCGAAGGAGGAGGCCCAAGACCAAACCGGAGTCCAGAAACTAAAAAAAACTCCAACGGAGATAAGGAAATAGTCTGGCCATCCAAATCAAACTTCAGACCACCTAAGTGTCTTTGCCACAAATAATGAATGACACTTGGGGAAATCATAGCTCGTGCACCGCGTCTCCAATCAAATAAGAAACCAAAACAACTCCTTTTCATCATATCCATCATATCTGTAGAATTGGTTTTTGTATCCATTGCCTTGAAGTGCTCCTCAATTTCATTAAGGTATTTAATGCTGTTCCTTGCAGAAGCTTTATCAAAATACCTTAATCTTTCACTTAGCTCCGTGCCCACTTTCTTTTCTTCAACATTCTCTCCCTCTTCTATCTTTCTTTTCTTTTTCTTTACTTCAATAGGTTGTGTAATTATAGAAGAAGCAGGGTCCCTATCACCACTTCCACGAGAACGCCCACGACCACGGTGTCTCTTCACCATCTGTAAACAAAATATATATATGATGAAAATTTGGATGATATGTGGACGAAACAATACATAAAATATGGACGAAACTACTATTAGTTATTCTCCAAATACGAAAATACTGTAAGCTTTGTTTGAAGAGAATTGATCTCTCAGTTTCTAGATTGAACAAAATATCCTTCCATTAGTCCATGGATACAGATAAAGAATTTGTCAACTGACTGTGACTTTTCGGCAACGAAACATAGCCGAAATTTGTAATTTCGTCCAATTTTCGTCCAACTTTCGTCACACAGCTCAATGCAAGTCTCGGGCAGAACTGCCAGAACTGACTGTGATTTTTCGGCGACGAAAACTAGATGAAATTTGTTATTTCGTCCGATTTTTGTCACACATGCCATAGCCAGTCACGGCCAGAACTGACTGTGCTTTTTCGGCGACGAAAACTAGACGAAATTTGTTATTTCGTCCAATTTTCGTCAAACAGACCATAGCCAGTCTCTGCCAGAACTGACTGTGCTTTTTCGGCGACGAAAACTAGACGAAATTTGTTATTTCGTCCGATTTTCGTCAAACAGACCATAGCCAGTCTCTGCCAGAACTGACTGTGCTTTTTTGGCGACGAAAACTAGACGAAATTTGTTATTTCGTCCGATTTTCGTCAAAACAGACCATAGCCAGTCTCTGCCAGAACTGACTGTGCTTTTTCGGCGACGAAAACTAGACGAAATTTGTTATTTCGTCCGATTTTCGTCAAAACAGACCATAGCCAGTCTCTGCCAGAACTGACTGTGATTTTTCGGCGACGAAAACTAGACGAAATTCGTTATTTCGTCCGATTTTCGTCAAACAGACCACAGCCAGTCTCTGCCAGAACTGACTGTGATTTTTTGGCGACGAAAACTAGACGAAAATTGTTATTTCGTCCGATTTTCGTCACACAGGCCATAGCCAGTCTCGGCCAGAACTGACTGTGATTTATCGGCGACGAAAACTAGACGAAATTTGTTATTTCGTCCGGTTTTCGTCACACAGGCCATAGCCAGTCTCTGCCAGAACTGACTGTAATTTACGGCGACGAAAACTAGACGAAAGTTGTTATTTCGTCTGATTTTCGTCTCACAGTTTAAAGCCAGTCCCTGGCAGAAATATAGTGCTAAGGATTTGGGTCTATAGAGCATACCTTGGCAAATCCGACGAAGCCTGAAAGACGAAGCCTCAGTGACGAAGCCTCAACGACGAAGCCTCAGCGACTGTTGACGTTGACGCCGGTCCGACGAACCCTCGACGACGGTTGATCGTGACAAACCCTCGACAATGAACCCTCGAAGATGAACCCTCGACGACGCAGCCTCGGCGAAACCAAGTTACCCAGCCACGACGACGCAGCCGGTTGAGTTGGAGGTTGTCGGACGCAGCCTCGACGAAGGTTGTTTGTGACGAAAACAAGACGAAAGGCTCGATTTTCTCTCAAAACTCGTAAGAAACCAAGTTACCCAGCCGAGATAGGTTTTTACAGTGGTAAGGGTCAATATGTCTTTTTACCTGTTTAGTGTCACCGTGCGACCTGTTTCCCACGTGCTGGTGGCCATTTTCGTGCAGATTTTTTGACGGGGTCCATTCTCAACAATAGTTGAGAGTTGGTGGCCATTTCGGTAAAAACCTCTTCATCCTTTGATCCAGATGGGTCGTTGATTTTTGGGGCATCTTTCTTGGGTTTATCACATGGCCAAAATAGTTGCCGTTGATTTCTTGATCATCACGTGTCGCTCTCCAGATAGTTATCAGTGGAGAGTAGTCAAATCCCCTCCGTCATTGCTGACGTCAATACTAAAGCGACTCGAGTTCAAACATTACGACGTGGGTTGTGCCTGTTCGGATAAATTTGATTAAGTGGCGCGTTATTATTGGTCAGTCATGCAACGGGTTTTACATGCCCACGCGCTGGCTCGTCCCACGGACATCAGAAGTCACGGAGTGACTGAACCCTCCGAGCCGGGGCCCCGAACGACCCGATCCGCGACAAGGAAAGAGATACATCAAGGTGAGGCCTGGTAGGCCCGCTCTCCTTCCTTCCCACAATAACGGAGTAGAGGACGGCCACGCTGCACGCCAAAGCTGCCGTATATTAACGCCGTGAATGCTTGTCTTTACCCAAAGAAAATTAAAGAATAGGATAAATTACACATAGACCCCCTGTAGTTTGATTGATTATCACTTACACCCCCTCTTTTTTTAACCATACAAATACCCCCTACGGTTTTATATTTGTCGGGTTTTAAACATGAGGGGTTTACGTGCTAATCTGACGAACTACAAGGGGTCTATGTGTAATTTATCCTGAAAATTAATGTCGTGAAGGAGGACAACCTACGTCTTGGTGAGAGACTGGTGGTGGCTGGATCAGGACGGGAACTTTGAGTCTTCGAGAGAGCGAGAGATCGGGCTGAAGCTCTGTGAGGTGGAGGAGGGTCGAGAGGAGAGGAGAATGGGAGGGTTGGGGGTGACGGCGGCGCCGTTCACGTACGCCTCGCACGCGCTGGGGGCGGTGTCGGCGCTGCTGGTGCTCGTATGGTGCATCCACTTCCGCGGCGGACTCGCCTTCGAAGCCACCAACAAATCCCTCATCTTCAACGTAATTATCCCCAACCCCCTCCTCCTCCTCCTATCTTTCGTTGACTCTTCCTACCATCCAAATGAAGTACTGTTCGTGCTCCAATTATGGGGGTGTTTGCTCGAATTGGGATTTGATTGGCTTCAGTCGCTCAGGGTTTTTAAAATTTTATTCAATCATTTTAGGGTTCTTATGCTTTGTACTCATGTTGGAGGATATTTAACTTCAATTACTTCTGAGCATGATTTTCAGGATGACCATGTAATCATAATATTCCATTCTATATCTAGAACTTCTCCAATGTATATAAATAATCAGGTGCAATGATCCATCAAGAACTTGGTGACTTTACCTATAGAAATCCAAATTCGAAGTAACCCAAAAGCTAATGTCTTCCGATGATCCGAATAGCTGACATACCGGAAGCTAATTTCTTTCGATGATCCTAATAGCCGATTCGTTTGGCAACAATACCCTTTCGATTGGTTACTCCATGAAAAAATGGAGGTTCTTGAATCAACGTCTCTTCATGTTAAATTTACCAAACTATTATACGAAGATTAAAAGCAAAAAAATCGGAACCGGTAAAGCCTTGTTACCTTAAAAGTGGGATAGTACCTTGGAGTTCATGAACTCAAAGTTCTCCAGGACTTTGGTCAAAATCCCCTCGCACCTTGAATTGGATCATCATTGTCATGGGTGGCTGGGTCGAAGGCGGTTGTTGGTGGGCGATAATAGCGGCTGATGGGCACCTGTGAACTTTGAAATTCCATCCGACAGTCCCCAAATACAAGTAGCAAGTGATTTGAAGTTTCACTCCAAAGTTCCCATACGACTAACTGAGTACTTCAAAGTTCTCAAAAGTTCCCCACAACTAAACCCCCGTCTATAAATGCTCAATATGCTAGTATTTGGGATAAATTAGTGACCGTCAAGTTAAGAAACATAACTAGAGTTGTCTTATTTAATGACAATTCAAATGAGGAAAAAATTAGTATGAGAGCAAATTCTATTACAAACATATAAATTTGAGAGAAAATATAAGTTATCTTATGTATATACTGAACCATAGGGTCATTTTTTATAAAAAGATTATGTGTAAATTACTACAATACCACCCATACACACAAGAAGAATACTAGAAGCACCCACACCAAGATTACTGCTCACAATCTCATGTAGAAAATAAAAAAAAGACCCCTGAATAGTCTTTAATTTTCGGCACACCTCAAACTCGTAGAGATAACACCAAGAGTTTGTTAGTAATGGCTTCTAGGCCTGATGATGTTCTTGTGGATGAAGCCATACTTTCCACAACCAATCTCTGAAATAATGAAATGCCGATGAAGATTGATGGGACACAAGAAATAGATGCAATCACCAATAAGAAGCAAAAGATGTGGTCTAGCGGAGACCAGAGAAGGGTTTGGGGGTAACGGGGTATGTGAAGCAAGTAGACCAATCAATTTTGATTGATCCACATGCAACCACACAGGTAGGGAAATTAATTAATTGAGCAACCATGTTTGCTAAGAGCAAATTGGTGGCACACTTAAATAAAACATTGCAATCACGATTTCTGATGGACGATTTAAAAAACCAATGTTAGTTTATTTCATTCAATTCATTTCTAGTTGTTTTATTGATAACATGATGGTGTAAGAACATCTACCTATGAAAATTTTGTGGGTAATGGAAAAAACAAAAATCAGTTCTTAATGTTGATGGAATTATTTGAATTTAGGATATGTTGTAGATATTTTGTAGATCTACAACTTTGTATAATCAAATTTTATTCCCCTAAAATGCTACTTTGCATAATCAAATTCTATGTTTAGACTGTTATGCATATGCACAACGTACATGGAAGTACATGCTATGCAGAGCCCCATAACCCCAGATAGTGTAAAAATGTAATTTAAGCGTTTCAAAGTGTGTATCTATACTTGATTTATGATTGTTCGGTGGTCCTTTAAAAATCCCATTATTTAATCAATATTTTCATCGTTTCTATAAAACTGCAATATTTCAACAATGTCGAAATAATATTTTTAGATTCTGCAGTGCCAAAATATTGGTCGAAATTTATATCTCAAACCTTGTGTGCAAGTATTTTTTTCAGTGAACTTCTCTTTCATATGGTTACATGAGCTATCGTTGGCCTTGTGTTGCCTACTGACGTGAACCTGATTCCGATTATACCAAGGCATGACCTTGAGTTTCAAGCTCACAAGCATGACCCACACCCATTCGACATTTCATTATACTAAAAGAGTTGCACTTACATGTAAACCAGTCTAGGTACTCATCAGGCTACATCCTACCCTCAAATTCCTTGACTTTGTTATTAATGCTTGGTCCCATTTTGATTCACCTCGCCAATGATATCCCTTTGTCAGTCTCAAATTCTGATCTTCTCGCTTGCATTCATTTTGATTAACATTGCCAACGTCACCCCCTATGGTATTTTTTAAGGTGGCTACATTCAACCTAGTGTGTATTCTTCATGGAAAACATGAATTTTGAAGGATTGGGCTTTGGCTTACCAACAAGAAGGTTTCTGAAAGATATTAACCGACCTGATTTGTTGTTGCTCATGTGCTTTTACTGACAGATTTGCCTTCTACACTCCAAGATAACACAACTTCAAGAAAAAAAGGAGTAGAACTTAATGGAGAAGTGGGAGAAAGAAAGAGAAATATGGAGAAATAATTAGAGAAAGGAGAGATCATGTGTGAGAATGGGAGAGATGTAGTGAACATGTGAGAGAATGAGAGATATAAAGGAGAGAGATGTGTTCGGTGAAAGAAAAGAGGCCAAAATAGTGTGAAAGGGGAGATCAGTGTGTTAAAAGAAGGGGGGGGAGAGATGGAGATAAAAGAAGAGAGAGAGAGAGAGAGAGAGAGAGAGAGAGAGAGAGAGAGAGAGAGATGATCGGGTTAGAGGGAGACATATAAAGAGGGAGATAAAGGGGCACATGAGGGGTTGTATATATAGAAAAAGGATGCTCGCAGGGGGGTGCATCATGGTTCACGTAATGAAGGAAGGATCCCCACAGGGTTTTATATCGTGTGATCTCCGATTTGGGGTACCAAAAGTTTCTCCATCCTAATCTCTCTCTTTCTTCCCGTATGGAATTAGAGCAAGTTCCTAATCTTGCCTTGCCCTATGTGGGTATCAAACCCCCATAGCTAACTGGTTGTCCCGAGTTGTAACCCACTAGCATGACCGACCAACCTAGTGGGCCTTATCTAGTGACTGGTTAATTTAGTAAGGCAAACTGGATGGGGATAAGATTCAGTCTGAAAAGAATGACAACAGGGGGTTGTTAAGTTAGACTATTAGCTTTAAAATTCAGTAAATATAGATTAGTTTATATTCAATTTTCAAACTGTAGTATGATTTTTATTTCAGTGTTATTAGTTTATTTTATGTTTTGTGGTATCCATGAAAGAATAATACCAATAGTTATAATCAAATTACATTTGATGAAGGAAAAACCAATGTCTCTCTTTCTCACCGTGGACCTTGCGAGACCCACTACCACCACAAAGGCGCACACACACACACAATATCTCACCACCGTGATTTTAATTTCAGCATTATTAGTTTATTTTATGTTTTTTGGTACCCATAAAGAATAGTGCCAATAATTATAATCAAATTGCATTTGATGAAGGAAAAACCAATTGCACGTGTCTCACTCCTCTCCAGTGTAGTCAAAGCATTAAGGCGGACTCAAGGCGCTCAACCTTACTGGCGCCTGAGGTGAGAGGCGAGGCGAGCACCTGATTAAAATAAAGCGTGCAAAATATTTTATATATATATATATATATATATATATATAAATTATAATATAACTAGTTGAAACAAGTGCTGGCAGCTCCTTATGCTAGGATTATTTTTCTACGAGCCATGGGATGAGTTCGGATCTCTTCCACTCGGTATCCTCAGTCGGTGGGCTCGATGCACATCAAAGTCGCAGCAGTTGGCTGGAGTACGCTTCACTTTTGGGTCGCCTGCCATCGTGTGGTTTTGATGCGCATGGGTCCATCGACCAACTGAAGAAGATCTGAACTCCCATGGGATGAACCCTAATCTTTAGGGAGATGCCACGTAAAGTTGGCAACCCAAAAGTTGGCAAACTAGTTGGCTACCTAGCATTTCATTTTTTCTTATAACCTTATATGGTCAATAGGTTAGAGCCAAAACTGAATCACAACTGTCCGACTGGTGAATCACACTTAGCATGCAAAAGAACGGGTGTGATTCAGGTTTGGCTTCAATTTAAACTATTAATTAAATGAAGCGAGCGTCTTCATCGCCTCACACCTGGAGCGCCTTGCTCCGCCTTATATTCCTGTTACCGTCTTGATTCAGGCGAGGTGCCCTAGCCACGCCTCGCCTCTCGCCTCAGGCGGGCGCCTCGGGTCGCCTTAACTACACTGCTCCTCTCTCTCTCACTGTGGACCTTGCGAGATCACCCCCCCCCCCCCCCCCCCCCCCCCCCCCCCCCGCGCCCCTGGGGCCAAATATCTCACCTCCGTGATCCATTCATCCCGCGCCCCTATTTCTTTTCATACCGCGCATCCATGGGTCCCACTCATGCAACCATGAATGCATTGTGATTCTAGGGCCCGTCCACTTCTCGATCCGCGATACCCAGCAAGTGACAGTACAATTCTCACACACAAGAGGAATCTTATTCACACTATTAGAAATTATGAAAATACCATCACACTAATAAGAATCACGAGGATGGAGTACAAAAGTCTTAGCGAGTAAAATTGAGGTAAAACATGCAGAGTCTGGCTATGATCTTTTGAATCTCTACTATAAGAGTGCAAAAATTTGGAACTTTGTCCCGTGGATATAGGCCTTATTGTCGCCGCCGTCAACTGGATCTTTGTCTCCAGTGTGTCCTAACTCCGTCTCCACATAACCAAATTCTTTTGGCCTCGATCTCTGTGTGTTGCACGAAGCGACATTGACCTTCGTCTTCTCCACATAGGTTATCAGGCATACCACAAAGTCGACCCATGACCTTCATCTCTCCTCCACAAAGAAAGCTCACATAATCCCTGAAAAGGGTTGTTCATGGTGGACAAGGCTCCTCGTGTATCTTATGGATATATCATGAAGATTGAGGAAATCCCAATGATCTCTTCAGGAAGATGTAGACGAAAGCTCACAAAAAATCTCTCTAGTCTACTCATTCTCTTCATATGCTTTAGAAAATTAATGCAGAATGCATACCCATTTATAGTCTAAAAGAATGCTCAAACATCCAGGATTTGATATCCAAGAGTTCAAATTAGAATTAATCAGTATAACAAAAACTTGATGGCGGACCAGGTCGTCTCCGAAGTTAGATTGGTCTGGCTTCTTGCAAAAAACCTAATATGAGGTAGATTAACACACTCCAAAGTGTGTTGACCGATCGGAGGCCCGAGTTGCCCCATTATCTATTGTGACTCTGGTCCGACGGCTCCAAGTAGGAGTTTGATCAATCTGTGAACTTGAATTGATTTTTTTGTGATCATCCAGATTGGTTTGTAAAGGAATTCCACTGGTATTCTTCCAGGAATGTGAAGTTCTCTGAATAGTCTACTGGATTGACTATCGCTCAGTCAGTATGCATCTTGAGCACCTCTTTATGGACCAATTGAATGTTTGACTTTGATTCACCAGAGGGTCCGACTGTTCTGCATCTAGAGCATGATTCCATGCTTGATTATAGAGAACCATTTCGGCCAATCCGTCGGCTAACCCCGGCCGTTCTGATTGTCTGTAGGCCGAGTAAAGTTTTTTCACGGAATCTTTTAAAACACTTTACAATTTTTTCTAAGTAATATAAAAATATTTTACAATAAAAACACTTGGTAATTGTTGATTTAAAATATTTTTTCCTTTTAAAGTATTTCCTTAAATTTTTTTTTTTAAATATGTAATGCATGAAAACTCTTTGTTTGTGTGCTCTAAGTTAATGGACTGAACCAGATCTAGGTCTCTAGGTTCACAATACCTGAACCTAATGAAGAATCGCTTGGCAAGTTGATACGAGTTCTTGAAATTAGCTAGAAAATTTACAAGCTCTCAATTTGAGCTCTTCATCAGCTATGTGACTCGAACACTCAAAACTCTTTTTATAACTTGGCTATGGAATTTGCCAGTCCGAAGAATTCACAACTCTCGCAAGGTTGCTTTGGTTTCCCATCTTCTTTTGGTGCTTTCACAGGTAATGGCTGAAGAGGATGAATGAGATAGCAAGTCAAAACGATCCTCACCCTGCACGAGATCGGATCACGTGATCCTCACCTCCTTGAGGTCGCTGATAACGTGGAGGTCCTCGAGGAGCTTGAGGACAAGCTGCTTGATCATGATCTGATCAGGGTTCTGATACCATGTCAATTTGCGAGGAAATGTCTATATAATTGATGTATATACCAATCCATATGGATACCTCTCTTTATATAAAGATCATGTGTAAACTGCTGTGATACTACTCATCTACGCACACTCAAACGAAAATTACGTTAATATCAGTAGATGTTCGAATAAATTCTCACAGTTAGATTTCCTAAGATTTGAAAGCACATGCTATTTCTTGGACCCGACGTCCCTTCACATTGTTTTCTTTTGTTGCACGACATAGTTTCTTGCTGCAATATGATAAGTGTTACTGATTAAAACTTTACAACAACAATTTGTGCACCAGTTCCAATCACATGCTCAGAGTTTGTGCATAATTTGTAGCATTTTGGTCTAGATTCTTGATATTTCCTGTCTTTTTTGTTGTTAATTACAGAATTTGAGGCGTTTATTAATCTTTCAAATATATTTATTTGCTTACTACATTTTCTTTTTCAAATACTTTCAGATTCATCCAGTTCTCATGCTGATTGGATTTATTATCCTTGGAAGCGAAGGTAAGTAAGCTTATGTTGAAGACTAGGCATTGTAGTTAATTAATGGCTAACTATAGTTCACATGAGTTTATCAACTATTTCGTCGATAAAATTGCAGCTATTATGGCCTATAAAGCTCTTCCATGGAGTAAAGATGTAAAAAAATTGATCCATTTGATTCTTCATGGAATTGCTCTTGTTCTTGGTGCCGTGGGGATTTATGCTGCCTTCAAATTTCACAATGAAAGTGGTATTGCCAATCTATACAGCTTGCATTCCTGGGTCGGGTTCGGGACGATCTGTTTATATGGCATTCAGGTAATTAAGCTGAAAATACAATATGCTTGAATGTTTGATAATTGATACTATTTCAGTTGAACATTTTCAATTCCAATGTATGGTAGACGTTGTCGGTATGGATTCCCTTAATAACGGATACTCTAAACAATGTAATACACAAGTTAGTTGAAGTTATTTAAAGATTAATTTATTTTATTAATTTTTGTCCCGTTGTAGGAATTAGTTGGGAATTAGTTGGTCGTCTCAATAATAAAAATGCTAAGTAGTATGTGCCAACGTAAAATCAGTGATAAGAATAAAAAAGGATTGAGGTTGCAGTGTCAATGGTGCCACTTGTTCTTGCTGTATATGGTGCTTGTAGCAGCAGTAGTAGCAGCAGCAACTATACAATGCTGGTAGCCTGGTAGGGGTGACAAGGATTTCTAGTCCAAAATCTGGGTCCGGGTCCGTCCTGAAGGTCTGAATTTAGTCTGGATCTTGGTTTGGGTTGACCAATTCGGACAAGTCAACCGGTTTGTCCAAATATATATAATATTATATATTAATATATAAGTTATTAAATAAATAAGTATATATATAATTAATATATTTTTGAAAAGGTATATATAATTAGTATAAATAAATATAATATATTGTAAAATTAATATAATTTGTTGCATATTCGGACATTCCGGGTCAGTTTTGGGTTGTCTGATTTGAAACTGGATCGGTTCCTTGTTTGATTTGAAATCGGGTCGGTTTCGGACAAGCAAGGTTGACCAAAATTCGGTCTGGATTGAAAAGATAGTTATGTGTATATGCTCTTGTAGGGGTGGAATGGGTTGGATCGGGTTTGGGTCAAGTTGAGACATAGGTACAACGGCAAAACACCCAACTAGAACCCGACCCATTTAATAAATGGGTCAAAAACTTAAACCAAAACCCGAACCGCATAATTAACGGGCTGACCCTCGACCCATTTACATAATAAACGGGTTGACCCGACCCGACCGACCCATTTAATAAATGGGTCGGGTTGATCGGGATGGGTTTGGTTGGCTTGGGTTGGGTCAACAGAACCCATATAAACCGGTCTGGTTTGATCGGGTTGAGTCGGGTTTGATCGGATTGAGTCGGGTCGGGTCGAGTCAGGTTGACACGATGTATTGGTAAACGGGTCAAGTCGGGTCAATCAGGTTATAAGTACAAATCCGAACCCGACCCATTAAATAAACGGGTCAGTTGGGTCAACCCGTTAATGACCCGAACCCATTTAGGCTAAACCCAAATCCGCTAACTTCGGGTCGGGTTGGCAGGTCAGGTCAAGGATTGCCACCCCTAGGCTCTTGTCCGATAATCAATGCAACAGATACATAAATTCTCTGACGGCCTCAGCAGCTAAGTAGGTAACACCATATCATTTACCATCTTTCAGATTATTGTTGTGGCTATCGGAATTCAACAACTTCCATTAGAGATGGATTTTTCCCGAGATCATTCGTTGTTTTCATTGTGTGCTGCAACTTCATCTTTCTTCGTTTGCAGTGGATTTTTGGGTTCGTGACCTTCTTCTATCCCGGCGCTGCGCCAACACTCAGGCGAGGTGCTCTTCCCTGGCACGTGTTGTTCGGCCTCTTTGTCTACATATTGGCCTTGGCCAGCGCCGAGCTAGGGTTTCTGGAGAAACTCACGTTCCTCGAGAGCTCCGGCCTCGCCAAGTATGGCTCAGAAGCCTTCCTGGTTAACTTCACTGCCCTCGTCGTGATACTGTTTGGAGCCTCTGTTGTGGTATCTGCGGTTGCCCCAGCCTGTTCCGAGGACCCTCACAGTTACACCGTTATATCGTCCGAGAGCTAGCGTAGAACGGATTTCTGGCAGTAATACTTGAACCTGATGTTGTAATCACCAATCACATTGTTCTGTATGAGTTCATTCCACGTCTGCTCTGTTCTTTAAAAGGGAGGTAATAATATATGGCTCTGTACGTATATATCTAGTTGAATGCTTTGCTTGGGTTTTCTTTCACTTTTGTTGAGTGCAGATCCACACAGACTTGTCGTATACGTGCTATAAGTCTCTTCTTGTCTATTCAGAGGAATGCGGCGGCGTCATTATGGTTTGTTGGTAGCGGTGGCAATGAACTCCGAAAACCTGAATATCCAACCCAAAACCGACCAGAAACATCGGTTTCGGGTACTAATTTTGTACCCGAAATGTGATTTGGGTAGGGTATGGGGTATAGGAACTCTACCCGATTAACTTTTGGATATAGATATGATTACCTCAATATCCATACCCGAAACCCGATTGCCCATCTAATTTGTCTATACTAGATAATACAATTGGACTCCGAACTCATTGTCATGTACCTAAATTCTAACCGATTTTATATCCCCACCCAAACTTATATTTTACTGAAACAGCCGTAATAAGTAACTAAAAGTGCTTTTTGATACCTTGATTTTTTTTCCCCAAGTGATTGCATATATGATGGATAAAATGCAACCACGGTATCATCTTGGTTCGGAGTCCGACCATTGACACCTGTTATTAGGGACGGATCCAGGAATCGAATGTTGGGGGGGCGAATGTTAGATTTTTTTGGAGGGGGCGAGGACTTAAATTTTGTTAAAAAATGGAGAGGGGGGAGGGTGACGAACTTATATAATATGAAAATAATTCTAACTAATACTACTACATTAAAGAGTTCTCTTTTGAATCTAGGGGGGGAGGTCACCCCCACATAACCCCCCATCCATCCCTGTTTATCACCTCCGTTCACCGACATGCTCCATTGCTCCGATGCGAACTCTTTCCATTCAAAAACACGTAAAATCATAACGATTCGTTGGCCACAAAAGAAATCGTGGTGGTTCTAAGAGAGAGGGAGGAGGAGGGGGGCACTTACTGAGGAGTGTGGAGACCACCTTTTCTTTAATACGGTTCATCCCAAATCAGTCATCCGATTTGAGCTCAGTGAAGAATTCGATCGAGAATTTGAGGATTAGCGTCAGAGAGGAACTGATAGCGAGGTTGAAGGAGGAAAAGGAGAAGGGAGGGTTAGGGTTTAAAAAAGAACAACAAAAGAGAGGAAAATACACTTTACCCCCCCCTGAAGTTTAGCTCAAAAACATTTAACCCCTCTATAGTTTAAAAACTACATTTGCCCCCTTCAATTCAGTTGAGAAAATTAATTAGGTGACAAAAGGGGGTATTGTGCTAACATTTCAAACTTTAGGGTGTGATTTGAAACAAAATAAATTGTTTTTGAGCTAAACATTGGGGGGGGGGGGCAAAGTGTAATTTACCCAAAAAAGTGGGGGACGGAGGCTTGGAGCGAAATAGATTCAATCATGAGTTCAAATCTCCTTCAGTCGGTCGGTCCCGATTGGCGGGGCCGGCCGATGCGTATCACAGCGGTCGCTGGAGTGCGATTCACTTTTGGTTCGCTAGCCATTTGTGCGGTTGTGATGCTTGCCGAGCCCACCGACCAGGGCTTACCGACTGGAGGAGATTTGAACTCTTCTACCCCGCTCCAACTCCTTAGGTGGTTGATCGCGATGGGCAACGGACCATGCTGAGGTGGGCTTGGTTGGCTGGGGCTTGGATGGGCTATGGGGCTATGAAGCCTTTCTCAAATCTCGATCGGGCTGTAGCCCGGCCAAGCCAGCCAATAGATCCCCCCCCCCTGCCTGTTATGTCCGTCTATTTGGACGATTTATCATAAGGCCGGGTGTCAGGTGATCAAATGGGTGCGTACATGTGTCGATGGTTGGACCCCGAACCTTGGTGTTTCCGTTGTTCGGGGTGACTATTTGAAGTCATTTGAGCTAAATAATGCCCAATTCATACCGGTAACCCGAACTAAAACCTGAAACCCGATCGGGTATGGACCCTCTTCAATCCGAATGGGTATGGAGATTGCCATACCCGAATGGGTTAGTATATGGGTCGGGGTTGGATCCGACCCGAACGACCGATTGCCATCCCTATATGTAGGGGGTTAGGTTAAACGTTTGGCGGCAGAGGAGTCGAACTCCTGAACCGGGTGTTCCTTTGAAAGAGTTGAGAAACCCTAGATCTTCCTCCTTCCGATCGGTGACAGAGGATCTCATCTCCATCGACACTGCAACCAACCGGAGGACGCAACAAATCAAAGGTACATGCTGTTTCCCCTTGCCATCTTCAAACTTTCTTCCTTCTCCTCCTACTCATCCCGTCTCACTCCTTCTCCCTCAAACCCTAACCCTAACCCTAACCCACCATGGTACTGGTTACCGACGGACTACGTCAGTGAAGGGCTTAGGGACGATAGGGTTAGGCTTTCCAGAGGGGGGGAGCTCATCCTTAGCATAGTAGCAAATTCGGCGTTCAGAAATAATTTGGCCAGGGGGCATGACTCCTAAAACTTAGGTAGGAAAGAAAATTCATGAATTATTTGTAAAATTTATGAATTATTCGTGAATAATTTGAGAGTTATTCGGGCATGACGCATGTTGCCGAATAATTCTTGCAAAAGCTGGTTGCGGTTTGCGGGTTAAAAGCGACTCTAGTTGTGGTACTCCGCACTTCCTCCCCGGTCGTCCCACGATCCACCTGTAAAGTACGAACGAGGAAAAAGAAGAAAAAATTGACACATGAGTCGTCGAATCGGGACTCTATAGTAGCACATGGTTATAATAATTTTGGAGTATATGATAAAATTAGTTTTAGATAAAAATTAAATTATTTTGGGTATCGTAAGTGTAGATAAAGTGTATGGTGGGCTAGGGTTAGGGTTTGAAAAACTGACCCGTTTAATAAACGAGTTAGTTTTAGGGTTGAGCCATCCTAATCTGCCAACCTGCCAATCCTAGCTCATCAACCCTAATCCTAACTTGTTTGGCAACTCTACCGAGGACTATCCGATTTTCGTGGTGGGCTTTGGATAGAGTGGGGTTTAATTTTCACCGTTTGAATAAAAGGGGGTCTATGCAAAAAATCCGGTGGGGTCGTATCTGGAGCCCTTCGAATGCTATATATCCGATATTTGTGGTGGGCTACAGATACATCAAGCACCACGTCAGCCTTGTCTCAAGCTCAGAGTGCCACATAGGCCTTGGGATGTTCGCTCGGACTAGGTTGGAATGTGGTTCCGCCGCCCAGAGCAACACGTAGGCCTTGGGACAATTGCTCGAACTCGGTTGGAGATGCTCTTAGTCCAATGCTGCACTATCGGGGCTGGATGCCTTTTACATAGAAACAGATCCTTGTCATCCACCTTATCTCTGTACACGAGTACTTGGACTACTGCTAGGGCAGCCCAACCCGGACTTAAGGAGGCTTGGGTTGGAAAATCTCAATCCTGACCTTCTACTTGAACTTGAGCTCATTGGTTGCACTTGCACCCGTTGTCTAGATTGGTAGCTCGAGAAGTGGTTGGTTCGTATATGGGAACTTGTATTTTGAACCCAACAAATTTAGTTTGTCACTATGAGTAATGTTGCTGGTACAATCTAAAAAACAAACCAAACCTAAGAAGTGGTGGCGGGGCCTAGGGGTTTTGCTTGGTGGCCTAGGGCCCCGCCACCTACTTCTTGGGTCTGGTTTGTTTTCTTGATTGTCGATGGAGTATGAGTAGCATTACTCTAACAATATTAACGAGATGAACATGTTGAGATTCAATCGGAGCGGATTCAATCTGGGATGGAAAATTACAATGGCAAATTAGGTATAGGTCCTTAACTATTTTGCAATATTAGCCACAGGACACCATAATTTGCTATATTAGCTAAGGTCCCGACAAGTATACATTCGTCTCCAGGAAGAGTATATATTCGTGTTCAGAAACAGTATATATTCATTTCAGAAAGAGTATATATTCGTCGGGAGGGACTTGATCTATATTTTGAAATTAATGTGTCCTGTAACTAAAAGTCATCTCTCAAGAAGGATTTATGTCAAACCTCCCCAAATTACAATGGTCTTATGATTTTTTTCTTCTTCTTTCGAAAATGTATAGACTGACATGCAAATAATGTTTGTTCCCCTTTTCTTTATTGTTTTTCAGTGCCCTGCCCTGTGATTGAAGGAAGTTCGGGATGGCTGATTGGTCGAACCTTCTGATCGATCTGATTCGACTCATTGTTGGAAGGTTGGAATTCCTCTCCGACATCCAGCGATCCGCTTTTGTTTGCCTCTCGTGGCGCTCTATTGCGATGGAAAGTGTCCATCTCTTTCATCCAATGTTGATTACCTCCTACGAGGAAGATGCGGAGACCTGCAACTTGTATTCCCCCCTAGAAAAGAAGGTTTTCAAGCTTCATCTTCCTGAGCTCCACAATAAATGGTGCTGTGGGACTTGCAATGGCTGGTTGGTCACACTTGACGATGATTTGGCGGTTTGTGTCTTGCACCCGTTCTCGAGAGCTCAAGTATCGCTCCCTCCGTTACCGCCACTGTCTCCACGTGGCGTCAAAAGCCGGGCAGAGCTAATTGATATTTATCCTGGTAGCTGCCGTTGGAAGAGCCTATTTGTTGTAAAGCTTATCGTATATGGTAATCCTCTAAATTCCGACTGTCTCTTCGTAAAAATTGGTGGGGTGGGTGGCGAGGTATTGCTCTGTAGGGCTACAGATGACACATGGACTTCCTTGAGGGGCCCAAAGCACTCAAGCCCAAATCAGTGTGCTGATGCTACATTTTATGAGGGAAAGCTTTATATGGTTGCATCCGAATTGTCTGATATTTCGGTTTGGGACACCGATTCAAATAAAGAAGAGGGGTGGCTATGCCTACCCGTTCCGAGACCGACTTTTGTTCGAGATTATCTCGTGGAGTCGTCTGGAGATTTATTGCTTGTCGTAAGGCATGTGAACGTAGGCTCTCCTGATGAGCAGGAGCATGACGAGCAGGTGGAAGACGAGCAGGAGGATGACGAGCAGGGTAAAGAGGTGGGAGAGATACAGTTTCATGAAACAGTTGGTTTCGAGGTTTTCAAGCTTGTACATAAAGAGGACGCATACAAACCGAAGGAGGCTAAGGACCCATGGGAGAGGGTGACATGCTTAGGTGACCAGGCACTGTTCTTGGGGCGTAATCAGTCGTTCTCTATACCGGCAGCACACTACCCTGGCTACAAAGCAAATCACATCTATTTCAACAGCGATGACAAGCTTGGGTTATTTTCTTATGACGCAGGTGAATTTAACTTAGACGATGGCAGCGTTACGTTCTATGTCGGCCTGGTTGATCATGTCAGGCATTGGCCGCCTGTTTGGCTCAGACAACATTGGTGGAATCATCCTTAAGAGCATTGTTGTGTTATTACGGTCTATATTTACCTGTGGATACTACATAATAAATAGTTCGGCAAATTGGTGTTAGGTCCTCCAAAAGTTTACAGTTTAACGGTAAGTACTGGTAAAGTTTGTGTTTACGATTAAGTCCCTCTGTTTGGACTTTTGAAAGCATAAGATCTTTCAGTATCGTTGTAGGGGATTGATTCCATAAATATTTTTTTCTTAAATATCTATTTTACATCTACTTACAGCTGTGAAAGAAAATCACATAGAAAAGTAAGAATTCAGTAAAAAAAAAAAAGTAACTTTGTTTGCCAACTTTGTAAGGCCCAACCGGAATTAACCCAAACATTAAGTTAACAGTATCCAAATTGGGACTATACTAGGCCCGGATCCATTTATAACCCTATCATAGTTTATTCAGCACCCTATGTGTCACACAGCCAATTAAACTCCTACAAGTTCCTTTTAAGAAAATAAAGAAATCATTTTAAAAAAATAAATTCAAGATTCCAACCTCTGTTGAGGTCCTTTGGTCCACCTGTAACCAATGTCATCTACAAACAATTGCTAAGCTACATTTTTTTGGGGGGGTTATTTTGACTTTGCCCCCCAAATTTTGCCTTGAATTAGACTTTACCCCCCAAAAGTAACTGTTTTGTCAGCTCACTATCTAAGAGAAAGGGTGAGCTGACGGAAAAGCAATAAAGTTTGGGGGGTGAGCTGACTGAGCAGTTAGTTTTGGGGGGTAAAGTCTAATTAATGAAATATGGGGGGTAAAGTCTAATTCAACGTAAAATTTGGGGGCAAAGTCAAAATAACCTTGTTTTTTTTTTTTTTTGGTCAGCGGCGTGTCCCCAAACCTAGCTTTTATGCAATGACCCTCTTCTGGTGTGACAGGGTTGCCTAGCATGAAGAGAAAGAGAGGCTAGGATTTTTTGGGGAGAATCAATCAATACTCCTATTAGGCAAAGGGCCAAATAATAGATGATACAAAAATGGGGTATCCTATACAGGTAATCTACGGGTATGTGTATCTCAACACTGTACACTATCACTAACAGGCCCCCTCAAACTCAAGGTGCATGGGTCATGTACCATGAGTTTGCTAAGCAGAAACTGAAAACGTGGAGCAGGGTGTGACTTCATGAAGAAGTCAGCAATCTGTTCTTCGAGGAGGAAACAAAGGGGACAGATATGGTCCCAGCCTCATACTCCTGGCGAGAGTAGTAGCAATCGAGCTCGATGTGCTTCGTCCTCTTGTGGAAGACCGGTACAATCTATATTGCACTCCAGTTGTCACAGTGAAGGGTTGTAGGTCCAGAGATCTCAACCCCTAGATTGCCAAGGAGACGTCGCAAGTGAACGATCTCTTTGGTGGTAGAGACAATGGCTCGAAACTCTGCTTCGGTACTGGAGAGAGAGACAACACACTGCTTCTTGCTGCGCCATGAGATGAGAGAGTCTCCAAGAAACAGGCAATAGCCGGTAGTCGATCGACAAGTGGCCGGATCACCAGTTCAGTCAGCATACGAGTAGGCACGTTGGGCCAGAGGAGAAGTCGATGATAGGAAGAGCGACCGGGTGATAGTACCTCGGAGATAACAAAGAATCCGAAGAAGGGCAGTGTAGTGAGCAGAGCGAGGGGCTTCGACGAACTAGCTGACGATGCTATCGGTACCGAGTAGGGTCTACAAGAGGCTCATCGTCTGTGGGACAAAGCTTCACGTGAAGCTCGAGAGGGGTGGCACCAGAGCGATCATCAAAAAGTGCAGCTTGGCTGAGGATGTTAGCGGTGTACTTCTGCTGGGATAGCAGAATCCCTCGCTCACTGTAGGTGATCTCTAGCCCGAGGAAGTAACGAAGAGGGCCTAAATCGTTCATCTGGAACCAGCACCGAAGATGTTGCTGAAGGGAGGTGATGACAACGGAGTCATCACATGTGATGATCATGTCATCGACGTATAGTAAGATAATCGCCAGCCCCTGAGGAGATAACCGCAAAAATAGCGAGTGGTCATGCGAGCTCTCAATGTAACCGAGCTCGGTGACGGCTCACCAGAAACACTCAAACCAAGCTCGAGAGGCTTGCTTGAGCCCGTAAATAGCTCGACAGAGATGACAAACATGCTGGGGAGGAGTATACAAACCAGGGGGTGGCTACATATACATGACCTCTGAAAGGTCATCGTGAATAAAGGCATTCTTCACGTCCATATGGAGAAGAGGCCATAGACGAATTGCTGCAACTGCCAGGAGTCGATTAAATAGGTGAAACATTGCAGGCGAGCATTGTGAGGGAATCCACATTGCGTGGGAATTCAGAGTAACACGGCATCGTCATTATGGTTTGTTGGTAGGGGTGGCAATGAACTCCGAAAACCCAAATATCCAACCCAAAACCGACCCTAAACTTTCAGGTATAGATATGAATACCTCAATACCCATACCCGAAACCCGATTGCCCATCTAACTTGTGTATTCTAGATAATACAATTCGACTCCAAACTCATTGTCATATACCCAAATTCTAACCGAACTCATATCCCCACCCAAACTTTTACTTTACTGAAACCACTGTACTAAGTAACCAAAAGTGATTCTTAACATTACATTGTGATCCCTTGATTTTTTTTCCCTCAAGTAATTGCATATATGATGGATAAAATGAAACAAAATTTAAAGTTCTTAACTTAGTCATCCAAAACCATGGTGTCATCATGGTTCGGAGTCCAGCCATTAACACCTGTTATGTCCGTCTATTTGGACGATTGATCACAAGGCCGGGTGTCAGGTGGTCAAATGGCACTGTCGATGGTTGGATCCCGTCACAAGGGCGTAGTCAGAAAATTTTTTTTGGGCTGAGCTGAAACTGAACTAGTTTTTTTTTACAATGGAACTTTTACTTTATAAAGAAATGCTAAGCAAAATTTTTTAAGCGAACATCGACTATACTAGAAATTATATTAATATAGAAAAAGATTAATTACACTTTGTCCTCCTGAATTTTTGCTCAAAATCATTTAACCCCCTAATAGTTAAAAAACTACATTTTGCCCCATTGAAGTCAAATAAAAATTACAAAATAAGAGAAATTAAGTAGTTGACAAAAGGAGTATTATGCTAACATTTCAAACTTTAGGGAGCGTTTTGGAACAAAGTAAACTATAGGGGGGTTAAGTTTTTTTGGTGGCGATTCAAGTTTCGTGAGGTCTTAGAGCCGCTGGGGCATAGCCATAAATTTTTTTGGGACTGGGCTAGAACTAAACTAGTTTTTTTTTACAATCAGACTTTTACTTTATAAATAAATACTAAGTAAAATTTTTTAAGTGAACATCGACGATGCTATATTATATTAATATAAAAAAGGTTAATTACACTTTGTGCGCCTGAGTTTTAACTCAAAAACATTTAACCCCCCTTAGTTAAAAAACTACATTTTGCCCCCCAGAGTTTTAACTCAAAAACATTTAACCCCCCTTAGTTAAAAAACTACATTTTGCCCCCGATTGAAGTCAAATAAAAATTACAAAATAAGAGATATTAAGTAGTTTACAAAAGGAGTATTGTGCTAACTTATCAAACTTTAGGGAGCGTTTTGAAACAAAGTAAACTATAGCGGGGTTAAGTGTTTTTGACGGCGATTCACGTTTCGTGAGGACTTAGAGGTGATAGTGATTCACGTACGTGTCGCGAGGGGTCAAGGGCCTCGCTGGGTTGAGGCAGGTTGAGACATGTATTTAATAATATAAGTTATTTTTTCTCAAAACTCGGCCGGGCTATAGCCCGGCCAAGCCAACTATTAGATCCGCCCATGCTTAGAGGCAATAGCGATTCATGTACGTGTCGCGAGAGGCCAAGGGCCTCGCTGGGTTGATGCTGGTTGAGGTCTTGGTTGAGGCGGTCTGAGACATGTACTTAATAATATAATAATATGGGTTATTTTTTCTCAAAACTCGGGCGGGCTATAGCCCGGCCGATCCAACTATTAGATCCGCCCATGGATCCCGAACCATGGTGCTTCTGTGGTTAGGGGCGACTATTTGAAGTCATTTGAGCAAAATTATGCCCAATTCATACCAGACCTGGAACCCGATCGGGTGTGGACCCTCTTCTATCCGAATGGGTATGGAGATTGCCATACCCGAATGGGTTTGTATATGGGTCGGGGTAGGATCCGACCCGAACGACCGATTGCCATCCCTATATGTAGGGGGTTAGGTTAAATGTTTAGCGGCAGAGGAGTCGAACTCCAGAACCGGGTGTTCCGAACTGTGACAGAGGATCTCATCTCCATCTACACTGCAACCAACCGGAGGACCCAACAAATCAAAGGTACAAGCTGTTTCCCCTCGCCATCTTCAAACTATCACCACCCGTGCACGCCGTTGCCACCTCCACCGCCACCATCAACGGCACCGCAGCCTTCTCGTACGTGCAGACCGTCTCCTTCCCCTTCTTTCTTCCTTTTCCTCCTACTCATCCCGTCTCACTCCTTCTCGCTCGAACCCTAACCCTAACCCACCATGTTACTGGTGACCCACCGACTACATCGGTGAAGGGTTTAGGGATGATAGGGCTAGGCTTTCCAGAGAAGGGGTTGGTTCATAGTCCCAAACCCAAACCTGTATCCTCTAGGACTGGAGATCAAATTTGGTCACCCCAATTTGATCTCCATCAGACGGTTATGATTTCGTCATATATCCGACCGAAAGTAGGAAACCTTAGAGGAGTCCGAAGTAGAGACCCTATTAAATAGTTGAGAAACCCTACATCTTCCCCCGCTTATCTCTAGCGCAACAACCGCCAGAGCTATAGAGGGGGGCGGAGGAGGCAACAAAATCAAAATCAAAGGTACTAATTTTAATTTTGATCATCTGGGATTTGTGCTGTTCATCGCCGGCCGGAATTCCCGATTCAGGACTCTCTCTCTCTCTCTCTCTCTCTCTCTCTCTCTCTAACCTGTATCCTCCAGGGCTGGAAATTAACTTATGTTGGTTCTTTGCAGCTACGATGGGTGATTGGTCCAAGCTTCTGGTCGAATTGATTGGAGTGATTGTTGGAAGGCTGGAATTCCTCCCCGACATCCAGCGGTCCGCTTTTGTTTGCCTCTCGTGGCGCTCTGTCGCGATGGAAAGCGGCCATCTCTTTCATCCAATGTTGATTACCTCCTACGAGGGAGATGCGGAGACTTGCAACCTATATTCCCCCCTCGATAAGAAGGCTTTCAAGCTTCATCTTCCTGAGCTCCACAATAAATGGATCTGTGGGACTTCCGGTGGCAGCTGGTTGGTCACAGTAGACGATGATTCGGTGGTTTCTGTCTTACATCCGTTCTCGAGAGCTCAAGTATCGCTCCCTCCGTCACCGCCACTCTCTCCATGCTCCGTCAAATGCCGAGCAGAGCTAATTGAGGGTTATCCTGGTAGCTGCCGTTGGAAGAGCAGGTTTGTTGAAAGGCTTATCGTATCGGGTAATCCTCTAAATCCAGACTGCCTCTTCGTGAGAATTGGTGGGCCGCGTGGCCAGGTATGGCTCTGTAGGGCGACCGATGACACGTGGACTTCCTTGGAGGGCCCAAGGGAGTGTGCTGATGGTACATTTTACGAGGGAAGGCTTTATCTTGTATCACACTATTGGGCTGGTATATGGGTTTGCGACATCAATGGTTCAATTCCAGAAGAGGCCGACAGAGTATGCCGACCAGCTCTCAGAACAAAGCGTCCGAGTGGGGATTCCCGTCGAGATTATCTTGTGGAGTCATCTGGAGATTTATTGCTTGTCATAAGGTATCTGTACCTAGGCATTGACGATCGGGAGTACAATGAAACAGTTGGTTTCGAGGTTTTCAAGCTGATACATGGAGAGGACCCTTACAATGCTTGGGGGAGGATCACATGCTTAGGTGGCCAGGCACTGTTCTTGGGGTGCAATCAATCATTCTCTCTCCCTGCTGCACGCTACTCTGGATACAAAGCAAATCACATCTATTTCAGCGACGATAGCAAACTTGGGTTAAGTCCTTGCGACACGGGCGAGTTCAATCTGGAGGATGGCAGCGTTACGTTCTATCATCTGGATCTTCAAGCCCTGAATTGGCCACCTCTTTGGTTGAAACAACATTAGTGGAATCATCCATCAGAGGATTGTGGTGCTATCGTGTCTAGTCTTTATTCCAGTATGTATTATGCTCTTGGACAATTATATATGCTAGCTTTGTGTCGGATCTGATTTATTCGGAATGTGAGGCGCGCTGCCGTTGGTTTTGAGAACAATGGTGAAATTTATTTGTAGATCGTACATAATAAATACTTTATGGCTATCATGTTAAGTCTTTAATTCCAGTATGTATTATTCTTCTACTTGTTTACTTTGGCTGGTTGATAGCTCTTGTACAATTATGTTGGCTTTGTGTCGGATCGGATTTGTTCTGAATGTGAGGCTACCGTTGGTTTTCAAAACAATAGTGAAAGTTTCAGCTAGTTATCTGTAACATTAAGATGAAAGAAAAAATAACCCTACAAAACTAATATATGACAAAAGAATCACTTTACTTCAGTATGTATTTAGAGAGAGAGAGAGAGGTTCACGAAGGTGAGAATTTTGCTTTGGCGATCCCCCCATGGTGGATCCCTCCCCTTTGGTTCAGAGATGATCTGTGCCCTACCCCCTAACCCAATTTTGAGCAATTTTGTTGGGGCCGTCTTCAAGAAGGAATTGTGGGCAGCAAGGGATTGACCTGCTTGTCCTCGAGTATCTCCTGTCAAATAAAGTATTGCTCTAGATGATCAACCCATTCCAGGTTGACCTTTAGTTGAAGTCTTTCTTCAAAGTCGCTCGCCTCGAGTTTTATCCCTCGATCCCACCATCTATCATTATATCTTCGGTCATCAAACCTTCGATCATTATTCTGTACTCCGCCAAATTTTTCATCAATCTCATAATAATAATGGTTTATATCCTGATTTTTCCTACCTCCGATGTTATCCCTAGGGACTTGGTAACCTGGGGCTCGTTGGTTGTCATTGGGTTTTTCCTCAAATCTAGCATCAAGACTAGTCATGAGATGAGTCAAATTGGCAACATTTTTTAGGATTTGATTGATGGTTTGACATTGTTGTGCCACTTGGGCTTGTAGTACATTTTCAGAAGATGAGTTGGTGTTTTTGGAGACCATTGATGGCTCTAGGGTGGACTTTCTAAATTTCCGGTTTGTTGAAATTTACTTCGGAGACTTAATATAGGCTCCGATTTGGAAGCATATGTATGCAATGGATAAGGATGCATATCCTAATGCAAATAATACTAGACGGCTATGTGAAAGGTGAGCGGGTTATTTTCAAGGTGTCCAGAGTATGCAAAGATGACACACGAAATTAAAATTCAAAAAGCACAATAATACAATGAAATAAAGAGGACCGGCCGTCGTGTAAGGACACAACGACTAGAGCTCGGATACCAACTTAATGCAGTCTCGTGTGTACTTAAATACCATGGGGTGGTATAACACGGTTCAATCAATTATGAAAAATATACATGCTGAATTTGAAACTTAAAATGACGAGTTTCAAGCACGAGAAAAGATAATTCCAGCAATGAGAACTTCCAATATAATGCTCATGCAACCCACAAATCATCACAGATGTTAAAACTAATTTTATCCACTTGCTAACTTTAAAAATTTGCACTATTAATGTTTAATCGCAACAAATGCATGATTTACAATTATTCTGAAAAGGTTCAAAGATATATGATAGTGTTAGCAAGTACAAGTCCTTTTTAGATTTTGGATCTCCGAAGATTAAAATTTTAAACAATAAGTATACCTGAACCTGCACAGCCCGGCCTGTAGCATCCCAAAAATATTAATGATTTAATATAATATAATAAGGAATTTTCTGTAAAAATTTCAAAATAAAAATCGGGCTGTGCCATTGTATTCGGCTTGTTGAAACGATAAAAAACTGTATACAAACTTTTACGTTTTGAGCCCGTTTAAAACATTTAAAAAATTAAAGAAAAAATTGTCAAGATAGGGTTTTCAACTAGGGACCTATCAGCAAAGTCTTATCTCTTTCCCCTCTAACTAGAAAACCCTTAAAACTTTTCATTCTAAACTTCAAAAAAATAAATATTTATAGTGGGGGGGAAGACCAAAAGACAGCTAACCGTGGACCCTTGGTTTCTGATTGGACGAAAACGATCAGAAGAGTGAAGGGTCAACTGAAATAATGAATAAAATAATGAGCCGTTTTGCAGTTAAGTTCCTAAGAACCTTGGTATTCCAGAAAAGGCATATAAAAACCCCTTTAGACTCCATAGTTCTGCACTCAAGCCCCCAGCCACGAAACACATGCCCAGCCCCTTCGCCACCCGCAGCCACCTCCACCGCCGTCGATCGCAGCCGGTCGCCGTCGGCCGACAACCGCCGACAGCCACCGTCCACCACCAGTCGCTACCGCCATCCGACGCCACGTCCGACCGCCGGCCACCACCTCCGATCGCCGCCGTGCCCCGCCATCCTCCACCGGCTCCGGCCATCACTGCCGGCGCTAACCACTGCCTCCGGCGACCACTGTCGGCCACCATCCCGGGTTAGTCGGGTTGGGTATGAATTTAAACCCATTTAATTCGGGTTCGGATTTTTGGTGCAACTTCAAAAACATGAGTAAAATAAAGACTAGTCTTTTTATTAGAACCCACAACCTTCTCAAAACTCAACCTAAGCCCTTTTAGACTCACCAAGAGGATCCTTTATACTTTATGATAAAAAGCACCTATCAATAAATAAATAGATTATAAGGATAAAACTAAATTAATCATATTTTATCCATACGAACTCCGAATTGAGTCTCGTTAGTGGCCTTGGACTCGTAATGACAAAATATACCTACTGAGATCATAATATACTAGAACCGATAATTAAAAAATAAATTTACCATTTTACCTCCTAAGGTAAAACGGTCATAACCTTTTTATTGAAACTCGGAATCGAATTCTGTCTGCGACCACATAATTGTGGTTATGATTCGGAACCACCGATATTATATAACCTTAAACCAGGGACCTAGAGAAAGACCATTTTACCCGTATATCATATTTAGATCATAAATTCATCAATTTGACTCGGAACTTGATTCCGTTTACGGTCACGTTTTCAGAACGAAAAACCCTACAATATGGATATAAATTTAAATTATTTTAAAAATAACCTAAATACCCCTATAAGAAAAAATGTATTAAATAAATTAGTTTAAATTAAAAAACCTAAGGAATCCATATTGGAATTTGATCATGTCTGATCCTTGGGAAATAGAAGGTAAAACTAACAAAAGAGAATAATATATTTCAGGTCGTGAGCTTACTAAGGCATCTGCATCGGGTGAAAGATTCTACGACTCTTCAAGTAGGGGATTAAACCTAGTTGATTCTTGATAAGTGTTTGTCCATGAAATAATGGTAGTATGCTGTGGATTAGTTAATTTTTAAGATGTGTTGATCATTTCAATTGGGTGTGGGGTTGTCCCTGGCTTGTGGGCCTAAAAGATAAATTCTGGGTTGCAGGCGAATAAAAGGCCTTTGGACCATTCGAAGAAAAGCAATATCTAGCCTGATCAGCAGCAGCCTACAATCCATTCATGAGTTGCAGGCTGGAAAAAGACCCTCTCAAGTCATCCATTAGATTGTCATTGCACACTCAGAGAGTCGGAGATCAACAGATCAACGTCCGACACAACTGCAGCCTGAGCAATGACCAAAAAAGGCCTATCTCACTTTGGCAACGGACCAACTTTCAACGTACCAAATCTCTAAGGTAGACTTTCAACTCTTGACGCTCGTAAAGTAAAACACACCGCTCTCATGGTTAAGAGAGACTGCATTTGAAAGGTAACCTCCGACGTGGGAGTAATCCTTCCATCTTCAGTGGCTGGGGTTAACGAAGCAGGGATCGTTCACCACCCATTGAATCTTATTCCCGATCCTCCAAGGCAGTCCATTGTCGGCACATCCAAGCAGGAAGACGATGATCAGCAATGTGCACCATCTCTAGGTCATCGAAGGCAGAATGCTTGGGAACCCATCGAAGACCCCGTGTCTGATTTGTCTTCAGGTCGCAACCCCATGCGAAACGTTCAAGAGGAAAGACTCACTCTGAGGGTCAGACACCGAGTGCGGGAACCAATGCCAGACAATCGCAATCCACTCCAACGTCGCTTCCCCATCCTCAAGCTTTGCACCATAGTCCACTTCAAAGTCTCCACCATCTTCAAGCATCGCACCACGGTGGTCTTCATCTTCAAGCTTTGAACCACGATCTACAGCTGGGTTAGCGCTATGACCGAACAGACGTTCACTCATCGGCATGGCCACTTCATCAGAGCTTCCTCTAAGCCCACTTCTTACAGAGCTGGAGAACTCCCTCTCTCCCAAAATTCAAATACCTCTGGGGTGATCCGACATTGCATATTCTTGTGTTCAAGCAGTTCTTGACGCCCTACGAGCACGAGAACAACGTGCTCTGCCGCATCTTCGATGGAAGCCTCGACGAGCCATCTCTTGATTGACATCATAATCTCTTGTCGAGCTTTATAGCTCAATTTTGAGTCCTGGCTGATTTCTTCGTTCAATATTACAGGCCGCAACTTCAGCAGGTTGAATCTGACCCAATCCGACTTTGGATTAGGTTTAGGCTTATTTAATTTAAGGACGGGTTAGAATCATAGCCGTCCGATAAAGTTGCAATTGGGCCTATATGTGATACACTTGGTGGGGGTGCATCGTTCGACTGTACACCCAAGCGAACCGAGAGATCGAGAGGATGACTCATATAGGAATCGAATCTTGTGGGAGGGCCAAGAGTTGGATCTTGCTAAGACCAATATGTGTTTCTACTAGTGCAATTGGCACGTGCACGTGCAACAGTCACTGATGTATGGACCCTTTTACACCTACACAAATTAAAAATAGTTATTTTAGTATAGGGTATGGACACATGGAATAATGATAGGGGCATATTGATCATTTTTGTAAGGGCACAATTGAAAGTGCAAGAATGCAACATTTCATTTCTTGCTTTTGTTTTAATGACATACGATCCAAATATGGGGTATATGCACATTATATATATGTCATACTGTATTATCTACACAAGTTAGAGAGACGATTGGGTTTCGGTGTCAAATATAGGTATTGAGGTACCCATATCCATACCTGACAATTAATCGAGTATAGTTCATATACCCATGTCTTACCCAAGCCTTGTAAAAAGTATTAATGTACCCATACCTGACAATTAATCGAGTATAGTTCCTATACCCATACATACATTAGCCTACCAGGTAGAGTTCCTATACTCATACCCTACCCAGATTTACCTTGTACAACCCATGCCCATAATCTTGTACAACCTTGTGAAATCCTTGTACAACTCATACCCATACCTGAAAATACTTTTGTACCCATAACCCATGCCCGTACCGGATATTTTAGGTCCCTTGCACAACCCATACCCATACCTGAAAGTACATTTGTACCCGTAATCCATACACATACCGGATGTTTTAGGTCGGGGTCGGGTCACAAGTTATAGGGGCAATTGGGTTTCGGGTATAGGTATTGGGGTATTTATAGGGTAGAGTTCCTATACCCATACGTACCCTACCAGGTAGAGTTCCTGTACCCAACCCAAACCTTGTACCACCCATGCCCATAACCTTGTACAACCTTGTAAAACCCTTGTACAACCCACACTCATACCCATACTCATATCTGAAAGTATATTTGTACCCGTAACTCATACTCGTACCAGATGTATTAGGTCTCTTGTACAACCCATACCCATACCTGAAAGTACGTTTGTACCCGTAACCCATACCCATACCGGATGTTTTAGGTCAGGGTCGTCACAAGTTAGATGGGCAATTGGGTTTCGGGTATGGGTATTGGGGTATTTATACCCATACCCGAAAGCTAATCGGGTAGAGTTCCAAAGCCCATACCCTACCCAAACATGTCCCTTAATATTGTTTTAAAACATAGGACTGAGAAGGGTAAAATGGGAAACAAAATGTAAGATGGAAGGAAGAATGGGTTTGTGGATTAGTGGGATGGCCCTTCCCATTATAGCCCTATTTTTTAATGGATAAATAAGATTCAATTGATTAGTGGCACAGAAGAGAAGGGCAAAATGGAAAATAAAAGGTAAGATGGAAAGAAGAATGGGTTAGTGGGATTTATTCCCATAATAGGCCTTGGTTTTTTAAATGGATAAATTAGACTCACTTGATTAGTGCAAAAGGGTAATATTCAAATGCAACCACGGTATCATCTTGGTTTGGAGTCCAACCATTGACACCTATTATGTCTGTCTATTTGTATGATTGATCATAAGGCCGGGTGTCAGGTGTTCAAATGGGTGCGTACATGCGTTGATGGTTGGACCCCGAACCATGGTGTTTTTGTTGTTCGGAGTGACTATTTGAAGCCATTTGAGCTAAATTATGCCCAATTCATACCGGTAATCCGAACCAAAAACCTGAAATCCGATCGGGTATGACACTGTCAAATGGGTATGGACACTGTCATGCCCGAATGGGTTTGTGGGTGGGGGTAGGATCCGACCCGAACGACCGATTGCCATCCCTATATGTAGGGGGTTAGGTTAAATGTTTAGCGGCAGAGGAGTCCAGAACCGGGTGTTCCTTCCGATCGGTGACAGAGGATCTCATCTCCATCTACACTGCAACCAACCGGAGGACCCAACAAATCAAAGGTACAAGCTGTTTCCCCTCGCCATCTTCAAACTATCACCACCCGTGCACGCCGTTGCCACCTCCACCGCCACCATCAACGGCACCGCAGCCTTCTCGTACGTGCAGCCCGTCTCCCCCTTCTTTCTTCCTTTTCCTCCTCCTCATCCCGTCTCACTCCTTCTCGCTCGAACCCTAACCCTAACCCTAACCCTAACCCACCGTGTTACTGGTGACCCACCGACTACATCGGTGAAGGGTTTAGGGATGATAGGGCTAGGCTTTCCAGAGAAGGGGTTGGTTCATAGTCCCCAACCCAAACCTGTATCCTCTAGGACTGGAAAATTACAATGGTTTTATAATTGTGTTTGAGCCCAACCAACAAATATAATTTACTTTTGGTCACCCCAATTTGATCTCCATCAGATGGTTGTGATTTCGTCATATATCCGACCGAAAGTAGGAAACCTTAGAGGAGTCCGAAGTCGAGACCCTATTTAATAGTTGAGAAACCCTACATCTTCCCCCGCTTATCTCTAGCGCAACAACCGCCAGAGCTATAGAGGGGGGCGGAGGAGGCAACAAAATAAAAATCAAAGGTACTAATTTTAATTTTTGATCATCTGGGATTTGTGTTGTTCATCGCCGACCGAAATTCCTGATTCAGGACTCTCTCTCTCTCTCTCTAACCTGTATCCTCCAGGGCTGGAAATTAACTTATGTTGGTTCCTTGCAGCACGGATGGGTGATTGGTCCAAGCTTCTGGTCGAATTGATTGGAGTGATTGTTGGAAGGCTGGAATTCCTCCCCGACATCCAGCGGTCCGCTTTTGTTTGCCTCTCGTGGCGCTCTGTCGCGATGGAAAGCGGCCATCTCTTTCATCCAATGTTGATTACCTCCTACGAGGGAGATGCGGAGACCTGCAACCTGTATTCCCCCCTCGATAAGAAGGCTTTCAAGCTTCATCTTCCTGAGCTCCACAATAAATGGATCTGTGGGACTTCCGGTGGCAGCTGGTTGGTCACAGTAGACGATGATTCGGTGGTTTCTGTGTTACATCCGTTCTCGAGAGCTCAAGTATCGCTCCCTCTGTCACCGCCACTCTCTCCATGCTCCATCAGACGCCGGGCAGAGCTAATTGAGAGTTATCCTGGTAGCTGCCGTTGGAAGAGCAGGTTTGTTGAAAGGCTTATCGTATCGGGTAATCCTCTAAATCCAGACTGCCTCTTCGTGAGAATTGGTGGGCCGCGTGGCGAGGTATGGCTCTGTAGGGCGACTGATGACACGTGGACTTACTTGGAGGGCCCAAGGGAGTGTGCTGATGGTACATTTTACGAGGGAAGGCTTTATCTTGTATCACACTATTGGGCTGGTATTTGGGTTTGCGACATCAATGGTTCAATTCCAGAAGAGGCCGGCAGAGTATGCCGACCAGCACTCAGAACAACGCCTCCGAGTGGGAATTCCCGTCGAGATTATCTTGTGGAGTCATCTGGAGATTTATTGCTTGTCATAAGGTATCTGTACCTAGGCATTGACGATCGGGAGTACAATGAAACAGTTGGTTTCGAGGTTTTCAAGCTGATACATAAAGAGGACCCTTACAATGCGAAGGAGCCATGGGGGAGGATCACATGCTTAGGTGGCCAGGCACTGTTCTTGGGGTGTAATCAATCATTCTCTCTCCCTGCTGCACGCTACTCTGGATACAAAGCAAATCACATCTATTTCAGCGACGATAGCGAACTTGGGTTTAATCCTTGCGACACAGGTGAGTTCAACCTGGAGGATGGCAGCGTTACGTTCTATCATCTGGATCATCAAACCCCGCATTGGCCCCCTCTTTGGCTCAAACAACATTAGTGGAATCTTCCATCAGATGATTGTGGTGCTATCGTGTCTAGTCTTTATTCCAGTATATATTATGCTCTTGGACAATTATATATGCTAGCTTTGTGTCGGATCTGATTATTTGTTTAGTTTATTCCGGTCCGGATGTATTTGTGGATCATACCTAATAAATACTTTATGGCTATCGTGTAAAGTCTTTAATTCCAGTATGTATTATTCTTCTACTTCTTTACTTTGGCTGGTTGATAGCTCTTGTACAATTATGTTGCCTTTGTGTCTACCGTTGGTTTTCACAACAATAGTGAAATTTTCAGCTAGTTATCTGTAACATTAAGATGAAAGAAAAACCTAAACCCCATAAGACTAATATATGACAAAAGAATCAGGTTACTTCAGTTTGTATTGAGAGAGAGAGAGAGAGAGAGAGAGAGAGAGAGAGAGAGAGAGAGAGAGAGAGGTTCACGAAGGTGAGAGTTTTGCTTTGGCGATCCCCCCATGGTGGACCCCTCCCCTTTGGTTAAGAGATGATCTGTGCCCTACCCCCTAACCCAATTTTGAGCAATTTTGTTGGGGCCGTCTTCAAGAAGGAATTGTGGGCAGCAAGGGATTGACCTGCTTGTCCTCGGGTATCTCCTGTCAAATAAAGTACTGCTCTAGATGATCAACCTATTCCATGTTGACCTTTGGTTGAAGTCTTTCTTCAAAGTCGCTCACCTCGAGTTTTATCCCTCGATCCCACCATCTATCATTATATCTTCGGTCATCAAACCGTCGATCATTATTCAGTACTCCGCCAAATTTTTCACCAATCTCATAATAATAATGGTTTATATCCTGATTTTTCCTACTCCGATGTTATCCCTAGGGACTTGGTAACCTGGGGCTCGTTGGTTGTCATTGGGTTTTTCCTCAAATCTAGCATCAAGACTGGTCATGAGACGAGTCAAATTGGCAATGTTTTTTAGGATTTGATTGATGGTTTGATATTGTTGTGCCACTTGGTCTTGTCGCACATTTTCAGAAGATGAGTTGGTGTTTTTGAAGGCCATTGATGGCTCTAGGGTGGACTTTCTAAATTTCCGGTTTGTTGAAATTTACTTCGGGGACTTAATATGGTCTCTGATTTGGAAGCATATGTATGCAATGGATAAGGATGGCCTAATGCAAATAATACGAGACGGCTATGTGAAAGGCGAGCGGGTTATTTTCAAGGTGTCCAGGGTATGCAAAGATGACACACGAAATTAAAATTCAAAAAGCACAATAATACGATGAAATAAAGAGGACCGGCCGTCGTGTAAGGATACAACGACTAGAGCTCTGATACCAACTTAATGCAGTCTTGTGTGTACTTAAATACCATGGGGTGGTATAACACGGTTCAATCAATTATGGAAAATATACATGCTGAATTTGAACTTAAAATGACAAGTTTCAAGCACGAGAAAAGATAATTCCAGCAATGACAACTTCCAATATAATCCTCATGCAACCCACAAATAATCATAGATGTTAAAACTAATTTTATCCACTTACCAACTTTAAAAATTTGCACTATTAATGTTTAATCGTAGCAAACATGCATGATTTAAAATTATTCTGAAAATGTTCAGAGATTTATGATAGTGTTAGCAAGTACAAGTTCTTTTTAGATTTTGGATCTCCGAAGATTAAAATTTTAAACAATAAGTATACCTGAACCTACACAGCCCGACCCATCCTACCAACTTGGGCTAACCCACGCCCAACCCGTGCATAGAAAATTTTGCTTGGGTTGAGCTTGGGCTGGGCATCTCGGGTTGGAGGTTGGGTTGGGTTAGGGGTCTTTGTACATGGGTTGGGCTTGGGTTGACCCCCAACCTGACCCAACCTGCCCAAGTTGTAGCCCTAGCAGACGACTAACGACTTGCCCGACTAACTCATGCTTTTCCCTTGCATGTTTTTGTTGTATGATTGTTGCGTGTTTGATGGGGTTACTCCTACTTGTTTTATCTTTTCATGATAAAGTAATGTAAGCATTTTCAACAAAAAAAAAATTTCATGCATTAGCCTTTGTCTTCTTGCATATTCTAAACATGTATATGTTAATGCTCTCATGATCTAATGGGGGATGATTATGCACTTTTATCTCATTAGAATGTTATAATGCAATCTAATCTAATCTAACAGTATAATACCAAAATGGAGCCCTCTCTCCGGCTTTGTGACATATAGAAACCTTTTGAAGAGTAAGAATCCTTCTCCCGTGTGTGAACACGGCTCTCTCTCTCATAAATCCTATTAAAAACCTACGCCCATTCAATGATAGTTAATGATCATTAGTACTCTCTCTCTCTCTCTCTCTCTCTCTCTCAAGTGAATCACACCACGATAGTGAATAACACTCGCTTTAGATTGCACACTTCTTTGGATGTCTTTGATGTCGTCTGTGCCAAGTGGCGTGTATCAAGTTCATCCGGGCATTGCCCGAGTTTCTTTGGAGTACTACTTTTGAAGCGCCATAATCCTTCTCCCATGAGTGAACACAGCTCTTTCTCATATATCCTATTAGAAACCTACTGTAAATACGATAAATGCTCATGCAATTGTATTTAATGGTCATTTGATTAATTTAAAACATCATTAGTATTATCTCTCTTTCTCTTTAACAATTGAATCATCCCCGGATGAGTAAATCGCAATCACTCTAGATTACACACTTCTTCAGACGACTGTGATGTCATATGTGCTAAGTGGCGTGCATCAAGTTCATCGAGCATTGCTCGGGTTTCTTACTAGTTATAATAGAAAATTAAGCCCAAATGTCCATGTGATTTCCAAAAATCAAAACTCCACCCATTTGATATGTCCCTTGCTCGGCATGAGGGGATGTGGGAATATAATTTTTTAATTAGTTTATTAATCAATTGATTGTTGAATGTCTTGCATAGTTTGTTCTATGGCAAATTACAAAATCTTTTCTGAAGTATACACCTCATTTCATATTAGTCCCTTAATTAAATCTTTGAACAATTTTATCCTTAAAATTATGCTCCACCTGCATTTAACCTCTTATGTTAATCATTATTATGAAATTACTATTATCCTATTAAGCATAAGTTATATATTCTAAAACAATTTTGAGTCATAATAGAAATTGATCAGGATATTTTTTGGGATAAAAAGTTGGCGAAGGGTACTAAATGTAGATGGAGCATAGTTCAAGGATCAAATTGTTCAAACAAAAAGCTTGAGGGACCAATATTTCCATAATAACCCTTTATTTTTTAAATGGATATATAAGACTTAATTGATTAGTGGCAGAAGAATAATATTCTTGGATGGTATTTGTTATTTGTGTAGGGATAAAACTTGAAGGGAAAAAATGGCATATTACGGTCCTGACATATGATTCAAAATACTGGGTATGGTTTAAAAATATAAGGTGAAGGTTAAAATGGAAACTCAGGTAAAAGGATGGAAGGATGTAAGGACCCAAAATTGTGAATTTATCCAGGTGTGTGTATAATAAGTTTATTATTTTTTAATAATTATTTTGAATATGTGGAATATTATTTTGCTAATCGGAATGGATTCATCTACTTCAACACATAAGTCATCCATCAAATCAGAAAAGACCTTAAAATTGAGAAATGATAGGATTCAAAGAGAAAGCTTACAACAATGTAAACCGAGTTGGGATACATTAACTACTACAGCAAGTAAGAAAAGCAACGAAATCGACAACCTAAATTATTAGGGCCCGCCTTTTTGTTGGGACTCGCATGATCACGATGATGTGTTCAGTCCAAAATTATTTTTTCAAGTTCCAGGATCGCGATGATGTTTTCATCGTCTTCCCTCTCGAAAAACCCATTTCGGATTGCAGATTTTGCCGCATCCTCCAAAGGCCCTCCATCCAAGTGATTGGCATTGACCCGATAAATCACACCTGGAACGGTGTGTTTTTTGGGGAAGCTCTTTAAGTGAATCTGGAGTTGAGCTTGGTTATTGAAAGAATTGTTGCACCTCCCGCATGTGATTCCTCCACGATGTTCAGTCTTGTTGTGCGACTTAATCCCTCCGGCATTATGGAAAGTCCGCTTACAGCTGAGACAGAAAGCTCCATTGTCACCATCCAAGACCCAACGCATGTAACCTTCCTCCAAAGGGGGCAGGGCCATTGCACAATTCTTTTTTTTTTTTTGTGGGGGTTGGGGTGATGGCTCACCTCCTAAGATGGCCCTCATTAAATAGTGAAAACCCCACACCCCTTTCATGTGAACTTGCCACTACGAGCAACAATTGGATGCTCTGATTGAAAGTTAAAAGTTATGAGTTATCCACTTATCCTGAGAGAGAAATGCTATTCATACCCAACAAGCTTCTTACCCAATGGCACCATTCACAGCATGAGGAGAGCGATTCACTGGTGGGGTCTCCGTGAAACGGACGGCTGTGAAGGTTCCCACATCATTCAGTAATCATGATTGGGTTTGTGATTTTAGGTATGAAAAGTATTTCACACCTACTAAATTTCTAACCGCTCAACCACCCAGGTAATTAAATGAACCACCACCCACACCCCGGCAACAATTTAATGAAGTATGGTACTGAATGGTGAAACTTGCCGATCCCATCTCAACCGTTTATCTCAGTGGTGGGAGCATTCTTGTAGTGGCCATGAGATGAACCCTAGGGGCCTGTTTGTATTCGGTCAACAAGCTAGCTAGTAAAGTAAATCGGATAAAAAGTTTACTTTGCTATTGTTTGGATTCAAAAAATTATAGTAAAGTAAATAGTAGGAGATTAACTAGTAGCCAAGAGGTTTTCCTTCGAAAATATCAAGTAAAACTTTTGATTTACTACTAAAAGGCTTTGTTGACCATGTCATGTCGTCCCAGTAAATGGTAGGAGATTAACTAGTAGCCAAAAAGTTTTACTTCGAAAAAGCCAAGTAAAACTTTTGATTTACTAGTAAAAGGCTCAATTGACTATACCACGTCAGCAATGTGTCACATTCCAGAAATCCAAAGACTGATCCTTGGGGTGTGAGGTGAGAAAGACGAAAGGATTTGGGTTTAGTCACCTAACTACACCAATTAGGGTTCTCACAGGGCTGCTACTCTCATAAATAAAAAAGAAGGAGAAAGAAGAAATAAGGAGGAATATTTTAAAACTTGATTTTTTTTTTTGAAAACATTTTATTAAAAGAAAACAGAGAGAGATAAAATTTGTTGACAGAGAGATAACCAAGCTCGACCTTCAAAAAGGCTATCCTCTCAGCATGTGTGACATGTCGGTGTCACTAAATGCTGACAGAAGTCCCTCTAAGGGAGTATGAGGCTCAAGCCTCCGACGGCGAGCCAAGTAGCCTTGCCTACTCTCTAGCACTCAGTGCACTGGTTTTAGAGGTCCTATCTACTGGGCTAGTTAATTAGGTCAGTTTTTTTTTTCTTATATTTTCATTGTGATCTAACATAGGCTTGGGGCCTTGATGAGAGGCCTACCTAAAAGAACTTCAGCGGTATCATTGCTACTAATAATACTAAACTTAGACTAATGGATTCTCATATTAATCCAATCGATTACATTGCCAGAAATAAAAGAGACTATAAGATAACAAACTGAAGATAGAATACTACCGCAACCCTAACTCCACCTCTGGCCTCCTACTGCGACTACTCCTGAGCCTTCATACCTGCAGGAGAGTTTAATCATGAGAAGGAATAGCCCCCAATGAGAATTTGGGAGATTAGCCAAATTAATAGTTAGTGACATCCTAGTAGCCGTTAATAATATGAGATAGCCAAAAAGTCAAAGTTTACAGTTAGACGTACAGCAATCTACGTTCTCATGCAATTCCTACTGTCTTTAGGTTGTCTAGCATAAAGTCCATTCAGTATTAAATAAAAAACTAGTAGTCATCTATCATAATGTGAACCCCGAATATTTTGTTCATCCTGTCCCCGATCAGACACTACTATAGGGCATTTAATTTCGATGTAGAGAGTCAACTCTCTCGCCGTACATCCATCACCATCATGGACAAATCACCCATATGATCATAAGAGGTTTTCTGTCTTTCACGGTGGAGCCCTACTGCCCAACTTGCTTTACTTTGCGGGCTTCAACTGCCTCAGGACAGGGTTGCTAGGCCAGTTCCTACTAGAGGGCTACTCCTATTGCCTTTACCACAACCCTTCCTATGACCCCTAGCCTACCAATCTTCGGCTGAGCACGCAGGGTGGTTCACGGCCCTTGCGTGCACGGGGTCCCTGTTGGAATTAAATCCTATTATCAGAGTCGCAGCGGAAGCAGAAGATAGATCCGAAGATCTTACGGTGTATGTTTCATTATAATTAATTCTACAAAACAATCTACATGCAAATCAATCATCTTAGCATATGTGCGGACACCTTAGAGGCATACTACGATCTACGAAAGACATCATGCATCTACTTAGGTGTTTAGAACCATCAAACCATATGGATCTTTGATCCAAAGAGAACGGAACGATGATGAACCGCACGTGAATCACAAGGGAAGCTGTCGGATGGTAGCTTGTCATTTGCGAAGGGAGGAATCCTCGAAGTCCGATCTCTGAGTGCAAGGACTACGAGCCGACGGAGGAATTCGTTGTGAAGACGACAGTAAGCCGCGATATCTCCTCCTTCTCTTTCTCTCTTCTTCCTTCTCCTTCCTTCCTCCTTCTTCTTTCTTCTTCTTCCTCTTTCTTCCTTGGCCGAAACCACAAAGAGGGAGAAAAGGAGAGGGGGTCGGGTTTTCTGAGAGGGGAAGCCTTAGGGCCGACCACTCTCTCTCTAATCCTTATATAGGGCCGGCCCCCAAGTGCTCTATGCAAGCTAGGGCCAGCCCCATAGAGATAGGGATGAGGGGGGGGTCAGTTTTTTGGGTTTCCTTATCTATCGTGAAGCCTGGACGAAAACGCCCTCATAAAAAGTAAAACACTGTAAGACAGATTGAGTGAGGTGCGCACTTAGAATCGAGTTTCATCAACACCTATGAGCTCTTGAAATTATTCCGCTCATTTTAAGATCCATATTCAATATGTTCTAAGTCATATTTTAGTATTTATCAAAATACCTCTATAGCCCTTAACACATGTGAATTAGGTCCTTAGGCTTCGGGCTTCCGTTCCATTACGCTACTTCGCATCCAATATATCCAACCAGGCCGGGGAACAATTCTTATACGCAACGACAGGGTAGAACCTTCAGGGTTCAGGATATCTAGCTCAAATCGGATCCCTGATTAACTATCCCGGTGACACACCGAAAGTTCTGTTAATCAGCCCTAATCCAATTAACCCACGTAGCCACCCAGAGTGCGATGCGAGTTGAACTCTAGAAACAGATCCCTATCATCCACCTTATCCCTATAACTGATTCCCAGATCCCCAAAATCTAAACCATAATCCCACTTTCTGTTTTCCAAAGCTCCCTGAGTTTTTTGGTTTTCAGATTCCCTCTCCCCCCTCTGTCATCTTGTAAGAAGCACTCCTTGGCCTGTCGAGAATAGCTGCACTTCATTCAGAGCTAGTGGATTCAAAGGTTGCATCTTACTGCATGGAGACGTAGGCTTCGGCCAAACTTCGTCACCATATCTAGTGTCAACTCTTTCTCTTCCCTACAGTGCTTGTGTGACGGCCTAGCAAGTTATAGCTCAGCGCTTCGAAGCATGCCACATCCCGAAGGATAAAACCTTCAATCGACTGTTGGAGAAGGGTCACATACGACGGCACGAAATCCTCCCCCATAAACCCTTTATCCAAATGCACCCACCTCTTGTTAAAGCCAAACCTATCCAGGACTTGGAGTAGGTATTCCCAAGACATTTTATCATAAGCTTGTTCCATATAAAGCTTTAGGGACAAGGTATGACTCCCCATGACTCTATACTCCATGGAGTGTAACGCTTTTTGATGAAGCAAAATGTTATCGGATATATTCCTCCCCTTTACAAAAGCCACTTGCTCTTTGGAGATGAGTTTTGGAAGCACCAACTGCAAGAGGTTAACCAAGATTTTGGAGACGACTTTGTAGATAACATTGCACAAACTAATCGATCGGTAGTGCTCCGGCTTTAGGGAATCTTGGGTTTTCAGGATGAGCATGATGAATGTAGCCTTCCAGTTATTGGGCATATGCCCAATCCAAAAGAAAGCAAGAACAGATGTGCAGACCTCCCTCCCAACAATGTGCCAGTTGTTTACAAAGAATTCAATTGTGAATCCATTTGGTCCCGATGCCTTGTTCCTCAGCATACTAAACATTGTCCTCCTGGCCTCTTCCTCGTCAATAGTCCTAGTTAGGATAGAATTATCATTATCCGTGACCAGGCACGGTATGGAGTTCAGGGTTTCACCACTACCAAAGAGATGGGTTCGTTCCACCTGGCCTTGAAAAACTGAACCAAGGTTTCTTCCATCATCACCCGATCCTCAATCTGCTCACTATTCGGCTGACAACGCCGTAGGATCCGATTCCTCTTTCTACGGATAATCGTGGACTGGTGGAAGAAGGAGGTGTTTCTATCGCCTTCACATAGCCATTGAATTCTCGATTTTTGCCTCCACATGGTCTCACTCATAGCCCCTAGCGAATGATACTCTGCAATCCACCTTTTAAGTTCACGGTTCTCCTCACTACTATGAGGTCTTGCGCTTTCAACCAGCTGCCTCGCACCAATGGTTCTATAAAGAGAGAGCATCGAGCCTAGAGCTGATATTCCCTACCATTTCTTTATTCCATTTACAGACCAACCCTTTGACGGAACCCAAATTGGAATCCAAGTGGTAGAAGGGGGAGGGTGCATGGCCCCAGGCTGATTCGATGAATTGCAGCCAATCAGGACGGGCTAACCAGGAATTCTCGAATCGAAAAGGTTTCCGACCATGGGGGACAACGGGTTCGACCACAATACACGGACTGGGCAAATCCGAAGCGATGCGAGGCAAGTGCCTAGCATCCGTCTCAGGGAAGAGATCATTCTACAAAAGGTTACACATGATTGGAAGCCCTTTATACTGAAATTGCTGCCAACGCGATCCTATTCTACTCAAGCGCACATGGGTTTCAATAGCTCCACCTCCACGCAAGCCCTCACAAAGCCCCTGCGCATAGTTGTCAAGGCGTCAAGGCGAGGCTAAGCGCTCGGAGGGAGCCTAGGAGCCTAGGCACACCTAGGCGTGGCCTTATGTGCATAGGCATGACCTTATGTGCATGGGCATTCTCCAGGCACGGGTATATATGTATAGTCTATACTTGCAAATATATATATAAAAGGAAGCAATATAACACCTTACTAACATGAAATTGAACATATTATAGTCAAATGCATGCAACACAATGACACATATATAGTATAAACAAGTAAACAACAAAATGAACAAATATAATACAAACACTTGCTAACATAAAATTGAGCATATTATAATTAAATGCATACAACATAATGAACACATAGTATAAACAAGTATACAACAACAAAATGAACAAAGAAGATGGGGGTGGGTTGGGTTTTACTTAAAAAAAAAAACAAAAATCATTGGCTAAAACTAGGCGCGCCTAGGTCGCCGCTTAATGAGGTGCGCTTGGACACACTGTGGCCTAGCTGTCTCCAGGAGCCTAGTGAACCTAGGCGCGCACATTGACAACAATGCCCATGCGTTCGAGGTTTTCCGTTATGGCATCCACATCGATTGGTCTTCTGACAGCCTTTGCGATGGACATCACAAGGTCCCTCCCCCACAGCTCGACCGGAAGGTCAGGCAGCCAGATTCAGACAGTAGCTCGAAGGACTTGCTTTGAAGCCGGGTCTGAACCCAGGTCACCTACGTTCGAGGGCGAGGGTTTGGCCGGCGATGACCCATGGGCCATCTTCGCAACCGAGATCATGTCTTTCTCTAACGCAAACTTCAACATGAAGTACCCATGATTCATCGATAATACCTTGACCTCCTCACCAGGACCCGAGACACCGCCGTTGTACCCAAACCCTTTCCCAAAAATTTCCCAACCCTGCCCCCTGATCCACCATCTCAAACGGTAAGGAAATCCTTCCATTCGAGGGGGGCGGCAGGGATGCAAGGTATTCGTCCGTCACCACCTTCCAATTTCTAGGGTTTTGCCCACCCTTGGAAATGTGCGCCCATGAGCCCTTCGGCCTCGCCTCCCCCTGGTCCCGCCGAAGCTTCTCCGGGGGAGGATCCGGTTAGATCCCCCCAATATTCCTTTTCGATCTCTCAGCAACGTCAGCATCCGCCAGCTCGTGCCCTCCATCATTTGGCGCTCAACGCAGCCCCTGGAGCCGCCCGCCCACCAGAGGCCAAGCCAGGGCCCGCATGCCCTTCACCGGAGGCCTCTCGATTGGTCTGCTGCTGCCGAACAGCAAGATGGCGAGAGAGGGAGAACACAACGAAATGAGCTTTCGCCCGTAGATTGGTAGCTAGAGAAGGGGTTGGTTCGTATATGGGAACTTAATTGTATTTGAGCCCACCCAACAAATATAGTTTAGTTTGTCACCCAATTTGATCTTCATCAAACGGTTGTGATTTCGCCCTATACTCGACCAAAAGTAGGAAACCGCAGAGGAGTCGGAGTAGAGACCCTATGTAATAGTTGAGAAACCATAGATCTTCCCCCGCTTCGATCGATCTATGACAGAGGATCTCTATCTCCATCTACACTGCAACAACCGACCGCCAGAGTTAGGGGGGACGGAGAAGGCAACAAACCAAAACCAAAGGTACTAATTTTTAGTTATGATCATCTAGAATTTGTGTAATAGAGAGATACTTCTTTTTAAACGATTGTGATTTCGTCCTGATTGTATATATATCTCTCTCTCTCTTTCTTAAACTTCTAATAAAAGACCCCATATTAATGGTGGGGGGGGGTGTCCTAACAAGTACCAAGGTCGCCCTCACCACCGTGAACGCGCTGCCGTTGGAAGAGCAATTTTGTTGAAAAGCTTATCGTATCGGGTAATCCTCTAAATCCAGACTGCCTCTTCGTGAGAATTGGTGGGCCGCGTGGCGAGGTATGGCTCTGTAGGGCGACCGATGACATGTGGACTTCCTTGGAGGGCCCAAGGGAGTGTGTTGATGCTACATTTTACGAGGGAAGGCTTTATCTTGTATCACACTATTGGGCTGGTATTTGGGTATTTGGGTTTGCACTCAGAACACCGCGTCCGAGTGGGAATTCCCATCGAGATTATCTTGTGGAGTCATCTGGAGATTTATTGCTTGTCATAAGGTATCTGTACCTAGGCATTGATGATCGGGAGTACAATGAAACAGTTGGTTTCGAGGTTTTCAAGCTGATACATAAAGAGGACCCATACAATGCGAAGGAGCCATGGGGGAGGATCACATGCTTAGGTGGTCAGGCACTGTCAGGCACTGTTCTTGGGGCGTAATCAATCATTCTCCCTCCCTGCTGCAGTACGCTACCCTGGATACAAAGCAAATCACATCTATTTCAGCGACGATAGCAATCTTGGGTCAAGTCCTTGCGACGCAGGTGAGTTCAACCTGGAGGATGGCAGCATTACATTCTATGAAGGCCTGGATCATCAAGGCCCTGCATTGGCCACATGTTTGTTAATGTATAGAGATGGGTCGGGTTACATAAACAGTCGGGTCGGGTTGTATGGTCATACATGTACATATATATTGGACTTGAGTCCCTCAATAGAGAGCATTCCATTCCTCTCCAAACCCTAGCCGTCATCTCCTAACATGGTATCAAAGCTCTAGGGTTCTCCTGTGCGACGACGACGACGACAGTCTCCCCTTCCGGCAAGCTCCTCCCCTCCGGCCTCCCCTCACCCGCTCGGCAGCCCCCCGCCCCTCCTCCTCACCCGCCGGCAGTCCCCCGCCACTCCTCCTCACTCGCCGGCAGCCCCCCGCCCCCCCCCCCCCCCCCCCCCCCCCCCGACCCCCATTCACCACCCGACCGCCCCCCCCCCCCCCCCCCCCCCCCCCCCGCCCCTCCTCCTCACCCGCCCGGCCCCCCACCCCCTCCCTCTACCCCCCCTCCTCTACCCGACCACCCTCCCGCCCCTCCTCCTCACCCGCCCGGCCCCCCCCGCCCCCCTCTCTCCGCCCCCCCCAACCCCCCTCCTCCACCCGACCACCCTCCCAACCCCCCTCCTCCACCCGACCAGCCCTCCGGCCCCCCTACTCCACCCCCTGACCCCCCCTTCTCCACCCGACCGACCCCCCCACCCCCTTAACTTAGCCCACCCGCCCCCCCTAGCCTCTCTCCTCCGCCCACAAGGACCCCCCCCGACCCCTCCCCATACCTCCACTCCGTCGTCCGGCCCCCCCGCACCACCCTTTCACCCGTTCGGCCTCCCCGACTCCTCCTCTGCACCCCGCCCCCCCCCCCCCCCCCCCTCCACCCTCCCCTGCACCCCCGCCCCCTCCTGCACCCCCTGAAGCCCCACCGCCCCCTTCTCTTATGTCCCGAACTGTCCGTCTCCTCTGTACGGACTGCCTTAGACCTTCCTTGTGCTGGCTCGCCCCCGTACTTCAGGGGTATGGCTTCCTACAGTATCTCTCAGCTCCCATACTGCCTGTACACCGTCGCTTATCGTCGAGTCCCTCCGTCTCCTCGTTTTGATGGTATTCTTGGGCCACGTCCCTCCACCACGTCAGTCGACTGGGGATGTCATCAGGGTCCCCTCCGCCATGATGGCGAGACTGCTGCTGCTGCTGATCTCCCTACTCCAGCACCGCCTGCCACCACTCCTGCTCCGTCTCGGTCTTACTCCGACCGCCTCCAGCGCTTTGAGGAGTTACTATTGCGATACCTCGCCTCCACCAGCTCTTCGACAGATCACAGTCTCTCTGCCACTCCGAGTACTTCTGCTCAGTCTCGGTCTTACTCCGACCGCCTCCAGCACTTTAAGGAGTTACTGTTGCGATACCTCGCCTCCACCAGCTCTTCGACAGCTCACAGTCTCTCTGCCACTCCGGGTACTACTACTCCATGGATCTTCGACTCGGGTGCCTCCTGCCACCTTACCTCCGATCCTTCTGTTCTCACTGATTGTAGCCCTACTCCTACCCACATGAGGATCCACACTGCTAATGGGACTCGTGTACCCATTACACAGTGTGGATCCATCACCCCTGCCTCCGATCCCACTGGTCGCCTAACCTTACCTCGTGTTCACCTTGCTACCTGCTTAAACATTAACTTAATATATGTTAGTTCTCTTTGTGACTCGGGTCTTATCGTTACATTTACTTCTTCTTCTTGTTCTGTGCAGGATCCGCGGACGGGTCAGAGAGTTGGGCTGGGTCGTCGAGCAGGGGGACTCTATCAGTTGGATCACCTCCAGGTTTCCACTTCCACTCCGTCAGCTCTGTCTGTTACCTCTGATGCCGATTTGTGGCACAGAAGGTTAGGTCACATATCCAGTGATCGACTCCCAAAGTGTTTTTCGCTCTAGCGCTTTGGGTCGGGTGTCCTTCTCCCCTCTCTCTGTCTGCACTGAGTGTCGATTAGCAAAGCACCTAGCTCTTCCTTTTTCTACTAGTATCTTCCGTTCCAGCGCTCCTTTTGATCTCGTGCACTCTGACGTGTGGGGTCCTGCTCCAGTTGCCTCTTTTACTGGTTTTTTGTATTATGTGAGCTTCATAGATGATTACTCCCGCTGCACTTGGGTTTATCTCATGTGTCGCCGCTCCGAGATTCCTCATATTTACAGGACCTTCACTACTATGCTTCACACCCAGTTTGGTCGGCGCAATTAAGACTTTTTGGTCTGATTGTGCCCAGGAGTATCTCTCCTCTGAGATGTGTGAGATCCTTCAGACTCACGGCACTCTTCACCAACAGTCGTGTCCCCACACCCATGAACAAAACAGAGTCGCCGAGCGCAAACATTGTCATGTCCTCGAGACAGCACGAGCTCTACTTCTGTCTGCTTCTGTTCCACATTCCTACTGGGCTGAAGCTGTCCTGACCGTTGTTCACCTCATCAATATCACTACGTCCTCATCCCTCTTTGGTGTTTCCCCGTACGAGCGGCTTTACTCCACATCTCCTGACTACTCTTTTCTTCGTACCTTTGGGTGCACGTGTTTCGTCCTCCTCTCTCCCCATGAGCGCATCAAACTATCTGCTAGGTCTGTTAGGTGTGTTCACTTAGGACTCAGTCGGGAGCATAAGGCTATCGATGCTACGATCCCTTGGCTTGCTGAATCCGTGTCTCTCGCCATGTCTCCTTTGAAGAGGATGTCCCGTACTTTTCCACTGAGTCCCGGGATCTTCCCTCACCACTTATGTCATCTTCTATATCGTCCCCCCCTCTCACCATCCCCTTTCTACCTCTGTATCCTGCTCCTACGCCCACCTTCCCGGTTGAGCCTCCTCCACCACCTCCACCTCCCTCATCTCCACCTCCCCCGCCACCTCCCTCTCCCCCGTCACTTCCACACCACCACCTATTACTCGTGTCTATGTTCATCGGTCTGCAGCTCCTCCTCTAGAGTCGGTTCACACTGGTACTCCCTTGCCTGATGCTGTTGCTCTCTCCTCACTCGGTCGTGGATCTTGCTCTTGTTCAGCGCTACCCGGCGCACGAACATCACCCTCCTGACAGATATGACTACTCTCCGGACAGGTTTGGCTACTCTGCCTATACCTTTGACTCTCCTGACTCCTCTGGTTACTCTGTCATTGCCTCTATTCTCCAGCTTATCAGGTTTTTCTTACCGTATTTCATACCCACCCGGGAGCCCCAGTCGTACCGTGAGGCAGCTTTACACCCAGAGTGGCGGCAGGCCATATCAGTAGAGCTTGAGGCTTTTCAGCGGACCCAGATATGGGATTTGGTGCCTTGTCCCTCAGGTGTGGTGCCTGTTAGCTGTAAGTGGATATTCAAGGTCAAGACTCGACCTGACAGATCCATTGAGCGGCACAAGGCCCGCCTCGTTGCTCATGGCTTCTCCCAGGAGTATGGATTGATTACGAGGAGACGCTTGCTCAGTTGCTCGGATGACTACTGTGCGTACCCTCTTAGCTGTGGCAGCTACTCGAGGATGGCCTCTCCATCAGATGGATGTCACCAATGCGTTCCTCCATGGTGACCTCTCCGAGGAAGTCTACATGGCTCCTCCTCCGGGTGTTTCAGTTCCTCCAGGGCACGTGTGTCGTTTACGCCGAGCCATCTATGGGCTCAAGCAGGCCCCTCATGCCTGGTTTGAGCGATTCCGCAGTGCAGTCCTGGCCGTCGGGTTTGTTGAGCACCACTCCGACTATGCCCTGTTCACTCGCTCCTCCAGTCAGGGTATTGCAGTTCTTCTTCTCTATGTGGATGATATGATTATCACCGGGATGACAGTGCCACTATATCATCCCTTCAGCGTCACCTCCAGAGTCAGTTTTTGATGAAAGATCTGGGCTCTCTTCGCTACTTTTTGGGCCTCGAGATTGCCCGGTCAGCTTGTAGTATGTTGGTCTCCCAGCAAAAGTACATCTTCGACATCTTTGCTGATGCTGCTCTTACTGACTCTCGCACTGCTGACACACCCATGGAGCTCAATTTGAAGCTTTTAGCTACTGATGGTGAGCCGCTCCAGGATGTCTCCTGCTACCAGAGGCTGGTTGGGATGCTCGTCTACCTCACTATGACCCGGCCAGACATTGCCCATGCTGTTGGCATTGTCAGTCAGTTTGTTTAGGCTCCACGTTCAGTTCACTATACAGCTGTCCTTCGGATTATCCGCTACCTCCGAGGCATCGTCATTCGTTCACTACTGTTTCCCTCCACCTCTCCGTTGGTGCTGCGTGCCTACTCCGATACAGATTGGGCAGGAGATGTAGCCACCACTCGCCGCTCTACTACCGGATACTGTGTGTTTCTTGGTGATTCTCTTATTTCATGGCGCAGCAAGAAATAGGAGTCTGTTGCTCGCTCCAGCACCGAAGCCGAATGCAGGGCTATGGCTTCCACCACCGCAGAGATTGTCTGGCTTCGTCGCCTTCTGCTCGACTTGGGAGTTGTGATATCCGAGCCCACGCCTCTCTTCTGTGACAACCGGAGTGCTATTCAGATTGCTAGCAACCCGGTCTTCCACGAGCGCACAAAACACATTGAGGTTGATTGTCACTACGTTCGCCCAAGAGTTTCTCGACATATGACCATCTCCTTGCCATTCACTCCATCATCGGAGCAGACTGTTGATTTTCTGACGAAGCCCCTTACGATTGCTCGCTTCCGGTATTTTATCGGCAAACTCTCAGTTCATGATCCACCATGAGTTTGAGGGGGAGTGTTAATGTATAGAGATGGGTCGGGTTACATATACAGTCGGGTTGGGTTGTATGGTCATACATGTACATATATATTGGGCTTGAGTCCCTCAATAGAGAGCATTCAATTCCTCTCCAAACCTTAGCCGTCATCTCCCAACAGTTCAAAACAACACTAGTGGAATCATACTTCAGAGGGTTGTTGTGCTATTTACTTTAGTCCAGTCTATATTTATCTGTGGATCCTACCTATTTAGTTTTAGCATTGCTAACATGGAGCTTAACATAGATCGAGAGACTGGTTCGAAGCCTCCGAACTGCAGGAGCTCAAAGTTTTTTTTTTCATCGCGAAAGACAAAGGTTCCTTCTGCCTGCGGGTGCGCCAATTTATTTGTATGCCACATGACGTCAGACAAGCCCGAGATTCGATCAGTGACAAGCTGGAGATTCGATTAGTGATCGCTCTAGATGGAAACAATGGGGTTAACCACTGGGATATAACCATAGTTGTGGATCAAACAACATTAGAATCATTCATTAGAGAAATTGTTTTTGTAAAGCACCCAATTTTTCAGATTTTTAAATGGCACCATAAACATAATCATCAAGCCCTTGTCCCATTTATTTGTGGCCGGCTTATAAATTGATCTTCAGTGGTTGTTCTTCTTAGGGGTTACCTCTGTTGTCGAGCTTTATCTTTTAAAACAACTTTCATCAATGTTACTTTATGTCATCACCTCCTCGTTTTTGACCCCACCACAGTGATCTAAGACCTCTCCGTATTTCCTACCGTATTTGCTTGTGAATCTTACCTAATTAATAGTTTAGGCCTTTTATTATTTTGTTCTAATTTTTTGTTCGGCAAATAGGTATTAGGTCCTTAAACAGTTTCCAGATTAACATTAAAGACATGTAAAGTTTGCATTTAGCGTTAAGTCCCTTTGTTTGGACTTTGTGGAGGATGAGATCCTTTCGTATCGTCGTAGGGGATCAATCCCATAGCTATTTTTTCTTAAATGTCCATTATAAACCTACATATAACTGTATAAGAAATCACATAGAAGAGTAACAATTTGGTTAAAAAAGATAAATAATTTGTTAATTTGTTTCATAAATTTTGAATGTATTTCAAAGTCGGTTTAATTCATGCTTTGTTCGCTTAAATTGAACAAAAATCCCCCTAATCATGCTTGGGTGCATGCTTGCTACGCAGGAAATAATAACAATTTTCTAGCAGAGTAAAAAATTCAACACACAAAAGAGTAAAAGATTGATGGATTGTAATTTGTTTCTTAACACTTGGCTTTTGTTTGTTCTGGATTTTTTTTATGCATGTTGGAGTCAATTTTTTTTCCAATTTATTAAATTAAAATGAATCAAAATCTCACAAAAAAAGCTTGTGTGAATGTTGAACACAGAGTAAACATTCATTAGTAAAAAGTAACAATTGGAAGAGGTGTGAAACGAGATTAATATAACTTGATTTTTCTTTCGTGATTGCCAATCATGAAAAATTAACAATTATTCGGTAAAGAATAAAGATTCAACCAACAAAGAGTAAAAATTTGATAGATTGTTATTTAATGCTTAACAATTGACTTTTTTTTATTTTGGAGATTCTTTATGCACGTTTGAATCAATTTTTCTTTAGTTTATTAGAATAAAATAAGCCAAAATCCCCTGAAAATACTTGTGTGAATGATGAATAACAAAGAGTAAACATTCATCAGTAGAGAGTAAAAAATGTTTGGTTGACAGAATTTGGATGTAACTAGATTTCTGATTGTGGATCTTTGAGATTAGAATTAGGAGTGGTCGAGATGCATCCGATCTATATTTTATACATAGTCACGACATGTGCATCTCACATATACCTTTTTTACATTCATTCTGACGGCCGAGATGCATCCTTAGCAATAGGGAACGGTCGAGGTGAGTCCGATCTATGCTTTGCACACACCAAAACAGGTGCGTCTCACCCATACCCTTTTTATATTAACCCGATAGCTGAGATGCATCTGGATGGCAAGAAATCCACAATTGTTACTAGATCGATTGAATGGTAAATGAAGGTCGTTAATTATTGTCATTTGAAGGGGGAGCTACTCTCCGGCGTCGAGGGAAGATCCCTTCCTTTTCCCATGGTTTTTCTCCGTCGTCTACCAGAACCCAGATCCGGCATCGAATAGGTCGGTGCTCCGGTGAGAGTTTTTCTCCATGCCTGCCCAGCTCTCTTGTATCAAATAGGTCGGTGCTCTGGTGAGGGTTTTCTCCACGCCCGTCCGCTCTCTAATGTCGAATAAGTTGGGCGTCTGGAGCTACTCTCCGACGTCGAGGGCTGCCCGTCGATGGAGAAGATCAGGCATCCAGAGATACTCTCCGGTGTCGAGGGCTGCTCGTCGATGGAAAAGTTGGGTTATGCCAGCTCACATCTATCCTACCAAACAAACAATTAAAATAAAGACAGCTCACATGTACGGCAGGTCTAAATGGGTAAATGAGAGGAAAGTATATGGACCGTTATGTTAGATAAAATCAACAATCATAAATTGACGTCCCATTTGAAGGCATATTGTTGAAGGCACATGATCCCAACCCTAATACTAAAATGGAGCCCTTCTCCAATGTTGTGACATTATGGACATCTTTTGAAGAGCCATAATCCTTCTCCCTTGTGTGAACACGGCTCTCTCTCAAAAATCCTATTAAAAGCATACACCCATTCAATGGCAGTTAATGATCATTAGTATTCTCTCTCTCTCTCTCTCTCTCCTCTCTCTCTCTCTCTCTCTCTCTCTCTCTCTCCTCTCTCTCTCTCTCTCTCTCTCTCTCTCTCTCTCTCTCTCTCTCTAACAAGTGAATCACACCCCGATGTGTGAATCACACTCACTCTAGATTGCACACGTCTTTGGACAGCTATGATGTTGTCTATGCCAAGTGGTGTGCATCAAGTTCATCCGGGCATTGCCCAGGTTTCTTTGGAGTACTACTTTGAAGCGCCATAATCCTTCTCCCATGAGTGAACACAGCTCTTTCTCATAAATCCTATTAAAACCTACTATAAATATGATAAATGCTCATGCAATGGTATTTAATAATCATTTGATTAATTAAAAAAATCATTAGTATTATCTCTCTTTCTCTCTAACAATTGAATCATACCCGGACGAGTAAATCCCAATCACTCTAGATTGCACACTTCTTTAGGCGGCTGTGATATCGTATGTGCTAAATGGCGTGCATAAAGTTCATCCGGGCATTGCTCGAGTTTCTTACTAGTTATAATTGAAAATTAAGCACAGACGTCCATGTGATTTCCAGAAATCAAAACTCCACCCATTTGATATGTCCCTTGCTCTGCATGAGGGGATGTGGGAATTAATATAATTTTTTTAATTAATTCATTATTCAATTGATTGTTGAATGTGTTGAATAATTTGTTATAGGGCAAATTACAAAACCTTTTATGGACTATACACCTCATTTCATAATATTCCCTTAATTAAATCTTTGAACAATTCGATCCTTAAAATTATGCTCTATCTTCATTTAACCTCTTATGTTAACCTTTATTTTGAAATTAGTAAGCATAAGTTATATATTCTAAAACAATTTTGAGTCATATTGGAAATTGATGAGGATATTTTTGGGATAAAAAGTTGGCGAAGGGTACTAAATGCAGATGGAGCATAGTTCAGGGATCAAATTGTTCAAACAAAAAGTTTAGGGACCAATATTCCCATAATAGCCCTTGATTTTTTAAATGGATAAATAAGACTCAATTGATTAGTGGCAAAATAGTGATATTTTTGGATGGTATTTGATATTTGTGTAGGGATAAAACAGGAAGGGCAAAAATGACATATTACGGTCCTTACCCTTGTGTTTGTTTTCATGACATAGGATTCAAAATACTGGGGTTTGTATTAAAATATAAGGTGAAGGTTAAATGAAAACTCAGGTAAAAGGATGGAAAGATGTAGCGATCCAAAACTGTGGATTTATCGGGGGGGGGGGGGGGGGGGGGGGGGGGGGGGGGGGGGGGGGGGGGGGGGGGGGGGGGGAGGTGTATATTATGTTTATTATTTGTTAATAATTTTATTTAAATATGTGGAATATTATTTTGTTATCCGGAATGGATTCAGCATCTACTCCAAACATCTAAGTCATCCATCAAATTAGAAAGACCTTAAAATTGAGAAATGATAGGATTCAAAGAGAGAGCTTTCAACAATGTAAACCGAGTTGAGATACATTAACTACTACAGCAAGAAAGAAAAGCAACAATGTTAACCGAGTTGAGATACATTAACTACTACAGGAAGCAAGAAAAGCAACAATGTAAACCGAGTTGATATACCTTAACAACTACTGCAAGCAAGAAAAGCAACGAAATCGACAACCTAAATTACTAGGGCCCGGAATTTTTTTTGGATTTGCACGATTAGCCCAAAATTATTTTGGAGTTCCAGGATGGCGATGATGTTTTCACCGTCTTCCCTCTCGAAAAACCCATTTCGGATTGCCTGCTTCGTCGCAACCTCCAAAGGCCCTCCATCCAAGTGATTGGCACGGACCCGATGAATCACACCTGGAACGATGTGATTCTTAGGGAAGCTCTTCAAATGAACCTGGAGTTGAGCTTTGTTCATGAAAGAATTGTTGAACCTCCCGCATGTGATTCCTCTACGATGTCGATCCTTGTTGTGCGACTTAAGTCCTCCGGCATCATGAAACGTCTGGTTACAGCTAAGACAGAAAGCTGCATTCTCACCATCCAAGACCCAACGCATGTAACCTTCTTCCAAAGGGGGCAGGGCCATTGCACAATTCTTTTTTCTTTCTTTTTTTGGGTTGGGGGATGGCTCACCTCCTCGGATGACCCTCATTAAATAGTGAAACCCCGCGCCCCTTTCAATGCGAACCTGCCACCCGGGCAAACAATTGGATGCTCTGATTCAAAGCTGAAAGTTGTGAGTTATCCTAGCTGAGAGAGAAATGCTATTCATACCCAGCAAGCTTCTTACCCAATGGCACCATTCATAGCCTGAGGAGAGCAATTCACTAGTGGGGGCTCTGTGAAACGAACGGCTACGAAGGTTGCCATGTCATTTTGTAATCATGATTGGGTCTGATTTTAGGTATGAATAGGATTTCACAGCAAGTAAAACCGCGCAATCACCCAAGTAACCCCTGGCAACAATTGAATGAAGTACGGTACCGAATGATGAAACTTGCCGAATCCATCTCCACCGTCCATCTCATTTTCCATGCATGTTAGAGTAGTGCCGGGAGCATTTCTATCGGGGCCATGGGATTAACCCTAGGGGATGCCTCAGATCCACCATAGGGCCATCGGATCGGATGGTCCCAAAGAATTTAGATATGCCATAGAATTTTTCTTTAATGAAACCCCAACCAAGTATATGCTCTATGGATTAAAAAGCAAAGGGTTCCCACAAGTACCTTTGGTATGTGGAACAATTGTCCCCCTTAAGCCTCTTCAGAAGAGGTTATTATTGTCAATTACTAATTCTATGCAATTTGATGGCCCATCATTCCGTTGGCATAGAAGCAATCAGATTGTTAGTTCCTCCATCCGATCGAGAGTTCTACCAACGGCTAGGAAATCTGACGGTGTTTTCTTAATTTTTGCACACAATAGAAAGAGAAAGAGAAAGGGTTACTTTGTTGTTTTGATAAAAAACAGATCCACCTGTTATCATCAGCACCGTTGGCTACCACAGAAATTCCGCCTTTGAAATTGTTTATTTATCTTAGGTCTTAAGCAACATGCCCATCACGAAGATCAGACGGCCAGAATCTCGTGACTTCGTCCACAGGATTCGTGGGGCCGATGACGGAGCCCGTCGCCACCTCAGATGTGGTTTGTAAAGCGGGACCCAACGGACTACAGTTCTGTTAGATACCCTCACACTTCAAATCCGGATCGTAAGAGGAGGTCCACAGGGGTATATATAAAGCGGGAGATAGGTACCATCTTTACCGCTGTGGGACTAACCGGTGGAATCCTCAACACCCCCCCAAGCGGAGCACATGAAGCCAGATACAAACGGAAGGGGCCACATCCGGAGGGAGATGGTAAATCCAGCTCTGATTAGCGGTGGGACTTGGGCGGGTTGAAGGGTCTGCCCATGCCCAACCCGACTTGTACAAACCTTAACCCATTTTGCCCGTAGAACCAGTGAAAGCCCAACCCATGTTTTGCCCATTCAGCTGCTCGGGTTGCCCAATTTCAAAATAATGGGCGGGTTGCCTAATTAGAAAAGCGTGTGCACATAAATAGATGGAAAAAAAAAACCAGCAGATTTTTGAATTGCATAAAAAAAATTTCGATTTGCATCACGAAAACAAAAGTCCAACCATATCCTCACATATTTCAAAGCATTCAACATCAAACAAACAGTCTTTGAATTCCATAAAAAAAAACAACCAATGCATTCAACCTTAGTGTGTCACTTCCTCGGGTTCCTCGGGTTGGGAAGATCGGTGCCCAAACCCGTCCAAATTGAAATTGGATTGATCTTTTTTTGTCCAAACCCGTCCAAGTTTTTAACCAGCTAAGGCCCATGTTTGTCCATTGTTCTGGTTAGGCAAGTCAGGTTCGGGTCAGACCCACCCAAGTCCCACCCCTAGCTCTGATACCATGTTAGACCTATTTACAGCTAGGGTTTTGGGGAGAATGCAACTCTATACATTAAGGGAACAAAGCCCAACAATATATACACCATTACAACCCGACCCGTATATATTTAGAACCCGACCCTATAGCTAGAAACTCCTGACAATCATTGTGTTAGCAAACTCCTGATATATGATCCACCATGAGTTTGAGGGGGAGTAATATATATAGGTCGGGTTTTAAGTATATACGAGTCGGATTGTAATGGTATATATAATGTTGGGCGTTGCTCCCTTAATGCATAGAGTTGCATCCTCCTCAAAACCCTAGTCGTCATCAGTGTTGTGCGCAGTGGAATCGCGACCATACAAGATCGCCTAAAAACAACAACACGAATAAAAAATAAATGGAACCAGCCAAGGCGACCCACACCGGCTGCACCTACACAATCCAATTCAATAGGATCCAACTGAAATTGGACTCATCCATAGGTTGTAACATGTTCCTATTGGGTAGAAAAAAACTTCGGCGAAACCGTTGTACGGCTAACGTGGTGCAACTAGGGGTGTAACATCTTGTGCTAATAATGTAATAATTGTTATGAGATCGTTTGATCGGATCGTTGTCCACCGTCGGATCTCTCCCAATTTAGAATTTTTTTATCGTTGTTTTTGCCCTGGATTTATTACCCTATAAATAATATATGAGCCCAAGGGTGGGTACGTTTACGGCTCTCTATCCTCCCATCTCACACGATATCAGCACGACGCCCTCGACCCCGACCGATCCCACGCCGCGCGAGAGAGAGATCCGTGAGGAAGTCGTTCCTGGGTTTTGTACGACTGGCAGCCGGAACAACTACTCGTCGGCGAGGCCTTCACAATCTCCCGCGGCAACAGAAAACTCCCGGTATGTCCTCCGAACCTCCCTCACAATGACAATAGAAGAACCTCGCGGCAACAAAAGATCTCATCTCGTCGAAGATTTACGTCAATGATTTAAATGGTGGTGTTCTTCCCGTTTTTCGGATCGGAACTGGCCGGCAATGGCCTGCAAGGGATATTGATCCCATCGTAGACCCATAGGATGACCCCTGCACCGCCCCGCACGCCGCACGCGGCCCCATAGCACTGGCAGCCATGGCTGCACACACGACACAGGTTCCGACGGTGCGGGTCTGCACTGCAGCGGCACCCATGCTCATCGCATGGCACCGACGGGTTGCGTGCTCTGTGCGCGACGGCAATGGCAGTCGACGGCGGCGACGGGTGACCGACCATCACACAACAACAGCGTCAAGCTGTGTTCAGGGAGCGGCTGCGACACTGGCAGCAGTGGCCGGCCTGTGCGCGAGCGACAGCGGCCTGCGCGCGAGCGATGGCGGGCTGTGCCACCAGCGGCCTGCGAGCGCGATCGGCTGCGGGCGTCTCGAGCGAGAAGATGCCGGAGGCGAGCGCGAGTGACCGCGGCGTCGTGCGCGCGCGGGGCGGCTGTTTCGATGGGTTAGGTTTTACCCGAAACAAACGGAGAAGATAAACAGTGTTTATCTTTTGGGTTTTGACTTCGATGGGTTTAAAACCAGTTTACCACCCGACCCGTTTGTTATATAGCAGGCCCGACCCGATTGCTTTAATAGCAAATCCGACCTGACTGCGGTATAGCAGGCCCGACCCGTTTGATATATAGAAGACCCGACCCATTTAAGTTTATATGCATTCTCATATACTTTACTGTCTGATTTAATCTAGACAGTCAGTATGTATTTGGTAAATGTGGACCTGATATTGGCCCGATCTGATCGATCCAAGTATGGATCTTGACTCTTTTGACCGTTCCGGGCCCATCGATACAATCCGATCTTATGAATTCATTTTATATAATGCATGTTTAATTTGTACTGTTTTATTTGATATTGTGATCCCGAGTCCGATATAGATCCATTTTCTGTTATTCATATTTGGTTCTTGAGTATTTGGGCTGTTCCGGACTCATCAGTACGGTCTGATCTTATTAATTTAAATAATTTAAAACATGTTTAATATAAACCATTGATTTTAGTTATGTGATCGTGGACCCGATCTAGACCGGATCTAGATGACCCAAATATGTATCTAGGTTTTTTGGACTATTCCGGACATATCGGTATGGTCCAATCTTACAAACACAAACTATTTTACATCTTATCACTATTTATGACAATATAATTGATAAATAATTTGTTTAATTAAATTATTAATGCAAGTTTATTTACTGGGCATATTTCTACTTCATAATTCTAAATAGATATACTACATTTACCTTGTATTTCGTTTGATAGTATGGATTAGTCTTATTTTGATTAGTTAACAATAGTTTTAACTATTCTCAATACAAATATAATCTTGTGCCTTCATCCATAGCCTTGTGTGAGGTTGGCCCTCATCAGCCAAGATAGTACAAATGACTACGGATACCTTATAATTAGTTTTTCAAGGTCAGTAATCCCATTGTAGATATAACTTTAGTATTCCTAGAATCCGATAGTTTTAATCGACTTTCTGATTATGCAATACTTAGAATTCCATACATATCACTCCTCGCTTATAAGTGAAGAAAGTAGGGAGTGCAATTGAGAATGAAAACCAGCTTCCCCAAGAAAGAAAACTAGGACAATAATCATATTATGCCATCACCCCTATCCCCACCTCAAGAATGAATAAATGACCAAGGTAGACCCCTGGCCCTATGAAATTCCTAAGGGATAAGTATGACCACCAGAGGATAGTCATCCTCTCAACGACCAAGGATAAGGATGAGTGGATGAACCTACAATTACAAATCGTTATCAGAATATAGCTCAGCAATGTTCAGTGTAATCTCGCACGTAATATTATGTGGAGAACTTGTCAATGACATTCAAATAATTGACAAGACATTGTCTGCTTTCCACGTCATGAACATGCTCCTGCAGCAGCAGTATCATGAGCAAAACTTTTCAAAGTTTGCTGATGTCATCTCTGTCCTCTTAGTTGCAGAAGAAAACAACAAAGTTCTGATCAATGTTTTAAAAAACGGAAGGCGGAAGACAGGCGGTCAAGTGGTTTCAAGGCGAAAGGCGGAAGGCGAAAGACGGACGACTAGGCGGGCGTCCACCTATTTAAAATATATTCTATATATTCTATATGTATGTATATATATATATATATATATATATATATATATATATATATATATATATATTCATAATTCTATATTAAAAAACAATAATAGAAAGTTTTACATATGCAAACATCAAAACAACCGATCTGAATATAAAAGTTTTATGAAAAGGAAGGAGGGGATCGGGTGGGGTCAAGGTTGACTGCGAGGCAGGGGAAAGAGAGCAGCTTTTGAGCCTTTGGGATATCTAGGATATCTAGTTATGTAGTGAAAAAGGAGGAGGGGATCGAGTGGGGTCGGGGTTTTATGAAAAATTATTGCCCGCCTACCAGGAGCCTGCTTGGAACCAGCCTAGGCGCCCGCCTTTTACCCGCCTAGGCGCCCGCCTTTGTTCAACCCGCCTGCAGTGCCGCTTAATGCTGAAGCGGAGCGGCCAACTCCCTAAAACGCCTAGGCGGCCGCCCGGACCGCTTTTTAGAACAGTGGTTCTGATGCAAAATCATAACTCCAAGCCCGCTAGAGCCATAACATTGCCTGAAGTAAATATTAATAAAGGATATCACAGATATCGAGGCAAGGGTTGTGGTAGAAGAGTCTATCATAACTATCCCGGAAGAGGTGGTAATCGCAGAATATGTAGCCACCCTGGAAGAGGCAGCTACAATGATTGAGCAAAAATATAACCATCCTGGAAAAGGTGAATAAAATCCAAAATGTTATAAGTTTTAAGAAAGCAAAAGTTGGACGTGCCATGCTCCTCCAATAGAAAATTCACCACGTACAAACACATCACAAGAAGTTTATTACAGGTGTGGAGGCGTAGATTATTGGTCATGCACATGTTGTGCATCGAAGAAAAATATGAAACTGTACCAGAGTTCCTAAAAGACTATGAAGGCAAACACTGATGAATATAATTTTGATGACATAGATAATCTAGACGATACTCCCGATTGCACCTAGTTAAAAGTCCTCAAGATTCTCCAAAGATATAGATGATGGACTTGACAATAAATAATGAATGCCTAGATGATATAACCTCATAATGTGTTAACCATAGCTAGACCTACACAAATGATAGAACACTCTGGGAAAAGTCAAGTAGTTCTGGAAGAACCTCATAATGTGTTTATACTCAAGTAGTTTTGGAAGAACGTTACTGAGCTATAAAAATATTCGTATGAATGGATACCATATCGAAACACAAAATGAAATAAACATAAAGTTCTAATTAGAAGAATTCTCCACCATCTCAATAGGGATATATTACACTCGTATTGGGATAGTCGAATTGTTGGAATTGGATCCGCTTATCAGAGTCGCAGCGGACGCAAAAGATAGATCCGAAGATCATACGGTGTATGTTTCATTACAATTAATTCTACAAAACAATCTACATGCAAATCTATGATCTTAGCATATGTGCGGACACCCTAGAGGCATACTACGATCTATGAAAGACATACATGCATCTAGTTAGGTGTTTAGAATCATCATACCTTATGGATCTATGATCCGGAGAGAACGGAACGATGATGAACCGCATGTGAATCGTATGGGAAACTGTCGGATAGCACCTTGTCCTTTGCGAATTGAGGAATCCTCGAAGTCCTACCTCTGAGTGCAAGGACTACGAGCCGACGGAGGAATTCGTTGCGAAGACGATGACGAGCCGTGAGATCTCCTCCTCCTCTTTCTTTCTTCTTCCTTCTCCTTCCTCCTTCTTCTTCCTTCTTCTACCTCTTTCTTCCTTGGCTGAAACCACAAAGAGAGCGAGAGAGGGAGATGTTCAGATTTTCTGGAGAGAGGAGACCTTAGGGTCGGCTCTCTCTCTCCCTTTTTCTCTTATAGGGCCGGTCCCCTATTGCTTCAAGCAAGCTAGGGCTGGCCCCTAGTAGATAAGGATAAGAGGGGGGGCGGTTTTTAGGGTTTCAGGTGTCTATCGTGAATCCTGGACGAAAACACCATTCACAAAAAGTGAAACACTGCGAGAGAGATTGAGTGAGGTACGCTATTCGGAATCGAGTTCCGTCAGCGCCTATGAGCTCCTGGAATTATTCCGCTCATTCTAAGATCCATATTCAATATGTTCTGAGCCATATTTTAGTATTTACCAAAATACCCATACGGCCCCTAACACATGTGAATTAGGTTCTTAGGCTCTGGGCTTGTGCTCCATCGCGCTACTTCGCATCCAACGTAACCAACCAGGTCGGGGAACAATTCCTATACGCAACGATAAGGTGGAACCTTCAGGGTTCGGGATCTCTAGCTCCAACCGGATCCCTGATTAACTATTCTGGTGACACACCGAAAGTTCCGTTAATCAGTCCTAATCTGATTAACCCGCGTAGCCACCCAGAGTGCGAGACGAGTTGAACTCTAGTGATCCTAAACTTATGTTACTCCCTCGTAACCCTGTTCTCTACTATACTCTGATAATCCTTAGTCCCTCGTATTACTGTGCCATGATACGACTCGGGCGGTGGGGAGCACCGTTAGATCCCGATCGATCATCTGACTAGGGTTTGATGACTTGTCATCTATAACACCACACACCTTCCGGTGCTATGCCTAGCATCCGGAACATCGTCAGTCATACTGACAACCACTAGGCCTGGGTTAACTGTGTGGATAGATTGACTCATCAAAACGCACCCATCCAATACTGGACGTCGGATAACCTGTAGGGATTACATGTCACTTAAGCGCCAGCCGGGTAACCCAACGTACCGTGGTATTGGACTATGGAAAGTCCACACACGTTGGCACATCAAAGCACCACACAACTGGTTGGCCCAGTGTACATGGTCCCTCAGGGTTAAGGACAGATTATCTATAGTAGTAAGATGGTTTATGCACCAGTGTCTGAATCACTGAACTGTGCACCGTCTTGCTTCCTGTTCAACACGATCATCGTGCTTGGTCAGGTGAATGAAAATCCCGCGTTCTTGTGGTGGAGACTTTACCACATCCTCTACCTGCCAACAGCTTGTTCTCGGTGAAGTGATCGGCATCACTTAAGCTGTGAACTAGTTCTAGGTCTACACACAACTGGTCCACTTGGTCTTCCAAGCATGGATCCACCATGCGCCTCAGTAGCCTACTGTGTTCCCTATGGTCCTTTATTATATGTGAATTAACATATACCAAAGTAGTATTCTAATTAAAGCAATAACCAAAGTCATCTTTATTAATGTTAATACAGAAAATCTTCACTAAGGACACACGAGCTACAACACGAATCTCATGCAATTAGGAGCCAGAAGCTCATTGCCAATGAGAAGTCTTTGGTAAGCTAGAAGTATTTGGTAAGCTAGAAGCTTAAAGACTATATAGCCATAAATCTTTGGCATGACCGACTTGGTCATCCTGGATCCTCTATGCTTAAAAAGGATCACAGAAAACTCTAATGACCATCCTTTAGGGATAATCTCTGAGTCACCACCTTTCCTTCATAGGATACAAGGTGATATTTATAAGACCTATGCCCCCATTTAATGGAACCTTTAGAGATACTATATGATATTTTTAGATACCTCGATCAAATGGTCACACGTTCGTCTTTTGTCCATTAGAAACTTAGCTTTTGCTAGATTGCTAGCCTAGATTATCAAGCTTAGATCTCATTCTTCAGACTATCCTATATAATCTATTAGATTATATAATGTCATTGATTTCACCTTCCCAAGCATTTGATGATTTCTGTTCATCAATATAAATTGATATAGAATATTATGTTTTCCATATTCATACCCAAAATGGTTTCACAGAGTCTCTTATTTAACACCTTCAGCTGGCAGCTAGGCCAATCTTTATGCAATCTAGACTTTCCACTAATGCTTGGTGACACGTCATGTTACATGCTGCAATGATTTTTCAGCTTAGACCCATATCCTACCATAAAACTTTTCCTACTCACTTGGTGTCAGTAAACCAACCTAATATCTCACATTTGCGAAAATTTAGTTATACAATATAAATTCCTATCCCGCCACCAAAGATAATCATAATGGGTCCCCAACGAAAATTAGGTATTTATATCAGTTTTGATTGAATCACCGTCTATAATTAAATACCTAGAATCACCGTCTATAATTTAGAATCACCATCAACGACGCACTGCTTGTTCAGCCCGCCACCTTCAGGCCCATTTGAGATTTGTGCCTGAATTCGATTCTGCAACCCGTAGCCTAGATTGGTAGGTAGAGGAGTGGCTGGTTCGTAAATGGAAACTTGTATGTGAGGCCAACAAATTTAGTTTAGTTTGTGACCCGGCCAATTTGATCTCCATCAAACGGTTATGATTTCGCCCGTAGATTGATAGGAGAAGGGGTTGGTTCGTATATGATAACAGAATTGTATTTGAGCCCACCCAACAAATATAGTTTAGTTTGTCACCCAATTTGATCTTCATCAAACGGTTGCGATTTCCCCCTATACCCGACCGAAAGTAGGAAACCGCAGAGGAGTCGGAGTAGTGTTCGCTATTTAATAGTTGAGAAACCCTAGATCTTGAGGTTTTTACCGAAATGGCCACCAACTCTCAACTATTGTTGAGAATGGACCCCGTCAAGAAATCTGAACGAAAATGGCCACCAGCACGTGGGAAACAGGTCGCACGGTGACACTAAACAGGTAAAAAGACATATTGACCCTTACCACTGTAAAATTTTTTAGTCCCTCTTCTCCCCCTTTCAAATCTCCGGGGCTCCTTTTGTTGGTCCCCGCTCTCCGAGGCGATGGCGGAGCCCAGGGAGACGACCTCCTCCTCTCCGCCTCCTCCCTCCTCGAATCCGGCGAAGGGGAAAGAGAGAGTGAAAGAGTGAGAGAGTCAAAGAGTGAGAGAGTGAGCAGAGAGAGTGAGAGAGTGAAAGAGTGGGTGAGCAGAGAGAAAGAGAGAGTGAAAGAAAGAGTGAGAGAGAAACAGAGAGTGAAGGAGAGAAAGAGAGAGAGTTGAAGAGAGGAGGGGTGCAACCCACGTTTCAGCAGCCCTCCTCCTCAAGCTCCAGCGACCATCCGACACCGGCCCGCCATCCTCCTCCACCTCCTCTCACGGTGGCAGTCAAGCCCAAGCCCGAGCCGACCTTTCCTAGCTCCGGCGACCATCCGACACCGGCCCGCCATCCTCCTCCACCTCCTCTCACGGTGGCAGTCAAGCCCAAGCCCGAGCCGACCTTCCCTAGCTCCGGCGGTCCACAACCGAGCCGGCCCCAACCCTGCTGCCGTCGCCGACAAACCCGAGCTCCGGTGACGCACGGGTGGAGCAGCGGCGACAACACCCCCCCCCCCCCCCCCCGTGCCCCATCTCCCGACCCCCCCGCACTTCGGCGCCCGATCTCCGACGAAAATCGGACGAAATCCGACGAAATAACATGTTTCGTCTAGTTTTCGTCGCCAAAAAATCACAGTCATTTCTGCCAGAGACTGGCTTTGGGCTGTGAGATGAAAATCGGACGAAATCCGACGAAATAACATGTTTCGTCTAGTTTTCGTCGTCAAAAAATCACATCATTTCTGCCAGAGACTGGCTTTAGGCTGTGAGACGAAAATCGGACGAAATCCGACGAAATAACATGTTTCGTCTAGTTTTCGTCGCCAAAAAATCACAATCATTTCTGCCAGAGACTGGCTTTGGGCTGTGAGACGAAAATCGGACGAAATCCGACGAAATAACATGTTTCGTCTAGTTTTCGTCGCCAAAAAATCACAGTCATTTCTCCCCGATGCTGGCTTTGGGCTGTGTGACGAAAATCGGACGAAATAACAAATTTCGTCTAGTTTTCGTCGTCAAAAAATCACAGTCAGTAAAAGGGTAGTTTGGTCCCAAAGAATTTCAATGGTCATTTTGGTAAAGCCAAAAGCAACCTGGCCCATTCTCAATAATAGTTGAGAGGTGGTGGCCATTTCGGTAAAAACCTCCTAGATCTTCCCCCGCTTTGATCGATCTCTGACAACCGCCAGAGCTATAGAGCTATAGCCTATAGGGTGGACGAAGGAGGCAACAAACCAAAATCAAAGGTACTAATTTTTATTTTTTATCATCTGGAATTTGTGTCATGGATCGCTGGCCTGAATTACAGATTCATGGTTGCCTCTCTCTCTCTCTCTCTCTCTCTCTCTCTCTCTCTCTCTCTCTCTCTCTCTCTCTCTCTCTCTCTCTCTCTCTCTCTCCACCCATGCACGCCGTCTCCATTGCCACCTCCACCCATGCAGCAGGCCGGCCACCATCATTGGTGCCTCTGCCGCTCGTGCAGCCCGTCTCCTTCCCCTTCTTTCTTCCTTTTCCTCCTACACCTCCACTCTCCCTCCTTCTCGACCCATTAGCCGACATCTTCGGTGGCGGATAGCAGGCATGATATGAAGGAGAGGGGAGGGGGGTGGAGGTGGGAGGGGAAAGGGCAAAGGGGAAAGGGGGCTCATCAGCGATAGGGTTGGAAAAACCGACCGTTTAATAAACTCACGAGTTAGGTTTAGGGTTGAGCCATCGTAATTTGCCAACCCTAACTCGTCGATCCTAGTACTAACTCGTTTGCCTCTACCCAATACTATCTTATCTTTGCACGGGGGGGGGGGGGGGGGGGTTTTAATTTTCAACCTATGAATAGAGGGGGATCTGTGCAAAAAAAACAATGGGGTCGGGTCCTTCGGAGCCCTCGAAAGACTATCCGATCTTTGAGGTGGCTTCGGATACCTCAAGCACTCGGAGCGCCAAGTATGCCCTGGGACTAGGGGTGCCAATGGGTCGGGTCGGATTGTGTTCGTGTCGTGTCTAGTTTCAAGTTGTGTCCAAAACCCGGCCGTAGACCCGGACCCGACCCGTTTAACTAATCGTGTCTAGACCTTAAACTCGTACCCAATCCGTTTATAAACGGGTAGACCTGTTTACCACACGGGTCTATTCAGTTGACCTGATCCAACCCAATCTAACTCGACCCGACCTAACACGATAAAACCCGTTTGTACTACACACTACAGTATCGGATTACGGGTAGACCCGACCCGACACGTCCAGTTGAATTTTAAACGGGTCTTCCCGGGTCACCCTAAACTTGGATCCGACCTGTTTATTAAACGGTTTTACCTTGTCGATCCGTTTACAACCCGAACCCGTTTAATCCAGACCCAAACCCATTAACTTCATGTCGGGTCTGCTGTGTCGGTTCCAGAATTGCCAGCCCTACTTGGGACAATCGCTCGGAATGGGTTTTTGCCATTAGAGCGCCATGTATGTAGGTCTTAGGACAATCGCTCGGACTTGGTTGTAGATGTTCTTAGTCCAATGCCAACACTGTCGGGGCTAGATGCCTTTTCAACAGGGAAAAAGACACAAAAAATAGCCATATAGATTGGCATTGGCAGTTGGAGAAAGGGTTGGTTCATAGCCGCCAATCCAAACCTGTATCCACCAGGACTGGAAAATTACAATGGTCTTAAGATTTTTTTTTTCTTCTTCCTCTTTCAAAAATGTATCTAGTGATCTCTGTGATTTACTTATGTTGGTTCGTTGCAGCACGGATGGGTGATTGGTCGAAGCTTCTCCTCGAACTGATTGGAGTGATTGTTGGAAAGCTGGAATTCCTCCCCGACATCCAGCGGTCCGCTTTTGTTTGCCTCTCGTGGCGCTCTGTCGCGATGGAAAGCGGTCATCTCTTTCATCCAATGTTGATTACCTCCTACGAGGGAGATGCGGAGACCTGCAACCTGTATTCCCCCCTCGATAAGAAGGCTTTCAAACTTCATCTTCCTGAGCTCCACAATAAATGGATCTGTGGGACTTCCGATGGCTGGTTGGTCGCAGTAGATGATGATTCGGTGGTTTCTGTGTTACACCCGTTCTCGAGAGCTCAAGTATCGCTCCCTCCGTCACCGCCACTCTCTCCATGCTCCGTCAGATGCCGGGCAGAGCTAATTGATATTTATCCTGAAAGCTGCCGTTGGAAGATCAATTTTGTTGAAAAGCTTATCGTATCAGGTAATCCTCTGAATCCAGACTGCCTGTTCGTGAGAATTGGTGGGCCGCGTGGCGAGGTATGGCTCTGTAGGGCGACCGATGACACGTGGACTTCCTTGGAGGGCCCAAGGGAGTGTGTTGATGCCACATTTTACCAGGGAAGGCTTTATCTTGTATCACACTATTGGGCTGGTATTTGGGTTTGCGACATTAATGGGTCAATTCCAGAAGAGGCCGGCAGAGTATGCCGACCAGCACTCAGAACGCCGCGTCCGAGTGGGAATTCACGTCGAGATTATCTTGTGGAGTCATCTGGAGATTTACTGCTTGTCGCAAGATATCTGTACCTTGGCATTGACGATCGGGAGTACAATGAAACAGTTGGTTTCGAGGTTTTCAAGCTGATACATAAAGAGGACCCTTACAATGCGAAGGAGCCATGGGGGAGGATCACATGCTTAGGTGGTCAGGCACTGTTCTTGGGGCGCAATCAATCATTCTCCCTCCCTGTTGCAGTACGCTACCCTGGATACAAAGCAAATCACATCTATTTCAGCGACGATAGCGATCTTGGGTCAAGTCCTTGCGACGCGGGTGAGTTCAACCTGGAGGATGGCAGCGTTACGTTCTATGAAGGCCTGGACCATCAAGCCCTGCATTGGCCACATGTTTGGTTCAAACAACACTAGTGGAATCATCCTTCAGAGGATTGTTGTGCTATTTAGTTTATTACAGTCTGTATTTATCTGTGAATCCTACCTAATAAATAGTTTATGGATATCATGTTAAGCCTTTAATTCCACCACTACTTGTTTACTTTGGCTGGTTGAGAGCTCTTTCACAGTTATGTTGGCTTTGTTCTGAATGTGAGGCTGTCGTTTGGTTTTGAAAACAATGGTGAAATTTTCAGCTAGTTTTCTGTAACATTAAGATGAAAGAAAAACCAAAACCCCATAAGACTAATAATAATCTCAGTGATTTTTAGCATTGCTAACATGGAGCTTAACATAGATCGAGAGACTGGTTCGAAACCTCCCAACTGCAGGAGCTCAAAGTTTTTTTTTTCATCGCCAAAGACAAAGACTCCTTTCTGCCCGCGGGTGCGGAAGTTTATTTGTATGCCACATGACAGAAGACAAGCCCGGGATTCGATCAGTGACAAGCTGGGGATTCGATTAGTGACAAGCTGGGGATTCGATTAGTGATCGCTCTAGATGGAAACAATGGGGTTAACCACTATGATATAACCATAGTTGTGGATCAAACAACATTAGAATCATTCATTAGAGGAAATTTTTCTGTAAAGCACCCAATTTTTCAGATTTTTAAATAGCACCATAAACATAACCATCAAGCCTTGTCCCATTTATTTGTGGCCGGCTTTATAAATTGATCTTCAGTGGTCGTTCTTCTTAAGGGTTACCTCTGTTGTCGATCTTTATCTTTTAAAACAACTTTCATCAATGTTACTTTACGCCATCTCCTCCTCTATTTTGACCCCACCACAGTGATCTAAGACATCTCCTTATTTCCTACCGTATTTACTTGTGAATCTTGCCTAATTAATAGTTTAGGGCTTTTATATTTTTGTTCTAGTTTTTTGTTCGGCAAATAGGTATTAGGTCCTTAAAAAGTTTCCAAATTAACATTAAACACATGTAACGTTTGCATTTAACGTTAAGTCTCTTTGTTTGGACTTTGTAGAGGATGAGATCCTTCTGTATCGTCGTAGGGGATCAATCCCATAACTATTTTTTCTTAAATATCCATTGTACACCTACATATAACTGTATAGGAAATCACATAGAAGAGTAACAATTTGGTAAAAAAAAAAGGTAAATAATTTGTTAATTTGTTTGATAAATTTTGGATGTATTCAAAGTCCTTTTAATTCATGTTTGTTCGATTAAATTGAACAAAAATCTCCCTAAACATGCTTTGGTGCTTACTACACAGGAAAGAGTAACAATTTTCTAGCAAAGAGTAAAAATTCAACACACAAAAGAGTAAAAGAATGATGGATTGTTATTTGTTTCTTAACACTTGGTTTTTGTTTGTTCTAAATATTTTTTATGCACGTTGGAGTCAATTTTTTTTAAAATTTATTAAATTAAAATGAATCAAAATCTCACAAAAAAAAAAGCTTGTGTGAATGTTGAACACAGAGTAAACATTCATCAGTAAAAAGTAAGAATTGGAAGAGCTGTGAAATGAAATTAATATAACTTGATTTTTCTTTCGTGACTGCCAATCATGAAAAATTAACAATTTTTCGGTAAAGAATAAAGATTCAACCAGCAAAGAGTAAAAATTCGATCAATTGTTATTTGATGCTTAACAATTGGCTTTTTTTATTTTGGAGATTCTTTATGCACGTTTGAACTAATCAAAGTGCTCAGAGCACCCCTTTCCCATTTTCCCCCATCAGGGTTTCGGTGCTCAGATTAATATAACTTGATTTTTCTTTCGTGACTGCCAATCATGAAAAATTAACAATTTTTCGGTAAAGAATAAAGATTCAACCAGCAAAGAGTAAAAATTTGATCTATTGTTATTTGATGCTTAACAATTGGCTTTTTTTATTTTGGAGATTCTTTATGCACATTTGAACCAATCGAAGTGCTCAGAGCACCCCTTTCCCATTTTCCCCCATCAGGGTTTCGGTGTCTCCCCCCCCCCCCCCCTGTCCCCCCCCCTCGGGTCACCATCCGTGGCACCAGGGAGGCCGAGAGGTCGGTGGCTCTCCTTCCCCTCGGCCGGATTTTGGGTTTTTCCGTCCCCATGTAGATATGGGGGTCCTCTCTCCCTTTCTCCGCTATAGGGTTTTGGTGTAGATATCGGCGATGAGTCGGTGCGTTTTGATGCCTTCTCTCTGATGGATCGCGCGGGCCCCTTCAGCTCGGTTCGGGGGCCTCTTCTTGGCCTGGCGCAGTGGATGCTTCCCCTATTTGTGTGGATCGGTGTGGTGGATCTAGACCACGGCCCGCCCGGTGTGATGGTGTTCCAATTTCTTTGGCTCTCATGGTCCCCTCCTCTGCACGGTGAGGCAGCTCCCGACTTGGAGCGATGCGGTGGTGGTTCATGGAGCGGTTGAGGTCCATCCTTGTTCTTCGATGAGCTTCGTCGTGGTTTACCGGAGTGGCGGGTTGGATTTTTTATGATTTCTTTGCCTCCGCCGGATTGTGCGGCTCCGTTGTCACGCCGGTGTGGCTGTGTTTGTCGTGCCATGCTAGCGCCGGGCTGTGGCGCCTCCTGGTGGGTCTGTGGTGACCTCCCCTCTAAACCTGTAGAGAGATAGATAGTTAGATAGCTTCTTCGAGGTAGCCAATCCCCTTAACATGATCAATAAATATTCTATTAAACTTTTTTCTGATGACATTACTTTAGTTCCCCCACTTCTTAAATACTTGCACTCCAACTCTTGTCAATCAGTGACACTACAACTCTTGTCAATCAATGACCCAACAAACGTGGCCCAACCCAACAGGCTCTTCTTATCCAAACCAACATGACCTTATCTACTCCCACCTTTCAAACCTAGAAAGATAAAAGCACGTAACAAATAAAACATACCCTATCACCACATCCTGGTACGTGATACATGCCCTTTCAAACCATATATGGCTTTGGACAGGGTCAGGTTGGAGACTTGGCAGAGCAACTGATGCTTTGGTGAGGAGGTCATGGGTTCAACTCCTCCTCCCCGTGTTTCAAAAAAAAATCCTCCTCCTCCTCTTGATTTACCCAAAGAAACCCACATCCGTTGAGGTCCTTTGGTCCATCGGTAACCAGCCGCCACAACCACTACCGCCGCGATCGCTACCCAGGGCCGGCTCTGCGTATGGGTACGACTGCCCTGGCCCCCGCAATCTGGGGGGGGTCACAAATTTTCTTTAGTAGGTATACTTTAGGACAAATTGGGCACCTAACGCCAGGGACTAAGAATGGGTTCAAAGAAAGCCCACCTCATTTATGAAGACGGCCCCCAATCTCTGGGCTTTTGCCTTGTATTTGGATCCAAAATCCAAACAAATAGTTATAAGCTCTACACGGGGCTCAGTGTTCAAAAACATTCTACCCGTTACCCATTAAAACCGTTCATTCTCAAAATGGTGAAATGTCAGCGTAGAAAATCTGCATCGTTATCAAAAAAAATATTTCATTTATCTCTCTCTCTCGTTTGTTCGGTGATTGTGATATGTTCTTCGACTGTTCGAGGCCCACCGTCTTCGACTCCTTCGAGTCCTCTCATTGGTTTTCTCCCTCTCACTCTCATCGTCACAAGGTGTGATCGCCCACGGACACCGTACAAACAGTAGCCCAATAGCCACAGGTGACAAACCATAGCCTCTCCGTGTGTGTGTGATTGGAACCGCACACAGCTGGCGTGTGTGTTTGTGATCGATGACCGCTCACAGCCGGTGGCTCTACAACAGTGGCCAGCCCCCCTTGCTCTCTCTCTCTCTCTCTCTCTCTCTCTCTCTCTCTCTCTCTCTCTCTCTCTCTCTCTCTCTCTCTCTCTCTCTCTCTCTCTCTCTCTCTCTCTCTCTCACGCAAGCTCGCCCTGGCATACTCTTGCTCGCTCTTCGTGTGTGTGTGATCAGCGACCGACAACCACTCTTAGCCGACGGCTCTATAGCAGCGGGCTTCTCTCTTGCTCACTCTCCGTGTGTCTATTTGTGGCGGGGCCATCTTGAATCTGACTTAGATCATTGATTCGCTAATAACTATTTACTCGAGTCCAAAGTAATTTTAGTTTTTATTTCATTCCTACAAATTTGTTGTCTGAAAATTTTAATTATGTTAATTTTAATTCAACAAGGTATATAAAATAATACTTTGCCTCTATTATGTTTTAACTTCTATGTTAATTTTATACCTAATAGTATGTATAAATAGGACCTATTTTCAATCTTCGTCTTAGGCCCAAAAAATCTCAGGACCGCCACCGAGACCACGGCAACCACCACCTCAAACACAAATGCCACTTCCACCATTACCCTCGTCACCGGCACCACCACCACTATCGCCGCCTCCACCACTGCCGTCGGGGCCATCACGATCACCATCACCACCGTCGCCGCCGTCACAACAATCCCACCACCATTGTCACTTTGTTGCATCCGTAACTTACTTTACGTAGGGTTGCATTTCCATTTTTGACATGTTTCCTTACTTGTATCAAACTAGTTTCTCAACGCACATGCTGATAGGCGGGATGCAGCTCCACTCTTGGAAGCATAGTAACAATATTTGAATTTTTTGAAAAATAACCTAAAGGCAAACGAACTGTTGTCCAAATTATTCAATGCCCTAAGGCTTGCTCGAAAAATCCTCGATTTTTTCATGAATTATACAAAGAATTCATGAATTTGGCTAGTATTATATGCTATTTATTTTATTTTAATTATAAATATGTGTTTTTGATATCTATTTATACAAAATAGCTAGTGACATAATATTTTTTTATTTATGTTTTTGAATTTTAGCCGAACTCATTTTGAACTTTTCGCCGATATTCCCGAATAACGAATTTATTACTATGCTTGGAAGTATGACCGCAAACGAACCAAGTTGTTCGTGAGCAGCTTGCAAAAAGCTTGATAAGGGCTCGTTCGAGTTCTTCAATTACTAATTGAGCCAATCCCAATACTAGAGTTTAGGCTCTTTAATAAATGAGCCAAGCTCAAGTAGGCCAAAGCTCAGCTCAGTTGGGCTCGCAAACATGCTTGTTTAGGGGTCATTCAAGTTCCTTCAATAACTAATCAAGCCAAGCTCAATACTAGAGTTTATGCTCGTTTAATAAATGAGTCCAGCGCAAGTAGTCCAAAGCTCGGCTCGGTTGGGCTCATGAACATGCCTATTTAGGGCTTGTGAACAAGCTCGTTAGTAGGCTCATGAATAGGCTCATCGAAGGCTTGAACATGTTGGGGTTTGGCTCAAAGATGCCCAAATGCCCAGGTCGTGCGCATGATTCTTGTTGTAATCAGGATTCGGCTTAAAAACACAGAGAGAGGAAAGTTTGCCCAGGTCGTACACACGCCTTAGAATTCCTGCACATGTGAGAAGCTCGAGGTTGCAGGTTTCTTGTATGCAAGAATGGGATCAGCTCACGAGGGTCTTCTTGCAGCGGGTCCATCATACGGGGAATCGTGCTGCCCATTGGTTGGCACAAGAAGCCTGTTGTAATGGGTTCGAGGGGTATTGGGAGATGGACTTCTCCTCTACCTTGTTAGCCCACATGTGCGAGGACTTTCAGGTCTTAATGTAATGACCACCGCCTGAAATACCAAAAAAAAAAAAAAGAGGTTGCGGGTTTGAGGCGGTTCTAGGCGATTTCTTTGGGGTTTCATGGCCTTTCTTTGACTTTTTTTCTCCTCTCCTATTTAAGGGGGGGTTATGGAAGCCCAAGGGTTGATCGGAGACATCAAGAGCAAGACGAAGAGAGAACAAGGAGCTGTCATCTAGGGTTCTTGTGGCTACGTGGAAGAATAGAGAGAGAGAAGAAGAGAGAAGGAATAGGAAGAAGAAGGAAGGGTGTTCGGCAACGGATTCTCGGTGCATCTTCTTTGGCTTCAATCTTGGCGGACGTTCTCATCTCTCCGGTTCCTCCAATTTTCTCTGATTTTTGTGCGGGGAATCTCTACTCTGCGTTGTGGTGTCTAAGACAGATCTTACAGTGTTTTGCGGGGGACAAACGAGACCCACTGCTTGTGTAAGATCGTGATAATCCAATCCTTATTGCCGACACATACTATTTTTCATTGTTGTGTGGTGGATAGATTCTTTTGTTGTTGTAGGTCTTTGAATCTCAATCCTAGCATGACGCTTTTGATTGCACTCGGTAGATCGTCGATGTGTGTGCACAGCTAGTGGGATCTTTGGTGGTTTCAATCTCCCGATTTTTCCCAATAGTGGTATCAGAGCTAAAGATCTGGGCAAGGATCTAAGACGGAAAGCTAAGAATCAAAAAGTTCAAACTTCGTTTTTGGAAGATACAGATGGAGGACATCCTATATTAGAAGGACCTTTACTTGCCTCTAGGTGGTCTAGCAGACAAGCTGGGAGAAGATGTCTGAAAAAGATTGGACGGTTTTCAACAAGAAGGTGGTGAGCCTAATTCGTCTCTCTTTGTCTTCGATGGTGACCTTCAACATCTTCAAGGAGGAGACCACGACGGACGTAATGAAAGCACTATCCAATATGTACGAGAAAGATTCGGTCTCAAATAAGATTTTTCTCATAAGAACTTTGTTCAATATGAGGAAGGTCAATGGCAGGAGCATAGCAAAGCACGTTAACACCTTCAACAGAGTTTAAGAGCCAACTTGAGAGTTGAGACTGTCAGAATTAACTTCGAAGATGAGATCGGGGCTTTACTAATCTTGTTGGGATTTCTGGAAGTTGGGATGGTGTGGTGACGGTGGTCAATAATTCTTTTGGTATTGTGAAGATGAGGTTTGAAGATGTGGTGGGAACCCTAATAAGTGAAGAAACACGTAGAAAGGGTTCAGATGTTTCTGAGGAGTCTTATGACCTGGTGATAGTTATGAGGTCGGATGCGAAGAGCATAAAGAAGGTTGTATGTTGGAAGTACGAAAAGTCTGGGTATGTGATGACCATGTGCAAGTGGAAAGGTGGAGCAAGTTTCGGAAAGGGTTTCGGGTCAGTTAATGACAATGGAGATGACGGGGCTGACGGGCATGAAAATCAAGTATCGGCCTTCGAAGATTATGAAGTGGTAATCTTGGCGGCCTCTGAGTCTGAAAGTCAGGATTGGATACTTGATATTGCCTCCACACACAATGTTTGTTCACACAGCTAGCTAGGGAATGATTTAGCACCTATGAGGAGTGTGAAGTGGCAGTATGATGATTAGTGATGACTCCAGGATGCTGACCAGGAGAGTTGAAAATATCCACCTGAGGATGTCTAATGGCTCCATTTAGACCCTCATAGGCGTTAGTCATGTTCCGGGCATGAGAGTAAATTTGATCTCGCTTTTCATATTTGGATTCTCTCAGGTATGGGGTCACCGGTTCAGGTGGAGCCCTAAAAAGTCATGGATGACACTTCTTCATTATGTGAGAGAGTCTATAAAAAAGGATTGTATAAAGTCGCAGTGAGGACAGTTCCAGGAGCGGTGGGCTCAGTGAAGAGCAAGCCTGCAAGTGGAGCTAGTCCAAGGTGTATAGAAGATAAGGAAGAAGTGGGTTCCAGTCAAGTCCAACACCAAGTTGGGCTTGGCCGGTCATATGCTATAGATGATTAGGCACCCAGTGTAGGGTGACCAAGGTGTGCAACAAGGATGGCAAGGATCATCACATGTTTCTCAGACGACAGCGATGGCATGGTGGAAGGTTTCAAGATGCTGGGCTTCTTAGAGCCAAAGGTGGAGATTGTGAGTGCAAACTTTGGTCAACGATTGGAGGCGGGACCCACTAGCCCTGCCTGGTGGTCCACAAAGACGACGACGAAACCCACTAGCCCTGCCTGGGGTTCCACAAGGACGGCGACGGGACCCACTAGCCCTGCATGGGGTCCACAAAGAAAATGGTGGGTCCCGCCAACCCTACCTGGGGCCTGTCAAAGCGGCTGCAGAAACTGCCCCGAACCCTCGATATTTCCAAACCCCTATAAATAGTAGACCCAACGAATATTCCAGATGGATCTTTGGATTTTCGGATCAAACTTTCAAAAACCAGTGCTCTGACATCTCTTTCTCCTTCTAAGACAGATAAGTGACACTCGGCCTATCGAGGTCACTACATTTCAAGTGTTAGTGAATTAAGGTTGCACCTTATAGTATGAAAACGTAGGCTTCAGCCGAACTTCGAAACCACACTCACTCTCCTTCACTTCAAATCCAAGTCCAAAAAAATGTCCACCTACTTCAAAACTAAGTCAAAGAACCGACACTCGATTCGATTAACTGTTGAGCGGAGTCCTCGGGACGGCACGAGAATCATCCCCTACAGAGATTGTTGGGGGTTGGCCCAAAGATGCCTAAATGTCCAGGTCGTGCGCACGATTCTTGCAGTAACGAGGAATCGACGAAAAAATGTAGAGAAAGGGAAGTTTGCCCAGGTCGTGCGCATGACCTAGAATTCCTACACGCGTGACGAGCTCTAGGATGCAAGTTTGAGGTAGTTCTTGTAAATTTCTTTGGGGTTTTTTAGGTCTCTATTGGGCTGTTTCTTCTCTCCTATTTAAGGGGGAGTACTTATGGGAGCCCTAAGGTTGATCGAAGATATCAAGAGCGAGACAAAGAGAGATCAAGGAGCCGTCAATCTAGTGCTTTTGCGGCTACATGGAAGAAGAGAAGGAAGAGGAAGAAGAGAGAAGGAAGAGGGAAAAAAAGGAAGGGTGTTTGGCTATGAATTCTCGGTGCATCTTCCTCGGCTTCGATCTTGGCGGGCGTTCTCATCTCTCCAGTTCCTTCGGTATTCTCTGATCTTTGTGCGGGGAATCTGTACTCTGTGTTGTGGTGTCTGAGAAGAATCTTAGATTGTTTTGTAGGGGTCTGACAAACGGAGACCCACTGCTTGTGTATTCTTAAGATCGTGATAATCCAATTCTTATTACCGGCATATATTGTTGTTTGTTGTTGTGTGGTGGATCAATTATCTTGTTTCTGCAGGGCTTTGAACCTCATTCCTAATGTGATGCTTCCGATTCAACTCAGCGGATCGCCTGCGTGTGTGTGTACGACTAGTTGGATCTTTCGGTTGTTCCGATCTCTCGGTTTCCCAACAGAATAAACCTAACATATATAGTATTCACATTTGACTGATTTAGGAGTTCGGGAACATGACCGATAAGGGACCATTTGAGTTTATTTGATCACTAATTGAGCGAAGCCTAGCTCGAAGTTTAGGCTCGTTTAATAAATGAGCAAAGCTCAAGCAGACCAATTATCAACGGCTCGGCTCATTTGAAGCCCAACTTGGAAGCAATTTTTTTTTTTTAGTAGAAACTACTTTTATATTAGAAACCACAAACTACACATGTGCTCGGGCCAAAAAAAATAGCCAAACCCAGTTAACCCAGATCATGTACAAGACTTGGGTAGCTCCATAAACCCATTTCTCATTCGAGCCGCGTCCAGTAGCGTAGGTGGAAAATTCTCCCATAAAATCCTTGGTCTGTCGATCACCCGACCCATGTTGGTGAGAATGTCAGCGGGTCCATTTGTTTCTTGGTAGATATGGGACCACCGCACCGAATGAAACGATCGGATCATTCGCTGGTAGTCTTCCATGATGGCATCGAAAGACCGGGTGTTGCCAATTTGTTGTATGATGTGTAGAGAATCCCCTTCGATCCATAGCGGGACCTGTGGAAAAACAGAACTGGCCAAAAGAAGCCTCCAAAAGAGGGCAAATTTTTCTACGCATGCCACATTAGAGGAGAAAGCCGGGTAGGTAGTAGCCACAAGAACGCGACCACGGAAGTCTCGTAGTAGGATACCACTACCCGCTGTACCATAAGTGTGATCCATGGAGCCGTCAAAGTTCAGTTTGAGTTCCCCCAAGTTTGGAGGTACCCATTGAACCGAGATAACCGAAACATACCGAGGGGAGGGGGGGTATTATGAAATCCGGACAACTGAAGTTCCCGATGAAGAGAGAAAATGCAGTTAGCTACAGTTGGCGGGTTTTCATATCTTCCCTGAAAAATAGCATAATTATGACTTTTCCAAATTTGCCAAAAAACCTGAAGCAACAGTTGAGGTGAGAAACCCCGGAGGTGTGGCGTGCAGTGCTCCTCCCCTTTGAGTACAAGAGGGAAATCTTCTGTGGAGAGAATACAGGCATCCCGGGGAATGTTAGCTCGTGTATACACCTCACCCCAAATGGCTGATGGGTGAGGGCAGTCACAAAGAGCGTGATTAATGTCCTCCATGGGATTAAAACAACGATTGCAACTAAGAATTAGACTCAGACCCCTATGAGCTAAGAGATGATTTGATGGTAAAATACCATGCATAAGTTTCCAACCAAAAACTCTGCGCCCGAGGTGAAACCGACAGTTTCCACAGAAGCTTCCAAGGGTTGCATACAAATGCCGTCCCTGGTAACTTTGGAGAAATCGCCTTATAGGCATCCGAGAGGGTCATCATCATCCGACAAGTGGGTTCCCACATAACAGGATTATCCGGAGGGTGTTTTAAAATTGGAATCCTGACAATACGGCTACACCAATAGGGGGGAAATTTTGAGACAGTAACGTGTAATTCCAATTCACCCCCACATTCGTGATAATAAACAAATTTGAAATAGAGGAGATGACCTGACAAAAGTGAGAGTCCATACACACAGGGAGCCGATTGAAAGGGGTAGTAGAAGCCCACGAAAAATCCCAAGGGCAAAAATCAACACCAATCCAAACTGCCATCATAAGATTTTTCTGAAGGGTGGATACACCAATGTTGATGGCCCTCCAAGCCCAAGAGATATGAGTTGGGGATGGCCATTGCTAGGCAGTAGGAATCAAGTCATATTTGAGGGAACAGAAGATTCGCCAAGGGGACATGATAGAGGTAATAAGTTCAAAACCTCGTTTGACCATAAGAGCTTCACAAATGAGCCTTAATGGGCGAATACCCAAACCCCCCTCGCGAATGAGGGTGCAAACCTTGTCCCAGCTCAACAAATGAATGCCATTATTGGAATGGGCCAGCCTCCAAAGAAAACTTCTCATCACCTTTTCAAGTTGATCAATGATACTCTCAAGTATCCAACGATGAGCCAAAGAAAAAATCATTAAAGATATAAGAACCAATTTGATAAGTAAAAAATGACTAGGGAATGACAGTATGGAAGCCTTCCAGCCCACCATTTTGGACAGAACTTTCGAGATGAGACAGCCCAAATCGATGGTTTTAATGCGTTTACCGGAGATAGGCACCCCCAAGTAGTTGAAAGGTTCATGAAGCTCATAAAAACTTAGATAATTCTTGAAAAAGCACCTAATGGCCGAGTTGACCCAAGGGCCAAAAATGATAGAAGATTTAGCCATATTGAGGCGTTGGCCCGAGAACCCACCATAGGATTGAATGAGGCCCATGACATGCGCTATCTGGGTGTAGGAGTTTTGAACAAACAACATGGTTTCATCAGCGTAAGCCAATGACATCGTAGATGGTCCGCGAGGGATAGTTCTTATGCCCCACGGAACTTCCTGATCACGCAAAGCAGCCACATTCCGATTCAGAACTTCAGAACCCAAGATAAACAGATACAGAGACAAAGAGTCTCCCTGTTTAAGATCCCCGGGAAGTAGAGAACCAAGAAGTGGAGATCCATTCAAGAAAATGATGAAGGAAGGTCATTCAATGGAGACGCAAATCTAGTGCATCCAAAGAGGGGAGAAACCGAAATGAACTAAAACCTTATAAATGAAATCCCATTCCATGTGATCGTACGCCTGAGCCATATCCAACTTGAGAGCTAAAGTGTCTGCATTCCAAGATTGCGAATGCATAGAGTGAAGAAGTTCTTGGGCTAACAAAATAGAGTCTGAAATGTTCCTACTTCGCAGAAAAGCCATCTGATCAGGGGATATGAGCTTAGGCAAAACCATTTTGAAACGATTAATGAGGATACGGGAGACGATTTTATAGATAACTTGGCGAAGGTTGATCAGACGAAAATGAGATGGGTGGGTTGGGTTAGGACACTTAGGGATAAGGGTGAGGTAGGCTGCCTTCCATTGTGGAGGCAAAGAAGCAATTCGAAAGAAATGAATAACACCCTCTGTGACCTCGGTACCCACCCTGATCCAATTGGCTTGAAAGAATTGGACCGTGAAACGATCCGGGCCAGGAGCCTTGTTGGGGGGCATGGAGAAAAGGGCCTTTCGAACCTCAGAGGCTGTTACCGGCCGAGTGAGCCAAGCATTATCCTCAGGGGTGATAAGATTCGGCAGAGAATCAAGCAATGATTCATGAAGAATGACGGAAGTGGTTGCCCACTTGTCTGTGAAATAGGCGGTGAGAAGACAATCCAAACCAGGGCACTCTACAACAAAGGAGCCATCATCGTCCAGGAGCGAGTGAATACGATTCAATTTACACTTAATTAGCATGGAGCAGTGGAAAAACCCGGTGTTCCTATCCCCCCCAAACAACCATTGTATGCGAGACTTCTGTCTCCATTTGGTCTCTATCATCGTAGAGACATTATGGTAATCCACGGTAAATTGACGAAGAGAAAGCATCTGCTCCTTAGAGAAAGAAGGGTCGGATTCACGACGTTGGAGGTTCGTAATTTGAGCTTCAAGCCAGACAGTCTTACTTTCCAACCGATCCACCACCTCACGGTTCCAGATCCGGATGTGACGATGGAGGTTAGAAAGACTATTCTCGAGGACACAAAATGGGTTATTACCCCCGACACCGCCCCAGTGATTCCGAATGAAATCCCCCCCAAGTCGGATAAGATAACCAGAACTGTTCAAAACAGAAAGGACGATTACCCAAGCAAATATGAGGGGCTAGATTAATCAAGATAGGGCAGTGGTCTGAGGCCAAATGAGCAAGGTGTTCTATCCTAGCTTCAGGAAAGAGATCAAACCAACTATGGTTGCTGAAAACCCGATCAAGCCTCTCTAGAGTCTTACGGGACCCCTGCTGAAGATTAGACCAAGTAAATAAAGCTCTGAAAAAGCCCAGATCTAGTAGACTAGCGGAGGTAATGCATTGGCGAAAATCAAAGATGCCCACGTCCACTCGGAATCCCGAGCCTCCTTGTTTATCATCCAGGATGCAAGATAGAATTAAAGTCTCCCGCCAGCACGATGGGAATATCTATCGTAGACAGAGACACAATGGACCCCCACAAATCCCGTCTATCAACCACCTTAGTCGAAGCATAAACCACCACTTAGATCCAAGGTGAAGAGTCTGGGAGAGAAATAGAGCCTACAACTATTTGCCGGTGGGGGGAAAAGAAAGTAACAAGGCCGCCCATAACCCGCCAAAGGATAAGCATACCTCCCGAGCGGCCCTGAGCTAGCACCACAAAGAAATCCCAATCGGTGCCAATACAACGAGCTAACCACTCAACGTTACAAACAGAAAGCCGGGTTTCCAGCAAACAAATAAAGGTCAGATGAACGTGAGAAAGGATGAAACGAGAGTGGTAACAACAAGCCCGTTTTCTGGCTCCCCGACAATTCCACATGATAATCTTCATGAGAAAAAAGGTCAGAAGAAAGACAAAAAAAGAAGACGAAAAGAAAAAAAAAAAAAACACCGCGGAAACAGCGGTTTAGGAGGTCATGGGAGCTGACTCCACAGGAGGGAGGTCCTCCCCTTCTTTCCGGCGTTTCACCCCACTATCCGTCCGGGCTGTTGGGTGAGCTGGGTCGACTTTGGGCAGAACATCAGGTGGGTCAACAGATGGCGAATCAAGGGATTGCTGGACTGCAGCTACCAAAGCCTCATGAGAACCAGGGAAAGAGAGCGGTCTTACCTTTACCAGACGACGAGGAACCAAGAGATGACCAAGAGGCAGCGCCGACCGATCGTTTCAGTGGTTTGGTAGGTGCCTCGACACAAGGGTGTGCCTCTATGGCTGAGAAAATCAAAGGTGGGCCTGAACGAGAAACAACCGAGTCAAACAGGGCATAGGAAGCACTAGCAGCCTCCCCCGGGTTACCAGACCGGGTAGGTAAACCCCTGGTTTTGGAAACCACCCTCGGGGTTCCCCCACGTCACGTGAACCAGACAACTGAGATGATACACTCGAAGAGTGGCGCCGGCCAGGAAACTGGAGAGGGGCACCCCCTGCCGGTAGTCCTGTGCCGCCACTGTCTCCCTCGCCACGAGCCCCGTTGGCTGAAAAACTAGGATGGCGGCGCCGCTGGAGAGGAACGATCATCCATTCAAAATCAGCTCCATCTACATGGTTGAGGGAAGGAGAAGAGCGATCCAGTAGAGGACTAGAAAACCACTAGGAGGGGGGGAGCCGGGCAGTCAGGTGCCGGAGTCGAGCAAGATGGCGCCATATGGCCAATCCTCGCACATTTATGGCAGAAAATGGGGAGGTTTTTATAAAGGAATGGCTTCCTAAATGAGAACCCCCCCCCCCCCCCCCCCCCTCTCAATGTGTAATCCAGTAGCTAAAGGCTTGGTCGTGTCAATCTCCACACACACCCGGGAAAATTTGCCCTGTAAAACCGTCGAGGAGCTTTATAAGACACTGGTGGTGAATTCATCCATGTCAATCGGTCGGCCCGTCGTTTTAGCGAAAGAGAGGAGTAAATCTCGGTTCCAGAGAGGAACCGGGAGATCCGACAAATAGAGCCAAACCAGAGCGGTGGAGGGATGAAATCCCAAATTCCACAGTTCTAGAGCCATAGCCTGACCAGACACAACCCAAGGCTCTCTTCATAAAATCTAAACCAGCTCTTCCTCTGAATCAAAGCGAAACAACATGAAATTCGAAGAGAGTTGCAGAAAGTTTACCTTTACCTTGGACTCCTATAGCTGTCCAAGAGAACCGGAAGTGAACGAAAACGAAAACCTATTCCCTAAAAACTGTCCAACCAAGGAGTATTTTTAAGGTCCAGAGATCTGATCAAGTAGTGGTGTCGGGATTACAAAACGGCCCTCCACTGGTGAGGGTAAGGAAGTGAGGTATTCATCCGAAACCCGCTGCCTAGAAGGAGTTGCAAAAAGGGAAGACCATTGACCTTGCTGGGACGAGTTTCCCCAAAGAGAAGGGGGAGCACCCTTCCGCGGTAGAGGATCCGAGGGCAAACCCTCGGAATCCTCCATAGGGATCCAATGTCGGAAGGACGAACCGGAGCCGATCCGTGGAGAAACCAGGGCAGATCCGGAAAAAAAAACCCAGAGAGAATCAAGAGGAAATGAGCAAAATCAAAGAGAAATCAAGAGGAAATAAGTAAAACCAAAAGTCGCTTAAAAACCAGAGAAAACCACACTTTGTGATCTTTGTTCTTAATTCTTGGAAGCAATTTCGGAAGGGGGAAACAAATTGTTTTCTCTCCCTTCCATAAGGGGGATCCACGTGGCACCATCTGGTTGAAAGACCTGTGTTATATAATTTTGGATGGAAAAGCTCATCCTGCCTAACCCTACCCCATCCGGCCTGAATTCGGCGGGCCAAACGTTAAGCCGGACCGATATGGACCAGGCCGGGTCGGAGAACCTACACTGTAAAATGCAGACAAGCGTCCAGAATCCAGATACCCCTATAGTCTACAGATCCTCCCCGGAGAGTGAAGGTTGCCCCCCAATCCGTGACGGGTCTCCTCCCCATCTACACAGCGACCGCCGGTGCCGCCGCCGCCGCCGCCGCAGCCGCAGCACGCCGCCGCAGGTGCGGAGGAATAACAAGGAAACAATTCAAAGGTCCAAATTCTAAAGTAGTCATGTTTTTTTTTTCCTGATCTATAAAGAATTAGAATCTTGAGTTGGTTTCCCATACGCCAAGCTATCAGTTGGAGCATTTTTGATCCATCACTTCTCCCCTCCCCCATTCATCGCTCCCTTTCTCTTGCTACCTCTCTCAAGGCAAAAGCATGGCCCCCCTCGGCCTCCAGTAGTGATCGGTGCGACCAGAAGAGCTGACGGCTCCATCCTAGGGTTTTGGGGGCCCTTGTCCCTCTCGCGCCTGAGCTGTCGTCGCCGAGGGAGTACAGAATCTGCTCTTCTTGCATCTGGGTCGGTGCGTGGTAGTTCCGGATCGTCGGCGATTGGATCTTTTCCTGATTCTTGCTCTCGTGGTCTCGGTTCTTGATTTGATCTTACGTGTCCCTTGATTAGGGTTTTGTTGAATCGATTGCTTGTGTGTTTTGTTGATGCATGCTGTTTTCCTGTTTAATTAAAAGGTAATGCCACAAAAGTATGGAATTCTTGTTTTTCTGCAGAGTACATGCTTGGAATCTGCATATCTTGTTGGAGCTATCGCTCAGATTACGTATGGAAATTATCTTGTTAGAGGTGATTATACATTTGAAGAGATTCCGTGTATTAGAGATAGTTCGACTGCCCACTCTATTTGTGAGATGGAATGGTCATCGCCGTGAGCAATGTAACTCCCAGCAGCTTGTGCTTTCTGCTTGGTTTGTCGATTGATCTACGCCGGTGCATTTCTTTTGCATTCTTTAGTTGATTGCGCTATTAGGCAATCCATGCACAGATGTAGGTGTTGGCTAGGATTGTAATGTGCAATCTACTTCATAACCCTAATCAAAAGTGTTTGTCTTTTTTTTGTTGGATTTTAAATTACTAGTCATTGCGATGTTTTGGTACTTTCCATCTAGTGGAATAATGGGGTGTGTTCGAAAACTCTGAAATTAGATAATTTAAATGTTACACATCTCAAAAGATGATTCGGAAAGAGCTCTCATCCCTTAGTTTTGGGTATTGGTTTTGCCTCTCTCTCTCTCTCTCTCTCTCTCTCTCTTGGCTTTTTCCATTTTTGCCTATTCCCTTTGTCCTCCTGCTATATATATCGCTTGGCCGCCTTGACTACACTAAGATCAAATAATTGGCTATTTTTGTAAAGGATTGAATTATGAGCCAATGGGGCAAAATCAAGCTCCATAGAAGATGTTTTTGAGGAAGAGCGAGAATAAAACAAAAAAACATGTATTTAGTGTTAGGATCATGTTCAAGTATGTCTTTAATTAATTTAGGGTTCATTTTGGGTTAAGAGGAGTCATATTTGATATTTAATTCAATCTAAATTTGCTATTGTTTAATTAATTTTGAGTCCCTTATTGAAACTTTTTATAAGTCTTGTGATTCAAGTACTAGGATAATGGACAAGCCAAAAAAGAAAACCGGAGGAACATATCAACTTATTTTCCCCATACATGCATTGGACAGAAAGAAATAAGGACCATATATCTAGAAGGCAGATGCCTGCCTCTTATCCCAGCTTTCTTTTCCTCATACATGCATTTGACAAAAAGAAATAAGGACCCTGCAACCGGATCTTGACACCCAGCTCTGCAACCCAGTTGTCCACTTCCCTGACTTGATATAAAGCCGCTGAAACCAAGTTGTTTACTGACAGTGCGATTAAATTCATTCGGGTGGCTAATGCCTCAGACCGCACTTATACCCCGCAATGCACACCGCAGCATAACACCTCTCTCTCTCTCTCTATATATATATATATATATATATATGTATATATATAGAGAGAGAGAGAGAGAGAGAGAGAGAGAGAGAGAGAGGAATTATAAAATGCGGCGTTCAGTGCGTGCGGTGTCACACCACAGCCGTTCGATGCACCCCGCCCCGATCGGTGTATCACACTCATCCCCGATCATGTGGTTGCAGGCGCACACCGCACACCGCATCCTAACACCTCTCTCTCTCTCTCTCTCTATATATATATATATATATATATATATATATATATATATATATATATATATATATATATATATATATATATATATATATATATATATATATGAGGGCTGGTAGCCAGGATCCGGGTGTAGCAAAGAATGTTGCACCTCAATAGATTTTGAACGCCTAGAGATTTTAGAATTTGCTAATTTTTGAAGGATATGGTATCTATGATATGGTCATCATCGTCACAAAAAAACCAGTAAATTCTAAAACTAGTTGATCATACAAATTCTATGAACTTTTTCTACCATCTATTTTAACCGTTAATGTGACTAGCATATTTGATGCCCTTATAGGGTTTAGAATTTGCTGATTTTTTGTGAGGATGATCACCTTTTTATAGATAGTACATCCTCCAAAAATTAGCAAATTCTAAAACCTACAAGGGGTCAAACACCATTCGGGTGTAGTAAGGACGCTACACCCAAGTCTAGGAAACATATATACTAGTAATTTCCGTTCCTGTCGGCACTCAGGCGGCGGTCGCCTTTGGTGGCAATACTCCCCCGGTGCCCGATATCATGAAAACACGCTTTTCAGTGTGAGAGTACTGAAGTGGTCCGATCTGATCCAAAATTGGATTAGATCTGGTTCACATTGGGGCGACATTCCCTCGGTGCTCGATATCACAAAAACACGCTTTTTGGTGTGAGAGGCCTGAAGTGGTTCGGTCTAATCCAAAATTGGATTGGGTTTGGTTCACATTGGGCGGGTCCATGGGTCAGGTTCAGGGTTTGGTCTGGTCTAGGTTCAAGTTTGGGTTGGACCAGATCTGACCCGGGTTGGGTCAAACCTAGCCGGAAGGTTTAAACTAAATCAATTAGTGGCTGGGGTGCTCTTATAATATAACCATGGGTGTATAGTTGGGTTCTCTTATCCTTTTTGTAGTGATGAATCTTGTATGTGTTCCTAAGAAAAGGAATTTGTCCATTTAATTTTTCGAGGTCTTAAAAAAGAATTGGGATATACATGAGAACTCATGAATGAAAATTGAAAAGAAATGTTCCTATTCCTCTCATTTTTTCTTTCACAATACTTAGGTTTTCATCCTCAATACCCCCTTTAGTTTATTTCTACATCCCTATCCTGCAATAACAAATTGACGTCGTCTAGGCATCTTGCACGCAACTATTGAAATAGTTACCCTAGCTATAGTTTCTAAGACTCTTCCTAGTGTATAATGTATTCGCCCACCTTAGCAGCATATTCCCAATAATCGGGGAGAGATTTAATACCAACTACTTTGTGTCCATGTGCTGCATCAACTGTGGTTATTTCATATTCCCCCATTCTTTACGTACTATTGTGTTTACTGTTCTTGCCGATTTAGCATTATCGGCAAGATTGTTAGTTTGTTACTCTTGCTCCCATCAGGATGAATTAAAAAATTATAAAAATGGCATAAGCAAGTTGTGCAAACGCTCATAGGCCAAGCCGCATGTGACCCCATAGATGAGGTTTAGGAGCTTGTGGTCGCATACGCCTATAGGCACACACTGCTTTCTAATTGCATCAACATCCCATTTAATGTGATACTGCCTTATATCTTTTGAAGGTAAATTTCATTCATGTTAATCCTATACTGGTTTAAAATTTTATGTGTTGATTACCTATTTATTGAGTAAAGTGATAACCACACAAGAAGCACTCAAACTATAATTGACTACTATAACTGAAAATAAAATGGCTAGACACTCAGTGTACGCCGCATTCAACTTTCTAGGGATGACAATGAGCATCATATTGCAATCAAATTATGTTGATTGAATTTTGTTCTCTACTGCAGCCTAAAGTATGGAATATCCCTAGATGTTAATAAACAAACAAATGAAGTGAGTTTACATTCTCTTTGAAATTTTGTTACAAAATGGTTCATAATTTTTTTTTTTCCGATGAGCCATTTCTCTTTTATTTTCTTTCTAAAGGGCACAAATATCTTATATGTCAAAATTGTTAAAAATTATTTGGTGAAATTACTTTAGTAATGCTGCATAATTTATTGCATGTGATTTTGGCACAATGTTTTTCTGAATTTTTTTAATGCTGGAACAATTTTCCCAGATGATTTGTTGATTTGCATATTGAAGCAACAACTCTGCTCTCTTTTTATACAGCTTATTTTCTTTGGGATCAAATATATATGGGCGCTGATTCTGGCATTTCATGGGAGGTGTAGATGACAATGAACCACCTTCAAAACGAGTGAAAACTTCTTCAGTCCAATTGGGGAGCCTCCTGAAGAACTCATCTCTTTCAGAGCCCATCGGTCCTTTTGTAGGCCCGATGGCCAGACCTCTACCTTCCGAAGGCAAGGAAGATATAGTTGGTTCTAAAGGAGTTATTAAGAAAGTCGAGTTTGTTAGGATCATTACGAAAGCTCTATATTCCCTTGGTTATGCACGAAGTGGAGCAATGCTCGAAGAAGAATCAGGAATGCACTTGCATTCGTCTGTGGTGAATCATTTTAGGAATCAAGTGCTTGATGGGAACTGGGATGAAGCTGTGGCCACATTACATAAAATAGGTATTCTGGATGACAATATCTTGAAGTCTGCATCTTTTTTAATCTTGGAGTATAAGTTCTTTGAACTTCTGGAAAAGAACAGAGTGCAGGATGCATTGAAGACATTGAGAAGTGAGATTACTCCTCTTAACATTAACATGGGGCGAGTGCATGAGCTTGCTTGTTGTATTATTTCTCCTTCACAGGGTGCCTTGCTTGGGTTTGCAAATCTAGGTAATGAGGTTGTGAACTCACGATTGAAACTTCTCGAGGAGTTGCAGAAATTTCTTCCCCCCACAGTTATGATCCCTGAGAGGAGGTTGGAACATTTGGTTGAGCAGGCTCTCAGTGTGCAACGAGAAGCTTGTTTTCTACACAACTCTTTGGATAATACACTGTCATTGTATTCTGATCATCAGTGCGGAAAAGGCCAGATACCTTCTCAAACAACACAGGTTACCACATGTCTTTGGTGGGAAATTACTCCATATTTTGTTTGATTTCATCTATGCACAAGTACATACATGCATGTACCAATTTTATGATTATTCATTACCTTTCTCAGCCACTTGGTCTGAGTATCATAGTTTAAGAAGCAAGACCACTTGGACATAGAATATCATACAAAGTTCTTGGCATCCATAATCATCCCAAATTTAGTACTAATGTTAGAAAAAGGTCTTAGTATTTGATAGCGACGAGCTCATAAGAATATAATAGGAACAATAATGAAAGTTAACATGTAAACAACCATATGAAATTATTTATGAATTCTGTTAAACTGTTTTTCCTTAAATCCAGTTAGAGTCCGTTCTTTTGGCGAGTAAAACCGGTTGGACATTGGTTTATATGGGAAGAATCACTTTGTGCCAAGTTTTTTTGTTCAATGTCCTGGGTAAACTGATTTTCAAGATTCTCTTTTTTCCTACTTTGGTGGCATCTTGGAGTCCTACCCATTGCTCAATAACGTTTTTTTATTTGGTTAAAAACCCGATAGCAATGTTGACTGGACTCTTCGTCCCTTGGGATCTTGTTTGTCCTTTGAAACCTCTCACAAATTCTCATAGAGGATTGGAGTCATCGGTTTCTCTCATAGAAACGGTGGACGAGCTCTGTGTTGGATAGCATGTCCTCTCGATCTCCAGTTACGATAAACCGTCCTTTGTGAACTTAGGTACCGATGGAACATAAGATGATAAGATACATGTGGACGTCACGAAGTCAGCACCAGTGGTGTAGCCTCAATAGTGAATGACGCGGCACACGACGGTCATCTCCCAAGTCCAACACAAATTCTCCACTAGAGATACACTAGGACCAGGAGTCGGAGAGTCACTAGCGCAGGTTGAAGAGGTTGCCACCGAGCCAGGCTGATGGAATATCATCCGCCTGTACAACACTTTCAGCAGAACTTCATCTCATGTTTGAGTCTTCAGTGGATCTTCCACCTCCACCAGTAACTCGTGCGGAGCTTACACCTGTGTCATTACCTTTAGAGAAGCCTTTAGTGGAACCCTTAGCAGATTTGCCGCCCGCGGTTGACTCTAGCAGGGTTGGTACTTCTTCAGCACGTTGACTTCATCGGGATTTGGGACAGACCTACCACCAGCGACTTCGCTGCAGTACTAGCGAAGTCGCTGGTGGTAGGTTTGTCCCAACTCTCGACGAAGTCGATGTGCTGAAGAAGTACCAACCCTGCTGGAGTTAACCGCGGGTGGCAACTCTGCTAAGGGCTCCACTAAAGACTTCTCTGAAGGTAATGACACAGGTGTAAGCTCCGCGCGAGTTACTAGTGGAGGTGGAAGGTCCACTGAATACTCGAACATGGGATGGAGTTCTATTGAAAGTGTCGTGCCAGGCGGAACCTCCACCAATGGTGGTGGTCCCTTGTGTAGGACTATTGATGGTGGGAAGATCCTTTGATGGTTCCGCTGATGGTGGAGGCTCGACCAGTGATGCAGGCTCCACTGGTTGCACCGCTAGAGGTGGAGGTTCATTGGGTGGGGAATGTGTTACTAGCTTGTGGTGCTTACCACTGAAGAAATAGTTCAACTGGAAAATTCAGATTATATGCTCGGGACCTAATTCATGTTGCACACTCCCATCTCCAAATCAAAATTTGGGAATCATATAAAACGCTCAGAGTTCACGAGTTGTAGGTGGGAGCATGGTTTTGTCTTATATGGAACATATTGACTATATTCTTTGCCATATGGTGGATAGAGATCTAGATAAGATAGTGAATATCGCCAACTTTTAAAAAGCAGAAGCATGAGAGGACAAGATCGGTCAACGTGATCAAACATGTTGACTAAACCAGAAGCTATGTTACCAAAATGATGCGGGACATGTGAGGGGGTCCCGCCAAAACGAAGGAATCTTGCTCTTTCTGCAGTGCAAATTTGGCGACAGGGCTCCAATCAAACGACGATTAATGGATCTGCAATGTTCTGATCATCACAAAATTTGGAGAATATCTCGGGGACATTGATACGCTTCCAACAAAATTAGAATGAGACTGATTGGGATAGAGAATCTCCGGTCAATCCTCCCGGATTGTAGGTTTGTCTAGTAATTTTTTTTGGCAAGCAATAGTGGTCATGGAAGAGAGCTCCATCATGGGAAAGTAAGGATGTGGAGAGAGGGGGGGGGGTGTTGTGTGGTGCGAATGGCTTAAGATGATGATGGTGATGCGGGATTGGCTTTTGCATAGGGCCTCTCACCCTCACACTCCTCTCTGGATGACGCAAACAAAGCAAAATTTTATCAATTTTCATTCATCAATCATTTCATATTTAGTTTAAATTTCATATTGACTTTTTTTATCTCTAGAGTTGTCTCACCATCAACACGGTAGACTGGTTGGTTTCCAGCAACAACCTATTGTCCAGAGGATCCTATATAAGCTCATCTGTTAACCAAAGTATCGTTGATCCACAAATGGAAGTATCCAATTTTTTTTTTTTTGATAAAGTCGCAACTCTTTTGTGCATAACAGCTCAAAGATCCCATGAAACTCAAGCAAAACTCAACTTCACAATGTCTATTGCAGGAATTTATTGTATATTCATTTGTCATCAGCTCTTGCTTTGTGAATCTCTTTCTTTCCACATAAGTGGAAGTAGCAGTGAGTCTGTCTACTAAATTTGTCAATTTTATGGAACAGGTATTGCGGGCACACCATGGTGAAGTATGGTTTTTGCAGTTCTCAAATAATGGTAGATATTTAGCTTCATCATCCAATGATACGTCTGCAATTATATGGGAGGTAACTCGTGTTTTTTATTTGATTTCCATTTTCCAATTATAACCTTTCTAGAAAGTTGGTTAGTTATTAGATTATCTAGTGACTTTCTTATTTCTTATATGCACTGTTTTAAACTTTGTTTCACAGTTTGGAATTACAACCTTTATAGTAAGCTAGTTGCTAATTAATTCATCTAGTGGTTTTCTTATGTCCTATACATACATGTTTTCATCTTATAGTATTTGTTAAATTGGACAAGTTAGATACTTGTATTGGTTGATTATGTATTTTGAGACCTTAAGCTTAAAGACAACATAGAAAAGAACAATAAACTAGTAATCAAGGTTTCCTCCAAATGGTTTTTTCCAGATGAAATTTATGTAACTTTGATAACACAATATAAACTTATACAAGAAACTAAGTATGTAAGTATCAAATTTTTTTTTAGAGAAATTTGCTCCGTGAATTTGTTTAAGCATGCAACATATGTAGTTCCTGTCATTCAACAATTGGTTTTGCTTGTGCTGCCTAATAGTACCCGGCTGTTTTTGTCGGAAATTCGCTTTATTTCATTTACATCAAGGAATTTTTTACTAAGGTTTAGAGAATGAACTTGAAAGGACTTGAATCTTAGTGCCAAATGACCAAATTCTAGATAAAAAAATCAAATTTTATTGGATCAATATGATTTTAATGATGACTCACCCTAAATTCATCCAAGGGACCTAAGTTGTGACAGTCATGCCTTCTTCAATTTATGTTAACTCCATGTTCATGCATAATGAGAACATTATGGCTGATTATAAGACGATGTGTTACCTTTATAGAAAACCATAAAATGAAAACAATTCTCAAGACCTTTTGGGTAATCCCTTTTGAATAACTATATCATATTCCAGTGCATATATAAAGCAAATATGTATTACCATGTGCATACACATGAACTTTTGTTGATCCTGATGAGCTCACATAGTAAACACAAATATTTCTGAGTTTAATTCTTAAGCAAAATAAGCCATATAAATATTGTAGAGTTGACATAGGTGTTGTAGTCTAATGCATGTGCATAAGCCATATGACATCTTATATTTGGTATTTTACAGCAAATATTTCAATTTTTGTGGATAATAAGAAATTGCATAATGTTAAATTCAGGCATTAATAATACGGTGCATTGGATCAGGGGGTCGAATCTTTAGGAGAGTGGTATTTTAACCAAAAAATAAAATAAAATAAAGAAGATTATTTGGATTTTTGATAGTGAAATTACAACAATTAAGTTTCATGGTTTCTAAGATTACAATTTCATGATCTTTAAAATTTGTGATATTGGTTTGCTTGGATGCGTTATCAGGTTTACAAATGCTTTTATCATCAATTGTGCACCAAAAATTCAGACATACTGCGACTAGTCCCTAGATCATTCGACAAAGTGCAATGTAAGGTTTTCTCCTTCAAAAGACAAGCACATGTAAGACTGTGACATTCAACTTCTTAAGATGGTAGAAGATTTCGTGGGAGACCTTCAAGCCTGGATCTTCGGTGGCACACTGTTTTATGACTCAGTTTAGCGTGGTGGAGCCCGATGGCCTTAGTAGTCGGATCGGTTCTCGCCGTGAAGGAGAAACAAAGAGACCAAGTGTTGTGGTGACTTAAGGATTGGATGGATAGAACGATCTGATCGGTGGGTTTTGAAGTTGGGCAGTGAGATGCGAAAGTGAGAGAGTTGGAGGAGGGGTTTTTTTTTTGGGGGGTGTGTCGTTTGGGGTGGGGGGGAGTTGGAGATGATTTTATGGATCCATAATCCTAAATCATGAATTCAAGATCTTAGACCAATTATTGATGCTGACACATGTTCTAAGAATCCGGTAAGGGGAGGTAGGGTAGGGGAATCCCATGGGTGGATGGGGCATCTTGTGGCTAGATGATCACTCAACTCTAATGATACAAGAAAAAGGCTGCATTTGTTGAAAAATGGAATATGGAATCGGAAACTTCAAGCCCAATTTTGCAATTCAAGAGTTGGTGAAAGATCATTCATATTTCTTGTTTAACTACCAAACATACAAGTATACAACAATATAATATTTGATCTCTCATAATTATAGATAATATGAAGTCCATACCTTCAAGCCCAAACTTGAAATTCTGACTAGACTCGAAAGCCAGTTGAGTCGAGCTAGGCCCGACTCCATTGGGTTTTGTCCCAACTCGATCTGACTCTAGCCACATAACTTGCCTCGAAATCTGACTGAGTCAAGTTGACTCCGTCCGAATCGACCGAATTTTACCGAATCCACCGAATTTTACTGAGTTTTAAAACAATGTTTTTTACGCTTATAATTGATGAACTTACTATTAATATTTCCAAATAAGTACCATGATTTATCTTATTTGCTGATGATAGAGCATAACATGAGACAAGTATAGTGTTGGATGCTAAATTGGAATGATGGCTGAATATTTGGAAGATAAGGGTTTAACAATTAGTGGAACTAAATAAATGTAATGTAATTTTTTTGGAAATAGTTATGACAATGAAGCCTTATTATAATTTGATGGATAAGACAATAAATTTTTTTTCCGGTTCCTTGGATCTCTTAGACAAAGTAATGGAGAGATGGATGCTGACATAGATAATAAAATTAGAATGGGTTGAATGCAGAGAGCAAGGTTGGGGAGATATTTGGTCGGACACATCCCTTCGGACTTTGATTCTTTTATGAGCCAATTAAAAGGCTATCCATATTGTCATAAAGAGGGATCTTGCGCAAAATATGAGCATAATGTAGATGAGGATGTTGAGGTGCATGTGTGGTGAAACTAGGAGGGATGGGGTGATGAATGAGGATTCTAGAAAAGTGTAAGAGTTGCACCGATTGAGGACAGAATGATAGAAATTAAGATAGTGTGTACAACGGATAACATGGGTGGTCTTAATAAGGAGAGGGTGTATGTTAATTCTCGAGGGGTCAAGAAAGAGATGTAGACCTAAAACAATATTGATGGAAGTTATTACTTATCAGAAAAGATTGGAAAAATCTGTCATTGACAACATTTATAGACCTTAGCGAGAATGATAAAGATTTGCAAATAATGACTGACATAGGGAGAATACCCACAATATGTGGGTATTTCATGAAGCTATCTGCTATCGAGAAGAGGGAGGGAAGGCGAGAGAGATGAAGGCCAAGTGGAGTCTTTGAAGTAAAATCAGCAATGCTTAGATAGCTTTATTAAGGTCTTAATTTTACAATGTAAGGACTCCTTCAGTCTCCTTGTATAAAAACTACACTATCAATAACATATTCCTACACTCAAGGGGAATACCAGTCCTACCCTTTTGCTTTATACACTGCATGTTTTATGAGAACATTGGCTATTGTTTTCCTGCTGAAAAGAAGAAAAAGTAGGACTCCTCTCACAGTGGCCCCATAACACCAAAAAGGGAAACAAGGAATACATGGGGAGCCTATAAAAACAAGGAAAGAAGCCTCTCTGCAGCATAGGATTCTGTTTTCCTCTCTCAAACCGGTGGGTTCACAACGTTTAGGAAAGGAAGTTGAAGTACCATTTATGCTGGGATAAGGAGTCCCTGTGTTGGGTTTTCTAAACAGCCCTTTATCATCCTTTAGTTATTGTTTCTAAGGGATAAAAATTGATCCTTAGTGAGCTCATCATTCCTTGTTTAGCCTCATCCAAAAGACTAATATACCCCAAATTACAAAGAGATCAGTATTGCTGGAAAAGTCTATAATAATTTTAGAAAATACTAAGAAAACAAAACCCTTCTAACTTGAATTCAACTTAACCCAACCATAAAGGACTGATGAGTTATGACACCTTACAACACCTAATAAACCTTACATTGGCGAAGTTAACAAAAAATGTGGCAATTTAAGTGCAACTATAGCTGAACAATTTGATGCACTTAAACATTTTCTTGCATTACCGACCCAAATGGATGAGGTTTAGGATAATTGGATTTTGTTGAGATAATGATTTATAAAGGATTTATGATTTTGTTAGGGACCACTTAGGGTTATATCCATATAATGTTCAAATTAACTATTTTGAGAGAAGTTTAAGGACTTTTGTTGGTTATTTAAGTCGTTATGTCATGAATTGTGTTCTTATTATTATTGTTATTGTTATTTGTAAGCAATAGGATAGGTCTCATTACCCCGTCCACTAGGCTTTAGGTTTTTTGGAAGGCCCCTCTCTTGTCAAGTTGTCTTGGCCAGGCCTCTGGTACCATTGTTAGAAGGTTGATGATTAATTGACAACCAACTTGGAAAGTCAATTATCTTTATAATTGATCCGATATTGTTGGGATAAAACTTGGATGGGTGGGTGGGATGTTCATTATTTAGCAGCTTATCTGTGAAATTTGTTTATTTTTTGACTTGGGTGGGTGGGATGTTTTTTTTTTTTGGGGTGGGGGGAATTTGTACTGGGCGACCATTTTATATATGCATCTAGAAATAAGTGGTATCCAAAAGCATTAAGGCTCCGAAATAAGTGGTTTTTTATTATCATATGTTGGAATCTAACATACAGGAAAAAGAACTGGTCCAAATAACCAAGAGAAAATGAAGATTCATGTTTTTGTAAATATCAAAATGCAACCTATTTTTTATGAAAAATCATGGAATTCCTTTTAAGTGTTTTTTTTTGGGGGCTAAAAGACGTTTTGGGTTTCTGAAGTTACTAGAGGTTCTTCACTCAAACACATAAGTTAACATGAAATCAATTGGAGATATCAAGGATTTTGTTTTATTTAAAAATATATTATAATATGCTTATTTCTTTTGTTGAATTATTTTAGCTTGCAGTCTGCAGATACTAATATGATTTTTGAAACAAAAGGTTAGAGGATCTCAATTGATAGATAATTTTATGGTACTATTCTAACGAATTGATACTTATGAATGACCCACTTGAAAGTTTTTTTGGCAGGCATTAACTCAAACATGATTTATGTGACCATGCGCCATTAGATGTTGGTAGCTAGTTTGATGGAATGCTAATGGAGAGATTTAAGTCATGTTTACATCATGGCAGACGATTCATCTACTCATGCTTGTAATTCTGTATGCATGTTGATAATGAGAATGAGGATCGGACTTTATATAAAGGCGCAACTAGAAAGCATTCATAGCCATGAATATGATTAGGAGCAAAGGTGAGATGCCTGAGTAGTGTTCTGTAAAAGCATGCATATCGAAGGTCTTTACCAGAGAATTAAGTGGTTTCTTAGGGCTTAAACAGCATATTCCTATATGCATTAGTTGTACAAACACACCAATGTGTTTGTAGATACAAAAGAATCTCATGTCCGATCGAGTTATTCTTGATAGTGAGGCAATTATAAGTATTTTGCTAATGTTGGTGATGTTGCATCATTGATCTAGTATATAGTCCTGATTAATCTTTTTAACCTAAAATACCTAGGGTTGCGCTGTGAATATTTAATATACTTCCCTTGTTATCACGAGACCGTGAAGGATTTTAGGACTAGAACTCCATTTATAAAGTGAAATTATAGCCTAGGGACTACAATATTCTGCCTCAGGCTATTATGAAAAACCAGATGCTTTAGATGGAAAAAAAATCTCGTTGATAAAAAAAAAGACTTTCTAATGCAAATTAATTTGCATTTTCATTCCCTTCTAAGATAACTTGATGGGATTTGGAAATTTTGTGCCATTTATGTCTTTAGTTTCCTTTTCAGAAGTTGGTAATCTTAGCCTTCTGTATATTTTGATGTATATTAATAATCAATACCTTCATGCTTTTCTACTAATTTTTTTTCCTTTAAGGTTGTTATCATGGGTTGGTTTATCCATGTATCATTGCAGTCTGAATTCTTACTTGCATCCTGAGCTCATAACTATTACTTAGTCATAGCATGGTTGCTTGTTTCTCTTATTCAAACCCCGGAATATGTGATGCTTTATTGTTGTGCACAGATGTTCTTCATTTATCCTTTATTGTGAAGGATTTTTTTGCTTGAATCAATCAACTTTTTATCCAATTCTTGAAGACTACTGCTTCAAGTGTTAAAGATTTACTGTTAGTCCAACATAAATTCATGGTTACCTTTGATTAGCTGTCTCCTTCACATGCATTCATGCAGCAGTAGGATTTTGCTTATGGATATTGTCAATGTAGATCTTTTCTTAAACAAATATCAACCATTGTCCAATTATAACTAATATGTCCTCAAATTGAACAAGCAAATCCTTATTTGTCAAATGTGTTCTTCAGTAAAGATAATTTTTAACTAATGTAGGGACTGTACTCGTTTGTATCCTAAATCTTGATACTTATAGTAAGATATAATAGCATTATCTTCATGACTTATTAATGGGATAACCAACCATTGGTCGATCAAGGTGTGGTTATCTTAGTATCTGTATATGTATTGCTTAACATTTTCTTGAACAGTTTTACACCTATGACAGTATCAGTCAAGAGTGCTTTGCAAATTCAATAATAAGCAATTCTAAATACCTCCTAACTGGTGACAAGTGTAGGAGACTTTATGTACAAGCAAACTATACCGAGTCAAACAGCATAGTTCCAACCACTAAGCATTTTCATTTATGGCTTTCTAAGTTAACTTTAGGGGGACTTAGTGATATGTCCCAAGAATAAGTTCCATTAAGGACACAAAAAAGTTTAATTTCACAGTTAGTCCCTGGACAAGGACAAGGAACACTTTTTGCAATAAGTCCTTTGTTACTCTTTTTAGACCGAATAGTTACTCTTCAGTCCGAATTGTTATCTTTTTGGACTGAATTGTTACTATTTTTCCTCTTATCTCGCACATAAAAAGAGTAACAATTCAATCTAAAAAGAGTAACCGTTCGGATCGAGAGTAACTATTCTAACCAAAAAGAGCAACAAAAAAAAACACTTATGAAACTAGTGATATGCACTTAGCATTGCCAAAGCCAAAAAAAAAAGAAAATATGCAATTCATTAATTTTGGTTTTAAGTCTAATTATCAAATGGTATAATCAATTACCAAGCACTGGCATCAATAATCCATGTCCAACTAAAATAAAGACAAGCAATAGGAAACATCCCTAACTTTGGTTGTATTCATAGGCTAATGCTTATTGCAAATTGTTAGACCCAAAAAAGGAAAATGGAAAAGTGGAATTTGGGAGTAAAATGCTTGCTTTACTCAATGGGGCAAATGCCCTATATATCACTATACAAAGGATGGGGTCACCAAAGGGTGAGCATACCCAAAAGGGACTAAAAGAGCCTATACAAGGATTAAGAATGAATCTACACACTCTAACACCCCCCCTCAACCTCAAGGTGGATCATACACCAAGAGTTTGCCAAGGAGATATCGAAAACGCTGAATAGTGTGTCTTTGTAAAGAAGTCTGCAAGTTGCTCTGTAGAAGACACATGTGGAAGTGAGAGCGTGCCATCCTTATAGCGATGTCGAACATAATGACAATCCAGCTCAATGTGCTTTGTGCGCTCGTGAAATACCGGATTGCTAGCTATTTGAATAGCACTCCGGTTGTCACAGTGGAGGGGAGTCGACGAGGTCAGATGAACACCCATATCCTCGAGTAGACGGCGCAGCCAAACGACCTCACACGCAGTGCGTGCCATAGCACGATACTCGGCCTCGGTACTAGATAGCGAAACAATCTCCTGCTTCTTGCTTTTCCAGGAGATAAGCGAATCACCTAGAAAAATACAGAAGCCAGTGGTGGATCGTCGATCAGTGGGATCGCCCGCCCAATCTGCATCGGAAAAGGCACGAAGCTCCAATGAAGAAGATGACGAAAACAGCAAGGAACGAGTCACTGTGCCTCGAAGATAGCAAAGAATTCTCAGTAGTGCGGTATAGTGAGCGGAGCGAGAAGCGCTGACAAACTGACTAAGAACTCGAACGGCATGTGCAATGTCCGGGCGAGTGATAGTCAAATAGACAAGAGAACCAACAAGCTGGCGGTAGCGCGTGGGATCTGAAAGCGGCTCGCCATCAGTGGGACAGAGCTTCACATTAAGCTCCATCGGTGTATCCACGGTCCGTGAATCAGGAAGTGCAGCACGACTCAATATATCAAAAATAAACTTCTCCTGAGAGACCAAGTATCCCCGGGGAGATGAAGCAACCTCAAGACCAAGGAAGTAGCGAAGCGGGCCAAGGTCTTTCATCTCAAACTGCTGCTGGAGGTGCCTCTTCAAAGAATCGATAGTAGCAGTATCGTCACCGGTAATGATCATGTCATCAACATATAGAAGCAATATCGCATGACCATGAATAGAGGTGTGAGTGAACATAGCATAGTCATTCATACTCTCTGTAAAGCCGACTGCAAGCACTGAGGACCTGAAGCGCTCAAACCAAGCCCGAGGAGCTTGCTTGAGCCCATAAATGGCCCGACGAAGACGGCAAAAATGCTGGGGAGGAGTCGAAAGACCAGGAGGGGGACTCATGTAGACCTCCTCGGAGAGATCTCCATGAAGAAACGCGTTCTTTACATCCATCTGGAAGAGTGGCCAGTGACGAGCAGAAGCAACTGCTAACAGAGTCCGGACATAAGTCATCTTCGCAACAGGAGCGAAAGTCTCCTCGTAGTCAATGCCATGCTCCTGAGTAAAACCACGAGTAACTAGGCGAGCTTTGTATCTCTCAATCGATCCATCGGAGCGAGTTTTGATTCGATAGACCCAGCGACAGCTGACAGGATCCTTCCCTGGAGGAAGAGGAACGAGCTCCCAAGTACCAGTCTGCTGAAGAGCCTGTAACTCCTCGGCCATAGCCTGCTGCCAGTGCGGAATCTGGGCTGCCTCACGATAAGTCTGTGGTTCCTGAAGAGAGTGAATAGTCGCAAGGAAGGACTGAAAATGGGGCGAGTAAGAAGTAATCTGAGAAAAGCCATAGCGATTAGGTGGATGCCTTTCACGCTCAGGATAGCGCGTAAGGGGAGCAGAAGACCCAACGTCACTAGCACCTGGGAATGGCAGCGAAGGTGATAAACCTGAAGTGTCTGCAGCAGAAGTGGTAGCAGGCGAATCAGGTGGAACTGGTGAAGCTGGCAGTACAGGTGGAGCAGGTGCGAGCTGGCGACGAGTGTAGGTGTATATAACAGGTGGGTGTGTGGGCTCAGACACTGGAGCAGGAGCAGTGGAAGGAGCAGTGCTAGCATCAGGAGGCATTGGGGTAGGAAGAAGACCCAAAGAGGAACTAGATGTCTGGAGGAAAGACAAGTCCAAGGAAGAAGATGCTTCTGAGTAGAAGGGTGTATCCTCAAAGAAGGTCACGTGTCGAGATATGCGGATACGACGAACAGAAGGGTCATAACAACGCCAACCCTTGTGCTCAGAACTGTACCCTAAAAAGACACACTTGGCCGACCGAGGAGTAAGCTTTGTACGCTCCCCAGGTGGAAGCAAAACAAAGCTGGTACAACCGAAAGTACGTAGAACTCTATAATTGGGAACAATAGAGTAGAGTCGTTGAAACAGGGACTGACCAGAAAGAAGAGGGGAAGGAGTCCGGTTAATTAGATGGACAGAGGTAAGAACAGCTTCAGCCCAGAAGTGGCAAGGAACTGAGGCAGAAAACAAAAGAGACCGAGTAGTCTCAAGAATGTGACGATGCTTTCTCTCGGCAACCCCATTCTGTGCAGGCGTGTAAGGACACGATTGCTGGGGTAGAGTACCGTGAGAGAAGAGAATGTCACGAAACTCAGAAGAAAGATACTCTCGAGCACCATCTGAACGAAAAACCTTAATTCGTTTTCCAAACTGAGTATGAATCATACTAGTGAAATCACGATAGACCTGGCACACATCGGACCTACGACGCAGGAGGGTCACCCAGGTGAACCGAGAATAGTCGTCAATGAAACTGACGTAGTAATGAAAACCAGACATGGACGAAATAGGTGATGGTCCCCAAATGTCAGAGTGCACAAGGTCGAAAGAAGAAGTAGACACAGACTCACTGGAGGAAAAAGGAAGAGCCGAGTGCTTAGAAAGCTGACAACTCGTGCAGGGAGAAGGAGGAGTGAAGGAGATATTACCCAAGTGTCCGGACTGAAACATGCTTCGAAGGCGCATCGCAGATGGATGCCCAAGGCGGCGATGCCACAGGTCGGCAGTGGAAAGAGCAACAATACATGAAGCAGCGGAGGGCAAGGGAACATGAAGTTGCTCCAAACTGTACAGACCACCATGTCTCCGTCCTGTCCCAATCTGACGGCCAGTGCGAGAGTCTTCCACCACACAAGAGGACGCTGAGAAGGTAACAGTGAAACCGAGATCAGCCAATCTACTAACCGAGATTAGGTTGATCGACACACGAGGTGCATGGAGCACATCTGGAAGTGAGAGACGGCCACTAGGGTCAGAAGATGTGGAGATAGAGCCAGAGCAAGTGATATTTAAAGGAGACCCGTCGGTAGTGTGAAGCTGTAGCTGAGGAGCGACACTGATACATTCGGTGAGAATAGTAGCATCGGAGGTCAAGTGATGAGTAGCTCCTGAGTCAAAGATCCAAGAACCGCTGGAGAGACTCAGATGACACTGACCATGGGTAGATGAATTGGCACAAGAACCCCCAAAAGTCGCTTTGATCGGCATCGCACTGCACTTTACTTCACTGCACTGCATCTCATTCACAGCACAACACTTCACTTCAATATACAGCACAACACTTCACTGCACTTTACTTCACAGCACAGCACTTCACTTCAATTTACAGCACATCACTTTACTTCACAGCACAGCACTTCACTTCAGCACAGCACAGCACTGAACCAGTGAACCAGAGCTCGAGCAGAGGTGAACCAGATTTAATTTGGGCCGAAATTAAGTGACTTAATTGGACCGAACCAATCACTTAAGTGAAACTGAACCAGTGGTATAGCTGAACCAGTGGTGTAGCTGAACCAAAACTGAGCCAGTGGTGTAGCTGAACCTTGAAACTTGAAACTGAACCAGTGGTATAGCTGAACCAAAACTGAACCAGTGGTGTTGAACCGGTGAGGTGGCAAATGGACTAAGTGAAGAAAATCTGACCGTAGGTTTGATGGATGGCTGAGATGAGTATCTGAGATCACCACTTTGTATTTAGGGTTTTGCTCCTCTGTGCCACCGTCTTTCACATCAATAGAGGATTGGAGACAGCTGCGAGCAATCAAAAACGTGCAGCCATCAAACATTGCAGCGATCAAAAGCCATCATCTCTTAGCCTCCCGCTTCTTCTCTGATGAAGCCCGCAGCGATCAAACGCTGCAACAGTCGAAACCCTTGAAAATCTTAAGCAGCTATCAGATCCTGCTTCCTCTCCGTCGAAACCTACAGCAATCAATCTTGATGCAGACTTGAAGAAGCTTCAATGAAAAGCTTCAATCTCGAAACCAGATGCAGATGGAACTTCAATCCAAGCATCCTTGGATTGAAGGAAGCTCGACCAGAGACCCATTAGGGCTCTGATACCATGTTAGACCCAAAAAAGGAAAATGGAAAAGTGGAATTTGGGAGTAAAATGCTTGCTTTACTCAATGGGGCAAATGCCCTATATATCACTATACAAAGGATGGGGTCACCAAAGGGTGAGTATACCCAAAAGGGACTAAAAGAGCCTATACAAGGATTAAGAATGAATCTACACATCCTAACACAAATTAAAACTTTTTCGACTATGTCCAAAACGTGCTATCAGGCAAGATGATAAACACCAATAAACTTTCTAAGGAAATTCTTCCAATTGTCATCTCTGTATCCGATAGTGAAAAACACAACCCTCAGTGATAAAGTAAATCCAGATCCTCAAGTAAAAACCTCAAGTGTAAACACTCTTTGAACTCTACCTTTTTGGATTCTCTGTCGCTTTAGAATCTGACATCTATGTCTACCGTGTCCTTTGACTCCACAAAGAAAGCACATAGGTGTGGACCAAGGTGCATGGACCACTGTGGTGCTGGAAGACTAACTAGGAGGCACCAAAACGTCCTAGTGCTCGATGGTTTGACAAATCATTCACAAAGCCTATACCTTGTTTATCACCAACTTCCCCATGGTCAACATGTTATCCAGCACTATCACGAGTCAAGTTCTCGCAGTCTCACAAGATTTTTGTTAATTCGCTTTAGTTTCTCAAGTTTTGTCCCAAACAACTTATCCTTTCCTTTATTAGATTTTCATGTTCCCGAAACTCAACTTTGCCTTATGAAGTCTGTTTCAAATTTCAGTCATTTTTAGAGAAATTCAACTTCAGAAAATTTTCAAGTTATTCTTTAGAATTTTCTTTTTCTTCTCGAGTCTAACCATTTTAATGTACAATTCTTCATATACATACTCAATGTCATCCTCAGTCAGAGAATGACTCTCCTTGGGCTCACTGTGGTGTAGCCGCATAGTTAGGAACAATAGCAAATTAGCAATGAATACAATGAAATTTCAATCTCCTCATAAGAGGAAGAACTGAACGAGTCCTCGTACTCTAAATCACTCCAGGTCATATTCATTATCTTTTCCTTTCCTTTCTTAAGATTAGCATATAAATTGTGATATGTTGCTATATCCTTGACATTGATAACTTCGGATTGGGCAAGTGGCTTCTTACCATTCGTATCTCTTTTATTCTTCTTACCCGACTCTTCACATTTAGAACTCATGAAGTTGAATCTTAGGTTTGGATTTTTTATTTTTCTCCCTCACATTGCGAACTTCCTAATCCTTTTTGCAAACAACGACAAAGTCAGATTCCATTGTCTCTTTCTTAACAACTTCCAGGGCGATCCAACCAATTCCTCAATTATGAGGTCATTGACATTCATGCTCTCCTTTATTGTAGTGACCTTAGCTTTGAAACCTTCGGGTGACCTATGAACCTAAAAATTTGCAACTGTAGTAGCATCTCAGTGGTGTTGTGCCTCTCACTTCGATAGGAGGTTGCAGGTTCCTATGAAGCACTGTCACTTCTTGGAGGGGGGCCTCGTGTCAGTGTAAGACATGTGTCGAACACGGACACAGCCCAACACGTGTCGGACACGGCTCCGAAATATCCTGGGTTTTTTTTTTTTGTCCAGGACACAACTGGACACAGCCGGGACACGGCACAACCGTTCGTTGCATGCGATTGGGCCTGAGTTGGATGATTTGTTTGGGGCTCGATGTAATGGATGGTTGTGATTAAGATTTGGCTTTAACCTATATCCTCTAAGGTTATAATATCGTAGGATATAATTAATGAGGTTTTGCTTACAAATATTAAGATCATCATTTAACAATAATTCTAGAACTCGGTGGATTTTGTGGACTTTATTGGACGATTGTCATTACCCTTATGATCTCTAGTGAGGACCCCATAGTGCCAAACCAGACCCCATAGTTAATAAACTTCATTTTGCCCCCTTCAATTCAGTTTTAATTAGATTGAAATTACCTAAAGAGGAAATTTAGTCGGTGTCAAAAGGGGGTATTGTGCTACCATTGAAATTTCTTTAACATAACCATCAAGTAATTTCCCATCTACTTGGAGCATACTTTATGAATTATTATTCGAAATTAAGCATCTCTATATAGTAATCATATATTATATATTATTTATATAAAATTATATATATTAATTGTCGTGTCCTAGCCATGTCATGTTCTGTCTTTTTGAGAAAATGTCGTTCCCATGTTGCGTCGCCTCGCCGTTCCCATGCCTGTGCTTCATAGGCAGGTTTGAATGTGTGCCTATTTGGGTGCTTGGTACCGTGAGCGGTTTCTGTTGGTTTTGAACCATGGGGGGTTGGGTTTGGGGTGATACTTAGTGCGTAGTTGCCAAGTAAGATGACGACTGGAAAAAGATCTAAGAACTTTCTTAACAACCTTGGACTTGGCAATTTTCTCACCAAGGTTGAACATGAATTAACAATATCGCTCATCTTGGCATAAAAATCCCAAAGCTCTCGTTATCTTCCATCTTTATGGTTTCAAACTTTGTGGTTATGATCTGATGCTTAGAGACTTTCATAGCCATGATACCCTCCTGGGTAATTTGTAAAATATCCTATGCTTCCTTAGATATCTCACATGTGGAAATTTTAAGATTCATCTGCAGTGACTGCATTGAACATGGCATTCGAGGACTTTGTGTTCCAACCACAGTGATTACAATCCTCTTTTGACCGTTGATCGTTTGATTTCTTCTGGACCACATCATCTTTAGTAATGTTTGTAGGTGACTAACCTCTTTCTACAAACATTCATACTCTGTCATCTATGGACTTTAGGAAAAGACCTCTTAGCCTTTCGGGACCGATAATTGTTCTTTCAAACACAGGTGGTTCAACAATGAAACTACCCTATCTATGTGAATCCATTTCCTCAAGATAAGATTACGCTATGGTTTTTAAGCCTGACAGTGCAAACTATGCTTTGATACTAATAGAAAGGATGAGTTATCCAAAGAAAGAATAGGTAAACTACTTGAGGGGGTGAATAGGTTCAATTCTCAGAGATTAATTCCAATTCACCTTCCAATTTAAACCATTGGAACCTAGTTCACTCACCTCACAAACTCATAGGAATATGAGTAAAAACAAAGAAGCATATCAAAAGCATATGTCAAACGACAACCTTGGGCAATATATAAGATATCAAATATGATGTCTGTCAGAGATATACTAGGATCGAACCAATTAAACTACCACTAGAAGTAAACCAAAGGCATTTGATTTATTTTTACGTGGAGTTCACAACCACAAGACCAAAGTCTAGTTGAATGACCCACTATGGGAGTTTCAAGTGGACTCGACAATCTTACCACCCAAAGCCTGGTCTCATTGGCATAGCCTCTTCTTGGGTGTTGCCTCAAATCACCCTTGTATGACGGTGAACCTTGCAAGGTTTGATCTCCTCCGTAGAGGCTCTGAAGCACCGTTCTGCTAACAACTCTCCTCTAGCGATCACTCCACTGTCACGGAACTCACAGGATATAATCTCCCTTGCAAGGGCATCGAGAAGCGACTGGCTATCCTCAAAAAGATATGGAGGAGCAAGTGGACATGGTTTAGTAGATTTCAAGGTAATTCTCAAAAAACCTAAGATCTAACCCTCAAAAGATTAAATCAATAGGCATGAGAAACGATAAAGTTTTTCTCATTGGAAACTCAAGTAAAATCAGGAAAAACTTCTTTGCGAAGAACCTTCAAAAGTCTTAGAAATTTTGTGCAAAATAAATGCCTAGATATGCGAAACCCAAAAGAGCAGCCAACTAGATACGAAAAGAAAGTCAAAAAAGAATATGATTTTATAGCTGCACGATTAATATCGATCAGGCTGGTCGAACGGTAAAGTTTAGGAAAACCTGATAGAATTGTGAAAACTTCTACATATTATCGTTATGAATAATCACGCTATCGTTTAGGAATACTCTCTGTTTTGAAAACTAGTACTGCATATGTGATTACTATCGATTGGCTAGAAAAATGTTTTGTCACAAAATTGTATTGGTACAGTCAATTGATCAAAGGTGTTTTTTCCTTCGCTCGTAACAAAGTGTATAGAATTTTACTACTTGTTTTAAATTTGAAGTTAGCCTATAACAAATAGTGTTGCGACAACATTTGGTCGCTCAGAGAGAGGGAGAGGGAGAGGGAGAGGGAGAGGGGAGAGGAGAGGAGAGAGAGAGAGAGAGAGAGAGAGAGAGAGAGAGAGAGAGAGAGGTCAGCTTGGTAGGGTCACATGACGGTATGAACCTCTATTGCCCAAGCAGTTCAAACAAGTTGAAGCAAGCCTGAGCTTATGGTGTCGTTGTGCACTCCCTTTGGTTTAATCAACTTCGAGGGGGCAAATCTTTGAGTCTTGTACATTGGACAGGGATCTTAGTCTATAGAGGAGTTAAAACCAGATTTGTGGAGCTGGTTTTTCCAACTTCAGGTTTTGTAGATCAATGTTTTCAAAGGCGACTGAGGCTTACGCCTCGAGGCGCGCCTCAGGGCGAGGCACAACAAAAACGCCTCAAAGGCGCTGTATGAGGCGTGCAAACAGCTGAGACATACGCCTCACAGGCTGAGACGCACGCCTCAAGGCGAGGCATACGCCTCAAGCCTGAGGCGTAAGCCTCAGCTGTGTTTGATTTTTGGTAATTTCTTTTAATGAAGTGAGTATTTTTTTTAAAATTTTTTTTGTTTTATGGGCCCCGAAGTTGCTTTTAATACAATAGAAGATGAAGAGCTCCAATTTTATTGAGCAAATCTTCGACTTGTTTTTTTTTTTTTTTTGTTAAAATGAATTTATAATTTCTAAGTGTGCTTTTTATTTCGGATGATTAAAACTTTCGGTTGAAAATTATGGATTTAATTAGAATTTTATGGTGGCATTATATGGAATTGTTGATTTGGTTCATTTGACTTGGAAAGTTTTATAAATATTATCTCTTAACACTCAAGTATTGTTCAATTTTGGTATAATGATACACTTTACATACTTTATGTATATATTTGGGTAAACTATTATGATTAATGGATGTGAAATCGTGGATTATGATATGAAACTATAATTTTCATATCTTTCTTTGTTTTTTATATTTTATTTAGTTATTAATATTTATTTCTATATTTATTATATATTTAATTAATTAAAACATACACTCGCTTGAGGCTTACGCCTCGAGACTTTGGCCAACAAAATGCCTCGCGTCACGCCTTCACGTCTGAAATCTTTGTTGTAGATTTCTCAGATCGTTGAGCACCTTAGATTCTAGATGAAATGTTGTAGTCAATGTGAGTAAACTTGGGTTTGTTCCAAAGAGTTAAAGAAACCCGGAATATATCACTTATCTCCCTTGTTGTCAAATAGTTGCATGCCAAGGTCATTGTATTCCCATTGTATACTCGTGTTTGACCATTTTGGCAGGAACTTTAGTGAATTTAAACTCTAGAACATTGATTTTCTTCTTAACACCAGAATTCACAAGTTTGCTTCTGTTCCTGTTGCTGATGCATCCCAAATTTTTTGACCAGCACTAATACATTCTATTCTTAATAAGCTGACAGGGAACCCCTGCATGTTTAATTTGATAGGTTTGTGGTAAGCTTTTGATTTTTATGTAGGCTATTATTATTTTGTCAAGAAGGTGGTTTCAATTTTGTTCTACTTTTTTTTTTGGAAGGCAATAAAAATCTGTTGTTCTCTAAGGCAACAAAATTGTCATATCATACTTAGGTTCATGAAGATGGGGTAGTGTCACTGAAGCACATGCTAATTGGTCACGAGAAACCTGTCCTGATGGTTGCTTGGAGTCCTGATGACTGCCAGCTTCTCTCATGCGGTGTGGAAGAGGTGGTTAGGCGCTGGGATGTTAACACCGGAGAGTGCCTCTGTGTCTACGAGAAAAGTGATCTTGGCCTGATCTCTTGTGGATGGTTCCCGGATGGAAGGCGGCTGTTTTCAGGTGTAACAGACAACAGCATATGCTTGTGGGATTTGGATGGGAAAGAAGTGGAATGCTGGAAAGGTCAGCGAACAATGAAGACGTCGGATGCCGCTATCACGAAAGATGGCAAACGGATAATAAGCATGTGTAGGGAAACCGCAATTCTGTTGCTTGATATTGAAGCAAAGCATGAGAAGCTGATCCAAGAGGCGCAAACAATCACTTCATTCTCTTTGTCAGAAGATGATAAGTTTTTGCTAGTGAATCTTATAAACCAGGAAATCCATTTGTGGAACATTGTGGATGATCCGAAACTTGTAACCAAATATAAAGGCCACAGGCGCAGCCGGTTTGTGATAAGGTCTTGTTTTGGGGGCCTCGAGCAGGCTTTCATTGCAAGTGGAAGTGAAGATTCACAGGTATGAGACTCTTGTGATGTTTGCTTTGCATTTTCATCCATTAGCAAGAAATTGGAGCTTTTTTATTTTAGTTCATTTAAAATTCCTCTTCAAATCAACCCCATGTCTTAGGTCTAAAGTGACACGCTGATTATAAGTTAAAAACTGGTTTTAGTAGTTGTTTGTGATCCTGTTTTCTATGTTATCTAGTGTTCACATTACGGCCATAGCTACATAAAATTTCTTAGGAACATTCTTCTTCGGCAGTTACCCTCCCCATGTACCAGTGGATTCTCTCTTTAAATCTTGTGGATTTTTTGTGCCACCGATATTTGGGGAATCATTCGGAAACCACATGGAAAGTTCCTTCTCCATATAATTGTATTTATTTCTCCAAGAGTTTCATATAGCTTACATTTCATATCGACTCTAGCTGTTCAACTAATTTGTGATTTTATTGGTCTAGATAGTTTGGTCTGTGGAGTGGGCCCCTCTAAATGACTCGGATTAAAATGGCAAAAATTGGAGGCCAAAACATGTGATGGGTGATGGGTCAAAAAACTATCAACCAGACATGCACATTTAGGCTGACAGTTGGTCGTAAAATTCTTGCCAATCTTTCCCTATAGCCGATCCCATCCTGATGGGATAAGACGTAGGTGAAGATGATGATAAATCTGATAAACAAAGCAGTGCATTCAATACTGAATGCCTAATCTTAACTAAAATCATAGGGTTGTTCGATCTAAGGACATTCACATCCTTGAAACTCTGGTTGCTTTCCATGTCTCCTTTTTGTATCCTTGGATCGATGATGACAGGGTGCTTGTTGTATGAACAGGTGTATATATGGCACCGGGGCACCGGGAAGCTCATACAGGCGTTACCGGGGCATGCAGGCACCGTCAACAGTGTCAGCTGGAACCCGGCAAATCCTCACATGCTCGCGTCAGCCAGTGACGATCACACCATCCGTATATGGGGATTAAGCAGGGCTAACCTGAAGCGGAAGGAGGTGTACAGCAACGGAGTCATCCACCAGTGCAACGGGAACGCTAAATGACAGCGGACGGGAAACACGGAAGCAGACGCTGGTGTGCCTGCATTCCTATTATCATTCCTTCATTTGGGTCATGTACATTTCTTTCCGTTCTCCGACTTTTTCTTTGGTTGGCGCTCACAGCAGACAAGCCTGTATAGAGATGATATAAGGCTGCTATCTGTGCCGATGAACCATCGACCTTCTTCCATCATTATTTTCTTAGATGAAGCATGCTAGGAATCTTGGACATGGTCATAGTCTCTTGATATTGTTCTTTCAAGCAAATATATATATAAATTGTCCTAGATTCTGGACAAGAGCATGTTCTTAACCCTAAACTGGGTGATTTAACATTGATTGATCCACTCACTCAAACTGATGGTAATTGGATTGATAAAATTTTTGTGATTTTCAATTCTGGGAAAAAATCGTTCGGTAGGTTCGATCAGGGAAGCCGAGTTGGTGCTTAGCAAAGGGTTTTGATTATGATTTCAGTAATCAAAGCCCTAGTAGTTGGCTAGGGCTTTATCAAGATCAAATCATACTGTAGGATGAGATATGTTTCTCCTCCCTTCTGCCTTACCTTTGTTTCCTGGGAATTGATTTTAACGGGTTCTTCGGATAAAAGGGTTTGTTTTTTTGGTTTTTTTTTATCAAATTGAAATTAGGGCTAATTGTGAATAAACCTCTCTAATTGGACTATTTATATATTGATCCTTGCAAACATGTTAATTTATGCACGTTAGCCCTTCCGTCACAATCTGTTACATTTCCATCAATTAATCATGGTTCAAAGTTGATCACAAGGATAAATGATCAATTTGCTCCTAAATAATTTAACGGTACCCTCTTTCTCTCCGCTGCCACTGTCGCCGCCGCCCGGCCACTATAGTCGCCCACCACAACTCACCCCACTACTGTCGCCCACCACCTAGCCACCACCATTGCCGTCCACTACCACTGCCCATCTCATCCATCACCATCACTTACTACCCACAATCATCCATCACTACCACCATCGGTCATCGCCTATACACCACCACCATCAACTTCTACCACTGTTGCCCACTACCGCCGCCACCACGGCTGCGCATCTCCACCACCACCCACTTCCACCACGGTAGCCCACCGCCCACCACCACCACCCACCGCCGCCTAGCTACCACCACCACCCACTTCCACCACAACCTCCCACCACCACCACCACCGCAAATCCATCTCCACCACCACCATCCACTCACCTCCACCACCACCGCAACCCACCTCCACCACCACCACCGCCCACCACTTACCACCTCACAACCATCCACCACCCACAACCACCGCTTGTCCACTTATTTTATCATTTTAAAATTTTAAGGTATTTTCGTCCAAGAAAACCGATATTTGAAGCAAACGGACAATCATAGAATATTCTGAAAACATTTCCCTTGAATATGGATCTCAGTTAACTAGAGAGATATATCTGCACAACTTAACATGCTTGCAGGGGTCTAGGCCGAACACCCTTCATTCTCTGAGAGGGATTTCTCAAAAAAAAAAAAAAGAATTGTTTGCAGGGTTCAATATATAAAGTCTAATTCGAGAGATGTAAACACAAGTAGTCCTAATTTAAGCGGTCAATTTCTAAAAAACCCCCTCTTTTTTTTGTGGGACTTTCACTTCTCAACCAAACACCAAAGATGCATGTATGTAAATCCCACTGTGCCTCGCACAACCTCATGGAAGGCATTTGATCTCTTGTGTGGAGGACTAGATTGAGGAAGATTTGCAAATCCCTCTTAGGTGCCTGCCTAGTGGATTAATGGAAAGATCATGGGAATCGGTCCATTTCCAGGGAATTCGAATTCACAGGAAGAAGAACACAGCTAGCCTAAGTTGAGTCTTACGTACCCTACAACACTCCCATGCAAGAAACTAGCTTTGCATGAGCACCAATGGCACCCACTGCACCAAGTCTTCAATGGCTCCAAGGTGTACTGGTGATGTCCCTCTGCAGGCTCTGGTCCTCCGATATTCAAGCACGACGGCTTCGCATACCCTCTGTGTTGGGCCTCTTTCCATGTTCTGCTTGAGGGTGGGGTCCTCAGAGTCTGTCCAACCCTAACCTCATGTGAGAGGGAGATTATTGGGTTAGTCCCACATCGGTTAGGGGGCTGCACGACTACGACATCATATACCCTCTGTGTATCTATACTCCTCGTACCAATCATGAAAAGAGCTCTATGATGTACATTGTGCGCGTACTGTTAAAATCCTTCCTATACATAGTTCAAGGAGGTGTTTGGGATCATTAATTCATGTGGTATGTTACTAGGGTAATTTCTATTCCTATAGAATAATTTTGTTTTGAAACACAGTTTAACATTATTCTATGTGTGTTTTTGTTCTATGTTCTTTCGAAATCGTATTCCTAAGAAATAACATTTTAGGAGCTTCAAAAAGATGTTTCGATGAATACGTTTTTTTGTTCCCATGGATTCTTGTTCCTATCTTTATCTAATATTTTCTCTTTAGAATAATTCTTTACATTTTCTCTTTATAACTTTCTCTCTTCCTGGACAATATTTGCTTTCCTATATATATTTGCTCTACTATATTTTCTCTTTCGATAACTTCTCTCTCTACAAGATTCTCTCTATAACTTTCCCACTAGTAATTTCTCTCTTTTTAACATTTTCTATCTATAATGTTCTTTATAGAATTCTACAACATATTCGATCTCTCTACAACTTTCTCTCTATAAAACATTTTCTCTATAGAATATTTTTTATATAGACAATGTTTTTTGTCTTCAATATTTTCTCTCTTTAGAATATTCTCATTGGAATATTTTCTTCCCCTTTAGGATATTTTCTCTAGAATATTTTCAATCTCCATAATGTTCTCTCTCTAGAATATTTTTTCTAGAGTATTTTCTGGAGAGAGTACGTGTTTTATATAGAGAATATTCTAGAGAGTTTTTTAGAGAAAAGATTTTAGAGAGAATATAGGAGATAGAGAAAATACTATGGAGAAAATATTGTACTGTGATAATGTTATATAGAGAGAATATTATATGGGAGAAAATGTTTTAGGGAGAATATTGCTGAGAGACAATTTCTAGATAAAGAAAACGTTCTAGAGTAAGAATACTTTAGAGAGAGATAAAATATTCTAGAGAGAATATTATGAAGATAGAAAATATTCTAGAGAGAGAAATGGTCTCCCTTCTAGGGTTATTCGTACAAATCGCTAGAGTGAAACCTGGTAAAAATCAGCGTAAAATATTTTTAAAACTTCATGAGTTTAAATTAAGAGTAAAATATTTATTTGATATGTTTAAACTTTCTTTCAACTTTTTTGGCTATGTTTAAGACATTAATAGTAGGGGTGTGCAGGATCCAAACCGATCAGACTGATCAAACCAAACCGACCAATTTTGATCGGCTTTGACACACTCAATGCATCGGATTGGATTGGGTTTTTAAAAAACCGACATGATTGGATCAGTTGACGGATTTGTAAATTCAAAATCGACCTAAACCGAACCGAACTGACATATATATATACATATAATATTTTATTAAATATATCATATGTCCTTATATACCCTTGCTACAAACAACCATTGCAATACTGTAGGATGACTCAAAATCAGTTAAAAATCTTATTTAGACCTAATGATTTGATAACAATTATTATTTTTTAAGTTTGAACTAGGTCTTAATAGAAAGTGGGGGAGGGGGGTAGCCCAATAAGAACATGGTTCAAAACTTAAACCAACCATCCAATCCATTCCAAACCGACTTTAATTGGATTGGATTTCAATCTTAGTTTGGTTTGGATCGGATTGAAAATCCTTAAAACCGACCAAAGTTGGATCGGTTTGGTTTTTACCTAAATAGGTCGGTTTCGAACCGATGCACACCCCTAATTAATAGTTAATAAATATGACTATAATAATATTAGGCATCAAGCTATCAGCAAAATAACATGATAGGCCCAATAAGAACATAGTCCAAAGCTTAAACAGACCGTCCAATCCATTCCAAACTGACTTTAATTGGATTGGATTACAATCTTAGTTCGGTTTGGATCGGATTGAAAATCCTTAAAACCGACCAAAGTTGGATCGGTTTTGTTTTTGTTTCGAACCGACGTACACCCCTAATTAATAGTTAATAAATATAATTATAATAATATTAGGCAACAAGCCATCAGCATAATAACATGACAGGTGCCCCGATCTCCAGGACGTGGCATCTTTCATGTGCTTCCCGATATGCTATGATGTCCTCTCGAGATTGGGTTGTAATCCACGATCCCCGAGGGTCCGAGCCTGATGAGATTGCCAGTTGGGAGGATTGATCTTGGCTGAGGTGGCTACTGGGCAGCTAGGACAATGACTAGGTCGACCCAGCACGACCAATTCAAGTTGTAATCTAGATTTTTTTTTTTGGGTAGGCAATGTGTTATCTAAATGACCGACATGAGGATGCACAGTCCGATCCTCTCACCAAAGTTGACTGCACCTATCAGTCACATATCCCCATCATTCTCCTCGGCCGTCTTGAGTCCCGTGCTAGGAGAAAATATCTGTTACGAACCGTTGTAGGGGCTGACGTGGTGCAACACATCGCACAGCCATCCGATGAACTCACCATTGCAGGATGAATCATACCCAACCGTGGACACAGGCACCCCGACGAATGAACTGTATTCAGTTCCGAATTTTGAGCACCTGCAATCTTTTCTTCAATGATGAGTGCATCCGAGGGATGTGAGATGTTTGTTGCACCACGTCAGCCCGTACAACTATTGTACCGAGCAATTTCTCCAGTACTACGTCAGATTGGAAGACTAGTGGTGCCAAGTGCTCCATGGCCCATGGGGGTTGGTTTCACTTTTAGAAATTTGACAATAATTTTCTAGAAGTAAAAATAAGCTCATATCTCATCCCGATTATATGTTCTTTTTCTTTATAAAAGAAAAAAAACAAAGAAGAATTTGTTTGCCTCATCATGAGGGGTGCCACTTGGTAAGCAACATTTATTTTTGAAACTTTTTAAAGTGATTCCTCTATGCCTAGGTGAGTGCATCCCAGTAGGGATGGCAACGGTGCAGTTTCGGGCAAAATCGAAACCGCACCGCAACACCAAACAGCCACACCGAAATCGTACCGCACCACAACGGTATACCATATGTAAAACCGAAATCGCACCATGGGGTTCGGTGCGGTGCACCACGGTTTAACATTATAATGGTCTAAACGGTGCGATTTTTTATGGTTTTAGATAAAACCTAAACCGCACCGCAACACCTAAACCGTACCGTACCGCGACGGTTTTATATTTTGGCAAACCAAAACCGCACCATGCGGTGCGGCTTTTCACGGTTTGCGATTTTAAACTGCACCGTTGCCATCCCTACATCCGAGGGATGTCAGAAATTTGTTGCACCACGTCAACCCCTATAACCGTTATATCGAGCAATTTATCCGGTGCTATGTCAGATTGGAAGACCAGTGGTGCCAAGTGCTCCATGGGGGTTGGTGAATATTTTCGCCCCCGGCAGTTTTCACTTTTAAAAATTTGACAATAATTTTCTAAAAGTAAAAAATAAGTTCATATCTCATTCCAATTGTATGTTCTTTTTCTTTATAAAAGAAAAAAAAAATTGTTGGCCTCATCATGAGGGGTGCCCTTAGTAAGCAACTTTTATTTTTGAAACTTTTTTGAGGGACCCCTTTTTGTCTAGGTGATCTGCTATCGGATTCGGGCCCACCTGGCCCAATGCAGAGCAAGATGATCCACAATGACGCGACGCACTCTTACGCAGGCCGGCCGATATTTCTCATAAATCTCCTCCAGCGATGTGGGGCCCAATCCACTCGCGTCCACTTTAAAATTCGTGTCGCCACCTGGCAGCACTGTGGCTCCCGTTCGGACCGTTGGATCTAACGGGAGAGGTGAGCTGTCAAGTGGGCCGGTCTTGGACGGATTCTTACCCACCTCCACCTTCACGGCTTCACCACCATGTAGTTGGGAGGCATTGTCGGCAGATTCACGTAAAGCTCACCGCCAGTCAGCCTATGTTCCATCTCACCGCGGATCAGAAGTCCGCTCCGCCGCACAATAAATGCCAGATCCATTGGAGCACCGCGAGGAGGGCCCACGGGGTCCACCTTTCGTTGTCAAGGGTAACCCAATCCGCTGTAACGGGATCCGTCTATTAGCACCTATGAAAATTAATGACGGCATTCAAGAAGAAAAATAAATATTTCGAGGGAATTTTTGGAAGAATAAAGAGCCGTCCGATTATACTTTACACATAGCCATAACCTGTGTATCCTTTTCAAATACAATCAAATTGCTCCCCTTTTCTCCTGCATATTAGGAAACAGTCCAGATACTCAACTCAACATCTGTAGCGAAATCCCCCGCGCAGCAAAAAATTTCATCTAAGAAAATTTTAATTTTTTATATTTTCTATTTACCCTCATCCCTAACGTCAAACAGGTCGCCATTGATTCCGCCCCCATCGTCCTCCGCTTTGATCGTCGCTCTAGCGTCTTCCGTCGCCTCTTTTTCCGACGACACCTATTGCCGCTGGTTCTCCTCCCCTTTTTTTTCTCCTCCTTCCTCTATCTTTTTAGTGCTCGAACCCTAGCCGACGATCGATGTCGGTGGCTACTTGTTGAAGCTGCCGAGGTGGATATTTACAGACATCTCCATGATAATGTCGATACATACCCACCACGGCAACTTCGATGGGTTGTCACCGATATCGGCCAATAGCTAAGGTTCAGGCACAGAAAAAGATGGAGGAAGAATTGTTACGAAGAGAGGGGGAGAGAGAATAGGATTGGGGAGAAACTCTCCTTGTATTATCTCATTAATCACGTTACTTCATTACATAAGAATACCTCTCTTTATATAGAGAGAGAACTCACACCATTATGTTACCACAACCGAGGTGGGACTAATGTAATACTAACACAATACTAACACACTACATCTAATACCCCCCGTCAAACTGATGTAAGGTATAAACCGACATCAGTTTGCTTAATAAAAGGAAGGAGAAAGAAAGAAAAAAAAAATGACATCAAATAACCCTTTTTTATGCTGTAAAGTAAAGATAGTGCCAGGGCGACCTGCAAGCAAGTCGTCCTGGAAACCCGATTGACCTGCAAGCAGGACAACCGGGGGAACCCGGCCAACCTGTAAGCAGGTCAACCGGGAGAATTAGCAATGATCACTAAGGATCGGAGCGGAGGAAGCCGACGGTGATGGAAGCCGGCAATAACGGAGGCCGAAAGGAGAGAGAGCGGCTAAGAAAAAGATGTGAATGCGTGAGACCGCATAAGAGGCAAACACCCTGCCGAAGCAAGTACTTGACACCTCTTAGAAGATCTCAATCATCACAGACAAAGAAAAAAAAAAAAAAAGGAAAAGATAAAGAGTCGTAGCTCTGATAGGGTCACAAGACCAAGGAAAGGAAGAGGATCCGAAAGTCGGCACAAAACAAGTGTGACCGGAACTAAAGAGGATCAAAAGCCGGCACAAGACAAGTGTGACCGGAACGAGAAAGGATCCAAAAGCCGGCACAAAACAAGTGTGACCGGAACTAGAGAGGATCAAAAGCCGGCACAAGACAAGTGTGACCGGAACTAAAGAGGATCCAAAAGCCGGCACAAAACAAGTGTGACCGGAACTAAAGAGGATCTAAAAGCCGGCACAAAACAAGTGTGACCGGAACGAGAAAAGATCCAAAAGCCGGCACAAAACAAGTGTGACCGGAACGAAAGAGGATCTAAAAGGTGCAAGGCGGATCGGTAGGGCGCAGAGCGCAAAAATACCAAGGCGCAAGGGCACAGAGCGAGGCGATGGGGCAGGCGAATCGACAAAACGCAACGGCATATGGTGCAAGACGGGCTGACAAAGTTCAAGGCACAGCGAACGGCGGAGACTGATGGGCGCGGGACGCCAAGGCGGTCGGATCAAATGGCTTAGGGCTTCGGCAGCCAGCAAGACCGATGGGCGCGAACTGGAGCGGAAGGAGGAGCGGCAGCTCGAGTAGCTCGAGCGCAGGGCCGCAACGTCGGTGAGCAAGCACACACAACGCACAAAATGATCCGGATCGGATTGGGCCGAAATCTGATCCGGTCCGGGCGCAGGGGCACATATCAGTATTCAGTGCAGCAGGGTCGCTCATGCGGGATAGGGCGCAGTAGCAGAACGGTACGGGATAGATTTAAATCTCTGTACGGGATAGGGCTTAAGGGTCGGTGCGGGATAGGCTGAGAGAGAGAGAGGGCAAGGGACGACTGTGATTCAAAGCAAACAAAAAAAAGAGAGAGAGAGAGACGAGCAGCACTAAAGCATTGGATCCCAAAAGAGAGGGAATGGCTGGATGTAGGGATCCCAAAAGAGAGGGAATGGCTGGATGTAGAGACACACGGGGGGTTCACGTGTAGGGACAAACAAACGAGGACACCACCGGGACACATAGGACACATCGGGACACATAGATGTGTTACCTGTGTGTCGCTCGGCCCACTCCGTTTCAGAAAAGGAAAGGGAGAGAGAATGGAAAGAGAGAGAGAAAGGAGGAGAGAAATTCGGAGTTGGGAGAGAGAGATCCGGGCGGCGAGGGAGAGTCGGAGACGGGAGAGAGAGATCCGGAGCGCGCCGCCGCCGCCACCGCCACCGCCACCGCCGCCACCGCGGTCTCATCGTCGGCTACGGCGCCGTCCCCTTGATCGTCCTCCGTGTCTCCGGCGTCCACCTGCTCCTCGGCAGCTTCGAGCCGATCCACGGGGTCCTCCTCTGCGAGGGGGAGGACATCGACCCCTCCGTCTACGAGGCCGAGATCTCCGGCCTCTCCCCCGAGGAGCTCGACGAGGTCAGGCGGCTCCACGCCAGCGACACCGCCGTCGACCGCGAGAAGGACTCCATCGAGCTCCGCCTCGCCAAGCTCTGCCTCGAGCGCAACATCCCCTTCCTCGGCATCTGCCGGGGTCCCAGGTCCTCAACGTCGCCTGCGGCGGCACCCTGCACCAGGACATCGAGAAGGAGCTTTCAAGGAAGCGCGACTCCTCCTCCTCCTCGGTGCCCCCCCACATCGACTACGACCACTACGACGGCCACCGGCACTCGGTGAGGGTGGCGGAGAACACCCCGCTGCATGCGTGGTTCGGGGAGTCGTTGGCGGAGCGGTTCGTGCCGATGGCGCGAGCGCCCGACGGAGCAAAGTTAAGAATCGTCCGCACCGCTTCAATCGAGATCGTGATCCTGATCAGATCGAGAGGCGGATCGTCCAGCCAGCAACACACAAAGAAATTATCTTACAATACCCGGCCTCCCCGAGGTCGCTCATGGCGACCAGGGAGGCCGAGGCTAGAGATAGAGTCTTTGAAACCCTAGGCCAGAAAAGTTGGCTCTGATACCATGTTACGAAGAGAGGGGGAGAGAGAATAGGATTGGGGAGAAACTCTCCTTGTATTATCTCATTAATCACGTTACTTCATTACATAAGAATACCTCTCTTTATATAGAGAGAGAACTCACACCATTATGTTACCACAACCGAGGTGGGACTAATGTAATACTAACACAATACTAACACACTACATCTAATAAGAATAAAATGAGAGAAGGAAGGATGGCCAGCAGTTTAGGATTCTGATGCGCAAAAGATGAAAGAAGGGTGAGGAAGATAGGAGGAGGAGGGTTATCGGTGGGGTGGAGATGAACGTGGAGGTGGAGAGGTGGGCGATCGGACATGAACGAAAGAGGTAGGGGGCTGAAAGCAAAGATGAGGTATTTTGAAATGGGAAATATTATTCATACCCCGTAAATCTGTAATTAGCCCCCATTTCCAAGAAACTTGAATACACCCCAGTTTTTTTTTTCATACCCCATTCCTATCCCAAAAATATCCTTCCCCCTTACACCCCACCTTCAATACACCCCAGTTAAATGGCCCGCCCCAACTTAATTATACCTCAATCAAACACATACCCCCTTAAATATACCCCAATTATATGCACTCTTGAATACACCCCACTCTTAAATAAACCCCATGCAGTTGGCTGATACTTGAAGGCACAAGTAGAGCTGCAACTTGGGCAGGCCAACCTGAACCCAACCCGAATTTGGGCGTGCTAATCCGAGCCCAACCCGAATCATTTCTCCTTGACCCGATAGGACCCGACACGAAGTTAGCGGGTCTGGGTCAAGGCTAAACGGGTTCGGGTCGTAAACGGGTCGACACGATAGACCCGTTTATTAAACGGGTCGGGTCCGGGTTTAGGGTCTGGACACGGTAGACCCAGGAAGACCCGTTTAGTATTCAATAGGTCATGTCGGGTCGGGTCGGGTCTACCAGCAATCCGATACTATAATATATAAAACCAGTGGGTCTTTCGGGTCAAGTCGGATTGGGTCGGATCGGCTCAACTGAATAGATCCGGGTGATAAACGGGTCTTATCGGGTCTTATCGTGTCTACCTGTTTATTAGCGAGTCGGGTACGGGTTTAGGATCTGGACACGATTAGTTAAACGGGTCGGGTCCGGGTCTAGGGGTTTTGGACACGACACGAAACTAGACACGACACGAACCCGACACGACACGACTCATTGCCACCCCTAGCTGCAACTTGGGCGGGCCAACCCGAACCCAACCCGACTTTGGGCGGGTTAACCCGAACCCACCCCGCACAACCCGACGGGTTGGGCGTGGGCTAAGTTTAAACGAACATTGGGTTGGGTTGGGGTACAAAAGACGCTGAGCAGGGGCTTTGGGGTTTGGGGTATAAAAAGAAGGGCATTGTTGGTATTAAAGGATTGTTGAGTAAGTTATTGAGAAACGCTAGGGATACGGGGGCTAATTACAGATTTTTGGGGTATGAATAAAATTTCCCTTTGAAATTACTGTGGGTGCCAAAACAACAAACAAAAACGGGATTGGCGGCCACACACAGAAAAAAAAAAAAAAGATTCGGGTGCCATCACCGATTCCATGGGTGCCAATGGACGGGGCCCTTTAACGGCCACAAAACCTGCAAGTGAGGTCTCGTCCGTGGCCGGACCCCCCCCGCATACGGCATACTCTGTCTCCAACCGGAAAGCGGTTCACCAACTCACCTCTATGCGGCTGTGACGCACAATAAAAACAATATTTTTTATTTATTTATAGAAATTGGTGAGGATTCTCTCTACTTCGAGCTAACGGCGCGCCCCACCCGCCCTCCTCTTTAATAAGCTCCACCCCTCGCTCTCACACTCTGTACTCCCACACCCGCGCCTGCTAAGTTTGGAGGAGACATCGCGAGCGGATTTGGAGGTGGAGCTATGGGAGGAGAGGAGCCGCAGAAGGTGGAGGTCGAGGGATCTTCGGTTGCGGCTCCGCCGCCGCCGCCACCGCCGGAGGCCACGAAGGACGTCGCCGAGGAGAAGGCGGTGATCCCACCGCCTCCGGAGGAGAAGATCGAGGACTCCAAAGCTCTTGCAGTCGTAGAGAGTAAGATCTCTGCTCTCTCTCTCTCTCTCTTGTTCCGATTATGGTTTTTACTTGCTATTTGGCCGAGGAGTTGGTGAAAATTGAAATTGATGTGACTTTTATTTAAATTTTGTGTGGATATCTTCTATCAATTATTAAGAATATCTTCCATCAATTATTAAAAAATTGAGCGCTTTCAGAAGAAGAAGGATAAAAATTAAGATTTGGATCATAATTCTCTATGTATAATTTTTTGTCTGTACAACTTGAATTCTGGAGTCGACTTTACTACTAGTCCATCAATTGACCAGCTTTACATGCCCGATTTCGATCTCTCGCTTCACACAAAGCTTGTACGGAGAGTCATGTGGGTTGCTAGCAAATTTCTTTGATCTTTTTCTTCCAGATCTGTTACCCATACTTGAACTGACAATATTGTTCTTGGATTACCCCGCATCGGAGCATATCCACTGTGGATAATTTTTTTAAAAAATTGTTCAATTGGTCTGAGAAATTACAACAAATTGAAGAGAGGTGTATGTACAGTAAAAGTGATGGGGTGTAAAGAAAGTTCATCTATGTAGCTTTTTATGGATTTGCTTTTCCTTTTGGAGGAATGGAACAATCTCCTTGGTTCTGCTTTATTCTTTTGCATATGAGTGGGCACTGATTTAGTTGTTTCAGAGACTTCTACTTTTTTAGCACTGCTATTTGAACGTACAACGGGACATACTCTCGGACGAGCCGCGGAGGAGGGGGGCATCTGCGAGAGCATTTTTGCTACCCGATTGGTTTGCTGCATTTGCTTACAGCCCAATCGTGGCTTGCAACGTCGTCCATTAGAAAGGGCACAATGGGGACTACACTTGCTACTAGACGTACGCTACACATCCCTGCCCCATTATGCACATCTAAGTTCTAATGGACGACGTCGCAGACCACGATCTGGCCGTAAGCAAGTGCAACAAATCAATCAGGTCAGGCATCGGCCAGTGCTCGATGCATTATGCACTGAGCGCTGGCTGATGCCCCCCCCCCCCCCCCCCCCCCCCCCCCCCCCTTTCCGCAATATGTCCGAGAGTATGTCCCATATTATGTTCAAATAGCATTTTTCTTAACTTTTTGCATGGACACCACTTCTTTTCAAGAAACAACAACTATGTTTCTATACAAGGAAGTGTTTTAGTATTACAAATCCTATAAATTCATGAACTCATTGGGATGTTAAGTTCGCGCAAGGGTATAATTGGCATCGAACAGTTAATTCTTCTGAAGCCATGGTTCCAAAGTTGTAAAGCCCACTTCATAATGTGATAAAATACAAGGGAATAAAGCTGAATGATGTTGAGCTGTTTGTGGTACCCTAGGGGACCGCAAATTCCATCTTCTCGGAGATTTACTGAGTCACCAAAGATAAAAGAGCCTAGGATGAATCATACCATGGTTTGCTTTCTCATGATTTTGTACAGACAATTGAAAAGAGAATAATTTGCATATCTTGAATGTCTATTACAATTTCATAATGAAGAATCCCTTGACTATTAATCATCAGTTGAAAGATTTGGTAGTTCTTCATTATCGGAAAGTGCAATACTTTTGAAGTGATCGAACATATTGTGTAGATGATGTGTCTGTAGTTGTACAGTGGACAAGCATATGAGGAATAAATGGGTCAGTCAAGATGCAAAGTTGCAGCCCAAATTTTGAGGCCTTTTATTTTAATTATATTACACTAAGACCAGTCTTCCAAGGAATATTAGCAGGACAACGAGGTGACTAATGCAGAAAAGAGATGACGGGGTGAAAAGTAGCGAATTTGATTCTTTCATGGATGTTTTTTCAGTCAAACCGTGAAGAATTTCACGCTTAGAACCACCTTACTTATTGCTCTTAATTTGAAAATGGTCGGCGGTCAGAACATGTTGAGAAAGATCTGTTTTGAATTTTATATTTAATTGATGCAACTATATGCTGTCAGATAACTATAATACGCTAGCAAATGTGCATATTTACTATCATGCAAGTTTACATTATAAAATTAGGTGGTTCTTTCATTAACAAATATGTCGAATAGTGTAATACTGGTTTTATGCATGTGGTCATTGTGGTGTATAAGATTTTTCATCTGCAACACCATTTTTTTTTTGTTGACATTGACGGGTGTCCTGAAATCTTTCGGGCAAACATCATTTTCATTTTTGTGTGTGCATGTGAGCGTACATGCATATTTGTGAATGTCCATTCAATGGGTGTATGATATGTATTGATACATCGAAAGACTGAAGTTTTAATATGTTATAGAACAAAACATTTCAACCCAATGGGATAAATTTCTTCAGTGAAACCGTTTACCATCTCTATTGGCATAAGTAGACAAGCTGGACATCAATGTGGCATTATTGTGTTATATTTTGATGCCCTTCTTCTTGTTTACTTGTTTTGGATTTTTACTTGATTGGCTTTGTGTTAATACATTAAGGATGAAACCTACACATTTTCATGTATCTGATGCGGTGAAACATGTTGCCAACGAGTAAACAAACATTTTGACATTTTTTTAAAATGGTATGATATATTCAAGCTTGTGACGAAGTCTTTTGCCTATAATTGAATCTATTTATATGTTCAGGACTGCTTTAAGTTAATATTATCAATTGGCTTTATGAACTTTTTCAATTTTTTTCTTTGTTACCAGAGGATGCTGATCCTGCTCAAATTGAGAAAAGCTCGGGGGGTTCAATTGATAGAGGTAAGTGTTCAAAGAATGTTAAGATTAATTGGTTATTTCATTGTCATATGAAATTCTGAAACCCCTTTCCTCTTTGAGAAACCAATTGGCATATGCCAAGTTACTTGGCTATCTTTGGGAGGTTGACCCCTTGTTTAAAGCCATTGTACAATCTCCATTCAATCCCTCTATGCAGCCTAGCTTCATGTGGTGTATTGCCCTATGTCTGACCCATGTTTATGGAATAAGGCTTGGTTGCTGCCTTGCTGTTATTATTTTGTCTTTTAATCCTTTTCTGTATGAGATATATGAAGAAATTGATGATGTTGCACTTCTAGATGCTGTTCTTGCACGGGTTGAAAGTGAAAAGAGGATGTCTTTAATCAAGGCATGGGAGGAAAGTGAAAAGACTAAAGCTGAGAATAAGTAAGTAATTTCAATTCTACCGTTTCCTGTGGTTCAAGATTATTTTACATTGACTACCTTGTTCCACCTTGAGACTTTGAATGATAAGCATCTTCCGATGGAGATTCCAAAGAAAGCTTTGCACACATATATAATGTTTCTCCAGTGAATAAATTTATCGAATGCTCACTATTTGAAAGAACACTAAATGCCTTTTCAAGTATATTTATTATATGCTAATCATTTTCTGATGCAGATGGCAAATTGGTTCATTAAGTGAGTAGTTTACTAGGATAAACTTGTTGGATCATGTCGTCAGCAAATAAAAACCTTCTAGATTGGGTGAGGTCTGGCTAAGCATCCAATGCCCAAAAAGTGATTCGGGCTTGCATTAGCTTGGCACCGACTAATAGATTTCAAGCCACTAAAAACATATGAGCAGATAAAACTATTAGCCTATATACCAACAATTCATGTTCTCTAGTTATGTCCTTTTAGTTTTATTAAATTTACAATCCCAAAGCATATTGTATTCATTCTCAACATTATATCACATGCTTTTATAAGCAGGGACAAAACCAAGATTTTATATTGGGAGGGACCAAAGTATAATTATTTCATTTGGGGGGGCAAAGCATGGCAGTGTTTTAAAACACGAAACCTCGACTCGACTCGACTCGAAACCTTAATGAGTCGAGTTGACTCGACAACTCGGCTAAAACCCGACAAAACTCGATACAAAAAACTCGACATTATATAATATATTTTAATATTATATATATTTAAAAATGGATATCTAACAAGTTTTGATGACCTTAAAGCATATCACCAAATAACATGTCATTACAAAACATAAATTGTTCTACCGGATCCCGATTTTACCCCAAAAAATACAACGATCAAGACTCGAACCGAGTCACACACCCCAAAAACTCGAGTGACTCGCCTGAGTCACTCAAGTTTTGGTCTGAGTAGTTGCCAAATCGAGTTTTGGACCGAGTCGGATCGAAACTCAGCCTGGTCGAGTCGACTCGGCGAGTTTTAAAACAGTGAAGCATGGACCAAAAAAATTTATATACTAAGATTCAAGACTTGCTATATAAAATTAAAAACAAAGTTAATTGAGGGGGGGCCATGGCCCCCCTTAACCTATACATAGTTCCGTACCTAGTGATAGCATGTGATACAATGTTCACTCATCTGCATCATTCTATTAAAAAATGCATGTGCATTGTTGATGCCACTAATCTTCGCGTTTACTCTACTGACCACCAATATCTCTACTAGTTCTCTATGACTTGTCTTTCATTATCTCAATTGGTAGATGTTCAACATATGTTGAGAAATTATAATTTTAGCTTCCTGATAATGTCGAACAGGGCTCATAAGAAGAAGGCAACTGTTTCCGCGTGGGAGAACTCAAAGAAGGCAGGTGTGGAAGCTCAGCTGAAAGAAATTGAGGTAAGCAGCTTTTCCCAGACATATTTTATTGTTTGTAATTCTGGCCGACCCATATTTAAACATCTGATATCTGTTACATTAGTGATTGGGATGGAAGCGAAAGCATCAGAAACAGACTAACTAGAACTACCAGCAGTTAAAAAAGCTGTTCTGAAAATTGACATTAGGGTTCATAAAGCTCACATAAGAGTAGTTGGGAATTGGGATAATCCTTGTTGGCTCCATCCATTTAGTTGAAACACCCGGCACTCCCCATAGTGACATGCATGAATGAGTCTGGTCCGTCATTAGGATTCATCAAGCGCGTGCTCAAGCTCCTAATTATCGATTTCATATGTTTGGTATTTGAAGGATTGGTCAGAGATTGTTCTTCTCTTGCACAGTAGTTGTTAAGTGGTAACGCCATATCCTATACAAATCTGTCACCCTTATGTACTGACAATTATGATTCGTATCTTCTGTGTAATGATTGATGCAATGAACTTACAAGTTCACCAATTCAATAAAAATTTCTTATAAGTGAGTGAGTGTTAGGCATTTTACAACACTCACTTAATATACCCTCGTTAAAAGGCATTTTACACTCACTTAATATACCCTCTGTGGATTTTCATATGATTTTTTAGGCATTTTACACCATGAAGAACATAAATATCCAAACTTTCACATTGAATACATAGAGAAAGAAAGTATGAACTCACGCATCTATGTCCATGTTAGATACCCTCACACCCCAAAACCCGGGTTGTAAGGGGAGGTCCACAGTGGGTATATTAAGCAAGTGATGGGTGCCTCCCCCACCGATGTGGGACTATCCGTTAACACTCTCCCTCACGCGGAGCACGCGTGGCAAGGATCCTCCCATGCGGAGCACGCGTGGCAAGGCACGATCGGTGAGGAGCACCCGGAGCGGGAGCAGGAGCAGAAGCAGGTGACAGTGAACCCAGCTCTGATACCATGTTAGATACCCTCACACTCCAAAACCCGGGTTGTAAGGGGAGGTCCACAGTGGGTATATTAAGCGAGTGATGGGTGCCTCCCTCACCGATGTGGGACTATCCGTTAACAGTCCCTTTTCTGTTGACGTTAAAATGAGCCAAGAGTAACATTAGTTCAGACCAATGATGCCTATTGGTTTTCAAAATCTTAAAACGGTTTTATGGATCTTAGTGACCCTCGATGGCCCTGTGATATATAATACATTGAGCATAACCTGACCACCATAATACAAAGATATTATGTAGATCCCTCCCCCTTTCTGATGTGGTGTAATTAAGCGTGTCCGTTCCTAATCCTTGAGCAGGAAAAATTAGAGAATAAGAAGGCTCAATATGCAGAGAAGATGAAGAACAAGGTGGCCATGCTTCACAAGGAAGCAGAAGAGAGGAGGGCCATGGTTGAGGCCAAGCGTGGCGAAGAGCTCCTCAAGGCGGAGGAGACAGCGGCAAAATATCGTGCAAAAGGGGAGGCTCCGAAGAAGCTCTTCAAATGCTTCGCCTTCTGAAATGAAAAAGGCGGGAAATCCACTGTACTGTCTAGGTGTAATGTATTTACGATCCATCTGTATTCTGATTCGTGGTTGTGGTGTTGATTTGTCGGGCAAGACTTCCTGATTACGATCGATCGTGTGGTTGTGCCCCAAGTGTGGTGTTCTTGTATATACATGTATTTACAAGAACAAAAGTTTGATGATTGTGTATATTTTATATTCTTTTCTTCATGAAATTGTTACACTCATTGTTATAAGATGATAGTTTTAACAGTTTGTGTATTTGTACATATTGTGACTGTTGATAGATGGTGATTGTGTTTCAGTGATTCTTTGACTTACAGTTCTGTCTGCTAAATGCAGTTTGCCTTCTATTCTCTTTGTCTGGACTTTGTCTTGTGGAAATATGAGTTGGCCTCCACAAACCAAACCATCTCACACTATCCATCAGTAATTATCAATTAGGTTTCTGTCAAACAGATATCTTTAGATTGGGAAAGGAAACCAATTCCCACACCTAAAAAAAGGTTGGCAATGTTTGGTAGGTGGGTTTTCACTTGGGAAATCTATTTCGCAATTATCCCCGTGTTAGGTACCCTCACACCCCAAAACCCGGGCCGTAAGGGGAGGTCCACAGAGGGTATATTAAGTGGGCGTTTGGTGCTCCCTTTATCGATGTGGGACTAACCGGTGGATTCCCTCAACACCCCTCCTTAAGCGGAGCATGCAGAGCGAGGCATAATCGGAAGGGGCCGCACTCGGAGGGAGACGGTGAACCCAACTTTGATACCATGTTAATACCCTCATGCCCCAAAACACGGGTTTTAAGGGGAGTTCCACAGAGGGTATATTAAGTGGGTGTTAGGTGCCCCCTTTACCGATGTGGGACTAACCAATGGACTTCCTCAACACCCTGCAACCATCAGTACTATACAGTCGGTGGGTAACTACCCAACATCACAACTTAAACTTTGTGGCTACCAAACAAGGCCCAAGAGCATCTCCAACGGGCTCCTAGGATGTTTCTCTATTCTTGAGGCTCCTATCTACCAAGTAGGCAAAGTATGGAGTGGGAATTGTAGAGCAGCCCAATGGGTTTCTCAAATCTCTCCCTCTTTCTTGAAAAGACCAAATACTCCTATTTGCATTTCGACCAACAGAGCAAATGAGGAAGGGCATTTCAGATAATTAAATAGTGTGGGTAATTTTTGTACAGTTGTTTTATTCAAACTAAGGGGAGCCCGCCATAAAACTTTTCCTGCTCTCGCCAGCACCGGCGACAGGAGTAGGGAAATCCAATCCTGACAAAACATCAAGGTGCCCATTGGAGGGTTGCTTTTAGGGTGGTGGGCCCACATATTTTTTTACAATACCAAAGGAATTCATTGTCAAGAAGCCCGTTGGAGATGCTCTAAAAATGTGGTTGGTTGGTGAAAAAGTTGTGCGGGGAAATAATTTATTGGGAAAGAAAAGAGAGCAAGAAATTGAAAAGATAAAGTAATTCTTTATAGTGTTGTTTGGTTGTCTGGGAAAGAAGGGAAAAGTTGGCCATTAATAGCGACGCCTTCTCCTTCCCCACGCTGTGGTTTTATGAGGGAAGTATTTTTATTAGTTTATTAATTTTGATGGAAAATTAGATTCTCTTTTAATTCTATTTTTCAGAGGGGTTCAGTTTTTTTCACAAACAAATTATCTTTGGGCAACTCTATACGGTTCATTTGGGAAGGCGAAGCAGCTGAAGTGCTTCTTCGGGGCCTCCCCTCTCGCAAGATATCTCGCCGCCATCTCCTCCACCTTGAGGCGCTCTTCGCCGCGCTTGGCCTCAACCATGGCCCCCTTCTCTTCTGCTTCCTTGTGAAGCATGGCCACCTTCTTCTTCATCTTCTCTACATATTCCGTCTTTTTATTCTCTATGTTGAGAATATAGTCCCACATCGGTAAAGGGGTGGGTTCCACATCTTTATATACTTTGCCCCCTCCCGCTCATCACAGGTTTTGAGGGTGCACGGAAATTGTAACATGGTAACAGAGTTAGGCCTCACCCCGTCTTCCCTCCGTGTGGTCCCGTCGCATCCTTTTTCTCTCTCTGATCGAGATCTTTTCCCTTCCTCCGATTAAGAAGCGCTATGCGTGAGAATATAGTCCCACATCGGTAAAGGGGTGGGAGTCCCGCATCTTTATATATTGTTGCCTCCTCCCTCTCATCACCGGTTTTGAAGGGACACGTGAATCGTAACACTCTAATTTTTCATGCTCAAAGATTAGGGACGAACACGGGTGGTCCGGTTATGCTCAATGTATTATTAGTCTATATCTATACTATATACTAAAACGGAAGCCTCTCTCCCATGTTGTGACACGTGGACGTCTTTTAAAGAACCATAATTATTCTTTCATGTGTGAACACGGTTCGGTTTTAAATCTTATTAAAAACCTACCATAAAGATAATAAAACACTCATTCAATGACATTTAATTATCATTTGATGTTAATCTCTCTTCCTCTCTCTCTCTCTCTCTCTCTCTCTCTCTCTCTCTCTCTCTCTCTAACAAGTGAATCACACTCACTTTAGATTTCATACTTTTTCGAACATTTGTGATGTCATCTGTGCCAAATGGCTGTGCATCAAGCTTATCTGGGCATTGCCTGGGTTTCTTACTAGTATCTATACTAAAATGGAAGCCTCTCTCCCATGTTGTGACACGTGGACGTCTTTTAAAGAGCTAGAATTCTTCTTCCGTGTGTGAACAGAGCTTTCTTTTAAATCCATTTAAAAACCTACCATAAATATGATAAATTTTTATTTAATGGTCATTTGATGTTAATCTCTCTCTCTAACAAGAGAATCACACTCACTTCAGATTTCACACTTCTTTGAACAGTTGTGATGTCGTCTTTGTCAAATGGCGTGCATCAAGCATATTTGGACATTGCTCGGATTTCTTACTAGTCTATATATCTATACTAAAATGGAAGCCTCTCTTCCGTGTTGTGACACGTGGACATCTTTTAAAAAGGTAGAATTCTTCTTCCATGTGTAAACGCGGCTCTCTTTTAAATCCATTTAAAAATCTACCATAAAGATGATAAATTTTCATTCAATAGCATTTAACGGTCATTTCATGTTAATCTCTCTCTCTCTCTCTCTCTCTCTCTCTCTCTCTCTCTCTCTCTCTCTCTCTCTCTCTCTATCTATCTATCTATCTATCTATCTAACAAGTGAATCAGACTCACTTCAAATTTCACACTTCTTCGAACAGTTGCGATGTCGTCTTTGCCAAATGGCATGCATCAAGCACATTCGGGCATTGCTCAGGTTTCTTACTAGTATAATACTAAAATGGAAGCCTCTTTCCCATGTTGTGACAAGTCCTTTTAAAGAGCCAAAATTTTTCTTTCATGTGTGAACGCGGCTCACTTTTAAATCCTATTTTAAATCTACCATAAAGATGATAAATACTTATTCAATGATGTTTAATGGTCATTTGCTGTTAATATCTCTCTCTGACAAGTGAATCACACTCACTTCATATTTCATACTTTTTCGAACAGTTGCAATGCCGTCTATGCCAATGGTATGCATCAAGCTCATCCGGACATTGCCCGGGTTTCTTACTAGTTTATTATCTATCACATGACCATCGGGGGAACTAAGATCCATAAACTATGTTCTAGATTTTAAAAACCAATGGGCATCATGGGTCTGAACTAATGCTACTCTAGGCTCATTTTAACATCAAGAGAAAAGAGAGACAGATGTGATTATCATCATAAGTTCAAACTTTCTTCTCTATGTATTCAATGTAAAAGTTTGGAGATTTATGTTGCTCAAGGTGCAAAATGGCTCAAAACTCATATGAAATCGATAAATAGGAGCGTGAGCATGTGCTTGATGAATCCTAACGATGGACCAGACTCATTCATGCATTGCACCATGGGGAGTGCCCAGTCCCCATGATGAAATACCCCCACATTCGAACCGTAATGTATCCCGATCCAACCACAACCTCCCCATCTAAATACTAACTTGTGACCGTGTCTCTAATTGATACCGTTGGGTACGTATTTGTCCACCATCCAACTGAAGCCCATAACTCTCTCTCTCTCTCTCTCTCTCTCTCTCTCTCTCTCTCTCTCTCTCTCTCTCTCTCTCTCTCTCTCTCTCTCTCTCTCTCCATGGGCCAGAGATTTTTTAAAAAAAAAAAATGATAAGGAGATCATGACATCATGGTCCGAAGGTCCTCATACACGAGGGCAGAAATAGAAGGGATATCATTTACCCAGTAACTTTCAACCCCAGAGACCCGGGCACCTGAAGCCAACCAGTGAGCTGCACTATTAGCCATTCTTGAAATCCACTACACCATAACCCTGTCTCCCAAAGCCGCATACATGCCATTATGTTCGAGCACAGCTCTCTAGAACACCCTTTCCCTAGAACCAGAGCATCCTGCGCCTCCGTCGCATCAATCAAAAGTACTACCTTGATATCCAACCACTTCCCGAAATCCTCAAGAGCCCTTTGGATGACCATAAGCTCTGCCTGCAGCAGAGATGTCACCTCACACCGAAAAGCCGCAGCAGCACAAACAATACCCCATTCGATTTGCTAGAACACCCAAGCCCCACTCGCCAACCCCTCCATTGGCTTGAACAACCCGTCAGTCCACATAATATACTCCTCACTGAGCTCCCCACTCTGTCCCACCCGGGTCATCGGAAATGGCTCTTGGAACATCTGGAGATCGTTAGACTCTGCAGCACTAGAACTTGACAAGGATTGACCGGCCGCTTAAACAACCTATCACACCTTGCCTTCCACAACACCCCACATAACAAAAGCTATCATCTCTTGAGGCATAGGGGGATCCCGATGTCGTACCTTCCGGCCAGTAGAATGAAGTAACTGCTGCGAGAAGAAATTAATTCCCGTCTCCAGTTGCAAATGAAAATACAGCAACAACTTTTACAATCCAAAGGAAAGCCATGGTAAAATTTAACAGCATTAACTCTTCAGCAAACAACCAGGGACAATACATGCATTAACCGTACAAAACAAGAATTCTGACCCTAATTCAAACCTTAGGCATCCAACAGCATAACCACAAAACAAGAATGAGATACTAATCAAGAACAGACATGCTTGGCTCGAAACCGAAGTCGCACATACTTCATAAACTTCGAACAGCTGAGCTTTAATAAGGCAGACTTGTTAGCACTAGAAATTGGCCGAACGTGAATTTTTTAAGTAGCACTCGAAAGGAATCAGCACATAGGGTACATGAGAAAGAGGCGGGACGCAAGACCTCGTTCAATAGCTTGCCCCGTCAGACACATCATCCCAACTAGAACTTCACCTACACGGTTAAAGAAATTAAATTCAAAATAATAATAATAATAATAAATTCATAGCATTCTAGCTCTCTAGGTCACAAAATATGCATATAAAATCATACGATGCTTACTCGATAAGGGGGTATTTACAGGCGGTGGTGTGATTTCTTCACCGTCGATGAGGGCGACACAATGCGGGCACCACAGATCACCTGCAGTAGATAGCCTGGTCTATCTGCGGAGGTATCTGTTTAATTTCAGTCCCAAGTTCTTGCTCGATCCTATACCTGCCATTAGACAAATACCCTCCAATAATTAATAAATAACAAAAATAGAGAACAAAAAATGTTGTCCTTCCTTGCAAGTTCATCATAAGAGGGTGTTGGCGCGTACAAGTTGAAACGGTCCTCGTAGGTGATCAAATTCACTGCTAAACCAAGGTGGCCAAACCTCCCGGAACGACCAACCTGAACACAATGCCAAACAAATAAACCCTTTAAAAGTTAAGTTCACTTGATTTCATTGGTGGATGCAAGTCGCCGGTGTTTTAAAATTGCAGCATAACAGTTGAAAGATTGATACACAGTTTCTTATGAACAACAGCATTATACTGCTATGCATACACGTATATCCATGACATACCCTGTGTAAGTACGTCTCCGAGTTCCTGGGAAAATCAAAGTTGATGACAACATTAACCGCTTGAATGTCTATTCCCCTCGTGAACAGATCTGGAAAGGAAAAATCTCAAACGTCACAATCAATAAACATAATCGTTTTATGTTCTTCTAAGTTGAAAGATCAAGGGAACAAAAAAAAATCTGTAACCAAAATCAAATAATCACGATTCAAATAGACTTGTACATATAAACCTACAGCTAATATAGTGCACCATAGCAATTGGACTGATACCTCAAAAGAAACTATTATAAGGTGGTGATTCCTACGGAGCAAAATGAAATCTTTATTGAGCGAACTGAAATAAAGTCGTAGTTCGATCAAGTAGGTATAGGGGAAGTAGAACATGATTTCATCAGTTAGAAAAAAAAAGTTGATCAAAGTAGAAGCAAGATCAACAGAAGGGGATGTAAATCAGGCTACTATAAGCAGCCAAAGCAACGACAAAGTAGAAAATGACACCATGTAGAACATACAATGTGCAAACAGGACTTCCCTAATAAAATGTGGAAGACGAGGTATCAAACTCACGTCGACATTTAGAGAGCAATACTATCACCATATTCATTGACCCAGAAGAATATCTCCCGAAGACTACAAGGGTACTACATAGAAAACTAGAGTAAAGACACTAGGCTTGCTTAGCTTTTCCAAGAGAGGAGATTGCTTCCCATTCTGCAACTGGGGGTAAAACAAGCTCAATGGGGCCCAATATATGTAAAAAGCTAGCATAAACAAAACACAACCACACCGCAGTTACAAAAAGGAAGAGGTTCCACGAAAGGAATTATCGTTTCAAAAAGCCAAAAATACCCAAAAGATTAAGTAATAAAAGAAATTGAACAAAGTAGCATAATATAATGAACAAATGGCAAATAAGTAATATAACCTGCTGCAATAGGTGGGATGGGGTTTTTGCTATTTTGTTATGCCTCAAGGTTCGAAATTTTCATTTTGGTCAATATTTTGACACTCTAGATATGGAAATATGCCGTGGAAATATTTTGACAGTGTGAAAATATTGATTTTTTAATGAAATTTTAAGTGAATCTCTGGATAGTCATAAACCAAATATATATACATAATTTGGAACACTCAGATAATATTTCTACTCTATCTAGGGGTGTAGAGCTTCACAAAGCATGTATTCTGTATTTGAGTCTGTGAGTCTTGTGCAGTCATGTTTGGTCATGTTTTGATCTATGTTTTTCAAATGGTTTTTAATCTTTTTTGTGGATAAAAATATTTTCAAAATAAAGATGATTTGATTGTTAAAATAATGATTCAAACGATTTTAAAAACGGACTTAAAACAAGAAAGTTGTGCAAGTTTGAAATCGTGCAAAAATTATGCTGAAATGTGAAACACTGTTTTTTTACTAAGTCTGGAAAAAAAGTTTTTATAAAGAAAAGTTTTTATTTATTGACGAACAATGGTTTTCTAGTATACTTGTATTTCTACATCTTGTGGAATTTTTTGAGCTAAAAAGGAGTTGATTTAATCACTATTCTCAACATACAAATTTTATGGAAAACCAAAAAAATTGTTTTCACCAACTAAAACTTAAAGTATACTTTTTTTATTCACTTAGTTTTTTTATTTTTTTGATAATTTTATTGAAATCTAATGGGGGGTATTTGCTAGGGCTGGCAATTTCGGACCCGACACGGCAGACTCGGCACGAAGTTAGCGGGTCTGGGTCAGGGCTAAACGGGTTCGAATCGTAAACGAGTCAACACGATAGACCCGTTTAATAAACGAGTCGGGTCCGGGTTTAGGGTCTGGACACGGTAGACCCGAGAAGACCCGTTTAAAATTCACCGGGTCGGGTCTACCCGCAATCCGATACTATAATATAAAGTATCAGCGGGTCTATCGGGTAATGTCAGGTTGAGTCGGATCGGGTCAACTGAATAAACCCGTGATGTAAACGGGTCTTATCGGATCTACCTGTTTATAAACGGGTCGGGTACGGGTTCAGAATCTAGACACGATTAGTTAAACGGGTCGGATCCGGGTCTAGGGGTTTTGGACACGACCCAAAACTAGACACGACACGAACCCGATCCAACACGACCCATTGCCACCCCTAGTATTTGCTTAATTATATATAATAACTTAAAGTAAATGTAGATAAGTAAAACGAATTCTCCATTTACTTTAAGTTATTATATGTAAATAAGCTGCTAAGAACCAGGCCCCTAGCCCCCTTTATAACCAGTAAGTCCCAACTTTTGGTGCGAAAATCCCAAAATTTCTCGAAATTTTCCAAAATTTCTCGAAATTTTCCAAAATTTCTCGAAATTTTCCAAAATTTCCACGAAATTTACGTCTCAGTGTATTTTGGCACAATAAATCACGATATTTCATGCCGATAAATATATTGTGCAAAATATCACGATATTCTCGTGAATCATATTCCGTTCGATACAGCATATGAGATTTTGTATCGATGTTTCATAAAACCGAGATATTTTGCGATATTTCACGATTTATTTCGAGATTTTGATCCTTATTATGCCTACAATAACAAAGGCTAACCTAAAAAAATGTACATAACTATAATCATAACCAAGTTACAAAACTCAACATATTTCACAAAAAAATCACGAAATATATCATTTTTCCCTACACCAGAACAATATATATCATGAAATAGCGTGAAATATAGTGATATTTCGCAAAATATATCGCTTTGGGCAAGGTCGACATACTGTCCGATATGGTGATATCAATTGTTTGATCCTTGATCGTAACCATCAATCCTTGTCCCAACTAGTCGAGGACCACCTTTACAATCCTTCATCACTAATTTTTTATTTAAAAGTGACCATGGAATTATTAAAAAAAAAACTAAAGACACAAGTAATACTTATTTTGATTTTTTCAACAATAGTGCAAGTCGAAAACAAATACAAATGCTACACCAACTTTCCTCTATATATTGAGGTTTAACAATTACCATATGCATGCGCCATGCGGAATGCACACGTGCGGGCAAAGAGGAAGACACGAAAGTCTGGTGTTAGGGAAAGAGATTGTGCAATGCCCACTTATATAAATGCCATTCTAATTAAGTATCCTAGAAAAAGACTAAAGGACCCTCAACGTTTTGTATATATAGTACTTTTCTAAATTTAGGAGAGGGTAATAGAAGGTATTGGTATGTTTCACCAAAAGCACAATTCTCTTTATATAGTGAACTACAAATATGCATGTATGATAGGAAGAGATAGAGGGCAGGAGTAATGCCGAGTAAATGGAGTTCAAAATTAACTACCATTAAAAGTTCAAAACTACCCCTTATAATTTTTTACAATATATTACATTTAATTCTAGTTATGCGTAGAAGTGGGTATTGAATTTTTGGTGTCTGCAAGGGGGAAAACTCTTATAATGGTAGTATTCCACGGGTTTTCGGCCCTTGTCTCAAAGGCCCAAGGCTGAAGATAACGGAAGTAAGATATTGATGATAACTACAATAAAAAAAAAAGCGAGTAGAGAAGAAAAGAGGCTCAGATATGCCCTTTTATCAGCGGAGGTGAAAACCCCATCTTGGCATTGGTGTTGAGCAACCTCTTTCAGATTTAAAACAGGGGCCAGGACAGAAACCCTAGATCGCCAAAACAAAATACACGAAAGAAAACAAAGCAGACCTGGAGAGAAGAGAGTAAGAGCTTACTCTTGGTAGGCAAATACGATGAAGTCGGAGGCAAAGAGGACTCTCCCCGTGAACAACCCGAACCCCATCGCCATGGCCGAGAAGATCAAGCTTCAAAATGAAGACAGAGCTTGTCTCCATGAACGACACCACCACCACAGCAAAAAAAATATATTTGGACGCACACAGAGATGCTTAAAGCCTTAGATCGGGTCCGGATCTAAGCTCTCTTGATGTTTCCCTCCTCTTGCATATATATATATATATATATATATATATATATATATATATATATATATATATATATATATATATAGAGAGAGAGAGAGAGAGAGAGGGCTGTTACAGTGAGCTGTGGGCTGCCGGGGGGGAAAGTGAGCTGCGGGTATTTTAACACCCCAAGAAGTTATGGAATTTGATAAAATTTGGTGAGGTTGTTGCCTAGAATAAGATGATCATCCTCACCAATTTTCATTAAATTCCAAAACTTCTAGGGGGGTCAAATGGTCGAAGCAATTTTAACGGTGACTGCGGACGGCAGAAATTGCTTCGACCATTTGACCCCCCTAGAAATTTTGGAATTTGATGAAAATTGGTGAGGATGATCATCTTATCCTAGGCAACAACCTCACCAAATTTCATCAAATTCCATAACTTCTTGGGGGGTCAAAATACCCGCAGCTCACTTTCCCCCCCGGCAGCCCACAGCTCACTGTAACAGCCCTCTCTCTCTCTCTCTCTCTCTCTCTCTCTCTCTCTCTCTCTCTCTCTCTCTATATATATATATATATATATATATATATATATATATATATATATATATATATATATATATATAGGGGCGTGTTAGGATGCGACGTGAGGTGTGTGCGGTGTCGCACCGCAACCTTCTGATGCACCGCTGCGTGCATCGTACACACGCAGCGGGTGCTTCAGACGGCTGCGGTGTGACACCGCACGCTACATTTTATCATTCCTATATATATATATATATATATATATATGGGGACGGGGAGCCTGAACCTCAGGTGCAACGTGAACGCTGCACCCGGCTCCTGTGCGCGCGCCACGTGGAGTTCCTGCCGAAATCCGATCGGAAATATCCCCCTCCGAGACCGCATACCCACGGGACAAACAGGAACCGTCCGATCGAGTTGATCGAACGGCTCTATGAACACCCGGCGTCGCTCTCTGTAAACACCCGGCCTGCTGTTACAACGTTCACTACCGGGGGAATCCCATCCGTTTGTTCAGCCGATCGGGCGGCTGAAAACGAAAATCGCAATTACTGTAGCAACTACAGTAACCGCGAGATTGCTTTCAGCCGTCCGATCTCAGGATCCAACGGATTGGATTCACCGAACGGTCAATTGAATCCCAAAAGAATCCAATCCGTTGGATCCTGATGATCGGACGGTTGAAAGCAATCTCGCGGTTACTGTAGCGGCTACAGTAATCGCGATTTTCGTTTTCAGCAGCCCGATCGGCTGAACGAACGGATAGGATTCCCCCGGTAGTAAACGATGTAACAGCGGACCACGGAGAGCGACGCCGGGTGTTCACGGAGCCGTTCGATTAACTCGATCGAGCGGCTCCTGTTTGTCCCGTGGGTATGCGGTCTCGGAGGGGGATATTTCCGATCGGATTTCGGCAGGAACTCCACGTGGCGCGCGCACAGGAGCCGGGTGCAGCGTTCACGCTGCACCTGAGGTCCAGGCTCCCCGTCCCCTATATATATATATATATATATATATATATATATATATATATATATATATATATATATATATATATATATATATATATATATATATATATATATATATATATATGGGGAGAGATACTCTTACTCTTGGCCTCTTACTCATATAGTTACCTATGATCCGGACCGTCCATTAGATCCCGACGTACGGTTCGGATTAGATGGGGAGTTAAAGCAATGGTGTCCGCATTAAATGCCCGTATTAAAAGCCTGTATTAAAAGTCCGCATTTAATACAGACACAATTGCTTTAACTCTCAATCTAATCCGAACCGTACGTCGGGATCTAATGGACGGCCTGGATCATAGGTAACTATATAAGTAAGAGGCCATGAGTGAGAGTATCCCTCCCCTATATATATATATATATATATATATATATATATATATATATATATATATATATATATATATATATATATATATATATATATATATATATATATATATATATATATATATATATATATATATATATATATATATATATATATATATATATATATAAGGGAAAGGAATAGAGAGAGGGTGAGGGGGGGAAGGAGGTGAGGGCTACACCCACACTGCCCCCCCTTGCAGTCAATGTTCCTAGCAGGAGAAGGAGGGGGCCGACCCCCCTGCTGCCATTGTTCTTTGCCCTAGAAGAAGAGGAGGAGGCAACGAGGAGTTCTCCATCCATCCTTCGATCTTTACAACTAAAGAAAGACTACGAGATAAAAACACCTGACAATACAATGAAAAAAATATCTTCATTTATCAAACTGTCCTACCTCAGCTCTTTGTCAGAACCCATCTGGAAAGCAGTATCACTGATCAGGAAATGAGTAATCAAAGAAACCAACAAGAAAGAGCATGTTCTTGCTCGAGACTGACTAATGTGTAACCCAAGAAATGCGAGTTCTCCATCCATCCTTCCATCTTCCTCGGCTACTTTGGCGTGGATCACAATCTCGCACACACAAGCATCACTAAGAGTCTCATTCAAGCAAACCCTTTCCACATCCCCTTCTTGTTGTCGTTGCTCCTTACTAGAAAGGGGGGAGGCCAGACCCTCCTCCCTAATGCCATTGTATCACCGTGCTTGGCCAGAGAGAATAGGGGGTAGGAGTCGTTGCTGCTCGGATGACGAAAAAGGGGGATAGGGAGAGAGAGAGAGAGAGAGAGAGAGAGAGAGAGAGAGAGAGAGAGGGGGGGGGGGGTTATGAACCGGAGGGTGAGAGGGGGATTTGAATTTTAGGGTGGGGAAGGGGTTTCGCTGCAGGGAGAGAATAGAAGGGGGCGAGAGAGGAGGGACTACCGAGAGAGGACGAGAGAGAGGAGAGGCGACAGAGAAAGGGCGTACGAGAGAGAGAGAGGTGGGGGATTTAATGAGAGAGAGGGGGGCTGACCAGCAGATGTGGGTTTCGAGCGCACATAGGACGGGGCATCCAATAAGTGTCCATTTGCGTGACGGTCCAGACTGAGTGCAATCCACCGGTAAGGGCTGGGTGAAACGGACGATTGTAATTGTGACACATCATTCTGTATGGGAAGGGGTACCACATATGTAGAGGGATTTCAGTAGCTAAAGAGAGGGAGGGAGGACCACGTGGCAGCCGTAGGGAATTAACCTTAATGAAAAAACGTGTGAGCAATCAACATAATACCATAGGTGTCCCCTATTTATTTTACAACAATGCCCTCCAATCCATTCTGAATTGTTTTTCTTTTACAATATGATCTCTTCCTGGTTTATTTCTTCCTCCGCTTAATTTTACCTCTCCATTTCAACTCTATTCAATCTTAGCCATTTCCATACTTCTCAAATGATTCATACTCACCCTAACAACTTATCTCAGTAACTCTTTTTTATCTCCCTCCTAAAGACAGATCACGACCGTTCTTTGTACCCCCAGAAAACCCTCCCATATTATATAGATTATAATAGTGATATACAGACATAAGCTGTTCAGGAATGCATTGATATTTTTTAGACATAACAAAAATATGAGTCCGACTCCATGCCCATTACTCTTAAAATATCTGATCTCCGAACATAACAAAAGAAAATATTAGAGAAAATATTACTCTTACAATATCTAAACCTGGTGCTATGCAATGATGCAAAAGTGATATTACCCAATACTAGGTCAATATGTACCACATATAACATGAGAGTAAGGATAATCCCACTGAGGTCATAAGGGGGACACACACTACAGTATACATCTATATCTTAAACGTTGGACTTCATACAACTAGCAGCCTTACAAATGCTGACCAGCAGTGAGTCTCCAAAGTTCATTACTAGAACCAATCTATGTTTCTTACGAAATAAAACTAGTAGCTTGAAGTCACAAGCATGAAAAACAATGATTCTCCAGATAACATTACACAAATCAACGACGAGAGAATGCCTTTTGAAAGCATCAGACACGAAGTCAAGGGCCATAAACTGCTTGTTACTCCAAAAGCATGTAACTCAACGATTCAAAAAAGAAATTGTGGGCATGATACAATGGAAGATCTAAAACACCAAATTTGTACCTGTACAAACAAGATTCCTGCATGCACCATTACGGAAGTCATGGAAAACTCGATTCCGATGGTCTTGCAACATCTTAGCATGAATGTAGAAGCATGAATAACCAAGCTCTGTGATTTTCTTTGCCAATAGTTCTACCCGGTTAACAGAGTTGCAAAATATAATAGACTGGTTTATTTGAAGCTGTAAAAACAAGACCCAAATATCCATCATATTTATCATTGTAAATCATACGTGGATAATGCAAAAGAAAGTCAAAGCTAAGGCAAAACCTTTGAGAATAGGGTATTCAGGCAGTGGACCTTCTGCCTTTCTTCTACAAAAGCATAGTATTGTGTTATTCCCTTGAGGGTAAGTTCATCCATAAGATTAATGACATAAGGCTTTCGCAGATATCTGTCTTTAAAATCCTTAACAGTCACAGGGAATGTTGCTGAAAACAGTAAAATCTGCCGATTTGCTGAAACAAAACGAATCAATTGATCCACTGAAGGTTGAAACTCAGGAGATAGAAGCTTGTCTGCCTGTGAGAAAGACCAAATGACAAGAGCATATAAACAGAAGAGAACAATGGAGAGAATATGGATTTGTGAATGCCGGTACCCGCACTTGGCATACAGACTAAGCATGTATTACCATAATGTTTCAGGAATAGAAAAAATATGAATGATGATTATGCAAATATTGAAAATGAAATATCTGATTTATTTGTTATGCTATGAAAACATTTGAAATAATTAGAGCAGACTGAATGTTTCAAATGCCAAAGTTTATGTTTACCCATAAACTTAAAAAGACTTTTTTTAAGGCTATAAATTAAAACATCATACCAATGATACTTACCTAAAAGAAAGTCAGAAAATCCTATAAATCATAATATAACCAAGGGTAAATTTTCTCCAATACACAGATACATGACAATATAAAATAGTCTAAATGGTGCTAGACTACTCTCATATGGAAATGATATAAGACAAATAACCCAGTAGGATCATGTTGTTAGACTTGTCAACCTAGTGATAGCATTCAGGAGAAAGTCGGAGGATGTGAAGGAAAAGAATAACGTGGACGATAGTTGGAAACATATGCATGAAAGAAAAATGACAACAAAATATATGAATGCTTTAAACAGATAAATTAAGAACAATATGCAATAAGTTGTGACTGTCCTTTCAAAGATAGTTAAGGCGTGATTAAGTAGGGTAATTTAGCTTAAGATGGAATTCCAATTATAAGAAGTTAAAAGGTTCGTTACTAATTTGGAGACCTGTGAGACAGACTAGTTTGCCTGTTCAAATTTTAAAGAATAAAAGGATACCTCATCCATAATAAGCATTGAACAGTTAAAAGGTTCCAATTAAGTAGGGTAATTTAGCTTAAGATGGAATTCCAATTATAAGAAGTTAAAAGGTTCGTTACTAATTTGGAGACCTGTGAGACTAGTTTGCCTGTTCAAATTTTAAAGAATAAAAGGATACCTCATCCATAATGAGCATTGAACAGTCCTTCAAGACACATATGCCTCTCTTTGCAAGATCCAGTATTCGACCAGGTGTTCCAACAAGTAAATGGACCGGTTGATATAAACGCATGATGTCATCCTTCAAGCTGGTTCCTCCAGTGGTGACCATAACCTGAATCTTCAAATGCTTTCCTAGCTCCTTACAAACTTGTGATGTTTGAAGAGCTAATTCTCGTGTAGGAACTAATATAACCACTAAACAACACAAAGCACCAGAGTAAGTAATACTGTAAGACAAATTCTAGATAGATTTCTTTCCTGTGATGACACAATTACAATAAAAAGTCGACTAACAAATAGATCAAGAACATTAGTTAAATACAATAAGTTAGCAGGCCACTTAAACATGAGCATTGTCTCTAATATTAATATATAGTAAAAAAACATATCTGATTCATCGGATACGTGCGTTCAACATACAGTGCAAAATTTATGGTTCATTAAAGCAAATAAACCCAGTTCAAGAGAGCAGGAAAAAAAATCGTAAATATATAACCTTGTATAGCATTGTTATCTTGATCAATTTTTTCCAGCGCAGGAATGCAAAATGCAGCTGTCTTCCCAGTCCCATTCTTTGCTCTAGCAAGAATGTCACTTCCGGTTAAAGCAATTGGAATGCTTTCTTCTTGAATAGGAGAAGGCCTTTCAAATCCCTTTTCATATATCCCCATAAGTAGCTCCCGCTTCAGAAAATAATCTTCAAATTCATTTCCTTTAGTTGCAGTAACATCCTGGGAAAAACATGTAGAGGGTTATACTCCTTATATCCTACAAATAAACATAAAACAACGACAAATAATCTAATCATGCAGGAATAGGTCAGAAACTTGCTGGATAACTTGTTCCTATCCTTCCAATATTAACTTATAAACCCATCAACCACTCAAAGAATGCAAAATAATCTGGTACCGTACAAACTAATAAAATTACAAAAATCTAGGCAAATATAGATCATATGCCTCATCTAAATTTTGATAGCGTCACATAACATATCCATATATCCTTCAACATTGTTTGACTACAAAGTTATATTTCAGAATTCCATAGATCAATAACATTCAAAACATTAAACTATCTGGAATAAATAGTTGTGATCTCCAGACAGATTTTATATAAAAAAACAAATAAAAATGGTAAAGAGCAAACACAAAAAATAAAATCAGTAGATGAACAAGTATGAAGAAAACACATAACCACAAAAAAAATTATTTGTAACTTTAAGTCATAAAAGGAAAGGTTTACGCGATCGTTGTCGTATGTTACAGGTCCTAATAGAAATGCTCTAACTCTGAGAAATAATAGGAAATTATTAATCATGTCATTCTTTAAATGAAGCCACATGAATTTGCTATAAGCAATAAGGCTTTTTATTTCAAATCCAGACAACATTAAAGGGACGCCTGAACATGGATAAAAAACAGGCCACTTCTATTACTTCAGAAACATGATTGCAAATAAGAGTCCTTCAAGGCTCTTCACACATAATAATCAAAGGCTATGTTTGGTTGAGAGGTTTTGTGAAAACTAGTTTATACAGAACCAGTTTTTACCAGAATTCTTGTTTAGTTAAGAGGTTTTGTGAAATTAGTTCTGCAAAATCCAATCAGTTCCTAAAACTCAAAAATAGGCGTTAGTAAAACACCTCCGCACCATGTAACATTATTTACGAAATATCAAGACACTCCTCACTAATTTCTTCCTCTTTTTCCCCAACGGAACCTTACTTCCCAGAATCTCAGTCATTTCCCACAACACCTCCGCACCATATAACATTATTTACGAAATATCAAAATATCCGCAAACAATCATGAGTCTAGGACAAACGAACACTCACTGAATAATTCGGTCGCCTGAAAGGTGTCTACATTATTCACAAACTATTCACGAATTTTACAAATGATTCACCATGTCAACTATTTTTATATGGTGATTATTTTACTTTATAAGTATGAATTTTGATATGTACTTCTATAGAAATTAGAAAGTTCTAATGTATTATAACATATTTTACGTCTCATTTTTTCCAAACTTTTGCCAAACTCATTCCAATTTGTTTGAATTTTTCCAAACTCAAATTTTTACCTCATCGCCAACGCTGAGTTGTTCCCACGAATATGCTACTAAGCTCTGCAAATCTGACCTTGCCAACTCTCTATGGTGGTGTTATTTTTTTCTTTTTGGGAAAAGTCTCTATGGTGCTGTGAAGAGTATAATAACAGTGATTTGTCTACTAAAGCACCTATAGGATCTCCTTTTGGTGAAGTTGAGCATTAACGGATCATCCTTTCATAGGTCAGCTCACTCCCCTTGCCTCTCTCTCTCACACAAATATGTTAGGGCATGTATCTTCGGACATGGTCTTTTACAGCTTTAAATTTTTAATGTGCTTAAAGTTGCCCCAGTTACCATGTTGATTGTATTGTTACATTTAACTAAGTTGAACACTTGATCATGAGTGGATTAGATGCTAAAAAATATCAATTCGATATAATGGCTATGGTCCCGACAGTCCACTAAGATGCTTTAAGCAAAGATCAATTCTCCCACCAAAATAATTATAATCCATCCAATAGGGATGACTAATCTAGGTTTGATGATGCAGAATGAGTGTGAATCAAAGCCTTAAATCGCGGTATCGACCGACCCCTAGCCGAGTCGTCATGATACGACTCGATATTGGTCGGTGAATCCTTATCGTCATGATTCATGAACGATGTCCAAAAGCAATATATATCCATACAAATAAAATTTTACCTCAGTCTTGTAACGTGTATCGCTTGGTGGTATTTTCAACTGTGCCCTCCAATCTTCAGAACTGAAACCATCAAAATGAAAGAAAACAGTGAGGAAAAATGTGACCAAGTCAGAATTGACAATAAAGAGTTAAAAGGTACTTCTAAACTAGTAGATATGGATAACTATAGCAAATATATACATGCAACGAAAGTTAATCCCTTCAACATATATATCCATTACGGGCTTATAAACAATACCCTAGGTCTAAAGAAACTTGTCAGCCTTGATATTAAGCTACATGTGGGACATTGATGTAGGATTGGTGAGGGCCCGAGGGGGGTCCGCCAAAAAAAAGAAAAGTTCTTGCTATATGTTAAAATTTTGGGATTGGAAGGTGCAGATTTTCAAGAGAGCAGAGTGATAGTTTGGTCTTTTCAATATGTTCAGTTTTTCATATCGGGTTGGAACTTGGAAGGTAGGTAGGCCTAGATATAAGGAAGCTATGATAAAGGTTTGGAGGTGATTCGTCAGTTGGATTTGGAGATACTAGACGATTACCGGAGCTGGACTGTGCATTTCAGATTTGGGTTTGGGCTCGTTGCGAGGGTTTTGGCGATGCAAAGTGATGGATCTTGTGTGGAAAAGTTGGGGGAATGATATGATAATATTTTGGGATACTTTTAGTGATGAAAACTAGGGTTTTGATGGGTTTCGGGGCTTTTTTGTTCAAGTTATGGTTTGATGTGGGAATGAACTTGACAAGACAGCTTAGAATGCTTTAGGAAAAGTTTTGATGGCGGTAGAATTCGTAGACAAAGAGGGGGGAGAGATAAGAGAGAAGAAGAGACGGTGAACAGGGGAAGGAAGAACCTAGGCTTCACCACCTAGGGTTTGCGAGGGTTCACCACCAAGCAAGGGTTGCATCCTTTCACAGGAACACAATTGCAGAAGGGAAATTTTATTTAATCATAGGATTGTCAATAACTAAAGAGATGGAGACTTTATATAATACGTCGGTTTTACATCCATAAACTTCCACGAGCAATGTGAAACTGAAATAAAGCCTAACTTGACCTGCACAACAAGTCAGCAAGTCGTAAATTTACCATAATTAAATACTCTGAAAATAAAATAAATATAAAAAAAAGTAAGACAATAGATTGCAAATGCATGTGTGCCCATGTATACATCTGTGTATGTTTGGTGGGTGTATTTAAATGTTATGCATACATTGCATATATTTGCCTATATCTACACAGGTCTATATATATATATATATATATATATATATATATATATGATCTGTAGACACGGACACGGGTGTCGAGTGTCGACACAAACATGGGAGTTGGGCACGGCAACATCATAAAATATGGATACAGAGACACGTGGATATATATATATATATATATATATATATATATATATATATATATATATATATATATATATATATATATAGAGAGAGAGAGAGAGAGAGGAATGGGATGCTGCCTATCAAAGCAGCATTTTTTGCTGCTTTGAGACATTGTTTGACCATCCTAGAAGTTTTGGAATTTGATGAAATTTGGTGAGGGTGTTGTCTAGGGTAAGATGATCATCCTCACAAATTTTCATCAAATTCCAAAACTTCTAGGGGGTTCAAATGATCGAAGCAAAATCAGTCGTCTACAGTCACCGTTAAAATCTGCAGCATTTTGCTTCAACCATTTGACCCTCTTAGAAGTTTTGGAATTTGATGAAAATTTGTGAGGATGATAATCTTACCCTAGACAACACCCTCACCAAATTTCATCAAATTCCAAAACTTCTAGGATGGTCAAACAATGTCTCAAAGCAGCAAAAACGCTGCTTTGATAGGCAGCATCCCATTCCTCATATATATATACGATATGATACCATCGCTCCATGTTATTAAACTAAATGTTGTGAGTCTCTCCCTTCTTCAATCGGGTGAATAGAGGAAAATGGTAGACCATGTAGGAGTCGAATTCCAAAGGGATATTAATTTTTAATTTATATCAATTTCATAATTTTGTTGATATATATATATATATATCAACAAAATTATGAAATTGATATAAATTAAAAATTAATATCCCTTTGGAATTCGACTCCTACATGGTCTACCATTTTCCTCTATTCACCCGATTGAAGAAGGGAGAGACTCACAACATTTAGTTTAATAACATGGAGCGATGGTATCATACCGTGTCGACACGGCTCCGAGGGCTCAAATATAGGTGTCCCCCATATCATAAATATATAGGGGAGTGCTTAGGTGCGGTCCACAATAGTCCGATGCACGGAGTGGTGCATCGGACGGCTGTGGACCGCACCTAAGGACTCCCTATATATATATATATATATATATATATATATATATATATATATATATATATATATATATATATATATATATATATATATATATATATATATATATATATCATTGTTTAAAAACTCGAAACTCGGACTCGACTCGAAAGTCAGCCGAGTCGAGTAAACTCGGTCCGACTCGGTCGAGTTTTATCCAAACTCGTTCTGACTCGGCGAAATAACTCGACTCGAAATATGTCCGAGTCGAGTCGACTCGGTCGAGTTTTAAAATAGTGATATATATATATATATATGGGGCCCGGGAAGCTGAACTCGAGTTCACCATTCAAATGGTAAACTCGAATGAAGAAGCTGTATGTGTCCTGAGAAAGTGTTACTTTTTGCTTTATGTCTTTCAGTGTTCAACCCTCTTAAATGCCTATCCCCTCTTACTTGCTTTATGTCTTTTCAGTGGACACATGGCATAAAATAAACCATGTTTCGCCATTCATTTGTGAACTCAAGTTCACCAAACCCTTTCCATATATATATATATATATAGATATGAGAAGATGCTCTGATACCATGAGTGTTATCGCTTTGACATTGACCTAGACACAAGGACACTTTACAACTCGATCTGATGGAGAATGTTTTGTGCACACAAATTATGCCAACAATGGTGGTGCGTCTTATATATATATATATATATATATATATATATATATATATATATATATATATATATATATATATATATATAACCATCATCATGAAGACAGCCCCCGAGTGGCCGCATTTTTTCAATAACAATTGCCCCGGAAAACCAGAAAAATTGTCCAGGTGGCTCAAGCGCTCAGGCGGTATAGGCAGGCCACTTAGGAAACATTGCCCGCCTAGGGGGGCGCATCTAGCCGCTACAAGCTCCAAAACGCCTAGGCGACTCCTTGACTACACTAATTCTCTCCATTTCAACAAAACTCTAATCAAGTTTATAGGATTTGCCAAGTGTTGCTTCATGGCTGATAGGATATGCTTCCCACCAACCGGCCATCTGAAATTCACGAGTCCCTCTCTCGCTTAAAGTTTCCTTGACAACTGATTTGCACCAACAAAGTGCTGCCGTTAGGTCGATATACCACTAGAATTACCTAAAAGAGGTGGTTGCCAAGAATCAACACATGATAAGCACGGAATCTATGCTTCAAGAGCTATATTCCGGTATATCATCGACCAAATAAGTCGAAGATAACGAGTGATTACATTAACCCCTTGGCTAAGATAGGTATAAGGCCACTTGGGGAAGAAGTACCAGCTACAAAAATAAAACTTCTGCAATTAGAAGCCATAGATGACGACACGGCATCAGAAAACATGGACAAAAACATAAACCCATCAAATGCCCCTTGATCTTCATACAGCGACCAACAGGGAAAGAAGGATAACACCAGAAAATTATCAAATTAGTAAGCCATCAGACCTCCATTAGCAAAAATAGGTGAATCTGATACCTGTAATCACTGCCATCCCCGGTAACCGGTTTCGCTGCTTCACCGGCGCTCGAATTGCCTTCCATCTGATTCCTTCTTAACCATTGCTGCTGTTGCTGTTGCTGTTGCAGTTGCTGTTGCTGTTGCTGCTGCTGATGTTGGTGGTAGAAATGCTGACTCTGCTGGCTTGAAGGAGGATTCCTCTGAACATATTGCTGAGGATTTCTCGCGTAGGGATTAGGGTTCGCAGCGGGGGCTCCCCCGCGGCCGTTGCCGACGTCGGGATGGTATCTGCCTCGAGGATTCATGAAGGCGCCCGATCGAATCCGGATGTATGGGAATCGATCCTCCGACGCAATGCAAGAATCCAAAGAAACCGGTGCCGTGATCGGATAGCAAGGTCTGGAATCAAGAACGCGAGCGAACACTTCCGAGCCCTGATCCGGTGGATAGATGCGAAGTGGTGCGGGGTCGGCGGCCGACAGAGGGATGAAAGGAGGCCATTTCTTCCGATGGATTTAGAGCTCTCGTGGTATGTCGCGGCCGTTTCGAGAGGAAGAGGGAGGGGGTTGATACAGTTCGTGTGCTTTTTAAGGCGAGACAAGGCAAAATGTCCGGAAAACACAAAAAAAAAAAACTCCGCGTACAGCCCACGAAATAACTAAGGTAAACCTGTCTTTAATTTAAAGAAAATACCTGATATGTCCCTGCTTTTTTGCTAAAAGCAACCATGCCCAATGCCCCGTCACCGGCCATGTGCAGGCCACTGACCGCCTCCACCGCCGGCAATGCACGTCCTCCTCTTTTGTCCTCTTCTTCTTCCTCCTCTTTCCTCCTCCCTCCTTCATCTTTTTTGTAACATCCGCCCCAAACACACAAGATATTGTCCGCTTTGCCCGTGCCCGAACGAGAACTTCCCAGGGTGGTCACCCATCATAGTACTACTCTCGCCCGAGCACGCTTAACTACGGAGTTCTTACGAATTCCGTAGCGGCGCACGGCTTTAAAACGCGTCTTGGTAGGAAAGGTGGTGGGCCCCCAAACACAAGATATTGTCCTATATTGGTCTATTGGGTTTCGAACCCTCAACCTCAAGGTTTTGCACTAGCGTGGTTACCATCGAACCACCTAGAACGCGTCTTCTATGTTTGGGAGAGGAAATTATATAAGTAGCTCAGGATCTCCTTCTCTCCAGGCGATGTGGGGCTAACTCATGGCCTTGTACACCTCACCTCACCTCACCTCACCTCATCTATCTTGGCATTCCCGTCTCAGGAGTCTTGGCTCTTGGCTATTGGCCTATTGGATCTTGGTCGTCACAATCCACCCCCCTTAGGGCTACACGTCCTCGTGTAGGGTTAGACCCCCCCATCCCGAGGAGAACCGGCTCTAATACCATTTGTAACATCCGCCCCAAACACACAAGATTTTGTCCGCTTTGCTCGTGCCCGAACGAGAACTTCCCAGGGTGGTCACCCATCCTAGTACTACTCTCGCCCGAGCACGCTTAACTACGGAGTTCTTACGAATTCCGTAGCGGCGCACGGCTTTAAAACGCGTCTTGGCAGGAAAGGTGGTAAGCCCCCAAACACAAGATATTGTCCTCTATTGGTCTATTGGGTTTCGAACCCTCAACCTCAAGGTTTTGCACTAGCGTGGTTACCATCGAACCACCTAGAACGCGTCTTCTATGTTTGGGAGGGGAAATTAGGGAGGGGAAATTATATAAGTAGCTCATGATCTCCTTCTCTCTAGGCGATGTGGGGCTAACTCATGGCCTTGTACACCTCACCTCACCTCACCTCACCTCACCTCATCCATCTTGGCATTCCCGTCTCAGGAGTCTTGGCTCTTGGCTATTGGCCTATTGGATCTTGGTCGTCACATTTTTCCTCCTTTTTTCTTCCCCTCCTTCTTCTTCTTCCTCCCCCTCCTCTTTCATTTCTTTTCCTTCTGAAAATCACAACACTCAATCATACCAGGTTGAATGCAACCGTTGAGCATTTGGCCACCCCGGTATAATGCACATAAAGTGATCGATGACGGTATCGGTCAGAGGTCCGGAGAGCGGTGTCTGGAGGTCCATAGATTGGTGGTCGGAGGCCCAATGGTTGGTGGATGGGTTCGGTAGTGGGGCTAAGGGGCTCTCTTTGGGACTTGTTAAGAAACTAAGAGAGAAGTGGAGCCTCTTTATAGGTCTTTTGGGGGAAATCCCAAGTGGTGGGCGCTTGATGCAAGCTAGATCTGTATTATCGTATCAGTGTCCGCACATATCTTTATTTTATTATACTGAAAGACACTATTTGTATTGTTGTTTTGGATATTTTAGGTCTCTTTTTCATGTTTTTTTGTCATTTTGTGCATGTTCATTTAGTCTTGTTCTTGCCCAAATAATGGGAGATGTTTATGATCTCATTTGAGGGTTTTTTTGATTAAATTCTGAGCTCTTTCGGATGTGATTTTTACACTTTATTAATAAAATATGTGACGTGTGTGCCGGGTGTCGACGATCGAGATTAGATATCGAAATCGATGGTTAGATCGACATAACTTAAAAAGTTAATGATGTGGCATTACTATGGGCTTTAATTAAACCTTTTAGTCTTATCATAAAGCCATAGATGGGCTTTCTATCTAGTCATCCACTTCTATTTTTCTTGTTATCTCAGCCCACCATACAAGCCCTAATTCTATATAAGGGGTGTGAGAAAAAAACAAATCAGATTTTGATGAGTTTTGTGCCTCTTTGTGAGAGCTTCTAGGAGACTCGCGTCTCGACCCTTGTCGATTCCTCGATTGTCTCAAGAAGATTCTTAATTTCACATTGAGTATGACTCGACTTTGTTTTTTCGAAGGATCCAGCTTCTTTCGACGTCCGGCCTTGCACACCATAAGCGGGATCATTGCCGCATCCTTGCATCAACCCACGACGGAAAACCCTAGGCAATATCTATCATTTTATTTATCTTATACTTCACATCCGCATCTCTTTTAGTTACTTTTCATCACTTCAGCATTATATCATAGCCATCCTTGCATCCGAATCGCATCTAGTTGAAGCCATAACAAAAGTCATAAATATTATTAGTTTTAACTTGATCTTCGGTACCTTTGCAAGCATACTTTTAGCCTCTTTTATATTGAAAATCTGATGCACATTGCCTTGTTAAAATTGAAAACTGTTTGATATTTTTATAAAAATCTGCACATTGTTTTAGCCATAACTATATATCTAATTATATTATCATCCTAAAATTCGAATAAGTCCTTCCTCATATAAAGACTCTTACCCTCATAAATTTTTGTCAAGATCGGACAACCGGATCATTTTGAAAAGACAAATACCTCTGGTTGTCCGAATTTTCAAATTTTCCTAAAATCCCTCTGAAACCTAGTATAGATCACCCTCGCCTACATCAGCGTTTAAGGTATGAACTATCCTCTAAATGACTTTAAATACTATTAGTTGAGAACCCAAAGGTTTCTCAAATGCTATTAAGGAAGGAAATGAAGGATTTTTAAAATTAAGTTTATTAAGTCATTATTTTAAATATTATGTAATATATCTGCCAAATTCAATTGCAATTGAGTTGATAGCATCGATTAAGGTTAATTATTTACATATTAATTGTCAGGGTTCGAATCATCTCTTTTGTGTGTCTTTCTTTTATTTGTTTATTCTATCAAACGAGATCTGAATATAGCAAAATTATATATGAAATTTAATGGTTCGACGAGATCTTTGGAATTGTGAAATTTTTTACTTTTATTTTTGTACTCCATTTTCAAAAATGCATATTCAAGTGATATTGTTAACTTTAATTTATGTATAGAAATGATTTTTTAAAATTGGGGATAATACAGGGAGCATGTCGTCTGACCTAGTTTTATTTCTTGTAGTTTTGCTAAATAAATTTTCATCGAGACCAGAGAACGTATCTAGATTCTCCGTCAACCGACTTCTTGCTCGACAAATTGGGACTTTTGAGAACGGGAGAATTACCCCCAATAGTAGCTTCGAATTGAAGTATGCCTGTCATTTTCCTTTTCTACTCTAGCTCATGTCTCCAGGAAATGTTAATTTTGCTAAATAAACGTGTGTGGTGTGAAAGATAGGGATTTGTCAGTCGCTCCTAACCAGTAACATGGTGTGTGGAGACATGTCAATACCGACACATCTCCACACATGATGTTGGTCAGGAACAACCGATAGCTATGCCCGATCGACACTCCTCCAGGAAAGTGGAGGCAGGGGTGGGGAGGAAGAGGAGGAAATGGAGGGTCTATAGGGTGGCCTGTCAAAATGGGGGCCTTAGTAAAAGAAATTGGGTTGGGGTTCCCCTATCAAATTAGGGGTCTTGGTAATTTCGTGCGTGCAAATAGAAACGCCCTCATTTACCCATATACACTCTATGTAAGTTGGAGGTCGAGTTAATTGGTTATTAAGTCAGGTCGGATTGGGTCAGCGAGCTGGCTCACGATTATCACTCCTCACCACAATACTTTATTTGGTTAGTGTCTACATGGTCACTACCATATTCATCATAAAGAGAACTGTTAACTAACCAAAAATCGTACGAAAACCATCTCTAGGCCAAGCCTGTGGGGAGCCACGATTCAAACATGTGACTAGTTGTTGTTAGGCATTCGAGTCATTCGATCCAATGTTAATAGTATATGTTTTGGGAATCTTTTATAGGGTAATGGGGGTAAAGTTCTTTGAGCAATGCTCTGCTAGCTAAAGGACAAACAACAATTGCCTTTAGTATAAACTCCCTCTCAAAAGAGACATTTTTACAAGTCCTCCGCCGCATATGTTATCTTTTTCAACCCATTCAAATGACCAAAATACCCTTATATTATCTGTTAAGTGTCCAAATTAGTATTATTGTCTTTCCTTTTTTCATGCATATCTCATCATTCTCTTGCGTAAAACATTCATACTACTCATAAAATACATAAATTTCTTTTCATTGTTGCATAGTATAATTTTATACGAAAACATCAGTATATTGCTTTGCATTCATATATTATCTGAATGGAAATTATAAGGACTGATAATCAATTATTATTACTATGTTTCGTTATAAGGAACTGATGGGTATCCTTTTATGTCTGTTTCGCAGTAAATGGGATCCATCATCATCACGCATAGCTACTGTGGAGCGTGACTATACGGTGGGCATCATCGTAATGCTTTGGTAGCGGATCTATGACGCACGCCAATGACTCATGACAAGCGGAGGAATTAGCACAAAGGAAATATACTTTGCAAGACCAGAGCGCACACAGCTTGGAAGTGAAGTACTAAAAGACAAGGCGCATCCGAACTCGGAATACACCTAAGATGACCACCTTTTCTCTCTCTTCTTTCTCGTTTCTTTTCTCTTTCTCTCTTAATCTTACATATTATTAAATTGATCTTGCACCTAACCTCCTAGCCATGGAACATTGTACCCAACTCACCCTTAAACTCAAGCCTATCAGACTCCAACTACCTGAACTAAATCGTAGTCATCCATTTTGCCCAACACGAACCCATACTTGCGGACTCCATCATAGCCATGCATTACCTTAGGTTCCTTAGCATCCCAACTGACCAACTTTCAAACTATACTTAACCATCCAAAAATATGTACACACACATGCACGACTCGATCCACTACTCCACCAGATCCATCTCACTCTATCACACCGCCTAGATTTCTATTCACTCTCTCCTCCCAAAAAACCCGACCTGATCCAGCCGTCCGTTTCCCTTTCTCTCTCTAAAACCGAATACATGATCTCTCTTGAGCTTAGTTCTTTCTCTCTCTAGCCGTCCCTTGAACCCAAAGATAAGCAACCCTATAATCATCTCCTCTGTCATGCATGCAGCAACCCATCCTAGTCGTTCCTTGAACCCAAAAACTTGCAACTCCATCCCATCTCCACTCAGGCATGGATACCTCCACTCACCATTAATCCCTGGCATGCATGCACTCTATCTCCTCAAGCATCGTAGACGTTCATGCACCCGATATTAGCCGCTCAGATCCCATTTTTTCTCTCTCCAAACACGATCGCAGCAGCCATCACAGCCCTCCACTGCATCGAACCATGCATGCAGCCATTCATTACGTCCGAGGCACAAACCCGATCCGATCCCAGCTGGCCGAGTCTCCCACGTCCTCCTAAATTCACTCTTTCCCATCTGGACCTCATCGCAACCGTCCATATCTAAAAACCCATCTTGTATCATGCATGCATGCAAGCACCCAATAACCCAACATGCATGCAGTGATCACAGCCTCCCTATTTGATCACAGTCGTCCGGCATCCGATCGAAACCCACACGAGACCCAACTACCCGTGTCATCCGATCCTCCCTCCTTCTGTTTCTCTCTCTAAATATCTCTATTTCTCTCTCTCTAATCCCGTCTCTCACCAACCCTATCGCAGACGTCCGTGCCACCTAATCCATTACATCCAAGCCCAGCCCTCTCTCTCTCTAAAATCTGCACGCGATCCCCTCCCTCATTCCCGGTCCTCTCTCTCGATTTTATCTCTCCTTCCATAACCTCTTCACCCCCGATTTCTCTCTCTCTAAATACCACCAAACTTCTCTCTAGATCTCCATATCTCACCCGAGATCTCTCTTTCTCTTTCCTATTTTCTCTCTCTCAAAAGTCTGCACGTCACCCTTCTCTCTCCCTTATTTCTCTCTCCCGTTCCTGATTTCTCTCTCTAACCCTTGATCAATTCCAACCGAACCATCACAGCCGCCCCTTCCATGCAATATGAATGCATGCATGCAAAAACCCGACGTCCCCACTCATACACCCGATCACAACCACCCGATCCTCCCTCTCTCTTTCCTATTTCTCTCTCTAACATCAGTCAGCCCGATCCCACTCTGAGAATCCCCTCACGATCTCTCTCATCCGATTTTCTCTCTCTCTCTCGAACCTGACATAGCCGTCCCTTTTTGTTTCTCTCCTTTCCTGTTTCGCTCTCCTCTCCTTTCTCTCTCTTCTTTATCTCTCTAGATCTCATCCGATTTTCCCTCTCTCAAACCCAGCTGTACCCAGCCCCAAGATCCCATCTCCCACCATAATCACAGTCGACTCTTGCACGTCCCCTTACATCCCTTCTCTCTTTCTCCCTCAATTCCTTCCCCTTTTATTTTTCCTTTACTTCATACCAATAAAAGACCATTTACCAAATCCTACGCCTTGGGGAGCAAGCTACAAGCCGCTATATATAGAGGGTCATGGGCAAGAAGAGGGGAGGAGGACCCCCTCCCTCCAGGGAGGGGTATACGGTTTTTCCAAGAGCTATCATCCATTATTTTGTAGAGAGGGTGCAAAGCAAGTGCGCTATAATGCTGAATTTTTGAATTAGTTGATGTAGCTATCTTTTTTTATTTTAATAAAAGCTCTATTGTCATTTTATTTTTATGCATTCGTCTTCTTCTGATGTAATATTTTTTTGTCTTTATTTTTTTCATACTTATACCATGGCCGATCAAACTCCCTCCCGCCAGGGAGAGGGATCCGATGCTATGGTAAGTAGTAGATTCTTCTCTTGTATATTGCTCTTGGTCGTATTTAAATGATTAAGTCTCTTAATACATTTGATTTCAATTCTAAAGAGAGAAGACGCTCACCCGTGTTTCCATTCAATTGGGATTCGGGTGATACTTCAAACTTCGACAGTTAATCATTGGTTAAGTAGACGAATTATTCGTACGAGATATTCTAATTCATTCGTACAAATATATCCATTCTAATTCATTCGTACGAATGTATCCATTCTAATTCATTCATACGATCCATTCTAATTCATTCGCATGATCCATTCTAATTCATTTGCACGATCCATTCTAATTCATATGATTTTTTCTTATTTAATTTTCATTATGTAAATTTTCGCAATTGAGTACTAGTCTTTCTTCTTCACTATGAGAAGAATTCAGTTCTTGAGATTGCGAGAATATTACATAATGAAATTAGATAAAATGGGTTTTAACTCTAAAATTTTTGCTTGAGATGGTAAAAATTCCGGTCTCAAGTACAGATAAAAGAGAGTAATATTGCAAAAGAACTTTACTTCGAACCTTGGTTTATCAATCTCTCTCCTATGTGAATATTTCTTTTGGTTTATTTTAATTTGAATTATTAGTTTTCTGTTCCTACTTTCTAAAATAAATTATTTTCAAAAATAATAAAAAAAATCCAAACTCCCTTCAATTCAATCTAGCTTCTCTTGTGATATCTTCTCTAGGCATCTAATTACGTTTGGTTCGATCATTTACTTGCCATATACTATTTAAGTTCTCTGAATTATAATTCCAGGTATTGGTTTTGATAATAGCTAAAAACAATGACTAAGCAAAAAGCTTATTATCATTATCCATCCAACTGACCAAGATAATAAGAGTAACAAATTCATTAGTAAATGTAATAATTCGGCTGTAGCAGTTGCTATAGAGATTTCATTATAGAGGCTACAGTGAAATCAATGTATAGCAAGGGTGAATTCGATTTGGTAAGAAAACAATTAACCGAATTGATACTCTTGCTATTGTGATTTCACTATAGCAACTACATAAAATCATTGTAGAAACTGCTATAGTGAAATCATTGTAGAAACTGCTACAGTGTATTGTGTCAACCAATCAATTGTTACTCTTTTTACTGACTGATTATTACTCTTTTGTTGGACGGATTGTTTCTCATGATGCTGGATGGATAATGAAGGAATATTTTGGTCATTTTAAGGGGTTGAAAAGTCAACAACGACGGTTGAAGATGTGTCGTAAAACGTGTATTTTAATTCGTACCCTATAAATTGATGAGCATCCACAACTTCCCATTGTTAACCCCTCCACTTTTTGTTAATTGCAAATATGCCCTCTCCATCACAAATGCATACCCTATTCTCCCTTTCCCAACATACCCCACCTCCCCCTTTACCAACAAACCCTAATGCCCTACCTTTGATGCCATCTCTTGCTACACATCCCTGTCCCCTCCACCTTGCCCACCACTGGATACTCCAATGCCTACTCTTTTCCTCCCCCTTTCCCTCTCCCTCCCCCATTGTTACCCTCTTTCCCCATACCAACATTGCATCGTTATTCGCTAATCCATAGCCGAACATACTAAATAGCATTTGGCAAGGTTCTATCGAACATTAATCGATATATTGGACCCATGATTACCGTCGCATCAATGTTTTATATTCCAAGTCCAAAGATGATGAAAAACATATATTCAACATGATCATAACAAATTGTTGAGTAAGATATGATCTAGGGCTTGTAAAAACCATGGTTGATTAATAAATGAGTTGATATTTATATTAGAATAGCTTAATTGGTGTGTATTATATGTGTTCTATATATTGAACTGAAAAGAGCCATGGCTGTATAGTGGTTCATATGAGTGGGAGACTCAGTTGATTAATACTATTAGCCTAAATTGTTCGCAGTTCTGATTAGGGTTGGTCGCTCTATCAGGTTAAGCTGTTGGAATGACAGAGCATGGGTTTCTCCACCATGGTCATTGCCAAGCACAGTGTCTGTGGCTGAACAGAACCAACACGATGCACAGATCAGTGAGCAGACACCGGTGCACATAGCCGTGTTTCTGCTTAGGGTAATAGGTCCTAAACCCTGAGGAACCATGACCGATGGACTAACCAGTTTGGGTAACTTTGGTTCACCAACGTGTGTAGGATCTAACCACGACCCAATACCACGGTGCGTTGCATCATCATGCCACTCCTGCAGGCTATTCACATCCCCATTAGGAGGTGCGTTCCTTGGTCTGACATACACCGTACTAAAACCAGGCCTGGTGGTTAACAGTTGAGCTGTTATACCGAATCCGGTTGTTTGGCCAAAATGATCGGAGGTACGATGTGTTAATAAACCTGAAAGGAACCTAGTCATATGGTCACTTGAGTCTGACGGTGCTCTCCACCGCTCAAGTTGACACATGACACCGAGTGAAGGGATATCTAATTACTAAACTAAGCGGAGAGCAGGGGTATGCGAGAGAGCTTAGTAAGTCTGGGAGAATTGGAGTGCAGCCTGCGTCGCACTCTGGTAGCCACGCAGGTTAACCGGGACCCAGAGGATTGATAGGGACACTTGGGTAGTGTGTCGATCGGGTCCGGTTGGAAGCCATGAATCCTAGTCCCTGAAGGTTCCACCTTATCCACGATCGTTACGGATCATAACTTTCTCCTTGTCTCACAGCACAATATGAGTTGAAGAAATAATACCTTAATCGTCCTGTTTTCCATGAGTGCATTGCACTAGGGCATGGTGGTTGCACACGACTAAGTGTGTTTACTAGGGGGCAACCCCAGAGTAGTGTAGGGACACACGATTTTGCCATAATGCCATGAGGAGTTCATTCCGTGTGTGCGTGTCGCACTAGAGCACGGTCTGTGTGTTTAGTGTTTTTTACTATAGGGGCACCCCACGTTTTACTGAGGGCACCCCAGTAAATAGTAAAAACACTATTTATAACTCCATGGTATGTTAAATAGGTATGGATGAGGTGCCCTAAGTGTTAGAGTACTTTATCATGCACGGAGATGGACCATGTATGCTCCCGTATGAGGTGGATGGCCACTAGATGCATGGGGGGCATTTTGATCATTTCAAAATGTCCCGCATGCCCTAGTGGCCGCCCCCCTCATTAGGATAAATATGCATGGCCATCAAATTCATATTTAAAGGGATTAATTCAGATTTGAAATGATTTGAATCTATTCCCTTTATTGCAAAACCGAATATCGTAACTATACAATAGTGGGCATTTATTTTTGAGGATTAATGAGAGAGAGAGAAGGGGGAACGGTTCATATGGACAAGGGGAGAGAGGGGCACGGTTTTCAAGGCAATTAGGCAAGGAAAACCGAGCCTTATTCAGATTTTTAGAGAAAGACTGATCTCTCTCTCCCTTGTGTTCGGTTTTGGCCTCCCTATCTCTCTTGGGCACTCATCTCTCTCACTCTTTGGTTTTGACCTAAGTTGTGAAGAGGAAATCATCTTCATCTCATCTTCTTCTCCTCATAGAGTATGTGTGATAAAGAAGAAGAGAAAGCTTGCACTCCGAAGCACTCAGAGATTGGAGTGCAAGGATCCGGGTTGATTCGCGAGATCGGGTGTACCCGAAGAAGAACGAGGCTTCTCCCACGCACGTGGATACTTCCGTCATCATCAACTTGGAAGATTAACATCACGGTGCTAAATCCCGTACGGAGGTAAAATAAACAAAACCCTAGATCTATTGAATTGCATGCATAACATTTATGGTGTATTTCGATAGATGGCCATAGGGGTTCGTTTGCATTTCATTTTAATCTTGCGCATATGATTGTTTCTTAAGAAAATTTTAAAAAATGTATCGCACACCGTATCGATCCTAAGATCGAGTCTGGCTTTCGTTGCGCCTCTGATTTGTTTCCAACAAATGGTATCAGAGCCATTTTCGATGTGCGATTCACGAAAATTTTTTCTATGAATCGAATCAAATGCGTATTTGTTGAATGAATGCATTCACCGGGGTTTGCATGCGCTAGATCATATATGCATATGTGTTGCATGCTATGTTTTCCTACAGGGCGCCGCTACAAAATAATAATTGTGATTGTTTGGTTTTGGGGGTCAGATCCCGAAAAAAAAATGATTGCATAGTTATTTTTTGTTCTTTCTGTGATGGATGGTTGTAAGGCCTAATGGGACAAGTACGTGGAGGTTGTTCCACGGCTTGGTTTTTCCCGGCCAATAATTTCTATTCTTGTACTTTTATTATTCTTTATCCTAGGAAAATGTGTATGAACGAGCAATTGCTCGGAGCATACTAGATTTTTCAATTACAGGCTGAAGATTTAGAGGAAAAGATCAGATGGAAAATCCATTACCGGAAGCCCGGATGTGGTGGGCCAAAGGAAGAGATATCCGGAAGATGCCATGAACGGGATCATTAGAGCATTGCTAATCAGGTTCAGGGGTCGGACCCTGAACTTGATATCAATGGATGTTTATGTTTGATGGTAGTTGGATATTTTCAAAGACCCCGGTGAAATTATATATTCTAATGCTGTAGGTATTAGATTGTGGGATGCCCTTTCCCCACTGTGTGTGGGATGCCTTTTCCCCACTTGGTCCCTGCGACCATTAGGTTAGATCTCCATTTAATGACACCTGTAGTTTAATTGGTGTTTGATGATAGTTGGATCCCATAACACTCGGTTATGCCACCGTTAGGTCGAGGTCCGACGGAGGTTGTCGGATGTCCATAATTGGTTTGACATCGAAACCAATAGTGATGTGGTGATCATCTATGACATCAAATATCAAGTTGCATACGAGGAGTCATACTAATAGAGACCTTTCCCTATATGTCTAGACTATAGGCTAGGCTCTAGAGCACAAAGGGTAATGATCATTTTATTTAGTATCGAAGGCTTGGAAAGTACATAATGTGATTTTCGGGAGAAAGATGACAACTGAGTATCCACGGGATAGGGACTATGGTCCTCTCCAAGTCTATCTATACTTTATAAGAGATCTTAACTCTAGTGGGAGCACGGTATGACCAGGGTCTAGGTCTAGGTTGTCGCAACCTAGGATCTAAAATACTTACATAGAAATAACCCTCATAATAATTAAGGGATGTCTAAGAGGACTCAGTGTGAGTACCCCTGGCCTCCACGGCCAACTGCTAAATTTCCGGGTGATAGGGTATGGCTCAACATCCCCCTCGGGTGAGAGTTATTTTTTGTCATGCCGAAGGCTTAGCAGTCTCCTTCGGGATATGGTGGTCATAATGCCATGAGAGAAGGGCTTTTCCCGCCCTCGCGAGGGCCACATGAACTCCCGTGTTATGATTGTCTAGGCTTGTGGGTAAGCATCCGAAGCACCCGTGAGGCTACCCGTTGCGTCGCATGGAGATCAAGGGGGGCTGGCCAAAAGAAAACCATGGTCCATTGTAGCCCGTCTGTGGCAGATTTGGATTGGGTCCGAGAGACCTGCTGTGAGCGGAGGATGCTACACATTGCCCCCTCGGGCGGGTGTATCCGAATTCGAGATCTCATATACATGATAAAATTGATCCATAGATATGTCTCCGCTTTGAGGGTAGCGTTGACATTTGGATATAATTTGACTCATTTTAAAAATACCATAAAATGGGTTTATGAAGCATTCTAATATACTCCCATTTATTTTTTAGATGACCAAACTAGACCCCTTATCTGCCATCCTAAATGATAACAAGCTTACGAGTCCTAATTAACTATGAGGACTGGAAACGCAACCTCATGCTTGTTCTGAGGATCGGTAAACACACCATAGCCCTAACCACTCAGGAACCGAACCTACCAGGTCCAGATGCCACTGAGGCAGAGACCAAGGCTTTCTCCGACTGGCGAGATTCTAATGAGATGTGCAAGTGCTATATCATAGCTTCCTTGCAGACAACTCTACAGAAGCAAGTCGAAGAAATGCCTGATGCTTCTGATATGATGTTATACCTCAAAGAAATGTTTGAGGGGCATAGCCGCGTAACGCGCTACCTCACAATGAAAAAGCTCGTTAGCACTAAGATGTCCGAAGGGACGCCTGTCCGGGAACACATGCTGAAAATGCTCGGGTTCCAGAACGAACTGGCTACCATGAACATTGTGCTAGATAACGAGGTTATGACTGATATCTTCCTTGCGTCCCTGTCTGGAGCCTTTGAAGGCTTTGTCACTAACTTCAACCTTAACAAGTTGGAGATGACAAATGCAGAGCTTCTTGGAGCTCTCCAGGCAGCAGAAGACGGGTTCAAGGTTAAAGGTGAGACATTAAGTGCTAAGCGCAGGGCTGTTCTGAAGGCTAAGAAGCCTATGAGCAAGAAGCCTAAGAACAAGAAGCTAAAGGCAGGGCCTCTACAGAGCCATGTGGGGACCTCTAAGTCAAGAGATATGAAGTCACCTAGCACGAAGTGCTTCAGATGTGGCGAAAAGAGCCATTGGAAAAAGGACTGCACAAAGCCTCAGGGTGCTGGGATAGGTAATTCTCAGCTACTTGTAGTTGAGTCACTTCTTTCAAGTAGCAGTTCTTTTGCATCTTGGATTGTGGATTCTGGTTCCACTGACCATGCCTGTAACTCTTTACAGGGGTTCCAAGTAAGCAGAAGGCTACTTGATGAGGAAGTGGTCCTGAGCATGGGGACTGATGCTGTTGCAATCGCAGAAGCAGTTGGAGATGTTTATTTATCTTTTTCTAATGAAAAGACTTTGATTTTAAAAGACGCATTATATGTACCGTCTTTGAGACGTAATCTTATTTTGTTTCTTCTATGGTGAATGATGGTTATTCAGTTCTTTTTGATACATCTGGTGTGTCTATTAGATTGAATGGAACTTTCATTATTAGAGGAATAGTTCAGAACAGTCTCTATATTCTAAGTCCTAAATTAGAGAAAGAAAACATAACCGCTTTGAATATTAACTCATCTAAACGTAAGAAACCTTCAGAAAATCTAACTCTATTGTGGCATCTAAGACTTGGGCATATTGCCTCAGATAGAATTCATAGGTTGGTCAAGGCCGGGCTTCTGGAAACAGATCCCTCGGAGATCCTTCCAACCTGTGAGTCTTGTCTGGAGGGCAAAATGACCAAGAGGGCTTTTAAAGCCAAAGGGAATAGGGCCACAGAGATATTAGAGTTAGTTCATTCTGATGTATGTAGACCCATGAGCGTCCAGGCGATAGGAGGCCATGAGTACTTCATCACGTTTACTGATGATTACTCAAGATATGGCTATATATACCTAATGCATCGAAAGTCTGTGTCCTTTGACAAGTTCAAAGAATTTAGAGCCGAAGTTGAAAAGCAGACTGGTAGATATGTGAAAGCCCTTCGATCTGATCGAGGAGGTGAGTACCTATCGGACGAGTTCCTTGGGTATCTTAGAGATAGTGGGATTGTATCCCAGTTGACTGCTCCAGGTACACCACAACAGAATGGAGTTTCTGAGAGAAGGAATTGGACCTTGTTGGACATGGTCCGTAGTATGATGAGTTATGCTAGTTTACCGACCACATTTTTGGGATATGCCCTATTAACAGCAGCTTATATCTTAAACCATGTCCCATCTAAATCAGTGCCTCTAACTCCTAGAGAACTGTGGTCAAAGCGAAAGCCTACACTGCAGCATTTCAGAATATAGGGATGTCCTGCACATGTGCGAAAGGACAAGAGGGATAAGATGGAGACTAAGTCTAAGGTATGTCTGTTCATAGGCTATCCTAAAGAAACAAAAGGTGGTATATTCTATGATCCTGAGGATAAGAAGGTACTCGTTTCTACGAATGCCATCTACCTAGAGCAGGACTATATTATGGACCACAAGCCAACCAGTAAGATAGTTCTGGAAGAGCTACTGGGTACTGGTGGAGGCAGCACATCCGGTAACATAGAGGGAAGAGGTAATATTGAAACTAGTATACCAGAGACTGTAGAAACGAATCGCTCAGTACCACCATTACCTCGTCGTAGTGGGAGACAAATCAGAGCTCCTGAAAGATACTATGGAGAGACTTTATTAGTCGATCCAGAGATTCAGGAGGATGATCCCTTGAGCTATGATAAGGCGATGAAATCTTCTGACAGTTCTGCTTGGCAAAAAGCCATGGAGGCAGAAATTGCATCTATGTACCAAAATAATGTCTGGACATTTGTTGCACCATCACTCAATATTAAACCTATTGGGTATAAGTGGGTGTACAAGAAGAAAAGAGGACCCGATGGTTCCATTGAGACTTATAAAGCTAGATTAGTTGCCAAGGGTTTTACCCAACGAGAAGGGATTGATTATGACGAGACCTTCTCACTGGTAGCTATGCTTAAGTCTATTCGAATCCTCTTATCCATCGCAGCCCACTATGATTGGGAGATCTGGCAGATGAATGTCAAGACAGCTTTCCTCAATGGAGATTTGGAGAAAGACATATATATGATGCAGCATCCAGGTTTTGAGTCAGTAGGTCAGGAAGATCTAGTATGCAAACTTCAGAGGTCCATCTATGGACTAAAACAAGCATCCAGAAGTTGGAATATCCGTTTTGATCAGAAAATCCGCTCATACGGATTTGATCAAAATGAGGATAAACCTTGTGTGTACAAAAGAAGTGATAATACTACAGTGGTATATTTAGTACTTTATGTAGATATACTACTGATTGGAAATAACGTAGGAACATTATCTACGGTAAAAGTTTGGTTATCCTCGCAATTCGACATGAAAGACCTAGGTGAGGCGAGTTATGTTCTGGGGATTAAGGTAACTCGAGATCGCCAGAACAAGATTCTCTCGCTCTCACAAGCTGCTTATATAGATAAGATACTGGCCAAATTCCGCATGCAGGACTCCAAGAAGGGTTTCTTGTCATTCAGATATGGCTTGAAATTGTCTAAGGATCAATGTCCTTAGACACCTGAGGAGAAGGCAGAGATACAGAAGATACCTTATGCTTCAGCAGTGGGTAGTCTAATGTATGCCATGCAGTGCACGATGCCAGATATCTGTTTTGCAGTAGATATGATAGGTCGGTTTCAGTCGAACCCGGGTCCAGCACACTGGACTGCTGTAAAGAGTATACTCAAGTATCTTCATCGTACGAGGGATTATGAGTTAGTCTATACTTCACAGGACCTGACACCGATTGGATACACGGATGCTGACTTTATGTCAGATGTGGAATCTAGAAAATCGACTTCAGGTTATGTTTTCATGTTAGGAGGAGGAGCAGTAAGTTGGCGGAATGTGAAGCAAGGTTGCGTCGCAGACTCCACCACTGAAGCTGAGTATGTCGCAGCGTGCGAGGCTGGAAAAGAGGCGGTGTGGCTCAAAAAGTTCTTATTGGACTTAGGGTGCATACCAGAGGCTCAGTCACCTATTGTCCTTTATTATGACAATAGTAGAGTGGTAGCACAGGCCAAGGAGCCAAGACACCACCAGAAGGGGAAACATATCGAACATAAGTTCCACTTGATTCGGTAGTTTCAGAAGGAAGGGCAAGTAGCGGTGACCAAGATAGCATCTGCAGACAATGTTGTTGATCCCTTTACAAAGGCGATTCCTGCAAAGGCGTTTGAGCAGCATGTAGAAGCTATGGGAGTCAGAACCATTTTTCCTCGCTAGACCAAGTGGGAGATTGTTGAGTAAGATATGGTCTAGGGCTTGTAAAAACTATGGTTGATTAATAAATGAGTTGATATTTATATTAGAATAGCTTAATTGGTGCGTATTATACGTGTTCTATATATTTAACTGAAAAGAGCCATGGCTGTATAGTGGTTCATCTGAGTGGGAGACTCAGTTGATTAGTACTATTAGCCTAAATTGTTCGCAGTTCTGATTAGGGTTGGTCGCCCTATCAGGTTAAGCTGTTGAAATGACAGAGCATGGGTTTATCCACCATGGTCATTGCCAAGCACAGTGTCTATGGCTGAACAGAACCAACGCGGTGCACAGATCAGTGAGCAGACACCGATGCACATAGCCGAGTTTCTGCTTAGGGTAATAGGTCCTAAACCCTGAGGAACCATGACCGGTGGACTAACCAGTTTGGGTAACTTTGGTTTACCAACGTGTGAGGGATCTAACCACGACCCAATACCACAGTGCGTTGGGTTGTCGGGCTGGCGTTGCATCGGCATGCCACTCCTGCAGGCTATTCACATCCCCATTGGGAGGTGCGTTCCTTGGTCTGACATACACCGTACTAAAACCAGGCCTGGGGTTAACAGTTGAGCTGTTAGACCGAATCCGGTTGTTTGGCCAAAATGATCGGAGGTACGATGTGTTAATCAACCTGGAAGGAACCTAGTCATATGGTCCCTTGAGTCTGACGGTGCTCTCCACCGCTTAAGTTAACACATGGCATCGAGTGAAGGGATATCTAATTACCAAACTAAGCGGAGAGCAGGGGTATGCGAGAGAGCTTAGTAAGTCTGGGAGAATTGGAGTGCAGCCTGCGTCGCACTCTGGTGGCCACGCAGGTTAACCGGGACCCAGAGGATTGACAGGGACACTTGGGTAGTGTGTCGATCGGGTCCGGTTGGAAGCCATGAATCCTAGTCCCAGAAGGTTCCACCTTATCCACGATCGTTACGGATCATAACTTTCTCCTTGTCTCACAGCACAATATGAGTTGAAGAAATAATACCTTAATCGTCCTGTTTTCCATGAGTGCATTGCACTAGGGCATGGTGGTTGCACATGACTAAGTGTGTTCACTAGGGGGCAACCCCAGAGTAGTGTAGGGACACACGATTTTGCCATAATGCCATGAGGAGTTCATTCCGTGTGTGCGTGTCGCACTAGAGCACGGTCTGTGTGTTTAGTGATTTTTACTATAGGGGCACCCCATGTTTTACTGAGGGCACCCCAGTAAATAGTAAAAACACTATTTATAACTCCATGGTATGTTAAATAGGTATGGATGAGGTGCCCTAAGTGTTAGAGTACTTTATCATGCACGAAGATGGACCATGTATGCTCCCGTATGAGGTGGATGGCCACTAGATGCATGGGGGGCATTTTGGTCATTTCAAAATGTCCCGCATGCCCTAGTGGCCGCCCCCCTCATTAGGATAAATATGCATGGCCATCAAATTCATATTTAAAGGGATTAATTCAGATTTGAAATGATTTGAATCTATTCCCTTTAATTGCAAAACCGAATATGGCAACTATACAATAGTGGGCATTTATTTTTGAGGATTAATGAGAGAGAGAGAGAAGGGGGAACGGTTCATATGGACAAGGGGAGAGAGGGGCACGGTTTTCAAGGCATATTAGGCAAGGAAAACCGAGCCTTATTCAGATTTTTAGAGAAAGACTGATCTCTCTCTCCCTTGTGTTCGGTTTTGGCCTCCCTCTCTCTCTTGGGCACTCATCTCTCTCACTCTTTGGTTTTGACCTAAGTTGTGAAGAGGAAATCATCTTCATCTCATCTTCTTCTCCTCATAGAGTGTGTGTGATAAAGAAGAAGAGAAAGCTTGCACTCCGAAGCACTCAGAGATTGGAGTGCAAGGATCCGGGTCGATTCGCAAGATCGGGTGTACCCGAAGAAGAACGAGGCTTCTCCCACGCACGTGGATACTTCTGTTATCATCAACTTGGAAGATTAACATCGCGGTGCTAAATCCCGCATGGAGGTAAAATAAACAAAACCCTAGATCTATTGAATTGCATGCATAACATTTATGGTGTGTTTCGATAGATGACCATAGGGGTTCGTTTGCATTTCATTTTAATCTTGCGCATATGATTGTTTCTTAAGAAAATTTTAAAAAATATATCGCACACCGTATCGATCCTAAGATCGAGTCCTGCTTCCGTTGCGCCTCTGATTTGTTTCCAACACAAATGTCGTTCAATATGCTTATATTTGGTATACTGAACGCACCAAGTAATGACGGTAGCAATGGAAAATGAGGGTGGCAATGGGGGAGGGGTGTGTGTATGTGTGTGGAAGGTGAAGCGGCGGAGGCTCTCTAATGATGGGAAATGAGGGGAAAGGGGAGGTGGCGATGATGGGGAAGGAGGAAAAGGGGGAGAGGAAGAGGAGGCAATGAAGTCTTCGGCGAGGTGAAGGGGGATATGTCAGAGGTGGACGGTGGAGGTGCCGACGTCGAGGAAGGAGAATGTTAAAGGTGGGGTATGTAATCAGAGATGGGGTATGAGTGGGGAAGGGATAAAGGAAGGGTATACTCACCATTTAAAAAAAAAAATGCCAAGCGAGAATTGTTCATCAATCCGTGTGGTATGATTATAGGGCTACAAACGAGCTGAGCCAAACTTTGGTCTGTTTGAACTTGATTTGGTTAAAAGCTTGGTTGTTGAAGCTTAGGCTTGGCTTGATTAGTAATCGAGCCGAGCCGAACTTTGGTCTATTTGAGCTTGGCTCGTTTAATAAACAAGCCGACTCAAATGAGTTCTTACCGAGCTTGTTCATGAACTCTATCTTAGGACTATGTATATTTGGCCTATTCATGCCTTTTAAGAACTTATTCAAAGGCCTATTCACAAGCTTCCTCACGATCCCTAAACGAACATGTTCACGAGCCCAACCGAGTCGATCTTAGTATGTTTGATCTTGGCTTGTTTATTAAACGAGCCTAAACTCTAGACTTGGGCTTGGTTCAAATAGTAATCAAACAAGCTCGAACGAGCCTTTATCGAACTTGTTCTCGAGCTGCCAATGAACAACTTGGTTCATTTGCAGCCTAGGTATAATGGCTCGATCTCTAATGACATCCACAACATTAGAGAGAAAGTTGTCAAATTTTATACTAAATTGTTTGTGGTAGATGCTCAGGAGACCAGGTTTGAGCCCATCATTTTCAGAAAAATTCTCTCTATCTGAATTAACAAACCAATCCAGATTGATGAGTTGGAGATGATCATTAATAGAGCTAATGGGGACAAAGCACTGGGCCCCAATGGATTCGACTTCTTCTTCTTTAAGAGCTATTGAAGATTTCTCAAGGGGGAAGTGTGGGCAATCATTGACGACTTTTTCAAAACGGGATAATTGCTTTCTTCCTTGAACCATTCATTCATAGCACTAATCCCCAAAGGTGCTTATGGCCAATTCCTTCAAAGACTTCAGGGTTATCTTGTTGTGCAACTGCCTCTACAATATGATCGTCAAGGTCCTATCTAATAGGATGTAGGTGGTCATGTACGAGTTGATCTCCCCCAACCAATCGACTTTCATCAAGGGAAGGCGAATAGCTGATAACATCCTCCTTTCCCATGCGCTGATAAAAGGCTTTCACGGAAAGACTAGTCCCAAAAGAATTTGTCTAAAGCTGGACATCATAAAAGCGTATGACTCATTCAATAGAGATTTATTGATGCATACCCTTCACTGTTTGGGTGGATCTTGTGGATCAGAGCCTGTATTTGCTCCCCCTTCTTCTTCATTCTCGTCAATGGGTCTCCAACATGTATGATGAAGGCCAACAGAGGGTTGAGACAGGGTGACCCTCTATTAGCATATATGTTCACTATCGTCATGGAGTGCTTGTCATTGGAATTGGAATGAGGAGTGTTGCGGGAAGACTGGAAAAGCTTTGGGCTTGGTGGAGGCCACCCCATTTCTCACCTGATCTTCACTGATGATCTCTTGTTGTTCCTCAAGCCAGGGGCAGGGTAGAAGTTGGAAAGCTAGTTGACCTATTGCGTGAGTTTGGAGTGAGGTTTGGACTCTTCATCAACAAAAAAAAGAGTCAGGTTTTTTTTATCGAGATCATGCATTGAATTTTATCACGAAATTGCTGATATGGGAATTAGCTTGGGTGGTTTGCCGGTGAAATACTTGGGCCATCCATTCTCTACTTCCAAGGTGAACAAGGTGATGTTTAGACCCTTGTTAGAGAAAGTAACGAATACCATTGACTGTTGGGCCATCAAGCATCTATCCATCGGTGATAGATTGGAGCTAATCAAGTAGTTTCTCCTACTTTTGGGCCTCCGCCTTCTCGATTCCAAGTCTTATTCAATCGAAAGTGGAAAAGCTCATACGAGACTTTCTTTGGCAAAATTCCAACACCCATGTCAATTGGGACAAGATGTGCAAGTCGAAGATGGAAGGGGGTCTTGGAATTAGAAGGATGAGAGATATCTCGAAGGCTAGCCTTCTCAGGCTGAGTGAAAGATTGTGAGCGAGGATGATAATCTCTGGAGCAAGTGGATAAGAGGTCGCTATGTAAAAAAATTCACCTTTTGGAATTTACAAAAGTCTTCGAACTCCTCTGCGATATGGAATGGTATCTTGGAGAGAAAGAAACAACTAAAAAGAAATCCAGACTACCCCATAGCTGCTGATTCTAGAGTCAATTTTTGGCATGTGAGGGGCTCAGCCTAGAAATCGTGGGGGAACAGACAATGCTTGATCAAGGCATGAGAGGGGCTGCTGTTAGAGACTTAATCATGGAGGAGAGCTGGAATCTCCTAAGGGCGACCATCTAGAAAGTTCAAGAGCTATTCGACAAGGTGAGAGAAGTGAAGATTTTATCAGCTGAAACTTCGACAAAAGTAGAGTGGATAGTGAATCCAGGACATAGTTTCAGATTCACTGATACCAGGGAGACTGTTAGAAATTATGGCATCACAGTTCCTTGGAGTTATACCTTGTGGAGGGCTCTGGTACCTCCAAGAATGGCCATCTGCACTTGGAGAGCATCCTTGAATCACCTTTCCACGCAGAGCATCCTTAAGGCTCGATAAGTTAGACTCGCTAACCGATGTCTCCTCTGTATAGTTGATGAGCATTCAGTGAGTCACGTATTCTTCCATTGCAGTTTTTTCCAGATGGATTTGGGAGCAAGTTAATGAGAAGATAGGGTCTGCGTACTTTCAGGAAGAGGGGTTATTGAATATCCTAGATAGGACCACGTAGTTAGGAGGATAGGTAGAATTTTTAGGTATGCACTAGCTTGTTCGGTGTATTCCATTTGGGGAGAGCGAAACAGAAGAATATTCGAGGATCAGGATGGAACACATCAGCAAGTATTTAATGCCATCTTATCGCAGCTGAAGAACCTATTCTCAGGAGTTGAAGTAAGAGAAGCGAAGGGGGAAGTTAAAGCCGTATTGCTTGCATGGTTATCAAGATTATAGACAGTGTTTGTATTTCCCTTTGGGAGCATAGCGCTCATTTACACTTGTAAATTCTTTTTTAGTAGTAATTTAATTATCTTACCTTTCAAAAAAAAACCTCATATGTTTTATCAGCTCATTCATAAAATGGACGTTTTATATACACTCATTCAACATAGGTTGGCACCCCATTTAATCGGCACTTGTACACTTTACGTGGGTTGTAATGGCACCCAAATAACCCAAAATGCCCTCTCCCTAACATGTTGCCATTCTAACCCTTGTTCCTATCCACCCCACCACCCACTGCAACTGCCTTCTCCTCCATCGACGCCACGTTCCTCTTCCTCCACGCAACCCACCACAACCAACTTCTTCTTCCTCCTCCTCCCTCTTTATCTCCCTTCTGCATCTTCCCCACCAAGCCCCAATGCCACCCCAAAGATATTTAGTGGCTACCCATCAACAACATAGACGGGGTAGTCACTAACATGACCGTGTTAATGTCTACCTGCTGACATCATACATCTACGGGTGGCTTATGGTTCTGACATAAAGAAGATGGAGGAAGAGGAATGAGGGCGGCGGCAGAGTTTGGGGTGCTAAGCTAAATTAGGTGGGTGTATATAGAACTCACCTTCTTCAAATCGCCTTTGCATCTCAAAAAGAGGACAACTTAATGTCAGTCACGAGTAGAGTTAATTTTCAGATGGATCGGATCGGAAAAGAGGTGTTTGGAAAATTTCCTCAAATTTTTGGAATCCCAAATAGCATTCCGATTTCGATTTCAAAATTTTGAAATTTCAAAATCCAATTCTGATTCGAAATTTTTCGGAATGTTACATTTTCGAAAATTTTCAGAATTCTCCAACTTTGGCAAACTTTTGGATTTTTTCAGAGTTTCAAATATGTGTAGAATTTTGGAATTTTCGGAATTGCACAGCACATGCTGCTTCGGATGAGTCTTGGTTGGGTTGGGTTGGGTCGGGTCGGGTAAAGGGTGGAAACGATAGAATATGATTTGTTTGGGATTTAGGGTTTTTAAGTTTTATATGCGGTGCATCACAGGCTATTGCATGCTGGTGTTGGGTTGGACCCATTTTAAGTTATATATATATATATATATATAGAGAGAGAGAGAGAGAGAGAGAGAGAGAGAGAGAGAGAGAGAGAGAGAAACCTCTTATATATGAAACCTTGTGTGAAACCACTGAAACCTACCTAGAAGTTTCAGAATTTGATGAAACTTGGTGGGCATGCTTTCTATGACAAGTTGATCATCTTCACAAAAAATCATCAAATTCTAAAACATCTAGGGGAATCAAATGATAGAAGATTTATCAACCATCAATTAAAATTGTTAATTTGAATCGCATATTTGATGTCCCTAGAGGCTTTAGAATTTTATGATTTTTTGTGAGGATGATCAACTTGCCATAGAGAGCATGCACACCAAGTTTCATCAAATTATGAAAACTCTAAGTAGGTTTTGCACAAAGTTTCGCATATAAGAGATTTCTCAACAGATTGCCCCCCCCCCTCTCTCTCTCTCTCTCTCTCTCTCTCTCTCTCTCTATATATATATATATATATATATATATATATATATCAACACACCTGTCAGCAATGTAAAGGGCCGCTTTCGGCAACAAAACACCCCCCGATTGGCACGAAGCGGGCAACCATCGTCCCCCAACCCCCGAACCCAAATCTTATGCCCCATCGTTTGTCTCCCAAGTCACAGCCGTCCGTCGCACCCATACCCGACCCGTGCATCGCACTCAGTCCGAACTGACAGGCAAAGAAACAGATGTGATTGGTCCCCGACATATGCTCCAGGTTGTACCTGATCACTGTCGTCCCTTTGCCTACCGGTTGGAATGAGTGCGATGCATTGGTCGGGTCTGGGTGCAACAAACGACTATGACTTCGGGGGCAGACAATGGGAAAGAGAAATGCAGCAGAAGATTTGGATTCCCAATCTTTCATATAACCATGATATCACTTAGTTGTCATCACGGATCAACAACAAACGCTTGAGCATCTTTCGGGATGCATTATAGCCACATGATGGCAACCACCGTGACAGATGCATCGCACTCAACCTGAACTGCACCCGTCGGCTTCTCTGATTTAAACGACTATTGTGAAGAGAGGTTTTGACTCCAGCTTTTCTGATTGATTTGTGATGCCAGCTAAGATGGTATCACGGTTATAACAATGTTTTTGTACCACCGAGGAGAGAGAGATACGGGGACGGAGAGAGAGATGAAGAAAGTAGTGTTTTGAAAACCGGATCGGACAGACGGTAACCAGTTTGGCCCGAAACCAGAACATGTTTCGGTTTAAACCGGTTTGTATGGCCGGACTGGGCGGTTGAACCGGTTTGGACTGGAACATGTTTCAGTTCAGTCTTTGTATAAACCGGTTTGTATGTTAACCCAGGAATAAAACCTTGCCATTGAAGAATTTAGTATATATCTATTTTAAAAAACATATTTTCATGCGGTTCAAATGGTTGAACCACCGGTTTGAACAAATTTGGCCCTAACCGTATGCCTTTTTGGTTCGCCTTTCGGTCCGGTTTTGAAAAAACACAGAGAGAGAAAGAGATCGTGGGGGAGAGAGAAACCGAGAAAGAAAGAGAGACGGGAGAGAGTGGAACGGAGATGCGAAGAGAGAGAGAGAGAGAGAGAGAGAGAGAGAGAGAGAGAGAGAGAGAGAGACGCGGAGAGAGAAAGAGAGAAACAGACGGAAAGAGAGAAACGGACGGAAAGAGAGAAAATCGGAAAGAGAGAGAGATGGAAAAAGAGAGCGAGAGAGATCGGAGAGAGGGGGAGATAGAGAGAGAAAGAGAGATCGGAGAGAGAGACAGACGAAGAGAGAGAGAAGAGAGAGACGAATGGAGAAAGAAAATGGGAAGAGAGAAGCGGAGAGAGAGAATGAGATCGTGGAGAGAGAGAGGAGAGAGAAAATCGGGAAGAGAGAGAGACAGAAAGAGAGAACGAGAGATCGGAGAGAGAGACAGACGGAGAGAGAGAGAGACGGACGAAGAGCGAGAGAGAGAGAGAGAGAGAGAGAGAGAGAGAGAGAGAGAGAGAGACGGATGAAAAGAGAGAGAGAGACGGACGAGGAGAGAGAGAGAGAGAAAATCGGGAAGAGAGAAATCAAGAAGAGAGAGAAATACGGGGAGAGAGAGATCTGGGAAGAGAGAGAAAGAAAGATCGTGGGAAGAAGAGAGGGAACGGTTGTGATCCCGAGAGAGTTTTGTCTAGTCAGCATTTGGTTCCTTTTTGTCTAGTCAGCACAAAATCGCCATCCATTGTTATATAGACTAGTGCATGCCCGTGCCTGTCGGCACTGCAGCGGGCCGCCTTCGGCGGCAACACACCCCCCGGGCATCACCACCCCCACCCGTCAACCCGACCCGAAGTTAGCAGGTTTGGGTTTGGCCTAAACGGGTTCGGGTCATAAACGGGTCGACCCGATTGACCCGTTTATTTAATGGGTCGGGTTTGTACTTATAACCCGATTGACCATTTTAACAAATGGGCCGTGTCAACCAGACCCGACTCAACCCGATCCAACTTGAGCCAACCTGAACCAACCCGACCCAACCCGATCAAAACCGGCCCAATACGACTTGTCTTGACCCAACCCAATAGGTTTACATGGGTTCTGTTGACCCAACCCGAGCCGACACAACCAACCCGTTTAGTAAATGGGTCTATTCAGGTCAACCCGTTTATTAGGCAGATCGGGTTTGGGTTTAAATTTTTGACCCGTTTATTAAATGGATCGGGTTCTGGTTGGGTGTTTTGCCTTTATACATATGTCTCAACCCGACCTGACCCATTGCCACCCCTAGAAGAGAGAGAGAAACAGACCCATTGCTGGTACTTGAAGGTAGGGGTGGCAATCCTTGACCCGACCCGAACCTGACCCGAAGTTAGCGGGTTTAGATTTGGCCTAAACGGGTTCGGGTCATATAAGGGTCAACCCGATTGACCCGTTTATTTAATGGGTCGGGTTTGGGTTTGTACTTATAGCCCGATTGACCCGACTTGACCAGTTTACCAAATGGGTCGTGTCAACCCGACCCGACCCGACCCAATCCGGGCCAATCCGACTTGTCTTGACCCAACCCGGTAGGTTTACATGGATTATGTTGAGCCAACCCAACCCGACCCGACACAACCCGACCCGGTTAGTAAACGGGTCAGGTCGGGTTTGGGTTTAAGTTTTTGACCCATTTATTAAACGGGTCAGGTTCGGGTTGGGTGTTTTGCCCTTATACCTATGTCTCAACCCGACCCGACCCGACCCATTGCCACTCCTACTTGAAGGCAGACGTAGGGCTGCAACTTGGGCGGGCCAACCGGAACCCAACCCGAACCCAACCCAAATTTGGGCGGCTAACCTAAACCCAACCCAAGTCCAACCCGAATTATTTCTCCTCTACCATATTGAAGCCGATCAACCCATCCCGCACAACCTGATCAACCTGGCCAACCTGACGGATTATGCTAGGGCTAAGGAAGTTCAAACAGACCTTGGGTTGGGTCGGGTTGGGGGTACAAAAGATGCTAAGTCAGGGCTTTGAGGTTTGGGGTACAAAAGAAAAAGGCAATGTTGGTATTAAAGGGTCGCTGAGTAAGTTTTTGAGTAACGATAGGGATAGGGAGACGGGGCTAGTTACAGATTTTTGGGGTATGAATAAAATTTTCCAAAGATTATGATAAATTACACTTTACCCCTCTGTAGTTTTGCTCAAAAACACTTAACTCCCATGTAGTTTATTTTCTTCCAAATCACTCCCTAATTTCTTTCTCTAACAACCTGATCACCAACCCATCATTCCCTCCCAACCCCATGTGATCTTATCTCTCTCTCTTGTTCTTTTTCTCTAAAAAAGTGGTGATTTCCCCCTCTTCTCTATCTCTCTTTTGATCTCTATCTAGGTTGCACCATCGTGAAATCCAGGCCATTAAAACCCGATCACAGCCGTCCGTGATCTTCTCTCTCTCTCTCTCTCTCTCTCTCTCTCTCTCTCTCTCTCTCTCTCTCTCTCTCTCTCGGGGGGGGGGGGGGGGGGGGGGGGTGGTTGGGGCGCACCGAAGGCTCCCTCTTTCACATTGTTGATCTCCAATGTGAGATCTCATCATTGATCTCGAAGAACAAATGTCAAGTTTTGAAGAAACAAAGATGGAGATTTAACAAAGGGGGCTATGGGATTGGGGACTCGAAGGGGTCGGCCTCAACGCAGAGGTAGGCGATCTTGGGGGAGCCGGCGGAGAGGGACTGCAACGTGTGCCTCCTGGCGGACCCTGAAGGAGGTGATGGAGGAGGCCGGGGTGCGACCACGCCGGCCGATCACGACCGCCCGTCATCGTCGCTTGCCGTCCACATCGCGTGGATTATGGAGGTGCTGCAGGGGAACCCGGAGTCCAAGTCCTCGGCGGCCGTGCGGGTTCGAGCCCGAGCCTTCTGCTCTCCTGTCTACCTTGAGCTCCTTCGGCGACCTTATTCCGATACTACCCTCCTTCATCCTCGTTCCCCCTCATCTCAAAGGGGTAGTTTCGTCACTATAAGATCGACAAAACCCCGTCCGTCCCCGGACCCGGCGCTTCATCTCGTGATTATCCCTTATTGCTTTCCCGGTTACCAGTCACACCTCCACACCCAAACCAACGGCGATGATCCGACAGACTCGCCGATCACAGATGCCACCTCATCTCCGTGCTGACGCCAGCAAACCCACCCCACGAAAACGTCGACGCATGCGCGCCCCGGTGACCGTCCCTACTCGTACATGTGGCCCACCCCCTCGCCCCCAACCGGCGCCTCGCCGTTCCTTTACATATCCACCCAATCCTCCGATTATCCACCGTCCGAGATCTCTAGAGAGAGGAGGTGAGAGAGAGAGAGAGAAAGGAAGGGGATTGGATCGGAGTTGTAGATCACCGTCGGTGATGGGAGGCTGCTGGGCAATGAGTCGCGGTCGCCACCGAACCTGGCGATGCCCTATTGGGAGGACTGCTGGAGCGAGGGGGCGACCTCGGCGTTGATCGACGCGTGGGGGGACGACGACGGTGCGATCAGTGTAGAGGGACGGCAACAGTGAGATCGGAGAAGGGAGAGGAGTCGAATTGGGGTTTGGGGGGGTGAGATTGTGCAGTGATCGCAAGTTGAGGGGAAGAGAGAGAGAGAGAGAGAGAGAGAGAGAGAGAGAGAGAGAGAGCAAGTGAGATTTGAGGGGTTTTTTTTATCTGGGGCGGGTTAGAGAGAGAATCGGGGTGGGTTTCAGAGAGAGATCATGGGGAAGAGAAGAGAGAGCGACGGAGAAAGAGAGAGAGAAAAAGGGAGAGAGAATCGGAGAGAGATCGTGGGGATGGCGAGAGAGAGAGAGAGAGGGAGAGATCGAGGGAATTGCGGCAATCATGCAGCGATGGCAGATTGGTTGGTAGTGGGGCCAGGATTTGAGAGGGTGTTTTGATCCGTTCGATTTGATCGAACGGATATCTTGTTTCTGCGCGGGATCTGTTAGGAGGGTGATGAGCTGGATTTTTTTTGTCTAGTCAGCTTTTGGTTCCGTTTTGTCTAGTCAGCACAAAACCGCCGTGCCATGTTATATAGATACCCTTGGGTGAGGCCCAAAGTAATGGCTTTGTTGGCTTTGCCCAAGGGCCGACAATGCACAACACCTGCTGCTTCGGATGGGTCTGGGTCGGAATAAAACATCAAAATTTTTTGGATTTTTTCGGATCAGATGTTTTTGGAATTTTAGAAATCAAAATTTTCGGAATACTCAGCACCCTTCCAATTTCGATTCGATTTTTTTTCGGAATTTTTGGAAATCAAAATTTCGGAATTCGGATTTAATTATATGGTGCCAAAATCGGAATTTTTCGGATCGGTTTCGGACGGAATCGGAATTTCCGTTCAACTGTGCGCCCCTAGTCACAGTGATAGCATTTTAATCCAACAAGCCCGCCGGCCGTTAACCCAGTGGCTGCAACCGGAACCCTTGCCGTCCCCGTACAACCCTGTCGGCGGGATCGATCCTTTCCGCCGCCGTGTACGGCGGAGAGGCGGGGCTTTCTCTGAATCGCCATCGAAGGAGGAGCAGAGGAAAAGCCTGTTTGTGGGAGGACGTACGTGCCCGCCACCTTTTCGATAAAAAGCCCAGGTGGGTTGGGTATGAGGTACCATTTCCTTTTTTTACATTTCCTACCTGTTTGACGCGGTCCGTGTGGTTTGGAGCTCACTTCCCTCCGCTCTCCGCTCCCCGCTCCTATCTTCCCTCCCCGTCTCTCATCTGCCCTCAACAAATCAGGTCTTAAATCACATTGCACTATGCTCCGATCCCATTTTCTTCTCACCTGCTGGGTCTTCGCTTTATCCCTCTCTGGCCTTCAATCTCCTTCTCCTTGACGAAGAGAGAGGCGAAGATCCATCACCGCTCCCCATCTCCTTCTATATAAAGGAGCCTTATAGTACATTCAGTGTTTGATTTCAGGGGTGTCTTCGCCGGGTCTTGCCAGGATTTTGTATGTGAATTCAGATTTGGGTTTCTCGATCTCATCATGTCTTTCAGTGGTACTCAGGACAAATGCAAGGCGTGCGACAAGACCGTCCATTTCATCGACCTGTTGACTGCTGATGGAGTTTCCTATCACAAGACCTGCTTCAAATGCAGCCATTGCAAGGGAACTCTTTCGGTGAGTGTAAATTCTCCCGCCCTTCTTGCAATCGATGAATAGAAAAGCATTATTGAACGAAAATTCTCGAATTGCTACTATGTTATACCGAGTCACAAGCTTGCGTGTGATCGATAGAACATATGAATGATCTATTCTAATATTTTCCTTTGATATTCTCGGCTATATATGATGATGGTGTCAATGATGATGATTTATATTGGAATCCAATCACACATCCCTATCTATTAAGAATTATTGGATCAACACCACATTCATATCCATAAATTCCGTACTAATCAGATTCATATCGTGCTTCATTATTAAATATTAAATACATGAAGAATTTTCCTTGGATTGAATTTACTTGGTACATTTTAATATCATATAGAGAGAATGTTGCAAGAGAATGTTTCAGAGAGAAATGGTGTAGAGAAAGTATTCGTTGAGAGAGAGGATATTGTAGTATTGCAAAGAGAGAAGCGGAAACTTTAAAATTCCACCTATTTATGTGGAATTTGAAAATGGGTGATTTATATATAATATGCGAAAACTTTGCATGTTCTCAACGTAAAAACTTTCCCAAAATTTTATCCAGTCCCTTATGCTAGTGGAGGATTTGAAGTGCATTTCGTAAAGATTCCATACGATTAACTAAGGATTGGAATGCCGCTATTAAAATCCCCAACAACTAATGAGGTACCTCAAAGTTCTCACAAGTTCCCCACAATTAATAATTGCATAGATTACAAGGTTATTTGTTAGGCGGTCTAATTGTTGTAATAGGTCACAATTCACAACATTTCTTGGCATGTACCTCTTTTCCGAGTTGCCTTGGTCAGGTTTTAGGCACCAATCTTCGAGGATTGGTGCCAGTTTATAGCATGTTGAAAAATTCTTGTCAATTCTTCCTAATAGTTGATTCAACCTTGATGGGATAAGACTCAGATGGTGATAATCATGCTGCTGCATAGAGCTTTTGAGGTGGATATTTTGTTATCGCGATGATGGTGGCCAGTTCGTGATCGCAAGGATCTTATCAACAAGCTACTAAGCCAATGAAATCCAGCTCTTCTAATGGGGTGGTTAGTCATACATATTCTTCAAATTGAAGGAGGGACTGTGTGTTTGTGTGTTCTTCAGGGAAAGAGAAAGCACATGACAAAAAGGCCCTCATTTAGTTATACTATAATTCGTTGTCATAACTGTGACGATCGATTCATGATCGCATGAAGCTATTGTGCCAGTGGAATCCACCTCTACTTATAAGGTGGATAATAGTATATATCCATTATCTAGAATAAGAAGGGAGGAGGGTATGAGCATTCGTGTTTTTTAAGGGCAAGAGAAAGCAAATAATGAAAAGCCTCTCGTTTGATTTTAACGTGATTTCGTTTTCATGATGGTGGCGGTCAGTTTGTGATCGCAGAGATCGTACCAAGTAGCTACTGTGGTCTGTGCTAGTAATACCCAACTCTACTTGGGGGGGATATATATATATATATATATATATATATATATATATATATATATATATAGGGTCGGGATCCAGAAACACGCTATTTTGCCACAGAGTTAGACACGCATCTCCAAAACCCTAGATAGAGGTTTCAAAATTTATTGATTTTTTGTGAGGATTATAACCTTGCCTTAGATAGCACATCAGCAAAAAAAGCAGCACATTCTAAAACCTATAGACTTATCAAATATTCCCTTCAATTTAACGGTTAAAATGAACGGTCGATAAAGCTCTTTAGATTTGATGCACCTAAAGGGTTTAGAATGTGCTGATTTTTTATGGATGGGCTATCTAAGGGTAGTTGATCATCCTTACAAAAAATCAACAAATTCTAAAACCTCTATCTAGAGTTTTGGATGATGTGTGTCTAACTTTGTGGCAAAGTAGCGTGTTTCTGGATCCCGACCCATATATATATATATATATATATATATATATATATATATATATATATATATATATATATGTATATATATATATATATATATATATATAGAGAGAGAGAGAGAGAGAGAGAGAGAGGTTCCTCTACGTTTGTGTTTTTTTTTGGGGTGGGGGTTGGGGGTGAAATAGCCTCACATTTAGTTATATTGTTAAGTCTTTCTCATTACGATGGCACCTGGTTCACAACCATAAAGAATATATACTGAAGATACTATGCTAGTAGAACCTAGCTCTACTCATGGGGCGGACAATTAGATCTATCCGTCTTCTAGATGGAGGGGTTTCTTCTACATGTTAGTTTTTTTTAGGACGAAATGAAGTAAATAACTGAACTTGTTTGATTATATTGTCATTTTTGTTGTTGTAACAGTGGCGGTCAGTTCACGATTGCATAGTTCGTATCAAGAAGCTATTGGTGCCAGTGGAAACAAGCTCTACTTAAGGGATGGATAACTGTTTATCTATCATCTAGGACAATTCATCTAAAGTTATGTGAAGATTAATTGGATTTAACAATGCAAAAAAGCAAGAAACAATCCGAATCGAAAATAGTAGTAAGTGACCAGATTATACTTTAATTATAACTAATTTTAGCTTTAGAATTTAGATAAGCCAACACATAGTTTGCAAAAAATAGATAGAAAATACGCTTCCATTAATTGGATCCTCATGGCATTAACCCAACCCAATACTATTCATATGCCTTGAGTAAATACCTAATTTGACCCGTAAACTTAAAAAATCATGATTTAGCATTGACGAGAGTTGATTTCTTGCCGATTTCTAAATGTTTTGGAAATGGTATAGGTTTTTGCTAGAATAAACATATTAAATTGGCCGCTCACATTTTCAATCTAATGGAAAAGAGACTTGCTTAGGCGTCGATTGTCAGAAACTAGTAATGAACTTATTCGTTTGCTCTAATATCAATAGACAGCCTTTGCAAGGGGTTATTTTCAATGAAATGGGTCCCCAAGTACCCTAAAGGAGTTGGCATTTCTTTTAGGTTATATAGCTCTTTGGCAGCATTGTATTCGGTTTGGCCATTTTGCTGATTCTTGTTGCATATTGGTATCTTTATCAAACATACAAACCTAGAGAGAAATTCAAATTCAGGTAATAGTGCTTGACATTGATGAAAGTTTATACGGTTCTTGAGAAGGTCAGACATATTCAACTATTATTCTATCATGGAACTTTTGTGTGATTATGGGCCATTTGAAATATATTGTAAATTCGATCAACAAAATCTGTTGGTGTCATTATACATATTACTAACTAATTTTTAGTTTCTATATTTGAACCGTTTGATTGAGTGTCCCGTCGTTTGGATTTGTGGATGAAAAGGTTGGAAGAGATATTACATGGATGGAACGGTTAAGCAAGGCACATTGAGGCTGCATGGTTTCTAGCTTTTAAATTCATCATGAAACCTGTAATGTAATCACATGTTTTGGTTTGGTTTTCTTATTAAATGGAAAAGGTTCCTAGATCTGAATACTAAGTCATTAAAAGAAACTACTCTATATGCCCATTCTATAGATCATTGACCTAAGAAATTCCCTTATACCAAGCAACAAATCAGGTGTTTGGCACCGAAATATCGCAGTTTCGTACCACAGTAGATTAGGTGATTGATCTTAATGATCAATTTAGTAAAATTAGTGCGGCATAGCGGTCCACATCTCTTGGATGTACACTAATTGGCTCGGTGTCTTGGTTTGCCCCAGGATCCTGATATTTATTATAAACTAGTGGGTGGGCATGTGCCCATTAGATGAATATTTCTGGGGTGACTATCAAATAACAATTAAAGAGATAAACAAAAAATAACCACTCTTCAATACAATACACAACAATAACAACTCTTCAATGCAAGAGATCAACAAGTATGTTGACAAGAAAATATGTGGAGACGAGAAAAAAAAAAAAACACTGCTTCAATCCAAGAGATGTAATTTTTCCCATAAAAAAGGTTTCTAAATGATTTTTTCTTATCCACATAGATAAATTCTTAAAAGTTATATCATATTAAACGACATATAACTTAACAAATGATGACCTTAATGAAAAGAGGTACACAACTTTCTATATTTGAATCTAAGGAGTGGAATCGGTGTATATCCTGATTTATGTACAATAAGAATCGGTGTATATCCCGATTTATGTACAATAAGTTAAATACAACATTGATTGCGCATTGTGAATGACATTTGTTATCAATATGTAGAATTAATATGGCATGGCCACATTAGAGTACCCCCTTGCTACACCATTGCTTCTAGAAAGGATCTTCCAATTTGGCAGATTATCCAAATGTTTTCTTTCATTTAAGTGATTAATAAATTCTAACGAATATATGTGCTCCATGTCTCCATTCAAAAAAAAAAAAAAGATGCTCCTTGTCCAACCCCCATGGACCACATGCTATGCAACAAAGGAGTACCTCGACTTTTTGTCAAAAAGTTAAAAATTCATGACTTTGAATTTTAGCCAAGTCTGGAGGAAAAAAAGAGTTCTTGTGAAAGAATTTTTTTATAGGTTCAAAATATTTTACGGGTCTTTCGGTTTTTGATCTTATACTTCCAGATTTTCTTAGATTTTTTCCTGACTAAAATGTTTTGAGGTTTTGGTTCCACTGAACTTTCTATTTTAGCCAAAACTGTAGAGTCTGATTTTGTATAAGAACTAGAAAATTACATTTCGATTCCTTTGGATTTTGATCTTTCTGATATTTTTACTAAATTCAAATTGGGGGGGGGGGGGGGGGGGGGGGTTATTTGTTTTTTTTCATAAAATAACAAGACCTACTGAAATAACCTTTACACTGAAAACCAGTCCAAGCCAGAGAACCTAGAGGGTTTCGGGACAGTTCCGGCCGAAACAGATCGATTTCAGTCGCAACTCACAACCCTGATAGAAACCAAATGTGCCCTTAAAATCTCTCAAGCCTACCAAGGGATTTGCAGTGCGACTCTTAAAACCCTCAATGACTAATGATGTGCCTTAAAGTTCTCACAAGCTCCCCAGAGTTCCTCATGACAAACAACTCTTTATGACTACGTGGTTACTTGTTAGGTGGTCTAATTGCTGTAATAGATCAGAACGTTTCTTGGCATGCACCTCTCTTTCCAGGTTGCCTTGGTCAGGTTTTAGGCATCAATCTTGGAGGGTGAACATCAAGTTTCAGCCGGTTGAAAATTCTTGTCAATTCTTCAAAATAGTCGATTCAATCTTGATGGGATAAGACTCGAATGATAATAACGACCTTGTACATTGGAAGTACACATCAATATCTGTCACAGTTGGAAAGGACTCTTCTTTATTTATAAGTTTGAAGAGTTTCCAATCAATTTTGTCGAACCATTGGTGGTATTTTTATTTGCTATATGTGTATATCTTCAGATGTGCAATTACTCTTCCATGGACGGAGTCCTCTACTGCAAGCCTCACTTCGAGCAGCTCTTCAAGGAGACTGGCAGCTTCACAAGGAAATTCCACTCACGTAAGACCACAACATTGACTTAAACTTCTTGATATATGCTCGAGAAAATTTTGGATTATATTTGCATCAGACCGATTAAGAGAATGTTTGATCAATTTCATGTGATTATCTATTTAAAAAAAATATATCCATGCGATCATCAGGTTATACCCGCAATATTTAGACCATTTATTGACTCGAGTTTTGAAAATGAATCAATTCCTGTTTGTTGCATGTGGTTTTCCTGTTTGACTTGTTCTATGGCGGTCAGCTGTGAAGAACAATGGACTGGTACGTTGATCTGAGCCTTGTTTGCTCTATATTTCCTTCTAGATTACCAACACATGGCTAAACTCATATGTGCTGAACCTTGCAGTCTCGGATGCCAAGCAAGGTGTCCACCATGTTCTCCGGGACCCAGGACAAATGCGCCGTCTGCAAGAAAACAGCATACCCTTTGGAGAAGGTTTGTTCTTTACTTTCCATCATCCCCTCTTAGCTGTGGGCTTTTCTAAAGATCAGGTAGTCGTATGGGCTCGAAAGGGTTTGATGAGAGACAGTGAAAATATCTGTACGTTCTTGATCTTTGTTTTGGCAGCTGACCGTGGAGGGAGAGTCCTACCATAAGACTTGCTTCAAGTGCTCTCATGGGGGCTGCACCCTCACGGCTTCGAGTTACGCTGCGCTCGATGGCATTCTCTACTGCAAGCACCATTTCGCACAGCTGTTCAAGGAGAAGGGGAGCTACAACCACCTCATCGAAGCTGCTTCCATGAAGCGAAATGCCGACCTGGCGGCGGCTGAATCCACACAGGGCCAGTCGTAGGGCGTTCCACCCTATATTCAGTGTTTTTTTTTTAATTTTTTGAATTTTTTTTGAATCTTCATTCACATTTGCCTACTCCTTGTGAAGCTTGTGATAAAAGGAAAAATAACTCTGAAACTACTGATTATTTTGTTAGCAATGACAGTATGATGTCCAAAATCACTTGTGGGGGCCTTGTGCGATGATCGGAAATAGGCGCAACGAACACCTGCCACAACCTATGTTTGACCTTTTGATGTAAATTATGATCGACAAGTATCAAGAAGCTTTACTTTGCTCTTCATGTTCTTGCGTCGAAGGACTTGTTGATGTATGGCATGAAGCCTGGTAAGTGGGGATTGTTTCTTAGCAGTTGATAACAGTGGATGGATGTAGGGGTGGCAGCGAGTTCGATTTAGGCTCTGTTTGGTTCGCTACAGTTGGAATGCGGGAGTCAACACTGTGCGCTGCCCGTTGTTTGGTTCGTTATAGTTTCTGAAAACCACAGCAGTGCCAACTCCTGCCTATACAGAATCATATACAAAAATGCGTAGTTGGAACAGAACAAAAAGCTGCGTGTTCCAACTGCATGCATTGCGTCCCCATTGCCTTGTGTAGTGCCAATTGCATGGAATCAAACAAGCTGTTAGATGGGATCCTATGTGAATATGCATCATACTCTGAATTGCTCTTTAGGGTCCGTTCTTTTGGCAAGACATAAATGGGATGGGAATTTTGTTTGCTTGAGCATTTATGGGTAAGAAAAATGATGTCTCGGAAAATTAAGATGGTGTTTGGCATCATTCCGGAACAATCTATTTCCATTCCAAATTCCATGATTTGGAAATAGCAGCTAGTAATTGTTCTGGTGGAATGAAGGATTTAGAAACTAAACAATATCAGTCCAGCTGTTTCTGTGCCAACTCGAATGCTGGACCATCAAATTGCATTATAAATAGTAAATGACGGTAATAATCTCTTCCGGATGAGGATTAAGGGGAACAACTGTTCCACATACCAAACACCCCCTAAATATCCCATGTTCTTTTCTACTAGTCAAATCAGGATATTTGGTGTAGCAAATAGATTGCTCGAGCAAATAATTTCTAGTCCATGGTGGGTAGTCAATGTTTGACCAAATTTGGTTGGACTCTAATGTGCCACTGAACTAGGAAAAAAAATAATATTGAAAATCCATTTACCCGAGACATTGGACAAAAGAACATGGCACAAAGTGAGAATATCCGGATAAATCAACGTCCAACTCGTCAAAACAATGGACCCTTATGTCGAATCCAATACCCAAATATTCTGGATATCAATTTTTTTCGGATTGGTGAGACATTTATTTGGTGTCAACCCACTCCAATTATTCCAATTATTCGCCTCCATCGCTGACCATCGCCGCCATAATTCGCCACCACCGTCGTTTTAGGCGGCTACCATTGCGGCTGCTGGTACCACCATCGCCGTTGCTGGCAGGGACGGATCCAGAAATCAAACCTTGGGAGGGCGAATGTTAGAAAGATCTTTGGGGGGGGGGGGGTCTTCAATTTTGTTAAAATTTAGGGGGTGCAAATTTATATAATTTAAAAATAATCCTAGCTAATACCACACGCCCCCCTGGATCCATCCCTGGTTACTGGCCACCACCGCTGCTGCCGACTATCGCCCAACACCAACGCTAGACACCATTACTTGTCACCGTTGCCGCCCACCACTGTCACTTGCCACCGTCGCCGGTCGAGCACTGCCACCGTGGCACCGCTGGCCCACCATTGCTTAGGGCATTTGATGTCTTGGGTCGACCAGAACAATGGGCCTAATTTTTTGGGCATCAATTGCCTGATGTCCATGAGACGGTTAAATCTTGATTGAACTTTGCCAACACCCGCAACCTCATCTCTCTACTTTGTACAAGGCTTCCCCCGTACGCCTCGTCTCACACGTCATTCTTCCCCTCCCCTCTCGCAGTGCTTCTGTGACTATAAAAGCGCGGTCTCGCCTCACCTTGTTGAACTACTGATCCCCAACCAGACCCCACCGACCGTTCTTGATTCCGGAGCAGTGGGAAGGATGCTGGAGCTGCGGCTGGTGCAGGGGAGCCTGCTGAAGAAGGTGCTGGAGGCGATGAGGGATCTGGTGACGGACGCCAACTTCGACTGCTCCTCCACCGGCGTCTCCCTCCAGGCCATGGACTCCTCCCACGTCGCCCTCGTCGCCCTCCTCCTCCGATCCGACGGCTTCGAGCACTTCCGCTGCGACCGCAACATCTCCATGGGGATGAACCTCAACCACGTCGCCAAGATGCTCCGGTGCGCCGGCAACGACGACATCGTCACCCTCAAGGCCGACGACGGCGGGGACACCGTCACCTTCATGTTCGAGAGCCCCAGTGAGCACTTCTTCCGTTTGCCCCTCCCCTGTCTCTTCTTCCATCCGGTTAGGGTTTCTTGAGAGATTGCATAGTGTGTTCTTCTCGGTTTATATTTGAGATTTCTAGGGCGTACTGACTGATCTTCTTGAATAGATTGCCGTTTGACTTGTAGTTGTGTTTTTTCTTGAGCATGCAAATTGTTTTTCTTTACATCTCGGGGTCAATTAATAACTCCTCAATCCGATCACCCACTTCTTGATTGTCTTGCAAGAGGATTCACGACCTTGTTCATCTATCTAGACATGCCTGACCTGCCAGCAAAAAATCGGAAATATCCCTGTTCTATTGTAATTCCATGTTTAATTTTGAGCAAATCTGGAACAAATCCTGTAACTTTAATCAATTCAGGTTATCAAAAGAAGCAAGGTTGGTCTCAGATTTATTGTAATTCCATGTTTAATTTTGAGCAAATCTGGAACAAATCTCTTACTAATCAATGTTACAAGAATTTGGTGAACCTTGTTGGTTATTCTTTATAAAGTTGTAAATGCACACTTTTTTTTTCCTTTCTTGAAATTCGTCCAGTTAGTACATATCACTTTTTACTTCACCTTCCTCTTGATGTGAAATATCTTACTGAATCTTTGTGCACTGGTTACTTGCACATTGGCAAATAAATGTTAGTTCCTATAATGATTGCTAGATCAGGCATGATAGAGGCTCATAAGCATAATCGAGTGAATGTCCTTAAAATAGCTGTAGAATCTATCTGTATTTTATTTGCATGACAGCTTGCTAATCTTTGTATTATAGTTCAAAAATGCCAAGCCCTATAACTCACTTATATTCTTGAATCAGATATTCTATTTTCTGCTGAAACATGGATCATTTGACTGATTCGTGCTTAGGAGTGTAAGCTGGTTAATGTTGTATGGCGAGGATTGAGGAATGACACTAATTTGACCATTGACGTCACATTTAGGAGTCAAGAGTTCGACTGATACACGTCACGTTTGTACTAGTAGTAGGCAATTTCACACAAGGTTTTAAATTTCGGTTTCGTGTCTGATTTCGGTCTAGCCGATTTCAAAATTCGACCGAAATGTTGTAAAAAAATTTCAAAATGGTGGGGGGGGTGGGGGTGATTTTTTTACCGAGATCCGGAGTGAAATATGTCGAAAATCGATCGAAATGGAACGAAATCTGGCAAAATCGAATTGACCGAAATTGAATTGAATTTCACGGAAATTGACCGAAATAGTCAAACCCCCTGGTTTTGACCCTCATTTTTTTTTGGTCTTGGCCGAAACCGAAATATTTCACCGATTAAAATTTGAAACCATCGTTTCACATTGTGCAGACTGGATGGCCAATATAGATTATGTTTTGAATTCCTTTTTATTTTTCAATTCAATCAAAGTTTGCTAGGTATAGGTACAAGATGTTTTCTTAATTGGTCTAGGATACAAATTTATAAATGGCCCGAGGCGTCAAATGCTAGAACCAAAATGTGCATGGTAGTATATAGTGTTTAGGGCACTATTTAGAAACAATGATGCTATATTAACTAATAATTGTTGTTATGTTTCTTTATGTGCATGGTTTCTATTCTTCAATATTTTAGCTTTTCATATAATCAACATTCTACTTTTAGCTTACCATATTGGGGCTATTAATTGTGAACTATCGAAGTACTTCCTGGTGTGTCCTGATGTTCTAGTTCATTACTGTTGAATTATCAGATCAAGATAAGATTGCAGACTTCGAGTTGAAATTGATGGATATCAAGAGTGAACATTTGGGAATACCTGATGCGGAGTATCAGTCAATTGTTAAGATGCCTTCACAAGAGTTTTCACGTATCTGCAAGGATCTTAGCAGTATTGGGGATACAGGTATGTTTCAGCTGTAATTGATTTTGTGCTCTGTGTGTTTAAGTGTTTTGAAGGACGAATACATAGTAATATATGTTTACTGCAAATGTTAGTTTTGACTATCAGAAAATAATTATTAATAGTTTTTATAGAATTGAATGTAATCATGATCTCCAATTGGCAAAAATAGTTCAGGTTCTGTTTGGATGTATATCCATAGTTATTGTATAGGTTAGTGGGTCCCTTGGGGTATATTCGCCTTGGGTGACCGGTGACCCCATCTTAGGTACAACATATGTAGGGTCATTGCCCTTTGAGTGATTATTCTATTTCACTCTCTCTCTCTCTCTCTCTCTCTCTCTCTCTCTCTCTCTTTCTCTCTATATATATATATATCCTTTTAGGGTTATCAAAGTGTCAGAGCCTAATAGGGCTTTCTCTTCTTTGCAATTCCGTTGCTGATTGTGATCCTCTGTCATCATCCCTTGAGTTCCCTTCAATCCAAGTAGTGCGCTCCATATATGTCGCCTTCGAGTTTTCGTCTTCTTCAAAATTTGAGAGCTCTCGTTACCGGTGGTTCTCGGCAGCAGACCATCTAATCGGCATCATACCACATTAGTCGGAGGTTAGTCATTGAAACATCCTCAGAGGTCAGTCATTGAAGCTCCATAGGAAGCTGTTAGTATTCTGGAGGTCAGATCTGCATCGGACACTTCAACGGAGGTTCAGATCAGAGGCGGAGATTTGCATCGGAAGGTGCTCCATCAAAGGTCAGATCTGCATCGGAGGCGGAGCTTTAGATCTGAATAGCAGCGGCTAGTTAGTGGTTTGAGACCTTTGACGCCCTAACCAATTGTGTTTAAGAGATAGAGTTGATATCATTCGCTCAGGTGATCTCAACCACACAAAAAACGGACTGTCAAATTCCTATTAACTTAAGTTTTGCCAATTCATTGGTTTATACCATTTTTTTTTTCTTGTTTGGTCAAACAATCATAACCCATTTTCCTATTCTTTATCAACGGTTCATCCTCATCCTTTTGGGTTGAAACCTACTGAAGTCCTACTTGGGCTGAATTCCTGTGCATTTGGTCTGTTTACACAATGCATTTGGGCTGAGGTATTGTGCTCTTTTAAGTCCTTTTGTCTATTTGATCTCTGTGCCTTTGGTATGTTTCAGCTGTAATTGATTTTGAGCTCTGTGCATTTGGTCTGTCTACACAATCATTTATATGTAAACAGACCAAATGTATAATTCACACCCAAATCGAACTAATCTGGCCCTTAGTTATTTCGTTTTCTATCTTTGTAAATGTTTTTGGCCAAAACAGCCAAATCTGAATTGGTTTGTTCTTTGCCCGTCCGAACCCGAATTCTCAAACCTTGATTGTAATGTATTTTTTTGATTTAATACATCTTCATATAGGCGCAAAACACATAATGTACTATAACAGAATATCAATACCATAGTTAGATATACAAATTTGTAAATCAAGATCTTTAATGGTATGTTCTTTTGGCGAGACATAAATGGGATGGGAGATAATTTGCTCGAGACCTATATGGGCCAAAACAATTATGTCTCAGGAAATTAAATGTCCCATGCTTTTTTCTGCAGGGCAAATCTAATTAAATTTTCTTTGACATTCAATTCCTCTGCCTTTTCTATCTTGGACTTAAATGGGTTGAAAATCTATTTTGTTGTCATGGAACGAATCCTATTTTAGTGGGATAACCCTTGTGGAAAATAAATGTCCCACCACTAGTGGACAAATAATGTCTAACCTTAATTGGTGGGACACCAATGTACTGCCAAAGTGGAAAAAGTAAAATCTTGAAAATTGGTTTACCCTGGACATTGGGCAAAAGAACATAAGACAAATTTAAATTTCTCAGGTAAATCAATGTCCAACCTATTTTACTCGCCAAAGAACGAACCCTAAATACAAATTAATGGCAGATCCACACTTCTCACAGAGGGAAAACAAGTTGTACTTAATTCATTTTTTCTACTTCATTTTCCGTGTTTGTGGAAGATTTTTTCTTTTCCTTTGGGTGTGTCGAAGAGAAGGGAAAAAGGTATGAAAGTGTAACACACACGCACGCTGTTGCTCGCTCGTGCACGCACACGAACACAGTTTCTTAGTTTATGTTGTTGCAATTCGCAGATCTGACCTTGCCCGCTTAAACGAAAAGAACTGAAGCGTGTGAAGATGGATCTAATGCAATTAGAGTTGCTTGACTCCATCTCCTTTACCCTCGTTGATGTGACATATAGGATAATTCCTCATTTCTCTTTCAGCTTGCATTGAAGATCCTCCTCTTTGTTCATCATTTGAGTTGGAGCGTATCTATAGCAAAATTCAATTCTCTCAATGTGTTCACATTCATTGTTTCAGCCCCCTCTCCTATACATAGTTGTCAGTTGTAAATTAGCTACATTCATGATTCTTGGACAACGGAATCCTGTGTCGTCTCTATTTCAAATCTGTCATGTGCCTTTTAGGGGGTGTTTGGTATGTGGAACAGTTGTTCCCCTTAATCCTCTTCCGGAAGTGGTTAATACCATCAATTATTATTTCTAATGCAATTTGATGGTCCAGTATTCCGGTTGGCATAGAAACAGTCGGAGTGATATTTTTTAGTTCCCAAATTATTAGGGCCCGGAATTTTTTTGGGACTTGCATGATCACGATGATGTGTTCTTAGTGTTCAGTTCAAAATTATTTTGGGAGTTCCAGGATCGTGATGATGTTTTCACCGTCTTCCCTCTCGAAAAACCCATTTCGGATTGCATACTTTGCTGCAGCCTCCAAAGGCCCTCCATCCAAGTACTGGGCACGGACCCGATGAATCTCACCTGGAACGGTGTGATTTCTGGGGAAGCTCTTTAAATGAATATGGAGTTGAGCTCGGTTCACGAAAGAATTGTTGCACCTCCGGCATGTGATTCCTCCACGATGTTTAGACTTGTTGTGCGACTTTATCCCTCCGCCATCATGGAACGTCTGGCGACAGCTGAGACAGAAAGCTGCATTGTCACTATCCAAGGCCCAACACATGTAACCTTCCTGGGGCAGGGCCATTCCACTTTTTTTTTTGGGTTGGGGTGATGGCTCACTTCCTCGGATAGCCCTCATTAAATAGTGAAAACCCCGCACCCCTTTCACGCGAACCTGCCACTCTGGGCAGCAATTGGATGCTCTGATTAAAAGCTGAAAGTTATGAGTTATCCTGACCTGAGAGAGAAATGCTATTCATACCCAACAAGCTTCTTAAACAATGGCACCATTCACATCGTCCCTCTACCTGAGGAGAGCGATTCACTGGTGGGGGCTCCATGACGGCTGTGAAGGTTGCCACGCCATTCAGTAATCATGATTGGGTCTGATTTTAGGTATGAATAGTATTTCACACCAAGTAAATTTCTAACCGTGCAACCACCTAAGTAAATGAAACCCCCTGCACCCTGGCAACAATTAAATGAAAATGGTGAAACTTGCCGAACCCATCTCCACCGTCCATCTCATTTTCCATGCATTTTAGAGTGTTGGGAGCATTCTTCTAGAGGCCATGAGATGAACCCTAGGGGGATGCCTCAGATCCAACTTGGATGGTCCCTATGAATTTAGGTATGCCATAGAATTTCTCTTAAATGAAACCCCAACCAATTATATGCTCTATTGATTAAAAAGCAGAGGGTTCCCATAGCAGTACCTTTGGTATGCGAAACAGTTGTTACCCTTAATCCTCTTCCAGAAGAGGTTATTACCGTCAATTACTATTTCTAATGCAATTTGATGGCCCAGCGTTCCGGTTGGTATAGAAACAACCGGAGTGATATTTTTTAGTTCCCAAGTCCTTCGTTTCACCAGAACAATTACTAACTGTTAATTTCAAATCATGGAATTCGGAATGGAAATAGATTGTTCCGGAATGATGCCAAACACCCCCTTATTTTCTTCCTCTCGTAGAAGTTGCGGTAATAATAATAGCGTGATGTGCATTTTTAATGATAGGCTTGAGCCTTGAACTTGGTTAATCTGTGTGCTCACAATGGCCTCACTCCATGCTAGCCGTATGCCTTCGACTCAAAACGACCTTATAGCCTCAGGGCTTTCTTCAATAGACTAGCTTCAGACAAGACAAGCCTCAGTAAACCCTTTAGGCTGTGTTCCTTTCCTGGGAATTGGAATTTCCAGGAAATCGGTCCATTCCCACGATTTTTTCCATAACACAGCTCGTATGTTTGCCTGTTCCCCGGGACAAGCAAGCCCACTTTCTGTGGGATTTCATTTCTCAATCAAAGCGTTAGATTTGTAAACCCCTCTCTGCCGCCCCCATTCTCTTGGTGAAAGCAAGGTCTACATAGTATGGAAAGCAGGTAATTCTATGGAAATAACATGGGAATTGACCCATTTTCTGCGAATTCCATTTCCCAGAAAGAGCACCACCTTAAAACACAAGTGTTTTCTCTTGCTATATGGCTACACTTGTTGGTTTTATTATTTTTCGTTGTTTGTCGATACTATGGTCAAAAATAATTTTTCCTTTAATGATTTACTTGTATGTACTTAGTTGGAAGTTGAGACCCACTATCCCCCCATTGTCTTCTTCGGCTTTGTCGTATCACCGCTACTTACATTTTCTTCAATCCACTGCAGTTGTAATATCCGTCACGAAGGAAGGAGTGAAGTTCTCGACCAGAGGCGACATTGGCAGTGCAAACATTGTTTGTAGGCAGAACACCACTGTAGACAAGGTAATTCAGTGTCTAAATTTTGTCTAAAGGGAGGCAGTAGTACATTTTTCTAATTTTCTTCTTTTGTTTGTGTCGACAGCCCGAGGAATCGACGACCATCAAGATGAAGGAGCCGGTCGCCTTAACGTTTGCTCTCCGATACATGAATTCGTTCGCAAAGGCGACGCCCCTGTCGAGCAGCGTTACCATCAGCCTTTCGTCGGATCTGCCTGTAGTTGTGGAGTACAAGATTGCGGAGATGGGCTACCTCAGGTTCTATTTGGCCCCCAAGATTGAAGATGATGAGGATGCTTAGCTGCTGACTCTCTCTCTCTCTCTCTCTCTCTCTCTCTCTCTCTCTCTCTCTCTCTCTCTCTCATACAGATCTATTCTTTTCAATGTATGTTTCCTCCACGAGTTCTTTGTACTGCAGTTGGGGTGTATATAACTGTTGGGTGGGTCTTTAAGATTTGGGAAAGTGATATGAAAATTAGAGAACGACGTGATATTGGGATAAAGAGAGATTTTTCAGTAGAGTTGGATAAACGAGATTCTATTTCAGTGCTTGTATTGCTAGTTGCTCATATATTGCTAAAGCTGGGGAGAAGGCTCAAGAGAACTGTGAACACCCGAGTGCTCTAAAAGGCCGATCTCTTGAAGGGAGGAGAGCACAGCGGGTGCGGCGGGGCCACTAGAGAGACACTCCTGGAATGGGCCCACCTCTCTCTCTCTCTCTCTCTCTCTCTCTCTCTCTCTCTCTCTCTCTCTCTCTCTCTCTCTCTCTCTCCTAGGGCTACTTCAATACATGCAGCCATCCCGCTCCCCTTACCGATGTGGGGCTAACCGTTTGACATTCAGAAAATATTGTTTGGATTGATAATTCACCAGTCTGTGCTTACTGGATGCCTAATAGACCAATCTGTTTTAGCTAATTTAGGATGCCTAAAGTTAAACCAAGTGAAACGTGCTCTAATCAAGTCAACTAAGGATCACTGGTTTGATCAGCTTGATGTTCAGGCTTAGTATGGTCCAATTCAATTAAATTTCAACCAACTCAAATTCAAGCCTTAAGTCAGTTGTGTCAGGTCTAAGGGTCCGTTTGGTTAGGGGAGCTGTAATTACACTTGTAGTTGTAATTACAAGTACATGAGGTTTTAATTACTTTAGTTGAAACTACAATCGTTTGGTTTGCTACGGTTTCAATTACTGAAGTTGCAAAACCACTTTTTGTTTCGCTACAATTGTAATGAAATGAAGCAAATAAACTATGAGGAATCCAAGCCACTGATATATGGGAAACGAATTGGGCCTTACCGATATGAATTTCTCAAAAAAGGACTAAAGCAAGCGCGCACGCGTTTTAGAGAGAGAGAGAGAGAGAGAGAGAGAGAGAGAGAGAGAGTGTGAGAGAGAGAGAGAGAGAGAGTGGCCGGGGAGGGGATCACACCTCTTCAATCTCTGTATCGGAGAAGGAGAGGACTACCTTCTCCACGCAAGAACAACCACAATTTCTTTTTGGTTTCAAAAGAGAGAAACCCTAATAGGCTAATACAGTGAGTAACCTCTCAGATCTGTTGCACTCGGGAGTATAGTAGTTTGTACTCCAATCGTTTTACAAGGGAGTTGAAACTAAAGTAGTTTGTCATGTTCTATAGTTTGACTTACAATAGTTGACTACAACTACATGAACCATACAGATGCGTTGTGGGGTTGTAGTCCGAATTGCTGCAGTTCGAACTACAACACCCCCAGCCAAATGAACCCTAATTGTGTTCATATTAGTGCAATCAAGTAAAGGTAGGGATTCATATGATTGGGTTAGGTTGTTATTGTTGAACAATTAGTCCCAAATCGGCAAGGGGAGCGGGGTAGCCTCTCTTAATAAATAAGATGTGCTCTCCTCCCTTGTCAACACCGGAGCGGGGTGGCCTTTCTTTATATACTCGATGTGCTCTCCTCCCTTCAAGAGGTTGGTCTTTTGGAGCACTCGGCTGTTGTGACACTAAAAATTATTGATAAAGCTCAAAGAAATACTTACTTAATATGGTTACTGAAGATCGGACTAGAAGCAAATATAGACCCCTGACATCGTAACACACAGAAACTATAGGGATATCGTTCCTTGTGGCCAGTGGCAGTGGTCATGGGTTCGATGCCCGCTGAGGTACTTCAGCTCGGTGTTGCGAGGCGATAGCGGTGGACCTATCTCTAATAAGCACATACCATGTTGTGTCCATTAAGCCCATGGAGTAGATAACTTCTCTACTTTATGGAGTAGTTACTCTTTCCTTTATTTTATCATTCCCTTGGCCGCCTTCGGTGGCAAAACTCATTCGGCAGAAGCGGAAAACCCAACGAGTAGCAAAAAAGCGGGTTCGTTGGTAGGCATGGGTCAGGTGTAGGCAGGAGTCAAGTTTCCTCGAACACATCACATATCAAGTCATATATTTCAAAGAATCATCTAGAAGCCTTTCACTGGGGATTTTGACGTAAGGAACTCTTCATTTGGGGAATGATCTTGAAAACGTTAAAAAAAAGAGTAGAGACACATATTATTAATTAATATATATATATATATATATATATAGAGAGAGAGAGAGACACAGAGAGAGAGAGAGAGAGAGAGAGAGAGAGAGAGAGAGAGAGAGAGAGAGAGGGCCGATCCAATGAGAAACTCCTTATTTGCGAAACCTTGTGCGAAACCCCCCTAGAGGTTTTAGAATTTGATGAAACTTGGTAGGCATACTACCTATGCCATATTGATCATCCTCACAAAATTTCATCAAATTCTAAAACCTCTAGGGGCATCAAATGTTAGAAAATTTACCGACCGTTCATAAAAACCGTTAACTCGATTATCAAATTTGATGCCCCTAGAAGTTTTAGAATTTGATGAAAATTTGTGAGGATGATCAACATGGTATAGGTAGTATGCCTACCAAGGTTCATCAAATTCTGAAACCTCTAGGGGGGTTTTGCACAAGGTTTCACAAATAAGGAGTTTCTCACTGGATCGGCCCTCTCTCTCTCTCTCTCTCTCTCTCTCTCTCTCTCTCTCTATATATATATATATATATATATATATATATATATATATATGAATGATTAGGTGCGGTCCGTGCAATCCGCGGTCTGTAGCCGTTCGATGTACCACTCCATGCATCGGATGCACGCAGCCGGTGCATCGGACGGCTGCGGACCGCACGGACCGCACCTAAGCATTCCCATATATATATATATATATATATATATATACATATATATATATATATATATATATATATATATATATATATATATTACTAATTGCACCCATAAAAAGATTATTTACCAATTTATTGGGTAGGACGACAAAGCTCCTCGATTTTTGTCAAAATTCGAAGAACTTTGTGATTAAGCTCATACTACAATGAATAAACTCACAAGCATATATCACTATCAAACATTTTACTCCCCATAAGGGCCTTTGTACAATCCACATGAATGATTCAAGAAAACAAATTAAGGATATATACTTAAAGATGGGTCTACATGAATAACTTAAGAGAGAGAGAGAGAGAGGTGGGGGGGTGTTAGAGAGAGAGATACGAGAAGAGAGATAGAATCAAAGAGAGAGGAACATACAGTTTGGGGAGAGAGACTGGGGAGATCGTGCGCGGCGCGCGCGGCGCGCGAGAGAGAGAGAGAGAGAGAGAGAGAGAGAGAGAGAGAGAGAGAGAGAGAGAGAGAGAGGATTGTACCTGGGGCGCGCTCGACCATTCTGTTCGGGGAGAAAAAATGGGGAGAGAGAACAGTTACTATAAATGTGTGTGTGTGTGGGGGGGGGCAATTTCTGCCGGCCACACCCGATCGTCAGATGGAGCTGGACTCCCTCCACCACCTTCCCGCTGTACCTGCAAAAAGACCGAGGCTCACCTTTGAGCCAAGGCCCTTCTAACGCTTAAGTCAGGGAAAGGAGAGATGTGTAGTGTGGTAGTGGGTACGGAAGCGAATTGCCTCTCTTGGGTTTCAACTCCCTAGTGAGGATTGCTTATTGCTTACCTGCCCATGAGGGGGCGGGGTTTCTTTTGTAGGCATCTTTGCACATGTGCGTAATTACTGTGGTTTGTCCTCCGATGATCTCGAGTCTGTTACAGCAGATCCCCTCCGATCGGACGCCATTCAAATCTTCCGTCTATGCTCTTGTGGATCGTGGGTGTTATACCTTATCGCTGGTAATCCACGATCCCGCCGGGAGAGAATTCATCGAGATCGCACAGCCTGGCATGTATCCCGGCCGTTACAGTGTATTCTGATCTTTCCTTGCTTGATGGCGGTTCCTCGGCGCTGGTTAGGTCGAGTCAGCCGTGTGGTCGGGTAGTCGAGCCAGCTTCACGACCTACCCTGCTCCTCTCCTGACCTGGCTCCCTTCGGGTTCCTCTAATCTCCTCCCCGGGCTCAATCTTCTGCTAACAGAGAAGCTCGCAGGCCGGGTCTAGTAGACTTGGGCCCGGTTCATGCCATCGGGTTCCACGGATCTCCACGCTAGACCAGACCGGGTGGTCCAGTGGTACATGATTCATCATCTGGTGGGCGTGGTAGAAAAACCCTTCTACAATAACCACCCGATGGCACCTTTTTATAAATCACACGCTTCCACCATTTCGATGCACCGCACTCACCTATAAATCAAATGGATAAAAATATATATTTGTTTGTCTTTTGTAACTGTCTTTGTCCCTTATTACAGTAGATACTAGTATTAAACCGGGGCAATGCAGAGAGAGAGAGAGAGAGAGAGAGAGAGAGAGAGAGAGAGAGAGAGAGAGAGAGAGAGAGAGAGAGAGAGAGAGAGAGAGAGAGAGAGAGAGAGAGAGAGAGTTTCACATCTCAACAGTAATAGCTCAATTCACTGCTCTAAATTCAATATAACCCTACATACCCAATTCACACCATAGAAACTCTTAACAAAAGAACGATGCACACGAAAACCAAATTCAATCATTCCTAACCCCTCTAAATCTTTCCCATACAACCAAAAAGGAGATGAACATCTTCAACGAAGAAGTGGAGAGGACAGACTGGAGGAACTCACTCCCCCAAGGTGATGGAAAAGTCAAAGACATCGACGGAGTCGATAGACCCCTCACAATGACATTCGAGGTTGGGAGAGATAGAGTCGCAATTAATCCTGAAAGTCTAGGATACCCTATAGGTGGGATCTCGGGCTGCATCACGCCAGGAGACGCAGTTGGATTGCACCCCCCACGATCAGATCAGATCTGCCACTCCCAATTTTCCCAAATTTATCACCATGAGGTTATGGTCCAAGTCCTCCCACCTACACTGCTCTTAACTATTTTCCATCGACATGGACGTCGTGTTTGTTGAAAATGGTAGGATTTTATAAGGAAAATTTTCCTATTGTCATTACAGGGTAATATGAAGAGAGCTAATTGAGGGCAGTTGAGCACCTCATGCGTGAACGCCACTTCCAATGCTTCTATTGTATATCGTGAACATAATCACATACGTTCGACCGAAACCCACGTCTCCTCGAAATTGTGTTTCCGTATTTAATGTGGATAGTTGTTACCATTGGGGCTCCGCACGTTAAACAGAGAGAGAGAGAGAGAGAGAGGAGAGAGAGAGAGAGAGAGAGAGAGAGAGAGAGAGAGAGAGAGAGAGGGTTCCATTCACACACTGGATTAGAAGTAGTGGTTTGCGAATGAGGCTCCATGTGTCGAACAAAAGAAGAGTTACCATTGGGGCTCCGCACGTTAAACAGAGAGAGAGAGAGAGAGAGAGAGAGAGAGAGAGAGAGAGAGAGAGAGAGAGAGAGAGAGGGTTCCATTCACACACTGGATTAGAAGTAGTGGTTTGCGAATGAGGCTCCATGTGTCGAACAAAAGAAGAGTGGGCGCCATTTTAATAATTATATATTAGATTTTAATTTTTTTTGTTATCTTAAATGTTAGAGATATGTATGTAAGAAGGTACTACTTAAATGTTAATAAGTAGAACAATTTCTGGCGTTCATGTCTCATTAGTGTACTCCTGTGACCAAAATTAAAAAAATATTGTGCTGTTTTTTGTTTAATTGCAAGCAAGCATAAAAAGGGGGCGTTGCGAGAATCGAACTCGCGACCTCTTGCACCCAAAGCAAGAATCATACCACTAGACCAAACGCCCTGATGTTGAACCTTGTAGTAATTCTTTTTATATTAATATAATTAGACCAAAAGCCCTGACTAGGATCTATCACAACACAGACCTTAGCTGTTTGATAGGGTTGGACGTTGAACAATATCATGTGGACGCACACAATTAATTGTGAGTTGTCTTGTAAATTTAGGAAAAAAAAAAATTCACACCCCAAAATTGATGAACGTACCCCATTTTTCCATCCGGCACTTAACCTCCGAACGGATATCCATTTGGTAGTTAAGTCCTGGATCGAAAAAAAATGGGTATGTTTATCATTTTTGGGGTGTGAATAAAATTTTCCAAATTTTAGGGAGACCTTTAAAACGGGTCACATATAATAGCAACTGAAAATGGGTAGCGTGATGGATGTCACGTCTGAATCATCTGATCATGGTGTACCAGGGGATAGGAGGGTTGGCAAAGCAACTGATGCTTTGGTGAGGAGATTGGGTTCGACTCCCCTCGATTTACCCGGGAGTGAAGTGGAAAGTGCCTAGTGAGTCGGGCTTCACTCCCGGAGGGACTAGTTTTAGCTTGAAGTGAGTTGTTGCTTGAAAGGTTTTGGGACACCCATCGATCTCAGGAAAAAAAAAAATGATGATTGGTAATCAATCATTTTAGGAATCAATCTTACTGTGGCATCATAGACTTTTTTTAGCCTTTTCTTTTTTTTTTGGTTGCATAAAAGGGCCCAAGCCCTACATGAAGCACCACACTGAGCGAGGAACACGCAAAGCGAGTTGAAGAGCTACACATCGAGCAGGGAAGCACCACACGAGCGGGAGAGTAAAGACCGGGAGCCGGAGTCAAACCTGCGTGAGAGTCCAAAAGGGGCATACCACTACAAAACTGATATTCGGGGGAGAGTTCAATATTTACGAGAGAGAGAGAGAGAGAGAGAGAGAGAGAGAGAGAGAGAGAGAGAGAGAGAGAGAGAGAGAGAGAGAGAGAGAGAGAGAGAGAGAGAGAGAGAGAGAGAGAGAGAGTACTGTGTCTTAAAAAGTATTTTTTTTTCTTTTTTCGAGAGGATAGTTTCTTAGATATGAGGCTAAGCCTTCACCCTAACAAGGCCGATCATTAGCAGTTGAGGTTAGTCTATCTAGAATTGTCAGCAAAGTCTATCCAGAATATTAGGACTCTTCCGACCAGATAAAATATATAGCTAAAATTGTCAGCAAATTTATTTATTTAATTTATATTTTAAATATTTATGGTAAAGAAGCCCCTTCTATGATCTATAATCATAAAGATCTATACAAATATGAAACACTAAGTTTATCCTTACTAACTTGATCTTGTTGCGTCGGGTAACAAACATGCACGAACTATTTCTTGAAACTCAAAGAAAGAATTTCAGCTCTTAAGAATGAACTCTATCTCATGGTGTTCGAGGAATCGTTCTACCTTCTGTATGCTACATTATTGTCGTCTACCACCATCATCACTACTGCAGCCACCGCTCGCCACTATCATCACAGCTGTTACAACCATTGTTAGACAAGGAATTGGAGAGCCAATTGGGTTAGTCTTTATTAGGGTCTATGCCCATGTATATATATAAGTACAAGATGAGGCGGAACTCCTGAGTAACCGAGGTGGGACTAAAACTATGACTGCAACTAACATCCTATGCAATGTATGACTACAAGTAACATCCTTCTTCAAACTGATGTATGGTATAATCCAACATCAATTGACCTAACAAAAGAAAAGAAAAAAATCCACCCCCCCCCCCCCCCCCCCTCAAACTCAAAGTGGAATTTTACACATAAGAGTTTGTAGAGGAATAAAGACTAAGGTAGGTGACAATGATGGCACACGGGAGATCGATGGTAGTGAGACTGGAGCAGAGAATATAAGCGATGATGGAGGCCATCGAGGCTCATTCTGAGTCGAAGAATATGATTTGGGGTGCCCTTAACTCAAACAGAGAGGAGCGGAATTGGAGTGGCCGAAATTAGAGAGGGTCGGAACTGGAGACATGAATCTGGAACTTGAGTGCCCGAAAGTGGAGAGGGTCGGAACTGGAGTGCCTGAAACTAGAGAGGGTTGAAAATGGAGAGGCTGAAACTAGAGGCGTGCAGAGCGCACCCAAGGAAGAAAATGGAGGTCCGGTGTGCTGAACACATCTGGGGGAGACAACGAAGGCCCGATGTACTGAGCGCACCCAAGGAAGACAACAGAGTGGAGGAGTCATTGGAGGATTGTTGCAGTGTAGAAGAGGAGAGAAGATCTTAGCAGTGTCAGGCTTGGGCATGGCACAGAGGAGGCACGCCGGTTAGTCTATCGCGAGTGTAAAAAAGGCCGGAGGTGCAGTCGCGACCCAAAGGCCGGTGCGAAGGTGTAGGTTCAGATAATGACACCGAGGTGCAGCTGAGAAGAGAGATCTGATTATAAAGGAGATGTTGGCGGGGGAGCAGAGGAGAGATCACGCACGTAAAACAGAATATGTAGGGCAGAGGTGTTGGGATTGGTATGTCCTACATATAAATTCCAGTATGCCCGACACTTGATTAAGCTCTCGTTACTAAAACTCATATACCATTGTGAATGAGATACATAAATCCACTAAGTCCATTTAGTATGGTTAAGGTAATTTATGTATGTGGATGAGATTCCATATAAGAGATATGTAGTTACCATACATACTTATACAGGTTCGTAGTCAATCGTTAGACTGGATATCTAGTATATAAGGCTGTAACACCCTGACCTTCTCGTTTGAAAGTGATGACCTATCTCAATCATAGGTATGAGATACTAAGTTAGGTAATTTGATGTATTTAGAATGCATTGAATGAATCAAGAGAGAAAACCAGTCTTGATAACTGTCTATATAAGACTAGGACATCTACTGCTAGTTGGCTGGAACCAAAATCCTAGGAGGTGTTGTGAACCCTTAGTTTGGTGTTATCTACTTTGACCTACCAAACAGTGCGGTCTATTGCAGACCTAAACCTAGATAGATTGGGTGGTTTACATTAGGCTATAGGGAACACAAGCAGTCCGTAGGAATTCCATATTGCCTTAGGGGAACTATAATGACCAAGATCTAATAGCCAAGAGCCAAGACTACTGAGGCTGTGATGCCAAGAGAAATAAGGTAAGGTAAGGTGTCCAAGGCCATAAGTTATAGCCCCACATCGCCTGGAAAGAAGGAGATCCTGAGCTACTTATATAATTTTCTCTCCCAAACATAGAAGATGCGTTTTAAAACTGTGGGCAGCTACGGATTTCGTAAGAATTCCGTAATTAAGCATGCTCGGGCGAGAGTACTACTAGGATGGGTGACCCCTTGGGAAGTCCTTGTGTGGGAATAGGTAAAGTGGACAATATCTTGTGTGTTTGGAGCGGATATTATAAAATGATACCATATTCGGTTCTCCTCGCAATGGGGAGGTCTAACTTTACACATGGACGGGGGGTGGATTGTAATGACCAAGATCTAATAGCCAAGAGCTAAGACTCCTGAGGCTGTGATGTCAAGATGGATAAGGTAAGGTGGGATGTCCAAGGCCATGAGTTATAGCCCCACATCGCTTGGAGAGAAGGAGATCCTGAGCTACTTATATAATTTCTCATCCCAAATATAGAGGACACGTTTTAAAATTGTGCACCGCTACGGATTCGGTAAGAACTCAGTAATTAAGCGTGTTCGGGTGAGAGCAATAATAGGATGGGTGACCCCCTTGGGGTGTCCTTGTGCGGGCACGGGTAAAGTGGACAATATCTTGTGTGTTTGGGGCGAATGTTACAGGAACTAGGTGTCTCCTTGAGTGGCTCTTATGAAGTGCTGATCACTAGGGGTGGCCACCCATAATCTAAGTAAGATAGTGATCACTAGGAATGTAACACCTGTGGTGTTAGATTTGAGAATAATACAAATCCTCCATGGCTAGTTTCGTCTTTTTGCAGCCAGACTTTTTCTTTGGGCTTTTTCCCAATGAATGGATCATAAACCTATGAGATGTTTTACGTTCACATTCTCCGTAACTTCGAGCATGTCACGATGGTGCGTTTCGTGCAACGATCATGTGTATGCGCAGCCAGTTTCCGCAGCCCGGCAGATAAACCCTAGAAAAATAATAATTGCTCGATAGTTGTAGCTGTTTTGTTTCTTGCAAGAGATCGGGTGATCGGATCGTAACGAAACAGGATACGTTAGATGAGGCTCTGAGAGAGCCTTCCAATGAGCCTGAGTTAGGGTCGATCCGACACCCAAGTGAATAGTTATTGCTATTTTGAGTTTTGGAGTCTTTCCTTCTTTTCGGGAGATCCAGGAGTCAGAAAATTATGTACCAAGCGCTAACGCGTTCGCGTTGACGAGACCTTTCCAACGAATCCTCTCGGGCCCTATTCCGACTTCCGGTTTGATAGTTACGGGTGATTATTCTTTTCAGCCCGGTTGATGGACGAATCGCACCCGGATTCCAACCGAGCCCGGTTCAGGGCTCGGGACCGAGCCCGACCAGCCCTAGAGCCTGCCTCCCGGTCTCCTAGCATAATTTAGGCTCTCTTGACTTCCCTCCCCATTTATTTTTAATCCGAAATTCGGATGGAAATAAACGGACAGGATTTGGGATGATAAATTCATAACGTTTAGTCCTTATCCCGATCTTTTAATCCTTATCCCCTCCCGCTAAGGTCTTAACCGACCCTATCCCCAACCCTTATCTGACCATATCCCTTCCCCTTAACAGCCTCCCGTGCATATAAATAGAGAGAGAACGGGAGAGAGGGAGAGAAGGACGTACGTAATAGAGAGAGAGGGAGAACGGAAGAAATAGAGAGAGAGAACGGGAGAGAAAGAGAGAGAGATAGAGAGAGATGCAGAGAGAGACAGAACAAGGCAGAGACAGAGATGGAGGGAGAGGATCAGAACACCCCGAACCGCCCCTCGCCGGAGCACCGGCGAGCGCACCTACACCCGCAGGTCAGCCCCCTCTCACCCTCTCATCCCCTCCGCGACCCAACCCGTGACCCCCGGCCCTTCCTCCTCCCTTGCCGCGGCCCGCACGGGCGGACACCGCCGCCGCACCGAACCGAACCCCTCCCCGGTGACCACCGACCTCCGACCAACCTCATGCGAACCCATCTCCGACCGACTTCTCGGGCCCCGACGGCCGCTCCGGCCGCCTCCCCCCGCGCCTCCTCCGTGGGGGTGGTGCGGGAGAGGCCGGCCGAGCGCTCGCCGGCGCTCCAGGCCGCCCCTCCCGTCGGCCGCCGGCGCGCAAGAACCAGCGCTGCTGGTTCGGTCTCGTGGAGAAGAAGGGTGGGGGGGGGGTAGTTCAGTAATTTCGCAGGTTATTAATTAACTGCAGACCCGACCCGACTTCCTACTGCAGACCCGACCCGACTTAACTGCAACCCGACCCGACTGCACAGCAACCCGACCCGCTTAAGTGCACAGCAGACCCACAGACCCGGCCCAACAGTGAACCGGTCTGGTTCACCTGAACCAGACCCGTGAACCAGTGAATTTTGGTTCGACTGCCATTTCTCCGTCCGAACTCGGAATTGGACGAAACCAGCGCCATTTCGACCGGCTCAGAAAATACTACCTGTTGGTCATAGTCTAGAATAGTAATTATACTATTTAATACCCTATTTTATCTTTTGACCCGATATTATCGCGGTACCGTGGTTTGACCGCCGTTTCATCGTCCGAACTCGGATTCGGACGAAACCTGCGGCATTGTGCTCAGAACTTTGAGTCCTACCTATTAAACCCAGAATATAACCCTAGAACCCCTTCTATCCTAGTGAACCAACCATGCGATCGGTTTCACCGGTTCTACATGGTTTGACCCGAAACCATTCGACCGAAGTCGGATTCCAGCGAAACTGGAACCATCGGAAAGGGTTCTTCGAGCCCGATTCGATGAGTAGGTTTAGCTTCTATTTACTTGACTGACTTAGTATGGTTTAGGATCGAGTTCTTCAATCGCATGGATTTGCGTGCTGTCGACTCAATATTGGTCCCCTATCGAGGATGCCCGACTATCCTTGGCATAGAACCCTCGTCGTTGACTCTTATGTTTTAATCGATGGCATTGTAATATAGAGCTGTGCATGTTATCAGACCTTGATCGTGGTGATCCAACGGAGGCGGATCAGAGGCAACTAGCAGGAGTCGTGTGCGATCGACAACCAGGTGACATCTACTACCCTTGCGTGGTCTTTAATAGTGGGAAATGAGAATGACTAAGGGTAGGTGTCCATGACACTGCATGCGGGCCCCGCCGGGCATCGTCGCATGTGGTCAAGTGGACCCCGCCTTGCATGCGGAGTCGCGAGTCCGACGACGCATGCTTAAAATATTAATAATAATAATAATAATAATAATGATTGCTTTTGATTGTATGCATGGACACCGTAATTAGGATTCCCTTAAATTAAACAATAAATTGAATAATTAGTAATTATCGGGACCCACCCTCCTGAAAGGAGTATGGCAACCCTAGCACACGGGTCACTGGGATGAGTGTTTTACTTTATTGATTTATTATGTTGCATGGGTTGCGAGAGCAGTACGGGACCAGGGGTAAATTATTGGAAATTGTTAAGCATTAAATATACCTTTTGTAGCTTCAGTACATATATTGAAAGATGTTATGTGTGAATCTACCTGGTTAAAGGGTAGGGACCCCGTGCGCGCAAGGGCCGTGAACCATCCTGCGCGTACAGCCGAAGTTAAGTAGGTTAGGGGTCACGGGCAAGGGTTGTGGTAAAGCCAATAGGAGGTGCCCTCGAGTAGGGATTAGCCTAGCAACCCCGTCCCGGGGAGTTAAAGTCCCTATAGTAAAGCAAGTTGGGCGGTAGAGCTCCACCGTGAAAGACGGAAAACCCCTTATGATCATCTGGGTGACTAGTGCATGGTGTTGGTGGATGCACGGCGAGAGAGTTGGCCCTCTATATCGAAATAAAAGGCCCTATAGTAATGCCCGACCGGGGGCAGGATGAACAAAATATCCGGGGTTCACATTTTGATAGTGTGTGTTTAATCTATATATGAATTTAGAATTGAGTGACTGTTTACATGATGACTTCGTGACTTTATCTGAACATCTTATTTAATTTGTTCTTTAATGCTGTAGAACATTGAATGAACTTCATGTTAGATAACCTAGTGACAGTAGGAATTGCATGTGAATATAGACTACTGATAGGTTTAGGTATCATTCTGCAAACTTTGATTTTACTAGAACTGATAGATCTCATCTTAATTTATTAAGATTAGTTGTCTCATATTATTAAAGGCTATTAGGATGTCACTAGCCATTAATTTGGCTAATCTCCCAATTTCCTATTGGGGGCTACTCTTTCCCACGAGTAGGCTCAGTGCAGGTTCAGAGGCTCAGGAGTAGCAGTAGGAGTCCAGAGGCGGAGTTAGAGTTGCAGTGTTACCTTTCGGCTTAGTACGTTAATCTTGTAGTCTTTTCTCTTCAGACATTATAATTGTATTGGAATAAGAGTTCTTATTAGTTAGTTAGTATTCTATGGTTGTAGTTGCAATGGTTCCAGCTGAATTCTTTTGGGTAGGCCTCTCCTCAAGGCCCCAAGCCTAGGATAGATCATCATGAAAATATAAATGCATATAAATGACTAAATTGATTAACCCTGTAGATAGGAACCCTAGACTGGTGCACCTGAGTGTTAGGGAGTGGTTGAGACTACTTGGCTAGCCGTCAGAGGCTTGAGCCTTGTGCTCCCTCAGATAGACTCCTGTCAGTATGTAGTGCCACCGACAGGTCACTCATACTGAGAGGATATGACTTTTGAAGGTTGAGCTTGACTAGATAATATCTTCTCTCTGTTGATAATTTCTCTTTCTTTGCTTTTTAATAAAAATAGTTTTTTTTGAAAAATCAAATTTAAAAGATTCCCCTCTTGTTTCTCCCTCCTTCTTGTTTTTCATATTAGAGAGCGTAGAAGAAGCCCTGTGAGAACCCAAATTGGTATAGTAAGTAACCATACCCAAAATCCCATCCTTTTCTCACCTCACACCCCAGGGATCGGTCTTCAGATTTCTGGGGCGTGACAAGGAAATGAGAGATCATGACTCAAGTGGATGAACTAAATCAAGAAGAACAGTCGGTACTGATCCTAGTTAGTTTCACAGATATTGGATTAGAAGGGTTCAAGTGCAACATACCATAGTAAGGGTACTCGCGTAAATATACTAGTAACCTCATAGTGCAACAGTATCATAGTAGTAGTTGTAGACGCTGCTCACTGGTGTGACCTAGGCCATGGTACTAGTTGGACTAGGATTCCTCAAGTAGGACCTATCAGGTGGGCCCCTGGCTCATAGAAAGATAATACAGACTAATGAATGTATGTGTAATTCAATTATGTGTGATCTCTAGTTAAACTATGATCACTAGGTCATGATTAAGTTGACTAAGTTGACACTCCTATTTTCTAGGGGTTTCCATAAGTGTTAAGTCTGACTAGGTTGACTTTCACCGAAAAAGTCATAAGTGTCAATTCGGGCTAAGTTGGCCCTCGGACATCCTAGGAGAAGTCATTAGAGCCCAGTTAAGAGGACTTTAATGACTTCCCTAAAATGTAGATGTCATAAATGTCTGGAATAGAGTGCGACTCCATAATTTTCTCAGGCCAACTTTATGGTGGACTAAGGAGATAACCCCTAAGTGTAGGGGCATTATCGTAACTGTCCATGGTGGATGCTGATAAATAAATAATTATTATTTTCTTTTGTTGGTTTCCTAATTAGATTAGGAGAAGCCATGTCGCATCGTTAAGGTTTGACTGTCGATCAAATTGGGCTAACGGTGCGTGACCTTTCTCGACTTAAGTGAGTGCTGGAACTTGAGGGTACCACATAGGGCATGCATTATTGGACGCCCTTATGGGTCCCTATTCATGTGAATTTCGTACAAGGGATAAACCCTAGCCCAAATCCACTTATGGATAAGGATCCATAAGAGATTTAATAGGATAGATACAAGGGATCTCTATCCCCTCAAAATAGGTAACCCTCTTGGGGATTTCGACTATATCTTCAACCCTACCCGTCCTCTACAGCGATGAGCACATGGAAATTCAAGGCCTCTCTCCCCCTAGGGGTTTTGGCCATGAGAAAGAGAATGAGAAGAAAAGGAAGAGAGAAAAAGAGAAGGAGAAAGAGAAGACGAAGAGTTCTTATTGATCCATCCACACCAAGTCGTTTGTCCTATTCGTCTTCTTCGAACGCCATTGAGAGGATGAAGATGAAGGATGATACTCCCACAAGTCCACACATTGCTTGCCGAGGTCGCGGGCTAGGAGTTGATATGCGAGGAATGCGAGATCCAACTCAAAGGAACTACGAAGGCTTGATCCCTTGTAAAATGGTACGTAGGCAACTTGAAGATGAAATCTTCAAACACGGTCATATTTATCAATGACCATCAACCTTGGATCTTCTCCACGGGCGTTTATAAGTCCCGTGAGGTAACCTCTAGTAATCCATAGGTTGTATGCATACGTGTTTAATTATTTGCATGATAATTTATATAATCGATTAGAAGGTACCACGATCTCGATCTTGTGATCTAGATGATGAAAAATTTTAATACCTTGCATCATCAGTTAGACGATCAAATCTGCTTCCGCCGCATGCTTCGACCAACAGGAGGAGCCGACATGGGAGATTTGGCGAAGCAGAGGTTGCTGGAGGTGCAGGGGTGCCTAGCAAGTATGTATGATGCAGCTTGTAACAAACTTGGGTGCCAGAACTAAGGCCATAGGGGTACCATATATAGTACTAGATCTATGTATATTTGGGGTTCTAGATTTGAATATTTCTTCCCCGTGAGCTAGATCTGATAAGCCAATGAAGAGGAAGGACAGTTGTAGGACATGCAACCAGAGTAGATAGAGGAGGTGGGGACCTGAGCTCTCTTTACCGAATATGTTCCTTCACGGTTGGATGCTTGAAACCTCACCGCGTATGCTGGGACTGTCGAGTTTTGGCCGGAGGAGAACACACAAGGATCTCGGAAGAAGGCCGAGGTCGCATCCACCTTGATCATAGTAATCCCGAACGAAGTAGCTGGTCGGATGGAGAGGCGGTGGGACGAGCGACGCTTCAAGGAGCTGGAGCCGGAGAGCCACTTGGAGAGAGTTGGAGCAGCGATCTTGAGGAGCAAGAGCCGGGACTGAGCAACTTGACTCTGATACCATATTGTTGGATATAATATAAAACTTAATTACCTACTCCTTTTAACAAATAAAACCAGTCGGCCAAGTGGCTAACAAGGTTGATGTTATGGGGGCTTCCTTTTTTGGCAAAGGTCAAGGGATCAAACCTTTGCCTTAACCATTCTTTTACAATCTCCCCCCAAGTTTAGTCCCATATCGATAAGGGGAAGAGACACTAGCTTGTTTATAAGGGTAGTCCACCCAAGAGGATGGTAAAGATCTCATGGGCCTAAGGCCTCACACACCACACATGCGCGCGCGCCGAGTCGGGCCGGATCGGGCCCGGGTCTGTGGGCTGCGTCTTGTGAGCCGCGTGGACACGAATGGGCTCCTGTTAGGATTTTATTGGGCTAATCTTTTTGGGTTGGGCTTGCCTAGAATCAGTCATCATTATCTCGCCACCTGGAGCCACCCAAACGGTCATCATTAAGACATTAACGCCAGCAGGCAGTCTCCCAACACTCATGTCGCAGCAGCCTGTCCACGTCAGCCGCCACCTCGAACCACTCCACTCCCCCTATCAACAGTCAATAAAATATATTATCCCATAGCCTATTAAATGCCCTGAGCTTCAATCTTTCAACATGGTGAAAACCAGATCCTTCTCTTCTCCTCTTTCTGCCATTGTTGAACCAGAGAGCTCCGTGACAAAAACCCGAGAGCAGTTCTTCCAGCCTTTTCAAATCTCAAGGTGATTTTTTGACCTGATTTGAAGAGGAGATTCTGTTTCCGTTTTCGTTTTTTGGATTCGAGTAGAAGCTGAGTTCGGTTTGTTCCCTCGGAGTCATGCCGATGGGGGAACTCAAAGGGTCGTCTTATCTCTAAGATTGGAAGCTGGGAGCTTCGCACCGAGGAGGGCAAATCCAATCTTATGACAGCGTTTAGCTCCTCAACCCAGGCTATTTCTTCTCCCTTCATCTCCATACATTCATATGCTAAATTAGGTTTTGTATATTGTAGAATTACAACTTGTGATCTCAAAAACTGCATGCTATAATTTGAGTAAATATATTACCATAGATTAAAAGTGAATTGTGCTTGTTGTTGATTTTGATAGCTATCAAACATAGTTAATACCATCTTCATTGCCCTCTAAATTTGGTATTTGCAAAAGATAATAGCCATATTACTTTATGTTTTAGCAATTTATAACCAACATTCTAAGATTGGATTTGTTAGTTGGTGTTAAAATTGCTTAGTATGGCTAATTATAGAGATGCTTGCTACTTTGTTTTGACAAAAGCCTTATCAATTTTCAGATTTGTACTTCATCTCGGATCTCTTTCCATGAATCCCTCCCACACCGAGTCCATGTCGGCTAAACCCGACAAATTTGACGGCGAGAACTTCAAACGTTGGCAAAACCAAATGAGGTTTTGGCTAACTACACTAGGGTTGGTGTCGGCCATTGGTGGTACTACCACCGAAGCGAGTGATGGGACACACCCAACTCAAGAAGTACCTTCTAACAACCTACGTCGAGCTCGAAACCGCAATGTGCAAACCCCCCAAGCCAAGGCCCCATCCACTTCCACCACCTCTAGGAGCCCTCAAGAAATTGACTTCCATTGCCTACACCGCATTCTTAGCGTGCTGTCGGATCGTCTATATGACATCCACTATATCGCCAAGAGTGCCATTGAACTTTGGGTCACCCTAGAGAGCAAGTATGGTACGGATGATGCAGGCTTGAAGAGATTCAAAGCTGCGGATTTCCACAAGTTTAAATTTATGGATACAAAGCCCATGAATGAGCAAATCCATGAATTTGAAAATCTGTAGCCGACCTTAAGACCGATGGCACCGATCTTCGTGAGTCATTTCTAGTGGCCTCATTGATTGAGAAGCTCCCTTCCTCTTGGATAGAGTTTGGTAGGATCCTTAGCCACACCCAAGGAGATCTTGCCCTCTCTCATATCCTCACATCCCTTAGGATTGAAGAGCAACACCGCTTTAGAGACAAGCTCACTAGTGAGCCCAAACCTAAGATCAACTTTGTTGAGAATCCCAGGAAGCCCAAATTCCAAAAGAGAAACCAATCCCATAACCCAAAACTTTATCAGAACAAGAGGTTTAAGAAGAAGAAGACTTTCCAAGGCAACTTCAACAAGAAGGAGGAAGATGGTGTCCGTCGATGCTTCGTGTGTTGGCGCACGGAACACTTGGCGAGAGATTACTACCACAAGCATACCGGTCCTCCAAATCAGAGGAAGACCGGACCTCTCACCTCTGCTCCTCGTCCCCAGGCCAACATAATAACTGGTGGGATAGCTTCTGATGGATTTAGGTCTATTAACTTTTCTCAAGTTAATATGGCCTATAATTCCTGTGATTGGTGGATTGACACCGGTGCGAGTATTCACGTTTGTTCTGATCGCTCCTGGATCTCTAGATTTCAAGAATTGTGTGGAGGAGTTGTGACCATGGGGAACAGTTCTTCGATAAAAGTGCTTGGGACCGGGCGGGTGGATCTCCGTCTGACGTCCGGGATGACCATCATGTTGCACGATGTTTATTTTGTACCCAATATTAGACACAACCTCATTAGTGGCTCTCTTTTGGTTTTGCATGGCTACAAGCTTGTTTTAGAAGCCAGCAAAGTTGTAATTACTAGAGGTGTGCATTTTGTAGGAAAAGAATATTTATGTAATGGTTTATTTCAGCTTAATGTCATGACTCCCTCTTGTACAGATGATTTTATTATAATGAATATTGAGTCCTCTTCTACTTGGCATCATAGATTTGGTCATGCAAACTTTCATTCTATTAAGCGACTAATGAACCTGAACTTAATCCCTAAGACGATATTCCCTCCCGTAGATGTGAGGTGTGCATATAAGTGAAACAACCTAGGCAACCGTTTAGATTTGTTGATAGAGACTTCGAGTTTCTTGAATTGATTCATAGCGATGTGTGTGATTCAGGTAGATTAACTAGAGGGGGCAACATGTATTTTGTTACCTTTATTGATGATCTATCAAAATACTGTTATATCTACCTTATTAAGACTAACGATGAGGTCATTAGTAAGTTTAGGATTTACATAAACGAGATAGAAAACCAACATCAGAGATCCTTTAAAATCCTTAGGTCCGATCGTGGTGGAGAGTACACCTCAAACGAATTAACCGATTGTTGTGAAGAATATGGAATCATCCCTCAAGTGACTGCTCCCTATAGTCCCCAATCAAACGGGGTTGCTAAAAGGAAAAATAGAACCTTGTTGGATATGACCAACTCTATCTTGATTAGCTCAGGCGCAACAAAGAACTTGTGGGGGAAAGCGCAGGTAACAGCTTGCTACATCCTTAATAGGATTCCTCTAAAGTCTAGCAACCTCATACCCTATAAAATTTGGAAGAACAGGAAGCCAAACTTGAGTCATCTTAGATTATGGGGGTGCCTGGCTAAAGTTATGGTACCTAACTTCAGGAGAGAGAAGATAGGACCAAAGATCGTAGACACTGTTTTCTTAGGTTTTGCCATTAATAGTAATGCCAATAGGTTCCTAGTCATTCGATCTGATATCAATGGGATATCGACCAATACGGTTATCGAGTCCAGGGATGCAACCTACTTTGAGGATGTATTTTCCTTCAGGACTAGGATAGATGAACCCTTGAGTCATCCGCACTATGATGCATGCGCTAGTTTTAATGGGGTTACTCCTTTTGAGGATGACACCCCTGTAGAGAATAAGTCAGAACCACAGCCTAGGAGAAGTACTAGGATTAGGAAGGAGAAGGATTTTGGAGATAACTTCTATGTATTTCTCGTAGAGGATACTCCAACCTCCTTTGAAGAAGCAATGAAATCTTAGGATTCACCCTTCTGGAAAGAAGCAATGAATAATGAGATGCAATCCATTATCCAGAACCAGACTTGGGAGTTGACCGATCTACTCCTAGGCGCTAGAACCATTTGATCTAAATGGGTTTTCAAAAAGAAACTACGACCCGATGGATCAGTAGAGAAGTTTAAGGCCCGTTTAGTTGCTAAGGGTTTTACTCAAAAACCCGGTATAGATTTTTTCGACGTATATACTCCCGTAGCAAGGATTACCACGTTTTGGATTCTTATTGCCTTAACCTTTGTTCATGGATTATACATCCACTAAACGAATGTTAAAACCACTTTCCTGAATGGGGATTTAGAAGAGGAGATCTATATGGATCAACCTGAGGGTTTTGTAGTTCCTGGTTAGGAGCACATGGTGTATAAACTTGTTAGGTCATTGTATGGGCTCAAGCAAGCTCCCAAACAATGGCACGAGAAGTTTGACCAGGTAGTCCTTTCGTATGGCTTTGTTATAAACAAAACAGACGAATGTGTATACTATGGAGCCTCCGATGGCAACATAGTTATCTTATGCTTGTATGTCGATGATATACTCATCTTCGGTATCTGCATGGACATCATTAAAGATATCAAAGAATTTCAATCCCAGAACTTTTATATGAAGGATTTAGAAGAGGCAGAGATGATCCTTTACACCAAGATCACCAGAGAGGGTAGAGGCATTAAGATGTCTCAAGCTCACTATGTTGAGAAGGTGTTGAGGAAGTTCTACTATTTTGATTGTGATCTCGTATCCACCCCCTATGACCCACATACTCACTTAGTAAAGAATATTGGATATCTAGCTTTACAAAAAGAGTATACTCAGGCCATAAGTTCACTAGGATTCTTAACGAACTATACTAGACCCGACATAGCATATACAATTAGTAGGCTAAGTAGATATACTAACAACCCTAGTCAAGAATATTGGAATGCGTTAGAAAAGGTAATGTGCTACCTTAAAGGGACCATAACATATGGGTTAAGCTTTAGTGGGTATCCTAGTGTGCTAGAGGGGTATAACGACGCAAACTGGATTAGCGACTCAGTAGATGTCAAATCCACCATTGGATTTGTTTTCCTTCTAGACGGTGTAGCCGTTGCATGGAAATCTTCTAAGCAAACTGTGATAGCTAGAAGTACCATGGAGTCTGAGATGATAGCACTAGACAGTACGTGTACTGAAGCTGAGTGCCTTAGGGACTTCATTATGGATGTACGTTCCCTTAGGAGATCACTATACACTTTGCCGGCAATCTCCATTTATTGTGATTGTAGGGCTGCAATAAACAAATATAGTCAAGAGAATGCAGATGTAAAAATGAACAGACACCTTAAGGTAAGGCACATATCACTGCGATATAAACTAAAACACAATGTTGTAATATTTTCATTTGTCAGATTTGAGAAAAACCTTGCTGATCAGCTAACAAAAGGTTTATTTAGAACTGTGGTTCTAGAAGCATCGAGGGGGATATAATTAAGTCCATAAAGAAGATACCAACGGTGGCAACCCAACCTCAAAGAGGTTCAATGGGTAGAAACAAGCCGGATGGGTATCTCGAGGAGCACTGATAGTTTCCTCCCATCCCTAGGGCGATAGTGCTCATAGATGCAAGGGGATTAGGATGAGCTTTTAAACTCTTAATGATTCCAAAACCTACGAGGCAGGGTGTTTCCTTGCATACACCATTGGAGAAATCACCTATATATGTGGAGTCGTGGGGCCACGACTATGGAAAGAGGGATGTTCTCCTAAAACACACATGAAAGATACATGCGCATGGCCGTAATGCACAACCCGCTTTAGAGCTCAGCTAATACTACACTGTGTGTGCTTTATGAAAATCTGAATCACGAGGTCGATTCAAGGCATAGTCCATCGAGTCCTTGCAGATGAAAGTAAATGTCACTAAGTAAGGGTTCAAACCCAAAGGCACCCTTACTTATTACACAATGTCTAGAATCCAAATTTTGATTTTATATATCTTCAACTACTTTAAATAAGTTTCATATTATGTGGAGATTGTTGGATATAATATAAAATTTAATTACCTACTCCTCTTAACAAATAAAACCAGTTGGCCAAGTGGCTAACAAGGTCGATGTTATGGGGGTTTCCTTTTTTGGCAAAGGTCAAGGGATCAAACCTTGGCCTCAACCATTCTTTTACAATCTCCCCCAAGTTTAGTCCCATATCGATAAGGGGAAGAGATACTAGCTTGTTTATAAGGGTAGTCCACCCAAGAGGATGGTAAAGATCTCATGGGCCTAAGGCCTCACACACCACACACGCGCGCGTCGAGCCTGGGTCCGTGGCTCGCGAGCCGCATGGACGTGAATGGGCTTCTGGTAGGATTTTGTTGGGCTAATCTTTTTGGGCTGGGCTTGCCTAGAATCAGTCATCATCATCTCGCCACCTGGAGCCACCCAAATGGTCATCAATAACGCTAGTGGGCAACCTCCCAACAGTCATATCGCAGCAGCCTGTCCACATCGGCCGCCACCTCTAGCCACTCCGCTCCCCCTGTTAACAACCAATAAAATACATTATCCCATAGCCTATTAAATGCCCTGAGCTTCAATCTTTCAACAGGGTGAAAACCAGAGCCTTATTTTTTCCTCTTTCTGCCATTGTTGAACCAGAGAGCTCCGTGCGAAAAACCCGAGAGCAGTTCTTTCAGCCTATTCAAATCTCAGGGTGATTTTTCGACCAGATTTGAAGAGGAGATTCTATTCTGTTTTCGTTTTTCGGATTCGAGTAGAAGCTGAGTTCGTTTTGTTCCCTCGGAGTCGTGCCGACGGGGGAACTCAAAGGGTCATTGTATCTCTAAGATCGGAAGCCGGGAGCTCCGCACCGAGGAGGGCAAATCCAATATTAGGACAACGTCTTGCGCCTCGACTCAGGCTATTTCCTCTCCCTTTATCTCCATACATTCATATGCTAAATTAGGTTTTGTATATTGTAGAATTACAACTTGTGATCTCAAAAACTGCATGCTATAATTTGAGTAAATGTATTACCTTAGATTAAGAGTGAATTGTGCTTGTTGCTGATTTTGATAGCTATCAAACATAGTTAATACCATCTCATTTCATTGCCCTCTAAATTTGATATTTACAAAAGATAATAGCCATCTTACTTTATGTTTTAGCAATTTATAACCAACACATATTACTAACCCAGGAATAAGGTGCTCATGAACTATCCTCCGAAATTCAGTGTCGCAATGGATTCACCTTAATATTCTTGTATTTGAGATCTAATAGAGTCCGACTCAATCCAGCTATAAAGTTTGATTTTTCATCCAAAAAATAAAGTTTTTTCTTTGTAGGTAAAAAGTTTGGTTTGTGTGATTTTTTTCTTGCAAGAAATTTGTTTCATTAGTCCCAACACTGTCTATATCGTTTGGTCAACTATTTTGACAGGTATAACTGTATAAGACATGGATATTTTGATTTTTTTTTTTTTTTTTTCAGGAACCCTCAAAGAGAGGGGGATGGGATTTGGTTAGGTTTTGATCCATCTCTTATCCAAATATGAACTGTATCTGGTAATTAATGTAAGGAAAATGATATTCGACCACCCTATTTCCACCCAATTCGGACCATCCTGACATGGCACTTAATCACGACGATCACACGTGAATCTCACTTGGGCCGACTAACACGCAAAAGAAATGATCAAGTGCCACATCAGGATGGCCCAGTCTGGATGGAAAACTGGATGGTCAAATAACAATGCTTAATTTTGAGTAGTTCTATTGTAAAATCTCCATCGACAAAAACTTTGACAGACCTGACCTATGCCTTGGTGGAAGTGGCCCCCAACAGGAAAAATTTCCAACACATCCTGTATATCATACAACCACGAGGCCTATTACGATTCAAGAGACATAGGGTAGCAGGTCCCAGCACATGAGGGAAGTGGCCCCCAACACTCAAAGCCTGATGATAGGGTCAGGGGTAGTGGACCCGTTATTGTACGGTACGTAGGATCTACTGAAAATGGCATGGGAAGGTTTTGTCTAAGTTTTTGTCGATGGAGATTGTACAAATAGCATTACTCCTCTAATTTTTAGAGTAATAGTACTCAACCATCTAATTTTCCATCCGGACGTGGCACCTGATGACAGCTGTTCCTTTGCCTGCAGTTTGGCTGACTGAGATTCACGTTGGGGTTCGGGGGGGGGGGGGTTGGACGGTGTCGGTGGAACAGGCGGCTGTGATCTGGTGTGTTACATCACAATGGCAACAAGATGGCTTGAACATTTTCCGTGCAACTGTTCACCAAAAAAAAAAAGAGAAAAAGACAAGCTTCATTTCCTTATTAACAATAATACCAGCATCGCCCTTTCCTTGAGTTCCGGTGGAAAGTGGTCGTAGCTTCTGCCTGATGCTTCCGAAATTTGAATAACCACCCACTGTCGGAACTCCAGCCATTGTCCCTTCGCTTGCTTCACCAGATCTCGCTCTCTCTCTCTCTCTCTCTCTCTCTCTCTCTCTCTCTCTCTCTTCCATAACTTTGGTGGGGTGAGAAAGGGAGGGGAAAAGATGAGCACAGGAACAAGCACCTTTGTGATCAGGTGGATCAACTTCCTCACCATGGTAAGCATTCGCAACATCTTTCTTCTTCTTCTTCTTCTTCTTCTCAGTTAGAGTGTTGTTTCTTTGGAACTCCCAATTTGATGTTTCCTGCGATCTGCCATCAATTTTTTTTCTTGTGTGAATCTGCTGCTTTCTACTTTCTTGATTAAATATTTTCACATTCTTTTTCTAAAAAAAAAATCGAAAATTTGATCCTTTTCTATCTGGGTTCTTTGAATTTCTGCATGGAACACATAAACATGGGTTTCATCCTCCCTCCATCCAATGGCTCTCTGCCCACCCCGCCCCCCCCGCCCCCCCCCCCCCCCCCCCCCAACCACCACCACCTCCACCCAAAATGTTAGGAGACGACGGCTAGGGTTTGGAGAGGAACGGAATGATTCCATTGAGGGACTCAAGCCCAATATATGTACAGTAAACCCGACCCGACTATACAGTAAACCCGACCCATTACATTTACATTAACACTCCCCCTCAAACTCACGGTGGATCATGAACCGAGAGTTTGCCTAGAAAATGTCTGAAGCGAGAAGTCGTCAGTGGCTTCGTCAGAAAATCAGCAGTCTGCTCCGATGAGGGAATGAAAGGCAGGGAGATGATGTGATCGATAAACGCCTGGCGAACATAATGACAGTCAACTTCAATATGCTTTGTTCGCTCATGGAAGACCGGATTGCTAGCAATCTGAATAGCACTCCGGTTGTCACAGAAGAGAAGGGTCGGCCCGGATATCACCACTCCCAAGTCAAGCAGAAGACGTCGAAGCCAGACAATCTCGGCGGTGGTGGAAGCCATAGCCCTGTATTCGGCTTCGGTGCTGGAGCGAGCAACAGACTCCTGCTTCTTGCTGCGCCATGAAATCAGTGAGTCACCTAGAAACACACAGTATCCTGTATTAGATCGACGAGTGTCTGCATCTCCTGCCCAATCTGCATCTGAGTAGGCGCGCAGTACCAACGGAGAAGTGGAGGGAAACAGGAGTGAACGGGTGATGGTGCCCCGGAGGTAGCGGATGATCCGAAGAACAGCTGCATAGTGTACTGACCGTGGAGCCTGAACAAACTGACTGACAATGCCAACAGCATGGGCAATGTCTGGCCGGGTCATGGTGAGATAGACAAGCATCCCAACCAACCTCTGGTAGCGGGAGACATCCTGGAGCGGCTCACCATCGGTAGCTAGAAGCTTCAATTGAGCTCCATGGGTGTATCAGCAGTACGTGTGTCAGTAAGGGCAGCATCAGTAAGAATGTCGGAGATGTACTTCTGCTGGGAGACCAACAGACCACGAGCTGACCTGGCAATCTCAAGGCCCAGAAAGTAGCGAAGAGAGCCCAGGTCTTTCATCTCAAACTGACTCTGGAGGTGCCGCTGGAGAGAGGCGATGGTGGCACTGTCATCCCCAGTGATGATCATATCATCCACGTAGAGGAGAAGGACTGCAATGCCCTGACTGGAGGAGCGAGTGAACAAGGCATAGTCGGAGTGGCGCTCAACAAACCCGGCGGCCAGAACTGCACTGCGAAAGCGCTCAAACCAGGCACGAGGAGCCTGCTTGAGCCCATAGATGGCCCGGCGCAACCGACACACGTGTCCTGGAGGAACTGAAGTGCCCGGAGGAGGAGCCATGTAGACTTCCTTGGAGAGATCACCGTGAAGAAACGCATTGGTGACATCCATCTGATGGAGAGGCCACCCTCGAGCAGCTGCCACAGCTAAGAGGGTGCGCACAGTAGTCATCCGAGCAACTGGAGCAAACGTCTCCTCGTAGTCAATCCCATACTCCTGGGAGAAGCCACGAGCAACGAGGCGAGCCTTGTGCCGCTCAATGGATCCGTCAGGTCGAGTCTTGACCTTGAAGATCCACTTGCAGCTAACAGGCACCACCCCGGGGGGACAAGGCACCAACTCCCAGGTCTGGGTCCGCTGAAATGCCTCAAGCTCAACTGACATGGCCTGCCGCCACTCTGGATGTAATGCTGCCTCACGGTACGATTGGGGCTCCCGATGAGTGTGAAGAGCAGTAAGAAAGGCCTGAAAGGATGGTGAATAGGAGACACTGGCAGAGAAGCCAGAAGAGTCAGGAGAGTCAGTGGGAAAAGCAGAGTAACCAAACCTGTCAGGAGAGTAGTCGTATCTGGCAGGAGGGTGATGTTCGCGCGCTGGGTAGCGCCGAACAGGAGCAGGATCCACGACCGGGGAGGAGGGAGCAGCAGCATCAGGCGAGGGAGTACCAGGGAGAACCGACTCTGGAGGGGGAGCTGCAGACCGACGTACATAGACACGAGTAATGGGTGGTGGTGGAGGTGACGTGGGGGACTGAGGAGGTGGTGGTGGTGGTGTCGATGGATACTGAGGAGGTGGTGGTGGTGGTGTCGATGGATACTGAGGAGGTGGTGGTGGTGGTGGTGTAGGCGTGGATGGGGCAACAGAAACCGGGGGTAGAACAGGGATGTGGAGATGTGAGGAGGGCGAGGAGGATGACGAAGTAGGCAAGGAAAGATCCCGAGACTCAGGTGCAAAATACGGGACATCCTCAACAAAGGAGACGTGACGGGAGACACGGATCCGACGAGCTAAGGGATCATAGCAGTGATACCCCTTATGCTCACGACTGAGCCCCAAGTGAACACACCTAACAGACCTCGCAGAAAGTTTGGTGCGCTCATGGGGAGGAAGAAGAACGAAGCACGTGCAGCCAAACGTGCGAAGAAGAGAGTAGTCAGGTGGACTGGAGTGAAGGCGCTCGTGAGGGGTGGCACCGGACAGAGCAGATGACGGAGTGATATTGATGAGGTGAACAGCCGTCATGACAGCTTCAGCCCAGTAGGAGTGAGGGACAGACGCAGAGAGAAGCAAGGCTCGTGCAGTCTCAAGGACATGACGATGCTTGCGTTCGGCAACGCCGTTCTGCTCATGGGTGTGGGGACAGGACTGCTGGTGAAGAGTGCCGTGAGACTGAAGAATCTCACGCATCTCAGAGGAGAGATACTCCTTGGCACAATCAGACCGAAAAGTCTTGATTCGCCGACCAAACTGGGTGTGTATCATAGTGGTGAATCGCCTAAAGATGTGGGGAATTTCAGACCGATGACGCATGAGATAGACCCAGGTGCACCTAGAATAGTCATCGATAAAACAAACATAATACATATAACCAGATAGAGATGCAACAGGAGCAGGACCCCAAATATCCGAATGAACTAAATCAAATAAAGCATTAGACTGGGAAGTACTAGCAGAAAAAGGAAGAGCTAGATGATTTGCCAGTCGACAACCCGTACAAACAGATAGGGGGGAGAAAGACGCTCGACCCAAAGCGCCCGAGCGGAATACGCTTTTGAGTCGATCACTCGATATATGACCTAACCTTCTGTGCCACAGGTCGGCATCAGAGGTGACAGACATGACAGACGCAACTGAAGACACATGGAGATGGTCCAACTGGTAGAGTCCTCCGGGGGGGGTTCGGGTGGGGTTGGGGGGGGGGCCGGCGGTGACTGGAGGGGCCGGGGGGGGGGCCGGCGGTGACTGGAGGGGCCGGGGGGTTCGGGAGGGGTTCGGGTGGGGTCGGGGGGGGGGGGGGGGGGGGGGGGCGGTGATGACTGGAGGGGCCGGGGGGGGGGGCCGGCGGTTGCTGTAGGCCGGAGGGGGGGCTGCCGATCAGGTGAAGGAGGCCGGAGGGCTGCCGGAGGTGCTGCCGTCGCCCTGGAGCTCTGATACCATGTTAGGAGACGACGGCTAGGGTTTGGAGAGGAACGGAATGATTCCATTGAGGGACTCAAGCCCAATATATGTACAGTAAACCCGACCCGACTATACAGTAAACCCGACCCATTACATTTACATTAACACAAAAAAAAAAAGAAGGAAAGAAAAAAGGGGGAACATTGTGGTGTATCTGAAATCCTTAAGGTTTCAGTCTTTTCGTGAGTATATAAAATTCAAGGTAAAAGGGGAAAAATTTCAAGGAGAATATTTTTTCACGTTTTTTTTTTTTCGTGAGTATTGTTCTGAGTTTTACCCTCTATGCATTGTCTGTACATTTGTGCTTGGAAGTATGAACAAGTGAAAACATAGAAGGTTGCTTACTTCTTTATCTCTGTAACCTTTGAAAGTGGTTTTTCTCCTGATATGTTGACACAGATACTAGCGATAGCAGTCATCTCTTTTGGAGTGTGGATGAGCACCCATCACGATGAATGCCGAAGGTCCCTAACCCTCCCGGTTATGGGTCTTGGCGCTTTAATCCTTCTAGTGTAAGCTATTTATCATGTTGCATTTACTACAGAAGCCTATCCTCATGAGTTGATTCCGTTAATTTTTTCAGGTCCTTTATTGGGTTTCTTGGAGCTTTGAAAAACATAATCATATTGCTTTGGGTGGTATCCTTTTTGACCGGGTTTGCGATGTATCATGTTCTCTAAATGTTTACCTTTTATGCCTTCATACATTTAAAGGTTCCTTGACGTGGAGATTGCAGTACCTCATGATGTTGTGCTTGATTTTGGTGGCAATTCTGGTGTTTACTGTGTTAGCGTAAGTATTGCTGATGCGGAAACCGCAGTTCGTTTTCTCCGAATTGTTCCAATGTTGATTGCATACACATGCATGAAATATCTTGCTCTATCTTCTTTCCAAGTATTTACATTTTTCTCTGTTAGCACCAATATTTTGATCCTCTATTCTCTTTTAACCCTAAAATCTACCATGTTCTTTGTACAAAAAAGAACATGTCTTTCTTCATGTTTTAATACCAAGGGTAAATTAGAGTGACCTCCATTGAGGTTTGCGTAAATAACCGATAACCAAAGCTAAGGGGAGGCTATTGTAAATAACAGAACCGCATGGGAGGTTCACGCAATTTAGACAAACCTAAGGGGAGATCAGTGTAATTTACCTTAATACTAAATATGTCGAAGTTTGCACAGTGCAAACCATAGTTGTCAAGGCGCAGTGAGGCGCGCGCCTTAGGCGCGCCTCAAGGCGAGTCAGCCATATGCGCCTCAGGTGCTTCCTGGTGAGGCGAGCACAGTAAGGCGTGGCTCAGGCGCGCCTTTCAGCGCCTCATAAACCAGGCGCAGGGCGGACAAGGCGCGCACCTTACTGTGTTTGGTTTTTTTTCCAATTTTTTTTTTACCGGTTTGTTGAAGAAAAAGCGCCTTTTAGAGATGCGGATGACCATGCCAATCAAGATGATGTGGAGGGTTTATTTGCTGCTGATGATGAGTGATTTGGTGGTTTTATGATTTATGTCCTTTGTTTTTTTTTGCGAACGTGTCCTCTGTTTTTTAGTTCTTGTACTTCTTGATCTATTTAAATGGTTTAACTGTTTAAGAATTAAGACAATATTAACTTATCATGGTTCATGGATGATTTTGTTACTCATTGATTATGAGTTCTCACTTATCAATTGTCACTTATGAGTAATGTATCCTTTCATTTTATGAATATGATGTTGGCATGTTGCCTATAATAAATTGTTCATTTGATGACCACACTAGTTATGACTTATGAGTTAGTGTATACCTTGTGGCTTGCATTGATTTAGTTGAAAAATGGTCATATTTCTTTTTTTCCATAAAATATATCTTTTTTATGAATTTTAGAATTTTTTGACAATTATTATTAATTTTTAAAGCAAATTATATATTTTTGCGCCATACATACTAAGGCGTGCGCTTTATTTCCGCCTTGCGCCTCAGGCTCTAGAGGCCCCTTGCGCCTCAGGCGCGCCTCGTCGCCTTGACAACACTGGTGCAAACTGTCATCAGAGTGAAGGAATAAATGTAGCTTAAGGACTACATAAGATTATATTGCCACTATTTGTCAAAAAAGGAGAGTATATTGTTGTGGTTAGGTGTGGCTGTGTGAGTGGGAGGTGAATCTTTTCAGTTTGAGGATTTTGTATGGATTTACATGGGGCAGTGTAGTGGAAATTTTGGGTTTTTGAATCGTGATGAGGTGATATTTGTTCACCATTATGTTCTTTTTAATGTATTTAATGTAGTTTTTTTTTTTGGCTTTTCATGGAAGGAAAAAGGGCATCATTTATTTATTTAAAGAAAACTTATATTGACAATCCTACTGAAAGATATTTGTTGTGCCTATTTCTCATTTTTTATCGAAGTCGACATCTCAGAATCTGTTTTTCATTAAATGATGGAAAAAATGAAGTATTGAAATCGGCATTTGAGATGTTGGTTTCTTGTGTTTCATTGAAGTCAGCAATCAAATGATGTGTTTCTAAAAAAATTTTAATCAGCACTTCAAAATCTTCTCATTGTAAACCTTCTAAGATAACCTCAACCTCCTATAAATGTATCTCTTGATCTCAGGTCCTAGCCCATTCTAGAGTTTTCGTGCCAAACTTGCCACTAGACAATGACTTCAATTTTGGAAGCCACCCAAACTTCTGACTACTGATATTATCTTCATAAAACATAAGCCAAATAGTAAGATCATCTCAAACATGTGATGGTTAACACAGCTGTTGCACCTGCCTTAGTGTCCGTTTCAATGCATATGATATTGAGAAGATCTCATTGAAAACTGCTCCCTCTATGCATATCCTTTACTGCAACCTCACCTAGTTCTTTTCCGATTCTTTTTTATCCTTCCTTTATGCAGACCCATTTACGTCAAATGGCTCTGTTCATTTTTGGTAGCTCAATGAGTCATAGATTTGATTCTTAAATAGAGATTACATCTACTTTATCATTGTTTCATGTCAATGCAATTGTTCTTGTCTCTAATTACCTCGTGAGCATATGATAGATCATTTGTTCCCACAATCAGTGTACCAGTGTTGTAAAAGTTGGATATCAAAGGTGCATGCATTTCTCTCTTCCTTTTTTTTTTTTTTGTGTTTGAAAGTAGTCTCCTTTTATCTTTTTTTAGTGATAAGAGTGATAGAGTTAATTCCTTTGAAGTACAACCTATGTTAGTCTCATTAAATATGATGAAGAGCAGGATAAGAAAATCCTTCGAATGTTCATTTTTCCTTCTTAGATGCTTCTTTCTTGATTGAATATTTTTCATTTGTCCCTGCTGAGTGTCATGGACTTTTTGAAAAAGAGCTTTCAAAAAATAATGTCTAATGATGCGTGACCTTCCTGGAGTTTAAGTAAATATATGATTCTTTGACCTCACATCTAACTTCGTGTTTTATCACTCTTGTTCATGTACATTTCTGTTATCATCATCATCATCCAAGTCTTATACTATTAAGATGGTGTCGAATATAAGGAAGATTGACAAGAATTTCTAAAGACTGTCAACCTGATGCTAACCCTATAAAATTGATGTGTAAACTTGAACAAGGCAACTTGGCAAGAGCCATGCCTAGAAACCTGAAGGGCAGTTGGTGGGTCAGGAGACCTACCTTGTTAGTTATGCGTTTAAGCTCATGCAATCTAAGAACCGTTCGTCCACATTTCTCAACACCCAAAATATCAAATTGGAATAATAAATTACCATTTCTTAAAAAATATTTATTGAAATTAATGTAGAAGGTGGCATGTTGATGCCGTGACAAGCCATGCCAACTACCTTTGTGAGTAGCACTTTTGCTAAACTCAATGTCTCACGTACATAGTGTTAGAACTTCCGATTGATAAAGCATAGAATGGATAGACAAATAATTTTCTTGTTACTCGTTCCAATGAAAGTTTTTGTGAGAGAATAATCCATGGAGGTGTCTTTTGCTACCCTGGAGCAAATCGGTGGAGGGATGGAGACTCCTGACCTTTGCGAGATGGGAGATCACATGATGACTGTATGTCCGGTAGGGCGACGGCCGTCCTGCCCTCTATTTATGAAGAGACCGCATAAGAGTTTCCCACTCCATAAAGGAAATGCACCCACACAAGGATGATCACACGATATATGTATTAAATCACAAGTCTTCATTGATTATGAACCAAGTGTGACCAAACCCTGGTCCTATTTAGCTCATTAATCTCCCACTTGAGTCACAACTTAACCGATTAAAAGGCCACAGAATCCAACACCTAGATCTCCCTAGGAGTGTGTTGTTCATCCTATTGGTTACCTTGTTCTGTTAAGCATCATCCGGAACCGTTAGAGGATGAATAATCTTCTTTCTTATTGTGTTTCCTGAACTCTCTTGATGTGAATTCGCCACCTTGATTTTATTGTACATTGTTTATCTGAATTAGAGGAATGTTTTTGACTTATTACTGATGCATGGCCAAACCTTCATTGGATAGTTATGTGAGTGAAAGAAAACATATTGCTCCATCCCTTAGAAACTACTCGAGTTTTCCCTAGACGTAATCATTTAAGTCTTTCTCCTTTGATTAGGATCTTAAACCTCACACTCCATTGTTTCCAAACAAGTGACATCTACTAGAATTTTGTTTGGAAGTCATGGAAGTCTTGATTCTGTTAGACTAGAAGGCTTTTTTTTTTCTTGATTTTTTCTTTGTTGTAAAATGGCCGTTTGTTGATTTACATTCATTCAACATATTGTACATCACTCCCAAGCCTTGATCCCATTACTACTTGTTCTTTGCTGAGTTTTAGTTGACATATTCCTGTTAATTGATATTTATGTTATGATACAGAGCAATATACTGTAGCATAGAGAGATTGGCACGATGTTGTTTTTAGGACTGTGTTACCGTAATGAAATTGGCTTTCTAAACTTGCTATATAGGTCACCTTTTATGACTATAACCTCTTTTTGTTCCTGTATCTGTTGCGAAACATTAAATAAATAAAAAGAAAATTTCACAAAGAATTTGGAATATCACAGTACTAGGATTCTTTCAATAGACATAATCACCGGAATATTGCATGCCAATCGTTTTAATCCGACTAAGCCGCAATAAAACTGTATGAACTACAACATTAGAAATTGCTTAAATACTCATCAGATTCGTACTTCTAGTTCATTTGACTTTTGTTTCCCTGAAACTTTAGTTGTTCTTTCCAAAACCAACCTATTATTTAGTTTCGCATGGCTCTGCTTGATGATAAAGTTGTAACAACCTGCATTTTAATTCTATATCCCATGTTTAAACTTAGCCTTTGTTTCAATCTACTTGAGTAATTGTCTTTTCTACTTAAATGTTGAATCTCATTCAATCATACTATGCTTGTAGGTTTATAATAACAAATGGTGGATCTGGTCATGCTGTAGCTGGATTGAGGTGAGATTGCAATTTAGCTTGCAATGTAATACCAAAAATTCATCAAGTAGAGGCATGGAGATTACATGCTGCAGTGAGAATCCATGTGAACAACCTTTCCGTATATTATGAGAGAGGGAGACTAGGGTTTGAAGAAAATACTAGGTATTGATGATTTATACAAGCACTGCATCTCCTTATATATGGAGAGAACACACACCATTACAATATCATAGTCGATATGAGACTAAAGTATGACTACATCTAATGCCCCCCTCAAACTGATGTAGAGTATAAATCAACATAAGTTTGCCTAACATGAAAAAAAAAATACAAAAGAAAGGAAACAATATATCCAACACCCCTTTTTGTAAAGTAAAGAGAACTACTCTTAACATCCCCTTTTGAGTTGAGCAAGGAAGAGCAAAGTGTGCCAGGCCGATTTGCAAGCAAGTCATATTGGGAACCCGATTGACCTGCAAGCAGGACAACCAGTGGATCCAACCAACCTACAAGTAGGTTAACCGGGGAACATGCAATGGTCGCTGAGGCTTGATACTAAACAAGTGGAGCGATGACAAAGGTTGGTCGACACTGGCAGAAATCGACGCAGAGGAGACTAGGGGTGAAGCCGGACAACGAAGCTGGGGGAGAAGTCGAGGTGAAACCAAATGACGAAACCCGGTGACAAGTCGAGACAAATCCAGAGGATGATAGGAAGAGAGCAAAGGACACACGCTCGTGCAAGGTGTGGTAAAATAGTAGAAAGAAAAGACACATTCTTGCAAGGTGCAGAAAGACACACTCGTGCAAGAAGGCCAAAAAGGCACACACATGCTAGGCGCGAGAAAAAAGCGCAACAAAGAAGAGGTGCACTCGTGCAAGACATCGCATACTTGTGCAAGATGCAAAGGGTACAATAGGCCACGGGAGAGAGAGAGGCTGAAGTGAGATCCCAAAGAAGAGAGATGTGGACGTAGATTTTGTTGAAGGCAAGTACTCCGCTGAAGCAAACGCTCGACATCTCTTAGGAGATCTCGATCGTCACAACCGAAGAAGAGATGTGGATCAGTGATAGAGACCGAGAGAGAGAGAGAGAGAGAGAGAGAGAGAGAGGACCAGATGTCCGGCGTGCGGAGCGCACTCGGGAAAGTCGTCAGAGGCTCGACATGCAAAGTGAACCCGAGGACGATGACAGGAAGAGTGGCATGTGGAAAAGGCCACGGGTCGAGAAGAGGCACCGCATGAAACAGTCGCTGAGGAGATTGCATGAAGAGACGCGAGGGGATGGCATGCTGGTGACCTTCGGCGTGAGGAGACGGGACGCCGCACAGAGGGCGTGAACTCGTTAGAGATCCAAACCCATCTAGGTCATGATCGTTGTACAAAAAGGTTGTCGCAGAAGAAACACGATTGTGAAGAGACACAAACGAAGATAAAGGAGATTGGATCTTCCTAGGTGGGGGCTGCCAACATCAGAAAGCGTTACGGAGGTGACGAGAGGGGGATACTTTCTTTGCTTCCCTCTCCCCATTGTGATCCCCCTCTATTTGTTGTTTGATGCGTAGGGGAGGGGAGGCTTGATTCCTCCCCCCACTTTCCACTTGCTGGTGTTGGTGAGGAGAAGTGTCTACTTCCTCCCACACTTCTACTCTCCCCCTTTCTCAAAAAATAAAGATAGATTAGAGGAGTGACGATCTCTCCTCTATTACTGCTGCAAGTAAGGTTTAAAATCACGGTATCGGTCGGCCCCGAACTGGTATGTACCGGCCGGTATATACTGGTACTAGCCAATACGGACCAATACCGGTTGAGGAAAAAAAAAAAAAAAACCTGTCCGTACCAGCCGGTACAGATCAGGTATCGGGATCGGATGCAGTACCGGTCTCGAATCAGCCAAAACTGGTACGTACCGACATCGGTCGAGATTTAAAACCCTGGCTGCAAGTTGAGTTGGGAGGGCCCTGAGCCTTCCGGCAATGGCCTCCTCCCCATGGCTGCTAGTCGATCGGAGAGTAATCACGTGAACGGGCTGAGAGAGATTGTTTACTACAGGACTTTGAGAGAAGAGTTGTTGTGTTAGAGAGAATCATGTGAAAAGGATAAGAGGATCACGATTACTGGAGAGAATACCAGCAGGATCGTTAGTGAAAGATCTCGTGTAGTCGTGGAGATCGTGTGAGAGAAAGGTTGGGACCGTTGGTGGCTCCGCAGTGGATCGTGATTCTGAGAAGATCAGACGGGATCAACCATGCTTGCAGAGGATCGCGGGGACATGAGCGCAGTTGAGATTGCAACAGCGACATCATCTTTGGTTCTCGTACGGATTCTCCGGAGCGGAGCAGATCATATTATGATCAGGTAATCACGAGCATCGAGACCTGTATGACATTGCTCACAGATTATACGGCTCGTGCATGTCGCTCGACGCAGCTAAGATCGTGTGATTTCCTGCCTGACGCACGAGCACGCGATGACACTTAGATTTTTGCAGTGACGACGGAAGGAGGAGAGCCAAACAATTCACGGCCTCTTCGAAGTCACCACCGAAGGCTGAGGCCGGGTTAAGGACTCCAAAACCCTAGGCCGAGCAAGGGAGAGAACGCACACCATTAGATATGGAACTAAAGTATGACTACATCTAATACCGTCTAACTTTACACAATCAAATTCAGCATTTTTTATCTATATATCTTCTAATCTAGATCTTAATCAAATTTCAGGTTTTTATATGTAGATATACTCTAACATAGACCACAAAAGGTTAAAATCCATTGCCATAATTTCTAGAAAAAAGGTAGCTTCTTTATGTTAAAATTATGGAATCAAAGGAAAAATAGCAAACAAGAGTCTGCTCTTGAGAATGCTCTTGTCGTCTTTCCCCTCTTTGTTCTGAGTGTATCTTTCTAACTTGATCAGCATAATTTTGAAACTTGAGAAATCGACAATATCCTAAGAAGTATCGTAGTTGTTTTCATCAATTGGTTATTAACAGGGTCATATTTGCAAAATCATGATGTGTTTTATTTTCCTTACATGACAATTGACAAATCAGCCGTTTCTGCCTGACTGTCTGTTCAGGTACAAAGAGTATCATCTTCAAGATTATAACCAATGGTTCTTAAAACAAGTAAGGCTCCAACATTTTCTTGTCTTTCTGATACTTTTTTATTTTTCTAGTGTGTACCTTTTGTATACTCATTTTGATTGCTCTTTTTAAGCTCAACAATACCGAAAAGTGGGGACGCTTGAAGAGTTGCCTTGTGAAGTCCCAGGATTGTGATTATTTGCCAAAGAAATACAAGGTCTGATTCTTGATTTCACACACACCCACACACACCCCACACACACACCACCACCACCACACACAAACACACTCACACATTTTGCTTCACATCTGGATTTTAATGTAACATTCCCTATCTTTTCCAGACTCTAAAGGAATACAAATTGGCAGAATTAACCCCCATTGAGTCTGGTTGCTGTCGGCCGCCATCAGAGTAGGTGTCCTGACTTCTGATTATTTATGTTGCCACCTGGAGCCAGAGTAAATCTGTTTCCTCTCTTTATACCGGATGTAGCCTGAAACTCCATGTTTGGTTAAATTAGATTCTATGAACTGGCTTATTGCGTACCCCCAATTTTGCTCACCTACACACACAACTTTTGTGCACGACAGTAGGTAAAAGAAAACAAACATATTACTTTAGGCAAAAAAACTGACTGGGCCTTGGAGCTGGTAGGCTCTGCAAGGGATAGTGGGCTATTCTGACAAACATAGGAATCTCAATTGTCAACAAACTTGCATGCATAGTCATATGCTTGGGCTTTGCAGTGAGGATGGGTCGTTGTTGTGCTTATTTGGGGTTATTTCCGGCAAATTCCTCCACTCTGTTGTTCAACATATAGGAATCAAGATCAATCCTTCTAAAATCAACACGATTTGCCTGTAGTTGGATTCTTCTGAACCACAACAATCCTTAGAATGAGATTTCAACCCATCACCTTTTGAGATTTTGAGAAGAGTTGCTCTTTGGTGTACCCACCAAGGGATAGAAGAGTTGGCAAAGCAACTGATGCTTTGGTGAGGAGGTTGTGGCATCAACTCCTCGTCCCCTTGATTTACCCAGGAGTGAAGTTGGAATTGCCGAGTGGGTCAAGCTTCACTCCTGGAGGGATTAGTTTGAGCCTGAAGTGGGCCATTGCCCGAAAGGTTTCGAGACACCCGCCGTTGATTTTTATCTAGGAGTGAAGTGGAAATTGCCGAGTGGGTCGGGCTTCACTCCTGGAGGGATTAGTTTGAGCTTGAAGTGGGCCTTTGCCTGAAAGGTTTCGAGACACCTGTCCTTCTCCAAAAAAAAAAGAGTTGCTTGTTGGTGAGCACAATACAGTCACTAAGTCCAGAAAACATCTGGCCGGTTATTTGCTCCTTTATATTGGATAGTCATGTATGCTATGTAGTGATGCAATCTATTAAATTCAGAGGAGACCTGGCCGGTTATTTGCTACTAGCTGTCTTCTTACCAGTTAGCACATGCATCCCTTCCCTCCATTGTGCACGTACAACTCTAGTTCTTTAATTATTTAGCTGGCATTCGTGGATCGAGCTATGGTTGTATGTGTCTAAGATTTGTGGAAGTATGGGTGTTGTCATGTCAGACATCTCTTTCTGTTTGAAAAATAACATGTTTCTGGTGGTTTTCATTCCACACGATGAACTGATTTTTTCTATTTCTATCATATCGAACATAGTGACATTCTGCGTTTGGTCTTTCCTTTTGTTCAGGTGTGGGTACCCAGCAGTAAATGCTTCTTACTATGACTTGAGCTATCATCCTGCGAGGACCAATAAAGACTGCAAGCTTTACAAAAATGCCCGGAGTGTGAAATGCTACAACTGTGATTCTTGCAAGCAAGTCCACCAACCAAGTCCAAAGTCTTTCCTAACTTGCACCTTGATTTTCGACATAATATGTTCAAAACTTTCTCATGCTTTCTTTTTAGGGCTGGAGCTGCACAATACATGAAAACCGAGTGGAGGATTGTTGCAATCTTTAACTTGGTTCTGTTTGCTGTTCTGGTATGATTCTTTCTCCTTCAATGGCCTTTTTCCATTAAAAAATAATCTTGTGAGCGAGTAAAGATTAAACGATACGGTTTCTACATTTTTCCAATGCATACAGTAATGACACATCTTGGTGTTTGGGATGGTGTCTTTCTCCTTCCTTCTGATCACACCTGTGTTGAGCGGTTAGTCCCACATTGGTAATGGTAGCGGAGATCATTATCTTCATATACTCGTTGTGCTCTCCTCCCTCGCCCCTCCAAGAGGTTGACCTTTTGGAGCACTCAGGTGTTGGCACATGGTATCAGAGTTGGCCCGCTCCAGGAGCGTCTCCCGACTGGGCCCGCCGCACTTGCTGACGCCTCTCTCCGCGTGTGGGTAGGTCTTCGTTGAAACACGATCTGCGGGCTGGCGGGTGTTGAGCAGTTAGTCCCACATCAGTGATTGGAGCGGAGATCATTGTCTTTATATACCCGTTGTGCTCTCTTTTCTCTATAAGGTTGACCTTTTGGAGCACTCTGGGTGTTGTCACATACTCACATGATATCAGTGTTGGGCCTACTCTGGGAACATGTCTTGAGTGGCCCAGCCGCACCCTCTGATGTCTCTCTCCACGTGCGGGTAGATCCCCATTGAAACATACTCTGCGTAAGGGCGGATATCTTCATATACCACCTGTGCTCTCTTTCCTCCAAGAGGTCGGCCTTTTGGAGCACTCGGGTGTCGTCAAAACCTGAAAATCGATAAATCATTTATTTGCCAAAACGGGTTTTTAATTTCCAAACCAATTGATATTATTGCTTCTAAAATCCTGAACTTATTCACTGATTGTCAATTCTCGATTGACATTTAGGCGATATTGGAAATGTTGTTTCAGTATGGCTCTTTGGCTTATAACTTATACCTCAAAGATGAATGCAATTGGAAATGTTGGTTTGGCATAACTGTTTTCGACCAAAAGTCAACTTTTACTTCAATGAAAGTCAAAAAATCACCCAAATACCCATTTGATTAGACAAAAAATCGGAAATTACTTTCCAAAGAAGTAGCTAGGACCTTGCATTTCTGGAAATAGCGTTTCTGAAAAGTTATTTCCCCTCATTTATCGTGGTCGAGAGAGATCGAGCAACCTTCATGGCCCCAAGTGTTCTCTTGTCCTCACCCTCCTATCGACTGCCATGTCCATCTCTAGCAGCACCGTCGATCTTCACTCGCAATGTCCATCTCTTGTCGCCAATCACCGACACCAAGGTTGTCAAATATGTATCATATCATGTATCGTTTTCTCTTTTTTTGTGTATCGTGTATCGTAAGATACAGTTAAATTTTTATATATAACCAAAACATATATACATATATAAACATATAAGAAAAATACTAGAACATTAAATATGAAAAGTTTAGAGTAAAAGTGTAAGACACCCCCTTTCATTTCTCATCAAATGTAAGATTATTCTATAAAAAAAGTATGATGCATACTTGTATCAAAAAGAAACCATAGACGAGTATAGTCTAGTGACAACAAACCCTAGGGAAGAGTGACGGAGGCTAGGATTTGGAAGAAATGAACCTCCTCTCATTAGGGCCAATGGGCCAATATATATAGAGTACATATGTGTGCTCATGTTAGGCTCATATCCAAAAATATGTTATACATACTAAACGCCTCGCCCCCCCCCCCCCCCCCCTAAACTCACGGCGAATCAAACACCGAGAGTTTCTTAACAAGAAACTGGAACTGAGGAGTCGGGTGTGATTTTGTAAAGAAGTCAGCGATTTGCTCTGCAAAGAAACATAAGGGAGAGAGATAGTCCCGACTTCATACTGCTCTCGGAAGAAGTAGCAGTCAAGCTCAATGTGCTTTGTCCTCTCATGGAAAATCGGGTTGCTAATAATCTATATAGCACTCTGGTTATCGCAGTGGAGAGCTGTAGGTCCAGAAATCTCAACTCATAGATCCTCAAGGACCGCAAGAGAATGATCTCCTTGAGGGTGGTGACCATGGCTCTGAATTCTGCATCGGTGCTCGAGAGAGAGACAACGTCCTGTTTCTTGTTGCACCATGAAATAAGAGTCTCCAAGAAACAGACAATCGTCAGTGGTCGAGCGGCATGTAGTCAGATATCCAGCCCAGTTAACATCAGAGTAGGCACATAGGACCAGAGACGAAGTCGAGGATATAAATAGTGACCGAGTGACGGTACCTCGAAGGTATCGAAGAATCCACAAGAGGGCACCCTAGTGAGTAGAGCGAGGAGCCTCGATACATTGGCCCTTAACCCGCGTTTGTAACTTTGTATAGCCCTTAACCCACAACCAAGGTACAAAAAATTAAAACATTTCATAAAATTTTGCAAAATATTTTATTTTTTAAATACCAAAATGCAATATATCGTGAAATATCATGATATTTCGGAATATTTTGTGAAATAAATTGTTTTCTTAGAATGTCAAAATGATGGTCGAAATAGATTTTTTAAACCTTGCCCACAACCCAACCCAACCCGACTTTCAACCCGCGCTGCCCAACCCAAGCCTAACCTGAGAAAATATTTCCAAGCTTGGGTTATACTCGGGTTAGTGCAAGTTTGTGGGTTGGGTTGCAAGGGTTCGAATAATGCCTCTTTTTTTTTTTTCATGTCCAAAGTTTTCGATTTTAAAGAGCAAAATAACAAAAAATTTATTTTTATCCTTAATACTTACCAATAAGGTATCTCTTACCTCCGTCCTCCGCTATCTGATCTTTTTCGGTTCTTTGTGTTGGGAATATGATTCATGCATTTCTAAGAATAAGATTCATGGGCCTATAAGGTGACATGTTATGCTTTCCAAAAAATAAAAAGATGACATGTTACACTCAACTCGGGTTCGGGTTCGGGTTCGGGTTCGGTTGGGTTGTTTGACCTGGCTCAAGCCCAACCCAAATTTTGTTTGAGTTGACTTTTTCCAACCAAATTCAATATGTCCTTCAATAAACTGAAACCAAACCCGAACCAGAGTCGGGTGGGGTTCAGGTTGGGCCGGGTTCAACCCGCCCAAGTTGCAGCCCTATTCTTTCATTAGTGTCAATGGGCCATATCATAGAGTACATGTGTCCTCTTGTGAGGCTCATATACAAAAAATAGACTATACATTTGACCAACACTAGGATTTATCTATAGATTTGCTTCATCATAAGCTTTTTTCTTTCCTTATCAACCATTTTAAGTAAAAAAAATCAAGCAGGAAAGGTCTCTTACCACTTTGAATCACTCGAAAAGAAATTTGAACTCACCTTCTTCAATGGCTCTTGTGGGTTTCCAGTTGCGCTGTCAAAAACTCTTTATATGTTCGAAAAGTCATCAACTGCTAAATCTTATTGTTTGTGACTTCGTATATATGTTCCAGCGAGATGTTATTCTTTATTGAGCGTCGTGTCTCTCTCTAACATAATTGAATCTTACATGTATCGCTAACATGTATTTTCTATGAGAAATGCTACTCAGCCCGAAGGTTTTCCTGATTCCGCTCAGCCCGATTGATGTGGCTGCCCACAGGTGGTGGTTGAATCTCACTAGTGAGATTTAAATCTCACACCACCAGTTTTATGCTGCCACGTCAATCGGGCTGAGCGGATTTGGGAAAACCTTCGGGCTGAATAGCATTTCTCATTTTCTACTCTGGTGCTTTGTGGTGATCAGTCGGCTGTATACTTTGTCGGTTGCTGTGCAAGGAGGAATGCCGCCGGGAGTCCTACTAAAGTTCGAGGCAGATGATCATTCACACTCTAGTCACTCTGGGATGAATCTTGGGTTGTCTGATGTTCAAATTTTTTAGCGAGCAGCTTAAGTTTGGATTAGGGAACATAGTAGATTGTGTGACTAGTTCTGTATCATTGTTTGGACTTTGTTACAATTCATGAACTGGTGGAATCGTCGCGCTGGTGTTTGTTATTGATAGAACCAGTTGTGGGGATTTTGTCCCACATCGGCTGGTGACAGGCAACGATCGTCCTCATATACCCTCTAGTGGACCTCCCCTTACGATCCGGGTTTTGGAGCGTGAGGGTATCGACACTAGTGATGTTGCATTGTCCATTTGTTGATTGGGATTAAAGCTGCACTTTGTTTCTTATATTTAATCTAAACAACCCTACAGGAAAATCTCAAATGAATGGCTGCCTATAGTCGGAAAGATTGCACACAAGATCTGGAAATTTTTGAAAGAGAAATTTTATTCGTACCCCAAAACTACTTCACATATCTCGTTTCCTCTCAAAAATCGATTCCCATATTTTATCTCACCAGGTCCACTTACTTTCTTCCTCTCCTTTCATGACTTTATCTCCTTCCCCTTCACCGCTAGAATCGTTGACCACACTGGTTGAGTCCGCCGTCAAAACCACCTCCACCCTCCACCGAAGTACTAATCATGGATTGATGTATTTGAAGATTGGGTTGGGTTAGGGTTGAAAAAATACAATCCGAGTTGAATTTGGGTCGGGCTCGGGTTGAGGGGTCGGGCAATCCGACCCAACCCGAACTCGAGTACTCTTGTATATCTACGAGTCTATGGTATATAAGTAACAATCACAACCATCTCAAGTACTTATATGTTGAGGGGTCATAGTCACAGTCATCCGTTTCACCCAGTACCGTATTAATTATTAGCTTCTTGCTCATCAAATAAATGCATTATCTAATGATCTAGTAAACTGCATGGATAGAAATGTTTAAAAAGTTGTATGATAGTGTCAGCAAGTAAAAGTTTTTTTTAGATTTTGATCTTCAAAGATTAAAATTTTAAACAAGTATGCTCGAACCTGCACAACCCGATCTGTCCTACCAACTTGGGCGAACCCGAGCCCAATCCGAGCATAAATTATTTTGCTTTGGTTGGGCTTAGGCTAGCATCTCGGGTTGGAGGTTGGGCTCGGGTTGGAGGTTTGAGTACTTGGGTTGGGCTTGGGTTGACCCTCAACCCGACCCAACCCGCCCAAGTTGCAGTCCGCGAACGGAACCAAACGAACCCCTAAAGTGCACACCCTGAGCCGTATCGGAACCGTCCGATTGAGAGCAACTCGGGCCATGCGCGAGGCACACGTCACCCCACACGAGAGAAGCCTTTGGGGGCCGTTTGATTGAGTTTCAGCTTCTGCGCCGCATTGTCCCGAGCATTGTTTTGAAAACCGGACCGGACCGGACCGGACCAGCCTGTTGAACCGGTTGGGACCGAACCGTAAGGAAATTCGGTTCAAAATGCGAAGACTCTTGTAAAGTGTAAACAGTAACAGGCAAACAGTAGGCGGATTACAACCCACTCTTTTGCTCCGCCCTTACACACCAATGGCCGACATCTATAAAGGGCCGGACCCTTTCGACCGCTCGCCGCGGTGGATGCACCCGGAAGAGAACGACACCAACGTTACACACCGACGGGACAAGTCTTTGGACGGTGCACAGCAATCCTCCTTCCGCTGTCCTCATTTCGGGTCCGATATCTGCGTCCATCTAGCAGCACCTCCCAACATGGGCGATGAGGAAAAGGTCAAGGACTCCCACTCCTGTCCGCAAGCCCTTCTTCCACAGCTCCACTCCTCTCCTCACGCCATTTCTTCCCCTCCTCCTCCTCTTGTTTTTATTTTCTATTTTCAAATTCACCCATCTCTCGATTCTTATTCACGAGAACCCCCATCCCGACTCTCTCTCTCTCTTGGATCCAAGGGTCTCTTTTTGAGGGGCTGAAATCAAAAAAATGTGAACATTTCCTCTCCTCCGATTCTATTTTTGGTGAGCTCTGAATCGGCTTTTAATTGTACATATAGCCGAGCACCTCTGTCGCTGTATCTGCTCAGCGGATCGGATCGGCGAGTGACTGCCGGCCGGTACGGATGATTCCTCGGTCGCTCAGCAGCAGCAGCAGCAAGAGCAGGAGCCGTGCAACGGCGGCGAGGGCGGCGCTCCTCTTCTCCGCCGTCCTCATCGTCGGAATCGTCATCTCGGCGCACTTGATCCGCAACGCAGTGAGTCCCTCTTCTTTTCGGTTTTTTATAAAAATTTTGTGAGGATCAAAGTTTATCGCTCTTTTCCTCTGTAAACGTCAGTTTACTGCGAGATTTTGCTGACAGAAGTCACTGTTTGGCCGGACTGTCCTTTGCGCGCATGCGCGGGACCAGGGACGGCTGCGGGGTCGTTATGGAAATCTATATAATAAGGGGGAGTTTTATGCACACCCCCAAAATTTATGATTATACCCCGGTTCGGGGGGGGGGGGTTGTTTCGGCTCGGCTCTGTTCATGGGTGCGTCTGTTCCCCTCTATTTCTTGCCCATTGGTGTGGGTCGGGATTGAACGGTGCAGATCAATTTAAAATTGGGTTCTGTACAGATGCAATGTATCAGTTGAAAGTTAAAGTTTTCAATCTGCACAGGATCTCGAGGAACTGAACCCGTTTCAGGTTGACTTTTTTTTTTTTGGTTAATTAGTCCTAAATCGCTCCATAGATCTTTATTTACACTAAATGATAAAAGTTGTTAGGATATTAGCTAAAGTCCCTACCGAAGAATACGTTTGTACAGCAAGTCCTTAACCGATGTTGACTTCTTTTTTATCCTTTAAATTACAAAACTACCCCTCCGACAATAGTATCCATTCGTTTCCAGTAAGAGTATCCATTCGTCTTTGGCATGAGTATCCATTCGCCAATTAACACTATAATTGTAACGATTGTTGCAGTTATTTTTCTGTAGCTACTACAGTGAAAATACTATAGCAAGAGTATCCATTCGTCTCTGGAAAGAGTATCCATTCGTCATTAACAAGAGTATTTATTCACCGGGTGACACTGTGCATGTTGCGGTTGCTACAGTGATTTCATTGTAGCAAAAATACCAATATGTCTTCAGAAAGAGTATCCATTTGGCTAATTAATACTCTTGCTATAGTGAAATCACTATAGCAGCTACAGTGAAATCATTGTAGCAGCTACAGTGAAATCATTGTAGCAGCTACAGTGAAATCATTGTAGCAGCTACAATGAAATCATTGTAGCAATAGACAATTCGCTAAATTGTTACTCTTGCCAAATCAAATTGATACTCTTGCTATAGTGATTTCACTATAACAACTACAATGAAGTCATTGTAGCTGCTATAGTGAAATCGCTGTAGCAACCGCTACATGAACAGTGTCAACCAGCAAATAGATAATCTTTCTGAAGACGAATAGATACTCTTTCTTTAGCACATGAGTCCTATACCTAAGCCTTTCTCTCTTCTATGATCTAGGATCTGTTCTTTTAATATCCAGAAAAATAAAATAAATTTTTTCTTATTGCCTAAACAAAATCTGCAAAAATTGTTTCCTTTGTCAACTTATCTCTCTTCTTTGCTTCAACTCTTCTACTTTTGCTATTCATCTGATCCCATTATGAACCAGAAGTGAATCAGAGCATTTAACAGTGAACCTGTTTCATATACTGTCAGAGGGTGCTCACAGGATGTAGGTGGGATTGACCAATGAATCGACTCATCCCTTTAATGAGGCAGGGGAACCCACAAAGTCGAGTTTCAGTGCATTTCAACATTGGAGGTACTTACATCTTCACTAGTCCGTCGACTCACCTGCATCGGATGGCTGTGCGAGACCGTTTCGACACCCACCATGTGGACTTTGACAACATCTAACCCCCCTCCTCCCCTCAAATTGATGTAAAAGTATAAATCAACTTCTATTTTTCTAACCAAAAAAAATTAATATATTTTTTTTATATAAAATAAAAATAGTGCAAGACTGACTTACAAGCAAGTCGTCATGGGAATCAGATTTACCTGTAAAAAGAATAATCAGAGGATCCGACTAACTTGCAAGGAGGCCAAGCAAAAAACAAGCATAACTGCTGAGGCTAGATTTAAAAACATAGCTTTTCAACTGCGAGCAAACCAAACAGCTATAGTTAAAACTACGGAACTAAACTGCAAACAACCAAACACAAATTTAGAGCAATTCTTGGCTGCTGTCTCCATTCGGACTGTGCGTCTAACATGATCTCATTTCTTTGTTGGGTGCAGTTCGCGATAAGCAAAGCCAGCGCTACAACCGTCACCACGGTGGCCTCGACTCTGAATCTGATCAGGGCACCCACTGGTAGCCAAAATCACCCTCCACATCCAACGAAATTACCACTACGGACAGCACTAATACCCTTCAAATGTCCCGTCGGAAACCGGACAACCCGCCATGTCTGCCGCTCTACAGCCCCAACATCCCCACCCCTTCCTCTCCCGCAAACCGACGCCCTCCCCTCGTGCCCCGACTACTTCCGGTGGATCCACGAGGACCTCCGGCCCTGGAAGTCGACGGGCGTCACGCACGACATGGTGCAGCGCGCCGCTCGCACCGCCACCTTCCGTCTGGTGGTGCTCGGCGGCCGGGCCTACTTGCAGCGCTACCGGCGGGCATTCCAGACGCGCGACGTGTTCACCCTCTGGGGCATCCTCCAGCTGCTCCGCCGCTACCCCGGCCGCGTCCCCGACCTGGACCTCATGTTCGACTGCGTCGACTGGCCCGTCGTCCGAGCCGCCGACTACCGGGGACGGAACGCGTCGGCCCCGCCGCCGCTGTTCCGCTACTGCAGCGACGAATCCAGCCTGGACATCGTCTTCCCTGACTGGTCCTTCTGGGGTTGGTAATTCTTTCGCCGCAGCCTAGCTGTATATCTTCTCCGGTTGCTGAACGGTACTAAACATGAAATCTGTACTGTTGGAAGGCCTGAGATCAACATAAAGCCATGGGAGGCGCTGAGCCGGGAGCTGAAGGAGGGGAACCGGCGGGTGCGGTGGATGGACCGTGAGCCGTACGCATACTGGAAGGGCAACCCGGCGGTGGCCGCCACCCGGCAGGAGCTGCTCCGGTGTAACATCTCGGAAGGCCGCGACTGGAACGCCCGGCTCTACGCCCAGGTGGTGTACATGTTCATGATGATGATAGATTGGTCTGCTCGTTGTAGCTGATGAATTGATGATTGATCACCATGTTCAGGATTGGTCCAGCGAGGTCACAAGAGGATTCAAGGAATCGGATTTGGCGAGCCAATGCGCCCATCGGTACAAGATCTACATCGAGGGGTCGGCGTGGTCGGTGAGCGAGAAGTACATCCTGGCCTGCGACTCCGTTCCGCTGGTGGTGCGGCCGCGGTACCACGACTTCTTCACCAGGGGGCTGATGCCGGTGCACCACTACTGGCCGATACGCGACGACGACAAGTGCCGGTCCATCAAGTTCGCCGTCGACTGGGGCAACACCCACAGGCAAAAGGTACGTATTGCTGCTGTATTTTTGGCTTGTAACTAGGGCTGGCAATTTTGGACCCGACAGAGCAGACCCGACACGACCCGACACTAAGTTAGCAGGTCTGGGTCAGGGTTAAACGGGTTCGGGTCGTAAACGGGTCGACATGGTAGACCCGTTAAATAAACGGGTCGGGTTCGGATTTAGGGTCTGGACACGGTAGGCCCGGGAAGACCTGTTTAAAATTCAATGGTTGTGTCGGGTCGGGTCTACCCGCAATCCAATACTAGTGTAATATATAGTACCAGCGGGTCTATCGGGTCGGGTCGGATCGGGTCAACTGAATAGACTCGTGTGGTAAACGGGTCTTACCGGGTATTTTCGGGTCTACCCGTTTATTAGCGGGTCGGGTACGGGTTTAGGATCTAGACACAATTAGTTAAACGGGTCGGGTCCAGGTGTAGAGGTTTTGGACACGACCCGAAACTAGACACGACACGAACCCAACACGACCCGACCCGACCCGTTGACACCCCTACTTGTAACGAGGGATGGGTCCAAGGGGGGGCATGTGGGGGCCACTCCCTCCCTCAAAAGAGAATAGTATTAGTTAGGATTATTTTCAAATTATATAGGTTTGTTTTCTGAATTTTTAACAAAATTTAAGACGCCGTCCCATAAAGATTCGTCTCTGCTTGTAACCACCCTGAAAACACTAAAACAGGCGCACGCCATCGGAAAGGAGGCAAGCGGCTTCATACAGGAGCAGCTAAAGATGGACTACGTCTATGACTACATGTTCCACCTGCTGAGCGAGTACGCGAATCTGCTGAGGTACAAGCCAACGATACCTCAGAAAGCCATCGAGCTGTGCTCGGAGTCCATGGCCTGCCCGTCCGAGGGGACCGAGAGGGAGTTCATGATGGAATCGATGGTGAAGGCGCCGCACGACTCCGGCCCGTGCTCGCTGCCTCCTCCCTACAGCCCTGTGGAGCTCAGGATGACGCAGAGGAGGAAGGCCAACTCCATAAAGCAAGTGGAGATGTGGGAGCAGAAAGACTGGGAAAGCAATGGCAACAAGTTTTAAGGGTCTCCCATCCTTTCATACTGTCCATTTGTTCTTACTGTTAAGATATAGCATGGATTTTTAGTTTGCTTAGTATAAGGGGTCCATCTAAATGCACCCACCATTTTAATATGGACATCTAGATTTTCTTTGCCCCAAACCCATTTAGGCACTGTTTGGTTGGGATGAGTTGTATGCTTGGTTGGTTTTTTTGGTAGCGGTGAATGTAACACCTGTGATGTTAAATTTGAGAATAATAAATATCCTTCCGGACCCTTTTCGTCTTTTTACAGTTAGGCTTTTTCTCTGGGGTTTTTTTTTACAGAAGAATGGATCATAAATCCATGAGATGTTTTACGTTCACTTTATCCATAACTTCAAGCACATCGTAATGGTACGTGTCGTGCAACAATCGGGGGTATGCGCAGCCAGTTTCGGCAACTCGGTAGTTAAGCAATATAATATCGATGATTGGCTCACTGTAGGCATTGTTTTATTTACAACAAGAGATTGGGTGATCAGATCGCAATGAGACTAGATACATTGGATGAGGCTCTGAGAGAGCTTTTAAACGAGCATGAGTTAGGGTCGATCTGACACCTGGATGTTCAAAAATCATAAAATTAATTTTTGGAGTATTTTTTTCTTTTCGGGAGATCCAAAATCATAAAATTATGAACCAAGTGTCGAAGAGACTTTCCAACGAATCTTCGTGGGCCCTATTATGACTTCTGGTTTAATAGTTATAATTGGTTATTATTTTTAGCTCAGATAGTCAACGAATTACATCCGGATTCCGACCGACTCCAATTTAGGGCCCGGGACCAAGCCTGATCTGCCTTAGGACCTTTATCCTAACCTTGTGGCTGGGTTTAGGCCTTCTTGACCTCCCTCCCCAGGTTTTAAATTTTAAAATTTGGATGAGGAGGATTGGGCCAGATTTGATGTTATAAACTCAAATCTCTTCCTTCCTTAGCTATTCCCCTATTATTAAGAAAGCTTTAACAACCCAATATCTTGCCAGCCCTCCTTACCATAATAACACCCCTCGTCACATAGGAACCCGGCCATCTACTAGCTTCGTAGGGAAGGAGGAGGGGCAGATCCGTAAATAACGGGTCTGCCCCAAGTTATTTAACATGCTTAAGCCAGCAACTCGACCCGACAGTCTCTGGACCCGACCCGCCTTGCACTGCAACTCACCCAACTGCGAGATGTGCAGTGAACCGATTTGGTTCATTTGAACCAGACCCTTGAACCGACAAAACTTGGGTCGGACATAGAATCTCCGTCCGATGTCAGACTTATGTAGAAACCAGTGGTACCGTACTTGGATTATCGAGACCTACCTTCTGACCCCAATATGTAACCCTAGAAACTATTTCACCCTAGTGTCCTAGTCCATGGACCGGTTTCACCGGTTCTACATGATTTGGCCCGAAGCCCTCCGATCGATGTCGGATCCATGTGAAACCGGATCCACCGGATCCCTCCCCTATGATGTCCCTTTAAACCTTGAGCTTAGGAGCTTTTAAACTTGATAGCTTACAGCTGTGTAAATCATTTTGTCAGCTTACCCTTCGGCGGAGCACCGGATCAGCGAGAAACCTTGGGATCACTAAACCACAATCTAGGTAAACACGATTGACTCTAATTTAGTTAGGGCAAACTATATATAATTGTATGTGTATAATAGATAACTAAATTAAGAAAACACTGCATGTGGTTATAGTATGCCCAATGCATACATATGTACTGCATGTGGGAGGTGGGCATACTATCCCTTGCTTCTGAACGAACCCTGAAGCTATGTCTTTTTCTCATATTGTTTATGATACTTGTATAGAATTATTAGTAGCATAAAAAATAATTATCTTCAACCTAGATTTATAATAGGATACATGTGAACCTGTAGATTTTTTTTACAGATAGTGTTGTAAATGTTAATGATTGAACCTGAATCATGGTGACCATGTGATCCATGGTGCAGCCAAGTTACCATAGAGTAACGAGGGTTGACAGTGTCGGTAGAAAAACTGGTTGAGACACTGCCTCAGTTAAGGTTATCTTCCTAAAGGGAAGACTGACTACTTACGGGCATGGGTAGAGGACCCGTGTGCATAGGATAGGATGTGTACCACCACCTGTGCACAATCTGAATAAAGTAGGTAGGGTCACAGGGTTGGGCATACGGTAAAGCCCGAGTGGCCTAGTAGTCCACCCCTGGATTATGTTCCCAAAGAAGGAAGTTGGGAGGGAGTGTCCCATGGTGAAATACCAAGCCCCCTTATGGCTATATGGGTATTTTTGGGTTGACCAGGTACACTGGGACCATGTATTGTTTATTGGCAGAATTAGGTAGAAAATTATCGATTCACCATAGGAGTAGATTACATCCAACTTGTAGTGTTCATAATCATGATTGTAGTTATAAGTAATTAAATATTGTATCATCATAAGTTTTAGTTCAACATTTTAACCATATGTAGTAGTATATTTTGCTTGCTTTCATGTTAGTCTAAATTGAATAATATTATTTAAAATAGATGTATAAGCTGCCCTCGGTAACCTTGAAATGGCCAGGATGCGGTTATAATTTACCCTAGTTAATTTAAGGTTAGTTGTTCACTAAGTTTATCTTTGTAAACTTATCTTATTGTTGTACACTCTTTTCAGGTACCGTAAATCCTTCTCAGGTGCTTCCTAGAGGAGCTTAGTTGTCGAGAGAAAAGGACTCTAGAGGTGTTAGTTAGTTATTATTATTTTCAATTGATTATGTAATAAGTGGTTAGACTATGTTGGATGTGTTAGATGCTCTGAATAAATGCTAGTTCTTTTGTTTTAGTTTAGTAGGCTTTTCCTCAAAGCCCGATAGACTTTTCCTCAAAACCATCCACATCACGTAGTAAATAGTCAATGATAACTTAGTAATAAATCAAATGATAGAATCCACCCCAGACTATTTTACTCTGTTGACTTACCCATCTGAACCCCCCTCACACCTCGGGTTTGGCTGCTTTCTATTGTAGCTGAATCCGGGGCATAATAGGGAAACAATAATCGGCGGTGGTGGTCTACCGGTAGTGCTAGCAGCACGTGGTGGCTAGCCGGATACCTCGTGGTAGTGGTCCGATGGCCAGTGGGGCGATTGGCATAAGCAAAGATGACAGCTTACGGTGGTTGTTGTGCAGCGGACGAAACGGAGCCCGGCATATAGAAGGCGCGAAGATGCGAATACGCGACCCAGCATCACAGATCCCCGAAACGTCAGATCTCATTGGTGCATCCCATACTGCACCGATCCGATACGACACATGCACACAAAAAATCATAGACAAAAGAGACAAGATTTTACTGTGGTTCACCCCAAACGGGGCTACGTCTTCTCTCTGGCAACCACCTCGTCCAAAAATCCACTATGAAGAGATAACAGAATTATACCCAACGGTACCCTATGCCCTCTAACAAACCCTCACATATCTCTCCACTACGAAAGATAACCATGCACATCAATGGAGACCAAACTGTTTTCATTATGTGCCAATGGTCCTCCACAAAACCACCAATAAAGAAGAACTAACGGAAACATGCTACATGATAGATGAAGAAGAAAACTCTACCTCTTTGTGCGTTTTCTCTCTCACAGATCTGACTGAATAGATCACACATGACAATCTCCCCAGAGATAACCCTCATGGGTTCCACAAAAGCCATGATCTAGATACTCATCAGTCATGATCTGTCAGATCAATCATCATTATATCACTACAGATCTTTCAATGGCCTTGCGCTCCTTCTCTTGGATTCACCCCATCATAACCTCGGTCTTCACAACATAGTCTCGCTATTTATGGCTCGGCCACCATGCTTGAAGGCATTTTCCCCAAAAGGGGGTCTTCTATAGGTTTTCCTCCAAGTAGAATTCCTCCACGATCGGTCACCAAGCACTCGAAAAGCGCTGCTCCAACATGACGCCATGGACGCTACTTGCCGACCCTTCAATGGCCCGAGGGAGGAGCGAGGGACGCTCCTCCTCTGGGTTCATCTTCTTCACGAGAAGCTTCACCAAGAGCTGCCACCGAAATCAATCCTCTCTTCCAAAGGATTGATCAAAAAATCAAAAGATGTGTTCTCCAAAACCCTAGACCCCTTTTTAAATCAAGGGAATATGTTTACATAATCTTAGTCCCAAAATTCTAATTAAACAGACCCAAATAGTCCCAAAAGGAAAGTCCAAATCGTATACGATTAGGATGACCCGTGTTTGTCAGACAAAGTCATGCAAACAACTTTCCTGTGCTCGACGAGGAAGGACGCGTCGACAAATTTGGGCAGTCATGCACACAATCTCTCCAGGTCATGCGCACGACACCTGGACATACCTGCGCATGACCCGAAAGATGGTTCACACGAGTTGACCGAGAGCCGGGTTTGACTCGAGCCATCATCAATAATCTCTACCATGACAAGATATCATAAACCAAATAGCTATTCATCATCTTCAAAGCACTCTAATAGTTCCATACGGTATCGTACCGATATCACAAACCCGCTTCCTGATAGTGCTCCAAATGGCACCCTGGCGATGCTAATCGATCCATCCTTGATATCCCAAACATGCATTCTGAAGAGGTACCAAAAGCACCCTATCAGTGCCTGAATCTAAACATGTGCCCTACACCTCTGACCGGTGTATGCACCTAACTGAATTCTGATGGCCGATCATTAGTCGTGCCCGATGATCACCTCCACTATCCATCTTCTAGTGGCCACGGCGCCCGGAGTCTCCTCTAACGTCTAAACGTGATCCACCTCCATTGATGTTGCTCAATTACGAATGGACAAACGTCCAAAGTCTCCTCCAACGTCCAACAAGCTTCACCTCACCGATGGACTTATGCCAGCGGACAATCCCACCTGATCTTCTCCCGCTCAAGATCGCGAACATGTGGCTCTCCTCCGAATAGGATTTCGAGCCAACTGGCACTCCTCCAAATAAGATTTTGAGTCACCACCATAATGCTCAACAATCTCCACCTTGGTAATAGATCCTTAGCATCAATCTCCCATTTATCTCTGTTAGGGAAGCAAAACTAGTCGCACCTCCACACATTTCACCATGAGTTCTCGGTCACCATCCTGATGATAGATGCATTTGTCCCACGCCTGAGGACATGCATCAAGTAGCCAACGCCACCACTGGACATATCCTTCGAGATCTGCATCGCTGAGAAAACGCTTCACTTATAGCCATAATTTTGTGACAAAGCCCGCTGCGTCTGAAGCCAACACCCAAAAAAGTCAAAAAAATTCATAGCTCATAGGGTATCCAATAATGATCTCCAAAGAAGTCCTCCTAACAAGCTCCACCTCCAAAGTTGCGCCTGCACATGTGAGACTCGGATTGAAAAGGGATCCGATATCTTCTCACACTCTGACATATAATGAACATGCAGCCCCTCCTGTCAGCACCTGAGTGTGCCGCCTCCTGGCCACCATCATACCGAGTTGCTAAAACTCCAATCGTGTGAACAAATAACTAGCCACCGCTATCAAGAATACTGGAATCTCGGCAGATCATGAGCTGTCGCCAAGATAACCCCCCTATCAGACTCCACATATCATAAAACATGATAGCACCGAACCCGACCCTGTCACTGGTCGAAACTTAAAGCAAAATTTATCGGCTATGCTCTATCTTTTCTCTACAATCCTGATTATAATGTCAATGATGTTCACACTATAAACACGAGATCCATATGAAAGATGACCTCAAACTATCCCCTCTCCAGGATCGATAGCATCGGACCCACCTGTGTCTTGTGCTACCAAGATCTAACCAAAAGAAAGTTCTCTATATCGTTTTCCCAAAGCTCCAGTCAGTGCCTCCATCAGTCACTCTGTAACGACTCGCGCCGATGCTCGTTGGCACCTTCACTAGCCAACTGTCGGCGATCTCGTCAGCCCGCTCATCGGCGGCTGGAATAGTCACCCGTCGATGACTGCAATGAAACTCTGAAGAAGCAACCTAAATCTCTACTACCAAGATCATTGGAATCAAAGCAATCCCATACCAAGCAAAGGCTCTGATACCAATTTGTTACGTAGCGAATGAGATGGAGCCTAGCATAGAGAAGGCACGAAGATCCGGATACGTAGCCCAATGCCACAAATCCTCGAAACATCATATTTTATCGGTGCATCCCATACTGCACCGATCCGATACATCACAGGCACATAAAAAATCACAGACAAGAGAGACACATGATTTTACAGAGGTTCACCTCAAGCTGGGCTACGTCCTCTCTCCGACAACCACCTCCTCCAGGATTCCACTATGAAGAGATAAACATGATTACACCCAACGGCACTCTATGCCCTCTAACAAACCCTCACATATGTCTCCACCACAAAAGATGACTATGTGCATCAACGGAGACCAAACTGTCTCCAACATGCGCCAATGGTTCTCAGTAAAACCACTAATAGAGAAGAACCAACCAAAACATGCTACATAATAGATGGAAAAGAAAGTTCTATCTTTCTGTGCACTCTTTCTCCATAGATCTGACTAAACGAATCGCATATGGCAATCTCTATAGGAATAACCCTCACGGGTTCTACAAAATCCATGATCTAGATACTCACCAATCATAATTTGCCAAATCAATCATTATCGTAGCACCACAGATCTTCCAACGACCTTGCGCTCCTCCTCTCGGATTTGCCCCATCATGGCCTCAGTCTCTACAACATGGCCTTGCCCTCCATGGCTCGACTACCATGCTCGAAGGCATTGTGGGCACCGAAATTAGTCCACGGGTCAAACCCGACCCGCACACAACGGCCCACATGCGAACATGGCCCGCACACAACGGCCCCCATGCGAAACACAGCCCGCATTCAAAACTCGACCCGCACACAACGGCCCACATGTGAACATGGCCTGCATGCGAAACACGGTCCGCACAAAACGGCCCGCATGCAAAACCTGGCCCGCACACAACAGCCCGTGAATAAAACGGGCCTGACTCAAAGCAAACGGGTCCCACCGGACCCGCTACCCAAACCCAAAAGGGGGGACCACCGACCCTCCTCTTCTTGAAAACCATGCCCCCTCCCCATGGGGAGGTGTGGCCGGTCATGAAGGGAAGAAAAGAAAAAAAAAAGAAAAAGAAAAGAAAAAGAAAAAAAAAGAAAAAAAAAAGAAAACCCTAACCGCCTCGATGCGGGGGGAGGTGGCGTGGACGTCTACACAACCGTAGATCTATGACGATCCCTCGATCCAACGGACAAGATAACGTCGTGTCGCCATGCAATCCGAAAGTGCAAAGATGATAACTCAATCTTCAAAGATCAAGTCACGTCATGCTCATAGCCATCCCCACAAAATAGGAAAACAAATCAAGGTTGGTTCCCCCAAATAAGGTAACCACATCTTGATGGTTATGGGGGGAGATATTGGATGAAACAAAAAGATTTCAGCCATATCTCTCCCAACCTCCCCCCCTTTGCCTATAAATAAAGGGGGTGGGGGAAGGCATCAAGGGTCCGAAGGCCGAAGACGAAAGGGCTCTGCAAAAAGGAGCTCCAACGCTTGAAGACCGAAGGCTTCATGAGGCACGACAAGCGCGTCCTACGGGAACACTTAGCCCCTCAAGTCCTCATCAATGTGAAGACCTTGCACTCGAAGATCAACCTTCGACTCCTCGCACGAAGAAGAAAGCCCGGAGAAGAAGACCCGGAGTCGTCGTCACCTCGACTTCTCCAACGATCTTCATCAACTCTGAAGACGCCATAAGCAAAGGCCGCAGAAGAAGATCAAAGCCATAACACCCGTCGTCTTCAACAAAGGTGTCGACTCCTCGCACGAAGAAGAAAGCTTGGAGAATAAGGCCTGAAGTCGGTGCTACCCCTGTCGTCTTCATCAACAAAAGCCGACACTACAATCGTCGCACGGAAGTCAGTGCTACCCCTGCCGTCTTCATTAACAAAAGCCGACGCTACAACCGTCGCACAGAGATCGATGTTACCCCTGCCGTCTTCATCAACAAAAGCCGACGCTACAACCTTCGCACGAAGATCGGTGCTACCCCCGCTGTCTTCAAAAGAAACCTTCAACTCCGATCACGCCAAAGAAGCTCAGAGAAGAAAAGAAGCCAAGTCGACGCCACAACCGTCGAGGAAGCCGGAAGAATAAAGAAGCCTTGAAGAAATAGCCATCGCCGTTCGAGAAGAAGATCGAGTCAAAGCTAAAGCCAAAGTCAATGCAAGAAGCCAAAGCAAACACACCGGTAAAGCCCGTGCCAAAGCAACGCACGTGCCAAAGCCAAGCAACTACGACGGTCACGAGCAAAGCACCGCATGTTCTAGCCGATACGACGCGAAGTCCGTAAGAACTAAAGCATCACAAGCCTCTACCCGCCTACGTTCAAGCGTAAGCACCAAAGCAAAGCAAAAGCCAGAGCCACGCCAAAAGCAACGCCAAAGCCGACACCAAAAGCACGATCGACGCCGTGAACCGACGATCAAGGACGTTGAGGTCTAGCAAGGATCGAGGAAGACATGAAGACCGAGGAACGAAGCCCAAAACCTCCCTAGCTGAGAAAGCGCGAAGCACGGACGGGACAAAAGCAACGGCCGATACTCCTTAGCCTCTTAAGAAACCCTCACCCTGTAAAGACCTCTGTCCTGGGCAACCCCTTCAGAGCTCTCGCACGAATACCACGTGGAGACACAGATCAAAGGGACCCTCCAGAGGATCTCTCCCACAATCTCCTGATCAAATATTCGTCGTACCCGGCTCACCACCCTTGAGCCCCCGAGTTCCGGCATCTGTAATCTTTGTGTGCTCGCAATAAAGACGACCCGTGTCTTTTTCTGCGCATACAGATTTCTGGCATGCCCAGTGAGACATCCTCTCATTTCATCCGTATGTTTAAAGGAATTGCTGCAAGTTCACCATGGCCGGTACGAACGATAATACATTTGCTCCAACAAGCCTTTCACCAATCGCCGAGTCTTCACTACTCCAACATGGCGATCCAGAAAACCCGGAGGATGATGTTCCCCTGGTAGTACGCGTCTACACTCGGCGTACTCAAACTCTTGCGGACTTCTTCATGCCAGAAACCACTACTGAAGATGCTCGCCAAAGCGCCAATGAGGCCTTGGTGCATGAAGAAACAAGCCTTGATCCTGGAATTCAAGTCCAGAAATTTGGGAAGGTTCAGCCCCAACCTAGAGCCCATTCGGGTTCTCCAGCGGACCTTGCACCTCCTTTGCAGGGGAAAACGCTCGTCATCAAGCAGAAGCAAGTCGGCGTAACTACACCTCCGACGAGGACGGCAACGATGCGGGTATGCAACGTCGAGACGTCATGCGTCATCATTCTCCGTCCGCTCTCCAGCTCCAAGTCATCCAAATGGGTGAACATATGGCGCAAATCACCCAACTAATGGAGGAGAAGGATCGTCATATCAATACCTTGCTTCAAAAGCTAAGTGCGAGGGATGCTACGGCATTCAGCCAACCTCCTGCTTCTCCAGTAGCTGCTCTAGTCCCGTCTCCAACTCCCGCTCCTGCAGAAGTTATTCCGGCAATGCTAGCAACTACTCCTACACTCTCCTCAACTCCTGTGCCAGTCTCGGTGGCCGTGCAACCTTCGATGGCAGCAACAATGAATGCCTAGCAAATACAAGCGTTGGTGGCCAACATGATGCGTTCCCATGGCAGTAGTCCTCCTCCTATCACGGCGGCATACTCAAAGCCTTACACCATAAGGATCCAACAGCTACGCTTCCCTACCGGGTTCCAGCCGCCAAGGTTCCAGCACTTCGACGGGAAGCGCAAGCCAAGGCAACACATTGCCCACTTCGTTGAAACTTGCAACAACGCCGGCACATATGGCGACGAGATGGTGAAACAGTTCGTTCGCACCCTCAAAGGTAATGCTTTTGACTGGTATGTTGATCTTCCTCCAGGATCCATCGACAGCTGGGATCAGATGGAGAGGGAGTTCCTCAACTGCTTCTACAGGACTCGGCGCATCGTCAGTATGACCGAGCTTACTGTCGTCAAGCAAAGGAAGGATGAATCAGTAATTGACTACATCGATCGATGGAGGAACCTCGCGCTAAATTCGCAAGACCGCTTGTCTGAAGACTCAGCCATTGAGATATGTACCCAAGGCATGCACTAGGGCTTGCTCTACATCCTCAAGAGGATCAAGCCTCGGTTCTTCGAAGAACTCGCAACTCGAGCTCATGATATGGAGCTCAGTTTGGCAAATCGCGGAGACTCAAAGGGTAAAGACTTTCTGAAGGTGGAGAAGAAAGACAAACCACAGGCGCCCAAATCAAAGCAAGTCAACAATGCCGACATCACCTTGGCCTCCAAGCCGCTCAAAATCAGTGGCAAGTCAGATCAAGAAAAAGAAGTTGTCGTACCACCGCCTTCACCCCAAAGACAGTCAAGGATGACTCTTGAAGAGCTCGAAGCCAAAGAGTATCCCTTCCCAGACTCGGAAGTCTCCTCCATGTTCGATCAGTTGCTACAAAAGAAGATGATCGAGCTTCCTCCTTCAAAGAGGCCCGAACAGATACATCGTGTCAATGATCCACTCTTCTGCAAATACCATCGAGTGGTTAGCCATCCTATCAAGAAATGCTTCGTCTTCAAAGAAAAAATCATGACGCTCGCAAAGCAAGGGAAAATCGAGATCGACTCCGGTGACGTCGCAACATCAAACATGACATTCATTACCTTCAGTTCCTTTCAGCCAGTACTCATTGTTGCACACCAGAAAAGGCCCAAGTTGCGCATCAATCGTCAGAGACCAATTACGAAGTTAGCTTCACAACGGAAAGTCTAGAAGCGACGATGACATGCTCCTACACTTGCTGAGGAAGAAACGCCATTGCCCTGGGGGCAACCGTCGCCTACATCGGCATCTCGCTCGAGCAAAGCCTTGTCTCAACAAATTCTCCAAGCAAGGTACGAGCAAGGAGACCCAGAGGTCGGTCTGTTAGGCCAACCCTCGGGTAAATTCGACTGCTACGTCCTTTACTCCAAATGTTCGTCCGTCTCAATAGAAGAAATCGAACCCGTCGGCTGGGGATCAGAAGACGAGCCGGCAGAGTCTCCAGAAGAGCAAGTCTCCGCGACCCATAAAGAACCTGCAGCTGCCACTCCAAACCTCCACCTTGGTGAGGGAGAATCCACTGATGAAGATGCATGGATCATGCTACCTCGCAGACGAAGGCCATGGACGGCGAGAAGTCGCAAACTAGATCGAGTGACAAGAAAGCTTTCTGAACGAAGAACCTACAAGAAGAAAAGTAAAGCTCCAGGAAGAAAGGCATTCAAAGTACCGCCAGCAGATCCAGACGATCTCCTCCGGCAAAACCCTCCAGAACCAGCAACGCTGCAAGAATTCTTCTCCGATTACTTTCTCCCGGCTAATCAGCAGCACAGAGTCTCCTTTTGCATGGTTGAGATCCACATGACGCCAGAAGAAGGAGGTAAGATCGAGTCTTCTAAAGAAAGCAACACCAATAACGAGGAGGATAACTCCAACAAAGACGGTTCTGCCGCCCACGATGAGGCAATTTTGCACTTGCCACTCATAGAAGCATTGCACCTCTCGAAGAAGGCTCGCCTAGCAATGGCCGAGGCTTTGGCAAATCTAGACAGCTACAAAAGAAAAAAGAAAGACGCCAAGAAGGACAAAACTGTTGTCTCCTGCAACGCAGCAATAACTTTCTCGGATGAAGACCTGCAGCTCGGAGCACGACTGCACAATCGACCTGTCTATGTCTCGGGGTACATCAAAGAGAAGCCAGTAAATCGAATCATGTTGGATTGTGGCTCCACCGTCAATATCATACCCATCCAAACAATGCGGCAGCTCGACATCACCGCCGACCAGCTCTCGCAAAGCCAGCTGGTCATTCAAGGATTCAATCAAAGCAGACAGTCCACTATAGGAATCATTCGTCTAAAACTCTCTATCAGCCAACTTGACACGACAGTTCTCTTCCACATCATCGACTGTCAGACATCATATCGCCTCTTGCTAGGAAGACCATGGCTGCATGAAAACGACGTTATAGTATCCACCTGGCACCAATGCCTCAAGTACCATAAGGAAGGTCTGGAGAAGTGCATTATTGCAGATGATAAGCCATTCAATGAGGCCGAAGCAAACCTCGATGACACCAAATTTTACCAATCAAAGGACCTGGCTGTAAAAGTCCTTCCAGCTAAAGCTCCTCAAACCCAGAAGGCTAAAAGGATGGAGCAGGATGAAACTCCTCCACCTCCAAATCCAGTGCAACCACCCAAAGCGATACACGAAGTCAGGGTAGCGCTAGTGCCAAAACGAAGGATGCGCATCAGCCCCAAGCCAAGATCCATGCAACATACTCCGTTGCCCGTCCAAGCTACGCCAGTCTTGCGCCTCATGCCTTAGTGGCTTCGCAAACATGAACGACCATCTTTTGCCTCGCCAAAAGAGATGGTCCCGCCGCTATCAGAGGCTAATGTCATCACTCTGCAGGAGATGACACTGCCACTACCTAGTCTGATGCAAGCTTCAAGACCGCCAAAACCTATTGGTTCCTTCAAATCCAGTCAACTCACATTCAAACCAAAAGAAAGTTTGGGGCAAAATGTCACCAAGCTGTTGTTCAAAGCTGGCTACAACGAGGACAGTTCCGCACATATGAGTAAGCTCCCGCCAGTTCCAATACCACACAGGATGACCAAGACTCAAGCCTGTCTACTCCAAAGCGACGAGCAGATCCCACCAAATCGACAAGGCATCGGCTCCTGTCAAACCCCGATGGTCGTCAAGATCGCAGGAGAGAATGCCTTCACCTCTAACTACATTGAGGTGAAGTTGGTAGATGAAGCAGAAGAGGGATCGTCAACCTCCGACGCACGCTCCACCTACGTCGTTCATCTCAATACCAAGTCCGCCAAAAGAAGACGATATCGAGCTCGACGTTGGACCATACTATAGAAGCAGAAGAAGAGCATCAAAAACCAGTCAAATCCAAAGCCTATATCAGTATTCAAAAGACTCGGGCCAATCAGACAAGTAAAGCGAAGGTCAGTATTCGACCATTTGGAAAAGCCACCTACTGAGGTGAGAAATAACGTTCCCACCCTCCCACCCAAATCATTCTTCAATACTGACGACTTCAACAATATCATTCTGGTATCTGTTAATCATATAACAATTCACGACACTTCAATCGGTGATACTTCTACTTCGGACGATGAGTTGCCAGACACCGCGCCAGTCCTGGAAGAAGGGGAGCAATCTACCGTCGATGATTTGAAGGAAATCAACTTGGGTACACAGGAGGATCCTTGGCCTACATTCGTAAATGCACTCCTGACTCCCGAAGAAGAAGCTGCATACATCAAGCTACTCCAAGAATACAGAGACGTCTTCGTATGGTCTTACAAAGAAATACCGGGGCTTGATCCCAAGATTGCAGTACACCAGCTCGCTGTCAAACATGGAGCTAGTGCCATCAAGCAAGGACAAAGACGTTACCGGCCAGAACTAATACCTCAAATAGAAGGTGAAATCAACAAGCTCATTGAAGCCGGCTTTATCCGAGAAGTTAAATATCCAACATGGATCTCCAGCGTGGTCCCAGTCAAGAAGAAGAACGGCCAAATCAGAGTATGCATCGACTTCAGGGATTTAAACAATGCATGTCCCAAGGATGACTTTCCATTACCAATCACAGAGTTGATGGTAGATGCAACAACATGCCATGAAGCACTAACCTTCATGGATGGATCCTCAGGCTATAACCAGATCCGGATGGCACCCAAAGATGAAGAGCTTATGGCCTTCCGCACGCCAAAAGGGATCTACTGCTACAAAGTTATATATTTCAGCTTGAAAAATATAGGAGCCACCTACCAACGAGCCATGTAAAAAATCTTCGACAATATTCTTCATTAAAATGTGGAATGCTACGTTGACGACCTCGTGGTAAAATCAAGACAAAATGTAGCGCATCTTCAAGACCTCGACCTGATCTTCAAACGGCTTCGAAGGTACCAGCTTCGCATGAACCCGCTCAAATGCGTATTTGGAGTCTCCTCGGGTAAGTTTCTCGGCTTTGTCGTACGATATCGAGGCATCGAGATAGATCAATCCAAAATATATGCTATTCTCAACATGCTAGTCCCAAAAACAGTGCGAGACCTCAGAGGTCTCCAGGGCCATCTGGCATATATCAGGAGATTTATCGCCAACTTAGCTAAAAAGTTTCGGCCCTTCAGCCGCCTCATGAAGAAAGGAGCACTATTCAAGTGGGATGAAGCTTGTCAGAAAGCCCTCCAAACCATCAGAAATTACTTACTCAAGCCTCCAGTTCTGACAACGCCAGTTCAAGGAAAGCCATTGGTCCTCTACATTAGCGCCCAGGAGCAGTCCTTGGGGGCACTCCTGGCTCAAGACAACGAGCTAGGCAAAGAAACAACATGTTACTATTTGAGTCGCACTCTTGGCGTGGAGCTAAATTACTCCCCGATTGAGAAAGTCTGCCTGGCGCTCATATTCGCTACAAAGAAGCTGTGACACTACATGTTAGCTCACACCATCAGGCTTATCTCAAAAGCTGACCCACTCAAATACATCATGTCAAGGCCAGTGCTCTTCGGACGTTTGGCCAAGTGGGCTTTACTCCTCCTCGAGTTTGACATCACCTTCGTCTCTCGGAAAACGGTCAAAGGTTAAGCTCTCGCGCGACTTCCTAGCGGAATACCCCCTTCCAGCAGAATGGGAACTATCAGAAGATCTCCCAGACGAAGAAGTATTCTATATCGATATCGCCCCTTCTTGGAAGATGTTCTTCGATGGCGCGACAAGGCAAGATGTGGCAGGAGCAGGAGTTATCTTCGTCACGCCAAACGATGAGATACTCCCTTTTTCATTTCTACTATCAGAACCATGCTCCAACAACAAAGCAGAATATCAAGCCTTGACTATCGGCCTCGAACTCGCTAATGATATGAAACTTCAAGGGCTGAAAATTTTTAGCGACTCTCAACTCGTTATTCAGCAAATATTGGGAGCATACGAAGTTAACAAAGAAGACCTTGTGCCATTACATCTACGAGCTTTGAAACTCCTTGATACACTCAAAACTGCTTCAATCCAGCATGTCCCCAGAAACCTCAACCAACAGGCTGATGCGCTCGCAAATCTAGCGGCTACACTTCCATTCCCAGAAAAAAGTCAACTCATTATCCCTATCTGTAAGAGGATGGTAATCGCCGAGGAGGACCTCCCTGTGGGAATCTCAGACCAAGTCAATGCAGTGCACGTTCTCGTAGTCGACGAGCTAGACTGGAGACAACCATTCACAGACTTTCTGGTCCACGGGAAGCTTCCTGAAGATCCGAAGTGTAAGGTCGACATTCACCGGCGATCTTTGAAATTCTTCCACTTCAACAACGAGTTGTACCGTCGAAGCTACGATGGTACGCTTCTGAGGTGTCTTGCAAAAGAAGAAGCGGAAGCAGCACTGGAAGAAGTCCATGCCGAGATCTGTGGCTCACACCAGTCCGGTCCAAAGCTCTACTTTCGCATCAGAAGGATGGGATATTACTGGCCCACTATGATCAAGGATTGCCTGGAGTTTGCAAAAAGATGTCACGCTTGCCAGTTGCACAGCGACTACATCCGTCAGTCTCCAGAACCTTTGCATCCGATAATCGCATCATGGCCCTTCGATGGGTGGGGACTTGACATTGTCAGTCCACTACCCAAGTCATCCAAGCATCATCTATACATCCTGGCGGTAACAAACTACTTCTCTAAATGGGCCGAGGCAGTACCATTGTGAGAAGTCACCAGACACTCTGTCATCAGCTTCATCCAGAACGACATCATCTTCCGGTACGACATCCCTCGCTATATCGTCACGGACAACGGAAAGCAGTTTAAGAATGCCGCTGTCAGCCAATTTTGTGCCAAGTTCGATATCAAGCAAAGGTGTTCAACCATGTACAACGCTCCGACCAACGGTCTAGCGAAAGCTTTTAACAAAACTCTCTGCAAGCTCTTGGAGAAAGTCATCTCGAAGTCAAAGAAAGACTGGCATGAACGCATGAGTGAAGCGTTATGGGCATATCACACTTCTTTTCGCACGCCAACACAAGCAACTCCGTACTCACTGGTATACAGAGTAAAAGCTGTCCTCCCGCTTGAGCTCCAGATCCCATCACTTAGAATAGCCATCCAAGAAGGCCTCGTCAGCAGCGACAACGCCCAACTTCGTCTAGCAGAATTGGAAGTATTGGATGAGAAACGCCTCGAAGCCTAGCAACGCTTGGAATGCTATCAAGCCAGGTTAACGTGAGCCTTCAACAAAAGGATTCACCCTCGATCCTTCCAAATAGGAGAACTGGTGCTGGCAGTCAAACGCCCCATCATTCTCTCGCATCGAGGAGGAAAGAAGTTCGACGCCAAGTGCGATGGACTGCACGCAGTCAAAGAAGTCTACTCCAACGGCGCATATCTTCTCACCACGCCAGAAGGGCTTACACTCGGCCCTATCAACGGCAAGTACCTCAAAAGGTACTACGCCTAAAGCAAGACCACACTCCTTGCAAAATAAAAATAAAAATGAACTACGTGCGACTTGATCCCTCTCAGTAGGGTACGTAGGCAGCCTGTAAAGGTTCAGTCCAAACAAAAAAAGAAACAACCAAACACCGTCATTCCAGAAGACAAGTCTAGAAACTAGATGCATAATATTAAGTTATCATCAAGCGAAAGAAAGCAAAACTACAAGTCTATCCAGCAAAAGTGACAAGAAAGAAAAAGAAAGGCAACACTCCTAGTAAAGCGAATCGAAGTCCTTAAGGCGTTGAAGCAGCTCGCCGCCCGCAACCTCCATGCGCTGCAACTTCAAAGACCGAGAAGGTGTTCGCTCCCGATATGTCGCCAGCTCAATACGTTGCTTCGCAAAATCTGCTCCAAATAATTTCTCGATCATCTCAGCTTTCTCAAAAGATGCGCGAGCAGCCTCTAGCCTCTTCGGTGCCCGGACAAGGCTCGCAGTAGCGAGTGTATGCTGGTCCTCCAGTCGATGCTCCTCGTCCTCGGCCTTTGCTAGTGTCAAGGAAAGGTCATCTTTCATCGAAGCTCATTTCAAACGATGAGCTTCACTGTCCACCAAGAAAGCACGCATGCGCTCCGCAAACAAGGAGCCATCTACCTGAAAAGCCGCCAGACTCTCGCAAAACTTAGGTCCCTCAAGGACCCACCAGCCACTCAAAGCATCAAGACCCTCCTCCTGAAAAGGTGCGAGCGTCGCTTGGATATACTTCTGACAGCCCTCCAAAAGAAGCGCAAAAAGAAGGCCCCGCGAGCCACACTTTCGCTTGTCAGCCCCTAAGCGCACAGACAAGGTAGGCTCCTGTCCTGAAGGCTCAAGTGCGGGAACCGCCTCCTGAACCATCGCCGTGACAACGGTCAGTGGCACCACCGGAGCTAAAGAAGAAGCTACAGGCGAAACATCCGACGGAACGACTGCAGTAGTAGTCTCTGCCAGGCTACCATGCCTAACTAGAGGAGTCTGTTCTCTCCCCACACTGGAGATTTCATCATCCTCCACAAAGCCCAACTGCTCCATGTCAATATCATCCAGGTTGACGGCGCTGCCAGTAAAATCTGCTCCGCATGTACCCAAAAGCTCCAAATTATCCCAGGGGACATCCAGTCCACCCCTCTCAGCCGATGTCATTACGATAGAAGACCATTCATGCCCAAACCCAGCGAGGGCAAACTCGCGGTCCAATCCAATAAAACCTGTCAAAAGGAGAGTTAAAATAACTCTTCCAACAGAATAAGAATACAAGCAAAGAAGTCCATAAGCAACTAGAAACGAGGCATACCTACGGCATCCGACGAAGCTACCCCGGAAAGAGGGATTACCTCGTCGGCAAAAAGCCCTAGCTCTCCCTCTCGAGCTTGCTCTACCCCGCAAGTGCTATCCAAAGCTGCCTCACACAAGGAATCCAACTTCCTTCTCTTGGGAGAAACGCGTCCACTCTAAGGAGTCAGAGTCTCAGGAAGACTCTGAACCTCAGTAGACGGAGCCATCTCGACCTTTTGCACAGCAGGAGAAGTTCGGGAAGTACTCTCTTGATGGCCGCTAGATTTCTCGGGTCGTCGCTCTCCGGACCAAAGACGGCGATCTTCTAACCCCACCAAAGGGTTAAAAGTAAAGTCAACTCGCTCGCTACTAGCAAGGATATCCAGCAGAAAGCTAGCAAGAAAGGGAAGCACTAACTCATTAATCCAGCGGCGATACTCAGGAGTTGCAGCATCATTTCCGCCCGGCTTAATCCTCGGCGAGAAAACACACCCAGTAAATCGGTCATAAAGTGCTCCCCAAAGGCGGTACGCTTCTTGGGGAGTGTAACGTGATTGCATACGCAAAGGGGTCCCCGGTAACTCTTGGCGAAAACCCTGCTGTCGAGCAAACCGGTGGGGAGAATACCGTGCCACCTCCACTGCGTCCCCACGACGCCAGACAAGATACCCGGGCTTGCAACTTACCATACTCCAGTACAATTACTCAGGCATGTCCGGCCCATCGCACACCGTAGATCTCGCGGAAGGTGCAAGCGCATTCTCTGATACAAAGTCAAAGTCAGAAGGGCCCATACGCCTCAACCACTCTCGAGCACTAGGCTTCGGACACTCCCATGCATAATAGGCATTCATTATACCCCCTACACAAGGAAGGAAGGACACTGAGGTCGAAGGTCCACGCGCCGCAAAGATCCTCTTCAGAAAGTGGAGCCCAATCCAGCCATAAAGATAATGAAGGGGGCAAAAGGAACAGGCTCGGCCTACTTCCCCCCTTGTATTATCCCCGCTCGATAAACTCCAGTATGTTCCACTAAGCCCTTGATACAACGAGCAAAGAATCGTCGATGCCAGATTGAGAAGTTCTTCGTTTGCCATCCGAGCAGCCGCAAGAAAGGTCCCAGGGCGTATCACATCCCCATTTTAGGGCAGGGCAAAGCGACAAAGGAAAAGCACCAACCCTACCGACCAATAAACAGCCCGCCAGGTGTCACTGCCTTCCTCCAATCCCAGTACCTCCCATGGGCGCTGCACCGCCGCCATAGAGCACCATTCTTTTCTCAGAGATTCAATCGGCCGCCGAAAAGTGTCAGGTGTCGGTTTTTTCGACGATGCATACCTCCACATCGGGTGACTCGAAGGGGGAACGTGACGGTACTCTCCCCAAAACCAGAAGTATACCCAAACTGAGTGAAGTACTCGGTCTGACTACTCACGCGCCGCTATAATAGCATACGTCTTGAACAGCAAAAGACAGAAGCCAGGGACTCGTCGGGATCCGTCAAGATCTCTAAAGAAGGAACTTCCTCCTGATAATAGCTCCGAACTTCCAGACATCCAGAAATAATGTGCACATCACAAAGGGTGATCCCGATCTCACCCGCTCCAGTCAAAAAAGTGTTGGTTTCAGGGCACCACTGCTCGCAAAGAGCCCGGTACATACCATCCGGTCGACTGTACTCCCAACAAGCCAGCTCCACAAACGTCGCCAGGCATTCCATCCCTGGCTCTACCTCCAAGGCGCTAGACAGATCTCGCATCCAGTCCCGGAAGCCTCCTAGATGCGTGACACCCCCGTGCGGTTGAATCTCCACACCCCATCACGTACGACGGGAACATATCTTCAAAGCCACAATAGGGACGGGGACCGACTCCTCGCTAGTGTGATGGAACGGCAATCCCAAACTCGGTCGAACAATCTGCCGCGAAGATCCCTCATTAGTGAGGATGTGCTCGCCAAGCCTCAGCACACCGTCTACAACATCATCCTCACAAATTCGTGCGTGTGTCAGAAGCTGAAGCGTTGAGGGTCTGGCCTCCTGCCTCGGAGTGCGACGGTAGGAGACTTATGCATAAGGAAAACGAAGATGGGTACTCCCGTGGGAGACCGCATCGACGATCCATCCAGAAGACGGAAAACTCTCGTAACGCCGAGACCTGAAAAAAGGGAGGGAGGGAAAGCACAAGTCAGATAGCAAGAAAAGCACAAGTCAGATAGCAAGAAAAGCACAAGTCAGATAGCAAAAAAAACACACTGAAGACCACATGCAGAAAGAGAAAAATGAGAGGGGGGCTATGGCAAAAAGCCACAGCCCCCCTTCTCTCCGGATTAAACCCGCACCCCACCAAAAAGAAAAAAAAAAAGAGGAAAAGGGGGGGGGGGGGGGGGGGATCCCGCGCGCCGCCTCCGGACGCCCCGCCTCCGGCCCGCGCGCCGTCTTCGGCCCGCGTCCCGCCTCCGGCCCGTGCCCCACCTCTGGCCCGCGCGCTGCCTTCGGCCCGTCCCGCCTCTGCCCCACGCACCGCCCGTGCCTCGCGTGCCGCCCGCTGATCCGCGCGTCGCCTCCAGCCCGCGTCCCGCCTCCGGCCCGCGCGCCGCCTGCCGACCTGCGCGCCGCCTCCGGCCTGCGCCCCGCCTCCGCACGCTGCCGTTGTGCTGCGTGCCATACAACCAGAACCGGAAGAAGAAGAAGGACTCGCCTCACCTGCGACACCCCACCCTCCACAGCCTGACGTTCTCCTCGCCTTCTCGAACTCCATGGGGTGACCATCTTCATCCTTCGCGTCATTATCGGGAAGTCGGAAACCCTAGACGAAGAAACCCTAGTTAGGATTTTTCGTCTCCAAGCCACCGGGAGCCTTCAACGATGAGGGGAAACGAAGAAACGGGGGTCCTTATAAAGACCTAATCCCACGCAAATACGCGGGTCAAGTCCAAGTGCTACGCGTTTCTCGCGGGCGCACTCAAACTTGAGGGGGCATTTGTGGGCACCAAAATTAGCCCACGGGTCGAACCCGACCCGCACACAACGGCCCATATGCGAACACAGCCCGCACACAACGGCCCGCATGCGAAACACGGCCTGCACACAACGACCCGCATGCAAAACTCGGCCCGCACACAACAGCCCACATGCGAACATGGCCCGCACACAACGGCTCGCATGCTAAACACGGCCAGCACACAACGGCCCGCATGCAAAACCTGGCCCATACACAACGGCCCGTGAATAAAACGGGCCTGACTCAAAGCAAACGGGTCCTACCGGACCCGCTACCCGAACCCAAAAGGGGGGACCACCGACCCCCCTCTTCTTGAAAACCGTGCCCCCTCCCCATGGGGAGGTGTGGTCATGAAGGGAAGGAACGAAAAAAAAAAGAAAAAGAAAAGAAAAGAAAAAACCCTAACCGCCTCGATGCAGGGGGAGGTGGCGTGGACGTCTACATAACCGTAGATCCACGACGATCCCTCGATCCGACGGACAAGATGACGTCGTGTCGCCATGCAATCCGAAAGTGCAAAGATGATAACTCGATCTTCAAAGATCAAGTCACGTCATGCCCATAACCATCCCCACAAAATAGGGAAACAAATCAAGGTTGGTTTCCCCAAATAAGGTAACCACATCTTGATGGTTATGGGAGGAGATATTGGATGAAACAAAAAGATTTCAGCCATATCTCTCCCAACCTCCCCCCCTTTGCCTATAAATAGAGGGGGTGGAGGAAGACATCAAGGGTCCGAAGGCCGAAGACGAAAGGGCTCTGCAAAAAGGAGCTCCAACGCTTGAAGACCGAAGGCTTCACGAGGCACGGCAAGCACGTCCTACGGGAACACTTAGCCCCTCAAGTCCTCATCAACGTGAAGACCTTGCACTCGAAGATCAACCTTCGACTCCTCGCATGAAGAAGAAAGCCCGGAGAAGAAGACCCGGAGTCGTCGTCACCCCGACTTCTCCAACGATCTTCATCAACTCCGAAAATACCATAAGCAAAGGCCAGAGAAGAAGATCGAAGCCGACAACACCCGTCATCTTCACCAAAGGCATCGACTCCTCGTACGAAGAAGAAAGCTTGGAAAAGAAGGCCTGAAGCCGGTGCTACCCCTGCCGTCTTCATCAATAAAAGCCGACGCTACAACCGTCGCACGAAAGCCGATGCTACCCCTACCGTCTTCATCAACAAAAGCTGACGCTACAACCATCGCACGAAGATCGATGCTACCCCTGCCGTCTTCATCAACAAAAGCCGACGCTACAACTATTGCACAAAGATCGGTGCTACCCCTACCGTCTTCAAAAGAAACCTTCAACTCCGATCACGCCAAAGAAGTTCGGAGAAGAAGAGAAGCCAAGTCGATGCCATAACCGTCGAGGAAGCCGGAAGAATAAAGAAGCCTTGAAGAAATAGCCATCGCCGTTCGAGAAGAAGATCGAGTCAAAGCTAAAGCCAAAGTCAACACAAAAAGCCAAAGCAAACGCACCGGTAAAGCCCGCGCCAAAGCAACGCACGTGCCAAAGCCAAGAAACTACGACGGTCACGAGCAAAGCACCGCACGTTCTAGCCGATACGACGCGAAGTCCGGAAGAACTAAAGCATCGCAAGCCTCTACCCGCCTACGTTCAAGCGCAAGCGCCAAAGCAAAGCAAAAGCCAGAGCCACGCCAAAGCAACGCCAAAGCCGAAAGCCAAAGCCAAAGCCAACGCCAAAAGCACGATCGACGCCGCGAACCGACGATCAAGGACGCTGAGGTCTAGCAAGGATTGAGGAAGACACGAAGATCGAGGAACAAAGCCCAAAACCTCCCTAGCTGAGAATACGCGAAGCACGGACGGAATAAAAGCAACGGCCGATATTCCTTAGCCTCTCAAGAAACCCTCACCCTGTAAAGACCTCTGTCCTGGGCAACCCCTTCAGAGCTCTCGCACGAATACCACGTGGAGACGCGGATCAAAGGGACCCTCCAGAGGATCTCTCCCACAATCTCCTGATCAAATATTCGCCGCACCCGGCTCACCACCCCCGAGCCCCCGGGTCCCGGCATCTGTAATCTTCGTGTGCTCGCAATAAAGACGACCCATATCTTTTTCTGCGCATACAGGCATCTTCCCCGAAAGGGGGTCTTCTCTAAGTTTTTCTCCAAGTAGAATTCCTCCATGATCGATCACCAAGCACTCCTAAAACGGTGCTCCAACACAGCATCATGGACGCCGCTCACCGGCCCTTCAACGACCCAGGGAAGGAGCAAGGCACGCTCTTTCCCTGGGTTTATCTCTTCATCATGAGAAGTTTCACCAAGAGCCGCTGCCGAAATCAATACACTCTTCCAAATGATTGATCAAAAGATGTGTTCCCCAAAACCCTATACCCCTTTTTATATCAAGGGAATAGGTTTACATAAAAGCTTAATCCCGAAATTCTACTCAAACAACCACAAAAGAAAAGTCCAAATCGTATACGATTGGGCTGATCCGCGTCTGCCAGACAAAGTCGTGCGCGCGACTTTCCTGTGCTCGAGTGAGGAAGGATGCGTCAGCAATTTTTCACAGTCGTGTGCACGACCTCTCTAGGTAATGCGTGCACACAACATCTGGACATGTCGTGCGCATGACCCGGGAAAGATGGTATGCACGATCTAACAGTGCCAATCAACCATTCCTCGGTGTCCCAAACACGCGTCCTGAAGACGCGCCGAAAGCACCCTACTGGTGCCTGCATCCAAAACATGTGCCCTACATCTCTGATCGGTGTATGCACCCAACTAAATGTCGATGGCTGATCATCGTGCCCGATAATCACCTCCACTATACGTTTCTAGTGGCCACGGTGCCCGGAGTCTCCTCCGACGTCCAAACGAGTTCCACCTCCACTGATGTCGCTCCACCACCAATGGATAAACGTCTGAAGTCTCCTCCGACGTCCAACAAGCTCCACCTCACCGATGGACTTGTGCTAACGGGCAAATCCCACCGGATCTGCTCCCGCTCAAGGTCGTGAACATGAGGATCTCCTCCGAATAGGATTCCAAGCCAACCTTCTCTCCTCCAAATAGGATTCCGGGCTTCCATGACAATGCTCAACAGTGGCTGGTAGGGTGGTAAGTGGTGGTGGCTGGCGGTAGCATCCGCTAGTGGATGGCGGGGTGGCGAGTGGTGGCTTGGCAACTCATGCAATCCGCTTCTCAAGTTCAAAGCTTAGGGCTCCAGGCCCCCCTTCTCTTCTCAGGTTAGGGCCACCCTTCTCCCTCCCAGATGCGCAACAATTGGACGCTCCCTCTCTCAGTTCGAGATCTAACACTACCGGGAGGCCATCGACGAGCCACCAATGCTCATCCTTTTGGGTCCGACATCTTTGGGACCATTCAATGCCCATGTCAGGATCGATTCCTTCCTGAATCCTCGCAATGCGAATAGATCTTCCAACAAGCCCTTGGTAATCTTAATCTTATTATCTTATTTTTACAAGAAGCAAGGTGAGATCATTTTCACCTCGATCTCATCTTCTTTTCAACCTTCCCATAAAGCATGACCCCTAAAATTAAAATCTTAACCTCTTGTTATCATGCGGTTCGCATAGGCCCTGCATATTACATGAACCTAAACCATTGATACTTGATTGCATCCGAGCCTAGATAAATTTAATTGAAGCCCTTTATGCTTTATTTAAGATCTATATAAAAATTGGAAAAAACCTAATTTTGAGAAGTACTTTTTCTCCTTCAAAGACTTGGTCTTACCCTGTTGCAGGACTGCACATATCCAGTATCACACCATCACTGTATCTAGACCCTAATGTTTGTGGATCAACATTAATCAAATAATGAAGAAATCGATCTCGTCATTTGGTCTTGTAAGTGGTTAATTGTCCTGCTCAACTCATCCCCATCATCGCCACCTCCACGTCCCTTGTCAAAGGTGATGGGAGGTGATAGGGAAGGCGGAAGAGGGAAAGGGGAGGTGGCATCGACTTCGACGATGGGGAAAGAGGAGGAACAGGAGGAGGGGAGGCTCCAACAGCTTCAACCAAGAGGCGGAGGGGTCGCAGTGGTGGATCCAGCGATGGAGAGGGGAGGAAAGTGGAGGGAAGCATGTGGGGGTATGAAGGAGGGGAAGCAGGTAAAGTATGGGGAGGGGTGTAAAACGGACCCCGCTGTCTATGTCATCGGTGTTGGGTTTAGTCCCACACCGACTTGGGGCTGGGTGGTGGTGTCCTCTATAGCCTATGTGGATCTCACCTTACGACCCTGGTTTTGGAGTGAGAGGTTATCAAACAATTAGTTCAAGTATGGATCCAAAAATGAATCCAAATCACAATCAGATCCGGGTTTAAGAATTTAGGAATCAAAACCCACCAATAATTAAGTATTTCTTTGTACTATTTATAATAAAAAATAGAGTTAATTAGTCCTAAATCCCTCCACAGGTTTTTATTTAAGCTAAAGGATACAACTTGTTAGGATATTAGCTAAACTCCCTCCCGAAGGACACGTTTGTACAACAAGTTCCTAACCGAAATGTTGGCTTTTTTTACCCTTTTAAATTACAAAACTGCCCCTCCAACAAGAGTATCCATTCATGTCCAGTACGAATATCCATTTGTCTTTGGCATTAGTATCTATTCACCAATCAACACTATACATGGAGAGGTTGCTATAGTGATTTCACTGTAGGTACTATAACGAAAACACTATAGCAAGACATTCATCTTCGAAAAGAGTTTTCATTCATCATCAACAAGAGTGTCTATTTGCTAGGTGACACTGTACATGTTGTGTTTGCCATAGTAAATTCATTGTAGTAATAAGAGTATCGATTCGGTTAATTGATACTCTTGATACAATAAAACCACTGTAGCAACAATCAGTTTTCTAAATTGATACTCTTACCAAATTGAATTGATACTCTTGCTATAGTAATTTCACTGTAGCAGCTAAAGTAAAATCACTGTAGCAACCGCTACATGCACAGTGTCAACTAGCGAATGGACACTCTTGCTGGAGATGAATGGATACTCTTTCCATAGCACGCGAGGAGGTAAATAAGGACGAGGGACTTGCTGTAGCACGCAATGTTCGGGAGGGACTTAGTGCAATATTGAAACATTGCCTGTACTTTAGCTAATATAGCATTTGTGGGACTTAAAAGCTAAGTCTCCTATAGAAGTACTTGCAGAGTTACACATTATGAATTCGAAGAGGGCTTCCATTTTGTTTACATCTCTTTTGTTTCTAGTTTTTTGTTATGATATTACAATTTAGCCTTTTTTATTTCTAGGATTACATTTTTTGTAATGTCCTTTTGTAGTTTTTTTGAATCGAAGATGCCAGTGTGACAAGACCGGCTCAATACAAATTGAGGCCTAAGGTGAAAACTCGAAACAATATTTTTTAAAAATTAATATAATAATATTAATAAATTTACTCTATAATAGAAAGTTTTATTTAAATTGAGGTCTTATGCTTTTTTATATGGGGGTTTAGGCTATCTAAGTGCGTTGGGGCCTTCTTTTCATGTGCCCTAGGCTATTTAAACGGTTATGTGCATTCGAGGCCTTCTTTTCACATAGGGTCTTAGGCGGTCTTAATATATTGTCTTATGGTCAAATCGGCTTTGGCCGTGTCAATGGTAAAGAAAGCAATTCAGACCCTTGGTTTTATCCCTATCTTTTTATTAGGGTGTCCATTAGCTTAGCTAGGAAAACCTCTTGGTTGTTTGTACCAAAATGATCTTGGATCTGTCTTTACAAAATAAATAATTGGTAGGAGTCCGCCTTAACCCTCCTTCAGATGAGACACTGAGGGCTCTTCAAAAAAAAAAATTTGCCTTTTTTCTGGGTCCTTTCACGGATCTTATTTAATACAATCTTATTGATTTATATTATACTTTTAGACTAATCAATCCGAAGCTATACCTCATCAAAGGGAGAAACAAAATAGGGGGGAGGAGGGTTATTAAAGTTAGCTCCTTAAAATGGTTTCCGTTTAACGTTAAGGGTATGTAAAGTTTGAACTTAACGTTAACCCCTGTAGTTGGATTTTGGCTAACACAAACTCCTTCTCCCATGCACATGTAATAACAAAAACTTTTAAATGGCAATTTTACCCCTACAAATAAAGTGTAACAATCGTCGCAAAAGAGTAACAATTGGTAAAGAGCAAAAATTTATTAGTTTTGGCTAACGTAGGCTCCTTCTACTACTCAGATCGTCTTCCTCTCCGTGCTGCTGGAGCTGGCGGGGTCTCATCGCCTGGTTTTTGGTACCTTTTTGTGGGTCGTTGTTTATGTATCTCTTGTGATGTTGGGAGCTTGTTTCTATTCCGGCCAGTTGGACTCGGATTTGGTCTTTTTCTTTTTTTCGGGTTCAGGGGTGCCGGTTTGGTGCTTCCCTCCACCGCCGGGTGGCGGGTGTTTCTCTGACCTTGGGTCGATTTCTCTCGTCGGAGTGGCAAGTTCTTCTGCTTGCACTAGGTTGTGTTGCCTCTTGAGGTCTATTGTGACCTTCCCTTGAATGAACCAAAAAAAAAACAATTATAGTAAAAACATAACAATTGGTAAAAAGTAACAATCAGTGAGCAAAGAGTAACAATTTGATATTGTAAAATGCCTTAATTGTTGATCGATTGTAATTGTATGTTTGCTCATTTGGTCACGATATGATTTTTTTTTGTGACAAAAAATGCATTTAACTATGTGAAACCAAATTAATTCTATCTCGCACATAAAAAGTAACAATTAGATAAAAAAGAGTAACTATTTGGTCGGTTGACAAAATACTTTTTTTATGAAAATATACCAAAAAAAATATTTTGTTGTTTTAAATCGACAGTCTAGAGTGATTTCAATTGTTTTTCATGCAAAAAATGATTCGAGTTAAGTTTATGGCAGAAAATATAAATTTAATAAACTTGTGTTGGGAACTATTGTTTTTTTTCTATTTGGTTTGAGTCGTTTGACAGGATTTCGAGAGGGAGTTATTGCAATACGGGACTTGTTGGAGGGCTTATTGTAAGTTGATTTCTTTGCCAAGGTTCCACTCACTAACTGACCCTAAATTAATCTATGGTCAGTGATCTTAGATCGTTCAAAAGGCACAATAATTAAAAAAAGGACCATGCTCCATACTTTGTGCTAAATTGGCCCTTACCCATGCCTGAAGTCTACATACTTTTGATTTGCTTTTTGGACACATGCCAATCTGTCTATTCTAATGCAAGAAAAGTGTTCCAATTGGGATACTCCAAACCCATAGGAAAATCTTAAATACACATGATTGAGACGATGTGGCCTGCAATTTCTTTTAGGGCAATTACAAAGTGAGACTTTGCAATCCATCCTTGTAATGAACTTTAATACTTTAGTAACAAACAAAACTTTTCTATTATTAGCGGTCCACGGTTCAAAGTTTAATTGTAAAAGATCCAATAGCTGGTAAAATAACTCATATGCCCTTTCATTAACCATCTTGTTAAATGGTTTCACAACTGGACAAAAAACTTTTGGAATTCTGAAACACTTTTGTCGTGTTATCAAATCCTAACCCTAACCCTAATTGAATACCCTAAATAGTAAACCTAATTCTATACTCTAAATAGTGAACATAACCCTAATTCTATATCCCTAATAGTGAACCATAACCCTAGTTTTATACCCTTAATAGTGAACCCTAACCTAATTATTATTGTAGGTGCTACAGTAATTCCAGTATTGTTGCTACAGTGATTTCACTATAGCAGCTGCGGTAGAATCGTTGTAGCTACTATGGTGGAATCACTATAGCAACTACAGTGGAATTAATATAGCAATATTGATAAAGTATCTCATGGATAGATTGGGTATTTAAAAAACAAATTATAAGAAAACAGTTGGAAGGGGATCTCTTATGGGGACAAACAGTTGTACATGATTGTTTCTTAATCTAAATTCATTTCATGGACTACATGTAAACCAATAGTATTTGGTGGACACTAGGCCTACATGCGATTATCTCAATTATAAAAAGGGTGGGTCTATATACAACCCAGGAAATACCAAAGGCATCACTCAAGAAATACCGCCGCCAGCAACCCACCACCATGGTCTCCTTCCTTCTCCTCCCTCTGCTTTTGTACTCCTCTTTCCCCCCTCCTCCCCTCATTCCTCCTCCTCTTTCCCTCCTCCTCCCTCTGAAAATCTTGACACTGGAGGAGGGAAAGAGGAGGAGGAAGAAGAAAAGAAGAGGAAGAAGGAGGAGGAAAAAAAGGAGGAAGGAGCAAGAAGAAGGGAATGATGAAGAGGAGGAGGGTGAATTAAGGAGATGGGTCGGCGGTGGTGGGTTGCCAGCAGTGGTGTGTGGTGGTTGGCACACTCTGCCTTTAGACGGGGGGCTACCTAAGGTATTTCATGGGTTGTATCTAGCCCTACTCATTTCAAAAACCTTCCCTTAATCAAATATATCATTTCATATTGGTCCTTCTTCTTTTTTTTAACCATAAACTTTACTCCATCTTTCATTTACTCCTCTTCGTCAACTTTTATCCTCAAAATACTCTTATCAAGTTCCAGTAAGAATCACACAAGTTTTGAAATATTTAACTATTGCTTACTAGGATAAGGTATTTTTCAATAAAAGTTGTGAGGGACCTCAATTTAGATAAAGCATAGTCCATGTCTTAAATTGCTAAAAAAAAAAGGGGAACCAATATGAAACGAAGTGCATAGCTTAGAGTAGGTTTTTGTATTTTGCCCTTTCTTTCACTTGGGACATGAAGACATCTCCTCTGAATCCCTGGTCGTTTTGTATTAATTGTTTGGGACCCACCCTCTTATTTCTAAGGACAGTCCAACCTCATGCATAGGTGGAAAGTGGGGTCTACTAGCTCACATGCACTTGCCTCCCCAGAAAGCCTTCATGGAGGCCATTTGAATTCTACCTGATGGTGGGATTCCCACTTGACTTTCCACTGAGTAAATCCTCAAAACAAGATTTTGATGGCATCTGATGCTTTAAGATAATAGATGGAGCCCCAAAAGAAGACTTTCTACTGAGTAAAGCCTCACTAAATTAAACAACAAGAAGAGGACTTTTTATTATTATTATTATTATGTTGTAACCATTCAAATGAGTTCTTTTTACAAAGGTTGAAGTTGTGACTTGTCATTAAAAGCTTATTAGTACAACATTAGCATAAAAAATATCAACAACATGGTTTATGTATGCCATTCATTTGAGTTGGATGTTTACCTTAGTCAGTTAAGGCTGGGATGATGATGATGATTATTAATTTGTTATTATTGTTGTTGTTGTTTGATTTTTTTTTATGGGCAGCCCGATTTAGAAAAATCGTGGCTTACATCTGAAAGTGTCGTGATCAATCCTCTAGGATTTTAATACAAAAAATGTGCCATCAACATTAAAGATTTTTATAGTTAACTTAAATATATTTTTATATGAACGGGTTACATGAATGCCACATAACGATCGAACATATGCATCCATGTATACATATATGCATTGGGATTTGTCACCGCTTGACAACTAAGGTAGAGGATCTGATCCATTAAATTTTATTTAAATATTGCGTTAGTACTACTGTTTAAATAAATTATTCATGTGCTATATTTGTGGAAAGCTTGACCAGCTTAGGGTGTGAGGCTAGCCTAGACTATGGTCCAAAAGATATCCCTGAATACGGTCTAAAATATTATATATCCTGGGTGTGGGGCTAGACTTGACTACGGTCTAAAAGATACCCTGGGCGTGGGGCTAGGCCTAAAAGATATCCTTGAGTTTGGGGATTGTCCTAGTTATGGCATAAAAGATTATGCCCGTGTTACGATACTATTCCGATCTTGGGCCTAAAAGTAACCAATGGTGATTGATGGTCCCACTTTTGTACAACACATGATGATATATTTAGATAGAAATATTATCATATGATAATTTAAATCGAATTCTCGGTGTATCATGAACTTGATGCATGAGCTTATGAAAGTAATTAAGGCTCACTCACCCCTTACAGATAATCTTGTTGCAGACACTAATATGTAGGGATGGAGGATATGAGTGAGGGACTTGGACTCGGGAGAATTAGGACCCGTTGTACGAAGTATTTTGTAGCGAGGAAGCAGAGCCTATGCCATGATGATGAATGAAACTGAGGAGAAGTATAATATGTTGTATTTTTGTTTTAAGGTGGGGTGTAAGAGGGAAGGGTATTTTTTGGATATGAATGGGGTATGATTAAAAAAAAAAAAATTGGTGTGTGCAAGTTTTCTCGAAATGGGGGCTGCTTACAGATTTTTTGGGTATGAATAAAATTTCCCTAATATGGGAAAATAAATTAGGGTGTGGTCATCAATGGGGTGGGGAGATGAATTCACGAGGGTGGCAGGTGAACTACCCTTGATTCAATGGCCCACACAAAGAAAAACCTTTCATTCTCTCTCTTAGGTCACATGAATCAAGTGGAATTACAAGAAAATAGAATTATCTATTTTGTTAATAATAATGGTATTTTGATTTGAAAATGACTTGCTGGATCAAACAAGAGATCAAGTGACCACCCTTTACTCAGTTACTTACAATGCCTATTTCCTTTTTCTATGGCCCCCACTATGAACGATTCTCCTAAAATAAATACCAGTGCATTGGTAGCTCAATGGTTAAGACACATGCAACCCTTGGCCTAAACCCTAAAAAAAAGGGGAAAAAAACCTTTGAAAAAAAAGGGGGAAAAAACCTTCACGCAGCATCTCGAAGGAGATCGGACCAGATCCGAAAAAAACAAAAAAGACAGAGCTAAAGAAAGAAAAAAATACACCATCAAACCAACAAAAAGATGCCAAAAACCAGCAACCCCCGCCAACTCCAGTGGCACAGCCAAACCTAAAAGGAACCGCACCATGCCTCCAACCCGTCGTCGACTGCTGCCGTCACCACCACCCGCCAGGAGCCTCCCACCACCCCGAGGAGAGGACTGAACATCCACCGGCGAAGGACCTCAACATCTAGGGCTAGATCCAACCTCCTGTAGAACCTGACGAGACAGGGCCTCCGACACCAAGCTCCAGACAGCAGCCGAACGGGGAAGAAGGTCGCGTGGATCCAACTTGATGAACATAGGAACACCGGTAGCCGTTGACGTCTCTATACACAAAGAGATGGGAGAGAGGGCAGATTCACCCCTCATACAAACAGACCCAAAGCCCGACCTCCCCAGATCCGCCAGTGGCGGCCGAGGAGGCCGGGAGGACGAGGCAAAACCCTAACCCTAGGAGAGAAAGGGGGGAAAAGAATGGAGCACCAAGCCAACTATCAGCAGGACGAGTGTTAACTAAATTCTAACCAGTCTTGGTCCAACCTTGTGCGGACTTATTAACATGTGATGCACTGACCACGACTATAATGTCCCCTTCAAAAAATTATATAATGGTTTCTCCAATATATATATATATATATATATATATATATATATATATATATATATATATATATATATATATATATATATATATATATATATATATATATATATATATATATATATATATATATATATATATATATATATATATATATATATAGAGAGAGAGAGAGAGAGAGAGAGAGAGGGGGGGGGGAATAAGGAACACGATCCTCCCGACTAGTCAACATGCTAGTAGATCCCTCCAAACAATGATCATGAAAAAAAAATGGAAAAAAAATATGTCAAGTGACATTTTTAAATTAATCATAGCAAGGACTATTTGCCCGATACAAAATACCGTTAAATTTGTCGACCGTAGATCGGGTTGTTTTAATTTTTTTTCTAAATCTTGATATAAGTAGAATGGATTAATGGATTGACCATCCATAAAAAAAAATGGTTAAAAAGTGTTATGTGACACCCAAATTGAAAGGAGAACTAACGTGTTGATTAGTTGGGAGGACCGTGTTCCTTATTATATATATATATATATATATATATATATATATATATATATATATATATATATATATATATATATATATATATATATATATATATATATATATGGGGGCGGGGAGCCTGCACCCTAGGTGCAGCAATAATGCTGCACCGCCCCCTTGTTTTACCTACCTAGAAGGTTTGGAATTGGATGAAATTTGATGAGGGTGTTGTCTAGGGTAAGGTGATCATCCTCACAAATTTTTATCAAATTCCAAAACTTCTAGGGGGCTCAAATGGCCGAAGCAAAATCAGCTGTCCGCAGTCACCGTTAAAATCTGCAGATTTTGCTTCGACCATTTGACCACCCTAGAAGTTTTAGAATTTGATGAAAATTTGTTAGGATGGTCATCTTACCCTAGACAACACCCTCACCAAATTTCATCCAATTCCAAAACTTCTAGGTAGGTAAAACAAGGGGAAGGTGCAGCGTTGTTGCTGCACCTCGAGTGCAGGCTCCCCGCCCCCTATATATATATATATATATATATACATTGTACCAGGGTATTGCCTGAGACAGAGCGTATGCTGCCAAGTGGAATAGGGGACCAGCTGTACTCCATACGGGTGCGAAACCTGCGAAAATTCTTTATTTGCGAAACCCAGTCGTAGCTGTCCGATAAACCGATCGAACGATCGCTGTTCACCCCGCCCACCGACCGCAGTTGTTACTGTGCCGGGCACAGTAACAACGATTTCGGTGGGTGGGGTGAACGCTGGCCGTCCGATCGGTGTGAATCGAACGACCAAATATCTTTCCAGCCGGTTAAAATTTTTAACCGTTCGATCGAACGATCGAACGGGTGAGATCCCGTGGGAAACCATCAATAGGACAAAAGGTAGTGGGGGGGGTGAACCCTGGCCGTCCGATCGGCGTGAATCGAGCGATCAAATTTCTCTCCGACCGGTTAAAATTTTTAACCGTTCGATCGAATGATCGAACGGGTGAGATCCCGTGGAAAACAATCAAATAGGACAAAAGGTAATGATTATAATCATTACCTTTTGTCCTATTTGATGGTGTCCCACGGGATCTCACCCGTTCGATCATTCGATCGAACGGTTAACAATTTTAACCGGTGGAAGAGATATTTGGCCGTTCGATTCACGCCGATCGGACGGCCAGAGTTCACCCCACCCACCGAAATCGTTGTTACTGTGCCCGGCACAGTAACAGCTGCGATCGGTGGGCGGGGTGAACACCGATCGTTCGATCGGTTGATCGGACGGCTACGGCTGGGTTTCGCAAATAAAGAATTTTCGCAGGTTTCGTACCCGTATGGAGTACAGCTGGTCCCCTATTCCACTTGGCAACATACGGAGCTCTGTCTCAGACAATACCCTGGTACAATGTACCAGGAACCCATTTCCCATATATATATATATATATATATATATATATATATATATATATATATATATATATATATATATATATATATATATATATATATATATATATATATATATATATATATATATATATATATATATATATATATATATATATATATATATATATATATATATTGGGAATAGGGAACATGGTCCTCCCGACCACCTAACACACTAGTCCACCCTTCAATTTGGGTGCCACATCATAATTTTTAACCATATTTTTTATTTATGGATTGTCAATCCACTCTACTTAGATCAAGATTTTTAAAAAAAAGTCTAAAAAAAAACTTAAAACATCCCGATCAACGGTCGACAAATTTAACGGTAAACTATAGCGTGCAAATAGCCCTAGCTATGATTAATTTAAAAATGCCACTTGGCATATTATTTTTCTAAATTTTTTTTCATGATCAATATTAAGAGATGTACCCACCATGAACAACCCCTAACCCCGGTTAAAAAGTCATGTGGCACCCAAATTAAAGGGAGGACTAGCGTGTTGGGTGGTCGGGAGGACCGTGTTTCCTATTCTCTCTCTCTCTCTGTATATATATATATATATATATATATATATATATATATATATATATATATATATATATATATATATATATATATATATATATATATATATATATATATATATATATATACAGAGAGAGAGAGGAGTAGTGATACATTGCGGCCGGCTAACGTGCGGCCACCCCCTTCGGGGTTATTTTTGGAATTTGTTTTTTCGGGGATTGATCACCCACCCTTGGATTAGACACACAAAAAATTTCAGCCCGATCCAAGACTTGTAGGCCGTCCAAATGTGTTGATCTTTTATCGGCCGTTCATTTTTTTTGCCATTTTGATCAATATATTTGGACGGCCTACAGGTCTTGGATCGGGCTGAAATTTTTTTGTGTGTCCAATCCAAGGGTAGGTGATCAATCCAAAAAAAAAAAATTCCAAAAATACCCCCGAAAGGAGTGCCGCAAGTTACCGGCCGCTTATATATATATATAAATATAATATATATATATATATATATATATATATATATATATATATATATATATATATATATATATATATATATATATATATATATATATATATATATATATATATATATATATCGAGTAATGATACATTGCGGCCGTTAACGTGCGGCCACCCCCTTCGGTGGTATTTTCGATATTCTTTTTTTTGGGGATTGATCACCCACCCTTGGATTGGACACACAAAAAATTTCAGCCCGATCCAAGACCTGTAGGCCGTCCAAATGTGTTGATCTTTTATCGGTCGTTCATTTTTATCGTTATTTTAATCAACACATTTGGACGGCCTATAGGGCTTGGATCGGGCTGAAATTTTTTGTGTGTCCAATACAAGGGTGGGTGATCAATTCCCAAAAAAAAAACCGAAAATGCCCCCGAAGGGGGTGCCGCACGTTAAGGCCGCACGTTACCGGCTGCAATGTATCACTACTCTATATATATATGCTGTTACAGTGAGCTGTGGGCTGCCGGTGGGGAAAGTGAGCTGCGGGTATTTTGACCCCCCAAGAAGTTATGGAATTTGATGAAATTTGGTAAGGTTGTTGCCTAGGATAAGATGATCATCCTCACCAATTTTCATCAAATTCCAAAACTTCTAGAGGGGTCAAATGGTCGAAGAAATTTTAACGGTGACTACGGACGGCAGAAATTGCTTCGACCATTTGACCCCCATAGAAATTTTGGAATTTGATAAAAATTAGTGAGGATGATCATCTTATCCTAGGCAACAACCTCAACAAATTTCATCAAATTCCATAACTTCTTGGGGGGTGAAAATACCCGCAGCTCACTTTCCCCCCCGGTAGCCCACAGCTCACTGTAACAGCCCTCTCTCTCTCTCTCTCTCTCTCTCTCTCTCTCTCTCTATATATATATATATATATATATATATATATATATATATATATATATATATATATATATATATATATATATATATATATATATATATATGGGCATGCTATGCTACGACATGCGGTACGTGCATCAGACGGCATGCGGTAGGTGCCGCACTTACCGCATACTGCATTATAGCAAATATATATATATATATATATATATATATATATATATATATATATATATATATATATATATATATATATATATATATATATATATATATATATAGAGAGAGAGAGAGAGAGAGAGAGAGGCGTTGCCGATTTTTGGCCGTCTGATCGCACGGATCGGCTGCGAACCCGTGCGAAATCCGGCCCTCGCGCCGTCTGATCCCATGCAACGCACCCCTACCCGGCCGTTTGATCCCCTGGTTTGAGATCCGGCCGTCTGATCCCGTGCAGCGCACCCCCGCCCGGCATATAATCGCTCGGTTCGATTCCCATCCGTTGGATCGATGGGAATCGAACGGGCAAAAATGAATTTCGTTGTTATTGTAGCAGCTACAGTAATAGCGAAAATCAATTTTGTCCGTTCGATTCCCATCGATCCAACGGATGGGAATCGAACCGACAATAATATGTCGGGCGGGGGTGCGCTGCACGGAATCAGATGGCCGGGAATCGAGCCGAACGATCGGACGGTCGGGCGGGGGTGCGCTGCACGGGATCAGACGGCCGGGTCCAGGGGATCAAACGGGCGGGGGGTTTCGTGCGGTTTCGCAGCGATCCGCGCGATCGGACGGTCGAAAAGCACGCAACGTATTTCTGAGCCGGGGCAGCGCACAGCGCAACGTAACACGCCTCTCTCTCTCTCTCTCTCTCTCTCTCTCTATATATATATATATATATATATATATATGAGGAATGAGATGCTGCCTATCAAAGCAGCGTTTTTTGCTGCTTTGATACATTGTTTGATCATCCTAGATGTTTTGGAATTTGATGAAATTTGGTAAGGGTGTTGTCTAGGGTAAGATGATCATCCTCATAAATTTTCATCAAATTCCAAAACTTCTAAGAGGGTCAAATGGTCGAAGCAAAATCTGCAGATTTTAACGGTGACCGCAGATTTTACAGATTTTGCTTCGATCATTTGACCCTCTTAGAAGTTTTGGAATTTGATGAAAATTTGTAAGGATGATCATCTTACCCTAGACAACACCCTCACCAAATTTCATCAATTTCCAAAACTTCTAGGATGGCCAAACAATGTATCAAAGCTGCAAAAAACGCTACTTTGATAGGCAGCATCCCATTCCTCTATATATATATATATATATATATATATATATATATATATATATATATATGGGGTGGGATCCGTTGACAACCCAAAATGGGAGGTAAATTTACCTCCCATTTACAACTCGCCAAAATTGTTGGTTAGAGGTTTCCGAATTTGCTTATTTTTTGTGAGGATGATCAACATGGCAAGTTGATCATTCTCACAAAAAATCAGCAAATTCTGAAACTTATACTGGCGTCAAATGTGTTATTCAAATTAACGGTTCAAATAGACGGTTCGGAAACATTTGATTCAATCGGCGCCCTTAGAAGTTTCAGATTTTGTTGATTTTTTGTGAGGATGATCATTATGGCAAGTTGATCATCCTCACAAAAAATTAACAAAATCTGAAACTTCTAAGGGCGCCGATTGAATCAAACATTTCTGAACCGTCTATTTGAACTGTTAATTTAAATAACACATTTGACGCCCTTATAAGTTTCCGAATTTGCTGATTTTTTGTGAGGATGATCAACTTGCCATGTTGATCATCCTCACAAAAAATCAGCAAATTCGGAAATCACTATCCACCGATTGAATCAAGTTAAAAATGGGAGGTAAATTTATCTCCCATTTTGGGTTGTCAACGGATCCCAGCCCTATATATATATATATATATATATATATATATATATATATATATATATATATATATATATATATATATATATATATATATATATATATATATATATACAGAGAGAGAGAGAGAGAGAAATGCTATAATGCGGCATGCGGTAAGTGCGGCACCTTACGCAGCCGTCTGATGCACCGCTGCGTGCATGAAATCCACGCAGCGCATACATCAGACGGCTGTGGCAAGGTACCGCACGTACCGCATGTCGCAGCATAGCATGCCCCTATATATATATATATATATATATATATATATATATATATATATATATATATATATATATATATATATATATATATATATATATATATATATATATATATATATATATATATATATATATATATATATATATATATATATATATATATATATATATATATATATATATATATATATATATATATATAGGGAAAAGGGATGTTGGACCTGAGGTGCAGCATCGTTGCTACACCTCAGGCATTGTTTGATCATCCTAGAAGTTTTCGAATTTGATGAAATTTGGTGGGAGTATTGTCTAGGGTAAGATGATCATCCTCACCAATTTTCATCAAATTCCAAAACTTCTAGCGGTTCAAATGGTCAAAGTAAAATCAGCCGTCCGCAGTCACCGTTAAAATCTACAGATTTTACTTCGACCATTTGACCCCCCTAGAAGTTTTGGAATTTGATGAAAATTGGTGAGGATGATCATCTTACCCTAAACAACACCCTCACCAAATTTTATCAAATTCCAAAACTTGTAGGGGGGTAAACAAGCGAGAAGTGCAGCAACGATGCTACACCTCAGGTGCAGACTCCCCGCCCCCATATATATATATATATATATATATATATATATATATATATATATATATATATATATATATATATATGGGTCATGATCGGATGACCCAGCAAAATTTGACCCAGCAAATAACCCAGCATCCTTTGAGGCACCTAGAGGTTTTAGAATAGGCTGATTTTTTGTAGACATGTTGTCTATGATATGTTGATCATCCTCACAAAAAAATCAGCACATTCTAAAACCTCTAGGTGCATCAAATGAGATCTTCAAATCAACGGTTAAAATTGACAGTCAAAAACCGTTGATTTGAAGAGAGCATTTGATGCACCTAGAGGTTTTAGAATGGGCTAATTTTTTGTGAGGATGATCAACATACCATAGACGACATGTCTACAAAAAATTAGCTCATTCTATTACCTCTAAGTGCATCAAAGGATGCTGGGTTATTAATGGGTCAAAATTTGCTGGGTCATCCGATCCTGACCCTATATATATATATATATATATATATATATATATATATATATATATATATATATATATATATATATATATATATATATATATATATATATATATATATATATATATGGGAATGCTTAGGTGCGGTCTGCTGTCCATGCGGTCCGCAACCGTCTGATGCATGCGACCGGTTACGAACCGCAGACCGCACCTAAGCATTCCCATATATATATATATATATATATATATATATATATATATATATATATATATATATATATATATATATATATATATATATATATATATATATATATATATATATATATATATATATATATATATATATATATATATATATATGGGTCAGGATCGGATGACCCAGCAAAATTTGACCCAGCAAATAACCCAGCACCCTTTGAGGCACCTAAAGGTTTTAGAATGGGCTGATTTTTTATAGACATGTTGTCTATGATATGTTGATCATCCTCACAAAAAATTAACCCATTCTAAAACCTCTAGGTGCATCAAATGAGATCTTCAAATCAACAGTTAAAATTGACAGTCAAAAACTGTTGATTTTAATAGCGCATTTGATGCACCTAGAGGTTTTAGAATGGGCTGATTTTTTGTGAGGATGATCAACATACCATAGACGACATGCAATGGCGGACCCAGGATTTTTCTTTAGGGGAGGCATAATTATTAAAAAGAAACTACAGTCGCTGTCTCATAGTCGAAGGCATCGGCAGGCGACGTGACAACGTCCCTACCCTCTTTCGATCGCGCAACAAAAGGCCTATTAGGATTTTGCCTCTAGTGGAGAAGAATTTTGATCCTCGGAGTCCTTTGAAAATTTGGAACTATAATTGGCCGACTCGATCGGGGTGCACGGGTTGTAAATAATAGACCAGATTATTTTTTCTTTTTTTTGGCACAGGGGGGGGGGGGATTTCATTTATATCCCCAAAAACCTATAAATAGGTCTAGATTCCCACTCGATTCTTATTCATTAAGGGCTATGGGATGAACTCTACGAGGATGCCACGTGCGCGGGAGGTGGCAGACGGAGGTGGGTGTTGGCCGGACACTGGTGGGCATCGGTGGTCGGTAAACGACGAGGCCAGCCATGGGTCACCAATACAGGCGGCAACGGCGGGTGGTGATCGACAGGGGTGGTGGCCGGCGGCGACGGGTGACCCATGTGGCGGTGGGGGTGGGGGTCGGTGGCATGACAGTGGACATTGATTGGCAGGGTATGGTGGCCGGTGGGACGGTGGTGGCCACCTTCATGTGAAGTTGGCAACCAAAAGTTTGCTAGAATTATTTTTTTGATAAATTACACTTTGCTCCCCCCCTGAAGTTTATCTCAAAAACATTTAACCCCCCTATAGTTAAAAAATAATATTTTGCCCCCCTTCAATTCAGTTTCGATCAGATAATTACCAAACGAGAAATCAAGTAGTTGACAAAAGGGTATTGTGCTAACATTTCAAACTTTAGGGAGTGATTTGGAACAAAATAAACTATAGGGGGTTAACTGTTTTTGAGCTAAACTTTAAGGGGGTAAGTGTAACTTACATTGTTTTTTCCCAAATTGAGGGGGGGCTTGAGCCCCCCCTAGGCCCAATGTAGGTCCGCCCCTGACGACATGTCTACAAAAAATCAGCCCATTCTATAACCTCTAAGTGTATCAAAGGGTGCTGGGTTATTATTGGGTCAAAATTTGCTGGGTCATCCGATCCTGACCCTATATATATATATATATATATATATATATATATATATATATATATATATATATATATATATATATATATATATATATATATATATATATATATATATATATATATATATATATATATATATATATATATATATATATATATATATATATATATATATATATATATATATATATATATATATCGGGGAGGGATACTTTTACTCATGGCCTCTTACAAGTGCCTCTTACTAATGATCAGGGCCGTCCGTTCCGATCATGATGGAGGGCCCGGATCAAAATCATCAATCCCTCTCTCTCTATCTCTCTCTCTCTCTCTCACTCTCTCTCTCTCTCTCTCTCTCTCTCTCTCTCTCTCTCTCTCTCTCTCTCTCAAACCGTGAACAACAGCCAGCCCCCGACCCCGATCGGATCCCCGGCCCGCTCCTGCTCCGGCGCCAATCCCGGACCCCCCCTTTCCCGACCTCGATCGGAGCTCCGGCGCGGCCCGCTCCTGCTCCGGCACGAATCCCGACCCCCCCTCTCCCGACCTCGATCAGAGCTCCGGCGTCGGGGAAGGGGCTGCCGGGGCCGGGGAAGGGGCTCCGGCGTCGGGGAAAGGGCTACCGGCGTCTGGGAAGGTGGGGGCTGCCAGGGTCGGGGTAGGGGAAGGGGTTGCCGGGGCCGGGGTCGGGGAAGGGGCTGCCAGCGTTGGGGTCGGGGTTGGGGGGGGTCGGAGGATCGCAATGGGGGGTCGGGGGGGTCGGGGTTACTGATTGAGAGAGATAGAGAGAGAGAGAGGGAGAGGGAATTGATCCCAGCCATCATGATCGGAATGGATGGCTGGGATCATTAGTAAGAGTCCACTTGTAAGAGGTGACTTGTAAGAGTATCCCTCCCCATATATATATATATATATATATATATATATATATATATATATATATATATATATATATATATAGAGAGAGAGAGAGAGAGAGAAAGATGCTATAATGCGGCATACGGTACGTGCGGCACTGCACCGCAGCCGTCTGATGCACGCGTTGCGTGCATCGCATGCACGCAACGGTGCATCAGACGGCTGCGGTGCGGTGCCGCACTTACCGCATGCCGCATTATAACATTTCTCTCTCTCTCTCTCTCTCTCTCTCTCTCTCTCTCTCTCTCTCTCTCTCTATATATATATATATATATATATATATATATATATATATATATATATATATATATATATGGGCATGCTATAATGTGGCATGCGGTACGTGTGGCATCGAACCACAGCCGTCTGATGCACGCACTGCGTGCATGCGATGCACACAACGGTGCATCAGACGGCTGCGGTGCGGTGCTGCACTTACCGCATGTATATATATATATATATATATATATATATATATATATATATATATATATATATATATATATATATATATATATATATATATATATATATATATATATATATATATATATATATATATATATATATATATATAGAGAGAGAGAGAGAGAGAGAGAGAGAGTAACTTGAGCCTTAAACTTTTCATCAATTTCATTAGCCCTTTCAGTTAACATTTCTCCCAAAAATACTCTTATCAAGTTCCAGTAAGAATCCTACGAGTTTTGAAATATTTAACTATTGCTTACTAGGACAAGTAGGGGTGGCAATCGGTCAGGTTCAGGTCGGACCCTACCCCAATCCATACCCATACCCATTTGGGTATGGTAGGATCCGTACCCTACTCATACCCATTCGGTTAGAAGAGGGTCCATACTCGATCCATACCCAATCGGGTTTCGGTTTGGTTTCGGATATGAGTTGGGTATAATTTGTCTATTTTTTTCCCATCATATATTCAATTATTTGAGTAGAAAAAATCAAGGTATCACAATGCAATGTTAAGAAGCTCTTTTATTTCTTATTACAATGGTTTTCATAGAGTATAAGTTTGGATAAGGATATAGGTTCTATTAGAATTTGGGTATATGACAATGAGTTTAGACTCGGAGTTGAACTGTACTATCTAATATACACAAGTTAGAGTGGCAATCGGGTTTTGGGTATGGGTATTGAGGTATCCATACCCATACCCAAAAGTTAATCGGGTAGAGTTTCCATATCTATACCCTATCCAAAACCATGTTTCGGGTACAAAATTTGTACCTATACCCAATGTTTCGGGTCGGGTTTTCGGAGTCCATTGCCACCCCTAAGGAGAAGGGTATTTTTTTAAATAAAAGTTGGCAGGAGACCTCAATATAGATAAAGCACCAGGGTTCAAATTGCTCAAATAAAATTTCAAAGGGTCAATATGAAATGAAGTGCATAACTTAGGGGAGGAATTTGTAATTTTCCTCCGAATCTCTGATCCTTTTGTAGTAATTGTTTTGGACCCTCCCTCTTCTAAGGACAGTCCAACCTCATCCATGGGTGGTATGTGGGGTTTCTTTTACATGATAATGATGATATTACTGCCTTGCTGGCTCACATGCAGTTGCCTCCCCAAAAAGCCTTCAGGAAGGCATTTGTGTTCTACCTGATGGTGGGATTCCCACTTGACTTTCTACTGAGTAAAGCCTCAAAAGAAGATTTTGATGGCTTCTGATGCTTTAAGATAATAGGAGGAGCCTCAAAAGAAGACTTTATACTGAGTAAAGCCTTACTAAATTGATCAACAAGAAGAGGATTTTTTTTTTATTATGTTGTAACCATTCAAATGGGTTCTTTATACAAAGGATGAAGTTGTGACTTGTCATTAAAAATTTATTAGTACAACATTAACATAAAAAATAACATCATAGTTTATGTAAGCCATTTATTTGAGTTGGATGTTTACCTTAGCCAATTAAGGCTGTGACGATTATGATGATTATTATTATTAGGGCTAATATGTCTAGGGTCCCTGACAACATATTGGTTCGATGAACAGGACCGGCAAGAGATCGGTTTAGCCTAAGACCCTAGTTCAATAGAACGTTCGGTGTGAAGGATCAAACATCTCACCAAAATCCCAAAATGCCCATTACCTTAATGCTCTTCCTTCCGTATCTAGAGTAGGGTGGCGGAGGCGGGGCACGAGCAGCCATGCAGAGGTGGGCGGCGGACCTAATAGCTAAAGGTGGTGGCGGTGGTACATAGCAGTGGGCCGTGATCGAGTAGCGACCTCGAGTCACACCTGCTCAACCGCCGCCATGGCGGCATCAGGCAGCGGAGACGAGTAGGTACGGTTTAGGATTCCTAGGTCTAGAATTTATCTCGTGGCCTATAGATCTTCGATTTTAGGGTTAGGTTTAGGATCTAGAGTTCAGGTTTAGGGTTCTATTAGTTTTAGAGAATAGTGGCATGGAATAAAAATTTGAAGTACAGTGAGAGATATTTTGTCCACTGGATTGTTTCTCCTTTAGCAAAAACTAATATCTTGTCAAGAACCGTTCGCCAGTTTCCCCTTATTACTATTGTTTACTATTGTTCTATGAATTTTTTTATGGGCAGCCTAATTAGAAAAAATGTGGCTTACATATGAAGGTGTCAGGTCAATCTTCTAGGATTTTAATACATAAAAAGGTGCCATCAACATTAGAGCCTTTTATATTTAGCTAAAGTATCTTTTTATATGAACTGATTATTTGAAGGCGACATAACGATCTATCAACATACATAAATAAACACATATACATAAATACATATATATGTATGCATGTATATATATATACATTTATTTATTTTTTCTCACAAGTTAAAAGAGGATGTGTTATACATAGCCAAATCTTAAATATTGGAGTAGATGAGAGGAGACCATAACAATTTAGGCTTGAATTAAATTATAGGAAACAACGGCCATGCATGATTGAGTAGGGTTTTTAAACTTTAGGTTATCTCGTGTCATGAGCAGGTCAAACTCTCCCTCTTCCACCCCCTCCTCCTCCTCCTCCTCCTCCTCCTCCTCCTCCTCTCTCTCTCTCTCTCTCTCTCTCTCTCTCTCTCTCTCTCTCTCTCTCTCTCTCTCTCTCTCTCTCTCTCTCTCTCTCTTATGCCCAATTAATTTGCTACACTCAAGGGCCCAATCGTGGTGTCCCATGTGTCCATTAAAAATTGCATGGAGTGTAGCGTACATTCTGGTAGCAAGTGTAGTCCCCATTGTGCCCTTATAATGGACATGGCAAATCATATGATTGGGTTGTAATCAAATGTAGCAAATCAACTGGGTAGCAAAAATGCTCTCAATTATTCATATCCTCTCTCTCTCTCTCGCTCTCTCTCTCTCTCTCTCTCTCTCTCTCTCTCTCTCTCTCTCTCTCTCCTCTCTCTCTCTCTCTCTCTCTCTCTCTCTCTCTCTCTCTCTCTCTCTCTGTCTGTGTGTGTGTGTGTGTGTGTGTGTGTGTGTGTGTTAAGTTTATCCCTCCATCGTTGTGATTGGGGTTGTGTGAATCTCCACAATGGCGACGATCGGGGTCGTGCACTGGCCATCACCCACCTCACTGATCTCTATTGTCGGCCACCTCCCCAGTAATCCTCAACCCAACTGACTAAACCCAATTAGATTGGGATTCGTCACTGCTCGACGACTGAGGTAGAGGATCCGATCCATAAAATTTCATCTTAATATTGTGTTAGAGCTACTTCTTAAATAAGTTATTCATGTGTTACATTAGTGAAAAGCTTGACCAGCTTAGGGTGTGAGGCTAGCCCGGACTATGGTCCTAAAGATATCCATGGGTGTGGGACTAACCCTGACTAGAGTCTAAAAGACTATATATCTAGGGTGAGGGGCTAGCCCTTACTATGGTCTAATTAAAAGTTATCCCTGGGTGTGGGACTAGGCCTGACTATGACCTAGAAGATATATTTGAGTGTGGAGTTGTCCTAATTGTGGTCTAAAATATTATCCCTATTTTATGATAATATCTGGAGATTGGGCCTAAAAGTAACAAATAATGGTCGATAGTCCCACTTTTTACAGCACATGATATATTTAGATATAAATATTAATCATATGATAATTTAAATCGAATTTTTTGTGTATCATAAACTACTGAGCTTATGAAAGTAATTGAGGCCACCCCTTATAGATTATCTTGTTGCAGACACTAACCTTGTAAAGACAAAGGGTATGAGTGAGGGACTTGGACTCGGAAGGTTGATGACCCATTGTATGAAGTATTCTGTAGCAAGGAAGGAGTGCCAGAGCCATGAAGATGAATGAAATTGAGAAGCGTAATATATTGTATTTTTTGTTTATTTATGATATATAACTCGTATTGGAAGGAATACAAGCTCTATTTTTTCATCGCTTTGCGTGGAAGCTATGTGTATCAAGTTTTTCTCTTCTCACACCTCAAGATATTTGGTTTGTTTAAGCCGAAGAATTTAGGGATGTGACACAACAAGCAACCAACTGGTTGAGATTTGAGAAAAGATTAACTTGACTTACTCAAGGGAAATTTTACTCCCACCCCATTGATGTGTTTACTCACTTCTTTTTATTTTTGTGGACCAAAAATTACGTAGTTGTAGATTGGGATTTTTTTTTTCTTAAATGGTGTGTAAAGAGACTAAAATGTGAAACAATTTGGGATGTGGTTATCGATCAATAGGGTGGGGAGATGAATTCATGGGGCGGCAGTAAAACTATCATTAATTCCATGGTCCACACACACACACACAAAAAAAAAAAAAAAAGCCTTACATTCTCCTGCTTGGGCATATGGATCATTTAGAATTACAAGAAAATAAATTATCTATTTTATTAATAATAATGGTATTTTGATTTGAAAATACCTCCCTTTACGCAGTTACTTGCAATGCTTATTTCCTTTTTTTTCTATGGCCCCCATTAGGGCTTGGACAACCTAATTGTATTGTGGAAGGACTAAGTCCTCCCGCCTTGGTAAAGTGTTTGAACAAGTGCTATGGCATGTTTCTTCTTGCTCTATAGTGGTGAATATTTCTCTTGCTCCTATGACGAGTTTTGATCCTTGGTTCATGCTGAGATGGTCATACCTCACACGGGTTAGTCCCACATTAGTAATGGGAGCGGGTGATGGATCGTTTATATACCCGCCTTGGACCTCCCCTCATAAGCCGATTTTTTGTGCAGAGGCGGGTATCCAAGAGTCTGGGATTCGTAACATGATATCAGAGCTAGGTCCCACTCTGTCTTCGCTCCATGTGGTCCTATTGCACAGTAGTGGGTAGAAACGATCCATATATCTATGATGGGACCTCATCTCAATACATGAGTTTTGGATAGAGAAAATCTCAAATGTTACTATTAGACTCTGATACCATGTTACGATTCCCGTGCTACCTCAAAACAGGTGATGAGAGAGAGATGTCAACGATATACGAAGACGTGAAACTCTCACCCCTTTATCTATATATGACTATTCTCAACACCCGTCCACACACAAAATGTGACGTGATCATATGAAGCGAATATGTGGTGGGGCCTAGCTCTGATACCATACTATAAACCCCAGACCCTCGGATATCCACCTCCTCACACAAATCGGCTTGTATTGGCACGCGTTAACATGTGATGCCCTCACCACTATGATGCCTCTTTCAGAAAATAACAATAATGGTCCCTCCAAAAAAAAAAAAAAAATTGAATAACATCTAATATAATTAGATATAGTAAATGTCTTTTTCACCCCTTGTTATCAGACTCATGGTATGGACACCCAGTACAGTTTGTAATGATGACCTAGTGAAAGATTGCTTTAAAGAGGTTGGAACATTCACGGCTCTCTTATTGTTATCATTATATCATGATTAATAATATAAAATGACATACATACCCTTGAAATGGACCAATGAGAGGGCCGTGTGGAGCAAAAACGTTCTCAAGTTTCCATCAGTTGGATAGAACAGTAATTTTGCGGCGCAAGGAGCCAAGCTGCACTACCCCTGACCTTCGGAGTTCGGAACATCTCGAGACTGCACGGACATCCGATCTGGTAACCAAACAAGCCGACATAGGGATCCTTCACGTCAGAGCACCGAGAACAACAGTGATTACTCCCGTTTGTAGGACTCTCGGTGTGTGGGCCCGGCCACGATGCGCGAATGATCACGTTTGATGGACGTCTCGATCGAAGATACCAGGACCAAATAGAAGGATCCAAATACAAGTCAATTGAGCATCCTATTTGAACATACAAGGGGACATACTGGTGGACATAATGCCGTCGGGGGACCGGCATCGTGCTCGTGTGATGCCGATGCTCCGAGGAGATTAATTTTACTACATATTGATTTGTTGTACTTGCTTACGGCTTAATCACGGTCTGTCACATCATCTATTAGGAAGGACATAATGAGACAACAAAGTGTAGTATACGTCCCGATAGCAAGTGTGATCTCTGTCGGGGGGAATTTTCGCTGGTGAGGTCGCTCGACCTGTAAGGCAAGGAAAACGTGAGAACGGCTGACTCCGTGAGGAGTGCAGACTCTCCAACGCTCAAGTCAGTGATGATTCGAAAGAGAGAAGGTTTAGAAGTAGGAAAGTGTCTGGGTTTTTCAGTTTCGAACCTGTACTTTGGAGCCAGGGATCGTACCTTTATAGACATTTTGCGGACCGCCAGATTCTGACACGTGACCGCTCTTTTTCGCACCTTCTACACCTTCACATGCCAACCCACATGGGCCCTCTAATGGCCTTTGTCATTTAGCTTGCCAGGCAGTGGCGGTCTAGGCCAGGTGGATGTTCTGGAAGACTCTAATTTAGGGGCATTTCTAGACCAACTTTGGCCAGCGAATATGGCTTGTAATCGTTTACGTAGTTCCACGGGGGTGGTGACATCTGTCGATCTGTTACCGCCATACTGTAGGCGACCCCCGCGGGCAAGTATGTGAACTCTTTTGCTGTTATATGATCGGCGAGCTCTTGGGCGAGTCAATCGTGATCTAACTGGGCGAGCTCCCGAGCGAGTTATGGGTGTTGAATCTTCTTAGGGATTCTTCAAGCTATGCCAGGGGCTACCTCTTCCGTGCGTGAGCAGATCACGTGCGGTCAGGGCAAGCTCCCAAGTGAGCTGTGGGCGTTAGCTAGGGGCGACCTCTTCCGAGTGCGAGCTGGCAGCTGTGGGTGCAAAAATCATACCGGACAAGGCACACGTAGGCCCACGGAATGACCCATGTAGGCAAGCCTAGACCCATGGACCTACTCTACATGTACATGATCCGCAAATCAAGCTCCCCTTATTGGGCCCGAACAACTGCCCAATAGGGGCCCATCAAGGAGGCCCAGGACCAATGCCACGTCATCATCGCCACATCATCACTGCCATATCGAGCGCATTCCTCAGCTATAAAATGACCCCTAAGGCTTACAGAGAGGGGGTTGATCATTCGATCAAAGGAGGAGGATTCCAGAGCAAGTGCTAGAGCTCAATTCTCCATTTCCTGTTCTTTTCTAGTTGTCCCGTGCAACCCCACTGTACAAAACTTCTCTCGGCCTATCGAGAAAACGCTTCCCCCTCCTTACTCATATTATAGTGAAGGTCAGATGGCACCTCACGCCCGGAGACGTAGGTCGTAAGACCAAACTTCGATAACAATTCATTGTGTCATCTCTTTTCCCCTTATATTCTCTCTACACTCTAACCTCTACATCACCCATAACATCCACATTCAATAAAGGCTGTGGGACGGGTTTCCGATCAAGGCGGCTTGGAAATTTCCCCCACAACAGCAGGCGACATATGTCTGGAGCTGTGAGATACCTTACAGTATGTGACCTATCAGCGCGCGAGCCGATTGCGTGCGGTCAGAGCGAGCTGCGGGCATTAGCCAGAGACGATTTCTCTACATGCGAGCTGATCCCTATTCGAACTGCGTGAGCTGATCGCACGCAACCTGCTCGTGAGGGCGGAGGCCGGCTTCGTTGGGAGTGTTCTTTGAACTCTAAGACCTATTTTGATCACAATGCTACTTGCCCAAAAATCGGGATTGGTCTTGAATTCTGAGCTCATCCGGTGGGACTTCTGAGGTCACACAGGGTGCTTCTAGAGACGAGGACGATCTCCCTGAGGACTCATGTTTGTCTTGTCGTGTTCTCCTGCTGCTGCCATTGTGGACGACGGCGCCAATGATATTTTTTTGCACCTCATTATGCCCTTCGGATAAATGACATGACAAACCACAATTGGACTATAAGCATGTGCAACAAATCAACCAAACCCCACTACGAGCCATTATGTCCCCCTTGTATGTTCAATTAGTATCGCTCGATACTGGAAGCTTATACATCTTCGCTATCTTATCATTTAATTTAATCTTCGCCTTGGCGGACACGAAAAATATTAGGATTTTTTAATATACCCCTAATAAATATTAATATAATAAATAACCTTCTTATTTTAAAATTTTATTAATAACCTCTCACATATTTGATATTTGTAAAAGAATTATGTACTTAATTTTTTGACCATTTTACCCATGGTCTACTCGGTCTTTGTGAACATCATAGCTGAAGCCCATGTAGGTTGTTATCATCCTCATCTCGTCTCCTTCCTCCTCACCGTATGCTTTTTCTAATGAACAACGTGACAGATCACGATTGGACAGTAAGCATGTGCAGCAAACCAATCGGGTAGCAAAAATACTCTGTGTTAAGTGATGACCCCACTTAGCCATTTGTGCCTTGCGTCCGTTTTATATACTCTATGTGGAACCTCCCTTAAGACCCGGGTTTTAGGGTGTTGAGGATATCTAAAGTTTATAAATTTTACCTATCTAATCATTTAATAGTTGCCTTGGAGGACACAAAAAATATTAGGATTTTCATATACCCCTAATACATATTGATATTATAAATAACCCCCTTACTTATTAAATTTCATTAATAACCTCTCACATTTCTTGATATTTGCAAGAGTTTAGATAGTTGAATTTTTTACCATCTCACCCATGGCTTCCCGTCTTTGTATGCCCATGCAGATCGTCGTCATCCTCGTCCCGTCTCCGTGCAAGAGTAACTGTGAGGGGCCAAGGGTGAAACGGTCATAAAGTTGTTAATATGGGTCTTTTTTATATAAATCAAGACAGGCGAGTGGACTGTGGAAACTAATGAAATGTAGAGATGAGGAGTTATTTATAATATCAATATTGGTCAGGTGTTTATATGCAATAGCCCATAAGACATTCCGTGTTCTCTTCCCCCGCTCGGCCGCTCTTCCGTCTTCCTTTTTTGTTTTAATTAAAGCTCACGCTGACCAGTCTCTCTCTCTCCTCTCTCTCTCTCTCTCTCTCTCTCCAACCTACTCCATCTCACATTTGTGATCTCTCACTTCATCCATTCCGATTCTCCCACCGAGTGCTGTTCTCATGGACTGCTTCTCTACTCCCCCGTTTCCTCTGGCTTCTTCTTGATTCCTCCTGGGTTTCTGGGTTCATGGGTTGATCTCCACGGCTTGAGGGGAGGGCTGGAAAGTAGAGAGTCGTCGACATAATGGGACAACCCAAGGTTCCCCCTGCTGCTGCTTCTTGCTTTCGAATGGGTTTTCTTCTCTTCCCGCCATCTGAGTCCGTTCTAGATGATGAGGGTATGCTCCTCTTCTCCCCCTTTTTAGTCTTTTGATGTCTGTTTCGTACTCTTATTAACTCCTTGTTGTGATTTTTCGGGGTTAATGGAGCTTTTGGGTTTCTGTCGTGGCGTGAATTGAGCAATATTTTGTGTTTGGGAATGAAATTGGGTGTTTGGAATCGTGGTTTGAGGTTGTTTCTGAAGTGGGTTGTTGAGATTTTTGCTTGCAGTATTAGCTCTGGGAGCTTTCAAGCAAGCTATTTCGGAGGACCCTCTTTCGAGATTATCTGATTGGAGTACACTCGGCGGGGGACCCGTGCAGCTGGTCCGGCGTGACGTGCTCTCAGAATCGCGTGATTTCACTGTGAGAAACATCGCTCGACTCTATCCAATCTCAATTATGCTGTATCAGTGTTAGCTTAGCTTTTAATTTTTAATTTTCTTTTAAGTTTATGTTTTGAGTCCGAGGCACTGTTACCAAAAACTTTGATTTTTTTTGTGAGTTGATGAGATTAAAACACGGCTTATTCAGTAAACGTTTCGCTATGTAAACAAGCTTGAGGAGAAAATGAGTTTTCTGGTTAAAGAAGAACCATAAACTCTACTTCTATTTATAGCTCAGTTATTATTTATTACAACAATTGGACATTTAGTTACAATAGCTTAACGATCACTAATTATGACTATTCAATGTCATAACAGAACTTATGTGTCTTTCGTCTAAAACTCGACACCATGATTCTTTTCCGATTTTTCGAAAAAGACACGATGTGAAAAAATCATGATTTTCGCATTTTAATCCTGATTTACACATTTTAATAATGATTAATCATGTTTTAATCTTGGCATGTACTACTCAGAAAACCTATTGGAACATCTGTATATAAATATATTTTAAAATTCTACTTTTTGTTTTCCAACTCTTTTCTGACTCTTTCCGACTTTTTACCGATTTTTACTTCTCCCCCGAGCCGGATTTTTTTCCCGACTTCCGACTTGGTAACTATTGGTAGGGAACTAGGGATTGAGTCAAATGCTAATAGCCTTTTGATAACCTAAAGTTGTGTGATGACTTGTTGGTTGGTCTCAAGTTACATATCGACCTGCCAACAAAATGATATATTTTGCGATATATCCCGATATTTCTCAGTATATTGGTCAGTAGACTATATTCCACTTAAATGGAGAAAAGTGAGATATTTTGTAATATATATCGAGATTTAGTACCTTTCTTGTTGGTGCTATGTGATAAGGTGTAAATTTATACTTGAAGTTGGTATTATTCAGTACTTACTAAGAACTCTTGCTAGTTTTGAGTTCTCACCTGCACTGAACTGTGGATCTTTTTGACTTTCTACTCTGGAAAATTATTTATGTTTTATTACTTTAAACAATGGTCTCAAGGACAAATAATCGATCTTGGTTTGGCAGAAATCTATCCAATTCATCATTGACAGGATTCCTCGCACCAGAACTTGGCTTGCTGGATTCGTTGCAAGAACTGTATGTGTTTTGTCTACAGTTTATTATCTTCCGTTCTCAATGCTTAATAATTAATTGGTAGATGACTAAAGAAGATTTTTCTGCAGAATTTTAAATAACAATTTGCTTTATGGGACGATACCCAAAAAAATTGGCATGCTGAAAAGCCTTGCGACGTTGGATTTGAGCACGAATCAGCTTGTGGGGCTGATTCCTTCCGAGATAGGACAATTGAGCAGCATTAAAAAAATGTACAAAGAAGATCATATTTTCTTCAGCTGCTCATTTGATTTCCTCTAACTTATTCTTGCACTTTGATTTCCTTAGAAATCTTCGCTACAATGGGTTGACGGGTGCAATACCTCCTGAACTTGGTAACCTGGTGAACCTTGTTGAGCTACGGTTAGGTAGGAATAGACTCAGTGGACCTATTCCTGGAAGCAACCAGTCTGAATTTTATCCTACGATACAGGGCTTGTAAGTCACATTTTCTTTTATTAATTAGCTTAGGGGACATTCATCATGTTATTTTTTGTTTCACAATTGTTTGCCTTGTGCTTTGATAAACAGCTGTTCAGTTTTGTTGGGTAGAGTTCAAAAATCAAGGTGATTTTTCTATGGGTGCTTCAAAAACTTGACCTATTACCTATATAAAATTATTAAATGAGGTATATGATTTTATGCTTTCTACTGTTAAATGTAATAAGCCTACATAGGATTGCAAAACAAGGACATTCCATAAGGGTATCCATCAAAATCATGTTAAGGCTACTCAGATCATGGATGTCAATTTTCACCCTTACTAGGGCTCTCAATCCCATACAACTTGAAATTAGACTCCTAATTATTTTCCATTCTCTTGTTTGGTTGCGGCAGTTGTAATTGCCCATTGCCACAAAAGAAATGGTCATTCCAATTCCATTCTCTTGTTTGGTGTGGGTAGTTAAATGCTGGAATGAAATCACTTTAAACTAAACTTTCTAAAATACCCTAGAGCTAGTTGGCATTTACTAGTGTTCCAAGCAACAGAGGCGGTGGTGGTGGTAGCAACGGTGGTTGTCGCGATGACGGGGGCGATAGCAGCGGTGATGGTAACGACTATGGTGCTAGTGATGACGGCGTTGGTAGCTATGTGGTTTGTGGCGGTGACTATGGCAGAGGCAGCAATGGTGGTGGCGGTGGTTTATGACGGAGTTGATGGTGGCTGTGGGCATGAAATTAGCCCATAAATAAAACTCGGACCACACGCAATTGCCCACAGGTCCCACACACGAAGCTCGTCCCGCGCACAAACGGCTCACAAAAGAAAAAAGGCAAACCCGACTCGGATGGACCCAAGTGGGCCCACCCATGTAAGTGGGGCCCACCGGACCCACCACCCGAATCCAAAAGGGGGCTGGGTGGGGCCACTGGCCCCTCTCTCGAAAACCAAAACCCCTCCCCCATGGGGAGGTGTGGCCGGGCCAAACGAGGAAAAAGAAAAGAAAAGAAAAAGAAAAAAAGAAAACAACCGCCATGCGCTGATGGAGGTAACCCAGATGTCTACGCAACCGTGGATTCGTGTCGATCCGATGGATAAAATTGGAAGTCGTGTCGCCATCGATTTGAATGTGTAAGATGACTCATATCTTGAAAGATTGAGCTCAATCTAGCCCATAACCGCAACTACAAAAAAGGAAGAGGATAAATGTTATTTTCTCTTAAAAAATAAAGATAAATCCCAACGGTTATAGAGAGACATATTCAAGGGATTCAAAAATTGCAGTCATATCTCTCTCATCCCTCCCTTCGCTTATAAATAGAGGAACAGGAGGATGGCTTCAAAGGTCAAGGATCGAACCTAGAGACATCGAGGCTCTGAAGAGGAGGCTCCAACGCTCGACGACCAAGGGCTTCACGAGGCACAAGCAAGCGCATCCCAAGGGAATGACGGTCCACAAAAGTTAGTCTCATATGTGAAGACCTTGCACAAGGAGATCAAAGATTTGACTCCTCGTACAAAGAAAAAAACTTGGAGAAGAAGGCCTGGAGTCGGCATCACCCGTCGTCTCCAACCATCTTCAACTCCGATCACGCAAAAGAAGTCTGGAGAAGAAGATCGAAGTCGGCACAACCTCATCGTTTTCAATAAAAGCTGACACTACAACCGTCGCAACGGAGATCGGTGCTACACCCGCCGTCTTCATCAACAAAAGCCGACGCTACAAACCGTTGCACGGAAATCAGTGCTACACCACTATCTTCATCAAAAAAAGTCGACGCTACAATCGGTGCACGGAGATCGTGCTACACCCGTCATCTTTATCAACAAAAGCCGACGCTACAATCGTCGCACGGAGATCGGTGCTACACCTGCCCGTCTTCATCAACAAAAGCCGACGCTATAACCTTCACAACGAAGATCGGTGCTACACCCTCCATTTTCATCAACAATAGCTGACGCTACAACCGTCGCACGGAGATCGGTGCTATACCCACCGTCTCCAAAGAAAGCCTTCAACTCCGAAAACGCCAAAAAAACCCGGAGAAGAAGGGGAGCAAAGCCAACGCCACAACCGTTGCCGCAAAGTTCCATCCCCAAAAAGAGAAAGCCGGAAGAATAAATAAGACTCGGAGATGTCACCATCCATGGAGACGTGAATCAAAGGGACCCTCCAGAGGATCTCTCCCACAATCTTCTGATCAAACCTTCGCCGCACCCGGCTCACCCACCCCCGAGTCACGGGGAACCGGCTTGCAATTTCTGTGTGCGCAATAAAAGACGACCCATATCTTTTTCTGCTCATACAGTGTAGTAGTGGTGGCAGCGGTGATGGTGGCTGTAGCAGTGGTGTTAGCGACGGTGGTGGTGGAGGTGGCATCGGTGGTTGTAGTTGGGGTGGAGTTGGCAGTGGTTGTTGTTATGGTTGCAACGAAATTGGTGGCGGTGTGGTTGCAGTATTGGTTGTGGTGGTTATGGCATCGTTAGCGCGATAGTAGTCGTGGTGGAAACGACAATTATGGTGGTAATAGTGACCGTCGTGATGACAGTAATAGCGGCAACGGTGCCGGTGGTAGTAGTTGTGTTGTCTGTACCAGTAGCAGCGGTGGTGGTTGTGGTAGAGTTGCCAGTGGCGGTACTGGTTGTGGTAGTGGTGGTGGGGCAGCGGTGGCAACATGGTGAAAGCGACGATTAGGGGATATATGAGCGGGGTAAATGTGATAGTTAATTTGGATTGAAGTCCAATATTATCTCTCGAAGGAATGGAATGACATTCTTTTATCCATCGGAAGGAATGCTATTCCCACCTTTTGAGTGGAATGGAATCATTAATTCCATTACTCTGGTTGAACCAAACAAGTTTTTCAAGCATGGGTAAGGATTTAATTAAAGGTTGGAGGATAAAGTTTATAAGATTTGTAAATCTAAATCATATTCAATATATCTATGATGGAGATCATATCACACTTACACATGTTTATAGCCACTGTCGCCGCCAACTAGCCCATCCGATGTCTCTTTAGATTGGGGATGGCCCATGTGTTATTAATCGATTGTTTAGGGGCATTATTGTCTTTCTTTCCTATTTTTGGGACTTTTTATTAGTTAAATTTCTTCATGTGTCAAAACCCATGTTATACAGATTTTCTAGTTGATTTAGGAGTTCTAAGTTCATACCCATTAGGAATGCTAGTCCTATAAGGCTATAAGGCTTTATTTATGTATTTATTTCAAGTTTTTCTTTGCTTAAAATTTTGCACATATCAAAACCCACTTTATAAGAGTTTTTTTATGTTTTAGGAGTCTTAATCCTTACTATATTAGGAGACCTATTCCTAATAGGTATTGTATGGCTTGGAGGCTTATAAAAAGGCCCCAAAGGCCTCTCTTTTAATTAATGAATGAATGATGAATAAAATTATTATGAAGCTTATGCTATGAAAGTTACCATGATAGTTCTTCTTCCCCGACGGCGAGAGGCCTAGGGATACCCGACGAGAGGTTGACGACAAGAGGCCGTAGGGTGAGATGCCCTGGTAATCATTTCCTTATTTCCCTTATTCTCTCGTACTCTTTCATCTCTTTCTATCTTTTTCTAATTTTCTACGCAACCATAACCCCATAACTTGAAGCCATCATTATCTTCAATCAAAACCTTCAAAACTCCATTAATAAGAAAAATTATGCTTGCTGTTTTTGAAAATCTGCACTTTGTTTAATCCATAACTTTTCATCCATTGGTCCGATTTGTGAGTAATTAGACATGATCTGGAAGAGCGGATGTGTCAACCCAATAGAAATACACTAATATAGAAACAAGCTAGAGGGGGGGGGGGGGGGGGGGGTTGAATAGATTGCTTGCCGAATTAAAAATTCTATTGATCTATTCTACCTATTCAGAGAAAACAACCAGGAAAATAAAAACACTAATCACTGAGATGACTCACGATATTTATAACGTGGTTCCGATCCACACAGGTTTCCTACATCCACAGATCATATCCGAGTCTATGCACTAAATCAGGATAAATAGATACAAATCAGACACTATACCATCACACAGCTCGATATCAATCAGCTCCCGTTGATGCTCTTGGTCTCTTCAACTTGCAATCCATACAAGAAATGCCTTCACTCCAACGTCTTGACCCCTGTGCTCACGATGTTTAATACACGTCACTAGTCTTCTCTGTGAGAGAGGTCTTCGGTAACCACCTGGAAGCGATACCTCGAAATCAACACACGGAACAAATTCGTCAGGTGGACAAAATAAAATACACTCTCATATGCAAAGGGATAAAGGCATCTAGTCTTCCTATGTGATATGCAAGTATGAGGAGAAACTAGCCTTGAGTTTTGTCTTTTTCACAAAGAACAAGAAGCAAGAACCCTTCTCTTTCTAATAGATTCAACTAGAAACACTAAGAATTTCCCTATAAATCTCAGTAAGATGAAAACTTAAAGCTCAGGAGGTTGCAATCTCTAATTCGTGCAAATATACAAGGGTATATATATGCTCCGTAATTTTAACAAAATTACAACTTACACTCAAAAGGACTCAAACCTAAATCAAGCAGATTTGTCGAAATTGCGGTTTCAATCGGTCAGTGGAACATATCCGATCGGTGTGAATATGCAAAAACCTGATGTGATAAACCAAGATACAAGATCCAAGAACCAATAGACAAGACTCTTGAGGCGGGGTGTTAATGTATAGATGGGTCGGGTTTCTATGTACAAGTCGGGTCGGGTTATGTTGTACATATATATTGGGCTTAGGTCCCCTCAATGAGAATCATTCTATTCTCTCCAAATCCTAGCCGTCATCATCTCCTAACATGATATCAAAGCTCTAGGGTTTCTCCTGCAGCGAAGGCGACGACGATCAGCACCTTCTCTGGCACCTCTGGCCTCCTACTCCAGTTCCCTCCCCTCCTCCGGCAGCCACCCCCTACCCGCCTCCTCCCTACCCAATCCCCGCCCCCTTTCCTCACCAATCCCCACCCCCCATCCCTCCCTGATTTCCTCTAGCCTCTCATCCTCCTCCGGCAGACCCCCCTCTCCTTCCCGATCCCTCGTTCCCTCCCCGACCATCTCCCTCTCACCCGCAGCCCCCCCCCCCCTCCCCACCCCTGTAACCCACCCCTGGCCCTCTCCCTCTCACCCCCCGCAGCCCCCCCTCCACCTGCAACCCCCCCCCCCCCCCCCCGGCCTCCTCCTCTCACCCGCCGCCCCCCTCCACTTGCAGCCCCCCGGCCCTCTCACTCTTACCAGCACCCCCCCTCCACCTATTGCCGCCCCTCCCCTTCACTTCGCACCCCCCCCCAGCCTACCCGCACCTCCCCTGTGTTCACACCTGTGCCGGACCGCTCGCCTCCCCTGTGCCGACCACCCAGCCCTTCCTTGTGCCGGACTGCCCAGACTGCACTGCACCGACCTCGTGCCATTGGGTCTCACACCATCCTCGCTCTCCTAGCATAACAGATTTGGGACTGTTTATATGACTTCTTGCAGCATCTCTCGGCTCCTGTACTGCCTACACACAGCGGCTGATCGTCGAGTCCGTCCGTCTCTTCGTTTTTGACGGTGTTCTCGGGCCACATCCCTCCACCATGTCAATCAAACCGTGGACATAGTCAGGGTCCCCTCTATCCTGATGGCGGGACTGCTGCTACCGGCTAATCTTACAACTTCGGCACCGCCTGTCACCACTCCTACTCAGTCTTGTCTTACTTCCGACCGTCTCCAGTGCCTTGAGGAGCTACTTTTTTCAGTATCTCGCCTCACCAGCTCTTCGACAAATCACAAGCCTATTTGTCACTCCTGGTACTACTGCTCCATAGATCTTCGACTCGAGTGCCTCCTGCCACCTTACCTCCGACTCTTTCGTACTCACGGACTGTAGCCCTACTTCCACCCACCTGGGGGTCCGCACTGCTGACGGGACTCTTGTACCCATTTCGAAGTGTGGATCCATCAACCCCTGCCTCGATCCCACTGGTCACCTGACCTTGCCTCGTGTTCACCATGCTCCCTCTCTTAAATATTAATTTAATATCTGTTGTGGTTTGATTCAATTAGGCCAAAATAATTTGTCGTGGTTTAATTTAATATCTGTCGTGGTTTAATTTAATATATGTCGTGGTTTGATTCAATTAGGCCAAAATCCAAATCGGTTTGACTGCTGAAAACCATGCTTTTCATCTTTTATTTTTATATCCAATCATCTTTTTGAGTCTTGAGTAATCAATATTTTACTCGATTTGTTGATTTTCTTTTAACATTCCTCTTTCAAAGACTCATTAATATTGAAAGCCCATTTCCTCGATAAACTTCACATAGTTTAACCCGCAAAGAGCATTCTTTTTTGCCATTTATAGACGCTTCCATTTATTATCTGTCTCACAATGTTTCTCTTGAAGGTTCACAACTTTGTTAAGGTTATTGCATGGTGTTAGTATGCAAAAATACATTCATAACTCCAATGTTTTGAGCTTCTGTATATTTAACATTTATTTTAATGCTTATCCTCACAGGAGGTCTTGCTTATTCAGGTTTGATTCTCACAATAATAGCACTGGTTTATGCCAGTCACCTCAGTTTAAAGTTGGTGATTTCTCATACAACTTTTTGGTTGGAAAAATACCTTCATGCCTGGAGTACCTTCCAAGTACAACTTTTACATCAATGGAATCAGTAATTAGTTCTAGCCAAAGTTTATTTGCTCCATTGAGTTCTTTCTACAGATCTAGCTTCCGAGAAACTGCTTCCAAGACAAAGACTCCATGTTTCAGCGTTCTACTCTACAGTGTAGGGTGTATGATTGAACCTTTCTCAAGAACTTCAGTTGAAGGATTTTTTCTTCCTAAAATTGCATGCTAACATTTTATTTTCTCAATGTAGTTCATTTTTTGCCGCAGCCTCCCTCTAAAACTTGTTAGATTATGCAACATGCAACATTGGCATTTGATCTGGGAAACAAAATTTGAACGATTTTATAGTAGACTGGATTAGGTCATAAGAATTTTACAAACAATAGCTTTGGATTGTATCTGTAAATGACATAATTTGATAAAACCTAACGGACATCGGATCACCCATAATTTTTGTTCAAAGACTTAATAATTTGTATATAACTGTAATCAACATGTCCTATGGTTCAATCAATCGGAAGCACTCAAATCTATGGACAATCTAATAGATAAATAGTTGGTAAAGTTTGTTACTATATGGTCGTAAAAATTTAGTTAATGGCGTTAGAGGTTGTAAATATATGAATATCCTTGTATAGATTTCCCCTCATGCGGCTTGCTCACCGTGTTAGTGACCATCTCATCGAGAGCTAAGGATTTAGTATTCTCTGATAGAAACCAGTAAATCCGTATCAAATTATTTAACAAGTTCTCTTTACTGGTTTTCTCTGACAGTTTTGTGGAGATTATT